>CM060910.1:104880000-106261500 GCA_030737875.1 Allium sativum
GAAAACCCGAATTGACTTTTTTTTTAAAAAATTCAATGAAATCGAGTTAGCTACAATTTTTATGCTTACCACTTTTTTAAATTTTGTATTTTTCCGTGTTAAAATCAAGAATCTTTTGGACTAATTCTCGAAATCATATTTTCTGATTCGAAAGTATGTGTTATTATTTCAGTCGTGTCTTCCTCATAATCTATCGAAATCCATTTTTTTAAATTGAAAAGAAAAGAATTTTCTAGAACTTTACCGTTGATCACTTTACAAATTCCGAGGTTAACAGATTCAAATCAGTTTTAAAATGATCTTAAATTTGTTCTGTTTTTGTAAATTTTGTGAAAATCTAAATCCATATTCATTAGCCCAAACCCTTCTGCTCTCTTTCCTTAAAGTGATTGAGACGGTTTTTTGTATCCATATTGGCATAACCATCTTACCTAAGCCACGAAAGGTAAGAACTTCTCGCTCACGACCTGTGTAGTTAAAGCGCTTAGCGGTTCTATAGTGGCGGAGGTGCAAAAAGGTATAGCGGGGATAAAACCAGGAAATAGCGGAGACGCAAAAAGGTTCATTAGATGCAAAACCAAATATCTAAAATTAATTAATCATCTTTCTCACATTATATGTCTAATAGTAATTAATCTTATATAATAAAATCAAGGAATATCATAGTTATGCATGATAAATTTGATGAGTGTAATCTATTGTTACCATATATTATGCACATATACCTTAAATTTAACTTTTACACTGAATTTACTAATTTTTGAAAAAGAGAACTAGTCAAATTAAGATCTATTTATTAATACTGCTAAAGCAAACGCTAAAAGCCTTGATTTAGCAGATGCAGCGTAAAATGGCGAAACTAAAAGCAGATCTACTATTCATCAGCGCTAAATTGAAATAGCGTAGCGGTTGAAGAGTGCTATGAGCTATAGCGGGGATATTGCGGGGCTTTAACTACATAGCTCACGACTAACATTGTTTGTTAAGTGAATATAACACATTTGAAATGTTAGGATTATTTAGAAAACACATGATATTATGTTATGTAAAATTTTCACTTACGACACAAATTTATATTACGATACATATGTTCACTTGTGACACACTTGATATATTATGTATGATTGACATGTATCACACATATGAATTTGCTATATTACATGGTCATTAATTATGTTATGTTTTATTTAATGTTCTCACACTACAAGTTTTCTGTAGATTAAAGATTTAATTGATATAGGATTTTATTTGTCAAATTAATAAAATTTGAAGTTGAAGAATTTGAATTGAGAAATTAACTTGGCATTTAATCTTTGAATGCTGTTTTGAACAATATAATGAAATGGATTTTTGAATGTAAGCTTTAAACCAAACTGAAGTAATGGTTTAAAACTGTAACTCTAGTTGAAAACTAGTAAATTAGACATTGATACCTGTTAAATTTAAGTTGATCTAAATGGAAATTTAAATTTATGATAAGTTGAATTTTGGAATACGGGTATTTAGTTTAGATTGGATTATTATATTCATATTATTTTAGATTATAACTATTTATATCAAACAATTTTACTTAAACAAAATTTTCTTTACTGTTTTTTTCTTTACTATTTTATAACTATTTAAATTAAACTATTTTATCTATCAAGATTTTATAACTAATTTTAATAAAACTATTATATATATTTTAACTATTTTTATAACTATTTTATATATTTTAATAATAAACTACTGTATATTAAATTTAATATATATATTAACTATTTTAAAATAAACAATTTTTTTAAAGGATGAAGGACAACCGAGTAAAGGAGACAAAAAAGTAAACATGAAAGCAGAAGCCACGGTACGTATCACAAGCCTGGATCTAAAGAAAGGTCTAAAAATAAGGACTTCCATAGAAGTTCATGTAGAAATTTCCATGGCTACGACGATAAAAACCATAAATCTGACAACCATGCAAAATACAAGAGGGACAGTAGGAGAGTGTCAGAAAAAGACTTGCGTAAGCTGGACGACTACCATCATATTAAAAACAACAAATATAAGGATGATAGGGAAAGGAGGTACAAAGTTGGAAGGAGATGAACTTAGTAGGTATTTGATATATGTAATGTATTTTGATGAGATCATACCTTAGGTGTATTTATTCTTAGTTTATAGCCGACGTCTTGGTTAGTTGGTTGACAAAGTAAAAGTCATTTGAAAGAGTGCGTTGTGGAAGGGATTTGGGATTTTTGTTCTAAATTTTATTGTTTTATGCCTTGTATGTAAACTTGGAATTTTTTTTATATCTTACTATTTTAAATAAATCCATTTCCAATTCAAGCTAATAAATCAAAATTGATTTAAGATAAGGATTTCAATTAATAGTGATACTTATGATATATAAACAAAAATCAAAATTTGAACTTGATAATGGACCGTTTGATAATGTGAAAGTTGAAAATTCAATACTTAATAGCTTTGAATAAATAACTATAAAGAAATAAATACTTTAAGTTAAATTGATTTATGACTTTGAAATATGGTTTTAAATATAGATGACAACGGTGTAAAATAATCTTTTGGTTGTAAAAAAACTAAGGCGGGATATTGGCATACTCTCCATCAATACTAGGAACTACTCTAACAACTATGCACGTGGTGAAGAATCCAGAATAAGTAGGATGGATTGGCAAACGCTACTAGATTGAAGTAAGAGAACGATGATGGACTGGCCTTGACCCTCAGCTCATAATTAAAATGACTAGAATAGGACCCATACCCAAGCCAGGTGAGGTCGCTCCTCCGATCGGACATACTTCTTCGAACTCTGTCTATTACTTTGTGGTTTGATTGGTGCGCAAGCTTGATTATGGAAGTTTTGTCTCGACGTGGGCGGTGGTAGCTGCATTGCGTTATCATCAGCCCGAGTCCGTAATCCAGTAGAACCCTACCATGAGTATCGCCTCAGTGCCTTGTCATGTTATCCTAATCGAACCCGCTACGATTTTGATTTGGCATTGTTTTCTATGGAGTGCCATCTAAAGTCACCATTATGGCACTGGTCAGTCTGTGGTACTGTATAGACTATAATGCTTTTAAGCAATGTAAGGGTAATAATGGTAATTCCGATTATGCCTATTTTCAATAGTACATTTACCGTAGACATTGTTATAATAATGCATTATGTTATATGTATGTAGTTCCATGGATCCTTAGAGAATGTGAATCTAAACATCTTTTAAGTTATTGATGCATTTCTTTAAACATTTCACTTGAGTTGATTCACTTGTGTATGAGAATGTTAGTCATGACTCGAGTGTTTTGTTTTACTTTATGCTCTGGTCAGACCGAGTATCACAATACTGAGATTTCACCTCTTAGAGCTGGATACTTGCTAATGACCTCATCTCTGTCTATTTAATTCAATTATGCACTTATGAATCAGAAATATATTGTATTAATGCTTCCACTGTACTTGATTGTGTAACTCTGATATTATGTATAAACTTAAGATTTTATATTTAATTAGTAGCTTAATGAAATACTATTGTATTTTATTTATTCCAATGCGAGATATTCCGCTTTTCCGTGTATGTAGTCTATATGTGGTTCGATGATGATTTTATATTTAACCCCGTAGTAATGACAATATGTTGTTTCGAACTGTTTGAGTTGGTTACTTTTTCCGAGTTGAGTGGTTGGAAGCAACCAGTTTCTTTTCCCGAGTTGAGTGGTTGGAAATAGCCAGTCATTATAAGTGGTATCAGAGCTTTGGTTTGAGAAAACCTTAACTTATGGCGGTTAAAATTCATCAGAGATAGGGTAGCGATATCCTAAAATGAGCGGAACCAGTCTCAGAATTATTCTTGAGAGAGTGTATTTTGAAAAGTATAAATGGTTTCAATTGGTTTCAATAGTATTTTTAAATTTGTTTTAAAATTAAACCTTATCCAAGAGTTTCCTTTCTATTGAATCCACTCCTCCATTAAAATTCTCTTCGATTAGGATTTCTCAAGTCATATCTCAATCCTTGTTCTAAATCTATCTTAGAAAAATTAAGTATAACTTATATTATGAATTAGTGAGAATATATGTAGGATAATAGTCATTGTAACGACCTACCTTTTCGACTGCTTCAAGTCGGTAATTAAACCAACTTAAACCGCTCAAAACACAGAATGTTATTTATCTTACGGGCTTAAACAGAATATCACACAGATCACAGAATAAAATAAAAAACAACAATTCACAGCGGTACGACATATCAGAGTTTGCAAAATTCATATGCACAGCGGAAGAAAAATATACACTAATTTATTTACCAAAAATTTGCGAATTTTAAGCCGACCAAAAGCGGACGTCTTCTCCATTCTCTAACTTCAATAACTAAGATCTTTAAATCTGCAACACTCGGATCTGACCTGAACGTTCCATGCAAAATAAAAAACGTTAGAGTCAGTATTAATCATTGTTCAAGTAAATTAACTTCAATTAAAAACACTAAAATATAATAGTTAACCCAACCTATATTTAAAGTACAAAATTTTCGAATACTTGTCCAGAATGTTAAGTAATCACGGTCAACATAAATTTAGTACAGAACTTAAAGCAACATGCAGTTTTCATGTTTACAAGATAAGACGAGGGTGAGTGCACAAATATGTATATCTCAGTTTAACAAAACCATGAATCAAAATGTGTTCCAAGTTTTACGAATCAAGGCAGAAGTGTGTGTATCAACAAGTATGCTTAAGTTTCACAAAACTGGGCACGCAAATATATCAAGTCAGCATGTATTCCAGTTTACAAAATAAGGGACGAGTGTATGAACCAACACTTGTGTTTTAGGGTACTAAGTTTAAAGTTAAATGCTTTGCTGAAATGTGAAAAATATAATTGTGTACTTACATAGATTATTAATTGATAAGTTTAAATTTTGTTTTATACAAATAAGTAATAGCTCCTTAGAAAAGGTAAAATTATCGTTGTTGAATACTATACTATTTTACTACATCTGTTTAACTAGAAATTGTATAGTCAAATTATAACACTGCAATACTTAAAGGTATACTTTGATGAATACTGCATGTGCATCTAATAGGAAATTGCTAACTGCACTGCTTAATGATATGCGGCTTAGAAATGTATGATTTCATAATGGAAAGTGTTAGAATTTAATATTATCAAGTTACTAATATACAACACCTGGATTGGTACATGGGAATAAATAGAATTCATTTTTAAATAATAACAACTAAAACATTCTTACATCCACTATTAATACTTTCACAGTATATGTGGTCCATGTGTACCTGCATGAAATTGTTGCCATATTCGTTCTGTATGCTCTGATATCTTGACTACAATGATATTTGTCTTGCATTAATCATGTTTGTCCTACACTATTATTTACACACACAGACACACACACAAACATATATATATATATATATATATATATATATATATATATATATATATATATATATATAGAGAGAGAGAGAGAGAGATGAACATAAGGTGCAAATTATAGGCAGGTTCAGGTTTACATACAAAGCAAAGCACCTACACAATTATGTACCTTCAGATTTACAAATAAGGCAACAAATGAATCCACCAATTCACCATTTCCCATACCCACTGTACATTACCCAAAGTAATAATTAATAGCAAGCAGAATGAAATACAATAAGTTTTAGTTATAAAATTTCAAAAAATCAAATGATCATAACGACAACGCAACGCAACAGGGGTTAGTAATGAAACAAGTAGCCACACAAACAGTGTAAACACAGTGCAATGAAGCAACATGCATACACAATATTTTCAAGTATGCAGGCAGGAAATCAAAGCAAGGTAACAAACACAGTTTTACTTGTGAAACGACAATAGAACACACATCCGAAAACACCCCGGATTTTTTTAGGGGTGTGAGAATATAATGAGGAGGAAGCACTATATATAGCATCTGTGTGAAAAATAGAGGTTGGAAGACTTCAGAGAAAAGAACGAAAAAAGGGGAAGAGAGATAAGGTCGTGAATTATGGATCTAAACGTTGAATCATGCATGGCAATATTTCAAAAGTTTGAATTTTTCTTATGTAATATTTTTTTTAAAAGGTATGTTAGATTGAAAAGGAGAAAGGAAATTAATGTCATGCATTTAAGGTGTATGCAACGTTTTAGTTAATGCATGCATAAAAGAAAGAAACTAACGTGAGTGAAACAATTAATGTGCATGCAACAATTTTTTTATTATACACATACATATCCTACGTTTTTTTATATGTGCATGTATATGTAAACTGAAGCTTGGCAGATGTGAGGAGACAAATGAATGATTTCTTTTTTTAGGCGTTTCATAGAAAGGAAAGAGCATAATAAAATAGTAATGTAGATATGAATGCATGAAAAAAAGGAAGAAAGAAAAACATGGCATGTTTGGATTGGAAGCTTTATATTTGAAGTGAAGGAAAGAAGAGGAAAGAAAATAAATGCGTGAAATGTGAATGAACAAAGAAATTATGTGTATGATTTATTTGATTATTAATGTCAACATTAAATTTCGTCAACTATGCTAGTTAAAATTTACGTTGTATATCGTTGTCACCTCATTTCGTTACAATTTCTCCTACACAATTTAAAATGGAATCTTTAATTAATTTGTTATCAATTATCATAAAACTTCTATATTGATGTTTTTAAACAAATTAACGATTCAACTACTATTTTCTCTATTTCAATAGTTCGTGGTTAATTATTAAAATATACATATAATTTGATAATAATCTCAATTGTTATAAATCACCATTTATCTAATTATGAATTGTTGTTTATTAGGAATTAATTTGAAATCGTTCATAAATAGCATCATAAAATTTATCTTAAAACCAATTTAAATTCAAAAACTAAATTTATTCAATGACTTAAATGCTCGAAATTTACGGGATGTTACAGCATCCCCTACTTAGAACTTTTCATCCTAAAAAATGAAAGGTTGTTAAAAATATGCTTATGTATACAACAAAATATTCTTATTTATACAAATTTTACAAAATTTGGAACAAAATAAATGATAGGATTAATCCAACTTAAAATATTAATAACAAAACATAAAATTTAAAAATATGATTCTCGTGTTTGAAAACAACTTTTGAAACCAGAAATAAGTATTTTATTAATAATTTAAAGCTGTTGTATTTCTTAAGGCGTTTAAAACTTTTCTTTCTTAATTTATTATGTTGAATTTATATAAATTTAATTGATTTGTTATTTAACGTTTGAAAATACTTGATAACTCGAAGTTTAACAAGTTTACTGTCGTTCTTACAGACATTAGGCATACGTTGGTCAGACACATGACTAAAATCTTTAAGTACCAAATATACTTGTTTCAACTCCCAATGAAAATACTTAAAAACATTTAAAATAGGTATGGGAAAATACGTTCCCCCATGAATTGCAGTTACTCGGCGGTTACGCTACTATTCCAGCAGAATCGCTTGTAACCATAGGTATCACACCCCTCGAATTTCGCCATGATTCTTGCCATAAATCGCAGTTACACAGCAGTTACGACCACAATCTCAATGAACCGCTCGTATTGTAGGCATCGCACCCCTCGAATTTCGCTATGGCGTCTAGATCGCAGTTACATCGCGGTTACGACCACTATCTCGGTGGAACCGCTCGTAACTATAGGGTTTGCGCCCCTCGAATTACGCTAGAACAGATAAGTAATAATAACCAATGTGATCCCACCGAGTGGGATTCCGATATCAATGGATACTCCAATCACAGAGCACCAACATAGCTAAGATTTTCAGTTTTCAATGGAAGACACTTTCCATATCTTCGTTTGGAAAATATACATACTGAATATAGATAATACTTCATTTCACGTTTCGTACATATCGCACTTACATAAGTATCAATTTACATTAGATTTTCTTTTCAAATCACGTTTTTCCAACATATCACTCTCATATAAATTCAATTTACATAAGATTTCTTAAATCATGTTACCATGTCATTCTTATATAATTTCCATCTATATAAGATTTCATTTCATATCAATTTCCTTCAGATCAATAGTTTGAATTCACTGCATTCTTATATAATTTTCATATATAAGTTTCAAAAACTTTCATAATAAACATCCAAAATTAAAGAGTTCTCGAAAATTTCATTTCAATATCAATTTAATTTGACTTGTTAGTCGATTCAGATATTTGATATCATTTCAAATTCAGGTTTACATCTATAAATCAATTCATTATCGAAACTTCAAATTCAATTTAGATTGCATGTTACAAATATTATTATTCAACTGAATCTTTACATTCAATCATTTCGGACTTAAATTGCGCCGTTTGAAAATATACACTCTTATCTCTAAAATAGTTAAGTTAAATTTTAAATAGTATAAGTAAGATAATAAACTTGATATAAAATAGGTTTGAATAGAGTAAGTAAGTTTTTTTTATATAAAGAAGTTTAAAGAAAATAATATGCTTGACATAAAATAGGTTTGAATAAAATAAACAGGTTTTAGTATAAAATTGTTTAAATAAACTAAATAGGTTTTCTATAGAATAGTTGGATTAAGATAGCTAAGTTTATATTCAGAGTAGAAGTAAATAAATTAATTTTATTATTTTGGAAAGAAAAATACTAACTTCAAGGGATAATCCAATCCGAATAAATTTACGCGAAGTTCCAATGCTAATTCAGCTTTGATTTCATAATATGATTTCAATAACCATTTCTCAAATCGAACATTATTCACAAATGATAAACTCTTTCAAAGCTTCTGAAACTAGCTTATAATTCACATGGTCGAATTTGAACAAAATAACATTCTTAAAGTATTTCTTGGTCAAAATATTCCTAACGCATTTCATATAAGTTGGATTCAATATATTTCAAAACAAATAGAAAAAATCTATTTCAAATCTATTTTAATTATCCCTTACATCTCATTTTCAATACTTCCATTAACATAGTACGAAAACAAAACTTCCAAAATTCAATTGTCGGTTGCTGTCACAATTCAACATTCAAATGTTTGTTTCAAATCCAAACTATGTCATTAATCCAACTTTATTTTAGACTTTTCCAATGCACGGTAAACAAAAGGGTACAAGGATATGAATTCTGTAGTAATGAAAGCTCAAACATGAATAAAATAAGGGTGGAAACGTCAAACAACAACTATTAAAGCAAGTGAACGAATCAAAATGAACGAAGGAACTATTTATTCTCAAGCCCAAGGGTAAACGATCCAACTAAGAAATTTCTTTGATTAATTCACTTTAGTTCAAATTTCAAAATATTCATATTTGTCGTTGTAAAATTTAAAGCTCGTTTCTTTTTCTTAAATTTTATTCAAGTTACCTTCTTTTTAAATTTTCAATTTAATTTTAACACTCACTTGTCGTTCTAGATTTTTAAAGTTTGCAATTTTTTTTCAATTTCATCATTCACTATTCACCTAACAATTTAATTTTAAAGCATTCATTTGTAAATTCTACTTATATTTCACAATAACATAACTTTATTTAGATTTTGATCACTTACCCAAATGCACATTAATTTTACAAAAGCATTTTCATTAGAATTATCCAAACCATTTTCGAATATTTAACAAAATAATTAGTCTAAGTATTTCTCGACGTTTCAATTGGAAACATTTAGTCATCCCGCTTTCGAAACTCGAAAATAAATACTGGTGATGTCGCGACAATCACTAGAATCACCTCCAAGCGACTAGAGTGTGATTCCATATCTATCTAGTACAGATAAGACTTTGTATATTGGTTAGCTAGACGTATATTCAAAATCTTACATATATAAGATAAACGATATATTTCAAAATAATTTATCAATTTCAAAATAAATTTGTTTCAAAGTTTATTAATTCCAAAATGCTTTTGTTGCGCTACTTTTCAAAATATTAGTTTCAAAACCGTTTATATTTCAAATTACGCTTTCTCTAGTGTAATTTCTAGTGAATGATTCTTATTAAACTCCATAAGCTAAGCTTTGTATAAACCAAAGCTCTGATATCAACTGTAACGACCTGCCTTTTCGACTGCTTCAAGTCGGTAATTAAACGAACTTAAACTGCTCAAAAGATAAATTGTTATTTAGCTTACGAGTTTAAACATAATATCGCACAGAATCACAGAATAAAATAAACAACAACATTTCACAACGGAGGAACTTTATACAAAATATCAGAGTTTGCAAAATTCATATACACAGCTGAAGAAAAATACACATTAATTCATTTACCAAAAACTTGCGAATTTTAAGCGGACCAAAAGAGGACGTCTTCGCCATTCTCTAACTTCAATAATTAAGATCTTTAAATCTGCAACACTCGGATCTGACCCGAGCGTTCCATGCAAAACAAAAAGCACTTGAGTCAGGATTAATCATTGTTAAAGTAAATTAACTTCAGTTAAAAACACTAAAATATAATAGTTAACCTAACTTATATTTAAAATACTAAATTTTCAAATACGTGTCCAGACTGCTAAGTTATCACGGTCAACATAAATTTAGCATAGAACTTAAAGCAACATGCGGTTTTCATGTTTACAAGATAAGATGAGGGTGAGTGCACAAATTTGTATATCCCAGTTTAACAAAACCATGAATCAAAATATGTTCCAAGTTTTACAAATCAAGGCAGAAGTGTGCGTATCAACTGGTATGCTTAAGTTTCACAAAACAGGGCATACAAATATATCAAGTCAGCATGTGTTCTAGTTTACAAAATAAGGGAAGGGTGTATGCCAACACTTGTGTTTCAGGGTACTAAGTTTAAAGTTAAATGCTTTGCTGAAATGTGAAAAATATAATTGTGTACTTACATAGATTATTAATTGGTAAGTTTAAATTTTGTTTTATACAAATAAGTAATAGCTCATTAGAAAAGGTAAAATTATTGTCGCTGGGTACTATACTATTTTACTACATCTATTTAACCAGAAATTGTCTAGTCAAATTATAACAATGCAATGCTTAAAGGTGTACTTTGATGAATACTGCATGTGCATCTAATAGGAAACTGCTAACTGTACTGCTTAATGATATGCAGCTTAGAAATGTATGATTTCATAATGAAAAGTGTTAGAATTTAGTATTATGAAGTTACTAATATACAACACCTGGATTGGTACATGTGAATAAGTAGAATTCATTTTTAAATAATAACAACTAAAACATTCTTCCATCCACTATTAATACTTTCACATTATATATGGCCCATGTGTACCTGCATGAAATTGTTGCCATGTTCGTTTTGTATGCTCTGATATCTTGACTACAATGATATTTGTCTTGCATTAATCATGTTTTTCCTACACTATTATTTACACACACACACACACACACACACACACACACATATATATATATATATATATATATATATATATATATATATATATATATATGAACATAAGGGGCAAATTATAGGCAGGTTCAGGTTTACATACAAAGCAAAGCACCAATAAAATTATGTACCTTCAGATTTACAAATAAGGCAACAAATGAATCCACCAATTCACCATTTCCCATACCTACTGTACATTACCCAAAGCAATAATTAATGGCAAGCAGAATGAAATACAATAAGTTTTACAAAAAAAATCAAATGATCATAACGACAACACAACGCAACAGGGGTTGGTAATGAAAAAAGTAGACACACAAACAGCGTAGACACAGTGCAATGAAGCAACATGCATACACAATATTTTCAAGTATGTAGGCAGGAAATCAAAGCAAGGTAGCAAACACAGTTTTACTTGCGAAACAGCAATAGATCACACGTCTGAAAACACCCCAGATTTACTATTCTATTTAGTTAAATTACCGAGGCCAAGATATTTGAATCAAGACTAATCGTGAGCAAATACTCACATTTGAATTAGCGAAGAAATCAGAAGCAGGTGGCAGTGACAGCAAAACGGATCTTGGTGAAGAACAAAGGCGGTCCGCGACTTGCAGCGATTCGATTTGGGCGATGGCGAACTAGTCAGAGTAGGAGTTTGGTGCAGGCGTTGCAGATCGAGACTGGGAGTATCCGGTGATTTAGGAGGTGTGAGAATATAATGAGGAGGAAGCATTATATATAGCATGTGTGTTAAAAATAGGGGTTGGAAGGCTTCGGAGAAGAGAACAAAAAAAGGGGAAGAGAACAAAAAAAGGGGAAGAGAGACAAGGTCGTGAATTATGGATCTAAACGTTGAATCATGCATGACAATATTTCAAAATTTTGAATTCTTCCTATGTAATATTTTTTCTTAAAGGTATGTCAGATTGAAAAAGGAAAAGGAAATTAACGGCATGCATTTAAGGTGCATGCAACGTTTTAGCCAATGCATGCATAAAATAAAGAAAATAACGTGAGTGAGAACAATTACTGTGCATGCAACATTTTTTATTATACATGTACATATCCTACGTTTTTTTATATGTGAATGTAGGTGTAAACTGAAGCTTGCATACGTGAGGAGACAAATGAATGATTCCTTTTTTTAGGTGTTTCATAGAAAGAAAAGAGAATAAGAAAATAGTAATGTAGATATGGATGCATGAAAAAAGGAAGAAAGTAAAACATGGCATGTTTGGATTGGAAGCTTTATATTTGAAGTGAAAGGAAAGGAGAGGAAAAAAATAAACTTGCATGAAATGTGAACGAGCAAAGAAATTACGTGTATGATTTATTTGATTATTAATGTCAACATTATATTTCATCAACTATGCTAGTTAAAACTCACGTTGTATATCGTTGTCACCTCATTTCGTTACAATTTCTCCTATATGATTTAAACTGGAAACATTAATTAATTTGTTATGAATTATCATAAAACTTCTATATTAATGTTTTTAAACAAAATAATGAATCGATACTATTTTTGTTATTATCAATGGTTCGTAGTTAGTTATTAAAATATATGTATAATTTGATAATAATCTCAATTGTTATAAATCACCATTTATCTAACTATGAATTGTTGTTCATTAGAAATTAATTTGAAATCGTTCATAAATAGCATCATAAAATTTATCTTAAAACCACTTTAAATTCAAAAATTAAACTTATTTAATGACTTAAATGCTCGAAATTTACAAGATGTTACAGTCATATAGTATTTTAAGTGGTTAAATAAGTAATTTGAAAGATATTATATGAACTAGATGATGCTATATACATATAAGATTTATGAGATGATAAATCGTAAATAAGTAGGGTTTATTAAATTCAAAATTTTATATGAAATGATTTTGAAATAATAATGATTTCTAAATAAGCATAACATTAATCATGTTTGATAAACATGATGTTTCGAAATTGTTATTTTTATTCTAAGTCAGATAAGTATGAAAAATTGATTTAATTTAAGTAAATGCAATTGGAGTATTAATTTGATTTTTGAAATATGTTTATGAAATAATAAGATCTGCTTTATGTAGATATAAAACTTGCTTAAGAATAATGATTACCAAATATGTAATATCAGTTGAACTTAAGTTAGGTTGAAATAAATGTAAACGATAATTTAAACTTTGGTAGTATTAAATTGGAAAGGAATAATATTGTTATGAATTTAAATTTAAGGAAACTGAATTGAGTATAAACTGAACTTGTATATTGACTTATATATACAAATGAGAACTTAGTACTATTAGTGATAATTCAATTTAAAGCTTACTTAAAATGAAATTTAGGTAAGCACTAATTTGGATTAAAGAAGAATTGTGTATTAAACAAATTATGGCTTAACTAAAACGCTAATGTATCTTATGAAATCACATATAACATATGTTTTGAAACATTATTCCCATTTGCAACTTTAAGTCTGTTATATTTGATAAACGACAGATGTTAAAACATGATAAATAAATAAGTGTGGGAGATATATGTAATTTTCCCTGTTCGGGATTAATTATAAATAAATTGCTTGAAATTATTATTTATAATATTTGTATTTTAAAATTTGTATATCTTTGTTTTAAAAGTAAAATTTTACGTATTTTCTTGACGTTAAGATTGGATTGTCTAGCACTTAGTGATTTTGGGCAAATGCCAGATAGCCTTTGGTAAGTTGCTCAGACATATGGAGGCTCCGTCGATGCTTTTTGAGCCAGCAGATGGAGAAGACTTGTTCATTTACCTAGTGGTATCCTCTCATGCCTTAAACACTGCTTTGGTACGAGAAAAGCACTAGTTTAGAAGCATGTTCGTTACATCAATAAAAGGTTCAATGGAGAAGAACATAATTATCCAAAGCTGGAAAAGCTCTCGTACGCTTATTAATAGTGCCAAGAAAGATGCGACCTAATTTTTAAGAGCATCCTATAAAGGTGCTCATAGATCAACCACTAAACAAGTCATGCTTCCTCCTTAAACTTCAGGGATGTTACTAAAATGGAACATCGAACTAAATCAATATAACGTAACATACTACCCTTGAAGAGTGATCAAAGGGAATCTTTGGGGACTTTTTCGCTGAGTTCACCATTAGGGTTAGGGATGGAGAGAAAGTGACTGAAGTTGTCGTACAATGGAAATTGTTTGTTGATGGAGAGATGAACGAGTATTGTTTTGGCGTGGGAGTGGTCCTAGAAACTCCCGAGGGGGAGATTAGCATGCTATGCTTTAAGGTTGGAATTCTCAACTACCAATAATAAAGTGGAATACGAGGCTTTCATTGCAGGATTTAAGATAGCGAAAGAATGGAATATTCGAATTTTGAAAATCTTCAACGACGCATAACCTGTTGTGTGCCAGGTTTGTAGGGATTTCCAAGCTAAAGGAGGAAATATTGCCTAGTACTTATCAAAGACTTGGGAGCTACTAAATGACTTCAAGTATTATACTATTACCCACATTCTCGTGAGTGGAAAAGATGAAGGTCGATTCGCTCGCCAAGTATGTCAGTTTTGAAGAAGCATAACTCTTGGGTCTAGTGCTAGTAGATTTATAACTAATGAGAGCGTCGACGAAATGGATGTGGAATGAATCATGGAAACAACTGAAAAACCAAAATCGTGGATGACTCGGATCTAGGAATATATGATCCATGGGACACTCACCACAAAACCAACAACGCAGAAAAAGCTTCTCAGAAAGGCTCCAATGTTCATCATGGAGGACGGACGACTGTATATGCAAGGTTTCCCAATGCCATTGCTATGGTCATAACCCAAAACGAAGCAGAAAGAATTCTAGTTGAAGTGCACGATGGGGAATGTAGATATCACTCCGGAGGATGGACTCTAGCAAAGAAAGTGTTGAGATACGACTATTTTTGGCTTGACTTGAATAGAGAAGCGACCGATTATACCCAAAAAAGCAGCATGTGTCATAGATTTTCCAAAACACTGAGATCCCCTTCCATGTGTTGAGTATAACAATATGTTTTTTGTTTGACAATAACAAACATATATATTATTATGTAAGTGTATTTGCAACTGTACTATTCTATATTTCATATCACATACAGAAATAGTATTTACTGAATCGAATATTATTACACAGAATTGAATATCCAAACAATGTTTTTATTCAAATAAATATTTTATTTCAACATTTGAAATAGTACATATTTTTGACTCCACTATTTATAGTTCACTTAAATATGTTTGGATATTTCTGTTTAATTTAGACAAGACTCACTTGAGTACATATCACACATGAAATTGTACTATAGACAGATTAAATTGAACAACACAAATATATTTTTATTTCAATCAAATTGTTTATTAAAAATAATAGTACAATTTTATTCATTCATGTATACAATCAATTTCATATACAGAAGTTCCTCGCTACATTTCACTTAGATCACTCAGTTTATATACAGACTTGGTTATACACACTGACACACATTGAATCTTCTTGTGCTCCAATCCAGTTCAGTCACCTGCATACCTGTTAGAGAAACACACATAGTAAATTGGAACAAATATATACTTGAATACTAGCAAATATAAATTTATTTTAAATTTTATTTGACTCAAAATTTTGGTGTGTTTCTCATCACTTTTCTAGACGTGGTCTGATATATGTGTGTGTATATATATACACACACATACATAAACATACATACATACATACATACATATGTATGTATATATATGAGTCTAGACTGCTTGTGATATTCAAAGTAATTTACTGTAAATACCACTTGGTAGACTAAATCTCTAGCGTCTATAGATCAGCCTCAACACAACTATAGTGGTATGCTGATCAAGACCAACCACGACTCACGTTTGTGGTCTGCTAATCTTGACCAACCACGACACAACATATAGTGGTTTGCTGATTTAAAATAAATAAAAATTTCATGTTTCCCATTCAAATAGCTCACATATATAAATTGCACATGCAAAATACATGTATACACATGCATGTGTACGTATATACATGTATATATTAATGTGCAGGTGAATAGGTTCGACATGCAAAGCATGAATAAAAATGGATAGAGCATGAAAGTGCACGACACAACATGGTGCAACACTAAGAATAAATGGTCCAGCATGCACAACAACAAGGGTGACCATTTGCATTACATACATAAGCAAGCACGTGGTGAAATGCACAAGTCGAGCTGTAAGGCTGCATATGCTCGGGTCAAACAAGAAGTGCACAGTTCAATCATGGTGCAGATCAGTCAAGTATACATGGTACAACAAGGATGCCACAAGTCAATACAAAGACTTAAACAACATAAAGAAGGTTCAAATGCACAAAGCTACACGTAGCAGGCCAGTAATGCAATAGTACACAATCAACATTTATGGCAAACGCTCAATGGCATCACACATTATTCAAGACACACACAACATGAACCAGGTAGGCTCAACTCAAATCATTCAAGCCTCATGGACAAAACGAGACTTCAAGCTCAAGTGCATTGCTTTCTGAAAAGGGCAAAGCCATGCAAGTACACAAACTGGTTCTGGCACAATGAAGCTAATTCAGGTGCAACCTAAAAAACAATGACTAAATAGCTCAGTAACCAGGGCTCGTATTAAGCAGTAGGATAAAGCATACCAACTCAGATCAGAGAAGTGAAAAGCAAAACATGGCACAGTGCAGAGTGCACACAAGCCATGGTCAAATGCCTCAAAGACAATGCATTCACAAAATCATGAACATAACAAGGTGCAACACATTATACAATGTCAAGTCAAGGTAGTTAATCCACCAGATCAAAACAATGTAGCAGTGTAAAGTGGAAGAGCATAAAAAAAATGAAGCAGACAGTGAAGAAAACAACACATGCAAGTACATAGTGACCAAAGCACAAGTATAGTGACCAAGAAGGCCAGATTCGAGTGTAGTCACAAGACTATGCACACACACACACACACACACACACACACACACACATAGGTGCAATGGGTATAAGCACAAGTAAGAATGACACACATAAGTTTAGTAGGAAAGAATAACAAGTGCAGTGCCAAAATGATTATGCGTATTTGTTTGACAATTTCCTATGGAATAAAAAAGCGCAAATTTATTATAAATTACTGCAAGTGCACAAGTGTGTCGTATGCAAGTCAAACACAGGGAGGAAAAATAAAATTTATTATTTATATCTCTTGTGGACGAGTTAGATGAAATTGGAGGATTTGGTTGAAATAAAATTGAAATTGCAAATTGGTTCAGAACAAATCTAATTGAATCGACAACAAAATTACAATTATCGATGGAAAAAAAAATTAAAACTATAATTGTATTCACTACAGATTCAAATCTAATCGGAACTATAATAAATTCAATGATAGAAAAATAAAAAGAATACTGAAACAAAAATTAAAGAAAAGAAATAAACAGACGGAAATAAAAATTAGGATTACCGTTGAATCTAATCAGACGGTCAGTCGCTAATGAAAATTAAAATTGCAAAGATAACTTGTGCTGTACCAAATCTAATTGTGTAGACGGCACAAGTTGCTTGAAAATAAAAGATTGCAGAAAAAGAAAAGAAAGTTTTATTAATGGAGAGGAGAGAAAATAGTTTAAAAATTTATAATGAATACAATGGGTATTTACAAGGAATACAGTCCTCTATCTATGTGAATATTAGGCCTATAATGAATGTCTTGAAATATTCTCTTTCCAAAGAAAAAGAAATGATTGGATTCTGATTTACTGATGACCCTATCAAATCTTCTCTACATGGCAAGTGAATATAATTGATTTCCTTAAGAAGAATATGCCCAACACTTCAAAAATTTATTAGTGCATATATTATATATACACATAAGAATATATATATATATTATATTATATATATATATATATATATATATAATATACCACTAGTCCGTATGTTCTTCAAAGCAAAGGAGGCGGTGTGTGTATATCCATGTTCCTTCCTTCAGCAAAAATAGGACTTGACAAGGATCAAATTCAGGTCACTCTATCCAAATTTCTAGGCCTTTACCAGTGAGTTATGACAACATTTGCGATTGAGATAGCGTTGATGTGAGGAAGTAGTTTTTTTCTTAGCAATTGGTCTTTAGTTGAACGAAGGAGACATTAATTGAACAATCTATGAAAACGAACGAAAAATAACCAAAGTAATATTTATTTATTTACAAAAGATAAATATAAGAGAATAAAATAAACACATTTCTTTGTTAATCAGTATTGAAAAGCTAGGATGGAAATTTATTTAAGTTAAGTTGATTATGATGTGGGACATTATTGAAACTGGTAATGAGTTTCCCACTGTGATTATTAATGGTGTTGAAATTCCTAACTCAAAAGATAAGTGGGATGCTAATGATAAAAATATATATTTTCAGCTAATGCTAAAGCAATGAATGCTTTAATCTGTGCTCTCGATAAAACTGACTTTAACTGAATATCTCCTTGTTTAACTGTATAGGAAATATGACATATGTTGGAGGTAACACTCAAAGGAACATCTCAAGTTAAGGAATATCATCTTGCTCTACTCAGCAATGAATATGAAAAAATTTCTATGCAAAAACGAAGGTATAAAATAGATGTTTGGTCGCTTCTCATCACTGGTTTATAATGCAAAAGCTCTTGGCAAAGTTTATACTGTAGTGGAGTTAATCAAAAAAAATACTAAGAGTGCTACCGATTAATTTTGAAGCTAAAGTGACAGCAATTCAAGAATAAAAAATCTAAATAAAAGCATGGAGGATTTAATTGGAAATTTGATAACTTATGAGATGGAGCTAAAATCAAAAGAAGAACGGAAAAATTATGAATCGAAGAAAAAGAAGATTGCTCTAAATAATACTCTTGAAAGTGATAACGAATATATTATTAAAGAGATAGCCATGGTGTAATGACCCAGACTCTTAGGGGTTAATTTTAAATTATTTAATATGGATTTAAATATTGAGTTAAGTAAATAAATCAATTTTTATAGAGAGTTATTGATTTAAAAATCAATTTCAATTTAATATTGAAAATATTAAATTATCAGACTAAGAAAATGGATTTAGTCGAATCCAAATTTTAATTTGAATTGAAAACAGTTCAAGAATTTAATATGAAATTTTAACGGTAATAATATTAATTTATTATCGAAGAAATAAATAGTTTGAATTTAATTTAAATCAATTTAAATTAATATCTTTCACAGATGATCGAATTTGACTTCGTGACCTATCCCATTGGGTTCAGAATGGTAGTATTACCCTAAGAATGACATTTGTGGGGTTCAGTAAGGAGTTCAGAATAAAAGGGTATTTTAATTTTAAAAGATACCGGCTCAAAAACAAATCAAAGTAAAATAATTGGTGGCCTTCTTCCTTCCACCCTTCACCAATTAAAAACTAATCGTGTTTCTCTTCCCCTCCACAAAGTAATAGGGCTCGCTGTTCAAAAGTAAACCACGCCATCCATTTATAAAACGATCGATGCCTGGTACTAATGAAAACACTAAAGTCCTCAATACCGAATTAAAAATGGCCGCAGCCCACCCCTCAAATCAAAATCAAAACGGAAACTGCTAATCACCATATTTTCCATCGCGAGATCCAAATTCAACGCAGTCGCGTTCGATTGGGAGGGTTTTGGTGAAGTCGATGGTCGGGGTCAGTCAACAGGCGACGCGAATTGGGGGAATGAAGGTAGATCTGGTGGTTGCGTTGGTGGAGTGCGAGCGTTCGATGATGGAACCGAGGAGTACTCCTTTGGTCGCAGGCAGAAACCGACTGTAGGGATCGACATCAGGAGGAGTTGCTCGCGAACGTTGGTTTGGAAATCACGACAGGTTGAAGGTCGACATCGAGATAAGGGGGTTGCGGTAGTGGGCATACGCGATGGAGTTCAAAGTGGGTTTGGGCATGGGTTTTCTGGAGCATGTTGAGAGGATTCCGACCCTAGGATTTGGTGCGACAGGGGATTTCAGTGGAGGCCTGGAGTTCGATCCTCTCTGTTTACTGTGTTCGACATTTTGGATGCTGGGAAAGTTGTTGTGAAGCTAAGTTGTTCGGTGAAATGCTTAAAGAAGGAAATTAATAAGATTGGATCGTAGTGGCATTATCTACGCAATGGAATTCAATTCGGAATTTTAATTGGATATTCGACAAAGGAAATCAAGTGAGTAAACCTCACTCACCATTTTATTTAGAATTTATTTTTATATAGTCAAAAATAATTGTTATGCTTGTTTGAATGTTGTCTGATTGTTTTAAAATATATATAGTTATTTAGGATTGGCTTAACTATTATATATATATTGGGTTGATTGATTGATTGGATTCCCGCAGTTTCATTAGCGGATGCCCGCGGTATCATAGCGGATGATTACCCTATACACCCCACGCTATGATTAGTGGATGACCTTCATACCGCGATATCCTGCCTCGAAGCAGGATAGGTATTATTTATGTGCTAACATCTGTGGATGCAGGAAAACAGGTTGGAAGAATCCAACTGGATTCCTCAAAAATATATTATCTGTTGTTGTTTGTTTGATTTCATATATATTCATATATGATGTGTTAAAAATCAAATGATTGAAAATTGGTTGATTTGATTGTTTAAAATATCAATGGGGCTTGAATGTTGATTTATAAAAATATCGAAAAGAGTATTTGATATTTAAAAAGTGAATTCTATTTTTATAAATAGAATTTGAATTTTAATAAAACTAGAGAAAATATTAACTTGTTTTGAAGGTATATAAAACAAGTGATCGAATTTATAAACTTTGTTTATAAATGAAAAGATGGAATTTGAATTGAATTTATAAAGTTGTTTATAAATGAAAAGATGGAATTTGAATTGAATTTATAAAGTTGTTTATAAATGGAAAAGATGGAATTTGAATTGAATTTATAAAGTTGTTTATAAATGAAAAGATGGAATTTGAATTGAATTTATAAACGTTGTTTATAAATGGAAAGGTGGGATTTGAATTGAAGTTATAAACGTTGTTTATAAATAATGCAGAGAATTCAAATAGAATTTGAATATGGAATTCAAATGGACTTTAAACTATAGATTTTGAATATAGAAATTCAAATGGACTTTAAACTATAGATTTTGAATATAGAAATTCAAATAGACTTTAAACTATATAATTTGAATATAGAATTCAAATGGACTCTAAACTATAGATTTTGAATATAGAATTCAAATGGACTTTAAACTATAGAATTTGAATATGGAATTCAAATGGACTTTAAACTATATAATTTGAATATAGAATTCAAATGGACTTTAAACAATAGAATTTGAATATGAAATTCAAATGGACTTTAAACTATAGATTTTGAATATGGAATTCAAATGGACTTTAAACTATAGATTTTGAATATGGAATTCAAATAGACTTTAAACTATAGATTTGAATATAGAAATTCAAAGGGACTTTAAACGATTTGAATATAGGATTTAAATGGAATTTAAACAATAGAATTTGAATAGATTTGAATATAGGATTCAAATGGAGTTTAACTATAGAATTTGAATATAGAATTCAAATGAAGTTTAAATATAGGGATGCAAATAGAATTCAAATGAAGTTTAAATAAAAAGAATTCAAATAGAATTGATTTGGAATTTGAATAAGAAGTCGATAAGGGGACGAGAGTATGAGTATAATTAGAATTTGTTAATATGCAGTTAAAATATATTTGAACATGTCATGTTCAAATATGAAGGTGAAATAGACTGAAAAGTTAAGTAACAGATTTAATTAACAAATTGAGTTAAAACGATTGGTATAGTTAAAATAGATTGGACAGGTATAAACATACAGGAGACAGGTATGGAATAAAGTATAGAAGTGAAATAAATAGAATGCCCGACAAAAAGGTACGTATTTAATTTCCATATGAGATTTTATGCGCCGTATCGGCTAGCCGCTTGGCTTTTTCTTTTTCTTTTTGAGATGAGAAGGACCGGGAAAGCTATTTGAAATTTCCCGATGCTCCCGGTACAAAGGAGGTTATGGCGAATTTTTCCGGGAATTTAAGGAGATAGAATATTTTAAGATAATTTGATAGTTAGAAATTAACATATCAAAATATATAGAAGTCGATAAGAAAACGAACTTAGAAATAGAATAGTATAATCAAAAAGGAAGACTAGGAATAAAATCTCGTAGGAATAGAAAGAGAAAGTGTATATGTATTTAAAGGTGAATAATCAGTGGTATGGTATTGATTGTTCGAGTAAGTAGTCTTGTCTGTTTTGACGTTAAATGTTATTCAGTCAAGGTCTGAGAGGTAATCATACCCCAACTTGGTTGATTTCATGATATACCGATAAGTAGCAAGATTCAGGCTCGAAGATCAATGTGGAATAAGAATTAGTTAAATACTGTATTTGGGTTGTCGTAACGATGTTTTACACAACATCTGTTTTAACCCAAATATGTGCAAAGCTTGGAAATAGAATAATGAATATTTTCTAAAGTTTAGAAAATAAAAGAAGGCGATATATGGAAATGTTTTCCAAATAACGTATAAGGCCAATATGGTTATTGAAAATATTTGGTTGACAAATATTGATAAAGTAATAGAGAAGAGATTTAATTAATGGAATATTAATTAAAGGCTCACTGATTGTTGGATGTTTTGATGAACACTTGTTTTATTCGATAGTTAAATCATCGACTATCGAAACACTTGTTTTTATTCGATAGTTAAGTCACAGACTATCGAAGTTTTGACCATCGTTGTCAATATGGAGAGACCGGTTGGATTATTATCCGAAGAACCACTTCATATCGGCAGTAGCGTGCGAATCAGATCATATAAAGATAATCGAAGATGGAGTAGAGTGCAAGGGCCTTTTCTATTTATAGAAATAGTACCTTCGGTTCATCCTGTTCCTGGGTGACGTGTATGGATGAATGTCTGACAGAGTATTTCCAGAAAGGTCACGTACATTGATTTCTTCAACTGTACCAAGAGTGGAAGCGGAGAAGGGAACTTCTTTTTGCTGACACGTAATGTACTGTTGTAGACGTCAATCGGTGATTCGATGGATCTGACGATGTGGCATTCGAAGTGAATCTGGTGTGATGATAAAGCGTAGCTTCTAGCCTCATCATCCGGTAAATGACAGAAATCGGGCAAGCAGCATGGCTATGTAGGTCGCACCTATTAGGCTGTATAATCACCTGATCTAGAGTTTCATTTACTTCTAAAAATCTATTGTCGATGTTGTCCCATTCGGGAAACGGTTGCTGATCCCAACCGTTGGTGATATACATTCGATACACTCAAGCGAAATGAGTGGTCGGTCATGTGTGGCTGAGTTGCAAGATGTTCTTGTTGAACTCGGTGTATTCTCCTCTAGAGATATACCAGCAGAAGGTGATTCCATACCTTGTCATAGTTGGAAACCCATTACCCAATACGTGCTTGCGGTTTATGATTGTAATTATATATGTGGAACGTGAGATGCAAACGTTCCACTAGATTGTTATTTACTTGATTTAGACATTATTATAATATCAAAAGAGTTTTGATATAAAGATAAGTCAAGTGTTTGGATTCTCATAAGGAAAAAAAACCCGTTCCGTGTTATACGGCGTGGTCTTATGAGATATCATTTAGTTTTCTGAAACTGTTTTAAACTG
This sequence comes from Allium sativum, assembly GCA_030737875.1. Classification (NCBI taxonomy): domain Eukaryota; kingdom Viridiplantae; phylum Streptophyta; class Magnoliopsida; order Asparagales; family Amaryllidaceae; genus Allium; species Allium sativum. The sequence continues at coordinate 104,904,105 of CM060910.1, forward strand.
TTTACTCATACCAGTCCCATGACTGACCCGGAGTTTACTTTGCTGTTTTCCCTAAACTCTTGGGTGCCTAAATTTGTACGGGCAGTCAAGTAGTTTCAGGATTTTACAGATCTATCTAAAGGAGCTTGGAGCAGGAGGCTTCAGCGTTATCTAGTTATAGTGTTGTTCCGCTATGTTGTAAGTGTTGTACTCTGATAAGTGTATGTTATACAGTTAACATTTTGTATTTCAAAGATATGATATATTATATTTTGTTCCACTGCGATGTGAGATTCTGTGTTGTTGTTTCGCTTCTATCTTTTTCTTCTAAAAAAAATGTTCCGTATTTTCGTGATATTTGGGTTGGACGTATGATGTATATAGTCAACTCTGATGTTACGGAAATCTGGGTCATTACAGTTGGTATCAGAGCTTAGGTTGAGCGAATACCTAGGCTGTGTGGAAATGTGCTCATTAGAGATAGGATCAGTAGTATCCTAGAATGAGTTGAGTGTATATATATTTACGAGAGAGCGTATTTGTTATTTGATATAAAAACCGTTTTATATTGTGTTGACTAGTCTGTTGAGTGAATTATAAATTTTGGTCGAATCGTGGGACGCCACGAAGTCGATAGGAATTTATAAACACTTGAACAGAAGATTGGACACGATATTGTTTTCAAATAGTTAAGTTGATTGTTAGGATTATAATCGAATTAGATTATAAAACTGAAATAGTTATATATAACCAATGGAAATTGTATATGAAATCAAATATACAAATGTGATAAATTGAAATTGAATTCCAACCAGAATTCAGAATTTAAAATCCTGAGAGTTTGGGAAAATATTTTTTTCTAAATGGGTTTTGAAAGTAATATAGTACTGAACTCATTCAGTAGCTGGGAAATAATTCTGATGATGGTCGCAACATCATCAGTGTTCATTTTCGAGTTTCTAAGTGACGAATTGCTGCCTTAGAAAAGTTTTGATGGAAATCTGTTTGAAAGAAACAAGTTGTTTGAAAATTCAAATGTTTTGAATTTGAGATAGATATAAATATATGTATATATTTATATGACTTCAAAGGAATTTTGAAATGGGAATGGGAATATAGATTTCAAATAGAAGTAAAATAAAGGAATTTGAATATATATATATATATATAATTCAAATAGAAGTGAAATAGAATTTGAATTCAAAGGAATTCAAATGAGTTTGAATAAAGAAAATTCAAATAAAAATTGTATAAGAAAATTGAAATGGAATTTGAATTCAAAGGAATTCAAATGGATTTGAATAAAGAAAAGTCAAATAGAGATTTGAATATTAGAATTCAGATGGAATTTGATTAAATAGAGTTTCAAAGGGAATATAAAGTGGAGGTTGAATATTAGAATATAAAGTTTGAAATAGAATTTTAAATAAAAGGAGTTTAAATAGAATTTGAATTCAAAATGAGATTAAATAGAACTTGAATTCAAAGGAGTTAAAATAGAGAATAAAATTCAAAGGATTTCAAATAGAAATTGAACAAAGGAATTTAAATAAAAAATTGAATAAAGGATTTCAAATGGAATTTGAATAAGGGATTTGAAATGAGTTTTGAATGAAGGATTTCAAATAGAAATTGAAGAGAAGAAAATTCAAATAGAAATTGAATATAAAGGAAATTCAAATATAGAGTTTGAGTAAAGAAATTCAAATGGAATTTGAATATTTCAAATTTAGAAATAGGATTTGAATATTAGAAGTGAAATAGATCGGGAATATTATGTTGGAATGGATTGGATATATATTAAAAATATATCAAAATGGAGTTGAATTTATTATAAACAAAGTTAAAACGTTTATATTTATAAATATAATTAAAACGAGCTCGCCATAGCGCGGCAGTTCGTAAATTGGCGATTCGAACTTCAATTTAGTATACAGAACTCAATTGAAGTCGGAATTCTTCGAAACAAGAATCGTCGGGACCGGTTGAACAATAGTTTTCTAATGAAAGAGAAAAATCAGGATTTCGTCGTATAGATTTTGAGATAGGTCAAAATCAAATTTCAAAAAGGTGCCGCGCTAGAAACCATTATAAACCACAATGGTTTTTATATATATATATATATATATATAAGTAAAGGGATTTTTAAAGTAAATAAAATCCGAATGGCCATGAGAAAAATATAGACTTGAGTTATAAAATGAATGTGAACTCAAGTGAAGTAGATAAAATGATTTGGGAAACAATGATCATATTTCTGATTATTGAATAGAATTAACTAAGTAAAAGAGAAATTAGTTAATCAAAGTTGAATCGAAATTGAGGTTTTGGATAAGTGAAAGAGATTGAGGATTTATATTCGAAACCTAATATATAACTCGAGTTGAAAATATAATTAGATTAGTCTATAATTAAGTTGACATATATTTGAACAAGTAATATTCAAATAAAAAGGGTGAAATAGGCAAAACGGTTAATTAGCAACTAGTTAATGGGAATTCGAATGATTGAAATCAAATTTAACTTAAGTAAGTTAAATGGATCGAAATGAATAAATTGAGTAAAATCAATGTGAATGAAATATGAATTGAATGTGAATAAAAAACCAAAAGAGTATAAAAGAAAATATAATTGTAAAACGAATATAAAAGGAAATATATTTGTAACACAAATACAAAGGAAGTTATGTGCAAACAAATAGAATTTAGAAGGGAATATTTGTAAAACATTTACAAGTAGATTCAATGGAAATATTTATTTATAGAAAATAAATAGAATGTTATAAATGAGATATTTATTTGTTAAATAAATAGAATTTAATCAAAGGAATGTTTAGAAGATGAATAGAAAATGGAAATCTGTTTTTAACAGATAAATAGAAAAGATTGATTTATAAATAACAGTTTATAAATTAAATATTTATCATTCGATAAATGAATATATAAGTCTGAACTTATATAGAGAAGAGATATTGGTTTTTAACACCGATAGTTTTAAATAGAAGGGGTACACAACACTTATATAAGTGAAGTAACGTTATTAAAGAGAACATTTATAAAGTGAAGAACCGTTACTAAAAGTAAATCTTTATAAATGAATAAACGTTATCCAATAGGAGTTATTCGAATAGGAGAAGTCGATTAGAGTTAGAATAAATCGATTAGAGTAAGAATTAACCAGATAGAGTTAATTGAATGTAGTCAATCGAATTAGGATTTAATTGAATGTTAGTTATTCAATTAAAGTTGATCGAATATAGTTATTGAGATAGAGTTAGTCAAACATAGTCACTCAGGATAAGTTGCCATTTCGTACGACTGCTAGCGTAATTCGTAGGGCTGCAGATAACTTAGGGCGGTCGGATGTTTCCTAGGGGAATCAGGCGTAACCATTGTGATCGCTGCGATCTAGAGTCAAGCGAATGGAGTTAAATCGAATATTGGTTATTCAGATAGAATTGAAGGAGTTATCGAATATAGTTTATTCGAAGGGAATTATCGAATTTGGTTATTCGGAAGGAGTTATCGATTATTAGTAAATCGAAGGAGTTATCGATTATTAGTAAATCGAAGGAGTTATCGATTATTAGTAAATCGAAGGAGTTATCGAATATAGTTTATTCGAAGGGAATTATCGAATTTGGTTATTCGGAAGGAGTTATCAATTATTTGTTAATCGAAATGAGTTATCGATTATAGTTTAATTGAAAGGAGTTATCGATTAGTTTAATCGAAGTGAGTTATAGAATATTGGTTATTCGAAGGAGTTATCGAATTTAGTTATTCGATAGGGTTAATCGATAAGAGTTAAATCAAATAGAATAAATTGATAAGAGTAAATTGAATAGAGTAAATCGAATATAGTTTATTCGAAGAAAGGTTTTCGAATCTACTTATTCGAAAGAGAGATTACCGAATATAGTTATTCGAAGGGAGGAGTTATCGAATAGGGATTTATTCGAAAGAGAGTTACGTATAGAAGTTTGAAATGTTGAGTATCAACATAAGATAAGTTTTGAAAAGTTAATGGGTTTGTAGCACTTTTTCTACCTTAGCAATTTCGAGGACGAAATTATTTTAAGTGGGGAAGATTGTAATGACCCGGACTCTTAGGGGTTAATTTTAAATTATTTAATATGGATTTAAATATTGAGTTAAGTAAATAAATCAATTTTTATAGAGAGTTATCGATTTAAAAATCAATTTCAATTTAATATTGAAAATATTAAATTATCAGACTAAAAAAATGGATTTAGTTGAATCCAAATTTTAATTTGAATTGAAAACAGTTCAAGAATTTAATATGAAATTTTAATGGTAATAATATTAATTTATTATCGAAGAAATAAATAGTTTGAATTTAATTTAAATCAATTTAAATTAATATCTTTCACAGATGATCGAATTTGACTTCGTGACCTATCCCATTGGGTTCAGAATGGTAGTATTACCCTAAGAATGACATTTGTGGGGTTCAGTAAGGAGTTCAGAATAAAAGGGTATTTTAATTTTAAAAGATACCGGCTCAAAAACAAATCAAAGTAAAATAATTGGTGGCCTTCTTCCTTCCACCCTTCACCAATTAAAAACTAATCGTGTTTCTCTTCCCCTCGACAAAGTAATAGGGCTCGCTGTTCAAAAGTAAACCACGCCATCCATTTATAAAACGATCGATGCCTGGTACTAATGAAAACACTAAAGTCCTCAATACCGAATTAAAAATGGCCGCAGCCCACCCCTCAAATCAAAATCAAAACGGAAACTGCTAATCACCATATTTTCCATCGCGAGATCCAAATTCAACGCAGTCGCGTTCGATTGGGAGGGTTTTGGTGAAGTCGATGGTCGGGGTCAGTCAACAGGCGACGCGAATTGGGGGAATGAAGGTAGACCTGGTGGTTGCGTTGGTGGAGTGCGAGCGTTCGATGATGGAACCGAGGAGTACTCCTTTGGTCGCAGGCAGAAACCGACTGTAGGGATCGACATCAGGAGGAGTTGCTCGCGAACGTTGGTTTGGAAACCACGACAGGTTGAAGGTTGACATCGAGATAAGGGGGTTGCGGTAGTGGGCATACGCGATGGAGTTCAAAGTGGGTTTGGGCATGGGTTTTCTGGAGCATGTTGAGAGGATTCCGACCCTAGGATTTGGTGCGACACTGGATTTCAGTGGAGGCCTGGAGTTCGATCCTCTCTGTTTACTGTGTTCGACATTTTGGATGCTGGGAAAGTTGTTGTGAAGCTAAGTTGTTCGGTGAAATGCTTAAAGAAGGAAATTAATAAGATTGGATCGTAGTGGCATTATCTACGCAATGGAATTCAATTCGGAATTTTAATTGGATATTCGACAAAGGAAATCAAGTGAGTAAACCTCACTCACCATTTTATTTAGAATTTATTTTTATATAGTTAAAAATAATTGTTATGCTTGTTTGAATGTTGTCTGATTGTTTTAAAATATATATAGTTATTTAGGATTGGCTTAACTATTATATATATATATTGGGTTGATTGATTGGTTGGATTCCCGCAGTTTCATTAGCGGATGCCCGCGGTATCATAGCGGATGATTACCCTATACGCCCCACGCTATGATTAGTGGATGACCTTCATACCGCGATATCCTGCCTCGAAGCAGGATAGGTATTATTTATGTGCTAACATCTGTGGATGCAGGAAAACAGGTTGGAGGAATCCAACTGGATTCCTCAAAAATATATTATCTGTTGTTGTTTGTTTGATTTCATATATATTCATATATGATGTGTTAAAAATCAAATGATTGAAAATTGGTTGATTTGATTGTTTAAAATATCAATGGGGCTTGAATGTTGATTTATAAAAATATCGAAAAGAGTATTTGATATTTAAAAAGTGAATTCTATTTTTATAAATAGAATTTGAATTTTAATAAAACTAGAGAAAATATTAACTTGTTTTGAAGGTATATAAAACAAGTGATCGAATTTATAAACTTTGTTTATAAATGAAAAGATGGAATTTGAATTGAATTTATAAAGTTGTTTATAAATGAAAAGATGGAATTTGAATTGAATTTATAAAGTTGTTTATAAATGGAAAAGATGGAATTTGAATTGAATTTATAAAGTTGTTTATAAATGAAAAGATGGAATTTGAATTGAATTTATAAACGTTGTTTATAAATGGAAAGGTGGGATTTGAATTGAAGTTATAAACATTGTTTATAAATAATGCAGAGAATTCAAATAGAATTTGAATATGGAATTCAAATGGACTTTAAACTATAGATTTTGAATATAGAAATTCAAATGGACTTTAAACTATAGATTTTGAATATAGAAATTCAAATAGACTTTAAACTATATAATTTGAATATAGAATTCAAATGGACTTTAAACTATAGATTTTGAATATAGAATTCAAATGGACTTTAAACTATAGAATTTGAATATGGAATTCAAATGGACTTTAAACTATATAATTTGAATATAGAATTCAAATGGACTTTAAACAATAGAATTTGAATATGAAATTCAAATGGACTTTAAACTATAGATTTTGAATATGGAATTCAAATGGACTTTAAACTATAGATTTTGAATATGGAATTCAAATAGACTTTAAACTATAGATTTGAATATAGAAATTCAAAGGGACTTTAAACGATTTGAATATAGGATTTAAATGGAATTTAAACAATAGAATTTGAATAGATTTGAATATAGGATTCAAATGGAGTTTAACTATAGAATTTGAATATAGAATTCAAATGAAGTTTAAATATAGGGATGCAAATAGAATTCAAATGAAGTTTAAATAAAAAGAATTCAAATAGAATTGATTTGGAATTTGAATAAGAAGTCGATAAGGGGACGAGAGTATGAGTATAATTAGAATTTGTTAATATGCAGTTAAAATATATTTGAACATGTCATGTTCAAATATGAAGGTGAAATAGACTGAAAAGTTAAGTAACAGATTTAATTAACAAATTGAGTTAAAACGATTGGTATAGTTAAAATAGATTGGACAGGTATAGACATACAGGAGACAGGTATGGAATAAAGTATAGAAGTGAAATAAATAGAATGCCCGACAAAAAGGTACGTATTTAATTTCCATATGAGATTTTATGCGCCGTATCGGCTAGCCGCTTGGCTTTTTCTTTTTCTTTTTGAGATGAGAAGGACCGGGAAAGCTATTTGAAATTTCCCGATGCTCCCGGTACAAAGGAGGTTATGGCGAATTTTTCCGGGAATTTAAGGAGATAGAATATTTTAAGATAATTTGATAGTTAGAAATTAACATATCAAAATATATAGAAGTCGATAAGAAAACGAACTTAGAAATAGAATAGTATAATCAAAAAGGAAGACTAGGAATAAAATCTCGTAGGAATAGAAAGAGAAAGTGTATATGTATTTAAAGGTGAATAATCAGTGGTATGGTATTGATTGTTCGAGTAAGTAGTCTTGTCTGTTTTGACGTTAAATGTTATTCAGTCAAGGTCTGAGAGGTAATCATACCCCAACTTGGTTGATTTCATGATATACCGATAAGTAGCAAGATTCAGGCTCGAAGATCAATGTGGAATAAGAATTAGTTAAATACTGTATTTGGGTTGTCGTAACGATGTTTTACACAACATCTGTTTTAACCCAAATATGTGCAAAGCTTGGAAATAGAATAATGAATATTTTCTAAAGTTTAGAAAATAAAAGAAGGCGATATATGGAAATGTTTTCCAAATAACGTATAAGGCCAATATGGTTATTGAAAATATTTGGTTGACAAATATTGATAAAGTAATAGAGAAGAGATTTAATTAATGGAATATTAATTAAAGGCTCACTGATTGTTGGATGTTTGGATGAACACTTGTTTTATTCGATAGTTAAATCATCGACTATCGAAACACTTGTTTTTATTCGATAGTTAAGTCACAGACTATCGAAGTTTTGACCATCGTTGTCAATATGGAGAGACCGGTTGGATTATTATCCGAAGAACCACTTCATATCGGCAGTAGCGTGCGAATCAGATCATATAAAGATAATCGAAGACGGAGTAGAGTGCAAGGGCCTTTTCTATTTATAGAAATAGTACCTTCGGTTCATCCTGTTCCTGGCTGACGTGTATGGATGAATGTCTGACAGAGTATTTCCAGAAAGGTCACGTACATTGATTTCTTCAACTGTACCAAGAGTGGAAGCGGAGAAGGGAACTTCTTTTAGCTGACACGTAATGTACTGTTGTAGACGTCAATCGGTGATTCGATGGATCTGACGATGTGGCATTCGAAGTGAATCTGGTGTGATGATAAAGCGTAGCTTCTAGCCTCATCATCCGATAAATGACAGAAATCGGGCAAGCAGCATGGCTATGTAGGTCGCACCTATTAGGCTGTATAATCACCTGATCTAGAGTTTCATTTACTTCTAAAAATCTATTGTCGATGCTGTCCCATTCGGGAAACGGTTGCTGATCCCAACCGTTGGTGATATACATTCGATACACTCAAGCGAAATGAGTGGTCGGTCATGTGTGGCTGAGTTGCAAGATGTTCTTGTTGAACTCGGTGTATTCTCCTCTAGAGATATACCAGCGGAAGGTGATTCCATACCTTGTCATAGTTGGAAACCCATTACCCAATACGTGCTTGCGGTTTATGATTGTAATTATATATGTGGAACGTGAGATGCAAACGTTCCACTAGATTGTTATTTACTTGATTTAGACATTATTATAATATCAAAAGAGTTTTGATATAAAGATAAGTCAAGTGTTTGGATTCTCATAAGGAAAAAAACCCGTTCCGTGTTATACGGCGTGGTCTTATGAGATATCATTTAGTTTTCTGAAACTGTTTTAAACTGTTTACTCATACCAGTCCCATGACTGACCCGGAGTTTACTTTGCTGTTTTCCCTAAACTCTTGGGTGCCTAAATTTGTACGGGCAGTCAAGTAGTTTCAGGATTTTACAGATCTATCTAAAGGAGCTTGGAGCAGGAGGCTTCAGCGTTATCTAGTTATAGTGTTGTTCCGCTATGTTGTAAGTGTTGTACTCTGATAAGTGTATGTTATACAGTTAACATTTTGTATTTCAAAGATATGATATATTATATTTTGTTCCACTGCGATGTGAGATTCTGTATTGTTGTTTCTGTTCTGCTTCTATCTTTTTCTTCTAAAAAAAAATGTTCCGTATTTTCGTGATATTTGGGTTGGACGTATGATGTATATAGTCAACTCTGATGTTACGGAAATCTGGGTCATTACACATGGTTTTTAGGAAGTGGGCTAACAAGAATTACAAGCCACAAAAGAAGAATTCAAAATCTAACAAGTCCAAAAATTCGGATAGTTCAGACGATGAAGTTATTTGCTACAATTACAAAAAACTAGGACATACCAAACCAGATTGCCTACGACTTCAGAATGAAAATGGAAAGAAGAGAAAGAAGAAGATGGCTTTTGCTGCTACATGGGATGGTGAGGAAGGAAAAGAAGTTTCTGACGGTGATGAAGAGGAAGCTAATTTGTGTCTTATGGCATAATTTGATTCGGAAAATAGTGAAGAGGACTCTAGTGAGGTATCGAATTTCACTTAGAAAGGTTTAATTTTAATGTGCCATGATCTCACAAAAACTATTGATTCTCTTGAATTAAAAGTTAAGAAATTGACATTTGATAGGACAAAATTAGTTCAAAAAATAATAGATTAGAAAATAAACTTGAAAAAGTTAAGAACTCACAGGTTTCAAAATGCAAAAAATGTCAGATTTTGAGTGATGGTCGTTTGAATTTCAAAACTAGTTTTGAGTTGCTTGAAAGTGAAAAGCGTATTTAAAAAATGATAATTCTAAACTTATTCAATTAAATCACGATTTTGAAAAGGAAATTGAAAAGTTTAAAGAGTTTAAAAAACTTGAATTTGAAAAGGATAACGGTTTCAAATTGAGATTTCTGAGTCCAATGCTAAAATTAAAATGCTTGAAAATGAAAATATGGTTTTGAAACAAAAGGATTCTGAAATAACAAAGATAGTTGTAATTCATTGTTCGAATTTAATGAAAGAAAATTGTGATCTAAATCTAAAATCCAACAACTTGAATCAATATTGTCTAAATTCTCTAAAGGAGAAAAATCGTTGAATATGTTGTTGGAAAACCAAATTTTTATTGAGAGTATAAAAGGGCTCGATTTTGGTAAATTTGATCAAATTGAAAAGCGAAATTCTAATGATTTTAAAAATCCCTCAAATAGCTTTGGAAAAGATCGAGTTGGAAATTTGGACTCTAATAATTTTAATGGGTTTTTAAATCATAAACGAGATGAGAACTTGTTTAGAAACAATTCAACTAAATCAATTTGGATCCTCAAAGATAACAAGATGAATTCAATTAAAATTAAATGAATTTAGGTTCTTAAGGACACTTTAGTGGATGCTAATGGATTGCTATATAAACAGGTTTGGGTACCAAAACAATTAAACAAAGCTAGGAGTGGTAAAACAACTTTTGTTAGACACTCAATCCTATAAATAATTAGGTACAGAAGAAGGCTAAGGAACAACTTTGCAAAAGAGAGACAAAATTCATGTTGTTCCATATTATTGAATTATTCATAGTTACTTCACTATAGATTTCTGATTTGCAGATTCATTGGTTTACATCAATTATGATAAGTAAGGTATGATTTCTAAACTCGTGTTTTTATTTTCATATTGATGCTGATTTGTATTGACATTGTCATAGTATTTTTGACATATCTTGAGCTTCTTAACTTAAAATTGCAAGATTCTTGATTTTTTGGAAATTAGAATCAATTGTCTACAACTTTATGTTTTGATTATTTCCAGATTCTAAATTTAAATTGATGAAAAGCTGTAATACTTTTGAAGTTTAATTTTTAGACTGATCCCTGAATTTCTGACAGTGTCATAGTATTTTAAGCATATCTTGAACGTTGTTATTCGACATTCTGAAATTTTTGATGATCTGAAAAGCTAATGAAATCTCATCCATCTTTGTTGTTTGGAGTTTATGCTAATTCATCTTGTAAAATATTGAAAAACTGCACTCAATTCAGCGCACCACTTGAAAGCTATAATTGATAAATTGTGATAATTTCATAGTTTTTGGCTTGGCTTGACTATTTTGATTTTGAAATCATTTGTGATTAATTGATCTCATGGATTATAATATTTGGATTTGAATTCTAAAAATAATTTTTTATCAAGTGACATCAAATAACTTGCTTTTGATTTGAATCATTGATTGTCCTTTATGCTTGATAAAGATGTTTTGAAAATTCTCTTGTGAATCTTGTTTTGAAACTGATTTTTTACTGCTCTGAAAATGGATATTGAATTATTAAGATTTGATAGTGTCTTGGTGATTGGATGATTTTATGAAAAATCAGTGTCTAAATTCCATTAAACTCAATAGGCAACCTGAATTACAATTGATGTTTAAAATTATCTAGGAGCAATTGGTTTTAGAAGTATTAGAAAATTTCACATTCTACTGATTAATTTTTGAAAATTGATTTTCTACTTGCACAGTTATTTCAAAAACCCCTCTTGAAATTGATATTTTCAAATTTAAAACCATTTTTGATTATTTATTCGAAATTATTGACCACATTGAACCATTTTGGAACTCATCAAAATTATTATTAGATTTATGAAATTGTGATGAGTTGTGACTATAGTATATTTCATAACAAAATAAAATATTATTTAACTTCTCATGATGATTGGACATATTTTATAATATTTTTGAATTAGTGCTTATTTCATGATTATCTTCTTTTTCTACCATCTTTCTGTCATTCATAACTGTTTTTTATAACGTGGGGAGTTCAAATTGTTTTTTGGAAATAAGGAAATTTTTGAAATAAAATTATTTTTATCCTTGGTATCCACTCTCGTTTAAAAGTTCTCGCGGTTATGCATGGGTGAATCACCTTAATCTCTACATGTGCTTTCATTCTCATTTAAAAGTCTTCGCGGTTATGTATGAATGGAACTTATAAGAGAGAATACAGTTAAGTATTCTTCTAATCTCATTTAAAAGTCCTAACGGTTATGCATGGTTAGAAAATAATTAACAAATTTAAGTTACTACTAACCCCATTTAAAAGTCTTAGCGGTTATGTGTGGTTAGAAAGTGCTTAAATTATTTTGTGCTTAAAATTGAATTTTATTTGAAAATTATGGAACTCATAAATCCTATATTTGAATTTTAAAAACTTTCCTCATTTTTATAAAGCCAATCATAAATCCATCATTCTGAAAAGTGAATTTTTCTTCAAGTTTGAAGAATATTATGGTTTTTGTTTGATTAAATGAGATTTATGATATATATTTTCTCTTTTGATTTGAATTTATATGTCTGGTCTATTTTCATCACTATTATTTCTAGTATTCTTTTGATGATATCAAAAGAGGGAGAATGGTTAAGATTTTGATTGATGAGTGAAAAAATCAAGAATATTTTAATATTGGAAATTCAATTTTATAAACTCACTCATATGCACATATGTAGGGGGGGTTCAGTTGCAGGGGCAGCATACAAATAGTGGGAGTATTATATTTCATATTCAAATTCTTTGCGTATGTTTTTCATCATCAAAAGGGAGGTATAACAATATGATTTTTGTTTGATGATAACAAACATATATATTATTATATAAATGTGTTTGCAACTATACTATTATATATTTCATATCACATACAGAAATAAACATTTACTGAATAAAATACGACTACGTAGAATTGAATATTCAAACAGTGTTTTTATTTAAATACATATTTTATCAACGTTTGAAAGAGTACATGTTTTTGACTCCACTATTTATAATTCACTTAGATATGTTTGGATATTTTTGACTCCACTATCAACGTAAAAATTTACCAAAACTTTAAAATTTAATTCAACACATAATCATCTCCATGTTCATGTAAGAAAAGCATAAAAAAAAGTTAAAAAAAAAAAAAAACAGAGATTACTCACTGTCTTATGAAACCTGCAATTTTTTGAAAAGTTGCAGATATCGCAACAACTTTATCAAAATATTGCAGATTTTTATGCAAATTTTGTTGATTTCCTTCAAATGCTCAAACTCAACATTGCATTTATTTAAACAACACATTATTGCAGTAAAATTGTCAAAAGATAATGAAATTGCATACAAATGAAAAATAATTCAATTTTAGTAAAAATTGTAGAAAAAGAAGCTATTATTTGCAAAAGTTGCAGATATTGCTGCAAATTTTCACATAATAACACATATTTGCAATGAACTATAAAAACATGCAGATATGTCTGTAATTATTTAGAATAATTGCAGACATTGCTGCACCTTTTTTTTTTTCTTTTTTACATCTGCATTACATTATGTGAAATAATTGCAGAATTTTCAGTAATTTTTTTCCTCAGAATCCTTCCGTTAATATTTATAATTTTTTTTAAAAAAACTTGTATGCAGCAGCGCAAAAAAACATGAATTTTAGTTGCTACAGTAAAACGTGGACGTATTTTGAATGGAAAGTTAGGGAGGGATCCACTTTATATTAAGTTTTCTTTTAGGGATTCCTCCCTAATTTCCACAAAAATATATGTATGACATATAACTATCGAAAAACAATCAAAAATTCAATCCTACCAATTTATAAGAAATCCGAGTTTAAGTGGAAGTTTAAGGATCTATAAAACATGGTTTTGCAGATTAATTTTAAAATATTCAAAATTTACATATATAATTTAAAGTGGAAAACAGGCATAAGGACAAACTTTGAAAGAAAAAAATAGTCTGAAGGACGACAAATTTTATTTTCAAGCTGAAGGACAAACTTTGAAAGAAAAAAATAAGCTGAAGGACAATGCTAAATATAATTAGCATTTTCTGCAGTGTAAAACTGAATAATGCTAGTTAAAACTAGCATTTTCGTATAGTGTAAATAACTGAATATAATGCTAATTACATTTAGCATTTTCCTACCGCTTAATTTTGATTCAAAGTTTGTCCTTCAGACTAAAAATAAAACTTGGTGTCCTTCAGCCTAATTTTTCGGTAAAGTTTGTCCTTCTCCCTAATTACCTCTAATTTAAAATAGTCTAAAAGGATTTATGTTAATTTTAGATAATTTTATTGGCATGATTTAGAGTGTAAAATGCCTTAATTAGTGAGTAAGAAGCCCAGTCAATCTCCTTAATAGTAATATGCACAGATTCCAAGACCTTCCGGCAACAAAGCTTCACCTTTAATAGCTAACTCAATATATCTCATGTTTTACAATGTATGACACATCATTTCCAAATGATGCAACTCATTAGTTAAAACTCACCTTTAAAAGCTAACTTGTAAGAGAAGGCTGACCAATGGGTGGGGGTGCTTAATGGGTTATATACTACCCAATATATCTCTTGTTTAACAATGCATGACACATCATTTCCAAATGATACAACTTATTAGTTAAAACTCACCTTTAAAAGCTAACTTGTAAGAGGAGGGTGCCCAATAGGCTATATACTAGCCAATACATTAGATACTTATAATATGTGATATATCATTTCATCGCTCTTTCAAAGTTCAACGTCTACTTCATTTCATTCTATCGACACTGACCCAACGGTAGCCTTTTTCACTTTGGTCAGTATTTTAATCCAACACATAAATCATTTCTCTTACGGTTTGAACTTTCATCGAGCGTCTCTCTATGAAAGCACCATAATGTTTAAATGCAAAGACAGTATCTAATTCTTCAAAGCATATTTACTAATTTTAATATAAAAAAAGTGAAATAAACGCTAATAATTTGGAAACACAGGTTTAAAACTTTGGGCCCTCTAGCTTTTGCCCTGGGTCATCCTCCGGCAAGCCTGATCATATGACTGTTGGAAAAATGATTCATTTTTTATAAAGAGGAATTATTTAAAAAAATTGGATAAGTGTGAGGTGACTCATATATGAATAGTCACACATCATGAGACTATATGAAGAGAAAAAAAACCAGATTTTTTATTTGACTTGGTAAAAAAATTGAGATTCATTTTTTTAGATCTGAACCGACTTCCTCTACATGTATTACCATGTTTATTTATTGCCGTTCTACTCAGAAAAAAATAACTTTTTATTCTTATCTCTCTCTTCTTCTTCGTCCATCATTAAAAGTTCTTCAAAAACAAAATCAGAACGAGCAGTTAAATTTAATTGAAAGTGAAAATCTGAATTGGTTTGTTGTGCAAGCAAATCAATTATTTTTCTCAGAAGGTTGTTTTATCCCAGAGGCGACGGCGACAAGTACGAACTGGTTTGCACCACCGATTAGATCGCCGAATCGTCTTCAAGAAAGCGACCTAGTTCGCGACTCAGCCATTGTTTCCCAACAATTTGAAGACGATCTCGAAACAATGGCTGCAACCCTAACTTGCTTGAAGGTGTCGCCATCTTCCTCTATCTACTCAACGCTTTGAAATACTCAACGCCTTGAAATCTTACTTAATTTGTAACTGCGACTCCTTCTACTATCTTCTTTGGCAATGAGATAACGAATGAAAAAGTAGAAAGATTTGATGTGAAATCCGGATTTGCCGTCATCTACATGAAATCAGGTTTAAAAGGTGGACAATTTGGTAGGCATGGAAGGTGGCTTCGCGCTGCAGTTACGTAGTAGCATCATGAAATCCAAGTTTGTGAGAAATGGATCGATGGGCTGCAGTATTCTTTATTGTTGTGGCCCCCACCACGATGAGCATCAGAGAAAGGTAATATAATTTTTTAACTCCTTTCTAATGCATGCTTAAATTGATAGCTGATTGTGTCTGGTATTATGGAAAATTCACTAGAAAGGTATCAGGTAATTAACATATTCTATTTTGGCTTGTTAAGTACCAACATAGAGGTTTCTTGGTTATGCCTTCTTTTTCCAACGAGCTTAAGTCACCTTCTGAGTTGCATTTTAATCAAAATCCTTTAGAAAAAGAAAAATAGAAGCCAAAAAGGAAGCTTATATGTATGAATTTCATTAGTCATAGAATGATACAAACTATAAGTTACTGTTGGTTGTCATTGATCCAATAGCCTTAAAGAACTGTAAGCATGTCATCTTTGTAGTTGTAAAATGGTAGCATGGTGGAAATTGGTTTATAAAACTTCGAAATTTGATAATTAATCATGAACCCTGCTCATTATCTTGTACTGTAGTTTTAAGTCACACTAATCACTTTGCTTGAGTCCTAAGAGTGTGCATTATTTGATTGGAACAATGTTAACTGGCTGAACCTAAGTATTTTTTGAACCCAAGTGTTTTGATACCTTAGTTTATGTAGTCTCTATATGTGATGATTGAATTTACCATGTAAGTTGTTTACCATTAATATAATCCACAAGTGTGGTGGAATGGTACAAATGCAGAAAATAATATTTTATGTGAATAACTTATATTAGTATATGAGTTTACGTATCTTTTTCTATAAGAAAAATATAAATGTTCAAAAATATTAACATCTCAAGCAATAGTAAGCCTCCACAGCTGGTCAGTTGAGAATAGAATGGAAATCCACAAGGAAACCGTAAAGGACAGCAGCAACCAACCAAAAAGAATGATTCTGGACAGTTGCTTCTATATTACAACTGTGGAAAACCAGGTCATATGGCACGACAATGTCGGACAGGCTAAGCACTGCACCGCAGGCAAACCTGACTGAGAAGCCTTTAACGGCTACGACTACTGAGATTCACTTTGATGGTGGATCAGAGAGGTGGTGGGTAGACACTGGTGTTTCTCGCCATGTCTGCTATGATCGTGATATATTCACAATATACACGGCTGATGATGATCAGAAAGTGGGTGGGAGATCCTCACACCACTAAAATTGTAGAGATTTGTAATGTGAAAATAAAGCTTACAATTAGAAAGACAGTGTTTCTTAAGTTGTGATGCATTTGACATGTTTGAAACATTAAAAACTGAAATTGAGTAATAAGAAAATTAAGAGAATTCATAGTAATAGGGAAACAGAATATGAATCTAGATTATTCCATTTTTTTACATGGTATAGTACATGAGAGAACTGCACCATATTCACTTGAAATGAACCG
This sequence comes from Allium sativum, assembly GCA_030737875.1. Classification (NCBI taxonomy): domain Eukaryota; kingdom Viridiplantae; phylum Streptophyta; class Magnoliopsida; order Asparagales; family Amaryllidaceae; genus Allium; species Allium sativum. The sequence goes on from CM060910.1 coordinate 104,921,172, forward strand.
TAAATCTGAAAAAAATAGGACCTTTACCGAATTAGTAGTTGCCATTTTATTAAATTTTGGTGCAGCAAAACATTGGTGGGGGGATATTTTAATTGACTGCATGCTATGTTCTGAATAGAATCCCCTAATCTAAGAATAAAATTTCACTTTATGAAATTTTAAAGAATTATAAATCCAATGTGTCATATTTTAGAACTTGGGGTTGTTTAGCATATGTTCGTATTCTAGACCCTAAAAGAATAAAATCGGCAAGCAAAGCATATGAATGTGTATTTATGGGTTATGCTATTAATAGCAAAGCATGCCGATTTTATGACCTAAATGCACATAATATAATTGAATCAAATGATGTCGAATTTTATGAAACAAAATTTCCTTTTAAATTAAGGAATAGTGGGGGCACATTAAGTATGCATATTAGAACATAACTTAATAAAAGTTCTGAAACTGAACCTAGAAGAAGTAAAAGAGCAAGAACCGTAAAAGATTTTGGTTCGGATTTTTTGTGCCTTTACTATAGAGGAGGATCCCTTAAACCTCCAAGAGGCCTTAACTTCTTTAGATGCCGATTTTTAGCAAGAGGCTATAAATGATGAGATGGATTCTCTGGAATCCAATAAGACTTGGCATTTAGTATATTTATTCTCTAGTTGTAAATCTATAGGTTGTAAATGGGTGCTTAAAAAGAAATTAAAACTTGATAGCACTATTGATAAATATAAAGCACAATTAGTAGCTAAAGGTTTTAAGCAAAGAGAAAATATAGATTTCTTCGACATTTTTTCTACCTGTAACTAGAATTACATTCATTCGGGTATTAATCTCACTTGCTTCTATTTGTTATTTATTAATACACCAAATGGATGTTAAAACCACGTTCTTTAAACGGTGAATTAGAAGAAGAAATTTATATGGATCAGCCTGAAGGATTTGTACTACATGGTCAAGAACATAAAATATGCAAATTAGATAAATCATTATATGGTTTAAAACAAGCATCTAAACAATGACATGAAATTTTTTGATAACTTAACCATTTCTTATGGTTTTAAAGTTAATGAAAGTGACAAATGCATTTATTACAAATCTGAGAATGACATTTGCACTATTATATGTCTTTATGTAGATGACCTTCTCATCGTTGGGTCAAATATTCATGCCATAAACTCAGTCAAATCCTTATTAAATGCCAATTTTGATATAAAAGATCTAGGTAAGGCGAGTGTAATCCCTGATATTAAGATTACTAGGTAAAAAGTGGGATTTTCTTTGGATCAATCTCATTAAATTGAGAAGACTCTAAAGAAATACGATTACTTTGACTGTAAACTTGCAAGTACACCATATGATCCCAGTGTAAAGTTATTTAAGAACACTGGTGAATGTATAAGATGGTCTGTTTAAGCGAGCATCATTGGCAGCCTTCGAATGCCATTGATTGTACTAGACCCGACATTATCTATGTCGTGAGATTATTATGCATGTTTTCCAGTAGATCTGGTATAGAGCATTAACATGCTAATGAGAGGGTTATGAGATACCTATAATAAACTATGAACCTTGGATTACATGATGAAAAGTTTTAAGTTGTACTTGAAGGATATTCTGATACAGGCTGAAAAACTTTATATGATGATTCTAAAGGACCAGTGGCTATATATTTAGCATCGCTGAAGAAGTTGTCTCTTGGAAACCCCAGAAACATACTATTTTGACTTAGTCTACTATAGAGATTGAGATAACAGCACTAGCCACAACTAGTAAAGAAGCAGAGAACTAAAGAAATCTGCTATTTGAGATCCCAATAAGGGAAAAAACGACACCAGTGGTGTAATCGATTGCGATAGTACCGCGACTATTGCAAAAAAGTATAGAACCATTATTACAACGGTAAAAGACGACGTCGTAAGTACAATATTGTAAGAGAACATCACATACATAGTGATGAAAATTTGACGACTATTGAAAGAAGGACATAACCGATATTACAACGGTAAGAAATGACAGTCGTATGCACAGTATTGTTAGATAACATCACATATGAAGTGATGACAATTTGGCAGATCCTTTGACGAAAGGATTGACCTGAAAGAAAGTCCTCAATGGTTCTAAAAGAATGAGACTATTGCCCAGAGATTGTGGAATCACGCACGATGGTAGCTCGATCTAAATGACTGGAGATCCCAAGAAGTAGGTTCAATGGGTAAAAACAAGTTGTGTAGTGATAGTTGATGAACATGCTAAATTTTTGTATTAAGAAGCATGTATTCCTGAAGTGATTAGAGGATGAGTTGATATAAACTCTTAATGAGATCTATACTCTAATTGGAGTCGAGTACCTACCTTCAGGAGTACTCTTGATAGACTCACCTATGTGAATGTGGAAATGTGCTTGTTTCCTATGGAGTTTTGGGCAAGATTCCTAGAGCATTCACTAAACTGGGATAGAGTGCATGACCATTAATGCACGGGTTTATTTGATTGCACTATAGAAAAGGTTGTGTGTGATCTGATGTCGGGAATAGAGTTCAAGGCTATGTGTCACTCTAGTAAAAATTGAATCTTATTAACTATGCAAAGGTTCAAGTCGGATGACACCCTTGTTTATGCACAATCTTATATTTCTAGAAACTGCTCGAAATATTTTATAAAAAATTCAAGTGGGGGATTGTTGGAAAAATGATTCATTTTTTATAAAGATGAATTATTTTAAAAAATTGGATAAGTGTGAGGTGACTCATATATGAAATATATGAATAGTCACACATCATGAGACTATATGAAGAGAGAAAAAAAAACCAGTTTTTTTATTTGACTTGGTAAAAAAATTGAGATCCATATTTTTAGATTTGAACCGACTTTCTCTACATGTATTACTACGTTTATTTACTGTCGAACTACTCAAAATAAAAAATTAACTTTTTATTCTTATCTCTCTCTCCTTTTTCTTCCACCATTAAAAGTTCTTTAAAAACAAATTTAGAACGAGTAGTTAAATTTAAATTGAAAGTGCAAATCTGAATTTGTTTGTTGTGCAAGCAAATCAATTATTTTTTTCAGAAGGCTGTTTTATCCTAGAGGCGGCGGTGCAAGTACGAACTGGTTTGCACCATCGACTAGATCGCCGAATCGTCTTCAAGAAAACGACCTAGTCCGCGACTCAGCCATTGTTTCCCAACAATGACGGACTGTGATCTTGCCATAATGCACCTTTTTCAGTACCCGGACCGTATCACTATACTGTTAATAGCATAATTTAATTAACGTTTTCGTTCACAACCCAGCGACATTACTGCATTAGAGTACAGAGCTTCAAACTATAACTTTGAAAATCAAAGGCCTCAGCTACAAAACCAGAGGCCACACATTGAAAATCAAAGTGAACGGCTCATGAATCTCCATAACGCGTAACCCTAACTCTTTCTTATCCACTCATAACACACATGTCAAGATGATAATGGACACAATGATCCTGCACAAATCCACCACACATCTATTCAGATTTCAGTGTCCCACATTCTGCATCAGCCTGTACCATAATATCACCTCCAATTCATTAGGAAACACACAGAAGAAGTTGCACCAGCACACCTCTAAAACAACCGCTTGGAACAAAAGAAATGACCACTCAAGCTCTTCTGTCATCAATGGAGGCAGGAAGGCAGCTTTTAGGAGGACGACCCCTTACCGGTGGTACTGTTTCTAGGTCGTTTGGTACTTCCCGACGAGCTTCCTTTGTAGTTAAAGCTGCTTCCACTCCTCCTGTCAAGGTATCAAAATCTCCCAGCTGGAACTTTAGGGTAGAGCTAAAAGTATCATCATTTACATTTTACAATACCACAATCGGATGCTAAAAAATAGTTTTTATGGGTCATTAGCACCATAGACAGTTGTAGTGATAGGAACACAATCTTTTACATTTCTTAATGACATGAAGCAAATCAATTCCTCTATCTCTATTTTTCATGTTCTCGTGTGCCTAGTTTAATCTCGGCTATAAATCACAAGATCAAGATATTGATTGGGTCTCACCGTTCTATTAGAATAACCAAGTGAAATCAAAATGAAAGGTTGAGAACAAATTGAAACACGGGGACAAGTAAAGTGAGAGAAGAGGAATTGAACGCGCATGTGGTGGCAGTAGCGGAGCTTCGTATCGACAAGCTGGGTGAAACACCTAGGTGAAAAGCTTTTATAGAAAATGAAATTCTATTTGAGAATGAAACATAGATTGCTAAAGCTTTTCAATTATCAATATAAGGGAATGTGCATCTGCTTTTAGTTTCACCCTAGCCGAGCCCAATGTTAGCTTGGTATTAGAGTGTAAAAGATGGTGTCCTTGATACTGTACAAAATTTATGATCGGTGAGTAACCCATTATTGATGCATAAGCTAATGAAAACATTATTAATTGTCATCAGCAAGGAGCAAACAGGCAGCTTTGGTTTGCATCTAAACAATCGCTCTCATATTTAGACGGAAGGTAACTTGCTAATTCTAGGTCTAAATTTATATTAATATAATTGATAATTTCTATGGAGGCCAATTCTAGTTTTTTTAAAATAGTTCCTTTATGCCAAGGGAATGGTCCTAGATATCTTGATCTATGAACTAAAGTATCACTACTGTACTAGTGTTTAAATACCATGAATCACCTAGTCTCTCTTGATTTATTTAACCTTAGAAAATGTTTAATACTAAATTGTTACCCTTTGTGTTAAAGTCTTTTTCCAACTCTAAAAATTGATAAATTTCAATCAAATCATCGTATACTCGCAACTTTTTAACGAAAAAACACCGAGGTCTCCAAACAGAAATGTACATGTCATGTGTGTTTTTGGAATACAATCAATTTTAGCAAATGAAGTTATCACAACCTTCACTCTAACTTCTAGGACTACAAACAGACCAATAAGTTACTTTAGTATGAATGTTTTGTAGTCAAAAAGAGGAAAAATAATGCATGATGAAGCATAGTTAATTTAGTGAAATATACGTACAAATGCACTTTTCCATGTATACTAGTTTATTATATATTCTGTTGACTTTTGAGTAGATGTTGGTTTATGAATATAACAAATCTTGAAGGACTGATTGGTATCTTCTTATAAATACAGCTTGCCAGGTGATTTTGGATTCGACCCATTGGGACTTTCGGACCCAGAAGGGACCGGAGGGTTCATCGAGCCAAAATGGCTAGCATACGGTGAAGTCATCAACGGTCGGTTCGCGATGCTTGGGGCTGCTGGTGCCATTGCACCCGAAATCTTTGGAAAGCTGGGTCTGATCCCTGCAGAAACAGCCCTTCCATGGTTCCAAACTGGGGTCATCCCACCTGCAGGCACCTACAGCTACTGGGCCGACCCTTTCACTCTATTCGTGCTCGAAATGGCGCTCATGGGCTTTGCAGAGCACAGAAGATTTCAGGATTGGGCCAAGCCCGGGTCTATGGGCAAGCAGTACTTTTTAGGCTTTGAGAAGTTTCTCGGCGGGTCGGGCGATCCAGCATACCCCGGCGGGCCAATCTTCAACCCGTTGGGCTTTGGTAAAACTGAAAAGGCTATGAAGGAGTTGAAGCTCAAGGAGATTAAGAATGGGAGGCTGGCTATGTTAGCCATTTTAGGCTATTTCATTCAAGGATTGGTGACTGGTGTAGGACCATATCAGAACCTTCTGGATCATCTGGCTGACCCAGTTAACAATAACGTCTTGACTAGCCTCAAGTTCCACTAGAGTCTAGAGAGAGTGAGTGATATAGGAGGCTGGGGATCTGTAACAAGCTTGTGATGTGTGTTATGATGCCTTGTAATTTATGTGCTATAACATTTTATATGGTTTGATGTATGTATTATTGAACACATTGCCTCATGTCTACTATGCTACCTGAACGGTGCATCCTTTTGGATGAACTAATTCTTTAAATCATACTTCTTTTTGCTAGCAATGCTGTTTGAATTTAAAATCAGTATTAAGATATATTCCAAAATGCTAGTTTATCCGAAATTAAATTTGTCAGATAGTGCAATCCACATGATTTGCTTGTTTTTCCTCATTTCAACCGTCGGTTGCTATGCAATTACAGTAATTCCCCCATCAATTGACCTATTTCAGCTAATTCGCATAATTTGACCGACGCTACTTCGGTTAGTGTAGCATTACTCAAATATAGTAGAAGAGAAGTAATTGAATGATAAAACTTTTACGGATTTTTGCTTATTACGAGAATTTCTGTTGTAGAATTTAAGTTACTTTTTAAACCAGGAAGATTTTAAAAAGTGAACTGAAATTTGTGGCTTCTACCATTCTGCCTTGGTGTTATTTTATTTTTTAAATGTCCTATATACAAATCACATAAAGTGACACTCGCGTAGGAGCATAAGGGTACTTCTCTCTTACATGAACTCTTCTTTTTCCCTCTCCAATCAACCTTTCATTGTTTCCCTTTTTCTTTGGTATATTTTTGTTAAACACATCCAGAAAAGCAAAGGATTTGTGAACTTTCAAGAGAAATTAAGTTATGTCTCTCTGTTTCAATTTATTTCATATACAATCCTTGATTCTAGGTCTTTTTGCGGATCTTGATAGATCTTTTGAATTGCGCCACACCTGTAGTCTTTGATTTTGTTAATTGTATGGATTAAGCAAATCACATCATCTTAGTGTTTTGCTTAATCAAGTGAACTATTCTGATAGTGGAGCGTCATACCATGTTACTATTAACTTGAGTGACGTCGTAGTGATACTTCTTATTTCGAAATAGATGATGTTGTGATTAAGGATGACAGGGTCTATCAATTTCAAACATCTGCCCTGATAGAGTTGAATGATATTGCCTAACAATAATTATGTAATTTGGTTAAGAATATAAATATAATTAACTCTCACAAAGAATCTTTTTCTTAATAAAAGCACATTTTTATTTCTAATTCTATTGTATAATCCTATATAATATTATGAATGTTACTTATTTGTGATTCTTCATACGCGATGAGTTTATGGTTTTAGTCTTCAAAACGATAAAGGAACATGTAATGATCCATAATTTCTCACCCTGAACGGGAATATTTGGTTTATATGAATTATTCAAGTAAGGAGAAGTCGAACATAAATAATCAAGACCTATACGATAGGTAGTAATGATAAATTTATTGCAAAAGTTTATTCTTTTTTTAAAAAAAAATGAGAAATTTGGATTTTAGTTATAAAAGCAACGAAAATGTTCTTTTCGACAAAATTAGTATTTTAGAAATTAGATATGTACGCTTATTTACCCATCCAAGGAAGAATATGAAACCAGATGATTTTTAAGGTTTTTTTTTTTTTTTTTTTTTTGATGACATAATATCAACAATTATATATAATAAATCCTATCGATTAAAATAAGTTTAAAGGATTCAATAACAATATAAAATATAAATTGACCTATTTATTAATATGAAGTAATAGTATTTTTATTTATAAACTTTATTTATAGATATATGAATATTAAATGAGCAGCGAAAATATGACCAAAAATTGGATTTGGAATTATCAACGGTTTACTTAAAAAAAGTTTTACAGCGTTTGAGCTATATGTAACTCACATATATACATATGCACATACCTATACATAGCATATAAAAAGATACATAAGAAGTCACCATGTAAAAATATATTTACATAAAGTAAAAAGTCAATATATCCAATGTGTGAAGAAGAAAAAGTTGCACCAAAACTCTCCATCACTCTCACAAAAACATGGAGAAAGGAGTGGGCATTGACAGTACAAGCACATAAAGAGAGAAGTGGGCAAGTCGTGTGTGCAGAAGAAAGGGGAAAGGAGAGGCATTTTATTCACTTCAACCTGGGATATTTTCATCTCAACTTTTCAATAAATATATGCACGCTTACTTCACATTTCTTCTCTGGGTTCTAGGCTTTCTTCATCTACTCCGTTCTCTTCATTAATGGATTTCACCACCTTGTAGAAAATTCCAAAGTCAAGTGGAAAGTCTATAGAAATAAATAGTAAAACGTAGAGAGAGATACCACATTGACTTGGAATCAAAGCTAAGCAAGCTCCTCCTCTACCACTCAAAACCCATGTCTACCACCTCCTTTACCAAGATATGGTCAAGACCTAACACAAATACAGAGAGGGGAGAAAGACCAAAGAGCTTAGGTGCAAAAATAATGGACTTATAATTAATTTGAGAACATTCAAAACTTAGTAAAAATGAAAGTGAGAATGCACTTTCATCTTCCAAAATTTCTATATGATTACTGATATGCAAGTATACTTGATTGATTAACATAGTTTGGATGCTAAAATGACAGGTTATTGGATGATTGTTAGTTAATAATATGCTAACTAGATATAAAAATGTTAGCCTACTTTGTGAACTAGGCAACACAAAGTCAAGAAATCAGACATTGAAGAGCATTTTTAATTAGAAGACTTCGGTTCGGATTGGAGAAGACACTACAACCTAGATTGGATAGCTGCAGTTGTTCGGGTCGGGCCAGAACAACATATCGGTTCGGATCGGATAAAATCTTCTGTTCGGATCGGTGAACTGTTGCTGGGGGAAACTGGTAAGGCATAGCTATTCGGATCGGAGGACAATATAATCTCAATTGGATCGGAAAGCCACCTGGTTGCCAAGGAAATAGATCGGAGTGGAGCAGATTAGAGGGCGTTGCATCCAAGCTACTCCGGATCGGATCGGGATACCCGATCCGAACCCCTTAAATGTGTGTCTCCGACCCGAGCCCGTGTTCCATATTATTCTCCTGCAAAAGCGCCTGGATATCCGGACCGGCTGTGACCAGTTCCTACCCATAACGTTCGTTACTCTGATGCGTTGTCAACACAATAATTCATCCGAACCCGAAGCTAATGGGATGGACGACACGTGGCCCCGACCCGGATCAAGTTTTGAGCAAATTCGCACCTATAAATACCCCGTCTGGAGACAAAGAAAAGGATCTTTTTTAGGCACTTTGAGAATTCAACTACCTCCATAACCCGAACTCCATTACTCCCGGAGAATCCAAATCTTCTGTCATTATTTGTTTTAGTCTATTGAGTGAATATAAGCGAGTTGTGAGTGAAATCAAGTGACAATTACATTGTATTTGCAACAGAATCGTTGAATATAGTGAAAGATAAGTGGACGTAGGCATTTCTTCGCCGAACCACTATAAATCATGTGTGTTCATTTTTATTTTTATCTCATCTTATTTGCTTTTAATCAATTTGGGTGTTAGAACCACTTTTGGGTCTAACATTTTGGTGCTTTCACTCAGAATCCTCATCTAAATTCTCTATTTTCCGGGATTTCTTTCTACTTTTTGGACCGTTGAGTTCAAAGAAGTTAATCCTTAAGTTTCTCCGCTCTTTTATATTTGTTGAAGTGATTGTCAAAGAGTCATGGCCAAAGGAAAAGGCAAAGAAGTTCAGTCTGTTCGAGGAAATGGAGCTGGCGAAGATCAGCAAAATGCGGTTGTAACAAGGTCTCGGGGGCAGAGTTCAGCAGCAGGAAGAACCAATGCAGGAAATCCGAGCCGCCAGCAGGGGGAAAGCTCTGATCCGATCCGGGTAGGAGATTCTGAAGCAGTGCATTCCCCCAATCTGAACCGACCCGAGCAGCTTGCCACGTACCGATCCGACCAGGCCCCCCAGCTCCGAACCGATCCGACCTCCTACCTCCGATCCGACCCAATGCTTGGTGAAGCTGGAACCTCTACTCGAGTCCCTACGAATGCTCCAATTCCAGCCACCAGGGTTGGTGATCAGGTCAATCCATCTGCGCCCATCACTCAAGGAGATTTCTCGCGCTTGCTTGACATGCTTGAGAGCACGAGGGAGGCCATGAAAGTTCACGAGCGCACTAATCTCATGATGCAGGAAAATATGAGGCTCATGAGTCGGGAGATTAGTGAACTCCGTCGACAGAGAACTCCATCACTGGTTCGTCACACACCAGTGGATCAATCTTCATCTTCCGAGGAAGAGAGGCCCCGTGAACGAAGGCCACTCGAACGACCTCAGAACGTGGAGCAGCTGACATTTGGATCTTTGGGATCTCGTGAGGATATTGCACGAGCATTAGGAAACAATGACCCCACTCGGGGGCAAAGACTCCAGTCCCCTCCTCCCGAGATCGACCGAGAGCGCAGGGAACGGAATCGAGCAGAGGCAGCGCGAAGAAGAAGGGCATCTCCTGAACAAGAGCCCAGAAGGAACTCGGATACTAGGGCCAGGGAACCTGAGCGGCCCCTAACTAATGCTGATGTACAGGCAATGGTTCGCCAGATCATGTCCGAGAGCCGGAATTATACAAATGAAGATTATGGCATTGAGCGAAGCCATACTCCCTTCACCGACGATATCCTCGACTTCCAATTTCCCCGACGCTTTAACTTGCCACAGATGGACAAGTACAACGGAAGGACTGATCCGGGACAGCATTTGATGCGGTATTCGTGGCTCATGAATGCTGCTGCTGCCCCTGATGAAGTGAAGTGCAAAGCATTCCCAATCTACTTAGAAGACGTGGCATTGTTTTGGTTTACCCGACTTCCTCCTCGTTCGATCTCGAATTACAAGGAACTAAGCGAGCGTTTCATGAACCAGTTCCGACTCCATGCCCGAAAGTCCAAAAGTGTTATTGAATTATCGAGAATCAAGCAGGCACCAGGAGAGTCTTTGAGGGCATATCTTGACCGTTTTAACCAAGCTGTGACCGAGGTCAGTGACCCGCATGAGCCCACTATTCTGATGGCATTGAAGGAAGGAGTCGATCCTGAATCTGAGTTTGGAGACTACCTTTCTGGGAAAACACCCTCCACAAGGGAGATATTCTACGAAAAAGCCGATATTTATCTAAGGCGAGAGGAGGCCAGGGCAAACCGAAAGAGAAATTCTGAGACGGCTTCAAAGGAGAATGTGCAGAGTAATATCGCCGTGAAGCAGTCTGGGGAAAGTTCTGGCAAGGTTGAAGTAAATGTAGGAAACAAGGGTGGAAACAGCAATGCTGGAAGCGGGGGAAACAACGACAATAACCGTAATCCGAACGGTAACAGAAGAAACAGAAATAGGGGAAGTGACCCTAACAAAAGACCCCGATTCCAGAACTACGAGAATTATACACTATTGAACGACACCCTGGAAAATATTTACCTGGATACGTACAATGTGTTACAATACAAAAGACCGCCACCTCGTGATTCGACCGAGAAAGAAATGGCGACAGGGAAGTTTTGTTTGTTTCATGGAACTCACGGGCATTCAACTAATGAATGTCGGCATTTGAGGGATGTGATTGAGAAACTGTTGCGTGAAGGAAAGTTGGATGAGTACAAGGTTGCCCCGAGGGACAGGGGGCAAGGAGAGCAGGCTCCAAAACAGATTCTACCTGCTCCCAAGCCTACAGCGCAGCAGAAAGGTAAAGGGATTGTTATCAACTCCATAGTAGGCGGACCTCACCCAGCAATCCGAAGTTTCAGATCGATGGATCAATATGTGAATGCTGCCAAGCATCTAGACGTGAATGAAGGTGATGATTTGGAAGATGTCACCCCCATAAAACAACAGAAGACCATGTTTGACGACGTGGTATTTCGCAGCCGAGACAATACTGGGATACAATCACCCACCAATGATCTGTTGGTAATTACTACCACCATTGGGCCGGCCTTGGTCCATAAGGTATTAGTAGACAACGGAAGTTCCGTTAATATTTTGTTCAAGAAGTCATTTGATCAGATGAAGTTGGAATCTGAAGATCTGAAGCCTTGTGAAGGATGGATCAGAGGCTTCAACGGGGCGTCGACAGCTCCCATGGGATACATAGAGTTGCCCGTGACCCTAGGGCAAGGAGAACGTAGAAGAGTGCGGATGCTTCAGTTCGTAGTATTGGACGTAGATTCGCCTTATAATGCATTTTTAGGGAGGCCTGCCCTCGCTGAATTCAGAGTTTGTATCGCCCCTTGGTGCTTGTTACTTAAGTTCCCAACCGAAGCCGGAACTGGAGTAATGAGAGGGGATCAAGTTTCCGGACGGGCCTGCTATGTGGCCGAACTAAAGATGTTGATGAAAGGACTTAACGTTGAGAGTAAGGATGCCTCGTCTCCCTCAAAGGGGGACTTGGCATAGCAATTAGAGAGATTGACCCTGAGGGAGTTGCCCAAAGGAACGCCTGAAGACCTGGATCCCAGAAAAGATGAGGAACCAGAGGCTAGGAATGCAACTCCTAATGAAGCGACAGTGGAAATTCCCATTGATGAAGCTGATCCGACAAAAGTTTTAAAAATTGGTTCTCAATTGGATCCACGTCGAGCTAAAGAACTAACGGACTTCTTGAAGGCAAACCTAGACGTGTTCTCCTGGACCCATGCTGACATGTGTGGGATATCGCCATCCATTATAAGTCACAAATTGAATGTGAATCCGAAGCATCCGCCTGTGAAGCAAAAGAGACGCATGCTGGGCCCAAAGAGGTCGGCTGCTCTCAAAGAGGAAGTAGAGAAGTTGAAGCAGAATGGATTTATTCGAGATTCGACTTATCCCGACTGGATATCGAATCCCGTCTTAGTAAAGAAGCCAAACGGAAAGTGGCGGACTTGCATTGACTTTTCAGATTTAAATAAAGCTTGCCCGAAAGACAGTTTCCCACTTCCCAGGATTGACCAGCTTGTAGACTCGACAGCAGGTCATGAACTTCTCTCTTTCATGGATGCATATTCTGGATACAACCAAATTCCTATGCACGTACCAGACCAAGAACATACGAGCTTCATTACGAATTTGGGGTTATATTGTTATGTTGTAATGCCATTCGGATTGAAAAATGCTGGAGCTACTTATCAGCGCTTGGTGAACAGAATGTTTTATAATCAAATAGGAAAAACTATGGAAGTTTATGTGGATGATATGCTTGTCAAATCAAAGCAGTCCTCCAGCCATACGCAAGACTTGGCGGAAATGTTTGGTATCCTGCGAAAGTACCGGATGAAATTGAATCCTCTGAAATGCTCATTTGGAGTGGCATCGGGAAAGTTCCTTGGCTTCATTGTGAGTTCCCGAGGAATTGAAATCAACCCTAGCCAGATAGCAGCGATTAGAAATATCGAAGAACCGAGGAGAATTAAAGACGTCCAAAGTCTTGCAGGGAAAGTAGCGGCGCTGAGTAGATTCATCTCCAAAGCCACAGATAAATGTGTTCCGTTTTTTGATTTGATTAAAAGGGGAAAGAAGAACTTCGAGTGGACTCCGGATTGTGTTGAGGCCTTTCGAAATATGTTGGAACTGCTAGAGAAACCGCCGATATTATCAAAGCCCGTAGATCACGAAGAATTATTTGTTTACTTGGCAGTCTCGGCTCACGCTGTCAGCACAGCCCTGGTTCGAGAAGAAGACAAAGTACAAAGGCCAGTGTATTATGTAAGTAAGAAATTAGCAGCGGCAGAGCGCAACTACCCAAAAATTGAGAAGCTCGCTTACAGCCTCCTGATCGCATCCCGAAAACTTCGTCACTATTTCCAAGCCCATCCAATAACCATATACACCGACCAGCCCTTAAGGCAGGTGTTGCAGAGACCCGAAGCATCGGGAAGGTTGATCAAATGGAACATAGAACTAAGTCAGTTTGATTTGAATTTTCAACCACGAAAGTCAATCAGGGGGCAAGCTCTAGCAGACTTTATTGCGGAGTTCACCATTCCAGAGGAGGAAATAATCAATGACAGAGTGGTTAAGTCCGAGGATGAGCTAAAGATGAATCCGTGGAAACTATATACAGATGGAGCCAAGAACGACCGAAGGTCCGGAGCTGGAATCGTCTTAGTTACTCCCGAAGGACGGTCGTTATATTACGCCTTGCGATTAGAATTTTCGGCGACTAACAATGACTCTGAATATGAAGCCCTGATTGCTGGGCTGAAACTTGCTAAAGACCTCGGAGTAAAAATGTTAGACATATTTTGTGACTCTAAAATTGTTGTTTGCCAAGTGCGAGAGGAATTTGTGGCTCGAGGACCTCGACTTATCGCCTACCTCGGGAAAGTGAAAGAGCTATTGAATAGCTTAGAGCGGTACAACATAACACATATTCCCAGAGTTGAAAACCAGAAAGCGGATAGACTGGCAAAGCTGGCCAGTTCCGACAATCCAGAAGAGACTGAAATAATTCCAATTGAAACGTTGGAGTCGCCAAGCTTTGAGTCAATGGAAATTGAATTCGCTTTTGAAGCGGAACCAGAGAAGGAGTCATGGATGACTCCAATTAAGAATTTCCTTAAGAATGGGACACTCCCATCGAAGAAGAGTGAGAAAAGAGCTGTAGTTCGCAAAGCTACCAGATATGTCATACAAGATGATACTCTCTATAGGCAAGGATTTTCTATGCCCCTGTTACGATGTATAACACACGACGACATCAAGCGTGTACTAAGAGAAGTACACGAAGGTGAGTGTGGAGATCATACAGGAGGTCAAACTTTAGCAAAGAAGATATTACGGTACAGATACTTCTGGCCTACGATCAATAAAGATGCAGCTGATTATTCACGACGCTGTGATAAGTGCCAGAGATTCGCTAAAATCCCCAGGGCACCGTCGACCCAACTTAAATCAATGGTGAGTCCTTGGCCATTTGCCACATGGGGAATTGATATCATTGGAGTTCTACCAATTGCTAAAGGAGGAGCTAAGTATGCAATAGTAGCCGTGGACTATTTTACGAAGTGGGTGGAAGCTGAGCCCTTGACCAAGATCACAACAAGAAAGGTGATAAGTTTTGTGGTTAGAAATATTATATGCCGATTCGGGATCCCAAGAACGATTATAACTGACAACGGGACCCAATTTGATAGTACTGAATTCAGAAATTTCTGCCAGAAGTATAAGATAGACAAACGATATACTGCAGTTGCCTATCCGCAATCGAATGGGCAAGTAGAGGCAATAAACAAAGTAATAAAATCCATCATCAAGAAGCGATTAGAGCGTGCAAAGGCAAAGTGGGTTGATGAATTGCCCCTAGCTTTGTGGGCATATCGAACAACATTTAAAACGGTCACCGGTCATACCCTTTCTCTCTCTCCTTTGGCTCAGAAGCTGTAATTCCAGTTGAACTAGAAGTTCCTTCCCACAGGGTGACATATTATGACCCGATGACAAATCGGGCACTTTTACTTGAGTCTCTTGATGAAGTCGAAGAGAAAAGGGACGAAGCAGATTTGCGTGCAGCAAGACATCGGCGTCAGATGGCATGCTATTACGACAAAAAAGTTCGCCTCAGGACTTTTGAACCAGGAGATTTGGTGCTAAAGAGAGTCTTTCCATCCCTTCCTCACCTTGGTCCAAAATGGGAAGGACCCTTTGTCATTCAACGGAAACTTGAAAAAGGAACCTTCAAGTTAACGACCGTGGATGGCGAAGAAGTCCCCAGAGCATGGAATGCCCAGCACTTAATGCGATATTTGGATTAAAAACACTGTACTTTGTGTTATTTTTCTTATGAACTCTGTAATAAGGCACGACTTGCCTTGGGAAAATCTGACGATATGAATAAAGGACTATAAAGTGGATGTAGGCTACGACTTAGCTGAACCACTATAAAAATATTGTGTGTTATTTACTTTTATGCATTATGTATATATACATTTGTTAATTATTCTGTTGTAGGTATGAAATACAGGGTGACTCACAGCCTAAAAAGGTTGAAAACAGTTTAGACATAAAAAGAAGCACAACGACTATTTGTGCGATAAGACATAAAAGAATGAGAAAACGACATTCTTAACTCTAACTCTCCAGAGAGAGAGAGAGTATAAAAGCGTCTCCGACTGAGCGCTGAAAAAGAGATTCTCCTCCTAACTCTAACTCTCCAGAGAGAGAGAGAGTATAAAAGCGTCTCTGAATGAGCGCTGAGAAAGAAATCTTTCCCCGTTGAAAGACCGGGGAATAAACAGATGACTGAACTGGAACTCTAACTCTCAAGAGAAAGAGGGAGAGTATAAAAGAAATGCCAGAAAAAACGACAGGTACTGACGGCACAGAAAGTGCTATCCCGTCAGAAAATCGGGAGCATTCGGATTGCTTGGTTAAGCATTAAATAACTTGTGGAAATTGACTGGGGACACTTATGTACACGCATATTTCCCCCCTCCACAACTTCGTTTCACAACTATAGACATGCATAAGTGCAGAACTACTAACAAACAAACATTGCAAAAAGTGAATTATTTTTATTTACAAATGAATGAATTTGTACAGGGAAATAGCTAAAAAAGAAAATGCAGGAGCTACTTTTGTAGCAGCAATTATTGGTTCACAAAAATGCTAAAAAGATACAGGGCAATCCACTATTTAGATTTGGAATGAGCCTTGGATTTCTTGGCGGCTTTCTCCGCATCCTTTGCTTCTTTCTCAGCCTCGGTCAAGATTCGTTTTGATTTCTTTTTTCCTGAAGATGTGGTACTGGAGCCAGTAGACTTCTTCCCGGAGGGCGGGGCACTGGAATCAAGAGAAGATTTTTTAGCAAGTTCTTCTGTAATAGATCTAGTTGAGAGATTAACAACTAACCTTGATCCCGCATCCACAACTGCGAGGGGCTTGAGGACCTCAGGGTCTAGTTCTTCGGCCTTTAATTGCAAGCGCTTGTCTTGATCAGCCTTCATTGCAGCCAAGGTAACGTCATCAGCACTTTTTGACTCCCCGGTTATTGCAACTTCTGGTTCCTCTTCATGCCCCCCGTCTCCGCCATCGTCCTTTAAAGCTGCTATCATTTCTTCATCATGGGGAGTGGTGACCTTAGTTGGCTCACTTCCTTCTCCCAAGTCTATAGAAGCAGCCTTGTCTTCCCCTTTTTTGGCCCTATCTGCGGACTTTGTCCCAGCGGCAGCTCCTTGAGCTACATCTGTCTTTTCGGATGATTCGACACCTACAGAATGAGAAGCAACAGTTATCAACTCAGGCGAAAACAATGGGTCTCTCATCGAATGTTCAATCACGTGGCGAAAGGTAGAAATAGCTTTGGCAAATTGAGGAGAAAAGATAGGGATACCTTCCGAAGACTTCTCAGCGGGGGTGACTACTACCTCTGGGGCTATTTCAGGAATAGGGGATAGCAGAGTTGTTCGGGGAATTCCCGGATTTTCGGGATCATACCCTTCTACTTCGGGAGTTGCAGGGGCAGAAGAAGAGGAACCAGCTTCGAGAATGGTTTTTTGTTTAGACTTCCGTCTCTCTTCTTCCATGGCCTCAGCAATAAGGCGGCGCCCTTCAGCTAGGCGCTCCGGTTCATCATCTCTCAAGTATTTCTCCATCAGTTTATCTTCATCGAGGGAATCGACCTTAAGTTCCTCTTTTTCCCACTCGACGATTTGATTCCATACTTGAACTAGAGTGGATGGATAGTCCTCGATCCAAGAAATGTTTCGGCGACGAATAATGTGTGCGAAGAATTCAATCATTAGCTCGCTGAAACCCTGAATATCAGCCTCCGCCTCTGATAGTTGCTTGCGGGCTTCCTCCGCAGATTTAATAGCACACTCCACATTGCCCTCGGCCAGGGCAGCCCTGTTCTCTGCCTCCAACAACTTTGAAGCCAAGTCAGCGTTCTTCTTTTCTAATTCAGCACTCCTCTTTGCTAACTCGGCGTTTTTCCGTTCAAGCTCAGCATAAGCAAGGCGTGTCTTAGCAGCATCTGATTTGGCCTCGTCAGCTTGCTTTTTTAATTCAGAACGCTCCTGAGTGTGAGATTCAAGCAAATCGTGGTAACGCTTTTGCATGTCCTCGAATTGTTGTTTGAAATTAGAAGCGTCCCTTTGAGCGACCGCTAGCTGAGCTTGAGTGTCCTCCAAATCTTTTCCTAGAGCTTTTAAGGCCTTAGCATCCTCCTCCGCGGTCTTTTGCATTGAATCGGTATTTGTGATTAGAGTACGGATGATTCTAGAAAGATTGCGTGAATATTTAAACATCTCAGTACATTGTTTTTGCACCGCATCAATTTTTGCTTTGGCCTCATCTGCCCAATTAGACGAAATAGGTTCAAGGGCAGGTAAAAAAGTCAAAGTCTCGAAGTAGTGCTCGGGAAATTGCTCCACCAAATATGCCCGCTTTTCCGCAGTTGCCGCATCTGGTGGGGGAGGAGCGGGGATCGATAATTCGGTGTCCCTATGAGAAGAGGATTCAGTAGTCTCTTTGTCTGTCCTAGGTCGTTTAGTAGCAGGGACCTTGTGCTTACTTCGAGACCCAGTTTCTTTTGGAGGAGTTCTTTCTCTACTGCGCTTTTCATGGGAAGAAGTGGAGTCTTTAGATGGTGGTCTGTCCTCTTCCCTGCGGCTTGGATAGCCCTTATATTTCTCTTGTTCCGGTCGAATTGGTGAGCGGGAACGTGAGGGTCGAGAGCGATAGGGATCATAAGGTCTTCTCTCCTCCCTACCACGATCATCCCGGCGATCATACTCGACATCCTGAGGAGGATTGGACATGCTGCGACGAAGCTTTCTTATATCGTAGTAGGATCGAGACATTGTACCTGCACGATAAAACGAACGAAATTTAGAATTAATGGATTCACGAGGAAAGAGGTGCAATGAAGGTTAATGCCGTTATGTAAAGTGTATCCTAAGTGGTGTGTTTCCGCCCAACCAACCCGAGTCTGAAGCTAGACTAGTACGGGCAGGCTCTTTGGCCTTAGCGGGAGTGGTCTCTTCAGAAGAGGTGAAGACTAAAGGATCCTTCCTGAAATCCTCTAAAGTGTATATAGTCTCAGGTAAGAGGAGATCCCCCAAACCCTGAAATATTTGATCATCAGTACTAGGGGCATCCCCCTCGGAAGCGTGAAGTGGTGACTCTTGGAAGGATTTTGACTTTTCTAGAGAAGTAGTTTCCTCAGGGGCAATATATCCTTCACGATGCTTTTCGGCCAGATTAGCCAATTCATCATCTTGTGT
The DNA here is from genome assembly GCA_030737875.1 of Allium sativum. Classification (NCBI taxonomy): domain Eukaryota; kingdom Viridiplantae; phylum Streptophyta; class Magnoliopsida; order Asparagales; family Amaryllidaceae; genus Allium; species Allium sativum. The sequence continues at coordinate 104,940,117 of CM060910.1, forward strand.
AGAAGATGGAGAAGGTGAAGTGTGAAGAGGCGCTGTAGGAATTCCTAAGCCTTCTCCTGTCTCTGGGACTACCTCCACTGGAGGAATGTATGCGTATGGAACCGTCCCATGACCAATGCTACGAAAAACAGACAACAGCCCATGAAAGTGAAGGTATTCGTCCTTAAGGGTTTCGTCGATAGTCAAGAATTTCTGATCGCCATTGAGGAGTCGGTGCATCCGGTCGAAGAACACCTGGTCTGATATCTGTTTGGGATTGTCAACTGCAAACAAAAAGGAAAACAAGTCAAGGTGATGATTCAAATGTATAGAGCCCGGATTTAGAAAATCAGTGCTTTACTTGATTTTGTCCACCTCCTGGCGCATCCAGGCTGTCGCTTCACGTAGAACCATTCTAGTCTGGAATCTCCAGCTTTACTGCTAAATGGTGCAGAGATTATCTTCCTTTTTGGAACTGATTCAAAGTAGCAGAAGGATGGAGTTTCTCGAGTCCGATGCTTGAAATTATAGAAGAAGTGAACGTCATCGAACGTGAGCTCTATGCCTAAGATTTCACGATATGCTATGTACAAGGTGTGCAGATAGGCATATGAATTGGGGTGCAATTGCATGGGGGCAATCCGCATTTGTCTTAAAAAGTCAACAATGAAGAGAGAAGAAGTGAATTTATATAAAAAAAAACAAGCTGACTATTCGTATTCCCGATCGGACCGGCTCGAAAAGCCCAGTAACACAGCTTGTCCCACTGGTTCATCGTAGAGTACAAGAGGAAGGAGATCTGTTCGGGTCGGAACCCAAGCCAGAAATCCGTTCGGGTCGGAATCCGAACCGAACAGGATGAAGTACGACAACTTAGCGTGTGAATTCAAAAGGAAGGATGAAGCTTTTGCGCTATGGCAGTCAAAGCATGCTCCGTTTCCAACAGAAGCATCCTTTGAGGGGGCAAAGTGTTAGCCTACTTTGTGAACTAGGCAACACAAAGTCAAGAAATCAGACATTGAAGAGCATTTTTAATTAGAAGACTTCGGTTCGGATTGGAGAAGACACTACAACCTAGATTGGATAGCTGCAGTTGTTCGGGTCGGGCCAGAGCAACATATCGGTTCGGATCGGATAAAATCTTCTGTTCGGATCGGTGAACTGTTGCTGGGGGAAACTGGTAAGGCATAGCTATTCGGATCGGAGGACAATATAATCTCAATCGGATCGGAAAGCCACCTGGTTGCCAAGGAAATAGATCGGAGTGGAGCAGATTAAAGAAGAAGAGGGCGTTGCATCCAAGCTACTCCGGATCGGATCGGGATACCCGATCCGAACCCCTTAAATGTGTGTCTCCGACCCGAGCCTCTGTTCCATATTATTCTCCTGCAAAAGCGCCTGGATAACCGGACCGGCTGTGACCAGTTCCTACCCATAACGTTCGTTACTCTGATGCGTTGTCAACACAATAATTCATCCGAACCCGAAGCTAATGGGATGGACGACACGTGGCCCCGACCCGGATCAAGTTTTGAGCAAATTCGCACCTATAAATACCCCGTTTGGAGACAAAGAAAAGGATCTTTTTTGGCACTTTGAGAATTCAACTACCTCCATAACCCGAACTCCATTACTCCCGGAGAATCCAAATCTTCTGTCATTATTGGTTTTAGTCTATTGAGTGAATATAAGCGAGTTGTGAGTGAAATCAAGTGACAATTACATTGTATTTGCAACAGAATCATTGAATATAGTGAAAGATAAGTGGACGTAGGCATTTCTTCGCCGAACCACTATAAATCATGTGTGTTCATTTTTATTTTTATCTCATCTTATTTGCTTTTAATCAATTTGGGTGTTAGAACCACTTTTGGGTCTAACAAAAAATAATTCATGAAAGTGCATTATATATGTGTATATGTACGTATGTATGTGTGTGTGTGTCTCTCTCTCTCTCTCTCTCTCTCTCTCTCTATATATATATATATATATATATGTATGTATGTATGTATTACTGTTAAACTTTTTGAAATTGGTTTAAATTGTCTATAAATGAGTATAAACATTAAAAAGTTGTCCTGACAAAGTTTGGAGTACGCAAAAATAAGTCAAATTTAGCGCATCACATTTTGGCGACTTGTAGTTTCACAATCCGAAAAGTCAAATGGATGTATATAATGAAATATAAATCAGAACCCATTGAAATAGAAATTTTCTAGGCCCTTATAACCATTGTTTTCATATGAATGTGAAAAAAATTCAGGATTTCATTAGTAAATCTTGAGACATGAGCAAAAAATGTTTTCAAGACTATTGTGTTTCGGTATTGCTAAAATATGGTTTTCAGCCTGATATTTTTAATCTTTGGAAAGTATGAAAAAATTCAGCAAATATGCTAAAATGTTTTAAAGGGGATTTGAGTAATAAAAATGGACATATATGAAATGAAATTAGTGTTAATTTGTAACGCTTAAAAATCACCATTTACCAATGGTTTAGCAAAAGTTTTTTCCTACTTGTAAATAAATAGTTTTAAAATTGGGATTTCTTTCTAGACCTAGAAGAGTTTTAAAAAAGATCAAAAACATTTTAACGGAATATTAGAAGTTTCTAGAATGCTTAAAAACAAATGATCAAAGGAATTAATTTCTAAACAATATTCAAGAACAAGATTAAGTGAATGAGAAATTATCTCCAATATGAAATTCACTAATAAAAAATAAGTATGCGGAAACGAAAAGTACATTAGTTTCATTTGTGAATGTTATTGATGGAATTTAATAGATTGAAAGGAAGAACTAGATGTTCTAAACGTATTTAGATTCAATCAAATAACTTGACCAACTTATGTATGATAAAGAAATAGTCTCTAGGCTGAACCTTGGATAATCAGTGTTTCGCTCTACTATCCAAACTAGCCCATCAGTGAAAATAGTTACCTCGATTTATTCGGGATATATTCCTTTAAGTAAATGAAAGATATTTGGAGATTCTAAAAAGATAATCAGGTTTTGAAATAGGATCAGTAACATTATAATAAGCTCTATACTGAATTGCAAGGGTGGAACTCTGTGTGAATTAAAGACGCGATTTCGCGGTTATTCGACAAATAATAGAGGTTGAATACATAGTTAGTATTGGGAATGTTTTGTTATAACACTTTGGATCATGTTACCCAATACTAACTGGTTGGGTTTAACATAAACAATGCCTTAATAACAACTTTTTGACACAACAAATATATGTTTTGAACTGTAAAATCTTCATTAAAGACTTGGTTACCAACAATAGTACATGGAAAGGTATTCCTAAAAAAAACAGAGTGAAAGAATTATAAATGGTGTAAAAGATATATCAAAATAAAAGAATTAAGTAGAAGAGGCTCAATAATATTATGTACACATATGTATATCTTTTATTGATATTGATTTGGAGAAAGAGGGAACAGATCTAGATAATCCAACCACTTCAATACAAATCATACACATGCCGAAGGAAAGATAGCTTAAAGACATAAGTTGGGAGATGTAGACCTAGGAGTGGAAATACGGCTTATTGATGATCTCTGGTTTCATTCTATAATAGATTAAAGAAGCACTGCTCCCTTCACTCTGAGATCTTCATCTTTGCAAGGACCACTTGCTACTGATCCCATATGATATAGTATAACGAATAACTATGATTTGTCATGTTCCTATATAACTTGTATGGATGAGTGCTAAACATGGTATTTCTACCATTATGTACAATTGTTTTACCAAGACAGATCTGTTAGTGGTGTACCAGGTAACCCTTCTTATGCTTACATTTTTCCGTGAAGCTTATGAACTCATAAATTGTAATTTTGTGCAAATCAATTAGTGTGTCATGGGAAGGACAATGTGGTGTTCTAATTGGACTTGATGTGTAAAGAACCACATTTCTTATTACTAAAGACGACACTTGATATAATTTGGTATTCGTGTGTCGATCGTTTAGTAATAAGAAAAGTATATTTTTAGGGGAAAAAAGAAGAATAGGATCTCACAAAACGTGTCGAATAACATATAATATAAATATGTATTTACAGAAAGAAAGAAACTTTTATCACATAAACATTAGAATACACTAAAGTAATTTTAGCCTTGGACACTAATAAAACTCGTCCTTACAAATGCTGAAGACTGAATACAACATAAAAGTGAAATAAGAAACTAAAAGACGGAAGTACATCCAAGACTTCCAGCTCCTATCCAAAGCTCCGAATAATCTATGCTAACCTAACAAAATGCTTGGTCTAACCGAAGCATTATCACAAAATAACACCCTTGTCAGTTAGACAAACCAGTGAGATAAATCCAAGTAATAGGAAACTATATCTCTTTTAACCAATAAAAACTTTTGAAATAAATGACACCTTTTAAGACCATGCCCTACATTACTCATAAACACAGATAGGTTTTCACCTTACGATAACCAAAACTCTTTCTAGAAAATCCAAAGATATTATAATAGTAATGCCTGTTAGCCGAAATATGGCTAACACCCCAAAACGGTGTACTCCTGTATATTCCTTTTATTTCAAAAAGGTTAGCCCTGGCTAAGATACCATTTCCATGGAAGATTTTATGTCAAGTGCTTTCGATAACTGTTCTTGTAGAAAACAAGATATAATGATCAGATCTATAGAATTGGGTTCGAAAGATCATATTAATAAGCTTTTATTCTCTGATGTGTTAGATTTTGCAGATGATTCCCTATTGGTTTCAGAGTTTGCCTTTCGGTCAAACCACAAGCCCTTTGTATGGGGTTCAAGATTCTTAACATTACTGTGATAAATTACCAAGTAGATAACTTAAATGTGGTTTTGGTTTTGTTGACGAATGGTCTCTCGGATCTTCACAAAAGGGGTTTAGAGTTCTCACTAGTTAGGATCATTTTAGGGAACTATCGTTTAATTATAGGTTTATATGGTTTTGGATATATCAGTCCCAAACCAGATGCAATTAGCTTATTCCAATACTTAAGACCTTTTGGATTCTCCGGAAAGTGATTTGGTTGAATTATGGTCTTTCGAATATTTTCAATGTTGAACCTGCATAGTTATAGGATAATAATATAATAATTAAGAAATTACCATTTTTTTACCTTAATTATTTATAATGCTATAGACTTTTCCATTAATTGATTTCAAAATTAGGGCTTACAACTCTGACATAAAATTAAGAATGAGAAATCTCCTTTTGATTTTGAACCCTTAGGGTTGTAGTTATAGGTGTGGGTCGGTCCCTTCTTTATCATATAGGCTTTGTCTTGGCTCTTCTGCGGATGCACATATGGAGGTTTAGTGAAGGCGAACTCCACTATACCTTAGAAGAGTAACTATAGTTCCACTTTAGGCTTTCCCGGAGGTACTCTTTCAAATGCTTTGGCTATTTGCAGGAGGAATGAACTTGTATGAGCTCCGGCTTTTGACGCCGCTCATGGCATCATTTTATATTGTGTACGAGGACTTCTTGCGATGCTTATCTAATGAAGGCTAAAAAATTTCGGCATACTTCCTTTGGGTTGACGATATTTCTTGTTCTTCTTCTTAATGTTTGGCTATTGCAAATTTTGGTGTTAACAGTTAGCCCCCTAGTATAAAGAAGCTTTTGTTCTTTAGGACAAAATCATGTGGACCATGTACATCATATCTGTAACTTTTCATTAAACAGGTTTTGGTGTTAGTTTTGTATAACCCAAAATAGTGATGCAAGGGGAAGCACAAGCTTTTTTATGAATAGAGCTTGAATACAAACTTTAAACTATGAATTTTTATAAGCCTAATTATGCATAATGTGCAGACTCAAACATGTATTTAAGTGGAATTCTATGGTTTTAAGGTTTAATATTTTCTAATAACATCGAATGGGAGAAACAGTGTTCTTATTTAAGCATCATTTATTAAGAACTTATTCTTATTCTTGGAAGTGGGAGACTTGAGTATTTTCAATAGAAAATTAGGGGTTCACTTTTGACAAGCATATGTGTTAAAGTAAAGTAATATGAGTTGCATAATGTTTGATGTTTCATTTATGATATGCTAAACATCATTTTGACCAAAATTTAGAGTAATGAATGTTAGGGGCAAATATGTCATGAGTTTAAAAAGCTTCCCCATACGAGCTGTTGTAAGATCATAACCCTCGTTAGGAGGCTTTGAATAGGAGGTCTGAAGCATCGACCTAGGTACAAACTTAAACATCATTATCTTGAAAACATAGTGGCATATCTGAACCCCATATGCAATCGTGACAAAAATAAATTTAGACATTCTCTTTTTAGATATGAGTATAGAAAATTCATAACGCTCCTGAGTGTGAGATTCAAGCAAATCGTGGTAACGCTTTTGCATGTCCTCGAATTGTTGTTTGAAATTAGAAGCGTCCCTTTGAGCGACCGCTAGCTGAGCTTGAGTGTCCTCCAAATCTTTTCCTAGAGCTTTTAAGGCCTTAGCATCCTCCTTCGCGGTCTTTTGCATTGAACCGGTATTTGTGATTAGAGTACGGATGATTCTAGAAAGATTGCGTGAATATTTAAACATCTCAGTATATTGTTTTTGCACCGCATCAATTTTTGCTTTGGCCTCATCTGCCCAATTAGACGAAATAGGTTCAAGGGCAGGTAAAAAAGTCAAAGTCTCGAAGTAGTGCTCGGGAAATTGCTCCACCAAATATGCCCGCTTTTCCGCAGTTGCCGCATCTGGTGGGGGAGGAGCGGGGATCGATAATTCGGTGTCCCTATGAGAAGAGGATTCAGTAGTCTCTTTGTCTGTCCTAGGTCGTTTAGTAGCAGGGACCTTGTGCTTACTTCGAGACCCAGTTTCTTTTGGAGGAGTTCTTTCTCTACTGCGCTTTTCATGGGAAGAAGTGGAGTCTTTAGATGGTGGTCTGTCCTCTTCCCTGCGGCTTGGATAGCCCTTATATTTCTCTTGTTCCGGTCGAATTGGTGAGCGGGAACGTGAGGGTCGAGAGCGATAGGGATCATAAGGTCTTCTCTCCTCCCTACCACGATCATCCCGGCGATCATACTCGACATCCTGAGGAGGATTGGACATGCTGCGACGAAGCTTTCTTATATCGTAGTAGGATCGAGACATTGTACCTGCACGATAAAACGAACGAAATTTAGAATTAATGGATTCACGAGGAAAGAGGTGCAATGAAGGTTAATGCCGTTATGTAAAGTGTATCCTAAGTGGTGTGTTTCCCCCCAACCAACCCGAGTCTGAAGCTAGACTAGTACGGGCAGGCTCTTTGGCCTTAGCGGGAGTGGTCTCTTCAGAAGAGGTGAAGACTAAAGGATCCTTCCTGAAATCCTCTGAAGTGTATATAGTCTCAGGTAAGAGGAGATCCCCCAAACCCTGAAATATTTGATCATCAGTACTAGGGGCATCCCCCTCGGAAGCGTGAAGTGGTGACTCTTGGAAGGATTTTGACTTTTCTAGAGAAGTAGTTTCCTCAGGGGCAATATATCCTTCACGATGCTTTTCGGCCAGATTAGCCAATTCATCATCTTGTGTAGAAGATGGAGAAGGTGAAGTGTGAAGAGGCGCTGTAGGAATTCCTGAGCCTTCTCCTGTCTCTGGGACTACCTCCACTGGAGGAATGTATGCGTATGGAACCGTCCCATGACCAATGCTACGAAAAACAGACAACAGCCCATGAAAGTGAAGGTATTCGTCCTTAAGGGTTTCGTCGATAGTCAAGAATTTCTGATCGCCATTGAGAAGTCGGTGCATCCGGTCGAAGAACACCTGGTCTGATATCTGTTTGGGATTGTCAACTGCAAACAAAAAGGAAAACAAGTCAAGGTGATGATTCAAATGTATAGAGCCCGGATTTAGAAAATCAGTGCTTTACTTGATTTTGTCCACCTCCTGGCGCATCCAGGCTGTCGCTTCACGTAGAACCATTCTAGTCTGGAATCTCCAGCTTTACTGCTAAATGGTGCAGAGATTATCTTCCTTTTTGGAACTGATTCAAAGTAGCAGAAGGATGGAGTTTCTCGAGTCCGATGCTTGAAATTATAGAAGAAGTGAACGTCATCGAACGTGAGCTCTATGCCTAAGATTTCACGATATGCTATGTACAAGGTGTGCAGATAGGCATATGAATTGGGGTGTAATTGCATGGGGGCAATTCGCATTTGTCTTAAAAAGTCAACAATGAAGAGAGAAGAAGTGAATTTATATAAAAAAAACAAGCTGACTATTCGTATTCCCGATCGGACCGGCTCGAAAAGCCCAGTAACATAGCTTGGCCCACTGGTTCATCGCAGAGTACAGGAGGAAGGAGATCTGTTCGGGTCGGAACCCAAGCCAGAAATCCATTCGGGTCGGAATCCGAACCGAACAGGATGAAGTACGACAACTTAGCGTGTGAATTCAAAAGGAAGGATGAAGCTTTTGCGCTATGGCAGTCAAAGCATGCTCCGTTTTCAACAGAAGCATCCTTTGAGGGGGCAAAGTGTTAGCCTACTTTGTGAGCTAGGCAACACAAAGTCAAGAAATCAGACATTGAAGAGCATTTTTAATTAGAAGACTTCGGTTCGGATTGGAGAAGACACTACAACCTAGATTGGATAGCTGCAGTTGTTCGGGTCGGGCCAGAGCAACATATCGGTTCGGATCGGATAAAATCTTCTGTTCGGATCGGTGAACTGTTGCTGGGGGAAACTGGTAAGGCATAGCTATTCGGATCGGAGGACAATATAATCTCAATCGGATCGGAAAGCCACCTGGTTGCCAAGGAAATAGATCGGAGTGGAGCAGATTAAAGAAGAAGAGGGCGTTGCATCCAAGCTACTCCGGATCGGATCGGGATACCCGATCAGAACCCCTTAAATGTGTGTCTCCGACCCGAGCCCGTGTTCCATATTATTCTCCTGCAAAAGCGCCTGGATATCCGGACCGGCTGTGACCAGTTCCTACCCATAACGTTCGTTACTCTGATGCGTTGTCAACACAATAATTCATCCGAACCCGAAGCTAATGGGATGGACGACACGTGGCCCCGACCCGGATCAAGTTTTGAGCAAATTCGCACCTATAAATACCCCGTCTGGAGACAAAGAAAAGGATCTTTTTTAGGTACTTTGAGAATTCAACTACCTCCATAACCCGAACTCCATTACTCCCGGAGAATCCAAATCTTCTGTCATTATTTTTTTTAGTCTATTGAGTGAATATAAGCGAGTTGTGAGTGAAATCAAGTGACAATTACATTGTATTTGCAACAGAATCATTGAATATAGTGAAAGATAAGTGGACGTAGGCATTTCTTCGCCGAACCACTATAAATCATGTGTGTTCATTTTTATTTTTATCTCATCTTATTTGCTTTTAATCAATTTGGGTGTTAGAACCACTTTTGGGTCTAACAAAAAATAATTCATGAAAGTGCATTATATATGTGTATATGTATATGTACGTGTATGTGTGTGTCTCTCTCTCTCTCTCTCTCTCTCTCTCTATATATATATATATATATATATATATATATATATATATATATATATATATATATTACTGTTAAACTTTTTGAAATTGGTTTAAATTGTCTATAAATGAGTATAAACATTAAAAAGTTGTCCTGACAAAGTTTGGAGTACGCAAAAATAAGTCAAATTTAGCGCATCACATTTTGGCGACTTGTAGTTTCACAATCCGAAAAGTCAAATGGATGTATATAATGAAATATAAATCAGAACCCATTGAAATAGAAATTTTCTAGGCCCTTATAACCATTGTTTTCATATGAATGTGAAAAAAATTCAGGATTTCATTAGTAAATCTTGAGACATGAGCAAAAAATGTTTTCAAGACTATTGTGTTTCGGTATTGCTAAAATATGGTTTTCAGCCTGATATTTTTAATCTTTGGAAAGTATGAAAAAATTCAGCAAATATGCTAAAATGTTTTAAAGGGGATTTGAGTAATAAAAATGGACATATATGAAATGAAATTAGTGTTAATTTGTAACGCTTAAAAATCACCATTTACCAATGGTTTAGCAAAAGTTTTTTCCTACTTGTAAATAAATAGTTTTAAAATTGGGATTTCTTTCTAGACCTAAAAGAGTTTTAAAAAAGATTAAAAAACATTTTAACGGAATATTAGAAGTTTCTAGAATGCTTAAAAACAAATGATCAAAGGAATTAATTTCTAAACAATATTCAAGAACAAGATTAAGTGAATGAGAAATTATCTCCAATATGAAATTCACTAATAAAAAATAAGTATGCGGAAACGAAAAGTACATTAGTTTCATTTGTGAATGTTATTGATGGAATTTAATAGATTGAAAGGAAGAACTAGATGTTCTAAACGTATTTAAATTCAATCAAATAACTTGACCAACTTATGTATGATAAAGAAATAGTCTCTAGGCCGAACCTTGGATAATCAGTGTTTCGCTCTACTATCCAAACTAGCCCATCAGTGAAAATAGTTACCTCGATTTATTCGGGATATATTCCTTTAAGTAAATGAAAGATATTTGGAGATTCTAAAAAGATAATCAGGTTTTGAAATAGGATCAGTAACATTATAATAAGCTCTATACTGAATTGCAAGGGTGGAACTCTGTGTGAATTAAAGACGCGATTTCGCGGTTATTCGACAAATAATAGAGGTTGAATACATAGTTAGTATTGGGAATGTTTTGTTATAACACTTTGGATCATGTTACCCAATACTAACTGGTTGGGTTTAACATAAACAATGCCTTAATAACAACTTTTTGACACAACAAATATATGTTTTGAACTGTAAAATCTTCATTAAAGACTTGGTTACCAACAATAGTACATGGAAAGGTATTCCTTAAAAAAAACAGAGTGGAAGAATTATAAATGGTGTAAAAGATATATCAAAATAAAAGAATTAAGTAGAAGAGGCTCAATAATATTATGTACACATATGTATATCTTTTATTGATATTGATTTGGAGAAAGAGGGAACAGATCTAGATAATCCAACCACTTCAATACAAATCATACACATGCCGAAGGAAAGATAGCTTAAAGACATAAGTTGGGAGATGTAGACCTAGGAGTGGAAATACCGCTTATTGATGATCTCTGGTTTCATTCTATAATAGATTAAAGAAGCACTGCTCCCTTCACTCTGAGATCTTCATCTTTGCAAGGACCACTTGCTACTGATCCCATATGATATAGTATAACGAATAACTATGATTTGTCATGTTCCTATATAACTTGTATGGATGAGTGCTAAACATGGTATTTCTACCATTATGTACAATTGTTTTACCAAGACAGATCTGTTAGTGGTGTACCAGGTAACCCTTCTTATGTTTACATTTTTCCGTGAAGCTTATGAACTCATAAATTGTAATTTTGTGCAAATCAATTAGTGTGTCATGGGAAGGACAATGTGGTGTTCTAATTGGACTTGATGTGTAAAGAACCACATTTCTTATTACTAAAGACGACACTTGATATAATTTGGTATTCGTGTGTCGATCGTTTAGTAATAAGAAAAGTATATTTTTAGGGGAAAAAAGAAGAATAGGATCTCACAAAACGTGTCGAATAACATATAATATAAATATGTATTTACAGAAAGAAAGAAACTTTTATCACATAAACATTAGAATACACTAAAGTAATTTTAGCCTTGGACACTAATAAAACTCGTCCTTACAAATGCTGAAGACTGAATACAACATAAAAGTGAAATAAGAAACTAAAAGACGGAAGTACATCCAAGACTTCCAGCTCCTATCCAAAGCTCCGAATAATCTATGCTAACCTAACAAAATGCTTGGTCTAACCGAAGCATTATCACAAAATAACACCCTTGTCAGTTAGACAAACCAGTGAGATAAATCCAAGTAATAGGAAACTATATCTCTTTTAACCAATAAAAACTTTTGAAATAAATGACACCTTTTAAGACCATGCCCTACATTACTCATAAACACAGATAGGTTTTCACCTTACGATAACCAAAACTCTTTCTAGAAAATCCAAAGATATTATAATAGTAATGCCTGTTAGCCAAAATATGGCTAACACCCCAAAACGGTGTACTCCTGTATATTCCTTTTATTTCAAAAAGGTTAGCCCTGGCTAAGATACCATTTCCATGGAAGATTTTATGTCAAGTGCTTTCGATAACTGTTCTTGTAGAAAACAAGATATAATGATCAGATCTATAGAATTGGGTTCGAAAGATCATATTAATAAGCTTTTATTCTCTGATGTGTTAGATTTTGCAGATGATTCCCTATTGGTTTCAGAGTTTGCCTTTCGGTCAAACCACAAGCCCTTTGTATGGGGTTCAAGATTCTTAACATTACTGTGATAAATTACCAAGTAGATAACTTAAATGTGGTTTTGGTTTTGTTGACGAATGGTCTCTCGGATCTTCACAAAAGGGGTTTAGAGTTCTCACTAGTTAGGATCATTTTAGGGAACTATCGTTTAATTATAGGTTTATATGGTTTTGGATATATCAGTCCCAAACCAGATGCAATTAGCTTATTCCAATACTTAAGACCTTTTGGATTCTCCGGAAAGTGATTTGGTTGAATTATGGTCTTTCGAATATTTTCAATGTTGAACCTGCATAGTTATAGGATAATAATATAATAATTAAGAAATTACCATTTTTTTACCTTAATTATTTATAATGCTATAGACTTTTCCATTAATTGATTTCAAAATTAGGGCTTACAACTCTGACATAAAATTAAGAATGAGAAATCTCCTTTTGATTTTGAACCCTTAGGGTTGTAGTTATAGGTGTGGGTCGGTCCCTTCTTTATCATATAGGCTTTGTCTTGGCTCTTCTGCGGATGCACATATGGAGGTTTAGTGAAGGCGAACTCCACTATACCTTAGAAGAGTAACTATAGTTCCACTTTAGGCTTTCCCGGAGGTACTCTTTCAAATGCTTTGGCTATTTGCAGGAGGAATGAACTTGTATGAGCTCCGGCTTTTGACGCCGCTCATGGCATCATTTTATATTGTGTACGAGGACTTCTTGCGATGCTTATCTAATGAAGGCTAAAAAATTTCGGCATACTTCCTTTGGGTTGACGATATTTCTTGTTCTTCTTCTTCTTAATGTTTGGCTATTGCAAATTTTGGTGTTAACAGTTAGCCCCCTAGTATAAAGAAGCTTTTGTTCTTTAGGACAAAATCATGTGGACCATGTACATCATATCTGTAACTTTTCATTAAACAGGTTTTGGTGTTAGTTTTGTATAACCGAAAATAGTGATGCAAGGGGAAGCACAAGCTTTTTTATGAATAGAGCTTGAATACAAACTTTAAACTATGAATTTTTATAAGCCTAATTATGCATAATGTGCAGACTCAAACATGTATTTAAGTGGAATTCTATGGTTTTAAGGTTTAATATTTTCTAATAACATCGAATGGGAGAAACAGTGTTCTTATTTAAGCATCATTTATTAAGAACTTATTCTTGGAAGTGGGAGACTTGAGTATTTTCAATAGAAAATTAGGGGTTCACTTTTGACAAGCATATGTGTTAAAGTAAAGTAATATGAGTTGCATAATGTTTGATGTTTCATTTATGATATGCTAAACATCATTTTGACCAAAATTTAGAGTAATGAATGTTAGGGGCAAATATGTCATGAGTTTAAAAAGCTTCCCCATACGAGCTGTTGTAAGATCATAACCCTCGTTAGGAGGCTTTGAATAGGAGGTCTGAAGCATCGACCTAGGTACAAACTTAAACATCATTATCTTGAAAACATAGTGGCATATCTGAACCCCATATGCAATCGTGACAAAAATAAATTTAGACATTCTCTTTTTAGATATGAGTATAGAAAATTCATAACTAAACTTGATTGCTAAAATAATGCAAAACCAAAGGTTTGCTTTCTGAAAGTATTTGTAGGTCTAAAAAACCTGTTTGAAAAAGCAAGGAATTGACTTTACACTTGGTAATGATAGAAAACTCAAAATCTTTATCTGAAAATAGTAAATATCCAAGACTCATACTTGGCAAAATAGAAATTACAAATCATATGGAAACCCCAAGACTTACACTCGGGCGAGTAGAAATCAGAAATCACATAGAAACCCAGAGACTCATACTCAGATAAATAGAAACCTGGAATCATGTAGAAACCCCGAGACTGACACTCAGGTAAGTAGAAATCAGAAATCAACATCTGAAAATAATAGAATCCCCGAGACTCATACTGGGTAAATATAAATAGGAATCTTGTAGAAACCTCAAGACTCATGCTCGCGTAAATAGAAACCTGAAATCATGTAGAAACTCTGAGACTCACACTAGGGTAAGTAGAAATTAGAAATCAACATCTGAAGATAATAGAATCCCCAAGACTCATACTCGGGTAAATAGAATAGGAATCCTGTACATGCGAGCCGAGACTCATGCTCGGGTAAATAGAAACCTGAAATCATGTAGAAACCCCGAGACTCATACTCAGGTAAGTATAAATCATACAGAAACCCCAAGACTCGTGCTTGGGTAAGTAGAAATCAGAAATCAATTCTGAAAATAATAGAACCCCCGAGACTCAAACTCAGGTAAATAGAAATAGGACTCCCGAGACTCATGCTCGGGTAAATAGAAATCAGAAATCCATACATGAAATTAGTAGGAACTTCGAGGCTCATACTCGGTTAAATGGAAATCATAAATCCTCATAGAAATCCTAATACTCACACACAGGTAAGTAGAAAATCAGCAATTCATATAGAACACCAAGATTCACACTTGGGTAGATAGAAATCAGAAATCCATATCTGCAACTAGTAGAAACCCCGAGACTCACCCTCATGTAAATAGAAATAGGAATCACGAGACCCATGCTCAGGTAAATGGAAATCAGAAATCCTCATCTGATCAAGTTATATCTCAATTTAAAGTTACCATTAAATGCCATGGTTACATAAAATGCCTTAGTGAAGGTATATAAGAATTATCGAATACTATTAAAAAATCATCCAATAGAGGCATCAAGAATTATCCAAAAACCAACTATGTGAATCAATGTTTGAAAAACACAAACATCATTAAAAGTGATCAAGCAATCATGAATTATGTGTGGGTTTCTCGGAGGTCCATTCAGAGAAACACTTAGACTAAAGAGTCTTTAATATCCCGAGAAGTGACTTTTCAGATGTATATATAGAGGACTGCTTTCAGAATAAATTAGTCCTATCTTGAGTTACTTAGTCATTCGGCAGGAAGTTCTGTTCAATTTTCTAGCCATTGGATATCTATCATCTAGCGTTATTCCTAACCCATGGGATATGTAGATGCATGAATACTGAGAGCGATATTGATCCCTTTATGGGAAGATGCATATGTTATAATAACTAGCCCTACTTAAGCGGTGACTCTACTAGTTGGAGATAAAGCATTAACCCTACTAAAGGCGAATCCTTTGCAGAAGATGAAGGTATTGTAGCCATACCCCAAAGGCGACTCCTTTGCAGGAGATGAAGGTATTGTAGCCCTACCCCAAAAGCGACTCCATTGTAGAAGGTGTAGCTTCTCTTCTTGGAAGCTTTATTTGGCGCTCTTCTTCTGGAGACTTTGTTCGTTGTTGCTTCTTTTCTTGGAAGCTTTAATTGATGTTGCTTCTCCTCTAGGAAGCTTTGTTTGTTGGCGCTTCTCTCCTTGGAAGCTTTGTTTGTTGATGCTTCGCTCCCTGGAAGTTTTTTTGTGCCTTTTCTTCTAAAGGCTTTATTGATTTGTCCTTCCCTCTGTAGGGTTTGTTGATTTGCTCCTTCTTCCAAAGGTTTTACTAGTTGTATGTTCCACACCTTTCGTACGTAGAAGCATTTGTACATGTTAGTATAACATGTTTGATAATGATAGTTTATGAAATTTTAAGATAAAGGAGACAAGATTTTGAGCAATCTCATTTTAGTCGGGTGATGATTGGCGTTTAATTGTTTATTTGTTGCGTATTCCTTTGGGTTGCTTCCATCAAAGCTTTCCATTGATTGATAACTTTTGTTGTGCGTTTAGTCATGCATTGTGTTCTTAAGTGCTCCCATTTGAGCTTTCGTTCTCTTCTGCGGGACCAGACATAAGCAAAAGGTGCTCCCTTTAGGCTTTTGTTGTATGCATAAGCCTGAACAGGGTTTGGCTTTTACCTGTAATAGCACTTGAACTTACATTAATATTTATTTAATCATAAGCAAAAAGACAAAGTTAAATGACTAATAAAAGTAATCATTTATGGTAGGAAACTTATTGTTAAGTTCTCATTTCCCATGTTGCGTTGCCTCTGGCTAGCTTTCCCACTGGTCTTACATCAAACTTCTTAGTTAGGCTTTCTTTTCTTTTCAGCTTGGTGTATCTTTATCAAATCACGACATTGACTGGTTTTGTGTCCTTCAGTCTTGTGATAGGAACAATAATCCTTTTCTTTGCACATCTTTAAAGAGCTTTCTGCGAGGGAATATGAATCAAGGCTTTTGTATCCTGTTTTTGCTTCAAGTTTTTCCTTGCATTAAGTATTTCTTCCATATAATGAATTCACCGGCTCTCGAATACAAATCATTCAATCCTTCACATTCATTTAAGATAAGCTCTTTCCAAAAGGAGAATGGCATAAACAACCCCGATTGCACAACTCTTAGCTTCTCTCTATCTATTCCCCCTTTCACTTTGAGCGAATTGTTGTGAAACCTCTTTAGATAGCAGTTGAGCGATTCCTCTGGTCTTTGTTTGATTCTAGCTAAATCATAAATGATAATTACCGTGTCTTTTTGCATATGGAATTGTGTGCTAAATGTGGTGGACAATTGTTTCCAAGTTATGATGACCGGGCCATGATAATGCTTGCACCATTTTAGAGCTCTTCCACAAAGAGTTGCCAGAAAAACCTTGCATCGACGGGCTTCAGAAGCGTCATACGTATCCATGTAATTCTAGAAAATGGCAAGGTGTTCTTCAAGGTCTATAGTCCCATCATATGCTAGTTTATTCTCTTTTATTTCAGATGGAACCTTTACCATCATTATTTCTTTGGAGAAGAGGATTCCCTGCAACTTCCTATCTTCTATCCATGTTAGGCTTTCGTTTACTTCTGAACTAACCACCTCTTCTGATGCTTGGTTGTTTCTCTATGAAACTGCCTGCTCTGTAGGTTTAATGAAGACTCAATTTGGTTATAAAGCTCTCGAGATGCTATCATTTTTGATTCCGCATCACAAGGTTCCACTTCAAGAGACCTTCGAATTAAGTCGTCTTCAATGAATTCTCTAGTTGGATCAATTTGCATAGACAAGTGTAGTATTTCCAATTCATTACTTTCTCTTTTCGTTAAGGTTGAAGGCCCTCTAGGCACCAGTTTGGCCAAGTTGATGCTGATTTCTGGAATGGATGATGTGTTGGATCCCTCTCTTCTATTCCTTCTAGATTGAATCAACGTTTAATTGATTTTTAGAGTATTTTATTATGAAGAGAAATAAGGACGGAAGGTTTAAGATAAGGGTGAATGTAGAAGAAATAAGGGTTAACCTCAAGGACATAGTATAGGAAATAAGGTTGGAGGTCCTAGGTTATTCTACTCTTCTTCTAGCTTAGATCAATAATGTTGAATTAGCTATCCAGTGCTCAGAAGCTCCTTGTTGAGACTCTTTATCTATAATCTTGCTTCTTCAAAACTTAGTCAAACTCAAGACAGAACAACACGACTAAAAATGTGGCAAGGTTAGACATGAGATCGGAGGTTCAAGCCCTCCTTCTAGCGCCAAAATGTTAATGATATTTTTCGTCAACACCGGAAATAAGGGTATGGACGTGGGCCTAAGGCAACTTATGGATCATTTAGTTCCTACATGCTTAGGTCAGTTCACCATTTCCTAGATATCAAGGTCTTAAGCCCGAAGATTAGTTACTCTTCCTTCAAGAGGTGAGTATCACGCTTGCGAGACTTAAGGACCAATAGTTACCTTAGGATAAAGTTTCCCTAATCGCAAAGCAAGTTAGAAAGCTAAACGGCTTATAAAAGGGTATTCTGGTAATTCAGGCGCATAATAGAGTGCAATAAGAAACATATCAGTAGACAACATAATGTGCAAAAATAAGAAGAACACAACAATTTATTGTGCTTCGGTTCTGAT
This sequence comes from Allium sativum, assembly GCA_030737875.1. Taxonomy (NCBI): domain Eukaryota; kingdom Viridiplantae; phylum Streptophyta; class Magnoliopsida; order Asparagales; family Amaryllidaceae; genus Allium; species Allium sativum. Next base: position 104,958,240 of record CM060910.1, read on the forward strand.
TGAACCTACGTCCACTTTAAGGGCTTTGATGATTTTATTCATGGTGATGGTTACAAGGAGAATCCCCAAATTGATTTACAAAATAGGGTTTAAGCTTTCTCAAATGAGTACAGAATTTTAGAATGAGGAAAAGTTCTCCATAAATGTGACCCCTGGGTCTTATTTATAGTCAAATCGGGCTCCTCTTGTTTTCAACCCAGCAGAAACCCCATTTCAGATGCGGTAACGTGGTCTCGGCCGCTTTTGCATTTGTCGGTTCCGGAAATATCGTTTCGGCCGCTTTTTCTGTACTGGCTTTGTTATCAGGTTTACCTTGCTTTCAGAGTGTCTGTCTCGGCTTTAGGAGATGTTGCTTTCTATATGTATTGATATCAAGTTCATTGATGCAGATAACTTCAGGAGTTTCTTCTGATTTTCAACGATAGGCTTTCGGCTTCGGGACAATTGGGTTTGGTCTGCTTCCACACTTCTTGGTTTCAGTGTTGAAGCTTTGTATGTGCTTGGGTGCTGGTTTAATTACCTCCTTTCCCTTGCTCTCAGCTTTCAGTGCTGAACCAAGATGGCTTCGGTGACAGTGTATGTTCAGTATTGGCTTAGTCGCCTTCGTTTCTCCATTTATATGTCTTTATCTTCGATCACTATTGTCTTTCTCCACCCGATTCTTCCTTCAATACTTGTTCTAGCAAGTGTATGTTTTGTCCATTGGTAATGGTATCAGAACTGTTAATACTGATATCCCATTTTTTCACCCTGTTTCTTTTGCTTCTAGCCCTTTACTTTCTCTGATGGATCTGGTTTTAGATTCGTTCCTTTGCCTTGAATATTCAGTGTCGATGTCGATACCAAGCATATGGGTATCAATATTTCTTTTCTCTCTCCCATCTATACTTTGTGCTTTTCTTTCGTGATTCCAAGTCTTAGTGTTGAATCGTGTACTTTCGGGATCAAAACCAGATTGTTTACTCTTGGTTGCTCCTTGCTTTTTCGCTGCGTTCGATGTTGTCTTGCTGCCATCTTATTTGGATAATATACTTCCAGCAATCCTACATTATCTGCTTTCGGTACAAGAAAGGATACTTTCGGATTTGCCTCTTTGTTGATGGCCTTCGGCATTGATCTGCCGCTATCTCCTTTCGTATGGTACCAAGTCTTCGCTTCCTATGTTGGTGCCGATAGCACTCTGACTAAGTCATTTTCCCCTTACTTTCAGTATCAGCTGTCGCGGTGGTCTGGTGTAGATTATGTGCTTTCGAAACATCCTTTCGGTGCTAGTCTTACTTCTTGAACTAATTTTCCTTTTGATGTTGGTTTTCTGGATGTCGCTTTCATAAGTTTGCCTTCTTGTTCTGTTGTCGATACCAAGGTAAATCGTTCATTGTTAATTGGTATCGGTGCCAGGACTCAATCTTCTTCTTCACTCTTTCGGGACTCATTGATGGGTTTACTCCTTTCTGAGCACTTTGCTATCTTGGCCTGGGTGTCATCACCAAAATAATAGCGCATTATATGCCAGTGCCGACACCATGTTTTTCCTCTTTCTTCATTGTTGTTTCTTCCTCTTTTCTTCTGTTATCAGTGTTAGAACGATACTCTTGAGCTTCCGGTATTGTCCTTGACTCCCTGAACCTTTCGCTGCCAGTATCAACTCTTTGATTTCTTGCTCTTCGCACTGATTCCGCAACTTTAGGAGCTTTTCCCACTTAGTTCCGACTTCACTACCCGAAACCCTTTTTCTTGTTCTTCAGCTTCTTTATATTTGGCTAGTGCAAATTTTGGTGTTAAAAGTTGATGTAAACTACGTATAAATATATATATATATATATATGTATATGTATATATGTATATGTATATATATATATATATATATATATATATATATATATATATATATATATATATATGCATGAACTTACACAACTTTTCCCTTTTTCAATATTTGACATATTTCTTATTAGTTTCAAATAATGCCTTTTAATTTTAAAAGAGGAAAAAAACATATTTACAATAACTAAGTTTAAACCCCAACAAAATTGAACACAAACATGTTTATATCTTTTTAATAAAAATTACATAATTTGTCATTTAACACTGAAACTAGAGAACTACATGATAACAGTGTTTTATGGGACTGATTTCTAGATCTACAGTGTTTTGCAACAACCACAATATATTTTCAAGCACAATTGTAGGCAATACGTACAAACAATTAAGCAAGCCTACAAACAATATTATTCAAAACCACAAATCTATACTTTTAGGTTTTTGACAAGATTCATAAGCAGATCTGATAGACATCATTTCAAATTTTACAATATTATAAACAGATATAATACATGTGAGCCATAGACTTAAGGTTTAATACAAACGAGATAAATAAGATATTGTAACTTTATATATAAATTACTCATTCACCAAAAAGCATCCAAATCTGAAATCTGAATAATCTTTTAGGCCTGCAATCCCTAAATTCTTACAGATTAACAGTTATTCTAAAAAGGAAACACTTTCAGATTTGCAGATTTGCAAGAAAATATGAAAAGAGGGGAGAATCTGATAAAGAATAGATTAGGCGTCAATTCATACCCTTTCCCGTTTGAATCTGATAATCTTTCAAATGTATAAGATTTATGCTTGATTGATTGTATATGAACTTATTTTTAATTCAGAAATTGAATGAAAGAGAAAGGGAAATGGCAAAGTTTCGCTGTTGCTTATAGATTTGTGCGGAAAAGAATGAGGACTTACCTCTTTATTTATAGTAGTGGATTTGGCCATGATCTGTTAGATTTGATTAAATAAACATGCGTCCGTTTATATAATATTATATATTAAACTAAACCATCTTAACCTAGCCGTCACCGGGCTGTGATTGCCCGAAGCGGTCGACCGCTCCCCCAAAGGCGTCGATCGCCTTTCGGCTAATTCACCCAGTGAGGAATGGTATAAATAATAAGATATATTATATTTATTCTGTTTATTTATTTCCATCCATTTTTTGTATTTTGTCCGTAATTTTTTCATATGGACTCCGTTCGCGAAATTCCAAACATGAAAGTTGACCAGAATTCCGAAACGAACACAACAGTTAAAGTTTCATGGTCAAATCTCATCATTTGCAGAAATTCCTATTTTTGAAATCTAATTACATAACTAATTTATTGTCAAAATTTCAGGTTGTTATATTTCGTGATGCGAATTTTGCATCCCTCGGGATACAAAATTCTGACTGATGCATGGAAACTTCATCTATAAATATCCCCTTGCTTGACATTCAAGGGGGTTGGCTTGACTTGGTATTTCCACACTTTGGGCATACGGGATTGCTCTCTTTGAAGCTCATTAATGGCTTCAATAGTGATTCTTATGGCTTTGGACTTCATCTTGGACTTGTAATTTTCACATAGAAGTTTTCCTGTAACTTATTTGCATTTACTTGGAAATTTGGGTTGTTTTTTGATATATTTGGATATTCTTGGACATTGGAGCTTTTCATTAGCCACTAGTATTAATACTAACACATTTGACATAATGAAGAAGAAGAAGAGCATTTTGATCAAAGTTTGGAATTAACAAAATATTTCTTATTCTATTGTACAACTTTGTAACAAAATCTCAGATAAATATTATAATCGATAAAATTATGATGAATGATTACTATAAAATGGACTTAGACGTTAGTGCTGAATCATTATAAAAGTTGTGCGTCCCTTTACATTTCTTATACTTTGGCTGTTTTTTATATTCGGCGGCAGGGGCAGATCTACACAGTGGCCAACAAGGGCCACTACCCCACTTGGAAAGCTGTAAGTGCGGCAAAATTTTATGGATTTTGGTTGATTGTCCTTGGTGAGAGGACCAGAAATGCCCAATCTGGGCTTCAAACAAGCCAACATTTGTTTTTCAAGTCAGCGTATGCCAAGTCAGTCTCAGTGTTATGGTTGATTTGCAATGAAGGAAATATGTTGGTGGTATATATATAGTAGGATTCAAATTTTTTTGATGGTGTGAGACAAATATTTGCCCTACCTAAAAAGAAAAGCTATATCCTCCTCCGTCCGGGGGTTGACGTGCGTGAGTGTTCAACTTTCCATGTCAATAACCTCCGGTGCAAAAGCATCAGTTTTCGGTATTAATAGGTAACAAAATTGTCATTCTTATAGCTTGTATTAAGCATAATTTTTTGTCTACTAGTATAGTTTGTAGTCACGTGAACATTACATACGACTTCTGTTATTACATGTGCTGTACATGCCAATATTATACCAAAACTCACACGCCATCTTCTGCTATTATGTGTAGTGTCATGAAATTGCTAGTTGTAGTGATGTTTGAATCTTTCAACAATAGATGACGTGTGTTATTTGTGCGTGTGGCAGGTTTATAGCTTGCGAGCTAAACTATACCACGTGACATCGATGACATAATACATACACATTCAATTGGTGTTGAATTTGTGCAAGTCATCAAGTTCTCTTTTACAAATCTTAGATGTTGGTAATGACTATATTGCCACTATTTTAATATTGACTTCCATAATATCTTAAGGTAATTCATTATAAATGAATATGGCTTCAAAAGCGAATAGAAAGCAGTTTAACAAGTTAGTGTTACCAACATATGATACATAGAGAATGGTAGTTTGAACTTTTTTTTTTTATATCCAACTTCCCTTAGACAAATAATAGTAAATAACTGGGAGTCCCTTTAATTTTTCTTTTTCTTTTTTAATTAAAATTGAAGCCACATTATCAATCACCAAAAGATTCAACCATGCACACGCATCGTCGTTCAGCATTTCCCACAAAGAAAGCCTAAATTTGACAGTCCGCTCAAACTTCCGTTTCTCTATTCTTCGAATCCCTGAAATAAAGAATTTACTGCTATCTCTCATCAGTCCAAAAATACAAATTTGTTAATGTTCAAATCGATCATACTTCCTTTCTCCTCGTCAGTTCGTTTCCAACGAAAGCCCAAATTCAAAATCAAGCTCAAGCTCTCTCCAAAATTCAATTTTTCCACAGCGAACGCAACATGCGCGCAACCCGTTTGTAAAATTGTCCCTCTACCAACTTCCGTCTACATCCATCTCCCTTTCTGCCGCAAACGCTGCCACTACTGCGACTTTCCAATAATCGCCCTCGGTTCCTCGTCCTATTCCCAAAATGCTCTCAACTCTGATCCACGAATATCCAACTACATAGACCTCATTCTCAAAGAAATCCAATGCACTGGTTCAGATGGCGCGTCTCCTCTTCAAACTATTTTCTTTGGCGGCGGCACACCCTCTCTCGTTCCTCCAGATTCTATAAAATCAGTTCTCGACATGCTAAGCATCAAATTCGGTATATCCCCAAATGCTGAAATTTCAATCGAAATGGATCCAGGCACATTCGATAAGAAAAGAATGAAGGAGATATTAGGGTTGGGAGTGAACAGAGTTTCGTTAGGAGTACAGGCGTTTCAGGAGGAGCTGTTGAGCGTGTGCGGCAGGGCTCACGGGTTGAGAGAGGTGGAGGAGGCCATTGAAATTGTAGCTGGTGGGGTTGATAATTGGAGTCTAGATTTGATATCATCACTGCCTAATCAGACCGAGGAGATGTGGCGGGAGAGTCTAGGGAAGGCGGTTGAGGCTGGACCCACACATGTTTCTGTGTATGATTTGCAGGTGGAGCAGGGGACTAAGTTTGCGAAAATGTAAGTGCATGTTTCCTCCGAAAGCTTACTGTTCTTGAAAAGTTGTCCATTTGGTAAGTTAATTCAAGTTTGCCATTAATGCGTACATATAATATATCTTGGTTTATAATCTGAACTTATATGCACGTAAATACTGATTCCATTATCAACAAATTACATAGCAATCTGTACTTTTTGTCGATTCAGTATTTGAGTCATAAATCTGGCAATATCGACAGCAGATGTATGTCTTGAGTTATTCTTAGGAGTTTTGTAGGTCATTAGGAGTTTGGGTTCAGGTTTAAAAAGTTTCTACTGTCGGTTTTACGATATATGAAATCATGTCCGTAGGTGTAATTTTCTTGTATTTTGGAAACCGTTCTAAAACTTTAGAATTAAGTAAATATCCGAACAAAATATTAAATATCCAGGCTATGCTGTCAAGCGCCAGCGATTGGCGCACAACTGCTATTTTACAATTCTAGCACTCTAATTGTTTTTTCTTCTTTGGCGTTTTATTCCGTCTTTGTTTGAGGTGCCATTTGAGCGTTTAGTTTTTCTTTGAACGCTAAAATATATGCGTTTTTATTATATAACCTTTTCTAACACCAAAAGACTTAATTATTTTGTTTGTTTATTGAAGTTTTTCATCTTAAAATATTATTAAAAATAATAATTTATGCCTAATATATTTCATATAAAAAAATATAAAATTATTATTCAATATAAATATAGTTTTTGTAATTCAAAATAAACGTGCAATTTTCATATTTTCCAAAGCTGACTCAATTGATTTTATAGCTCTATGTTTGTGTGATCTAGCTATTTGGATACAATAAACACAGATGGTGTCACAAAAGATCCGAACAATTAGTTTTTTTCCGTCTTAACGTTGGAGGTGAAGTTCACGGGGAAATCCAATGGCGGAGATCCATTGTGTCACAAAAACATTTTCCTGTATGCATAATAGTTACTCATTAACCTTTCACTTCTTCGAAATATGATTTCAATGATTCTTGTTTCCACTTTGTGATTTATTTTAAAATTTCGTTTTTGATATTTTTGAATATAATCTGGAGTATTTTGCTACAAATAATAATAACAATAATAATTTTAGTTCTTTATGTGAAATTGGAAGATGTTGATTATATCGGCCAAGTCAAATTCAAATGGAGTTGTTGCAATGGATTCAATAGTTTGTAACTTAACGAGGAGATAAAAAGTATGAACTTGGATAAAAGGGTAAAAGAGGAAAATGAAATATCAGTCCTTTTGAAGACGTGAACCTTGCAAGAAATGGGAGGTCAAATATGGACGGAAAGCTCATGTGGTATTATTGTGAAAAGTTGTATCATTCATTGAAATTTTGCAATAAGTTAAGAAACGATAGTATAAATGCATTGGAAGAAGGCAAACATACATGGTAGTAACCATGTATGATATATGTAACACCATAAAGGTTAAAGTATATAAGATATTCAATATAAATGTTAATCACAAAAATGGTCAACACCCAAAATAAGAAGCTTCCGGTTAAACTTCGAAAGCAAGACCTTTTGGGTTGGCTGGAAAGCCAGTTGCCTTTCAACCAGTAGGGTATCGCAGTCTATGATTGGTACAAATGGTTATTTATGAGAGGTATGATAAGCTTTTCAGATTTAAAAAACAGAAAAAAGGATAAACTAGACATAAATGAAATTAACATTTTCCTAAATACTTTGGATTTCCCCTTTAATGTTCATTTCATACATGTACAAGTATTTTTGGGTTGCAATTGAGAAACTCCTAAATTGATTTAGGAATTAGGGTTTACATTCTAGAATTTAAACATAAGAATTTTTAGAATGAGAAAAGTCAGTCCCGATTTTGGACCCTTAGGGTCGTATTTATAGATGTAGGTGACCACCATGTCACCATAGGACTCTCGTGCACGCGGAACCGAAGACACAATAAAGGCGTCACGCGGCTTGTAATTTTATCGTAGCTTGGGATAACAACGAGCTGTCCGGAACCATAATAAGTTTATTGAGTGTTTTTTGATAGTGAATCACTGTGATGCCTCCATGTTTTAGGAAGGAGTTGCTCGCTTGAATTAAAGGCCCCTCAAGGATGCCTTGATAATTCCAAGAGCTGGACTTATGTTTTTTGAGTGTTTGTGCTTTCAAAGCCCTTTCTAATATAGCCGATGAGTTTCTTCGGTTTGATGCCTCTTCATCTTCTAGTGATCCTTTGCCTGCACTGGACTTTCGAAAGAACCCTTCAATCCTTTCGAAGGGATTATGGCATTGCTGTTGTTGCGTCGGGATCCCACCGATGGGCTTGTTTCCTCACTATTTGACCTCAATCTAATTGAGAATTCCCTCATGGTGAGAGATACTGAGAAATGGCCCTTTCGATTCCTTCGAAAGGGCAATTCATTTGTCAGAAGCTTGATCCATGCATGTTTGCCACTTTAGGCGAGATTCCATAGATGTTTGCATGACTCCATACAAACATGTTCAGGTTAGCTTAAAGAAAGGCTTTCCCTTTGCATCCTTTGATTGAGTTGAGACCCGATGCTCAACACTCGTGTTCGGTCCTTTGGATCTAATGGGACATGGACCGTAATTTTAGTTGGCATTGTCCGGTTGTCCCCTACACTTCATTTTCTAGGATCCATAGCCTTACAAGCACAACAATGTTTTTCGATGCTGGTGCTTTCCTTTGGTTGCTATAAGACGGGCTTTCGAATGCGGAAGGGTGCCCTTTCGCTTCTACCCTTCTCCTTCCTCTATGCCTCCTTCAACTTATTAATGTAACATTCTCGAGCGGCATTCTAGTCTCTTTTCACCACACCGACTCCATTCCCAGTGGGAAACTTTATCAATAAACATCATGGTGCGAAGGCAATATTGAAATCCATCACGACATGCCTTCCCAAGAAGACATTGTAAGCAGAAAAATCATCAACAGTAACAAGTATCTGAATCAATACGGCTCTCCTCTCTCCTTTGGGTTCAACGGGCAAGTCAACTGTCCCAGTTGGCTGCTTTGGTTCGCCTGAGAACCATTGGATTTTTATTTGGCATGCAGACACATCCATTATTTGGCATGCAGACACATCCATCATAGACAATATCTTTTGATTGGAAGTTTTCTTGAACAAAATATTCACTAACGTACCGTCGTACCACAATCGACAAACACTCTTTTTCACCGTTGCTGGTCCAATTCCTACTGTCATCACTATAAGATCGAGTGTTAGCCTCCATTCCTTTAGAATACCTTGCTCTGAAAACGACGTCATCGTTGAACGTTCTTTGCTACTTTACGGGACATTCATCTTCCACTGCTAAGCAGCTTTCCATCGTTGGAGCGTGTTTCAAGAGCACTTGAATATCTTTCCATTTCACCCCAACTTTTATGTCTTGGATGTGGTCCACCAGACATAGTGATGATAACGAGTTTTCCGTTTTTTTGCCCGCTAGCCCGATTACTCGGGTCTGGCTGGTTGGCTGGAACCAAGGGCGGAGGTAGGGCTTTGAGACCCTGGGCAACAGCCTGGGTGCAAATTTTTTTTTTTAAAAAAAAAACCAAAGCTATTCAGCCTCAGCCCAATAGCCCACAAAGCACAAAATACCCCGAATAGACTAAATAGAAGAATACGCTGCTGCTGCTCATGCTTTTCTTCTCCGCAGGTTTAGGCGTTGGAGAAAAACACGCAGTATAGAAATATCATCGCTGCTCAAATCCTTCTCAATCGAATCGCTGCTCAATTCCTTCTGAACCAAAATAAAGGTAATTTCGAAATTAAAATTTCTTCTGAAAACCTAATTGCTGATTATTATCGTTGATTTCTTCTGAAAACCGAATCGCTAATTTCAATGTGTTGAATGGAATCTATTATCTTTCTCTAGATGTGAATCAAAATTGTTATTAGATAACTTAAGTGTGAAAAGCTAATTGTTTGATTATTATCATAATTGTGGTTGAACTAATTTCAGTTTAATGCTCATAACTTCATGTTAGTTAATTGTTAGAAAATAAAAATATGTGCTTAATTTTATTTTTAGAAAATTTACCTAATTTAATCAGTTTTTTAGGTAAATGTCAAACTCAAAATCTAACAAAACATTGTTTTCGTTTTACAAGTTGAAAGGAGATAACTTTTTGGATCCGAAAAATGAAACTTCTCCAAGCTCTACGGAACAACGTCTTTGCAAAATTTCAACCACCATAGTCGATGATGGTGGAGATCATTTTACAAGGGATCCTGGAAGATGTCAACAAATATGGAAAGAAAAAGTAAATGATAGAGATGAAATTCGGAGAAAATATCTAAGATTAGGGCCATTTCAACCACTTTTTGATATATACCCACTGACAAAAGATGGAAAACAACTCCGTCGATTTCAAAGTGGTTGGTTTAAGAAATATCCCTGGATTGAGTATTCGATGGATTGCAATATGGTCTTTTGTTTATATTGTTTCTTGTTTGAAACTAAACCACCAACACGTGCATCATTTACAATTGACGGGTTTTAAAGTTGGAAAAGAGTAGGAGGGGTTAATTATGCATTTTTGCAACATGTAAGAGGGTTGGGTTCATCGCATTTGAGTGCTGTTAAGACCGCTGATGATTTAATGAATCATTCTTTGCATATCAAAAGAGTATTTGATGCGCAATCTAAAGAAATGGTTGAGAGGAATCAATTACGTCTTAAAATATCTATTGAATGTGCTCGATGACTTGCTTTGCAATCATGCTCTTTTAGAGGTCATGATGAATCTCTTGAATCCAAAAATCGTGGAAACTTTATTGAGATGATAAAACACTCAGCAAAATGTAATGAAGACATATTTAAAGTGGTTTTGGAAAACGCTCTGGGAAATGTAATGGAGCCACTCGTTGGAGTTCTCACTTGAGTTCTGTATGTAGTTTGATTGATCTCTTTTCTCCTTCGTGTGATATAATTAAGAATGTATGGCAAAGCCGGGACATGAAGCCAAATAAACGTGCTGAAGTAAAATGTGCTTATCTCGCTATGACTTTATTTGAATTTGTTTTCATTCTTCACTTGTTGAATGAGATATTAAGTATCACGGATGTGCTATGTAAATCTCTTCAACTAAAAACACAAGATATTGTCAATGCTATGAATCTTGTTATCACTACAAAAACACTCATTCAAAGGCTAAGAGACAAAGGTTGACTTACTTTCTTTGAGAAAGTAGAAGAATTTTGTAAGAAATGTTTCATTGACATACCCGATATGAAAACGTCGTACAAAGTGGGCACATCTTGTTCTTGCCAACAACATGGTGATATTAGTGTTCTCCATCATTATCATATTGATATTTTTAATGCTGCTATTGATTTTCAAATTGTTGAGTTGCACACTAGATTCTCTGAAGGAGCAATGAAACTATTAATCCTCAGCACCGCTTTGGATTCAAGAGATGCTTATAGGTCATTGAAAGTTGATGATATTTGCACTCTAGCAGAGAAGTATTACCCGCAAGATTTCACATTCCAAGAGATACATATATTAAAATGTCAGCTACAACATTACGAACTTGATATTCCTTCTCATCCAAAGTTCCAAAATCTATCAACCATCTCTGAGTTGTGTAAACAATTATCTGAGACAAGAAAAAAAGACATTTATTACTTGGTTGATCGGTTGATTCGTCTTGTTTTAACTCTTCCAGTTTCAACGGCAACAACGGAGCGAACATTTTCAGCTATGAAACATTTTAAAACTACTCTACGGAATAAAATGGGTGATGATTTTCTTAAAGATTGCATGATTATCAACGCTAAAAGGGAATTTGTTGAAGATATTGACTTGGATTCGGTAGTTTGTGATTTCAACTCACGTAAAGAACGTAGAGTCCAACTTGTTTAGATTATTGTATCTACTTTTGTACTTATCTATGTCGCACATGAGATGTACGTCAATATCTCATGTTTTTGTAAGCTTTTATTGATATATAATTAAAAACTACTTTTTGCAACTTTTGATACTATTTAGTTCTATTTTTTTCGTCTTTCCAACTTAGCCCAGGTCACATTGAAATTCTGGCTCCGCCCCAGCTGGAACCATCTGTCCTTGCATCGTTGGTGACGGATCTGCTGCCTGCGGTTTCCTGACATATCGTTGCAACATGTTCTTCCTAATAAGCTCTTCGATGAGGTTCTTCAAGTGATGACACTCATGTGTATTGTGCCCAAGAGCGTCATGTAAACGGCAGTATCTTCCGGACTATCCATTATTTTCCTTCACTCTTAAGAGAGGTGGTTTCAGGAAACGCCCTTCATAGCCAGGAAGGTATTCATTAGGGTATCGTTTAAAGTAGTGAAGTTGCTTCGTCGGGTGTACCTGAGACGTTTGCTATTTTTCTCTCCCTTTCCTTTATTCTCATTTTCTCTTTTCTGATTTCTTGGTTTTCCTCTATTTTCTGGACACTATCGTCATTTTTAGGATCAATTGCATCTTGATTCTGAACACTGCCGACCACACTTAGGGCTGTATATTGGACAGAATATTCCGTTGTCCGGCTCGGTCCGAGGCTATCTGGTGTCCGGTCCGTGTTCATACGAGGACAGAGTTTGGACACACCAGTGTTCGATCCGATCCAAAATGTTCGATGTTTTTCTATTATCCAAGGCTATATCGGACAGGACAATCCGTTGTCCGCCTCGGTCCGAGGCTGTATGTTGTCCGGTCCGTGTCCGTCCGAATCTGTTATTGGACAGAGCTTGGTCACACCTCCGTTTGGTCCGGTCCGGTTCAACCCGTTTACACCCCTAACCACACTACTTGTTGTAGATTCAGCATCTTTCAGTCTAATGAATTCATCAATCTTTTTTTCTTCTTCCCAATTTCCTTCATTTTGACCTACCTTCCGAATTCTATCTCTTTGTCAACATCAAGCATTAGCGCCATTAATACCATTTTGGGCTCCGAATTGGCAACTTCTGTCACTACAGTGTTAAATTGTTTCATGAAGGATTTCAACGACTCTTGTAGTTAAGTCATTCCAGACAGAGACATAAAGTCTTTAGCCCACTGTTTCAGATTCGAAAATATCGCCCGAGATCTCGTTTTGGGATCCTTTCGAAACGAAACAGGAAGTATCATTGTAAATCTCCTTTCGAATATATCACCTGAGATATTGCGATATCGAACGATATACCGACCGAGATGAGATATTGGAATATGGTCCGAGATCTTGATTTTTTTTGGTTAAAATTTAAATTCGTGCCTGAACTAAAACAATAATTAAAAACTCAAATCTAACCACATTAATCTCCTGCTAATTTACATTTTGTATCTTAAATGACCATATTGTAGTTCATATATGTTTTACAATGCTTATGATTTTCATATTCATCTTTTTTACATACATGTTACATATGAAATTATGTATTTTATGTTATATTTATGCTGAACTTTTTATAGTTTTGGATTTTTTTTTTAATGTTTTATGTCTAACAATAATTTATGTTCATGGATCATATGTTGTAAGCATTAATCTATTTGCATTGTGTTATATTTATGTTTTAAGCATGATTTAGAATATTATTATCTTTCATACATTAAGAATAATAAAGTGATTTTACAATTCAAGTTTAAGTTACTATGTTTTTAATAGCATTCATAAAAATCATTTTGTAAGAATATTAGTTTTTAACATATCATGTACTCCGAGATTGTTTCGATATGAACTTTCAGACCCAAGATGAAAATCTGAGATGAACCCCCGAGTTAGACTCATCTCATCCGAGATCTCCCCCGATATGAGATTAAGTCTCTAAAATATCCGAGACGAAACGCGACCGATATCCAAGATTTAAAACCTTGCTTTAGCCTTCGTTATATAGAGCCTGATTTGCTCCTTAAACGTACGCGTCAATTCTCCAAATCGAGCAATAGATTTTGGCGCGAGTTTTATGAACCACAACGATGTGACTCCCTCCAAATAAATAGGGAAATGTCGACACTTCAACTTATCTATCGCTGGAGCCCCACTCATGTGTCATTCATATTTGTGGAGGAACAGGTTTGGATCGCTTGTTCCATTGCATGCTAACATAATCGCAGGAACGAACTTCTCAAGATATTTGACTTTTAATATCTCTTGCGTGAATGGAAATGAACCAGGAGTTGTTCCTCAATCATTATTATCGTCATTCTCGCCATACTTTCCTTCATTAGCTTTTTGATCATTCTGAAGATATAATTCTCATTGGTGTGATGGTCCATGAGACGGATGTCAGCAACATCTTCGAGCATTTGACTTGGCAAATGGTATCGGTTAGCAGACTGATGCCCTATGCTTCCAACATGTGGAAGTGCCCCTCCGGTTGTGTTTGTTAACTTTTGAGGAGGTTGTCTCATGGACTGGACCAAATTTAGTTGATTTATTCCTAATCAAGTTAGCGTTGACTTTAGAATCTTTCATTTCAGCACGTTCGATCGAAGTCATTATCAGTATCGACTTGGTAATCTGAATTATTCTCCGCATTAATGTTTCTGGGAAGTGCAACCGCATTTCTTTCCGCATTAGCTTGATTCATCTTTGCGATGTGCACTCTCTGCGTTGGATCTTGATTTCTTGTTTATCAATTCGAGGCAGATGAATGCACATTCTCCTCCAAGTTTATCTCCACTCTATTACCCTTCAAGGTGGGCCTTGTGGCAAGTAGGGCATCCAAGTTCTCCATCAATGCTCTGTTGGTAGTTTTCATACGTTAGTTCATAGCCTTTACCGCAGTATCCAGTTCTCTTCGTGTTATGGTCTCTCCTGGGGTATGAGCAACACTTGCATTATTATTAACCGGGAAACAAGGATATCTTCCACTGCATTTGCAGAAGCTACTGCAGATTTACCATTCTTCTTTGGAGGAGTCACTATGTTACTCAGCTTTCGGTCTTTACCGCAACGTTGTTGATGGATCTGTCTTTTAAACCGTGGAAATCTAAAGTGAAAGCACAGATCTGCTCCTTAATTTGATTTTTAAGTGAAAGCACCAAATGTTAACATTAAAATTTGCACTAGCACCTGAAGATTGTGAAAACACCTCCCCTCTTGGGGAAAACAATACAGATTAAATAAAAGTAAATGAAAAATGAAAGAAATAGCTAGTAGTGAACGATGACACAAGGTTATAGTGATTCAGCTATTGATAAGGCCTACATCCATTGTAAATATCTTTATTACTTTTTTATCCATGTCGAATACAATGCTTTGATTACAATGAGTATAAATATCTTCAAAGTAACTTTACAATTATCACAAGTACCTCTAATTATCAGAGTAGATCACGATAATTAGTTTAGGTGAATGGAGCTTGTAATGGTTCAGAATGGATTTTGGTAGAGTTCGGACAGACGAGGATTAGATTCCTCTTCTGTAGGATGACACAGGGTGTTTATAGGGAGTTCAGGAAGTCTTGGGCCAAGCTACTTTGCTAGAAGAGCCAGCAGAGCCACTACAGTGTTCGCATAAATATGATAGTCATATGACCAAGTTCTATGGACCGGTGCCGGTCCATAGACTCATACTTTTTCTGCACTTCGACTCTTTTGAATGGCTTCTTATGCTCATATGATCCTCCGTGCAAAGTTTGACTTGGTTTGGTCTTTGCTAGCTTGTACTTGTAGGTTCATCATTTCAATGTGCACGGTTTTAGTTAAGTTCGTCGAGTTATAGTAGCTAGATAGGTCCAACTCCACTTGGACTTCGTAGATAGGCTACGTAGGATACTAGGATCATTGCAGGCAATGCTTTGATGTGCCACCTTGCAATTCTATGGACGGGTGCCAGTCTATATGCTTAGTATATTTTTTGCCCCTTTTTTCTGAGTTATTATTTCTACCTGTTTTGAGTTAGTTTGTGAAGTTTGGGTTTGATCTGAAGTCACGTCGTCTTCATTTTTTATGAATCTCTTCTTCGGGTTCAGAACCAGGTTAAGAACAAAGTATGATACATGCATATACTTGTCAAGCTTTCCTAGGTATATGCACTATACCAAGGCCGTCACAAAATGGAGGGTTGAGTTAATAATCTTTTTCTATTTGTCGAACTTTCCTCAACGTAAGGATGAGATTGAGATTTGACACAAGAAACCACGGGTTAGGAGCCGTATGTGATACAATCAGTAAGGAGTTATCTATCCATCGCATATGATAGCATGATTTATTTAGCATTCCCATAAGATCAAAATCGAAGATATGTGAGTCCTATCACCTACTTGTAAAGTTGAAGACTTTTATATTTTTACTTATGATTGGCGAAACATAAAATGCAAGCGGGAGCTTATTAGTAAATTGAAAAACGTAAAGTTTAACCCTATTAATATTATAGGTACATCTACTATGATTTTTCTAAATAACATACCACTTATAATTGTAGAAATAATATCTTAAAAAAAGTTCTTTGAAATGGCAAAATTATTGGATCAAACTATGTCAACCGGCTAAGTGCAAACTAAAATAGCGTTAACTTACAAGTTCCTATGGTTGGCTATTACATGTGAACCTAAAGAATAATCCGCCGATGACGCAGACCTCGAGCTTAGATTAACTTATGGAAAATGAATGTTAGACCTAGAGATCGTCTAAGTTTTGGTAATGTCTACGTTAGATAAGTCGTTGCTAATGCAGCACCAAGGGATGTCTGCCAGTGAGATCCTTCATAGTATCAATATCATTTTTGATAAAAAAAATCGATAGAGCTTAAAAGAAGCTGTTCATTACCAGAAAGACGAAAGGACGGAGGTAGGATGATTACATACCAATGATGAAAGGACATATTAGTAAGGTTTCGCCATTGGACATACTGATAAACGACGAATTGCAAGTGGATTTGATCCTTGGTTCACTTCACAGTATAAACCAATCATACTAAATTATAATATGAACCGTTTGAATGTAGATTTTGTGGAGTTTCTTAATACGTTGAAATCAATCGAGTCACATAAGGATCATGAGGCCGTACTTGTAAATGGTTGTGCATCATCTTTGAAGAGTTCGAAGATTTGGAAAAGAGAAGGTTAAAAGAAGAAAAGACAGTCGATGACAAAAAGTTGTTGGAAAAGGTAACTCTCTTGACTGCTGAGAAGTTATTAGGGAAATGCAATATGATGGTTCATTGGTTCTGCGGCTTTATTAAGTACATTTATAATCAAAATAACTTAAATTTATATTGTTAGAAGATTTATTCACAAAACATGCATAGTTAATATTGATCACATAATTGACATCATCCACCAACACAAAGTTTATTTCCATTCAAAGTAGTGGTCATAACATTGTTTGCATGATGAAAACTTTTTCTGAATTAGTGTACACACAAATATAAATTCCAAACAAGTGGTCAGAACATGCAAGTAATTCTATTTTGACAATATGCATGCAGATACCAAACTTTTTCTGAATTAGTGTACACACAAATATAAATTCCACTGTCAGTATATTATGCAAAATTGTATCTTCCAGCATTTAAATTTTATTTGAACTTTATGTGACCTTATAGAGCTTAACTAATAAAAGGGGTGAATTTTGTGCTTTAAAGTTTTTAAATTTTGAATAATTAGTGGCGAAAACCAGACTTATTCAGTGTTTCATACTGTATTTATCATGACAAACATTTTAGGCAACGTAGTCAGTAACAATTTCTAGTTATATCTCGATTTAATTTTTAACTCATGCAACCCCAACCAGAGATCAGATGGTTCTTACTGAACTCTGCATTGCCATCTTGTTCATGGGGTTCCAACTTAACTGTTTTTGTTCTTAAAAAAAAAACCACTTGAAATCTTTAGTTAAGAAACTGCATTTATACACACTTACAAATTGGCTTCTCTTATTTTGAATGTAATTATGATATTTCAGGTATACTCCAGGAGAATTTCCTCTACCAACGGAAACAAAATCTGCAGACTACTACAAAATGGCTTCAGAAACCCTAAGAACAGCCGGCTACAACCACTATGAAATAAGCAGCTATGCTAACACTGGGTACGAATGCATGCACAACCTCACGTACTGGCAAAATAAACCATTTTATGCTTTTGGACTTGGATCCACAAGCTACTTAAACGGAGTTCGATTCTCAAGACCAAGAAGGTTAAAAGAGTATGTGGAATATGTCACCAAATTAGAAAACGAAAAATTAGATACAAACATGACTAGTCAGGATGCCAAAGATATGGCCATGGACGTAGTTATGTTGTCTCTTAGAAGATCAAGGGGGTTGGATATGGATGAATTTTCAGATTCTTTTGGGGGGTTACAGGCAAAGTTATTATGTAAGGCTTTTGCACCTTACGTTAAAAGCGGTCATGTGGTTGCATTGGATGATGACAGGAGAAGTTTGTCTTTCCATGAGTTTGGGACTGAACTGAATAATTTTGGCGATGATACAACGAAAAACAGGATAGCATATGTTAGGTTGAGTGATCCTGAAGGATTTCTACTGTCGAATGAGTTGATTGCCATTGCATTCAAGGCTATATCTCCGTGAAGGCATCATGATATCCAATGCACATGGACGTTTGGTAAATGTTGAATGTTTCTTCGTCCAGTTGTATATTTTTCTGAACTATCTCATATTATAGCATTCAAAAGACTAATAAGACATAGTAATCATGTTCATCACATTAAAGCTGAATCGTGGTAAAGTACCCTTTTTGATAGTACAATCAAGAAATATGATTAGGATATTACACACCAGCAGCATACAGTGTTTTCAAACTAACTGACTAATGAATTAAAATCCAAAATAAAAATGGGTCTCAAATGCTGTTTTAAAAGTAGGTTAAAAGTTAAAATTCATGATCATATAAGTGCAAGTTTTTTCTTAATTCAACCTTTCACACACTTGTTGGCTCTACCCGATAATTTTGATGAATATAAGGCTCCATTTAAAATAAGTTTATGAAAGAGATCTGTAGAATTATTCACTTGATTCAAGAAAGAGGTATCTGAAAGGTGCTGCTATTTGCAATATCAATTTATCCATTGCCAAGAACTTCGTAGGAGCACTATTTTTTTTTTTTTTTTTTTTTCTGCCTTAATGGTCTATGCACTAACAAGGAATTCGATTTAGCGTAATTATTTTGATCTAAACGCCTCTTAAGATCCTGGTACTTTTAGTTATATGACCTTGTTCAAACATATTTCATGGAGGTTCCTTCCAAGTTAATTTTGCATGCGGATCGCCAGATTTTTGTTGT
Source organism: Allium sativum (assembly GCA_030737875.1). Lineage (NCBI taxonomy): Eukaryota > Viridiplantae > Streptophyta > Magnoliopsida > Asparagales > Amaryllidaceae > Allium > Allium sativum. The sequence goes on from CM060910.1 coordinate 104,977,138, forward strand.
ATTAGAAAAGAGATCAATTAATTTAGTTTGTTTGACACACACACGCGCGCGCACACACGCGCGCGCGCGCGCGCGCACGCAAGCACGCGCCTTTGATTTCCACCACATTCCCGTTTCTCTCTCCTCCCACTAATTCTTTCTCCCTCCACTAACTTATTTAACTATAAATACTTGAACACAAATGAGATGCAAAAGGGAGGCCAAAAAAATGGGGTGCTATATAATCTCTCTCTCTCTCTCTCTCTCTCTATATATATATATATATATATATATATATATATATATATATATATATATTAGGATCATGAGCACCCCAAACAGTGCAGCACCCCTTTAGTCCCCCTAATTTTCACCACATATCTCGGTTTCTCTCTCTTTTCGCTAACTCTCTCTCCCTCCACTAACTTATTTAATTATAAATACTTGGTTCTGGTTGAGGTGCAAAAGGGACGCTAAGAAAAGGTGGTGTCATAGAGCGTGCCTTATATATATATATATATATATATATATATATATATATATATATATATATATATATATATATATGAGGAGGGTTATATAACACCCTATTTTTTTAGCCTTCCTTTTGCCCGCATTTATAGCCAGATATTTATAGTTAAATAAGTTAGTGGAGTGAGAGAGAATTAGTGGAAGAAGAGAGAAACATGGATGTGTGGTGGAAATCAGGGGTGCTGCACTATTTGGGGTGCTATTGAACGGTCCTCTCTCTATATATAAGTATATGTATATGTATGTGTGTGTGTGTCTATATATATATATATATATATATATATAATTTGATTACCCAATCACACCATTCCATATTGTCATACAACGCAAAAGCAATAACTTATACAGCACCCTTGAAATCTCAAATCGACAAGCCAAATCTACTTCAAATCAAATTATGTGTATTAATAAGTTAGAAAGGTAGAAACCGTTGGAGAAAGCATTATCAATCATGAATTGTGAGACATCAATGATCAGTGCAGATAAGCCACTGCCACAAGTTTATGTCCATATGCTTGATTTGATTATAAATATCTCTGCTTAATTTTATTCTGTAATGGTATTATTCTTGGTTTGGCATCCAATGAAACTTGATGATTAGTTGTGCAATATCCTGTCATATACTATATACTATTGTACTTTATTAATTTATTCTCTTATGTAATTTTAATGCCACACTATATAGCCACACCTAATAGGAGATAATTATACATACACTAGGCTCGAAAGAAAAAAATAAGGGTGAAACTGGAAATGTAGTTTTATTTCTGTACGCATTGTCAGAAAGTAATACTGTGAATTTTTTTTTTTTTTTTTTTTTTTGGATCTTTCCTTTTTAATATCATATGTGTATCGATAGTTGATATTGTGAACAACATCCTATCTAAAAGTAACTTCTTTGATAGGTAAAGTATAGTTTTTATATTTCTTACTCTTGATATTAACATTTCTGTTTTAATTCTTGAAATGTATCGATATATAATGAGCCAAATATTATTGGGACAATATGTGCTAGATAATTCTTGATTTAAAAAGTATTACACAAAAGGATTGGCCATATGATGATCCCAATTGTGAGTTTTTAGATGGACCACTCACATTTGCTTTGTGGTATAGTCATTCCAGAAAAATAGCTTTCAGTTCAAATTAAAATAGTTAAAAGAGTAGTCGATTGACTGCTACCTTTGCCTCTACTCTGCTAAGTACAGGAGAGCTTTCTACATCACAGTAGTTACATTCATTGCTTCTTTCTCATTTTTTCTTACCACTTTAAAATTTAGACTTTTGAGTTTCAAATATTCAAAGTGAATTCAAACTCAGTGGCAAACAGATATTGGATTTATATTTCTGTAAAGGCAGATTTGATAGTAACCTTAGCAGATGCTTTTTCATTGTTCTTGACTAGAGCAATGATCATGCGGAATTGAATTCAAAAGCTGAAGTAGCAAATGATGCTCTTTATTTGCAGAGGCTAGTTTGTGACTTGGGCCTTATACATGGCAGTGATGACATACTTTGTGATTGTTACAATGATATTTATTTGATGGAAAGCTTGACATTTAGCTCTTGGACGAAGCACGTTGAGTTGACAAGTCTTTTCTAAATACCATGGATGAGGATTAACTTGTTTACCTTTGAAAAATTTACACAAAAGATAAAATGATGGATATGTTGATAGAATCATTGTCGGTTTGGAGCTTTGAGTATTTCTTGAACATATTTCGCTTGATGAAGCGTTATGTGCCAGTTGGTGGCACAATTGGGGAGCAGACGATTGTACATGTTGAAAAATAGATGCGAGATAATATTTGTCTTTCAATGATCGGCCGCTAAATAAATGTCGATATTAATATAGTGACAATTTGCCTTTGGTGTACCGAGTTGATATTAGATGTTGATATAGTATTGAGGTAGAGCATTGTACATACATACATACATACATACATACATACATACATACATATATATATATATATATATATATATATATATATATATATATATATATATATATATATATATATATATATATGTATGTATGTATGTATATATATATATATGCTCATTTAACGCTCCACAATTCAAAGCTCGTATAGAAGAGTTTTCGTGGTTCGAAGGAAGGAGTTTGTAATAGACGAGGAAAAGTTCGCTACAACTAATCAATGGATTGATTGACATTAAATAGACCATTGCTTGAAGGAAAAAGTGCGTGATTTATCCCGGAAGAAAATAGTGCAATTCCATGTAATTTCAATCGATTGTTCCTGGAGAACAATCAACTGTTTTGTAAGAGTCCGTCAACTGTTTTCTCTAGAAGTGATGATTGTTTTAACTGTAGATGAAAGTTTGTTTGTTTGCATCAGTCGATTGAGCTTCCTTGACTATTGATTAATTACTGATGCAAATTTTTCTAAAACCTAAAGCAATTTTAAAAAATGTTATGTTCGTCAATTTCGATTGCAGTTCTTTGTTCTATAAAATAGAATTTGAGAATATAACGAAGGCATCTCGATGGCTAGGTTTTTGTTATATTGTTTTTAAGATTTCCATCATTACAATTCTTTGTCTCTTATCTCCAAAAAATCATTATTTAAAGGAAAATCTATTGTAATCGATCTCACTATTAATAACTCTTGTCAAGATAGATATATGCTAATAACGTTAGTGGAACCGATATGAATTTCAATGTCATTTATTTCAATTTTTCTTGTTGTGTTTTCTATTATTGTGTTTGTTGGTTATGACTGATTGAGATATTGCTCGATTAATTGTACTTTGTTGTCGGTTGTGCCGACTTTTGGGTGTTTTCGTTAATTTTGGTGTTTATTCATAATTGGAGATAGATTTAAGGAAAATTTTCAGTTTGATTTGGTTTACAAATTTATTACGCTAATAGTCATGTTTCATAATCAATTACCGATATATTCATGTTTTGGCTAACTGAGCGTTCAGAGTACACTGACGTCATTCTCCTTTTTTCTAATATTTTTTTTGTCTACACAAGTTACGCTAGCACTATCCGAAATGGTGTTAGGCTAAAAATAATTGATGAAAAGCATTCGTGCCATTTGAAGTAACTTCTTTGTATGATTTTTTAAAGTTTACATTGCTTCCGTTTCAAATTAGTCAATGCATTTTTTTAAAAAAAGAATTACATTGACTCATTTTACTAAATTGATTAAATCGAACTGTATTTGTAATTAGTTTTAATACTAGGCTATTTATGTTAAAAAAAAAAAATCCATAGATTTGATTGTCTTTTGTTAGATCTATAGATTACCTACGCCTTATTAGCAGAATAGTTAGGGTGCGTTCGATGGTCCAAAATAGACCGTCTGACAAACAGACACGTCTGTTTGCTGGCGGTCTATATTTTGGACCGCCAACCCAGTCACTTCATTTTGAGTTGTTGGGCAAACTCTCACTCTTTTCCTCTTCTCTTCTATATAAACCCCCTTCTCCATTTCTCTTTTACACAACCTTTTTCTACTCTTCTCTATTTTCAAATTCAACATTACCAGTCCAATCTAGACGCAAATGATTCAGTTTTTGAGGGTATGAAATATATTGCTCTAATTGGAGCGTATTTATGTGAAAGACGTAATGAAGGAGGCCGTTGGATGCACACGTCGGAGTATACCGGTTTAATGTGGGTAGACGACATATTAAGCGGTCATCCACATTCAAAAATCTAGTTGTTGCTGCTACAATGACTATACACAGTCATACACACAAATACAACATGAGTGATCCAGATTTTATGACTTTTGACGATGATGCAGATCTTATTCTAGATGAGTATGCTGAAGAATATGCTCACTTGAGAAACATATGAAATAATGAACTTGCACCAGCTCAGTGCTACCAAGGCAGCGTTGATATAACAATACGTCGAGATAGAATAAGAGACGAGCTCGTTGCAGCGGGGTTGCACTGATAGATTTGTACTTTTTTGTAGGGGTGGGCGCAGTTTGGTTCAGTGCGGCTTGAAGCTCAAACCGCTTCCGCACCGCATCAAATGGTTAATCAAAAATACAAACCATTACACTAACCGTTCAAACGGTTCGGTTTTGATGTAATGCGATCCAGTTTTGGTTCGGTTTGGTTTGAACCCGTATTAAATATGTAACAAGAGAATTACTTCCATCAGCAATCAATTTATGATTGTATGACGTTGTGTCACCTGAAGTTTAAAAACATGGTGTTATCTTGAATTGATATAACTACAACATACGTTGAAAATAGAATATATATGGTTAAAATAAAAAGTTAGATAGAAAAATTTTAATTTTTTATCGTAACATCACCGGTGTAGCTATGTGGTTCGGTTCGGCTTAATCTGGTTTGGTAACAGTTTAAACCGCAACCGAACCGTATCGCTGTGGGTCGGTTCGGTTTGAGTTGTTATCTTTAGAGAGAGAACATGATGCGGTTTTCCGTACCGTTTATGCGGTCCGGTCTGGGCGGTTTTCTATTGCGGTGCGGTTTATATCCACCCCTACTTCTTTGTATTTCTGCATTTTATCATTTTTTGTATTGTTATTATTTAATGAACTGTTATGTATGGTTTACTGTATTATTCTCCTTTAATAATATTGTTATGTTAACTACAATACCCCGTTAAAATACTCCGCTTCCGTTAACCTCAGACACGCTTCTAATGCGTTCGTAGTGGGCATTTCTAACCATATCTGGGATGAACAATCAAATCGTTCATCTCTGTGTTTACTCACTGTGCGGATTCACGCTGAAACCAAATGGTATTAACGTACGATAGGTGATCCAAACATGTCCTGAAGTATACAAGTATACACAACTCAGTAGCTCTTAAAAGACGGTATAATGTATGATAAGTGATCCAAATATATCCTAAAGTATACAACTATATAAAACTCAATGGCTCTCAAAAGAAGGGAAAGTTCTCTTCTTTTCTTAATAATTTCTGTCATTGGCCTTTTTAATTGAATATGCGACTACAACTAAACTAGAATCATATAAATATGTAAGGGGGAGATGCTATATGATTACAAAATCCCATTATAGTTTTATAAAACCATTTTCGTATCATTATTCCATGCTTAGTGCTTCAATAATTCTTGAGAGAATATGCTTTTTCACTTTTTAGTTCCTAAACAAAGTGCTTTCTCTGCAACTTGCGCATGCTGTAAAAAGGGAATGTTCATAAGTGAAATGTTGAAAACAGGTCTGTTAAATAGGTCAAAAAAGAGAGCTGTGGAATCAAAGGAATAGAACAGTAAAGGACAGATTAGCTAAAGCCACGCTTAAATTTTAAAATAGCCAAACAATATTGTTGGAAATTATATAAAGTTTTCTAAAATTAAGTTGACTTATAATTATATAAATTTATGCAATTATATAAGAAAACTATGCAATTATTCAAAAAAAATTGCGTAAATTTCTGTAATTATTCACCTAAAATATTACGGAAATTTTCGTAATTATTCATCAATAAAGTTACTGAAATATTCATATTTTTTCATAGAAAAATTGTTGGTATTTATGCAAATCTTTTGATATAACTAAATAGATATCTACAATTATTTACTAAATAATTGCATATCTTGTGCAGTTATTCAATAATTAAATTATAGGAGCCTACTTTGCAATCCTATTTGAAAAGGAGTTTTTACGTATTATGCTTAATTTTAAGGGTCTAAAGCCTAATAATATTCACAAAGATGTAACAATGATTGTAAAGAACTTCGGTTATTGTTTTCAGTGTATAACTATATTCAGTCTCTTAATGCTGTACTCTTGTTTGGATGAGAGCTAATCCTATGTACCTAATATTCTCTGTTCTGTTGTATCCAACCAGTAAAAATCCTTAATTTTCATCTTTTTGCAATTAAGTCCAAAATTAAAAGAGAGTTTAATTGCAAAAAGGTGGAATTCAGGGGTGCTGATTGGTTGGGTACATGGATACAGAGAATTTTGGGAACAAGTGATTTTATTTGTATTTGGGAGAGCTAATCCTCTATACCTAATATTCTCTGTTCTGCTGTACCCAGCCAATAAAGATCCCTAATTTTTATCTTTTTGCAGTAAAGTCCAAAAATAAAAGAGGGTTTAATTGCAAAAAAGTGCAATTCATATACGGAAATGACATAAATGTGTTTATAAAATTTCAAAAGGAAAAAAAAAAAAAAAAAAAAAAATAGATGGATTTTTTCTGATCATATTTGTACTTTTAAAACTAATTGCTGGTGCCCAGACTATTGTTGTACAGATTCTCTGTATCTACATGCTGTCATATTAGCATATCATTTGTGCATATTATGCAAATTTATTCAAAGCTTTTGTTTGGGCCCAATAAAAAGTTCAACTTCCATATAGCAAAATCAAATTGGTCCCATATACATAATATATCAAGTCTGCAAAAACATTTGCAACTTCTTTTGTTACTTCTACTGACACATTTTTCTTAAATATCAACCACGGAATAGCTAATGGTAAAATTTAAGCGAACAAATTCATATGTGACACTTCAATTCATAAACTATTTGATTATCCAAAACACATGCAAAATATTCTAATAGAAGCAGTAGGTTTCATTAAACTGGGTTTTCAAATTTACCTGGAAGTGGAAGTTAACAAACTCTTTCCACTAACTTTGAATTCTTAAGATACATAACTGAAATGTAGTCAAAAGAGCCGGGTATTATTCCACTGAAGTACATAAAACGCATACAAACTGATACAAAAATATATTCTAGTGACCTTTTTGTCTATGTTCATACTATTAATGTGCTCTCTACCTCTCTATATATATGCATCCACTATGTTATGGCATATCACATATTCGCCTAGATAACACTAAGCGCATTTCAATACATCCCTATATACATATATGCTAATGGGCGGTGGAGAGCCACCATGTGCAAAGCTGGGGGACATGACAAAATCAACCCTTCATCGTGTTACAACTTCCTGGTCAAATACCAAAAACAATCTGAACCACTCAGTCTCCAATTGCAAGATCGGTAAATACTTCAAACTCGAAGCCCGAAAGACTTCTTTCACTAACGAGCTCCGTGCTGGCACTGCCACATTTCTTACCATGGCCTACATCATCTCCGTCAACTCCTCAGTCGTTGCTGACTCCGGTGGTTCTTGCTCCACGCACGACACGAACTATGATGCATGTTTATCGAATACCAAAAGCGACCTTGTCATAGCTACCTCACTTGTAGCCATGGCAGGAAGCTTTCTCATGGGCGTTTTCGCCAACATGCCCTTTGCCCTTGCCCCAGGCATGGGCACCAATGCATATTTCGCTTACAACATGGTAGGCTTTCACGGGTCGGGCCCATTAAGTTACGAAACCGCCCTCACTGTCATAATGCTCGAAGGTGTAATTTTCCTTGTGCTCTCCACCTTCGGTCTCCGTGCAAAACTCGCCCGTGTCATACCACGCACTATTCGTTTAGCTAGTGCAGCGGGCATTGGTCTCTTTTTGGCGTTTTCCGGGCTTCAAGCCCATCAAGGTTTGGGTTTGATCGGCCCAAGCGAGTCTACGCTTGTTACCTTATCTTCCAAGGCATTGCTTGCTCCTACGTTTTGGCTCGGCGTTTTGGGATTCATAATCACATCGGTTTGTTTAGCGAAGGATTTGAAAGGATCCATGATATATGGCATTGTGTTTGTCACAGTTGTATCTTGGTTTAGACACACAAGTGTCACAGTTTTCCCAGACACAAAAGAAGGGAACATGGGCTATGAGTATTTCAAAAAGGTACTGGATTTTCATATTCTGAAAACCACAGTTGGAAAAATTAGCTTTCATGGTTTTTTCACCAAGAAGGTTTTGATTCCACTGGTTACACTTTTGTATGTTGATATACTTGATACCACTGGGTCTATGTACTCCATGGCAGAGTATGGCGGATTTACGGATGAAAAAGGAAAATTTGAGGGCGAATATCGTGCATTTATCGCTGATGCTAGTACTACAATCTTATCTGCCGTGCTAGGTATCTTTTCTTAATTTCCTGTGCTGTAACATCGTTACCTGAAAATAGAAAAGTGTTCATGCTAACCCTGCTTAAACTTTAATCAAGGAGCTTATTAGCTAATGATGGTTTTTTATATGAATCCCAGGGTGTATTTATATTTAGCCAATGGTGTCATGCTAAGTTGCTAACTCATAGGTCTTCTCTCTCTATATTTTTTTTTTTGGGGGTTGGGGGTGTGGGGGGGGTGGGGGGGGTGGGAAGTTAAATACTTATATGGTAGTACATACGCTGCTAGTCTTAGATAGTATACATCATATTATATGTTAATGTATCATGTTTAACATAAATTTAAGAAGACTTTTTAATATTTGTGACAGGCACTACTACGGTGACAACTTTCTTAGAATCGACAGCAGGAATTAAAGAAGGCGGTAGAACAGGGCTGACGGCTTTCACGGTTGCGTTTTACTTTATGCTGTCGCTGTTTTTCGCCCCGTTATTTACAAATGTGCCACCATGGGCAGTAGGGCCTTCGCTGGTTTTGGTAGGTGTTATGATGATGAAAATGGTGAAGGATATAGACTGGGGAGACATGAAGGAAGCAGTACCTGCTTTTTTAACTATGCTATTGATGCCTTTAACATTTTCAATATCAAATGGCATTATAGCAGGGCTAGGAGTTTATGTGTTGATCAATGCATATGATTATCTGGTGTATGGTCTGAAATGGTTGAAGAAAACTAGGAAGATGATGACCGAGTCTAGGAATCAAATTTCAGTTGACAGCGCTGAAATTTCATCTGCAAATGTTTAAATGACTTCTTGTTAGATAAGTCCATAGAGTAGCATTCAACTTTTTTCTGTAGTTTTGTTCCTTGGATGAACTTTCATGGCTGAATGTAACTGGCTGGACTTCTTATATATAGAAGTTCTGGCTACTTTGCATACAAGTTAGTTTATAACATACTATATATCAAGTGAATGTAACTGGATGGACTTGTATGTGAAACTATTCTACAGACGCCTGTATTAGGTATTGGGTTCAGTCACTTCTACCGTTTTTTTTTTTTTTTCCAGAAGTTTAAGCTGCATTTGTCCCTATTTGATATTCATGCTGTTCTGTTTAGCTCATATTTTAACAATAAAAACATAAAGAGGAAAACAAACTAGCCTTAAAGGTTGAATCCAAAGATATGATCCCCCAAACATCTGAATAAGACACGGATTTAGTTGGTTCTACGTATTAGGAGTAAGCTAGGGACATCGAACACTGTGAATATTGCAGCAGATGACATAGTAACACATGGTACACATCTATAGAACCACATCTACATTCACATGACAACCACACAGAAAAAGAAGCCTGCAACATAGCTAGCTGTGTTAACGTACCATATGGTAGAAACTGGGAAACTTAGCTCCATTAGTCCCTTGAATTCTAGTTAATAAACAATATCAACAGCAGAAAGTATATTTAATTTGGTCCTGAAACAACCAAATACAGCAACTTAGCAATACTTATAGTAGAGACTCATATAGCTTATTACGGTAAACAAACTTCTTCCAACTTACCCACTGATAGATAATCCAATTTGAAGTTTGAACTGATTCTAACACTTCCAAGTACTAAATTATCCATGAAAATAAGAACAGAAATAAATAAATATAAGAAACAACCACTAAGATACACGTGAGAAACTAAGAGCATCTACAATGATTGCTAACGAAATTTGCAATTGCATTTGCTCGTCAAACCATCGGATGTGTGTATTGTGATCCAGGAAATTCCATAAATTCAACGACGTCTCCTTCACGAAAGCAATTCGCTTCGATAATGGATTTCCAGCTACCACTAAAGCCAACAAAGAAGTGATCCTGAATGTATAAGACTGGCCAGAGTTCGCATAATGAATTGTGAAGCATAATAACTTGTCTTCCATAACAATTTTCAGGTACAGGTAACTTCTTACACAATATCTAAACAAGTTAAACAGAATGCCATAAATGCATAGGATATACTGTATCTTTCTAAAGGATGTGATATTGCTGAATTGTTTAGTACTCACCAACAACATCAAGTTTGATTAAGTTTGTGATATGTGATGACGAAGAAATCTAGTTAATCAAACTGTATGCAGTTGATCAATTTCTCAGTACAACAAAAGAGTGCATTATTCAGAGAGGTAACACGGTTGGTTAACATGCGGCAGTCACATGTAAGATTTGATAGCTTAATTCTTGCCAATCTCATATGGTAATTGAACCATGTTTCAAAATAATAATAATAATAATAATAATTAAAGAAATCAAAACTATATTAAACTTAATTTTCGGCTTACCATCTACTGACAAAGTTATCAAACACAGAATTAGAAAGGTGGTTTTAGATTGATTGTTGTAACCTATGTACTGGTAAGCAAAGTTTAATGCTTTGGTTCCTAATTCTTAAGCAAATTTCTTGAGTTTTACATTCTTTGATCTTAGTTAAATAATTCGGATCATGAGATAAGCAAGGAAATTGGTTTTAAATTAACCAATATGAAAAAGATGAATTTACTTAGAATTACTCTAAATCGAAAAGATGATGTTTTGTAATTATACAAGAGAATGGATTAGTCTAATTGAAGTAGATTTTATAAAGGGATTATATTTACGATTTTGGGCAGTAGATTACCTTTTAGATTTAAACAAATGGAGGTAAGGAATTTGGTAAGATAATATTATTCACGATTTTGGACAGTGAATATAAAATAAAATGTTGTTTAAAAGCAAGCTGTGTATAAATGAGATTAGTTAAATGAGATCAATTGAGTTGGATCCACTGAATGAAATTAGAGAATTGAAATGAGGATTATTAAATCCTGTTATATCTCTTTTTTATTTATGAATTACGGTAATTGGATTTTGAAGGAACCAGAATCGATTTTGGGTGGTTCCTATCCGAAAACCACTTCGAACCAAATCACGTACGAAGTAACCCTATTGCAATTAAAAAAGAAGATTTAGGATGATTATAATGGGGAATTACTTGTTGATTGGTTGGGGTTTTAAAATCCCAATTTGGTTTCGAATAGCGGTAGTTCTCTGTTTTAAATTATCCAATGCAAGGTTGGTTCGTTACTATTCCTTATTGGATGCGGTAGGAATGCGCCTTCGGTTTCGTTCAGTCCCAAAACGAACTTGTATGGACGGTTGTCCGGCGATTGCATTTCTAGACATCGTGCTTTAACTTTTAACAATTGTATATCAAGTGACAGAGAAGACACATTCTCTTAGCTTAACATTATTCCCTGAGACATATAAGCTTAAGAGGTTGTATGCTTTGTGACAAAGTGGGCAGTAGTCAAAAAGAATATGACAATGTGAACAATGAAAGATAATGAAGATGATATGGAAAAGGTAAATCGTTATCTCTATTGAGCCTCACACGTCGGGAAATGACCAAAACATGATTGATGTAGCAAGGCTATCCAGGTCGCGTTTGGAAAAAGGGTATTGTCATTTCCTTCTAGATAAATTACTATTGTATGGATCCCTGGTATATTTTAATGTAGTGTATGGAAACTACGAGCACTCAGTTAAAGGTCGGTTGCGACCGAGGATGAGGTATTCGGTATCATCTAAGTGCATGTCACAAAGATGGGTCGTTCTTGTGTTGACATACAATCAGTTGGTTGAGTCGGGTTCTTAGGGCATTCCTTTAGAGGTGTTCCCCGTCGTGGAAAGGGAAATCTTTAGCCTGGTCATTTGTATAGAAACTCATTCTCCAATAAGTACCTACGTTTTAGATTATACAACATAGTAGCCCCAGAATTTAATAATAGTAACAATTTCATGTACTTGAATATTATATTCGAAGTGATTTCAAAGATTAGACATTAGTAATAATATCGAATGTTTATATAAAAATGTTTTAGTTACCATAAGGGAAAATCTGTTTGTGTTTATTTATGGACGTGGTTTTATGAGATACTCTTTCTTTCAAAAGGAATTTTCTTTCACCCCCAAAACTGATATATGAAACTATCATTTATTGTTGAGATTTTCTCACGCTGGTTTATCCAAGCCTGATCCAGGTGTTTTTAATACTCGGGTCAGATTCGAGTTGTTTCAGGGTAGGCTGAATATAGTTGAAGTCGGTTGGAGTTTCTAGACGAGTTAGAGATATTCATCTGCATATGGATGCAATCTATTATTATTATTACTATTATGTTGTTGTCAAAAACTGTAAGGACAGATGTTATGATCGCCCAAATTGAATCTAGGTTAGACTCTGATATGTATATTTAGAAGTTTTCCGTTGTAAAAATATTGTTTAATATTATATATTTTTTCAGCGTTGTGAGATTCCGTTATATTCTAGTTTCTTGTGCTACCCCTGATGATCCAAGAATTCATGCAATTTATATCGGACCTGGTTTGGCATGCGAGAAGCAGTGTAGCATGATAGAGGGTTCCTGCCTTGTGTTTGGTGACGAGTAATTGACTTTTACCCCTACATATCCCTTTTAAGATTGGTTTTCGCTTTTTGGAATTAGAGAGGTTGGCCGTAAAATCAGATCCGAGGTACCAATATATGCCACAATGGGGGGTTAACACTGTATAATGGTTAAAAAGCCTAGTTCCGTCACATTTGGTAACAAAGCTGAAGGTTAAGAGAGAACTTTGGCTTTGTTTGGATAAAGACTCATCAAAGATAGAATTAAGTAATATCCTAAGATGAGTAGCTCATTAGAGATAGGGTTAGTAATGCCCCAGAAAGTACTTTGAGAGTATTACATATGAGCGTGTATTTGTTTATTATATATAAAAATATTTTATATTGTGTCGATTGATACGTCAGTGGGTTAAAGATTCTGATTAATACATCTGGCCCATGTTATCAATAGGAATCTCTAAACGCTCAAACGTTGAGATTGGACATAATATTTTTTTAAATTGGGCAAATGAAATAATTTTACCTAGGATTATATTTTATATATAAGGAATATTTTAAAAAAAAAATTATAGGTAGAAATTAAGGATTAACTGAAAATCGTTAAACAAAAGAGTGAATATCTTGTGATTAGAATTTCATAATTTGACTATAAGATATTCCTTTAAGAACTAATAAGAGTTAGTTGAAACCGGGTGGTTAGAACATTAATTCTTTACCCCTAGACAGTTAAAGTAGTTGAATAATACAGCTAGTAAATTGAATATGAATAAAAATAATTGAATAACAAATACCAAGTGAATAACCTTAGGAAAAAAGTTAATTGAAATATGTATAACAAAATTAAGTTATAGAATGTGAATAAACTTAGAATAAGTTTAATAAAGTAATTACAAAATGGAGATAATTAAAAAGATTAAGTATATGGTTTGAAATTTAGATTAGTGAAAGTTAAATGAATTAAGATGGGATTTATAAGTTGAAACTTAAGTAGAATAAAGTGAAGTTGGATAGAAATTTAGCCTTAATAAAGTTGAATTAAACTTGTAAAACAAGTTGTTGGAAAAGTGAATAAAGAAAGGAGGTTAACTTGAGTAAATGAATATAATAAAACTAATGAGACGATTAGTTGGTGAATTTAAAATAGTTGAAATGTTATTCATTTGAGTTTGGTAAACTTAAGTTTGAAAAAGATAAACATGAGTGAAGAGTTTTGGATGGTTATAAACTTAAGTAAATGATTTATGGAATAAAATATCGAGTTTTGTTTGTAATTTAAGAAACTCTATTGGATGAATATAGAATAAAATTAAATGTTGTTAAATATAAATATATGTAAATCCATCAAAGGAAAATGAATTGATAAAAGTGTTAAACCAAATTGACTACAACAAAAATAAATATGAAGGTTAAATCATATATCGATTTGGTTATTATAGATGTTTACTGATAGTTAGTTGGATGTTAGATTGATGAATCGAATTCATTGAATGTTTAATGAAACTGAATTAATAATTGAAAGCTAAGCAATTGAATTCAAGTTGAGAAAGTAAAACGAATCTAAATGAAATTGAATTTGATTGAGCTAAGTAGGGGAGCAGCCCAGACTTATTGAAATGATGGGAAATTAATGTGAATAGTAAGATTAGTATGATTAAAAACCCTAAGAATAAATACGTAGGTTGTACGTAGATCATTTCCTTAGATAAAAGTTTATTTATATTCGAATACAAAATTTTAAGTTGTTTACACCAATCCAAAAAGGATTTGTCACTCGAATTCTTAAAGAGCGAACATTGATAAGGATTTGCGGTTGATTACTTAAGTTTTCTATCATAGTTGAGTCTATGTAAGGAAAGCAAAGATATTTGATCAAGAAAATAGATCGGAGTCCGCACTAGAGAATGGGGGGATCGATACAAGTTCGACATTGAATTTGTGAATTTGAATAATAGATCGAAAGAGATATTTCATATGGATGATCTATGTATAACATACAAAATTAAGTTGAAGGATAAAGTTTTAGGCAAACTCTTTTGAATTTTAATTTTGGGTAATTTCGAGGCCGAAACTCTTTTAAGTAGGGGAGAATGCAACGATCTAAAGATTTCAATATTTTGAAAATTAGAGTTTTTATGAATTTAATAATCGCGCATGGTTCTGGATGCATAAACTCATTTTTAAATACGATTCCAAAAAGTAAAATGATCAAATATGATAATGTTAACAATATTTTTCATCAACATCGGAATACTGGGTTATGGCTGTGGATCTAGGGGACCCTAAGGATAATCTAGTTCCTCCAAGCTTGACTTAATTCGCTGTTTCATAGATATCAAGATCCTAAGTTCGAAGATTAGTTATTCATCCTTCAAGAGGAGAGTATCACGCTTACGAGACTCAAGGATCAAGAGTTACCTTGGGATAAGGGCTTCATAAGCTCGACACTAGTTGAAAGCTAGATGGAGAATAATGGTTGATTCGGTAATTATTTCCAAGTAGAAGGCGTGGATTCGAATTAGAAATAGGGAAAACAAATGGAATAGATTGCAAGTGCTAAGTATCTCCTTTATTGATTACTTGATTGGGTACATAGATGGTTACAAGAGAAATTCCAAATCGATTTTAAACTACTGCTTTAACTCTTAGAAATGAATATAAGGGTCTTATTTATAGAGGATTCGAACTCCATTTGGCAATGATCAAGTGGGAAGCTCAGTTACGCATTAATCCGAAGGTGTCAGCCCGTTTGAATGGTCTTTGGCTTTAGCTCTGGCTTTGGTCTTCTTCTGCGTGTGTTTCTGGGTGTGAGCCCGCTTATGTGCTTCTGGGTACTACCTTTATGCTTCTTCCTTCATAATTTTGGTCCCGCCTTTGACAATGGTATTGATACGAAGCCAATTGGTACCGATAGCACTTTGTTTGCTCTCATGTCGGTTGTTGGCCATGCTCTCACTACACCAGAAATGCAAATTAGGCAGTGTTTTGGGCCGTATCTAATGTGATTAGGCAGTGCTCTGGGCCGTATCAAATTTTTGTGTGTTTAAACACTTGATACGTCCTTAAGCCGTATCTAACTATCAAAAAAGATATGACCTTAAGCACTGCCTGATTCTTAAAAAGATACAGCCTTAAGCCGTATCTAATATGAATTAGATACGACTTAAGGCCGTATCTCATTGACGAATTAGATACGGCCTAAAGCCGTAGCTAGTTTAAAAAAAAATACAATTAACTTTATAATGGTATAATAATAAAGAAAGAATGAACATATGCAAACAAATACAATTAGTTTAACATCCTTAGAGAATACATAACATGCAAATATGTTATACAATATCTTAAAAGATAAAAGGGTGCAAAACAACGCAACTCATTGGTGCTTATACAACAATTATTTAAGTTATTATACCGTATCGCACAAAGCATTTGCATGCCTTGCATATGAGAACAAAGATCTTCACTTGTTTACTGGCTCGTATAAGTGCTTGATTTTAAGAATAGAAAGGGAACACTGGAGGGTGCCAACTGCCAATCTCCAGAGTAAGTGTCCATGAACCGCAACTTGTAACTTTATGACATTCTTTAATTTTAGTTTATCCTTTTGAACCTGTTAATCTTTCATGTTACATGAGTTAGCAGAAGCTCATTCGTAAACAAACTACTAAATCATTAAATGATCATAACAAGGTCATGTACTAAAATGATATTAGAGATCCTTTTTTAGTACCAAACACCAGTAAGATGACTTTGAATAAGTTTTGCAGTTCAACTATATGAATACTATACAAATATTATGCAGTATTAATCTATGTCAACCTCATTAGTTATAACATTTCAAAAAAAAATAGTAGGTGTAAATGACTGAGGAACTAAAAGTGTAAATACAACTTCAAACAGGGTTGTGGATATGCAATAAACAGTAATAATAAATAGATTCCTAGACCAGGACATCATACCAAATGACTTCTGAGCTCAACCGGAGCTTATCTATTCTCTGAATTGAAAGAACACAAAATGTATAAAGATAACATATTCATTCAGAACATATGCAAGCCGAGTCGATCTTGTAAAGTGGAAACTATATAACAAATGCATTCTTATTCATAACCATCATGGGTCCAACCTACTTTCAATTTTGCATCACTAATAAGATTTATGAACATTGATTAGGTTGGAAATAAACTCATTTATGTAACACAGTCATCAGCATTGTAATTCATAACCATTTAAACTTATACATTCCTAATCAATAACCATTGTTAAAACTAAAACTTAATGGCTGAAATGCATGTTAATGTTAACACTAGAAAATTCACATGATACTTGTGAAATACCCATCACAATTTATAGGCATTAGGTATGAGAAATTGTTTAAAATAGGATTGAAAAATACCTGGATGCTCTCTGTGGTTCATTTTCAAATGACATAACGATCATGGGAATATATCTGGGGAATTTGTGCTCTGAAAACTTGCAGTAGAACTTGTAACATACATCAAAATTATAAACAGAAGATTAATGAAAAATTAGCCGTAGGAGGAAATAGATTAGTCCACTCCATAATATGCTGCTTATATTCTTTAGTGGAGTCTAAAAATAAGCAAAAGAGGGGGTAAACACATACAAAATCAAACCATTGAATATGTGCATGATTCACCTCCCGGGCCAAAAGTAACTCTTAGCCTATATTCATAACTAAAACCAAGCAAACCATTGAATATGTGCATGATTCACCAATGTTCAACCATATTGTCTTTATCACATGGATATCAAAAAAATAAAATATTACAATATTTATTTATTTGTTTTAGTATTATATGGATATTAAACAATATTACTTGCAACTAGTTTGTGCCTATAGTTTCTTTCATTTATTTTTTAAATAAAATCTCATGTTGAGTACAAATAGTAGATGGAGCATCTTGTGCATGCCCAGTTTGCTAGCCACCAAAATACAAAATATTTTAGACAATTCCAAACTCCTAATCAAAATACAAGTTTTATTCCTTTCACCTGTTTTACCTAACTAAATTGATTTGAAAACGCATAACCACACAAGAAAAAAAAATGCTAAGCCAAAAAAAAAAAAAAAAATTCAGATTGCCTATCACAACTTCAAAAGATACATGCTGATATAAGCAAATTATAAGTAGTTTATGACTGTCATGTCCATGCAGCAGTGTATCAAACAAAATTATAGAAGTATAAATAGGACCTCTAAATGGATTTCTTCTATAACCAATCCAGAAGTATTTGCAGTTTCACAAATCATAATGCCGCGTATACCCTCATACAAAATGATCTTACTGCTAGCAACTAAAACATTAAAAAACGTTAAAATATTTCACAAATAGCTCATACAGATGTTAATTACGAAACTTGTAATATAATGCCTAACACGAAAGCACTATGCAAATCTGTTTCAAGGAGGACCTGAGCTAACTGTCTTTCTCTACAAGTAGCAAAGACATATGAGTTAACAAAGTGTGTTCGTCGATATTATGGGAAAATATCACCGCAGGTGAAGTAATTATCAGATACATGCCATACTTGACAGCTTCAAGAATCTTGTTGATGTAAACTTCCCACAATTCATGCATTGTTTGAACAGGCTAAAACTTGCATTTTATAAAATAATTATCGAAAATTACAGTATTTAATTCCCAATCCTTTACCCTTAAGCCGAAAGTCTGTTTAATTAGACAGGAAAGACTGAAAAGTATATAAATATAAAGCAAATGAGATATACGAATGTTGAATAAATGAATTTGCAGACCTATAGAAAGTAAAGAGTAAAGAAGAGTATCAAGCTTGCACAGTCTGATAATGTTGTAGTATATCGCCAATGTTCTTTTCTTTTTGTAATACTGATAATTTGAGGACAATATTAGTTACCTGTTGAATTCCTGTGGTAAAGCAAGAGATCAACATTTCGATGTTGTCGCATGGTAATTTACAATTATCTTACCGTAATATGCAATATAATCAGTGGCAACAACCCGGACTTCCTCTTTTTCGAAAAGAAAACTAACCAAAACTCCTTCAACTTGAGTTCTCATTCCATGAGCAACATAGCTATTCACCAGTCTACATTAAAAAAATGTGATGGTCAGTGTTATGTACATTTAAACAGTGAATCAAACTTCCAAATGCTGATCAATACAGCTAACACATAACTAGTCAATCAACTATTCTTACCAAGTTTGTGAAAAGTACCAATTTATGATTAACTACACAACAAGCTATAAACCATTTATCTGACAGAAATTAGAACTTACATTTGCATTTCGAACTTATAAACATCCATGTGTGCACACACAAATAGATACAGAT
Source organism: Allium sativum (assembly GCA_030737875.1). Classification (NCBI taxonomy): domain Eukaryota; kingdom Viridiplantae; phylum Streptophyta; class Magnoliopsida; order Asparagales; family Amaryllidaceae; genus Allium; species Allium sativum. Next base: position 104,996,392 of record CM060910.1, read on the forward strand.
AACTATGTGTAAGTATATGAATATGCATATATTATATTATACTTGTGTATAACCAGCTCTGATGTAGAAGCTTGCTCTAGGTTCTTGTCATCATAGATGCATGGCAACCAAGAGAAATGGAGTGATATTCCTTTTTGAGATAAAATTCTTTGTCATAATAATGCATGTAGATTTCATATCATAAATTATATTTCAAATCAACCATCAAGATTCAATACAGACATAAGCTCTCTTTTTTATTACCTACTATGGATCTCCTATCCCGCTAGCAGCCTGATGAACATGATTAATGATTAAACCATCCATTTAAATCCCACGTGCAAGGAGTTTCTAGAAATCTTTTGGCACCATAAATAAAGAAAATTGTCGATGCAGTTGTCATTGCTTGTTAACATCAAGTACTTTTAACCATTAGGTTATTGTAAAGGACATACTAAGAATTAATTGAGATTGAGGTGGGAAGGTAGAGCTATTCAACATATAACGTCACAAGATGTCTGCACCAAGATCACACCTAACATTCCTGTAGAGTATTCAAGTTTCAGAAATTTGTTTATAAGACTGATTTTACGTGATAGTCTATGACAAAAGATAACATACAAAACATACACGGTACAAATTCAAATGCATTTAATACTGAAATGAAAATGCTACAGGTAAAACAAAGTAAAAAATGTGTACAGTTTTAAACTAGCGAACCAACTCAGATTTTTATTATTGTCTGACCTATATCTGACTTTATGTACTGAATTATCAAGGGATACTTTCATCATTTTATCAGAAGCATGGATGAAATCAAGAACCTTTTTTTATAAATTACAGAGAATTAGAGATACAACTACTTGAAATATGAAAAAATGATTTCTTAGATGATGTCTTATATATAATTACATTACAATATTTATTTTATCACCTAAATATATCCTTATGGGCATCTTTAATGCTTGTTTTATGATAAGAAAAATAATAATTAGAAGTCACAAGATCCATTAAAACAATTTGCAGAAATGACAATTCTGCTTAAACAATTTACATCCACATGGATTCAAACCACAAACCAAAAGGAATTCATGCTAAACTATTGGCTCGATTAGACATGATAATTCACGATTTCAGATTCAGCTAAAAACTAGGGTTAAGAATATAAAATCTCACCAGTCCTTCCATTTTAAGGGCAATCAAAAGCGGGTTCGACGAGCACTAGAAAACTAGTAAGGAAGATGCTCAGTCAAAATCAGAAATGGAGGATGAAGGAATATGCGATTTACGAAGCAGACGAACTGAAATTAAAATGGGTGAAAGGGGAAATGAAAAACGACAAAGAGGGAAATGACTTTGATATGGATTGTGAGAAACGAAAAAATAGCAGGGGAACCAGGAGCAAAAATATAATGCGGATTTGATATGGATCAAAGCCGTATCAAATGAACTGATCCGGAGCTTTAAAGACATAGGGTTAAATTTTACATGTTGGAGGTGGTGCAGATCGCAAAGCAAATTTGATTGGCTATGATCTGTAGCAAATTTGATACGGCTTAAAGCCATATCAAATTTCCACATCCTGGTGTGCCAAGTTTACTCTTTTGGTGTAGTGTCTTCCCGTGCATGTATTCGGTTTCACATCTCAAACTTGTGCATTTGGTGATGAATTACTTGCTTCCTTGCCTTTATGCTTGGTATCGGTTCCCACGATACCAGGTTTCAGTATTTGGTTTTGTCCTTAGTATACTAGTCTTCGGTATCGCCTCTTTGCTTTAACTTTGCTTTTCTTGGTATCCTCTTCCCATGCATCTATCTTTGTCATTCGATATCGAAACCAAGTCAACCGCTTATTGCGTGTTGGTATTGATTACATGTCTTTATTGCTATCCTTTTGGTATCGAAAACAAGCTGTTTGCTCATTGATGTTGGTGCCGATAGCATACAAAGTCATTGTCTTGGTGCTATCTTCCCCTTGAATCCTTGGTGTCGATCTTCCATTTTGGTATCGGTTCCGCCAATATTGCCCTTCTTCTTGGTGCTGGCTTTACTTCTCTTGGGCATTTTGCTTTTGATGTCGGCTTGGTTACTTCCTAAGCCTCCTGCTTTCGGTACCGACTCCACCGTGATAACCTTTCACCTTGTTTCTTCTTCGGTGTTAAATTATTGTGATAACATTTAGCCCCCTAGTGAAGGGTATTCCTGACTTTTCAAGTTAGTGAGTTCGAACACTTGCTTCCTTCAACGTATAAATACTTTTCCTGTTTTCCCTTGCTATCCTTTTCCCATTGACCTTCTTTTGTTTCTCCTCATCAACCTCCTACATTTAAAAAATTTCTGGTGTAAGCATCAAATATTTCGATACACCCATAGTTCTTGGAATATATTCTTGCATAATCCGAAATAAGTTCTATTTCATTTTTTTTCGAAATGTTTTTGAAGTTTCCTTACTAGTTTAGTTCTGCGATATCCGTTAAATCCTCGATACCTCAACTGAATAATCTGAATTCATGCATTATAATTTCCTTTCTTGGTTTTGACCGGGTGGTTTTCATAAAATTGTTAATATGCATCGAATTAATTATCCAACTAAATTACTTTTTAACTATCAGGAAACTTTATTCAACTAAGCTGATATAATTGCTAGGTTGATTAGTACAAATTGGTTTTGGCTGTATTGCCAAATAAATATCCATTAAGTAATTGCGATTTGATTAACAGTTAAATCAAATATTTCTCTTGTTTATCGTTCTTTCGACAGCACATGTTGTATGATTCAATGTAAGTGTTGTTATTTTTTAGAGTGCCTTCGGAAGATAAGAAACTGTTTTCTCTTAAAGTATGAAATTAGGTTGATTTGTGAAATAGGCAGATCATACCTTATATCATGTGAAAGAAACATACTGCAACTAAGCCCATAAAAAGTTTCACCTTACCGCTCGAATCTTCGTCTTCAAAGAAGATTGTCGCTGCTAAAAAACATTATTTAATCACCTCGCAAGAGGAGGTCGATGCCATTTTTCAAGACTTCAACATTATCGGAGTGGAGGCCATTCCTCCATGCAAAACTAACACTATCACATCCCCTCCTGAAGGGTATTTTGCTTATATCACTATACATATTTGGCATGGGGGTTTTATTCCTTTTACGGATTTTGTTGCTCGATTCCTGCGATACCTAAATATTGCTCCTATCCAGCTTTCTCCCAATACCTATACCTACCTTTTAGGTTAGAGCTTTTGTCTCCGGAATCTGGAAGCCCTTCTTTAAATCCTACACTTCTTGATTATTTGATCTACCCTTCCAAACATAATGATGTGAACTAGAAAATCTTTCGTGCTAACCCACAAAGAAACTGCTATCTGAAGGAGCAATTAGATTCAAAGAATGGAAGACTCAATTTTTCTTTATACGCCACCCTTTTGGTATTTTTGGGAATTTCAATACTCCAAGCACGTAATTCGATTATACCACATATTTTCTCTTCTTAATCCCTTTTATCGTACATGTTTGTTTATGTACTATTTTCATTGTAGATGTTTCTACTAAGCTTCTTAGCTTTACGGATAAGAGACTAGTTGACCTTCTTAAAACCGCTTCTGAAAAGTTAGGTAATAGGTCTTCGTTGCTGACACCCAGTGTCCTTCGAAAACACTTTATTCTACTGACTGGCCAGAACATTATCGGTCAACCTCCCCTAATTTCACTTAATGGGGGATACTTTCTCTATCAATGGAGAGGAATGCTCCTTTGTCCTCAAACTCTCCTATATTTCCCAAAATTCTAGGTAAATAATTTTTGAGACAACTCAAACTTAGGAATAGCTTTGGTTTTTTGATCCATCACTACTGCAAAACAGGTCATTTGCTTCGGTTGTTTACCCCTTGTTGCTTCGATTTTACAACCGAAGCAAATGCAGATGACGCAACAGACCAAAAGTTGTTGCTTCAGTTATTCTGCTGAAGCAAAAAATAGCTTTTTTTGCTTCCATTTCTAGCAACCAAAGCAAAAAAATGTACCTTTGGGTAGAAAAATAACCCTACTTGTTGCTTCTATTGTGGTTACAACTGAGGCAAAAAAATACATCCTCACAAATCATAATAATTCTCAAACTTGCAATAATATGAATATATATCAAAACAAATGTTTATCGCTTGAAATTATATAATCATGCCGGACAACAAATTGGATATACAGTACACAAATAAACATTGTTCATTAATTGTGTTAATGATCCATACATTAAGAGCAACAACATGATAGAAAACAATATGATTCATTGATAATGCTGATAATCCATACATTTATTAGCACCAAGTTGATATAAAACAATATAATTAATTGATAGTGTTAACATCCGGTCTTAATACAACAAATTGGAACATCTAGTATAAAAGTTGTACATAAAACAAGATGCATCAACAATTTACTAGAATGTACCTAATGTATACTAAAAATTATAACTTATAAACAAAATCACATCATCAAGAAAATGAAGATAATGCAGTATTTACCAAAAATACAACTCCCACTAAAGGCAAATTTCCAAAAGGAGGAAAGCTCTCATCGAAGATACCGCATAGCCTCCATTGTGCTTATTTACCTGAAATTAGACATATTATTTGCTGAGTTCACTATCTATGTTGTTTTCTGTAATTCTGCCACTTCTTTATTTCTTTTTTAATTTCTTACTTAATCCTATTGCACTTGACTTTCAGTAACACGTATAAGCTGATCAAGTTTTTTTTGTCTAATATTAGTTTATCAAACTCTCTCTTGATGTAATGACCCAAGGATTTTCGACCCTAAAAATCAACACAAACCTATGTTGACTATTCAAGTACCGAAAGAAAGAAATTTAAAATAGAAGACAAAGAAGAACACAACATAGTAAATACGAATCTCACAGCGGAACGAATAAAATATATTATATAACAACTTTTGAAATACAAAACTATAATTGTATATACATACCACTTTCACATAACATCACAACGGAAATAAACAATATATTTATCTAGTGTTGAAGCCTCCTGCTCTAAGCTCCTCTAGGTATATCTAGAAAAAAATTCTGACTACTTGACCGCTTGTACAAATTTGGGCACCCAAGAGTTTAGGGTAAAACAAAAATAAATAAACTCTAGGTCAGTCATGGGACTGGTGTGAGTAAACTCCAATCACTTGGTTTAACTTTTCAAAATTCTTTTCAAATAAATGATAATCATAAGACCGATCCACACATAAACACTGATGATTTACCTTACGATACCCAAAACATTTCTTAAGATCAATACTTTTGTGATATTATAATAATGTCTAAATCAAGTAAACAACAATCTAGCAGAACGCTTCTATCCACGTTCTACATATATAATCAAAACCGTGGGATCTTATTGGGTAATGAATTTCCAACTATGAGAAGGTATAGAACCACCTTCCGATCAGTGTACTCTAGTGGAGATACACTAGAGTTCAACAAGAACACCTTGTAACTTAGCCACACACGATCAACCATTCATTTCGCTTGAATGTTCCGAATATATTGTCACCTTATGGTTGGTATACCAACATAACCGTTCCGAGGAGATACATAATTTAAAGAATTAGCAAATATGAATATTCTCTAGATGGTGACAATATACCCTAATTGGGTGTGACCCGCTTAGCCATGTTGCCTGCCTGATTTCTTTCATTTCTCGGTTGATGAGGCTTGTGGTCATAACCTATACTTTGAAAGATCACACCATCGTCAACTTTGAATGCCACATCGTCATACCCGCTAAATCACAAATTGATTTCCCCAAAAATACCACGGGTATAAAGCTAAGAGAAACAAATTCCTCCGCCACCAAACGTGAATATGTTTGAAGAGATTAACATATGCGATCCATTAGATATACTCTGTCAGACATACGTGCATATAATTTGTCCTTGGACTAGACAAACCGAAGGCACTATTCTGTAAATCCAACTTAGGCAATTTCTACTTAGGATCGCCAGAACAACCCTTGCATAAACTCTGTCTTCAATTATCTTCATCATATTTACTTCACAATGCTAATTCCCATACTGAGTGGTTTTCAGATAATAAATCTGATTCCGGTCTCTCTGTATCGACAACGCAAAAATGGTCAAAAACTTTGACAATCGGTTATTTAACTTTCAAAGGAAAACATCCATACAAACAACGATCTTATTTACAAATGGAAATAATATCGTTCAACCATCAATCAACATTGAGCTATATTAATTTTATTCAATAATTTATTCATTTCCAAATTTCCTTTTTTCCATTTTTCTTAAACCCGTTTCAAACTCTTACGATTCACAGAAAAACATTTCCATATATCCACAAATTTCTTATTTTTTGTATTTAGAAAACATACGCTATTTATATTGGAAAACATTTCCATTTCTTATTCATGCATCACTATCTTTTCACATCCATCAGTCCCTAATTGAAAACTAGTAAGAGAACAACTCCCTAAGTATTAACCCCGAAGGCCGAATCCAACATCAGATCAACACTCAGAAAGCCATTCAACTTTACTAATTTCTAGTCAGTTTCTAATTCTCTTAACTCCATTCTTAACTCCAAAATCATTTCGTTTTCGTTTTCTATACTTAGAAAATATCTTTGGTTATATTTGGAAAACATTTCCAAAATATTTTATAATAATTATCCCATTTCTAATTATTGATTATATACCCAATTTATTGTTAATTATATACCAGGTTTATAACTTAATCACGACTATATATTCAATTACAAATTATTGGTTTTAAATCAAATATTAATTTTCTTGTCAACTTCTGAATTATATAATACATAATTCAAAAAAATAAATTATTCGACCTCGTCGAATTATAATTACAAAACCTTATGTTTTTGTTTCAATTCCCTTTACATTTAGAATATTGAAAAAATTTCATCATTGTTCTTTCTAAACGATTTACCTTTTCTTTTTAAATAATTTAATTTCTTATATTTTCTAATTATTTAATAATAATTATTTTATTTCTAACATCGAACTGCTTTTTGAATATAATTAAAATAAGTTATTATATTCTAATCTAATCGAAATTCAAATTTTGTAACAACCCAGAAATTCGAGCCAATTTAAAATTTTTATTTTGGCAATTTTAGTGAATTTTGAATATTTAAAATGAATTATTTTAAATAATAACGACGAGAAATTTATTTTGAATGGAATTCGAACATATATATATTTATATAGATCGTCGTTAGAATAGAAATATTTATTTATAATTATAAAAGGAATTGAAAATGGCACGGTAGTTCGAAAATTCGGTTTCAAATTTCAAATGAATGTACAGGATTCAACATAAATCGGATTTTAGCGAAACCAAAAATATTAGAATCTAATTGAGAATATCTTTCAACGAATATGAAAAATTGAAATTTCATAGCGAGAATAAAAAGTTGTGTCCAGTTGAAAATTCAGAATAGTCGCTATGGAATTCTGGCCCTTAAAAATGGAAATTTTGCTAACAACCTCGGTTTTCGACGAAACCACTTTTGTTGGATCCATGATGTCAAATTATTACTAGATTCCAAAGTTCATAATTTTCTGAATCAATATGTGAGCGTGGCAAAGGAAAACGCGTTTGACCAGTTTTAGTTGATTTCAATCGACTGGAAAATGACCATTTTTCAAACGGTCTCAGAATTTGATGAAACTAGTTTTGTTAGGACCGTATCGTCGATACGAAGCTAGAAAATATTTTTTTGGAATTTTTAGAGTTCATACGTGGCCCCGATAAATTTGAAATGTGTGTTCAAATTCAATATATAGAGTTATATTTTGATTTTGAAGAAAACTGATCAAAACGATCGAACCAGCTTACGATACATATCCCATTGTGTTCGGAATGGAGGTGATTGGCTATGGATGACAGGCGGTGGGTCTCGTTTAGAGGTCGAAATAAAAAGTACCTTTTTGAAAATAAATAAAATATAATAAATAAATAAATAAATAAAAACCTCTCTCCTCCTTAACACTTTAGGGCCCCCCGTTTCATTTCATTCGAAAGTAAATTAAATAAAAAGAGGAAGAAGACGGAGGAGCCGTCGCTCCTCCGATGGGTGGCGCCGCCGCGCCCGACGAGCGCGCCCCACCGCCACCTCCACCTTCTTCTTCTCCCCTCCTCTCTCCTCGTGCGACTCCAGCCCACCTCCTTCGATTTCAACCGCCGTGCCCTAGCCTTTCCTCCCGGCCACCTCAGACGCCGCGCCGACCACCAGGATACCTCCTCCGCCTGCCACCACCCTCCTGTTAGCCGCGTCCTCCCTCGCTCGATGCAAACAGCGAAACCCCCTCTTCAATTGCAAAGGTAAATTTTAATCTAAACCAGATTTATTTAATTCAGTTTTAATTTGAATTTAGTTTTGAATTTAAAATCAAACCCATAAAGAAATGATTTTTAAAAATAAAAGATTTGATCTTTATATGAAAGAAAAAAATATTATACTTTTATATTAGAAAAGATTGTTTTTTTTATAATAAAAATATGAAAGGTTTGATTTTTAGTTAATCAAATAGAAAAGGTCGGATTTTTATAAAGTAGAAGTATTAAAAATATGATTTTTATATAATAGAGAATATAAAAATATTATCTTTATAGAAGTAGCAAGGTAAAAATATGATTTTTATATTATATAGATAATAAATGTTCGATCTTTATATCATAGGAAGAATAAAAATATGATTTTTATTCATGTAGAGTAATAAAAATAGAATTTTTATCTATATAGTAGCGATGTAAAAATAGAATTTTTATCTATATAGTAGCGATGTAAAAATATATTTTTTATCTATATAGTAGCGATGTAAAAATAGCATTTTTATCTATATAGTATGATGTAAAAATAGCATTTTTATCTATACAGTAGCGGTATAAAAATAAAATTTTTATCCATGTAGAGTGATTATAAAAATGTGATTTTTATATACATAGCAACAATATAAAAATGTGATTTTTATATATTTAGTGGCTACGGACAATGAAATAGACAAAAGGCGAGCACGACGAAGATTTCTTGTAAAGACCCGGAAATTCCCGCTCTTTGAATCGACCATAAACCACACAGGTCTGACCCAAAGGTTGGAAATCTTCAAATACTTTAACTTTGGGAATACAATACATTAGAACAATAACAGCAGACTTTTATTACATTATAATAATGTTACATCAGAGTACAGAATATATCAGAGTACATTGAAATAAAATTACAGCGGAAGATAAACTACAAAAGATTTAATACATTAAATAAAATATAGTAAACAGCGGAAGACTACTAAGCTCTGGACACAGCTTTAGGCTTCGATCCAGGATCCTGCTAAAAGAATAGATATCTGCAAAAAGCTACTCGACTGCCCGTGTGGAAAAGAGGGCACCCGAGTTTGCAAAGTGAAACAAACTACGAGTCAGTCATGGGACTGGTGTGAGAATTCTAAACTAATTTAATTAATAAGACAAATCCAAGGACCACGCCGCTAATGCGGAACGGGTTTTCTCCTATGGATTGCTAGTGCATAAACCAAAGTAAATCGAGAAATAACGCAATGTCTTTTTGGAAAAATGAAACCATTATAAGACCCAGGTCCCATCACACAATGCAACGCACACCAGAGGATAGGGTTTTACCTTATAATGGTCAAAAGATGCTTGATACGTATAAAACGGAATTGATATTATTATTAGTGTATATATGTTTTTAATAAAAAGATTTGAATCATAAGTAGCAATCCTAGACGGCATGGTTACCATATAGCATGTCGCCAATACTAGTTCTACAATCAAAACCGCAAGGGCGTATTGGAAATTTGGATTCCATCATGAGTCGAGGCTAGGGGCAAGATCCTCTCCGATTCGAGACACTCTAGCAAATGCCTCAGGATTCCCCGCAGTGAACCCTTGGAAGCGGTAGGGCCGGTCCCCGCCTATGGGCAGTGGATTAGTTATGCCTGAACACACGTTTCCCGGTCCCTTTGGACCTATAATATGACCACCAACGGCCTATAAAAATAACGAGGCGCCTCAAAATCCATCATCCACATAAGTATAATGTCAGCGCTGGTAGGTCCCTGACATCACTCTAGCTAGAAAGAAACGTGTGCACTCCCTACGGTCCGTATCCCATTTTTGACTAATACCGGGGTGTGAGGCTCGCGAAGTCACGCTATACACAAAGCTACGCCTAAACAGGCCGTGCTTTGATCATCAACCACAAGGCCTGCTTTTCAACAAAAGCCTTGATCAATGCATCTTAGCATGCCACATTGTCAGTCCATACTATACCATTGATTTCTGCCAATATATAACCTCTAAGCTCATATGTTTCAGAGAAGGGTGTTAACCACCAAACATATATATATTAAGAGAGATCAACGAATGTAGTATAAAGGACTACAACGTCAGACATACATTCCATTTATAACTTATGCACTGGGTCTGAGTGAAAGTCAAATCCGTACAAATCAACACTTCGTCCGAACGGCCACCACTGAAGCCCTTTCAAGGTAGCTACTCCTCTCATGGGTCTCAGTAGCAACACATCCATTCGCTGTGAAGATCGCCGGTCTTCAATCACCGTCTTTAAATCTTCGACTTAGAACGTCGTATAATCATTTGAAATGAGATTGCTCGGTCTTTTCAAATGATTCTCGCATATATATATAATAATTTGAAAACATTTCCTATCGTTATTAATATTTGATAACGACCTATCGCTATTTTTATTTATATAACAATAGCCTAAATTAATTTAACGACGCTTCGGGTCAATGGGCGACCCTGGCGCTGTTTTCAACCAAATTTGATTTACACATAACTTGAAATCTAACCGTTGGATTTTGACGAAGTCTATATCGTTGGAAAGATCTTCCCAAAGCGGTCCTAACGGTTCCAGTTTTGGGAAAATCCGACGGTCGGATCTTTCGGTATAACTGTTTAAAGTTACGATTGTCGAAATGCGAACTACAGCGCGCGTTTCATTTAATTTATATTATATATATATATAATAAATATAAATCGTTTGGCGATTTCAACTATTATCGTCTATTCTTTTATCGCATCTAAAATGACGATAAAAAAAATCACTTTTAATATCTCTGTTTTGTTTACACTAAATGTAAATAAAGTATAGTTTATCTATCTTCCAATTTATTTACACTAAATGTAAATAAATTGTAATCCTTTTCTTTTCCTATTTATTTACCTAAATGTAAATAAATATATTCTTATCTTTTTCTTATTTATTTACCTAATGTAAGTAAAAGTTTACTTTTACTTTTTCTATATTTATTTACATTAATTGTAAATAAATGTATCTAATTTCTCTTTCTTATTTATTTACTCTATTTGTACATAAATGTTTTTAATTTCTTATTCTTATTTATTTACACTATTTGTAAATAATGTTTTAATTTCTTATTCACTTACACTATTTGTAAATAAATGTTTACCTTGACTTTTACTATATTTATTTACACTAATTATAAATAAACGCATCTTTTACTTTTATCTTATTTATTTACCCTAATGTAAATAAATGTTTACTTTTACTATTTCTATATTTATCTAAGTGTAAATAAATATTTCTCTACTTCTTTTCCTTACTCTATGTTTTATTTACTCTAATTATTCGTAGAAATTTACATATATATAAATGTAAATTTAGAAAATATAAATATGCTTTAACCTCCCACATTGGATAGGCATTGTTGTGATTACTGGACAGCCGGGCGGGTCCGGGCAGGTTTACATCACAACTCAATCCAACCTCGGGTTTAAGCATACTAATTCATACTGGAAATGAAATAAATATTTTTCTACTTCAAATGACAAAATGTATTCTTTTATTTTCCTTTACATAAAATGTTAACAAAATGTTAATTTTGTTGTAATCCTTTTAATATTAACAAAATGTGAATTTTGTTATAATTCTTTTAACATTAACAAAATGTGAATGTTGTTACAATTCTTTTAAATAAACAAAGGTGTTATTTTAATCCTATTAACGTTTTATAAACAAAAATGTTATTTTTAATGTCTATTGACATTTTGTAAACAAAATGTCCCTTTTTAATCACATTAACATTTTATAATCAAAATGTCTTTTTTATTTCATTCTTATTAAAGTGACAAAAATGTATGTTTTAAGGTAAATCTGCTACTATCATGTCATATTTTCAAATTGATTCATCTTTGTTTTCAACAAAAATAATATGAATAAAAGAGTCATTATTTTCGTTTTCAACAAAAATCATATTAACAAAGGTATATTTCTATTCTATGTTTTATTTGCATCTAAAAATGTAAATAAAAAGTATACTACTTTTTCTATGTTTTATTTTTATTATTTATTTACCTAAGTGTAGATAAATGTTTTACTATTATTTTTAATCCTTTTTTTTTCATATAAAAATGTCCCTTCTTCTTTATCCAATTTCCTAACCTAAAAATGTACAATTTATTTAATCCAGTTCTATAACATAAAAATGTATAATTTACTCATCTCATTTTTACAACACGAAAATGTACTTTTTACTTATCACCCTTTTGTAACATAGAAATGTATAATTTCCTCTTAATCCATTTTTTTGCATAAAAATGCGATTTTAACTAATTTATCTTTTATACACAAAAATGTACTTTTAAATTAGTTTACTCTTTTCACATGAAAATGTGCTATTTATCTAAGTGAAATATAAATAAGGATTATCACAAATTCTGTCATGTCAATTTGGTGACAAATATGATAACCAAAATGATGGTTTTTGTCTAACCATCCCATTTACCTAACGTCGTAACTTTAATGTCAAAATGCGAAAATATGGGCTTTTGTCTAACCCGTTCTATGTACCCAACGACGAATATTTCAATGTCACACACATACAATACAACATAGGGGTGTATAATTTTGAAGAATCTAAATAAAGGGTCCCATCTTTACTTTATTTTATAAATAAAAATAAAGATTAAAACTCACATTTTATTTCATAAATGAAAATAAAGATTAAACTTGCATTTGATTATGTAAACAAAAGGAAGGTAAAAATTTGTCTTTTGTTTTGTAAAACAAAAAAATAAAAATAAAGATAAGAACTTGTTACTTATTTTGTAAACAAAAATAAAGATAAAATCTTACATTTTATTATGTTAACAAAATTAAAGATAAAAACTTGCTTTTTATTATGTTGACCAAACAAAGGATAAGAATTGGTATTTTATTTTGTAATCACAATAAAGAATAAACTTGGTATTTTATTTTGTAAACAAAATTGAGATTTAAATTGGCATTTTAATTTGTAAACCAAATAAAAGATTAAAACTTTCTTTTTATTTTGTAAACAAAGTAAAGATCAAGATTTGCCTTTTCTTTTGTAGACAAAAATAAAGATTAAAAACTTTGTTATATTTGTAAATCAAACACAAAGATTAAAACTTTATTATATTTTTAAATCAAAACAAAGATTAAAACTTTATTATATTTGTAAATCAAAACAAAGATTAAAACTTTATTATATTTGTAAATCAAAACAAAGATTAAAACTTTATTATATTTGTAAATCAAAACAAAGATTAAAACTTTATTATATTTGTAAATCAAAACAAAGATTAAAACTTTATTTATCCTTTTATTAAAATGTAAAAGATCTAAGCTTTCCTTAATTTATAAATCAAAAATCCAAAATAAAGATTTTTGTCTTTTTGTATAAATCAAGATAAAGATTCACCTTTCTTTTAATTTTGTTAACCAAAATAAAAACCCAACTTCTCATTTTATGTTGTGAATCATAAAATAAAGGTTTAAACTTTCTTTTGTGAACCAGAAATAAAAAAAAACATTTTACATTATATTTTGTAAGACAAAAGCAAAGGTTAAATTTCTCATTGTAAAAATAAAAATAAATAAGGATGAGAATTTCACAGAGATTACACTAAAATTTACAGATCTAGAATAGCATCACAGGCATTACAAATCACAATCAGTCATACATTACAATCACAGCCCAATCAACATCCAAATGAATATATACAACATAAATTTCATGCTGAGTGAATACAGTAAAATAAATAATTAATTCTAATTTTTAAAATAGGAATCTCACATTGATTGGTTTTCAGAAGTCGTTCGTGATTTTAGTCAAAATTTCAAACAGTCCAGAATCAGCTCCAGTCAGTTTAGAATTGTAGATCTCAGTCTCACGAGTCCAACGTACTCAGTTTCGTCCAATTCCGATTAGAAACTAACGGGTTATGGTCAGTTATGTATTGATAACTATTTTTTAAAATTAATTAAGGAATTAAATAAAAACAAACCCTTCTTCCTCACCAAAGTTTCAGGCCGTAAGCTTTCAAGTATATTCGAATCCTAGGGTTCGAATTTCCATGCTCGTCGAGGCATGGGGTGTCAATCAGAAGGGGGATGTCAGAGAGGGTCGGACGGCGAGCTGGCGCAGGCAAGGGCGGCGAGCTCGGTGGCGTCTCCTGGCCGTGGTTCGGCTGTGAACGGCGGCGGTTGGTGACCCCGTTTCTCGAGGCATGGGGCTCCAGGGGCGATCAAGCCGTATCAAAATGACGAGCTCGAGTTCCTCTTCGATTTGGTACATGACTTGTGTTTTAATTTGTTGTGTGGAGGAAGAAATTGAAGAATCAAAATCGGATGTTTCTGGCCATTGAAGAAGTTGAATACGGCGGCCGCTGTTCTAATTTAGGGTTATACGTATTTACCCTGTATTTATACCGTATAGTGTACCGTATTTTTATTTATTTAATTTGTTAATTCAAAGGAAAATCCAATTTCTCGATACAAACTCCAAAATAAATTCAACGAAAAATGTTCCTAGCTAATAACCCCCATCCCGGACGAAATGTGACAGGCCTCGTAACCTAATTCGGCTGTTACGATATATTTTTATTTAATTTAAAATATAAATCTTTTAATTATTTAATTCTGACGCACAATTAAATTTACCGGGCCCACATACTGCCTCTAAAAATTACAAAAAAATTATATTTGGCTATGTTTTGACGATACGGTTCTAACGAGACTAATTTCGTCAAATTCTGAGACTGTTTGAAAAATGGCTATTTTGAAGTCGATTAAATTTATCTGTAATTGACAAAACACAGTTTCTAGCTTTAAAAATTCTGAAAAATTAAACTTAGCAAAATATTGACAATCCGGATTCAACAGAAGTGGTTTCGTCGAAAACAGAGGTCGTTTGAAAATTGGCTATTTTCACTGGCTTTAAATATTATTAAAAATGAAAATTTTAAATTCTGCCTCATTTTCCACTAAATTACTTAAAAATAAAAATTTTAAATTGGCTCCAAAATTCCGGGTTGTTACAATCTCCCCCACTTAAAATCTTTTCGTCCTCGAAAAGGAACTAAGCTAAAAGTTGTTTAATTTACTAACTGAATTTTACTTTTACTTTTATTAATTTCATTTGTTGGCTAACTTATCAAATACATATATACTTTTATATATTTAAAAATCTTATCTTCTGAAATAGGATTATATATATAATCAAAATACTTTAATTATAAGCTTATCACTCTGAACTCATTCTAGGGCATTACTAACCCCATCTCTAATGAGTTTTCTCATTCTGGGACACTGCTGGTCCTATCTCTAATGAGTATTCTTATTGGATATTACTAATCCAATCTCTGATGAGTCTTTGTTCAGTTCTAACGAGTTGTACCCCAAAGATTTGAGCTAACCAGAGCTTTGATACCACCTGTAAAGACCCGGAAATTCCCGCTCTTTGAATCGACCATAAACCACACAGGTCTGACCCAAAGGTTGGAAATCTTCGAATACTTTAACTTTGGGAATACAATACATTAGAACAATAACAGCAGACTTTTATTACATTATAATAATGTTACATCAGAGTACAGAATATATCAGAGTACATTGAAATAAAATTACAGCGGAAGATAAACTACAAAAGATTTAATACATTAAATAAAATATAGTAAACAGCGGAAGACTACTAAGCTCTGGACACAGCTTTAGGCTTCGATCCAGGATCCTGCTAAAAGAATAGATATCTGCAAAAAGCTACTCGACTGCCCGTGTGGAAAAGAGGGCACCCGAGTTTGCAAAGTGAAACAAACTACGAGTCAGTCATGGGACTGGTGTGATAATTCTAAACTAATTTAATTAATAAGACAAATCCAAAGACCACGCCGCTAATGCGGAACGGGTTTTCTCCTATGGATTGCCAGTGCATAAACCAAAGTAAATCGAGAAATAACGCAATGTCTTTTTGGAAAAATGAAACCATTATAAGACCCAGGTCCCATCACACAATGCAACGCACACCAGAGGATAGGGTTTTACCTTATAATGGTCAAAAGATGCTTGATACGTATAAAACGGATTTGATATTATTATTAGTGTATATATGTTTTTAATAAAAAGATTTGAATCATAAGTAGCAATCCTTAGACGACATGGTTACCATATAGCATGTCGCCAATACTAGTTCTACAATCAAAACCGCAAGGGCGTATTGGAAATTTGGATTCCATCATGAGTCGAGGCTAGGGGCAAGATCCTCTCCGATTCGAGACACTCTAGCAAATGCCTCAGGATTCCCCGCAGTGAACCCTTGGATGCGGTAGGGCCGGTCCCCGCCTATGGGCAGTGGATTAGTTATGCCTGAACACACGTTTCCCGGTCCCTTTGGACCTATAATATGACCACCAACGGCCTATAAAAATAACGAGGCGCCTCAAAATCCATCATCCACATAAGTAAAATGTCAGCGTTGGTAGGTCCCTGACATCACTCTAGCTAGAAAGAAACGTGTGCACTCTCTACGGTCCGTATCCCGTTTTTGACTCATACCGGGGTGTGAGGCTCGCGAAGTCACGCTATACACAAAGCTACGCCTAAACAGGTCGTGCTTTGATCATCAACCACAAGGCCTGCTTTTCAACAAAAGCCTTGATCAATGCATCTTAGCATGCCACATTGTCAGTCCATACTATACCATTGATTTCTGCCAATATATAACCTCTAAGCTCATATGTCTCAGAGAAGGGTGTTAACCACCAAACAGATATATATTAAGAGAGATCAACGAATGTAGTATAAAAGACTACAACGTCAGACATACATTCCATTTATAACTTATGCACTGGGTCTGAGCGAAAGTCAAATCCGTACAAATCAACACTTCGTCCGAACGGCCACCACGGAAGCCCTTTCAAGGTAGCTACTCCTCTCATTGGTCTCAGTAGCAACACATCCATTCGCTGTGAAGATCGCCGGTCTTCAATCACCGTCTTTAAATCTTCGACTTAGAACGTCGTATAATCATTTGAAATGAGATTGAACTCGGTCTTTTCAAATGATTCTCGCATATATATATAATAATTTGAAAACATTTCCTATCGTTATTAATATTTGATAACGACCTATCGCTATTTTTATTCATATAACAATAGCCTAAATTAATTTAACGACGCTTCGGGTCAATGGGCGACCTTGGCGCTGTTTTCAACCAAATTTGATTTACACATAACTTGAAATCTAACCGTTGGATTTTGACGAAGTCTATATCGTTGGAAAGATCTTCCCAAAGCGGTCCTAACGGTTCCAGTTTTGGGAAAATCCGACGGTCGGATCTTTCGGTATAACTGTTTAAAGTTACGATTGTCGAAACGCGAACTACAGCGCGCGTTTCATTTAATTTATATATTATATATATATATATATATATATATATAATAAATATAAATCGTTTGGCGATTTCAACTATTATCGTCTATTCTTTTATCGCATCTAAAATGACGATAAAAAAAAATCACTTTTAATTTCTCTGTTTTGTTTACACTAAATGTAAATAAAGTATAGTTTATCTATCTTCCAATTTATTTACACTAAATGTAAATAAATTGTAATCTTTTTCTTTTCCTATTTATTTACCTAAATGTAAATAAATATATTCTTATCTTTTTCTTATTTATTTACCTAATGTAAGTAAAAGTTTACTTTTACTTTTTATATATTTATTTACATTAATTGTAAATAAATGTATCTAATTTCTCTTTCTTATTTATTTACTCTATTTGTACATAAATGTTTTTAATTTCTTATTCTTATTTATTTACACTATTTGTAAATAATGTTTTAATTTCTTATTCACTTACACTATTTGTAAATAAATGTTTACCTTGACTTTTACTATATTTATTTACACTAATTATAAATAAACGCATCTTTTACTTTTATCTTATTTATTTACCCTAATGTAAATAAATGTTTACTTTTACTATTTCTATATTTATCTAAGTGTAAATAAATATTTCTCTACTTCTTTTCCTTACTCTATGTTTTATTTACTCTAATTATTCGTAGAAATTTACATATATAAAAATGTAAATTTAGAAAATGTAAATATGCTTTAACCTCCCACATTGGATAGGCATTGTTGTGATTACTGGACAGCCGGACGGGTCCGGGCAGGTTTACATCACAACTCAATCCAACCTCGGGTTTAAGCATACTAATTCATACTGGAAATGAAATAAATATTTTTCTACTTCAAATGACAAAATGTATTCTTTTATTTTCCTTTACATAAAATGTTAACAAAATGTTAATTTTGTTGTAATCCTTTTAATATTAACAAAATGTGAATTTTGTTATAATTCTTTTAACATTAACAAAATGTGAATGTTGTTATAATTCTTTTAAATAAACAAAGGTGTTATTTTAATCCTATTAACGTTTTATAAACAAAAATGTTATTTTTAATGTCTATTGACATTTTGTAAACAAAATGTCCCTTTTTAATCACATTAACATTTTATAATCAAAATGTCTTTTTTATTTCATTTTTATTAAAGTGACAAAAATGTATGTTTTAAGGTAAATACGCTACTATCATGTCATATTTTCAAATTGATTCATCTTTGTTTTCAACAAAAATAATATGAATAAAAGAGTCATTATTTTCGTTTTCAACAAAAATCATATTAACAAAGGTATATTTCTATTCTATGTTTTATTTGCATCTAAAAATATAAATAAAAAGTAAACTACTTTTTCTATGTTTTATTTTTATTATTTATTTACCTAAGTGTAGATAAATGTTTTACTATTATTTTTAATCCTTTTTTTTTCATATAAAAATGTCCCTTCTTCTTTATCCAATTTCCTAACCTAAAAATGTACAATTTATTTAATCCAGTTCTATAACATAAAAATGTATAATTTACTCATCTCATTTTTACAACACGAAAATGTACTTTTTACTTATCACCCTTTTGTAACATAGAAATGTATAATTTCCTCTTAATCCATTTTTTTGCATAAAAATGTGATTTTAACTAGTTTATCTTTTATACACAAAAATGTACTTTTAAATTAGTTTACTCTTTTCACATGAAAATGTGCTATTTATCTAAGTGAAATATAAATAAGGATTATCACAAATTCTGTCATGTCAATTTGGTGACAAATATGATAACCAAAATGATGGTTTTTGTCTAACCATCCCATTTACCTAATGTCGTAACTTTAATGTCAAAATGCGAAAATATGGGCTTTTGTCTAACCCCTTCTATGTACCCAACGACGAATATTTCAATGTCACACACATACAATACAACATAGGGGTGTATAATTTTGAAGAATCTAAATAAAAGGTCCCATCTTTACTTTATTTTATAAATAAAAATAAAGATTAAAACTCACATTTTATTTCATAAATGAAAATAAAGATAAAACTTGCATTTGATTATGTAAACAAAAGGAAGGTAAAAATTTGTCTTTTGTTTTGTAAAACAAAAATAAAAAATAAAGATAAGAACTTGTTACTTATTTTGTAAACAAAAATAAAGATAAAATTTTACATTTTATTATGTTAACAAAATTAAAGATAAAAACTTGCTTTTTATTATGTTGACCAAACAAAGGATAAGAATTGGTATTTTATTTTGTAAACACAATAAAGAATAAACTTGGTATTTTATTTTGTAAACAAAATTGAGATTTAAATTGGCATTTTAATTTGTGAACCAAATAAAAGATTAAAACTTTCTTTTTATTTTGTAAACAAAGTAAAGATCAAGATTTGCCTTTTTTTTTGTAGACAAAAATAAAGATTAAAAACTTTGTTATATTTGTAAATCAAACACAAAGATTAAAACTTTATTATATTTTTAAATCAAAACAAAGATTAAAACTTTATTATATTTGTAAATCAAAACAAAGATTAAAACTTTATTATATTTGTAAATCAAAACAAAGATTAAAACTTTATTATATTTGTAAATCAAAACAAAGATTAAAACTTTATTATATTTGTAAATCAAAACAAAGATTAAAACTTTATTTATCCTTTTATTAAAATGTAAAAGATCTAAGCTTTCCTTAATTTATAAATCAAAAATCCAAAATAAAGATTTTTGTCTTTTTGTATAAATCAAGATAAAGATTCACCTTTCCTTTTATTTTGTTAACCAAAATAAAAACCCAACTTCTCATTTTATGTTGTGAATCATAAAATAAAGGTTTAAACTTTCTTTTGTGAACCAGAAATAAAAAAAAACATTTTACGTTATATTTTGTAAGACAAAAGCAAAGGTTAAATTTCTCATTGTAAAAATAAAAATAAATAAGGATGAGAATTTCACAGAGATTACACTAAAATTTACAGATCTAGAATAGCATCACAGGCATTACAAATCACAATCAGTCATACATTACAATCACCGCCCAATCAACATTCAAATGAATATATACAACATAAATTTCATGCTGAGTGAATACAATAAAATAAATAATTAATTAATTCTAATTTTTAAAATAGGAATCTCTCATTGATTGGTTTTCAGAAGTCGTTCGTGATTTTAGTCAAAATTTCAAACAGTCCAGAATCAGCTCCAGTCAGTTTAGAATTGTAGATCTCAGTTTCACGAGTCCAACGTACTCAGTTTCGTCCAATTCCGATTAGAAACGAACGGGTTATGGTCAGTTATGTATTGATAACTATTTTTTAAAATTAATTAAGGAATTAAATAAAAACAAACCCTTCTACCTCACCAAAGTTTCAGGCCGTAAGCTTTCAAGTATATTCGAATCCTAGGGTTCGAATTTCCATGCTCGTCGAGGCACGGGGTGTCAATCAGAAGGGGGATGTCAGAGAGGGTCGGACGGCGAGCTGGCGCAGGCAAGGGCGGCGAGCTCGGTGGCGTCTCCTGGCCGTGGTTCGGCTATGAACGGCGGCGGTTGGTGACCCCGTTTCTCGAGACACGGGGCTCCAGGGGCGATCAAGCCGTATCAAAATGACGAGCTCGAGTCCCTCTTCGATTTGGTATATGACTTGTGTTTTAATTTGTTGTGTGGAGGAAGAAATTGAAGAATCAAAATCGGATGTTTCTGGCCATTGAAGAAGTTGAATACGGCGGCCGCTGTTCTAATTTAGGGTTATACGTATTTACCCTGTATTTATACCGTATAGTGTACCGTATTTTTATTTATTTAATTTGTTAATTCAAAGGAAAATCCAATTTCTCGATACGAACTCCAAAATAAATTCAACGAAAAATGTTCCTAGCTAATAACCCCCATCCCGGACGAAATGTGACAGGCCTCGTAACCTAATTCGGCTGTTACGATATATTTTTATTTAATTTAAAATATAAATCTTTTAATTATTTAATTCTGACGCACAATTAAATTTACCGGGCCCACATACTGCCTCTAAAAATTACAGAAAAATTATATTTGGCTATGTTTTGACGATACGGTTCTAACGAGACTAATTTCATCGAATTCTGAGACTGTTTGAAAAATGGCTATTTTGAAGTCGATTAAATTTATCTGTAATTGACAAAACACAGTTTCTCTCGCCACGCTCGCATATTAACTTTAAAAATTCTGAAAAATTAAACTTAGCAAAATATTGACAATCCGGATTCAACAGAAGTGGTTTCGTCGAAAACAGAGGTCGTTTGAAAATTGGCTATTTTCACTGGCTTTAAATATTATTAAAAATGAAAATTTTAAATTCTACCTCATTTTCCTCTAAATTACTTAAAAATAAAAATTTTAAATTGGCTCCAAAATTCCGGGTTGTTACATTTCTACATATGAAGAGTCGTGGTGTTTGGTTTGGCTAGTCGGTGAGAACTTCTCACTTTAAATCTTGTTTTCTAGTTAAAATATATACTAGGAATAGGATGCAGACGGTGCTTAGCAGCACCCGACACCCGTCGTCCACAGACCATAGACGACTCGTATGCTTGTTTGATGTGTTGTGAAATTTGTTTGTGATGTTGATGTGAAATGGATAATAAAACATTCATGTATGGAAATAAATTAATATCGTTAAATATATAATTTTTAACGTGAATGTGAATAAATAAATATTCATTTACAAACCGGACGGTTTGTTTATGTACATCTATTTAAAGGATATTGATTGGGACGATAAATTTTACACATCGCCCAACTGCAAAAATAATATTCGGTGTTTGTGGATTGAAACCCCACACGGGTGTTGGGATGATATTTGGCATACACTAATCCCAATTATTTAGTTATATGTCGATCGATTGGTCGATGGACTGTGTAAGCGTTAATTATTTATATTTAATGCTTATGCAATTGTGTGGTGCACTTTGGATGATGGTTGATTATTTATCGTTGCTATTATATACATGTGTTGTATGGAATCCATATAATTAACATTATATGGTAATTGATTGGGCCTCATTCCAATTGGGAAAACAAAGAATAACAAAAATAGTCATGTGTTGACAGTACTCATGCGTTGAGAATAATCATGTGTTGAATATATTCATGTGTTGAGTAAATTATTTTAACAATAAAATTTACATCTTTATCATATATGAAATAAGAAACTAACTGGAAAATAGATAAGATGAGTGGTCTCCTGGGTATTGATCTGATATTGGTTTCGGCCTTCGGGGTTAATATTTAGGGAATCGTTCTCTTACTAATTTACGGTTGGAGTCTGATTAAGAATTAAACGATAGAAATCATAATTTTATAAAATATATTAAATAACAAAAATGGTCATGTGTTGACAGTACTCATGTGTTGAGAATAGTCATGTGTTGAAAGAAATATAGATTTATGTGTTGAATAGAATAAATATTCATTTGTTGAATAGAATAACGAAGTTATTGAAATATATAAAACCGTGTTGATTAGATTTGCGCCATTTTGACGCGAACGATATTTATATCGATTATATTCGTTTTTATAATGATTAAAGAAAAGGAAGTGATTTCAAAATATAACGTTTTGAAAATATTGTCATTTGTATATCGATGATGTGGAATATTCAATTTTGATTCGAAATTGAATATGAAGTTGAAATCGTTTCGAAGACGAATTTAAAACGATTTATAAAATACGTTTTAAAAAGGAAATCGACGAAATATATAATATATATATTATATATATAATGGCCTAAATAAAACGCGCCGCGCCGCGGTAGTTCACGAATTTCGACCATTGACTTCGAATTGACGTTTCGGGAGATCCGACCGTCGGATTCTCCTAAAACCGAAACCGTTGGGTTCGTATCGAAAAGAGCTTTCCAATGAATATTAGAAATTTGAAATCTAACGGTTGGATTTGGAATTATGTCCAAATCAAATTTGGAAAAGGTCGCTATAAGTGCAGTTCGATGGCCGTTGATGGAAATCGACTGTACGGCCTTGATAAAATTATTAAAAATATTAATAGTTTGTGTAAAATCATAATATATGAATTGGAAAGAATTGGGATAAAAAACTCCATATTTGAAAAGATAAAAATAGATTTTTATCGAAATGAACTAGTTTTGAACTAGAATTATAGTTCTATTGTTTTTTAGTAAATAAAGTGGATTTGAAATGGTTTTAAAAGTAACCAGAATTTCCAATAATTGAATTGGAATGGATTTGAATCGAAATTATCTTCGGAATATTTCGATGTTGGATTTCGTAATTATATAGATATGGTTGTGGAAATTTTAAAGATATATTTATATCATTATTTCCAACACGATATTTGTTGGTCGTAGAATTTGATATTGAATATAAGTCGATATATTTTCTATTCAGAGCCTTGTATTTAATATCAAATATGATTTCGGCTTGTCGTGAATGGTGTCTTCATTAACGTTGTTCTTGAACCTAGTTGAGAAAAGATTAAATCTTTCTATTTAGATTTGATGAAGTGTACCAATTAAATAATATTTAATTGGAATTGAATTTGAAAGTGATTTTGGGTTTATCGTGAATCGTGTATTAGGTGACATTGGTTCTTTAACCCAGTTAAAGACAGGATATTGATTTTTGAGAAGATTAAAACTAAGGGGAGTTTTAATGAATCTGTAATTAGATTGAAATGTGAATTGATAATTTAAATTATCAAATTTGGAAAGTGATCGAGAATGGAGTATCACCAGTTTTGCTCCAAAGCGATAGTTAAATCTTTAATTAGATTTGAACGTGAAATGGTAATTAATTTTACCGATAACACCGTGGTGTTAGATATGGAGTATTACCAGTTTTGCTTCATGGGATGAATAGGTTGGGATTGGGAAATAAAATAAATAATTACTTCAGTGTGGTTCGCTAATCCCGACTAGTTTGGAAAACCTTAACATGGTTTGAAATGATATCCAAAGGAAGATTAAAGAATAAATTTAGAAGAATTTATCTTTGATAAAATTAATGGGAACCTTTCCCTAAGAATGTGGAAATTTGAATAAAAGAATATCCTAAATTGGAATGAGGCGTATGTTGTGTTTGTGTAACATTTGTTTATTATATACGCGGGTTATTCAGAAAGGCCGGATTTATACCCATTCTGAATAACCGATTCAATGATATGTAAAAGAGGAAGACGGTGGTTGAAGACCGGAAGTCTTCACATCGTTTGGGTGATTACTGATGATCTTGATTGGGCTGTACACCCAAGATGAGGGAATCAGTTGGTGATCGTCCAGACGTACTTGGAGATCGATGGATATGCGAGGAAAGTGCCTCCGGTTTCATTCAGACCCAGAACGAACTTGTAAATGGACTATGTGTCTGACATTGGATTTTATTTTGTGTTGATTGATCTCTATTAAATATACATCTGTTTGGCGGCGGAGAATTTATTCTCTTGCTTAACGCCCTTCTCTGAGACGTATGAGCTCAGAGGTTGTATATCGATGGACATCAGTCGCATGGAGTGAATTGCCTTTGTGGCATGCCTAAGTGCCAGATGATCAAGGCTTATGTTGAAATGCAAAGTCTTGTGGTTGATGATCAAAGCACGGCCTGTGTGGCACAGCTTTGTGTATAGCGTGAATTCGCGAGCCTTACACCTCAGTATGAGTCAAAAACGGGATAGTGACTGCAGGGAGAGCACGACGTTTCTTTCTAGCTAGTGGTAGTGTCAGTGCTTAAACTGGCTGACATTTATATTATATTTACCTATGTGGTTGTTGGGATGAGGCGCCTCGATTTTAGGTCTGTTAGGACTGGGAAACGTGTGTTCAGGAATAATTAATCCTCAAACGAAAGAAAGGACCGGCCCTGAAGCATCCAAGGGTTACCCAGAGTGTGTAGTCCTGAGACATTTGCTAGAGTGTCTCGAAGTGGAGAGGAGCTTGCCCCTTGCCTCGACTCATGACGGAAATCCAATTTCCAATACGACCTTTGCGGTTTTATTTGTAGAGTCTAGTATGGCGACATGATAGATGGTACCCATGCCGTCTATGATTGATATTGTTTTGACACTATACACTTATAATAGTATCAAATGATTTGTTTCCAACGTACCTAGCATGTTTGGCTATTATAAGGGAAAACCCTATCCTCCGGCTTGCGTTGCATTGTGTGATGGGACCTGGGTCTTATAATAGCTTCATTTTTCCAAAAAGCATGGCACTGTTTTATTATATTGCACTAGTGTTCTTGGGAGGAAACCCGTTCCGTGTTATACGGTGTGGTCCCTTGAATTACCCTCTTTTAAAATAAAGATTAATAACTGTTTTAGTTCTCACACCAGTCACATGACTGACCGGGAGTTTATTGTTTTAACCTAAACTCTGGGTGCCCTTATTTTCGACACGGGCAGCTAGTAGTTTTGGTTTTGCAGATTTATGTTCACAGGATCCTGATTTACAACTGGAACGATGCTCGAAAAGCTCTGTATCTGTGTATTATTTTCAGTTGTGCTTTGTATTATTTTCCCGCTGCTATGTATTTAAATGTAATTTAAATCTCTGGTATTTATCGAATGTGTAATATTCATTTATACTCTCTATATTCTTGTATTCTGATGGAATTGTTGTAATAAACAATGAAATGTTCTTCTGTTTGCGTTCCGATGTGTGTTATTCTCAACGCCATCCATGCTTTCCTTGACGGGGAAGTTCAGGTCGTGTCACTTTGGTACCAGAGCTTTGGTTTACAGAGCTCGAGAACAAGACACATTAGAACCATACGAAAGAATTCATCAGATATTGGATTAGTAATATCCAATTAAAATGACTCGTTAGAGATAGGATCAGTAGTATACTAGAACGAGTGTTAAGAGTATATTTTGAAATTAAAAAAATTGAAAACAAATTTTGTTTTGAAAATTAAATTCAAGTATACGTATTTGAATACTTTATTTGTATTGAATTTGGATCGAGTATATAAAGATTTTGCATATACGCGTCATGAACGTATATTCGAAGTTTTAATATATTAGGTAGATATAGAATCACATTCTAGTCGCCCGGGGATGGTTCTGATGATCGCTATAGTACGTACATCATCAGAATTTGTATTCGAGTTTCGAAAGTGTGATATATATATATTTCCATTAGACTGGTGTGAGAACCAAAACTAGATAGATTTATTGTTGTGATTTGGCACCAAAAACATGATTTTCTGTATACGTATCAAAATTATGAATTTGAAATGTTAATTCACTAATTGATTGATGGTTGTGTTACTTGATTATTGGTTTTTATATTTTCAACCATTTATGCCTAATTGAACCGAATATTGAACTGTATTGAAAAATGATTACAATTGCATGCATATACATGTACTTACATTGAACAGGTCATAGCAAGGAGGCTAGAGCAGAAGAATAAAATTGTTTGCCCGATAAATAGGTACATGTTTACAAATTTATTGGGTTTGGATGATTTAATGAGCCGATTGGCTAGCTGCTTGGCCTTTTCTTTTTCTTTTGGATTGATGAAGGCCATGCGAGGCTATATGAAATATCCCGAAGTCCCCAGTGCAGGGGAGGTTATGGCGAAATTTTTCGAAAATTTAGGGTGTTAGCAAAATTTTTGAAAAATTTGAAAAGTTCTTAGCAACTTAAAAGTTAAAGGACTTAAGCCGTAATGAAAATATTGGAAGTTGAGTTGATTTGTTAAACAACTTTCAGCTTCGTTCCTTTTCGGGGACGAAAAGTTTTAAGTGGGGGAGATTGTAACAACCCAGAAATCCGAGCCAATTTAAAAATTTTATTTTGGCAATTTTAGTGAATTTTGAATATTTAAAATGAATTATTTTAAATAATAACGACGAGAAATTTATTTTGAATGGAATTCGAACGTATATATTTATATAGATCGTCGTTAGAATAGAAATATTTATTTATAATTATAAAAGGAATTGAAAATGGCACGGTAGTTTGAAAATTCGATTTCAAATTTCAAACGAATGTACAGGATTCAATATAAACCGAATTTTAGCGAAACCAAAAATATTAGAATCTAATTGAGAATATTTTTCCAACGAATCTGAAAAATTGAAATTTCATAGCGGGAATAAAAAGTTATGTCCAGTTGAAAATTCAGAATAGTCGCTATGGAATTCTGACCCTTAAAAATGGAAATTTTTTAAACGACCTCGGTTTTTGACGAAACCACTTTTGTTGGATCTGTGATGTCAAATTATTGCTAGATTCCAAAATTCGTAATTTTCTGAATCAATATGTGAGCGCGGCAAAGGAAAACGCTTTTGACCAATTTCAGTTGATTCCAATCGACTGGAAAATGGCCATTTTTCAAACGGTCTCAGAATTTGACAAAACTAATTTTGTTAGGACCGTATCGTCGATACGAAGCTAGAAAATATTTTTCGGGAATTTTTAGAGTTCATACGTAGCCCTGGTAAATTGAAATGTGCGTTCAAATTCAAAATATATAGTTATATTTTGATGAAAACTGATCGAAACGATCGAATCAGCTTACGATACATATCCCATTGTGTTTGAAATGGGGGTGATTGGCTATGGACGACAGGCGGTGGGTCTTGTTTAGAGGTCGAAATAAAAAGTACCTTTTTGAAAATAAATAAAATATAATAAATAAATAAATAAAAACCTCTCTCCTCCTTAACCCTTCAGGCCCCCCGTTTCATTTCATTCGAAAGTAAATTAAAAAAAGAAGGAAGAAGATAGAGGCGCCGTCGCTTCTTCGATGGGTGGTGCCGCTGCGCCCGACGAGCGCGCCCCACCGTCGCCTCCACCTTCTTCTTCTCCCCTCCTCTCTCCTCGCGCGACTCCAGCCCCCCTCCTTCGATTTCAACCTCCGTGCCCTAGCCTTTCCTCCCGGCCACCTCAGACGCCGAGCCGACCACCAGGATACCCCCCCTCCCTCGCCTGCCACACCCCCTCTTGTTAGCCGCGTCCTCCCTCGCTCGATGCAAACAGCGAAACTCCTTCTTCAATTGCAAAGGTAAATTTTAATTTAAACCAGTTTTATTTAATTTAGTTTTAATTTGAATTCAGTTTTGAATTTAAAATCAAACCCGTAAAGAAATGATTTTTAAAAATAAAAGATTTGATCTTTATATGAAAGAAAAAAAGATTATACTTCTATAATAGAAAAGACTGTTTTTTTATAATAAAAATATGAAAGGTTTGAATTTTAGTTAATCAAATAGAAAAGTTCGGATTTTTATAAAGTAGAAGTATTAAAAATATGATTTTTATATAATAGAGAATATAAAAATATTATCTTTATAGAAGTAGCAAGGTAAAAATATGATTTTTACATTATATAGATAATAAAAATTCGATCTTTATAACATAGGAAGAATAAAAATATGATTTTTATTCATGTAGAGTAATAAAAATAGAGTTTTTATCTATATAATAGCGATGTAAAAATAGAATTTTTATCTATATAGTAGCGATGTAAAAATAGAATTTTTATCTATATAGTAGCGATGTAAAAATAGCATTTTTATCTATATAGTAGCGATGTAAAAATAGCATTTTTATCTTTACAGTAGCGGTATAAAAATAGAATTTTTATCCATGTAGAGTGATTATAAAAATGTGATTTTTATATACATAGCAATAATATAAAAATGTGATTTTTATATATGTAGTGGCTACGGACAATGAAATAGACAAAAGACGAGCACGACGAAGATTTCTACATATGAAGAGTCGTGGTGTTTGGTTTAGCTAGTCGGTGAGAGCTTCTCACTTTAAATCTTGTTTTCTAGTTAAAATATATACTAGGATGCAGACGGTGCTTAGCAGCACCCGACACCCGTCGTCCACAGACTATGGACGACTCGTATGCTTGTTTGATGTGTTGTGAAATTTGTTTGTGATGTTGATGTGAAATGGATAATAAAACATTCATGTGTGGAAATAAATTAATTATCGTTAAAAATATAATTTTTAACGTGAATGTGAATAAATAAATATTCATTTACAAACCGGACGGTTTGTTTATGTACACCTATTTGAAGGATATTGATTGGGACGATAAATTTGACACATCGCCCAACTGCACAAATAATAATCGGTGTTTGTGGATTGAAACCCCACACGGGTTTTGGGATGATATTTGGCGTACACTAATCCCAATTATTTAGTTATATGTCGATCGATTGGTCGACGGACTGTGTAAGCGTTAATTATTTATATTTAATGCTTATGCAGTTGTGTGGTGCACTTTGGATGATGGTTGGTTATTTATCGTTGCTATTGTATACATGTGTTGTATGGAATCCATATAATTAACATTATATGGTAATTGATTGGGCCTCATTCCAATTGGGAAAACAAAGTATAACAAAAATAGTCATGTGTTGACAGTACTCATGCGTTGAGAATAGTCATGTGTTGAATGTATTCCTATATTGAGTAAAATATTTTAACAATTAAATTTACGTCTTTATCATATATGAAATTAGAAACTAACTGGAAAATAGATAAGATGAGTGGTCTCCTGGGTATTGATCTGATGTTGGTTTCGGCCTTTGGGGTTAATATTTAGGGAATCGTTCTCTTACTAATTTACGGTTGGAGTCTAATTAAGAATTAAACGATAGAAATCATAATTTTATAAAATATATTAAATAACAAAAATGGTCATGTGTTGACAGTACTCATGTGTTGAGAATAGTCATGTGTTGAAAGAAATATAGATTCATGTGTTGAATAGAATAAATATTCATTTGTTGAATAGAATAACGAAGTTATTGAAATATATAAAGCCGTGTTGATTAGATTTGCACCATTTTGATGCGAACGATATTTATATCGATTATATTCGTTTTTATAATGATTATAGAAAAGGAAGTGATTTCAAAATATAATGTTTTGAAAATATTGTCATTTGTATATCGATGATGTGGAATATTCAATTTTGATTCGAAATTGAATATGAAGTTGAAATCGTTTCGAAGACGAATTTAAGACGATTTATAAAATACATTTTAAAAAGGAAATTGACGAAATATAATATATATATATATATATATATATATATATATAATGGCCTGAATAGAACGCGAACTGCCACGCGGCTGTTCGTGAATTTCAACCATTGACTTCGAATTGAGTTACAGGAGATCCGACCGTCGGATTCTTCTAAAACCGGAACCGTTGCTTCGTATCGAAAAGAGCTTTCCAATGAATATTAGAAATTTGAAATCTAACGGTTGGATTTGGAATTATGTCAAAATCAAATTTGGAAAAGGTCGCTGTAAATGCAGTTCGATGGCCGTTGATGGAAATCGACTCTACGGGCCTTGATAAAATTATTAAAAATATTAATAATTTGTGTAAAATCATAATATATGAATTGGAAAGAATTGGGATGAAAAACTCCATATTTGAAAAGATAAAAATAGTTTTTTTGTCGAAATGAACTAGTTTTGAACTAGAATTATAATTCTATTTTTCTTTTTAATAAATAAAGTGGATTTGAAATGGTTTTAAAAGTAACTATAATTTCCAATAATTGAATTGGAATGGATTTGAATCGAAATTATCTTCGAAATATTTTGATGTTGGATTTCGTGATTATACAGATATGGTTGTGGAAATTTGAAAGATATATTTATATCGTTATTTCCAACATGATATTTGTTGGTCGTAGAATTTGATATTGAATATAAGCCGATATATTTTCTATTCAGAGCCTTGTATTTAATATCAAATATGATTTGGGTTTGTCGTGAATGGTGTCTTCATTAACGCTGTTCTTGAACCCAGTTGAGAAAAGATTAAATCTTTCTATTTAGATTTAATGAAGTGTACCAATTAAATAATATTTAATTGGAATTGAATTTGAAAGTGATTTTTGGGTTTATCGTGAATCGTGTATTAGGTGACATTGGTTCTTTAACCCAGTTATAGACAGGATATTGATTTTTGAGAAGATTAAAACTAAATGGAGTTTTAATGAATCTGTAATTAGATTGAAAAGTGAATTGATAGTTTAAATTATCAAATTTGGAAAGTGATCGAGAATGGAGTATCACCAGTTTTGCTCCAAAGCGATAGATAAATATTTAATTAGATTTGAACGTGAAATGGTAATTAATTTTACCGATACCACCGTGGTGTTAGATATGGAGTATTACCAGTTTTGCTTCATGGGATTAATAGGTTGGGACTGGGAAATAAAATAAATAATTACTTCGGTGTGGTTCGCTAATCCTGACTAGTTTGGAAAACCTTAACATGATTTGAAATGATATCCAAAGGAAGATTAAAGAATAAATTTAGAAGAATTTATCTTTGATAAAATTAATTGGAACCTTTCCCTAAGAATGTGGAAATTTGAATAAAAGAATATTCTGAATTGGAATGAGGCGTACGTTCTGTTTGTGTAACATTTGTTTATTATATACGCGGGTTATTCAGAAAGGCCAGGTTTATACCCATTCTGAATAACCGATTCGACGATATGTCGAAGAGGAAGACGGTGGTTGAAGACCGGATGTCTTCACATCGTTTGGGTAATTACTGATGATCTTGATTGGGCTGTACACCCAAGATGAGGGAATCAGTTGGTGATCGTCCAGACGTACTTGGAGATCGATGGATATGCGAGGAAAGTGCCTCCGGTTTCGTTTTGAACCAGAACAAACTTGTAAATGGACTGTGTGTCTGACATTGGATTTTATTCTGTGTTGATTGATCTCTATTAAATATACATCTGTTTGGCGGTGGAGAATTTATTCTCTTTCTTAACGCCCTTCTCTGAGACGTACGAGCTCAGAGGTTGTATATCGATGGACATCAGTCGCATGGAGTGAATTGCCTGTGTGGAGTGCCTAAGTGGCAGATGATCAAGGCTTCTGTTGAAAAGCAAAGTCTTGTGGTTGATGATCAAAGCACGACCTGTGTGGCGCAGCTTTGTGTATAGCGTGAATTCGCGAGCCTCACACCTCGGTATGAGTTAAAAACGGGATAATGACTGCAGGGAGAGCACGACATTTCTTTCTAGCTAGTGGTAGTGTTAATGCTTAAACTGGCTGACATTTATATTATTTTTACCTATGTGGTTGTTGGGATGAGGCACCTTGATTTTAGGTCTGTTAGGACCGAGAAACGTGTGTTCAGGAATAATTAATCCTCAAACGTAAGAGAGGACCGACCCTGAAGCATCCAAGGGTTACCCAGAGTGTGTAGTCCTGAGACATTTGCTAGAGTGTCTCGAAGCGGAGAGGAGTTTTCCCCTTACCTCGACTCATGACGGAAATCCAATTCCCAATACGACCTTTGCGGTTTTATTTGTAGAGCCTAGTATGGCGACATGATATATGGTACCCATGCCATCTATGATTGATATTTATGATTGATATTGTTTTGACACTATACACCTATAATAGTATCAAATGATTTGTTTCCAACGTACCAAGCATGTTTGGCTATTATAAGGGAAAACCCTATCCTCCGGCTTGCGTTGCATTGTGTGATGGGACTGGGTCTTATAATAGCTTCATTTTTCCAAAAAGCATGGCGCTGTTTCGTTATATTGCACTAGAGTTCTTGGGAGGAAACCCGTTCCATGTTATACGGCGTGGTCCCTTGAATTACCCTCTTTTAAAATAAAGATTAATAACTGTTTTAGTTCTCACACCAGTCACATGACTGACTGGGAGTTTATTGTTTTAACCTAAACTCTGGGAGCCCTTATTTTCGACATGGGCAGCTAGTAGTTTTGGTTTTGCAGATTTATGTGCACATGATCCTGATTTACAACTGGAACGATGCTCGGAAAGCTCTGTATCCGTGTATTATTTTCAGTTGTGCTTTGTATTATTTTTCCGCTGCTATGTATTTAAATGTAATTTAAATCTTTGGTATTTATCGAATGTGTAATATTCATTTATACTCTGTATATTCTTGTATTCTGATGGAATTGTCGTAATAAACAATGAAATGTTCTTCTGTTTGCGTTCCGATGTGTGTTGTTCTCAACGCCATCCGTGCTTTCCTTGACGGGGACATTCGGGTCGTGTCAATTTTTATTTAAAAATAGATTATCCTTTTTAAAACCCCAATTTCTTTTCCAATATATTCGAATATGTTTTCCGGTATTTAAATACCAGTTATTTCAGGTTAATGTTGTTCAAACATCCCAACCACACAATAATTAGTCACATATTTATTCGTCACATCATATAATTCAATATATGTAAAGCAACAATATAAATTGTTGAGGAATCCAGTTGGATACCTCCAACCTGTTTCCCTACAACCACAAATGTTAATCAACATCCATGATATATATTTCATATGAATATGAAATACTACAGTAAATAGAATCAGTATTCAACGAACGATTTGTATATATAAATAAATGTAACTAACTATATGCATTCTTTCAACCAATTCATCTAAACAACCATCACATAATATTCAATAATCATTTATTAATTAAATAACGCTTATAAAATTATAAAACTGATAGAGTTAGTGAGTTTACTCACTTTGGTCATTAATCGATGAATAACAGTTAACATTCCATAGATATGTTCAGACATTTAATTGTGTCATAATTCCAAACGAGCTCCAAATGGTTCCAAACTGATTCCAGTACGCAGTCTACGATCCCAATAGGTTAGAGCGTTCATGAAACTACAACGTATGCAATTTTTTTAGTGAAATACACTATGAAATATTGAATTTAAACTTAATAAAAATTGATATTGGGCTTTGCCATTTAATTCATGTCGTCCCATTACCCTATAACCCGCCACGCACAGTATTTTCTTCCTCCTATCCAAGAATTGAAACCCCTTATCCCTAAAGCACTCAAACCATTTCGATCTGTCATGCTACCTTTCTCAAAATTTCACCATTTCAAAACATTTCAGCTCCCATTTTATCCCGTTCATAAATTTCGAACCCACTCCTGCATTTATTTATTTATTTTACTCCACCTTTTATTGCAACACGCACGAGCCCCTATCCATATAAATTCTTCATCTTCCCCATTGATAGAAACTGGATACACACTTCTTTTTCGAAAACTTCCTCCATTACGAACCCTATTTCCAGTTCTCGACTTCCAGCCTTCACGAGTTAGCACATCAGACCACCGTAACCCCAAAACATTCGAACTCCACTTTCCAGCTCATGTCGGTTTCTCCTCACCTATTTTTTTCATTTCGTGAGCCTTGTAAGTGACCGCAACTATTTACTCCTTCCTTATCGTCTCCCTATTTCCGTGCATGCCGCTGAAATGACCAAACCCATCTGATTGCCATAAAAAACCTCCACCCGCAACTCATTACCAGATCACATCCATGCAACTCCGGGAGCCTATAAAAATATATAACTTACCCACTTAACTGATCATACACAATTATATATATAGGAACTCACAACCTTGCTTTGTTCCCTCCCATGCGTTTCACTTTAGCTGTTACGACCCGAACTTCCCCGGTAAGGAAAGCCCGGATTGAATTGAGGACAAGCCACATCAGAACACAAACAGAAGAACATTTCATTGTATATTACAACAATTACATTAGGATACAAGAATATACAGAGTATGAATACATATTACATAGAAAATATCAGAGATTTAAATTACATTTAAATACATCGCAGCGGAAAAATAATACAAAACACAACTGAAAGAGATATACGGATACAGAGCTTTTCGGATATCATTCCAGCTGTAAATCAGGATCCTGTGAATATAAATCTGCAAAACAAAAACTACTAGCTGCCCGTGTCAAAATAAGGGCACCCAGAGTTTAGGTTAAAACAATAAACTCCAGGTCAGTCATGGGACTGGTGTGAGAACTAAAACAGTTATTAATCTTTATTTTAAAGTTAGGTAAATCAAGGGACCACGCCGTATAACACGGAACGGGTTTCCTCTCAAGAATACCAGTGCATAAAACAACAGCGCAATGCTAAAATAAAGAACAATGAAGCTATTATAAGACCCAGGTCCCATCACACAATGCAACACAAGCCGGAGGATAGGGTTTTACCTTGTAATAGCCAAAGAATTCTTGATACGCTAAATTTCATCTTTTATTATTACTATAATTGTATAGTATCAAAACAATTTCAATCATAAATATTAATCATAGATGGCATAGGTACCATATATCATGTCGCCAATACTAGGCTCTACAATCAAAACCGCACATGTCACGTATTGGAAGTTGGATTTCCATCTGTGAACCGAGGCAAAAGATAGTCCTCTCGAGACTCTCTAGCCCGAGCCTTTGGAACAGCCGCAACTGCCCCTTGGATCGTCAGGGCCGGTCCACCGATGTGGATTAAAATGCCTGGACACTGCGTTTCCCCCGCCCTTTGGGGCGTAAATGAGCCCAATGGCTCCATCGGTCCCGGATCGACCGATATATCCAAGGCGCCTCGTAACAGCAACAACCACACAGGTGAAAAAAATATAAATGTCAGGGCTGGTAGGTTACTGACACCACCCTAGCTCGAAAGAAACGCATGCCCTCCCTGATGTCCTCTACCGTTTCTGGTTCACAACCCGGGTGTGAGGCTCACGAATCAACGCTACACAAAGCTATGCCACACAGGCCATGCTTTGATCATCAACCACAAGACTCTGCTTTTCAACAAAAGCCTTGATCATTTGCCTCTTAGGCATGCCGCACAGGCAATTCACTACATGCGATTGATATCCATCAATATATAACCCCTGAGCTCGTACGTCTCAGAGAAGGGTGTTAAGCAAGAGAATAAATTCTCCGCCGCCAAACAGATGTATGTTTAATAGAAATCAATCACACAGACTAAAATCCAATGTCAGACACACAGTCCATTTACAAGTTCATTCTGGGTCTGAACGAAACCAAAGGCACCTTGTACCTCGCATATCCATCGATCTCCAAGTACATCTGGACGATCACCAACTGATTCCCTCCTCTTGGGTGTACAGCCCAATCAAGATCATCAGTAATCACCCAAATGATGTGAAGACCTCTGGTCTTCAACCACCGTCTTCATCCTCGACACCACGCCGAATCAGTTATTCAGAATGGGATAAACCCGGTCTTTCCGAATAACTCGCATATATAATAAACAAGTGTTACACAAACACAACATACGCCTCATTCCAATTCAGAATATTCTTACACTTTGGGAAAGGTTCCCATTAATTTTATCAAAGATAAATTTTTTAAATTTATTCTTTAATCTTCTTTGAATATCAATTCAAACTAGTCGGCATTAGCGAACCACACCGAAGTAATCATTTATTTTAATTTCCCAGTTCCAACCTATTCATCCCATAAAGTAAAACTGGTAATACTTCATATCTAACACCATGGTGTTATCGGTAAATTCAATTACCATTTCACGTTCAAATCTAATTAAAGATTTAACTATCACCTGGAGCAAAACTGGTGATATCCCATTATCGATCATTTCAATCTAATTAAAGATTCATTAAAACTCCACTTGGTTTTAATCTTCCCAAAAATCAATATTAATGATTGTTTAACTTGGGAAAATCACATCCTATCTTTAACTGGGTTAAAGAGCCAATGCCATTTAAAACACGGTTCACTATAAACCCAAAATCACATTCTATTGATTATCGAGTTAAAGAACAAGTGTTATTTAAAACACCGTTCACTATAAACCCAAAAATCAATTCAAATTAAATTCCAATTAAATACCATTTAATTGGTACACTTCATTAAATCTAAATAAAAAGATTAAATCTTTTTCACCACTGGGTTTAAGAACAGTGTTAATGAAGACACCATTCATGACAAACCCAAATCACATTTGATATTAAATACAAGGCTCTGAATAGAAAATATATCGGCTTATATTCAATATCAAATTCTACGACCAACAAATATCGTATTGGAAATAACGATATAAATATATCTTTCAAATTTCCATAACAATATCTGTATAATCACGAAATCCAACATCGAAATATTTCAAAGACAATTTCGATTCACATCCCTTCCAATTCAATTATTGGAAATTCTGGTTACTTTTAAAACCATTTCAAATCCACTTTATTTATTTTAAAAATAAATAGAATTATAATTCTAGTTCAAAACTAGTTCATTTCGATAAAAATCTATTTTTACCTTTTCAAATATGGGAATTTTCATCCCAATTCTTCACAAATCGTTTCTTATGATTTTACACAAATTATTACTATTTTTAATAATTTTATCAAGGCCCGTACAGTCAATTTCCACCAACGGCCATCGAACTGCACTTACAGCGACCTTTTCCAAATTTGATTTGGACATAATTCCAAATCCAACCATTAGATTTCAAATTTCCAATATTCGTTAGAAAGCTCTTTTCGATACGAACCCAAGGTTCCAGTTTTATGAGAATCTGACGGTAGGATCTCCCGCAATGTCAATTCAAAGTTAGTGGTCGAAATTCGCGAACTGCCGCAGCACGGCGCGTTCTATTCAGGCCATTATATTATATATATAATATATATAATATATACTTCGTCGACTTCCTTTTAAAATGTATTTTATAAATCGTTTTCAAAATGATTTCAACTTCATATTCAATTTCGAATCAAAATTGAATATTCCACATTATCGATATACAAATGATAATATTTTCAAACGTTAAATTTTGAAATCACTTTCTTTTCTATATTCATTATAAAAATGAATAAAATCGATATAAATATCGTTCACGTCAAAATGGCGTCAATCTAATCAACATGGCTTTTATTCACGCATGAATGTTTATTCTATTCAACACATGAATTTATTTTTCTATTCAACACATGAATTTATTTTCTATTCAACACGTGAATATTTTTCTATTCAACACATGAATATTTATTCTCTATTCAACATATGAATTTATTTTCTATTCAACACATGAATATTTATTCTCTATTCAACACATGAATTTATTTTACTATTCAACACATGAATATTTATTCTCTATTCAATACATGAATATTTATTTCCTATTTTCCAAATTTGGAATGAGGCCCAATCAATTACCATATAACGATAATTATATGGATTCTCTACAACACATATATATAACAGCAACGAAAAATCATCAACCATCATCCAGATTGCACCACACAACTGCCTAAGCATTAAATATAAATAATTAACGCTTACACAGTCTGTCAATCCATCGATTGACATACAACTAAACAATCGGGATTAGTGTACGTCAAATCTCATCCCAATACCCGTGTGGGGTTTCAAATCAATAAACACAGATTTTATTTGTGCAGTTGGGCGATGTGTAAAATTTATCGCCCCTATCAATATCAGTCAAATCAGTGTATATAAACAAATCATCCGATTTGTTTATAAATATTTATTTTATATATACGTTAAAAATTATATTTTTAACCATAAAATATTTTTCACTATAAATATTTTATTTCATTCCACATCACACAATCAATTGCACAACACAGCAACCAAACAAACAAGTCATCCATGGTCTGTGGATGACGGGTGTCGGGTGCTGCTAAGCACCGTCTGCATCCTAGTATATATATTTCAAACTAGAAATAAAAATAAAAGTGAGGAGTTCTCACCGACTAGCTAAACCAAACGCCACGACTCTTCATATGTAGGAATCTTCGTCGCACTCGCCTTTTGTCACTTTCGTTGTCCGTACCCACTACATATATAAAAATCACATTTTTTATTGTTGCTATGTATATAAAAATCACATTTTTATTCTCTATATGATATAAAAATCGTATTTTTAACCTTCTACTAATATAAAAATTATATTTTTAACCATCTACTAACATAAAAATTATATTTTTAACCTTCTACTAATATAAAAATTATATTTTTAACCTTCTACTAATATAAAAATTATATTTTTAACCTTCTACTAATATAAAAGTTATATTTTTAACCTCTTTCTCATCGCTTTCATATGATTAAAAATCCCATCTTTTCACGATTAAAAATCGAATCTTTTTAATGATAAAAATCAAACCTTTTGCTAATTAAAAATTATATACTTCTTCATTATACAAATAAAATCAGAAAACAAAAGAAAGAATATATATATATATATATATATATAAAATTAAAACAAACTTACAGTGTTTTAGATCGGGGGGGGGGGGGGGTTGTTGCTGTGAGGTCGGAGCGGGGTTCGGGGGGTTGCGGTGGAGGGTGTTGCCGGCGGTGGGGTGCGGTCTCAGGCGAGGGGTGGCGGACCAGGGGGCGATTTCCAGGATTGGGGTTTAGGGTTTCGAGCTAGGGCTGGGGAGAGAGGAGAGAGGGAAGAAGGGGGTGCGGCGCTGGGGAGGAGCGGCGTTGGTGGAGGCCGGGGTAGCAGCGGTGGTGCCAGCGCCTATCGCGCTCTGCGCGATGGGTTTCTCCATTTTTTTTCATTTTTACTTTAACTAACGGGGGAGAGGGAGAGAATAAAGAAGGGGGGCTATATAATAATATATATTTTATTATTTTAATTTCAAAAAGTTGACTTTTTTTATTTGACCTCTAAATGAGGCCCACCGGCTGTCATCCATAGCTAATTACCCCCATTCCGAACACAATGGGATATGTATCGTAAGCTGATTCGCTCGTTTCGATCAGTTTTCGTCAAAATCAAAATATAAATCTATATATTGAATTTGAACGCACATTTCAATTTACCGGGGCCACATACGGACTCTATAAATTCACGAAAAATATTTTCTAGCTTCGTGTTGACGATACGGTCCTAACAAAACTAATTTCATCAAATTCTGAGATCATTTGAAAAATGACCATTTTCCAGTCAATTAAAATTAACTGGAACTGGTCAAATGCGTTTTCTTTTTCCACGCTCGCATATTGATTCGAAAAATTACGAATTTTGGAATCTAGCAATAACTTGACATCACGGATCCAACAAAAGTGGTTTCGTCGAAAACCGAGGTCATTTGCAAAATTTCCATTTTTAAGGGCCAGAATTCCATAGCGACTATTCTGAAATTTCAATTGGGCATAATTTTTGATTCCCGCTATGAAATTTCAATTCTTCGAATTCGTTGGAAAGATATTCTCAAATAGATTCTATTATTTTTGGTTTCACTACAATCCGGTTTATTTTGAATCCTGTACATTCATTTGAAATTCGAAATCGAATTATCGAACTACCACGCCATTTTCAATTCCTTTTATGATTAAAATAAAATATTTATATTCTAACGTCGAGCTATATAAATATATACGTTCTAATTCTGTTCAAAAATAATTTCTCGTCGTTATTATTTATAATAATTCATTTTAAATATTCAAAATTCACCTAAATTGCCAAAATAAAAAATTTAAATTGGCTCGGATTTCCGGGTTATTACAATCTCCCTTACTTAAAACTTTTCGTCCCCGAAAAGGAACGAAGCCGAAAGTTGTTTAACTAATCAACTCAACTTTCATTATTTTCTTTACGGCTTAAGTTCTTCAACTTTTCAGTTTCTAAGAACTTTTCAAATTTTTCAAAAATTTGGCTAACACCCTAAATTTTCAAAAAATTTCGCCATAACCTCCCCTGCACCGGGGACTTCGGGATATTTCATATAGCCTCCCATGGCCTTCTTCAATCCAAAAGAAAAAGCCAAGCGGCTAGCCAATCGGCTCATAAAATCATCATCAACCAAACAAAACAGTAAATTATGGTAAACATGTACCTATTTGTCGGGCAAACAATTTTATTCTTCTGCTCTAGCCTCCTTGCTCTGACCAGTTCAATGTAAGTACATGTATATGCATGAAAATGCGATCATTTTTCAATACAGTTTAATATTTGATTCAATTTGGTTATAGGTTCAACATCTTAATTAATCACAACAATAATCAAACAACACAATCAACAATCAATTAGTTGATTAGCCTTTTATATTTATAACTTTGATATATAGTCAAAAAATCAGATTTTTGATGCCAAATCACAACAATAAGCTCTATCTAATTTTGGTTCTCACACCAGTCAATTGGAAATATGTAGAAACCTCACTTTCGTCACTCGAATATAAATCCACTGATGATGCAGCTGCTATCATCAGTGTCATCTCCGGGCGACTAGAGTGTGATTCTATATCTACCCAATATATTAAAACTTCGAATACCCGTGAATCAGACCTGTATGCAAAATCTTTATATATTAGATTACCCAAATTCAATACAAATAAATATTCAAATACGTTGAATAATTGATTTAAATTTTCAAAACAAAATTCGTTTTCATTTTAAAAATATACTCTTCACACTCGTTCTATGGTACTACTGATCCCATCTCTAACGAGTCATTCCCATTGGATATTACTAATCCAATTTCTGATGAATTCTTTCGTTTGGTTCTAACGTGTCTTGTTCTCCGAGCTCTGTAAACCGAGGCTTTGATACCAAGCTGTTACGACCTGAACTTCTCCGGTAAGGAAAGCCCGGATTGAATTGAGGACAAGCCACATCAGAACACAAACAGAAGAACATTTCATTGTATATTACAACAATTACATCAGGATACAAGAATAAACAGAGTTTGAATATATATTACACAGAAAATATTAGAGATTTAAATTACATTTAAATACATTGCAGCGGAAAAATAATACAAAACACAACTGAAAGAGATATACGGATACATAGCTTTTCGGATATCATTCCAGCTGTAAATCAGGATCCTGTGAATATAAATCTGCAAAACTAAAACTACTAGCTGCCGTTGTCAAAATAAGGGCACCCAGAGTTTAGGTTAAAACAATAAACTCCAGGTCAGTCATGAGACTGGTGTGAGAACTAAAACAGTTATTAATCTTTATTTTAAAGTTAGGTAAATCAAGGGACCACGCCGTATAACACGGAACTGGTTTCCTCCCAAGAATACCAGTGCATAAAACAACAGCGCAATGCTAAAATAAAGAACAATGAAGCTATTATAAGACCCAGGTCCCATCACACAATGCAACACAAGCCGGAGGATAGGGTTTTACCTTATAATAGCCAAAGAATGCTTGATACGCTAAATCTCATCTTTTATTATTACTATAAGTGTATAGTGTCAAAAGAATTTCAATCATAAATATTAATCATAGACGGCATGAGTACTATATATCATGTCGCCAATACTAGGCTCTACAATCAAAACCCCACATGTCACGTATTGGAAGTTGGATTTCCATCTGTGAATCGAGGCAAAAGATAGTCCTCTACCGATTCGAGACTCTCTAGCCCGAGCCTCAAGAACAACCGCAACTGCCCCTTGGATCGTCAGGGCCGGTCCACCGATGTGGATTAAAATGCTTGGACACTGCGTTTCCCCGCCCTTTGGGGCGTAAATGAGCCCAATGGCTCCATCGGTCCCGGATCGACCGGTATATCCGAGGCACCTCGCAACAACCACACAGGTGAAAATAATATAAATGTCAGGGCTGGTAGGTCACTGACACCACCCTAGCTAGAAAGAAACGCATGCCCTCCCTGATGTCCTCTCCCGTTTTTGGTTCACAACCGGG
The DNA here is from genome assembly GCA_030737875.1 of Allium sativum. Lineage (NCBI taxonomy): Eukaryota > Viridiplantae > Streptophyta > Magnoliopsida > Asparagales > Amaryllidaceae > Allium > Allium sativum. The sequence goes on from CM060910.1 coordinate 105,039,637, forward strand.
GTATGAGGCTCGCAAATCAACGCTACACAGAGCTATGCCACACAGGCCGTGCTTTGATCATCAACCACAAGACTCTGGTTTTCAACAAAAGCCTTGATCATTTGCCACTTAGGCATGCCACACAGGCAATTCACTCCACACGCTTGATATCCATCAATATTTAACCCCTGAGCTCGTACGTCTCAGAGAAGGGCGTTAAGCAAGAGAATAAATTCTCCGCCGCCAAACAGATGTATATTTAGCAAAAATCAATCACACAGACTAAAATCCAATGTCAGACACACAGTCCATTTACAAGTGCGTTCTGGGTCTGAACGAAACCAGAGGCACCTTGTACCTCACATATCCATCGATCTCCAAGTACGTCTGGACGATCACCAACCGATTCCCTCCACTTGGGTGTACAGCCTAATCAAGATCATTAGTAATCACCCAAACGATGTGAAGACCACCGGTCTTCAACCACCGTCTTCATCCTCGACACCACGTCGAATCAGTTATTCAGAATGGGACAAACCCGGTCTTTCTGAATAACTCGCGTATATAATAAACAAGTGTTACACAAACACAATATACGCCTCAATCCAATTCAGAATATTCTTACACTTTGGGAAAGGTTCCCATTAATTTTATAAAAGATAAATTCTTTAAATTTATTCTTTAATCTTCTTTGAATATCAATTCAAACTAGTCGACATTAGGAACCACACCGAAGTAATCATTTATTTTAATTTCCCAATCCCAATCTATTCATCCCATGAAGTAAAACTGGTAATACTTCATATCTAACACCACGGTGTTATCGGTAAATTCAAGTACCATTTCACGTTCAAATCTAATTAAAGATTTAACTATCGCCTGGAGCAAAACTGGTGATACCCCATTATCGATCATTTCAGTCTAATTAAAGATTCATTAAAACTCCACTTGGTTTTAATCTTCCCAAAAATCAATATTAATGATTGTTTAACTTGGGAAAATCACATCCTGTCTTTAAATGGGTTAAAGAGCCAATGCCATTTAAAACACGGTTCACTATAAACCCAAAATCACATTCTATTGATTATCGGGTTAAAGAACAAGTGTTATTTAAAACACCGTTCACGATAAACCCAAAAATCAATTCAAATTCAATTCCAATTAAATACCATTTAATTGGTACACTTCATTAAATCTAAATAAAAAGATTTAATCTTTTTCTCCACTGGGTTTAAGAACAGTGTTAATGAAGACACCATTCACGACAAACCCAAATCACATTTGATATTAAATACAAGGCTCTGAATAGAAAATATATCGGCTTATATTCAATATCAAATTCTACGACCAACAAATTTCGTATTGGAAATAACGATATAAGTATATCTTTCAAATTCCCATAATAATATCTATATAATCACAAAATCCAACATCAAAATATTCCAAAGACAATTTCGATTCACATCCCTTCCAATTCAATTATTGGAAATTCTAGTTACGTTTAAAACCATTTCAAATCCACTTTATTTATTTTAAACATAAATAGAATTATAATTCTAGTTCAAAACTAGTTCATTTCGATAAAAATTTATTTTTACCTTTTCAAATATGGAAATTTTCATCCCAATTCTTCACAAATCGTTTCTTATGATTTTACACAAATTATTACTATTTTTAATAATTTTATCAAGGCCCGTACAGTCGATTTCCACCAACGGCCATCGAACTGCACTTACATCGACCTTTTCCAAATTTGATTTGGACATAATTCCAACTCCAACCGTTAAATTTCAAATTTCCAGTATTCGTTGGAAAGCTCTTTTCGATACGAACCCAACGGTTTCGGTTTTAGGAGAATCCGACGGTCGGATCTCCCACAACGTCAATTCAAAGTCAATAGTCGAAATTCGCGAACTACCGCAGCGCGGCGCGTTCTATTCAGGCCATTATATTATATATATATAATATATAATATATACTTCGTCGATTTCCTTTTAAAACGTATTTTATAAATCGTTTTAAATTCGTTTTCAAAACGACTTCAACTTCATATTCAATTTCGAGTCAAAATTGAATATTCCACATCATCGATATACAAATGATAATATTTTCCAACGTTAAATTTTGAAATCACTTTCTTTTCTATATTCATTATAAAAATGAATAAAATCGATATAAATATCGTTCACGTCAAAATAGCGTCAATCTAATCAACACGGCTTTCATTCAACACATGAATGTTTATTCTATTCAACACATGAATTTATTTTTCTGTTCAACACATGAATTTATTTTCTATTCAACACATGAATATTTTTCTATTCAACACATGAATATTTATTCTCTATTCAACACATGAATTTATTTTCTATTCAACACATGAATATTTATTCTCTATTCAACACATGAATTTATTTTTCTATTCAACATATGAATATTTATTCTCTATTCAACACATGAATATTCATTTCCTATTTTCCAAATTTGGAATGAGGCCCAATCAATTACCATATAACGTCAATTATATGGATTCTCTACAACACATATATATAAAAGCAATGATAAATCATCAACCATCATCCAGAGTGCACCACACAACTGCCTAAGCATTAAGTATAAATAATTAACGCTTACACAGTCTGTCAATCCATCGATTGACATACAACTAAACATCGGGATTAGTGTACGTCAAATCTCATCCCAATACCCGTGTGGGGTTTCAAATCAACAAACACAGATTTTATTTGTGCAGTTGGGCGATGTGTAAAATTTATTGCCCCTATCAATATCAGTCAAATTAGTGTATATAAACAAATCATCCGATTTGTTTATAAATATTTATTTTATATATATGTTAAAAATTATATTTTTAACCATAAAATATTTTCCACTATAAATATTTTATTTCATTCCACATCACACAATCAATTGCACAACACAGCAACCAAACAAACAAGTCATCCATGGTCTGTGGACGACGGGTGTCGGGTGCTGCTAAGCACCGTCTGCATCCTAGTATATATATTTCAAACTAGAAATAAAAATAAAAGTGAGGAGTTCTCACCGACTAGCTAAACCAAACGCCACGACTCTTCATGTGTAGGAATCTTCGTTGCGCTCGCCTTTTGTCACTTTCGTTGTCCGTACCCACTACATATATTAAAATCACATTTTTATATTGTTGCTATGTATATAAAAATCACATTTTTATTCTCTATATGATATAAAAATCGTATTTTTAACCTTCTACTAATATAAAAATTATATTTTGAACCTTCTACTAATATAAAAATTATATTTTTATCCTCTTTCTCTTCGCTTTCATATGATTAAAAATCCCACCTTTTCACTATTAAAAATCGAATCTTTTTAATGATAAAAATCAAACCTTTTGCTAATTAAAATTTATATACTTCTTCATTATACAAATAAAATCAGAAAACAAAAGAAAGAAAATAATTATATATATAATTAAAACAAACTTACAGTGTTTCAGATCAGAGGGGTGGGGGGGGGGGGGGGGGGGTTGTTGTTGCGAGGTCGGAGCGGGGTTTAGGGGGTTGCGGTGGAGGGTGTTGCCGGCGGTGGGGTGCAGTCTCCGGCGAGGGGCGGCAGACCAGGGGGGATTTCCGGGATTGGGGTTTAGGGTTTCGAGCTAGGGCTGGGGAGAGAGGAGAGAGGGAAGAAGGAGGGTGCGACGCTTGTGAGGAGCGGCGCTGGTGGAGGCCGGGGTAGCGGCGGTGGTGCCAGCGCCTGTCGCGCTCTACGTGATGGGTTTCTCCATTTTTTTTCGTTTTTACTTTAACTAACGGGGGAGAGGGAGAGAATAAAGAAGGGGGGCTATATAATAATATATATTTTATTATTTTAATTTCAAAAAGTTGACTTTTTTGTTTGACCTCTAAATGAGGCCCACCACCTGTCGTCCATAGCTAATTACCCCCATTCCGAACACAATGGGATATGTATCGTAAGCTGATTCGCTCGTTTCGATCAATTTTCATCAAAATCAAAATATAAATCTATATATTGAATTTGAACGCACATTTCAATTTACCGGGGACACATACGGACTCTATAAATTCCCGAAAAATATTTTCTTGCTTCGTATTGACGACACGGTCCTAACAAAACTAATTTAATCAAATTCTGAAATAGTTTGAAAAATGACCATTTTCCAGTCGATTAAAATCAACTGAAACTGGTCAAACGCGTTTTCCTTTGCCACGCTCGCATATTGATTTGAAAAATTACGAATTTTGGAATATAGCGATAATTTGACATCACGAATCCAACAAAAGTGGTTTCGTCGATAACCGAGGTCGTTTGCAAAATTTCCATTTTAAGGGCCAGAATTTCGTAGCGACTATTCTGAAATTTCAACTGGGCATAATTTTTGATTCCCGCTATGAAATTTCAATTCTTCGAATTCGTTTAAAAGATATTCTCAAATAGATTCTATTATTTTTGGTTTCACTACAATCTGGTTTATTTTGAATCCTGTACATTCATTTGAAATTCGAAATCGAATTATCGAACTACCGCGCCATTTTCAATTCCTTTTATAATTAAAATAAAATATTTATATTCTAACGTCGAGCTATATAAATATATACGATCTAATTTTGTTCAAAAATAATTTCTCGTCGTTATTATTTAAAATAATTCATTTTAAATATTCAAAATTCACATAAATTTCCAAAATAAATTTTTTAAATTGGCTCGGATTTCCGGGTTATTACATTAATTGGATACCAAATGGAGTTTAGTTTAGAAATGGCAAATGGAGTTTAGTTTAGAAATGAAGAAGATAATGAATGGTTCTTTCGGTGCCAGTATTTGTAAGAGTTAGAAACTTAACTCTTATGTTTAAGCTAAACTATACAAATATGTAGGGGAGGTCGGCTAATGTCTGTAAGCTGTCATGAATTGAATATACATCAGATCGTGTTTTCCTTTGTCATGAAGCTAGGAGGTAGTAGTCTGTTTGATTGCAAAGAACAAAGAAGTACGCCCTTTGTTTGATTTTTATTTTATCGTTTTAGGGTAGGTTGAGGAAAAAAGCAGTACAAATAAGGTGAAAAATACATATTTTAATTTAAGTTTAGCGTGCCTGTTACATGAAACTTCATTCGTTTACAGACCTTTATTAACAAAAAAAAATACCGTTATTACGAGCAATGTGTCATGATCCCAAAAATATAATAAAATAGACAAGATAACTTATTTTGTGAAACCAAAAGATGTTGATTCAGGGTGCAAAATACGTTAAACAAAAAGTAGCTTATTTTCCAAAATAAAAATTATAGAAAAATTCTATAAATTAAACTGAAAATACATCTTGAACATTTTGTCCAAATACAAAACTAGTATTTAATTATAATTAAATATATCGTCATAGTTTATAAACGATTCCATAATGACTTTTTGAAAATTTTATTTGGATATAACTCACAATATAAGACGAAATCTCGATTTTCCACTTCCATTAGAAAAATACAGTTAAATAGATTCGAACATTTCTTGTTTTAGAGAAATTCGACTTATAATGAATCCTATATATTCATTTAAAGTTCAAAACTCAATATTACGAACTACTGCGACATTATGAGCTCGATTATAATTATATTTTAATTAATATGTGTAAACTTCATTTAAATAATATATTTGTTATTATAATTCGAATATAAAATTTAGTTAAATATCTTATATGATCTAATTTACACAGTATTTCAAAATCAACTCATTCCGACCATTTCAGAATTAAAATTATTATTCTACTATTTAAAATAATAAAATGTTCAAAATATTTGAATTCAAACCATTTAAATTATCAAACCAGTACTCTAAAATAATTAAATTAATTAATTAATTATTAAATCGCAAAAATTCCAGGATGTTACGTTCCGTCCCCCTTAAAAGGATTTCTCCTCGAAATTACTAAGGTAAGAAAAATGCTACAAATCTATATTAAATAGGTTAAAAATCATTTGTTTTACTTCTTAACTTCAGTTTCAACTGAATCAATCAATTTCAATTAAAACACTAATTTGTTAACGAAAATTTTCAAAAAAATTGAAAATTTTCTAATACCTTAAATTTTCAAAAAAATTCGCCAACGTCTCCTTTGCATGGCTCAATCGTACAACAATAACTCGCCTCTCTAGGCCTTCTTCAATCCAAAAGAAAATTAAACAGCCAAGCGGCTTGCCCGACAGGCTCATAAATCTCAAACTTAATATAATATAAACCTGTACCTTTTTTGTCGAGCATTCAACTCTATCTCTTCCATTTGTTATCACTTCAGCGTACAAAAATGTGTTTCCAAATGGGTCTCCACACGACTCATCCTCAAATCCAATCATTCGCTTATACCCAAGCCAAATTCAAACTCCGGTTCCAATCTCACTCCCAAATCCTACTCAACAATTCAATTCCAGTCCAGATTATCTCTAATCCAATCCAATTTCATTTAGCTTAGTTTAAGTTAAAATTTAAATTTATTTATTCACTTTTACCATTTCAATATGTTTAACTTTATAAGTTAAATTTAAATTTCATAATTCAAATTCTTGGGTTTTATTTCAAATCAGTTTAAAATTGTATATATTTACATGTAATAATAGCAATTCAAAAACTTTGAATTTTTGAACAACTTATTTCCTCAAAACAATTCAAAACAAAACATTTGGTAGTAATCCGTCACTTAGAAACTCGAAATTGAACACTAGTGATGCTGCAGTCATCATCAGAATTATTTCCAGCTATCGAAGCGAGTTCAATACTATCACTTCAAAACTCATTTTTTTTTAATATTTCAAATTTTGAAATTGTTCAAAATATCCTTTTCAATGCTTGAAAATCATTTCCAAGTTCCCCGAGGATCTTTAAATTTCATTATATTTAATCCAAATTCATTTTCAAACAACTTCACAAGTTTCCAGAGTTCTCAATTCCAATTCTATTTAAATTTAGATTTAACTCATCTGATTTTATATATTACTCTTATATGAATTCTTATTTGTTATTTATAACCATCTCAATTATAATCTTATCTGATTATAATTACGACCAACACATCCAATATATATTATAATAATTTCAATATACATACTTCTTTATATCAAAATATATTTTGGGTAAAATTATTTCGTTTACCCTCTTTCAAAAACATACTGTGTCGATTCATCGTATTCAAGTGTTTAGAAACTCCTATCGACATTGTGGTGCCCCACCGTCGACCAGAATGCATAAGCCACTCAACCAATAAATCTCCACAATATAAAACCATTTTTATACAATTTACAAATACGCTCTCTCGTATATATACACTCAACTCAATATAGGATATTACTAATTCCACCTCTATTGAGTTACGCCACAGAGCCAAGGTAATCACTTAACCTTCAGCTCTGATACCACTATAACGACCCAAGGATTTTCGAGTAAGCTTTTCAACCGTCCTCTCAGCCCCTAGGTAGCAGGCTAACATCCCACCGGGGCTTACAGAGGTACCCCTACACCTTGTTTTATGGCCATCCTCTCGACTCGACCAACCCACATTTTCGGGACATGTAGGGGTAAGAGTCTCCCGTTCGCCGCCTTACGCGAAGCGAGAACCCCCTATCATGCGTCTCCTAGCTTACGCCAGCAATAAGGACTGGTGTGAGTAAACTCCAATCACTTAGTTTAACTTTTCCACAATCCTTTACAAATAAATGATAATCGTAAGACCGATCCACACATATCAAATAAATGATAATCGTAAGACCGATCCACACATAAACACAGATGGTTTTTACTTTATGATACCCAAAACATTTCTTAAGATCAACACTTTTGTGATATTATAATAATGTATAAATAAAGTAAATAACAATCTAGCAGAACGCTTCCATCTCACGTTCTACATATATAATATATAATCAAAACCACGGGCTATTATTGGGTAATGAATTTCCAACGACAAGGTATGGAACCAACTTCCAATCAGTGTACTCTAGAGGAGATACACTGGAGTTCAACAAGAGCATCTTGTAACTTAGCCACACACGACTGGCCATTCATTTCGCTTCAATGTTACGAATATATCGTCACCTTACGGTTGGTACACTAACATAACCATTCTCGGGAGATACAGAATTTAAGAAGTAACAAATATAAATATTCTCTAGATGGAGACAATATACCCTAATTGGGTGCGACCCACTTAGCCATGCTACCTGCCCGATTTCTGTCATTTCTCGGTTGATGAGGCTTGAGGTCATAATCTATACTTTGACAAATCAAATTATTGTATACTTTGAATGCCACATCGTCATACCCGCCAAATCACAAATTGATTTCCTTAAAAATACCAAGGGTATAATGCTAAGAGAAACTAATTCCTTCACCACCAAATGTGAATACGTTTGAAGAGATCAACTTATGCGATCTATTAGATATACTCTATCAGACATACGTCCATACAAGTGTCCTGGGATTGGACAAAACGAAGGCACTATACTGTAAATCCATCTTAGACAACTTCTACCAAGGATCGCCTTTTCCGATAATAAATCTGATTCCGGTCTCTCCTTATTGACAACGGAAAAATGGTCAAAAACTTTGACAGTCGGTTATTTAACTATCAAAGGAAAACATCCATACAAACAACGATCTTATTTCCAAATGGAAATAATATCGATCGACCATCAATCAACAATGAGCTCCTTTAATTTAATTCAATAATTTGTTCATTTACAAATTTCCTTTTTCCCATATTTCTTAAACCCGTTTTAGACTCCTACGATTCGCGGAAAAACATTTTCATATATCCACGAATTTCTTATTTTATGTATTTAGAAAATATAGGCTATTTATATTGGAAAACATTTCCATTTCTTATTCACGCATCACTATCTTTTCACATCCATCAGTCCCTAACCGAAAACTAGTAAGAGAACAACTCCCTAAGTATTAACCCCGAAGGCCGAAACCAACATCAAATGAACACTCAGAAAGCCATTCAACTTTACTAATTTCCAGTCACTTTCAAATTCTCTTAAATCCATTCTTAACTCCAAAATAATTTCATTTTCATTTTCAATGCTTAGAAAACATCTTTGGTTATATTTGGAAAACATTTCCAAAATATTTTATAATAATTATCCCATTTCTAATTATTGGTTATAAACCCAACTTCTTGTCATTTATATACCAGGTTTATAACTTAATCTCGAGTATATATTCAATTATAAATTATTGGTTTTAAATCAAATATTAATTTTCTTATCAAATTTTCTGAATTATATAATATATAATTCATAAAAATAAATTATTCGAGCTCGTCGAATTCTAATTACAAATCCTTGTGTTTTTGTTTCAATTCCTTTTACGTTTCGAATATTGAAATAATTTCATTATTTTTCTTTCTACATGATTTACCTTTTCCTTTTAAATAATTTCATTTCTTATATTTTAAAATTATTTAATAATAATTATTCTTTATTTCTAACATCAAACTACTTGCTTTAATATAATTAAAACAAGTTATTATATTCTAATCTATTTGAAATTCAATTTCTATTTAAAAATAGATTACCCTTTTTAAAACCCCAAGTCCTTTTCCAATATATTCGAATATATTTTTCGGTATTTGAATACCAGTTATTTTAGGTCAATGTTGTTCAAAAATCCCAACCACACAATAATCAATCACGGATTTACTCGTCACATCATATAATGCAACATATGAAAAACAACAATATAAATTGTTGAGGAATCCAGTTGGATTCCTCCAACCTGTTTCTATACATCCATAGTCCTTAATCAACATCAATAATATATATTTCATATAAATATGAAATACTACAGTAAATAGAATCAGTATTCAACGAACGAAACTGATATATATAACTAACTATATGTATTCTTTCAACCAGTTCATCCAAACAACCATCACACAATATTCAATCATCATTTATTAATATTAAGTAACATTTATAAAATTATAAAACTGGTCAGAGTTAGTGAATTTACTCACTTTGGTTGTTAATCGTTGAATAACGGTTAACATTCCATAGATCTGTTAAGACATTTAATTGTATCATAATTCCAAACGAGCTCCTAATGGTTCCAAACTGATTCCAGTACGTAGCCTACGATCCCAACGGATCAGACATTTCGTGAAATTGACAATGCATACAAAAGTTATTATAGATTTAGTTAAATACACTATGAAATATTGAATTTAAACTTTGTAAAAATTGATATTGGGCTTTACCATTTAATTCATGTCGGTCCATTACCTTATAACCCGCCATGCACAGTATTTTCTTCCTCCTATCCAAGAGTTGAAACCCCCTTCTCCCTGAAGCATTCAAACCATTTCGAGCTATCATGCTACCCTTCTCAAAAGTTCACCATTTCAAAACATGTTGGCTCCCATTTTATCCCGTTTATAAATTTCGAACCCACTCCTGCATTTATTTATTTTACTCCACCTTTTATCGGAACACGCACGAGCCCCTATCCACGTAAATTCTTCATCTTCCCCGTTGATGGAAACTGGAAACAAGCTTCTTTTTTGAAAACTTCCTCCATTACTGTAACACTCCACGTCCATTAATGTCACTCACCAGGGGAATGCATTAACTTCCATGGAGGTCATAAGTGAATATAGAACAGAGAAATTACAACAAGACAGATAATAAATAGCACTTGAAAATCTAAAACTTCATTTTATTGTAGCGGAAATTAAATATGTCTGTTACATCATAAAACCATAGATCATAACCAAGTACAATATCCATCTTCACAAAAAAAAAAAAATACATAATCCCATTACAATAAATAGCCATTAAAAAGAAAGATAACAAGCTGGACTTTACTTCTGCAGTCCAAGCTTTCCAAGAGACAAGCGATCCAACTAGACTCCACTAGAACTTGGCCCAACCTGAGGACTTGAAGGAAAAAAAAGATGGAAAAGAGGGGGTCAGACATAAAGTCTGGCGAGTATGATAATTCTACAATACTATTATCAAAATAACTGGACTAAGGCATAAGCTAGAAAACAAGGAAATGTCTATGAAAGAGCAGATTAAGGACATAGACAATCGCTAAAGGAAACGTTATAGGCGCTCCTAAATACTAAAGGATAAACACTATACTGCACCATACCAGTCACCCTAAAGATTGATCCCACTTAGCTTCACTTAGAAACTTTCTTAATGGCTTTACGTACTCCTAGCTGACTACATAGGTGCCGCCTGCCCCTATCTCCACTAGGTGTACCCCACTTTCCATTTTTCGATCGGCTCCCTACTCGTAGATACCCGTGCTGGCCCCACAGTGGGGTGTATCATTCCCCTAAAGTGGCAACCCGATATAACGGAGATGCAAGGCTTATACCTACACGATGCAACAACGTCTTACCTACCAGCCCGGGTCCACACACGCATATGAAACCCGTTGGACTTGCGTTGCCACCGCTCCCTGTTTTGGCCTCTTATAGTCAAACCCAGTATGCGTGTCCCGTCCTTGACTTGGGTCGAGCCCACAAAGATACGTTTTGGGATACTGGTTGAAATGGGCCCCCATTATTTCCCACAAGCATTCCACCTAAGCTTGTCCCATTAGTCCATCCACTTAACCCACTTAGTCATGTTCATTTACATGTGTATTTGGTTAAGTCTAATCGTATTTCAAATGCCTCTAAAGGCAACAACTAGATTCCTTATGCCACCCAAGGCACCTACTTAACCCCCATGTCCCACCTTACATGATTATCTGGCTAAGTATTTCTTAATTCATTAAGGCCATAACCTCATAAAGACCTCTCACATTAGACTAGCATTTATGGCAGCTGGATTTGCCGGGCGGGTCCGGGCAGTCTTATACCATAAAAGAGTCTAACCTCGTGTCTTTACAACTGTTATGCTTTAGTTTGGGCCTAGGACCTCTCACATTGGGCCGACATTTGTGACTACTGGATTTGCCGGGCGGGTCCGGGCAGGTTTACGTCACAAACGGGTCCAACCTCGTGTCCTAAGCATTGATTATTAATAATAATCCACTTTCCCCAATTTTAATAATTCCCTATTTGAATTATTAATTAATTCCAAATTTAGCAATGTCCATAATTGACTCAATCATCGACATCCATTTAAGGCATGCAAAATCATATCAATTGCAACCCAATTTATTAATTTCCTAATATTACCCCTACCCTACGTTTGAACGTTTATTCGCAAAATGTATGCTAGACCCGATTAGTCTAACTCATAGCATAAAAGAAAATATTCACAACAATCATATATATGTGACTAAATAAATCATAACAAGGGGTGAAACTTGCATACATCCAAAATTACAACTTGCATAAGGTTATACATGTCATGGATCTAAGGGTGTCAACTTATTCATAATTCACATAATTTGATTTTGATCAAATTTCATAAATTTGTATAGGACATGTGGGAATCAACATCATTAACAATATGGTTTTATATGGGTACACCTAACTCAATAGGCAAATTCCCAAAAATCAAAATTCATTTAATCATAGATTCATGTATATGGGTACACCTAACTCAATAGACAAATTCCCATATTCAAGATCCAATTAATTTGTAGATTCATGTATATGGGTACACCTAACTCAATAGGCAAATTCCCATAATCAAGATCTATTATAAAAAAAACATAAACTTTAAACATGATCCAATTCGCATAAATAATAACATCATGATTTTACAACTTGTATGATTCAACACAACTTAACATGACATCATTATCATATAACATAAGTATTTCAACATATGTGATAATATGAGATCTACAACATATATAAGATTTACAACATAGCATATCATAATTTGCAACATAGCATGATATGATTTACAACATAGCATAGCATGATTTACAACATGGCATAACATGATTTATAACATAGCATAGCATGATTAATCACATATGACATAGCATAGGATTATTTACAACATAATCACTACAACATAACAACATATATATGATAACATAATAGCATAACAAGAGATCCACGACATAATTTACAAATACATAACAATTCATATCACTTTCTTGTGATCCATTCATAACTTAATCTAATTATTTTATAATAATATTGTGAGATTCATCATACTCACAATTTAAAGAAGAGAAATAGAAAGAGTCTTTGATTTAATTTGTTTGTTGAGTAGATTTAGTTGTAGGCTAGGCTTTCTCCTTCTTCTTTAGTTTGTGACGGCTATGCTGAACTCCATGGCAACGGCATGTCGGTAGCTCTCCAATTTTTCAAGTGATTTAGGGTTAGAGTCTACCCACTTATTTATAGGCGTTAGGATGCATTTAGGCCATTAGATTTACCCTTGAATAGATTAGAGCCATTAGATTTCGTCCAGCCTTCAAGACACAGCCCGAAAACCCAACCAGATGCACCCCAGGTCACCTGGGCTCGACCAGGGAGGTCGACACCCAGGTCGACTCCCAAGTCGACCCCCAGGTCGACCTGGTCTGGGCGGGAGTTTTCCCGCCTGCCTCCATTTCTGTGTTTTTTTGAAATCTGTTTTAAAATTTGAATTTTTCGTGAAACTTCTCGAGGCCATATCTCGGTCATTCAAACTCCGATTCACAAAATTTCGGACTCTATTTCGCGTATTTTTCCGAGACGAACACAATGGCGCAGCCCGTTTCCCAATATTCTTATATTTGAAATTAATTATTCTTTCATTTGTGAATGTTAGTATTAACTGATTTACGGGGTGTTACATTCTCCCCTCCTCAAAGGATTTCGACCCCGAAATCTTCAAGTCAAGAAGAATGTTTAACCTAACATCCAATCAAACATCTACTCAATCATCAAACACTGGCATCCACTGTCCTTATAGACTTCTAATGCTTTTATGTTTAAATGCATAGTGTGTGTATATGTTCGTATCTAATGCAAAATCAGGCGGTCCACTGATTCAGTTGACCTCCTTGATGCAGTTCATGATAGTGCTATGCATCCATTATGTATGCAAAAGATCCTAATTGCTTACATACTACTTTTATATGCGTGCACATCCATTCAACCGAATGCAGCATCTATATGATGGTACAACCATTATACATCCATTATACTAAATACATTCATTTATGCAATATGCAATATGTAGTGACTGAGCCGATCTAGTGCCTAAAGTGTGTGTATATATGCATCCACGAGCAACCACTAGCAAACACTTGCATCCATTTTGCATCCATCATACATAACATGTCTCAAACACATGTTTCAACCATAGGATTATCCTAACTAAAGGTCAAAGATACTAATGAGAGGACATACTAAAGATAAGATAAGATAAGCTAAGCGATAAAGGAGAAATTAAAAGACATACCCTCAAAAAGAAAAGGGTACAACGAACGCATCTTCTCTTCTGTCTCCCAAGTAGCGTTGCTCTCATCATGTCCCCATTGCACTTTAACTAGTCTGACCTCTCGATTCCTCAACTTTTTGATCTCCGACCCAAGAATGCATGTAGGAGCTCGTCTAATTGTTGCATCCCGCTCTATTTCCACCTCTTTAAGCAAGCTCGGCTCTACCACCTCTGCGGTCTTGTGCAAACACTTCCTCAAATGTGATACATGGAATACGTCGTGTACTCCACTAAGTTTCTCAGGCAACTCCACCCTATAAGCCATCTTCCCAATCCTGTCTTTTATAGGAAACGGCCCTACAAACCTTGGCGCTAATTTCCCAACGGACCCAAAGCGAACAACATTCCGTAACGGAGATACTTTGATAAAAACCATGTCCCCAATGTCAAACTCAAGATCTGTCCTCCTCTTATCAGCATACAATTTCTGCCTATCTTGTGTTGCTTTCATCCTCCTTCGAATCAAATCAATCTTCTCCGAGGTTTCCCTAACCATATCGGGCCCAAGTAGGATTTTATCGGTAGATTCCCACCAACATGTAGGCGAACGACAAGGCCTTCCATAAAGAGCTTCGAAAGGTGCCATGCCAATACTAGACTGAAAGCCATTATTATATGCGAATTCTACCAACGGAAGGTGCTCTTCCCATGTACCCCCAAAGTCTAGGATACAAAGCCTTAAAAGATCCTCTAGAATACGATTCAACCTCTCGGTCTGGCCGTCCGTCTGAGGATGATATGCGGTGCTCAAACATAGCTGAGTCCCTACCGCCTCTTGTAAACTCTTCCAAAATTCGCTAGTGAAGATGGGATCACGGTCGCTTACTATACTAGAAGGAATACCGTGCAAACGAACTTTCTCTTTAATGTATACAGAAGCCAACCACGGAGCAGTCCTCTTACTTTTCACGGGAATAAAATGGGCGCTCTTAGTAAGTCTATCTACTATAACCCAAATCCCCGTATTACCCTTCCTTGATCTTGGTAATCCATCCACAAAATCCATTGAGACGCTTTCCCATTTCCATAGTGGAACTTCCAATGGGTGAAGCAACCCACCGGGTTTCTTTTGTTCCGCTTTTACTCGTTGGCACACCAAGCATCTAGCGACGTACTCGGCCACATCCTTTTTCATACCGGCCCAAAAGAAAACCCGCTTCATATCTTTGTACATCTTGTCTCCGCCGGGATGAATGGTCATCTTTGAGCGATGAGCATCATCAAGAATGGCCTTCCTTAAGTCTTCGTCTTGTGGTACACAAAGTCTATTATCCCTTCGTAACCAACCCTTATCGTCTAGGGTATACCTACGAAGATGGCTAGACGACTCCCCTCCTTTGAGCTTTTCTACTATCTCAACCAACTGTGCGTCGTCTTGCTGTGCCTCACCAACTCGTCCTAGAAGTGTAGGTCTAACATCCAAGGATGCTAATAAACCAGGTACTAGGTCAACGGAGGGTCTAAAGTCAAACATGGAGATGAATTCTAAGCTTCGTCGTTCAACAAACAACGGACTCAAGGACAACCTTTTCCTACTTAAGGCGTCTGCTACCACGTTACCCTTGCCCGGGGTATATGCTATTTCAAAATCGTAGGAGGCTAAGAATTCCATCCACCGTTGCTACCTTAAATTCAAATCCTTCTGAGAGAATAAGTATTTTAATGATTTGTGGTCAGTGA
This sequence comes from Allium sativum, assembly GCA_030737875.1. NCBI lineage: Eukaryota > Viridiplantae > Streptophyta > Magnoliopsida > Asparagales > Amaryllidaceae > Allium > Allium sativum. The sequence continues at coordinate 105,055,713 of CM060910.1, forward strand.
ACAGTTCGAATTTCTCACCAAGAAGATAGTGACGCCAAGACTTAAGCGCGAAAACAATTGCGGCTAACTCAAGGTCATGCGTAGGGTAATTCTTTTCATGAACCCTCAACTGCCTTCCACCATAGGCTATTACTCTTCCCTCTTGCATGATGACCGCGCCAAGTCCCGTCCCACAAGCATCAATATAGACGGTAAACGGTTTATTCCCGTCTGGCAGCACTAAGACTGGGGCCGAAGTTAAGGCTCTCTTTAAACGTTGGAACGCATCATCACAATCTTCGTCCCATGTAAAAACCAGGTTCTTCTTCGTTAACCGTGTTAATGGAGCTGATATTTTTGCGAAGTCTTTGATAAACTTCCTATAATAGCCAGCCAACCCCAAGAAACTTATTACTTCGGTTACATTTTTAGGGACCTTCCAATCTTGGATGGCCACCACCTTTGCGGGATCCACTGCTATCCCTTCCTTGGAAACCACGTGCCCTAAGAACCGTACTTCTTTCCTCCAGAAGTGACACTTAGAAAATTTTGCCTTAAGGTTATGCGCTCGAAGGGTTTCCAACACTTCCCTAAGATGTAGGGCATGCTCTTCTTCATTCTTAGAAAAGACTAAGATGTCATCCACAAAGACTACCACGAATTTGTTAAGGTACTCCCTAAACACCCTACTCATCAAATCAACAAAATATGCGGGGGCGTTTGTCAAACCAAAGGGCATCACTAGCCATTCATAGAATCCGTCAGGAGTCCTAAAAGCAGTCTTATCTATACTATCCTCAGCCACTCTCAGTTGATGAAAACCAGTGGCTAAGTCCAACTGCAAAAACACTGAGGCGCCAACTAACTGATCAAAGAGATCGTCAATCCTCGGCAGTGGGTGTCGGTTCATTTTAGTAAGCTTGTTTAGTTCTCTATAGTCCACACAAAGTCTAAGGGACCCATCCGCCTTTGTAACAAATACTACTGGAGCACCCCACTCCGATATACTACGTCTTATGAACCCCTTCTCAAGCAACTCCTTCACTTGCTTATTGAGTTCCCTCCTTTCACGAGGAGCCATGTGGTGCACTGGCAAAGATACGGGTTTAGCATTATCCACAAGATAAATTCGAAAGTCTATCTCCCGTGAAACACCCCACCTCCGTTAGAGTCACTCTCAAAGGGAATGCCCTAATTTTGGTGGAGGTTTATAAGTATAAGTCACAGATATACAAGACAAATATAAGAACACATATTTTTGAATAGCGGAAAACAACAACTTTTATTTCATTAAAATACGTGTTACACCAACCATACCATAATTGTCTTACAATACTTCCAAGAACATAACATCTTCATAACTGTCTTGATTACATTATTTAAAGAAGCATAAAGAAAACATAAATAAACTGCAAAAGTCCCATAGTTGCTGTCCAAAGCCATAGTCCAAAACGAAAAGATCCAAGCAATACATTCTTTCTCTTCAAGCTGGATATGAAGGCTGGTCAAGCTGCGGTATTCCCTCCCTGTGGACCTGGGGTGGGGGGGGGGGGGGGGACGGAAGAAAAGAAGACGAAAGAAAAGTAGAGTTAGACATAAAGCCTGAGTAAGTCTAGGACTATTCAATCTATGAATAAAGAACTGGGTATGATAAGTATAAACTAGAAATGGGAAAGCACCATAAACTTAGTTAAGTTGTCTAGGGTCGAATATACTATCGTACCCCATATTAATCTCTGTACCCATATAAACTAGTTCCCAACGGGCACCCCATAATCAAGGTGAAGTGATCCATTTTATAATGATCGGCTCGTACTCGCATAGTTACATGTGTCTTACGGCCCCCGATGTTGTAGTTACCTATGCTGGTCCCACCATGGGGTGTATCAAGTCCCATGGTGGCGGCCCGACACAACCCTAGAATGCACAGGTATGCTACTGGTGCCCAGCCCTTATTTTTCTGCGCTGGAGTGTGTGCACGCCCGCACCCCGTTAGAACCTACACTGCTGCACCACCGCCGTCGATTTGACCTCTTACAGTCAGCCCAGTAATCGTGCCCCACCCTGCCTAGTTTCAGGGTATCATGATACACCTTATAGGGTTACTGCTGAAAAGGGTCCCCCGCTACTAGGGTTTCTATCTTTAGCCAACATGCTAAGTTGGTTAAGTGTTTTATAAACCTAACCCCCAATCAGTCTGTTTAGTTTAGCATGTTCCATTTTGATTAAGTATTAATATAATTTACTTAATCCTATCAATCCTGACTCATCCTTAATTGTCTTATTAAAGCCTTGACCTCTCACATTAGACAGGTATTGTTGTGGCTGCCTATTGCCGGTTGGGTCCGGGCAGTCTTACGCCACAACTCAGTCTAACCTCGGGTCCTTATTGGGCTCCGTGTTTAACCACCCACATTGGATAGGTATTGTTGTGACTACTGGACAGCCGGGCGGTTCCGGGCAGGTTTACATCACAACTCAATCCAACCTCGGGTTAAACACATCGTATTTTTCTACATTTACATATTTTGTCTCTTTTCTTTTTATATGTAAATATTTGCGGCCCATTATTCAAATTCATCTTTATTGATTAAGATTTATTTATGCCACTTAATTGTTTTTCAAGGTTGTTGGCATGCGTCAAACATGCCAACACATATGTTCTATATTTTAGCCCAAACGTCATTACCCCCGTTTTATACGTTCGCTCCAATGTAAGGTGTGTTGGGTTTAACACTTAAACCCAATTTAGCCAAATGAAAAGGGGAGGCTTATAACATGGTGTTTATAAGGTAACATAGAAAGGGGAGTGTGAACGCATGAACTTGCAACATAACGATTCAATTAACATAAGGTAGGCACATGTGAACTTGCAATTGTAACAACATATAATATAAGCAATACTTAAACATGAATCATTCTATTCACATAATCATGGTATAAACAAAACATGAATCATTCTATTCATGTAGTCATGGCATAAATAATACTTGAACATGAACCATTCTAATCATATAATTATGGCATAATCATAATTGAACATGAGTCCTTCTATTCATATAGTCATGGCATAAACATAATTGAACATGAATTCTACTATTCATATAATCATGGTTTTTATCCTATCTATGTAACTTGTAAGTGGAATGTAATTCTAGTGTAATTCTAATGTAACTTATGTGTCAAATATATTATCATATGATTATGATAACAACATAAGCCTAAAAACATGTTTTTCAACTGGGCATAATAAAGAACATAGTTTAGTCATGTTCATAACATTAATACAAACTTACAAAGACGCTTGCTTTTGTCACTATCACAAAATCATGATTTTTATACTTGAACTATGATGCCAATTCCAACATAACCTTCATATGAATCATAATACTTAAGTGGATCAAATTACACTAAAGATGACCATAGAATTATACATCGTGTTGGCATAAAAATTAAAATCATATACTTGCATGAATCTCAAATATACTATTACAACATATAGTTGTTACTTTTAACATGAATCATATACTTACAATTATCCAATGAGTGTTGTAAATAACTACCACAAACATGTAGTTTTCAATATGAATCATATGCTTGCATGAATCCCAATTAAAATTCCACAACATGTGGTTGTCAACATAAATCATATACTTGTATGAATCCAATTGTACACCATAGTATTGCCAAATCGTTTAGAATCAAAATAACATACAAATATAGATTATTATCGCCACAATTCCATTTCGCAAATCACGTACTTGCAAATATCCAATCGTATACCACAATATTCCCAAATCGTTTAGCATCAAAGCAACATACAAATATAGATTATTATTGCCACAATTCCATTTCTTTCTTTACACAAATCAACACAATTATTTAATTCATATCGGAATAGCAATCTACTTACAACGTATGACGAATCTTCAATTCAGGAATCTGAATTCTGAATTTGGAGATGCTATCCTTTGTTGTAGGCGTTGCTTTGATTTGATTAATGTTGCTTTAAGCTTTGAATTATCTCCTAGTTGTCTCTCTATTTCTGACAGCTATCCTCAGTCTCTCCTCAGCAGCATGACGGTCTCATCTCCATTTTAGTTTATGTGAATTAGGGTTAGTCTTAGGTCCTTTTTATAGAGTTTGTGAGTTGATTTAGACCGTCGATGAAGCTTGGTTCAATAATAGCCGTTTGTTTGAAGGAGAGACCAACCAGGAGCTGACACCTAGCCCTAGTGACAAGGCAAGGCTCAGAAAATCGACCAAACACAGACCTGGCCAACCAGGACTTGACTAGACCTGACCAGCAGGTCATTTTTGACCTGGGCGCACTTGGCAGGTGCGCCAGGTCAAAAATGTACTGGCGCACTTCCCAAGTGCGCCAGTTCATTTTTGTTCTGGCGCACTTCCCAAGTGCGCCAGTGCATTCTGACCCGTTGGTTTTTCGCCCAACTTCGTTCGTCCATATCTTCTTCATACAATATCCGTTTTACGCAAACTCAGACTCTATCTCAAGCAGAATTCCGAGACGAACGCAATGGCGTATCTCGTTTCCCTTAATTCTCTAATTTGAAATTAATTATACTTTAATTTGTGAATTTCACGGTTATAGAATACAAGGGGTGTTACATTCTCCCCCACTTAAAAAGGATTTCGTCCCCGAAATCTTCAAGTTCAGGAAGAATGTACATCCTAACATCCAAACATCCATCTACTCATCCATCAAACACGAGCATCCATTGTCCTTAAAAGACTTCTAATGCTTCATGATCATATGCGAAGTGTGTGTATACATGTACTTATCTAATGCAAAATCAGGCGGTCTACTGATTCAGTTGACCTCCTTAATGCGAATTATGTAAGTGCTATGAATCTATTATGTATGCAAATCCTCCTATTCATGATTCTACCTGAGTGCACAATCATTCATACAAATGCAACATCCATATGACAACATATTAAACTTCAACCATATACGAATGCAAACATATATGCATATGCAATATGAAGTGATTGAGCCGATCTAAAACCTAGATTGTGTGTGTATATGCAACCACGAGCAACCACTAGCAATCACTTGCAACCACTTGCAATCATCATCCATAACATGTTTCAATTACATGTTTTCATCCAAAGGGTTTCTACCTAAAAGATAAGGTCGAGGAGATATACCTAAAAAGATAGATAAAAGCGCAACTTAAGGAAAAAGAAAGATCAAGGATGTACCCTCGAAAAGAAAAGGGTAGGCAGCGCGTATTCTAGCTTCAGTTTCCCAAGTTGCGTCTCCCTCGGCGTCGCTCCACTGAACTTTGACGAGCTTGACTTCGCGGTTGCGTAGCTTCTTCACTTCCGTTCCTAATATGTGGGTTGGAACTTTCCTCACGGTTGCTTTGCGTTCCACTTCAGCTTCTTCTAGGATATTTGGCTCTACCACTTCAGCAGACTCATGTAGACATTTTCGGAGATATGAAACATGAAAAACGTTGTGAACTCCGGCCAGCTTTTCGGGTAGCTCTAATCTATAGGCCATTTTCCCAATTTTCTCGATGATAGGGAATGGCCCTACGAACCTTGGTGCAAGCTTTCCTGTGGTTCCAAAACGAACAACGTTCCTTAGCGGAGATACCTTAAGAAAACTCTGTCCCCAACCTCAAATTCTAGGTCGGTCCTCTTATTGTCGGCGTAGGACTTCTGTCTGTCTTGGGCCGTCTTCATCCTTCTTCGTATTAAGTCTACTTTCTCTGAAGTCTCTCGGATCATATCTGGTCCAAGTATGAGCTTATCAGTAGTCTCCCACCAACAAGTGGGCGATCGGCACGGTCTTCCATATAAAGCTTCGAAGGGCGCCACTCCGATGGTTGCTTGATAGCTGTTGTTGTAGGCAAATTCCACCAAAGGAAGATGGTCCTCCCACGTCCCTCCGAAGTCAAGGATGCACAGTCTTAAAAGGTCCTCCAAAACTCTGTTCACTCTTTCTGTTTGGCCGTCGGTTTGGGGATGATAGGCTGTGCTCAAGCATAACTGTGTTCCTACTTCTTCTTGCAGACTCCGCCAAAACTCACTGGTGAAGATAGGGTCTCGGTCACTAACGATGCTGGATGGTATTCCATGAAGTCGAACGATTTCCTTGAGGTAAAGAGATGCTAGGGATGAGGCAGTTCTTTTACTTTTGACAGGTAAAAAGTGGGCGCTTTTTGTAAGCCTATCCACTATTACCCATATGCTAGTGTTGCCTCTCCTAGACCTAGGCAGCCCATCAATGAAGTCCATTGAGATGCTATCCCACTTCCACTGCGGGACCTCTAGAGGATGTAGCAGACCACCAGGCTTTTTCTGTTCGCCTTAACCTGTTGGCACACCATACATTTAGAAACGAAATCTGCCACGTCCTTCTTCATGCCGTTCCAAAAGAAAGTTCTTTTTATGTCCTTGTACATTTTATCTCCGCCTGGGTGTATCGTCATCTTGGAGTGATGTGCTTCCTCGAGAACCTTCTTTACTAAATCCCTTGTCTGTGGGACGCATAGTCTTCCGTCTCGCCTTAGCCAACCCTTATCGTCGATGGAGTATCTGTTGAGGTGACTTGAAGTCTCACCCCTAATTAGCCTATCAATCGTTTCCACAAGCTGAGGGTCTTCGCGTTGTGCTGTCCCTATTGAGTCCACTAAAGTCGGGCGCACTTCGAGAGATGCTAGCAAGCCTGGTACAAAATCGGAGGAAGGCCTAAAGTCGAAGCTGGCTATAAACTCTAGGCTTTGTCTTTCAACAAACAGCGGGCTTAGGGTCAGTTTCTTTCGGCTCAACGCGTCTGCCACTACGTTGCCTTTGCCCGGAGTGTAGGAGATCTCGAAATCGTACGAGGCAAGAAACTCCATCCATCTCTGTTGCCTCAAGTTAAGATCTTTCTACGAGAAAAGATATTTCAACGATTTATGGTCAGTGTAAAGTTCGAACTTCTCACCTAGGAGATAGTGTCGCCAAGACTTGAGTGCAAAGACGATGGCAGCTAACTCAAGATCGTGGATCGGGTAGTTCTTTTCGTGCACTTTCAATTGTCTCCCGCCATAAGCTACTACCCTTCCTTCTTGCATTAAGACGGCGCCTAACCCTGTCCCACATGCATCTGTATAAACGGTGAACATCTTGCTTCCATCTGGCAACGTCAAAACTGGGGCTGTTGTAAGAGCCCTTTTCAGTCGCTGGAAAGCAAACTCGCAATCCAAGTCCCAATTGAACACTAGATTCTTCTTGGTCAACTTTGTGAGAGGAGCTGAGATTTTCGCAAAATCCCTTATGAACTTTCGATAGAAACCTGCTAGTCCTAGAAAACTTCGGACCTCAGTTGCATTCCTTGGTGTCTTCCAATCCTGTACCTCCACTACCTTAGCAGGGTCCACTGCTAACCCTTGTTTGGATACTATGTGCCCAAGGAACCTCACTTCTTCTCTCCAAAAGTGGCATTTGGAGAATTTGGCTTTTAGCTGATGGACTCGCAGAGTTTCCATGATTGCCCTTAAGTGCTGAGCATGTTCCTCTTCACTCTTTGAGAAGATAAGGATATCGTCTACGAAGACCACTACGAACTTATTGAGGAAATCTCTGAATACCCTACTCATTAGGTCCACGAAGTAAGCAGGTGCATTTGTCAAGCCGAAAGGCATGACAAGCCATTCAAAGAAGCCGTCTGGGGTTCTGAACGCCGTTTTATCGATACTATCTTCAGCCACCCTTAGTTGATGAAAACCGGTCGCTAAATCGAGTTGGGAGAAAACAGACGCTCCTACAAGCTGATCAAACAAATCGTCAATTCTGGGGAGAGGGTGCCTATTCTTTTTCGTTAGCTTGTTGAGCTCCCTATAGTCAACACATAGACGGAGTGAACCATCCGCCTTTGTAGCGAACACCACTGGAGCGCCCCATTCTGAAATGCTCCTCCTAATGAACCCCTTTTCTAGAATCTCTTTAATCTGTTTACTGAGCACTTTCCTTTCCCGTGGAGCCATTTGTCTAACGGGCAACGCAACGGGCTTTGCATTATCTACAAGGTATATGCGAAAGTCTATCTCCCGCTTCGGAGGCAAGCCCTTCACCTCTTCGAAGACATCCGGATATTCTCGGACCACTCTAACTGATTGCAAATTTTCAACAGAGGCATCTAGAGATTCAAGATAACTAAGCATAACCGCATACGAGGGATTACAAGAAATTTCCAAAGTGTTACCGAGCTGGGTTAGGAGCCTGACAACCCTTTTCTCACAATCAAGGATGGCCCCATTACTGGATAGCCAATCCATGCCCAAAATCTAACCATATTCCGAAAAGCCCAAAACAAAGGCACTACATTGAAATTCTACGCTTAGAATAGAAATTTTCAATCCCAAACAGATCATAGTCAAATGAGCTGGGCCCCCAATTGGGTTTGAAACAATTAAGGGGTCCTCTACCATGCTAGTTTTTAGGTGCAGAGATTCTACTAAAGCAGACGAGATAAAGGAGTGTGATGCGCCAGAATCAAATAAAGTGCGAACTGGGTGATCATAAAGATAAACTACACTTTCTACAGAAGTATTTATACCTCGCTGTTGCAGAGGTGGCGCTTCTAGCACATGAACTTGCGCCCCTGAGGTGGATCCAGCCCTCTGCCCCTGTCCTCGTTTCTTTGGGCAGTCCTTAGCCATGTGGCCAATCTCACCGCAAGAAAAGCACCCACCATTCATCTTGGCCTTCTTTTTCCGGCAATCTTTCACTAAGTGCCCCACTTTGCCACAGAAATTACACTTCCTCTTCTCTTTGTTGCCTTTCCCGCCCTTCTTAAAGTCTGTCTTCTTAGGCTGCAAACCCTCTTTCTTCCCTTGAGAGCTTTCTGCCTTTGTCTCCTTCTTGCCCTTATCCTCTTCGTTCAGCAACGCCATCTGTACCAACCTTTCATACGTAGCTCCCATGGGTATATGGGTCATGGCCAAACTGTGTATTGGCTCATTCAACCCTTTGACAAAACGGAGAGCCTTCTTGTGCGGGGTGTTGACTAGGTCCAGTCCGAACCTAGCTAGCTCATCAAACTGATTAACATACTCTTTGACTGTCTTGTTCCCTTGCTTAAGAAATAAGAAATTTTCCAACTGCAAACTCCTTTCTGCGTCTGAGAGAAATTTAGCCTCAAACCTTGCCCTAAAGTCCTCCCATGTTTCCACTGGTCTTTCTGCATTGGTGACTTCCCACCAGTAGGAAGCCTCGCCCTTTAGTAGCCACACTGCCAGTTGTACTTTCTGTCTATCTTCTACCTCAAAGATGATGAATAAGTCCTCGGTTTCTTTCAGCCAATTTCTAGCTGCCACGAAGGACTCAGTTCCATGAAAATCCTTTCCTCCCATAGCTTTAAAATCTTTACATATCTTAGCAAACGTGTTTCCCCGCGGAGGAGGTGGAGGAAGAGGTGCTGCTGCAGCTGGATGATTTCCTGCAGCTGGGGGAGGAGGAATGGTAGGACCTGGCTGAGTGGCCCTTGCTTCTAAGAACCGCCTAAACCAACCAGGTATTGGTACACCCTCTGGCAAGTTAAGTTCTTCGGACATGCTGAAACAAAAAGGATAGATTCAAAACGAAGGATAAGAGATAGTACCTATGGCTTTGGGGGGGACTTTGCCTTTTTTAAAATAAAATAATATTTTTCTTTTAAAAATGCTTCTTTAAATTTCCTTTTTGAAAATAAATTTTCAAAACTTTTTATCTTATCTGGTAAACCTATGCTCTGATACCAAGTGAAACACCCCACCTCCGTTAGAGTCACTCTCAAAGGGAATGCCCTAATTTTGGTGGAGGTTTATAAGTATAAGTCACAGATATACAAGACAGATATAAGAACACATATTTTTGAACAGCGGAAAACAACAACTTTTATTTCATTAAAATACGTGTTACACCAACCATACCATAATTGTCTTACAATACTTCCAAGAACATAACATCTTCATAACTGTCTTGATTACATTATTTAAAGAAGCATAAAGAAAACATAAATAAACTGCAAAAGTCTCATAGTTGCTGTCCAAAGCCATAGTCCAAAACGAAAAGATCCAAGCAATACATTCTTTCTCTTCAAGCTGGATATGAAGGCTGGTCAAGCTGCGGTATTCCGTCCCTGTGGACTTGGGGGGGGGGGAACGGAAGAAAAGAAGACGAAAGAAAAGTAGAGTCAGACATAAAGCCTGAGTAAGTCTAGAACTATTCAGTCTATGAATAAAGAACTGGGTATGATAAGTATAAACTAGAAATGGGAAAGCACCATAAACTTAGTTAAGTTGTCTAGGGTCGAATATACTATCGTACCCCGTATTAATCCCTGTACCCATATAAACTAGTTCCCAACGGGCACCCAATAATCAGGGTGAAGTGATCCATTTTATAATGATCGGCTCCTACTCGCATAGTTACATGTGTCTTACGGCCCCCGATGTTGTAGTTACCTATGCTGGTCCCACCATGGGGTGTATCAAGTCCCATGGTGGCGGCCCGACACAACCCTAGAATGCACAGGTATGCTACTGGTGCCCAGTGCCTTATTTTTCTGTGCCGGAGTGTGTGCACGCCCACACCCCGTTAGAACCTACACTGCTGCACCACCGCCGTCGATTTGACCTCTTACAGTCAGCCCAGTAATCGTGCCCCACCCTTCCTTGTTTCAGGGTATCATGATACACCTTATAGGGTTACTGCTGAAAAGGGTCCCCCGCTACTAGGTTTTCTCTCTCTAGCCAACATGCTAAGTTGGTTAAGTGTTTTATAAACCTAACCCCCAATCAGTCTGTTTAGTTTAGCATGTTCCATTTCAATTCAGTATTAATATAATTTACTTAATCCTATCAATCCTGACTCAGCCTTAATTGTCTTATTAAAGCCTTGACCTCTCACATTAGACAGGTATTGTTGTGGCTGCCTGTTGCCGGTTGGGTCCGGGCAGTCTTACGCCACAACTCAGTCTAACCTCGGGTCCTTATTGGGCTCCGTGTTTAACCACCCACATTGGATAGGTATTGTTGTGACTACTGGACAGCCGGGCGGTTCCGGGCAGGTTTACATCACAACTCAATCCAACCTCGGGTTAAACACATCGTATTTTTCTACATTTACATATTTTGTCTCTTTTCTTTTTATATGTAAATATTTGCGGCCCATTATTCAAATTCATCTTTATTGATTAAGATTTATTTATGCCACTTAATTGTTTTTCAAGGTTGTTGGCATGCGTCAAACATGCCAACACATATGTTCTATATTTTAGCCCAAACGTCATTACCCCCGTTTTATACGTTCGCTCCAATGTAAGGTGTGTTGGGTTTAACACTTAAACCCAATTTAGCCATATGAAAAGGGGAGGCTTATAACATGGTGTTTATAAGGTAACATAGAAAGGGGAGTGTGAACGCATGAACTTGCAACATAACGATTCAATTAACATAAGGTAGGCACATGTGAACTTGCAATTGTAACAACATATAATATAAGCAATACTTAAACATGAATAATTCTATTCACATAATCATGGTATAAACAAAACATGAATCATTCTATTCATGTAGTCATGGCATAAATAATACTTGAACATGAACCATTCTAATCATATAATTATGGCATAATCATAATTGAACATGAGTCCTTCTATTCATATAGTCATGGCATAAACATAATTGAACATGAATTCTACTATTCATATAATCATGGTTTTTATCCTATCTATGTAACTTGTAAGTGGAATGTAATTCTAGTGTAATTCTAATGTAACTTATGTGTCAAATATATTATCATATGATTATGATAACAACATATGCCTAAAAACATGTTTTTCAATTGGGCATAATAAAGAACATAGTTTAGTCATGTTCATAACATTAATACAAACTTACAAAGACGCTTGCTTTTGTCACTATCACAAAATCATGATTTTTATACTTGAACTATGATGCCAATTCCAACATAACCTTCATATGAATCATAATACTTAAGTGGATCAAATTACACTAAAGATGACCATAGAATTATACATCGTGTTGGCATAAAAATAAATCATATACTTGCATGAATCTCAAATAAACTATTACAACATATAGTTGTTACTTTTAACATGAATCATATACTTCCAATTATCCAATGAGTGTTGTAAATAACTACCACAAACATGTAGTTTTCAATATGAATCATATGCTTGCATGAATCCCAATTAAAATTCCATAACATGTGGTTGTCAACATAAATCATATACTTGTATGAATCCAATCGTACACCATAGTATTGCCAAATCGTTTAGAATCAAAATAACATACAAATATAGATTATTATCGCCACAATTCCATTTCGCAAATCACGTACTTGCAAATATCCAATCGTATACCACAATATTCCCAAATCGTTTAGCATCAAAGCAACATACAAATATAGATTATTATCGCCACAATTCCATTTCTTTCTTTACACAAATCAACACAATTATTTAATTCATATCGGAATAGCACTCTACTTACAACGTATGACGAATCTTCAATTCAGGAATCTGAATTCTGAATTTGGAGATGCTATCCTTTGTTGTAGGCGTTGCTTTGATTTGATTAACGTTGCTTTAAGCTTTGAATTATCTCCTAGTTGTCTCTCTATTTCTGACGGCTATCCTCTGTCTCTCCTCAGCAGCATGACGGTCTCATCTCCATTTTAGTTTATGTGAATTAGGGTTAGTCTTAGGTCCTTTTTATAGAGTTTGTGAGTTGATTTAGACCGTCGATGAAGCTTGGTTCAATAATAGCCGTTTGTTTAATGGAGAGACCAACCAGGAGCTGACACCTAGCCCTAGTGACAAGGCAAGGCTCAGAAAATCGACCAAACACAGACCTGGCCAGCCAGGACTTGACTAGACCTGACCAGCATGTCATTTTTGACCTGGGCGCACTTGGCAGGTGCGCCAGTTCAAAAATGTACTGGCGCACTTCCCAAGTGCGCCAGTTCATTTTTGTTCTGGCGCACTTCCCAAGTGCGCCAGTGCATTCTGACCCGTTTTCTGGTTTTTCGTCCAACTTCGTTCGTCCATATCTTCTTCATACGATATCCGTTTTACGCAAACTCAGACTCTATCTCAAGCAGAATTCCGAGACGAACGCAATGGCGTATCCTATTTCCCTTAATTCTCTGATTTGAAATTAATTATACTTTAATTTGTGAATTTCACAGTTATAGAATACACGGGGTGTTACATCCCGCTTTGGAGGTAAGCCCTTCACCTCCTCAAACACATCCGGATATTCCCGGACCACCTCTACCAATCGCAGATTCTCTACAGACGCGTCAAGCGATTCAAGATAACTCAGCATAACGGAATCTATGGGATTATAAAAGATGTCGAGAGTGTTACCAAGGCGAGTCACAAGCCTAACTACTCTCCTTTCACAATCAAGAATGGCCCCATTTCTAGATAACCAATCCATTCCTAAAATTAGCCCATAGCCCGTGAAGCCCAATACATAAGCATCACATCTAAATTCAACGCTAAGTATAGAGATTTTCAAATCCAAACATATCATCGTCAAATGAGCCGAACCCCCAATTGGATTTGAAACAACCAAGGGATCCTCTACTAAACTGGTGTTCAAGTGCAGTAATTCAACTAATGATGCAGAGATAAACGAATGAGATGCGCCAGAATCGAATAAGGTACGGATAGTATGATCAAACAGAAAAACTAAGCTTTCAACAGAAATTGTTCTACCTCTTTCTTGCAGCGGTGGGGCCGCAATAGCCTGAACTTGCCCCCTTGCCTGCCCTGGTGCCATAAGAGCCTGCACCTATCCTCCCGAGGTAGACCCTGCCCTCTGCCCCTTCTTTGGGCAGTCCTTCACCAAATGTCCCGCATCTCCACAATGAAAACAACCAGTCTTCTTTTTCTTTCTACAATCTTTGCTGAGATGGCCAGGCGTCCCACAATTGAAGCATCTCTTCTTCCCTTTGCCATTATTGTTTTTACCACCCTTCTTATTTTGCTGTTGGGGTTTCTTCTGATCCCCTTTCTTTTCAACTGCCTTATCCTCATGCATAAGTGCCATTTCTACTAGCCTTTCAAAGGTGGCTCCCATAGGGATGTGGGTCATAGCCAACCCTTGCAACGGTTCATTCAAGCCTCTAACGAACCTCAAAGCTTTCTTCTCTGGCGTGTTCACCAACTCCAAGCCAAACCTTGCTAACTGATTAAATTTATTGACATATTCCTTCACTGATAAGCTCCCTTGCTCTAATGTCAGGAATTTTTCCATATTTAAATTCTCCTCTGCCCTTGAAAGAAACTTTGCCTCAAACCTTCGTCTGAAATCCGCCCATGAATCAACTGGACGTTCCCCGTTAGTGACCTCCCACCAAAACGAGGCCTCTCCCTTCATTAACCAAGCAGCTAAACGGACCTTCCTCCCATCTTCCACTTCAAAGATATCCAACAATTCCTCAGTCTCCTTAAGCCAGTCTCTGGCCTCCACAAACGTCTCAGTCCCTTGAAAAGTTTTTCCTCCCATAGCCTTAAATTCCTTGCACGTCTTTGCAAAAGTGTCAACACGAGGAGGAATGGGTGCAACTGGGGGTGGAGGAGCATCTGCTGGGCCTGCAGTGGTGGCCCTAGCCTCCAAATATCTCCTAAACCACCCTGGAACCGTCACAACTTCTGGGAGATTAAGATCTTCAGCCATGCTGAAACGAAAAAGGAAAGATTCAAAATGGAGAATTCGAAAGATAAAGATAAGGATATGGCTATTTGGGATTATGTTTTTCATAAAAACTCTCTCTAAATAACATGTTTTTGAAAGCACTTCTTCCAAAAATACTTTAGAAAAATATTTTTCTAAAAATTTTATCTGTTCTGGTAACCTTATGCTCTGATACCACGTGTAACACTCCACGCCCATTAATGTCACTCACCAGGGGAATGCATTAACTTCCATGGAGGTCATAAGTGAATATAGAACAGAGAAATTACAACAAGACAGATAATAAATAGCACTTGAAAATCTAAAACTTCATTTTATTGCAGCGGAAATTAAATATGTCTGTTACATCATAAAACCATAGATCATAACCAAGTACAATATCCATCTTCACAAAAACAAAATACATAATCCCATTACAATAAATAGCCATTAAAAAGAAAGATAACAAGCTGGACTTTACTTCTGCAGTCCAAGCTTTCCAAGAGATAAGCGATAGACTCCACTAGAACTTGGCCCAACCTGAGGACCTGAAGGAAAAAAAAGATGGAAAAGAGGGGGTCAGACATAAAGTCTGGCGAGTATGATAATTCTACAATACTATTATCAAAATAACTGGACTAAGGCATAAGCTGGAAAACAAGGAAATGTCTATGAAAGAGCAGATTAAGGACATAGACAATCGCTAAAGGAAACGTTATAGGCGCTCCTAAATACTAAAGGATAAACACTATACTGCACCACACCAGTCACCCTAAAGATTGATCCCACTTAGCTTCACTTAGAAACTTTCTTAATGGCTTTACGTACTCCTAGCTGACTACATAGGTGCCGCCTGCCCCTATCTCCACTAGGTGTACCCCACTTTCCATTTTTCGATCGGCTCCCTACTCGTAGATACCCGTGCTGGCCCCACAGTGGGGTGTATCATTCCCCTAAAGTGGCAACCCGATATAACGGAGATGCACGGCTTATACCTACACGATGCAACAACGTCTTACCTACCAGCCCGGGTCCACACATGCATATGAAACCCGTTGGACTTGCGTTGCCACCACTCCCTGTATTGGCCTCTTATAGTCAAACCCAGTATGCGTGTCCCGTCCTTGACTTGGGTCGAGCCCACAAAGATACGTTTTGGGATACTGGTTGAAATGGGCCCCCATTATTTCCCACAAGCATTACACCTAAGCTTGTCCCATTAGTCCATCCACTTAACCCACTTAGTCATGTTCATTTACATGTGTATTTGGTTAAGTCTAATCGTATTTCAAATGCCTCTAAAGGCAACAACTAGATTCCTTATGCCACCCAAGGCACCTACTTAACCCCCATGTCCCACCTTACATGATTATCAGGCTAAGTATTTCTTAATTCATTAAGGCCATAACCTCATAAAGACCTCTCACATTAGACTGGCATTTATGGCAGCTGGATTTGCTGGGCGGGTCCGGGCAGTCTTATACCATAAAAGAGTCTAACCTCGTGTCTTTACAACTGTTATGCTTTAGTTTGGGCCTAGGACCTCTCACATTGGGCCGACATTTGTGACTACTGGATTTGCCGGGCGGGTCCGGGCAGGTTTACGTCACAAACGGGTCCAACCTCGTGTCCTAAGCATTGATTATTAATAATAATCCACTTTCCCCAATTTTAATAATTCCCTATTTGAATTATTAATTAATTCCAAATTTAGCAATGTCCATAATTGACTCAATCATCGACATCCATTTAAGGCATGCAAAATCATATCAATTGCACCCCAATTTATTAATTTCCTAATATTACCCCTACCCCACGTTTGAACGTTTATTCGCAAAATGTATGCTAGACCCGATTAGTCTAACTCATAGCATAAAAGAAAATATTCACAACAATCATATATATGTGACTAAATAAATCATAACAAGGGGTGAAACTTGCATACATCCAAAATTACAACTTGCATAAGGTTATACATGTCATGGATCTAAGGGTGTCAACTTATTCATAATTCACATAATTTGATTTTGATCAAATTTCATAAACTTGTATAGGACATGTGGGAATCAACATCATTAACAATATGGTTTTATATGGGTACACCTAACTCAATAGGAAAATTCCCAAAAATCAAAATTCATTTAATCATAGATTCATGTATATGGGTACACCTAACTCAATAGGCAAATTCATATATTCAAGATCCAATTAATTTGTAGATTCATGTATATGGGTACACCTAACTCAATAGGCAAATTCCCATAATCAAGATCTATTATAAAAAAAACATAAACTTTAAACATGATCCAATTCGCATAAATAATAACATCATGATTTTACAACTTGTATGATTCAACACAACTTAACATGACATCATTATCATATAACATAAGTATTTCAACATATGTGATAATATGAGATCTACAACATATATAAGATTTACAACATAGCATATCATAATTTGCAACATAGCATGATATGATTTACAACATAGCATAGCATGATTTACAACATGGCATAACATGATTTATAACATAGCATAGCATGATTAATCACATATGACATAGCATAGGATTATTTACAACATAATCACTACAACATAACAACATATATATGATAACATAATAGCATAACAAGAGATCCACAACATAATTTACAAATACATAACAATTCATATCACTTTCTTGTGATCCATTCATAACTTAATCAAATTATTTTATAATAATATTGTGAGATTCATCATACTCACAATTTAAAGAAGAGAAATAGAAAGAGTCTTTGATTTAATTTGTTTGTTGAGTAGATTTAGTTGTAGGCTAGGCTTTTTCCTTCTTCTTTAGTTTGTGACGGCTATGCTGAACTCCATTGCAACGACATGTCGGTAGCTCTCCAATTTTTCAAGTGATTTAGGGTTAGAGTCTACCCACTTATTTATAGGTGTTAGGATGCATTTAGGCCATTAGATTTACCCTTGAATAGATTAGAGCCATTAGATTTCGTCCAGCCTTCAAGACACAGCCCGAAAACCCAACCAGATGCACCCAGGTCACCTGGGCTCGACCAAGGAGGTCGACACCCAGGTCGACTCCCAAGTCGACCCCCAGGTCGACCTGGTCTGGGCGGGAGTTTTCCCGCCTGCCTCCATTTCTGTGTTTTTTTGAAATCTGTTTTAAAGTTTGAATTTTTCGTGAAACTTCTCGAGGCCATATCTCGGTCATACAAACTCCGATTCACAAAATTTCGGACTCTATTTCGCGTATTTTTCCGAGACGAACACAATGGCACAGCCCGTTTCCCAATATTCTTATATTTGAAATTAATTATTCTTTCATTTGTGAATGTTAGTATTAACTGATTTATGGGGTGTTACAATTACAAACCCCATTTCCAGTTCTCGAAACTAGGATTGAGCGTTTGGTTGGTTTGGTTTATCCGATTATGAAAATTGCCAAACCAAACTATAACCGATAAATAATGAAAACCAAACCAAACCAACCAAATGAAGTTTGGTTGGTTCGGTTGGTTATCCGATTTTACCGAACTAAAATAGTTTAGACTTTATGTTTGTAATATTAACTATATTTTGAAATAAATCGTAAAAATATTTTTAATGTATTATTATTTATGATTTTTATGCTTTCTAAATGTAATTTTGACACATACGTGATGAAAAAAATTTACGTGGATAACTAATCAAACCTAAATTATTTACTATAATATCGATAATTTTGAAAATATAATAAAAGTTCGGTTAATTTGGTTAAACCGATAACCAAACTAAATATTTTTTCAAACCGATTACAAACCGATCTAATTTCAAAACCAAACTGACAAAATAAACTGGTTTGGTTGGTTTATTCGATTTTACCAAATAATGCTCACCCCTACTCGAAACCCCAAAACACTCGAACCCCACTTTCCACTGGCCTGCTCACGTCGGTTCCTCCTCTCCTATATTTTTTATTTCATTTCTTGAGCCTTGCAGGTGACTGCAGCTAGTTATTTCCTTCCTCTCATCTCCCTATTTCCGTGCATGCCGCTGAAATGACCAAACCCATCCTATTGCCATCAAAAACTTCCACCCGCAACCTGTTACCAGCTCGTGTCCATGCAACTCCGATAGCCCATACAAATATATAACTTACCCACTTAACTGATCATACACAGACACACACGCACACGCGCGCGCGCACACACTCACACACACACACACACACACACACACACACACACACACACACATATATATATATATATATATATATATAGGAACTTACGGCCTTGCGTTGTTCCCTCCCATGTGTTTCACATTAATTAGATACCAAATGGAGTTTAGTTTAGAAATGGAAAATGGAGTTTAGCTTAGAAATGAAGAAGAGAATGAATGGTTCTTTCGGTGCCAGTATTTGTAAGAGTTAGAAACTTAACTCTTAAGTTTAAGCTAAACTGTACAAATATGTAGGGGAGGTCGGCAAATGTCTGTAGGCTGTCATGAATTGAATATACATCAGTTCATGTTTTCCTTTGTCATGAAGCTAGGAGGCAGTAGTCTGTTTGATTGGAAAGAACAAAGAAGTAAGCCCTTTGATAATTTTTATTTTATCGTTTTAGGGTAGGTTGTGGAAAAAGGCAGTACAAATAAGGTAACAAATACATATGTATATTTTTATTTAAGTTTAGCATGCCTGTTACATAAAACTTCATTCGTTTGCAGACCTTTATTGACAAAAATAAAAATGCCATTATGACGAGCAATGTGTCATGATCCCAAAAATATAGTAAAATAGACAAGATAACTTATTTTGTGAAACCCGAAAATGTTGATTCAGGGTGCGAAATACGTTAAACAAAAAGTAACTTATTTTCCAAAATAAAAATTACAAAAAAAAATCTATAAATTAAACTAAAAATACATCTTGAAAATCTTGTCCAAATAGGAAACCAACATTTAATTATAATTAAATATATCGTTATAGTTTATAAACGATTCGATAGCGACTATTTGAAAAATTCATTTGGACTTAACTCACAATGTATAATACGAAATCTTGATTTTCCACTTCCTTTAGAAAAATACAGTTAAATAGATTCGAACGTTTCTTGTTTCAGAGAAATCCGATTTATAAAGAATCCTACATATCCATTTAAAGTCCAAAACCCAATATTACGAACTACCGCGACATTACGAGCTCGATTATAATTATTTTATAACTAATACATTTGAAC
Organism: Allium sativum; assembly: GCA_030737875.1. Lineage (NCBI taxonomy): Eukaryota > Viridiplantae > Streptophyta > Magnoliopsida > Asparagales > Amaryllidaceae > Allium > Allium sativum. The sequence goes on from CM060910.1 coordinate 105,075,626, forward strand.
TTCGTTTAAATAATATATTCGTTATTATAATTCAAATATAAAATTAATTAAATATCTTATATGATCTAATTTACATAGTATTTCAAAATCAACTTATTCCAACCATTTCGGAATTAAAATTGTTATTCCACTATTTAAAATAATAAAATAGTTATTTGAATTCAAACCATTTAAATGATCAAACCAATACATTAGAATAATTAAATTAATTAATTATTAAATTGCTAAAATTCCGGCACATTACACTTGGTTTTACTCACTGAGTAACTATTTCATGTTTTAGACTTATTATCCTTTATCATTTCTTCAATACGTGGTTTTCACATTCATATTTATATACCCTATATTTCAAAAGGTATAACCAACAGTATGAATTTGTTGCATTGTAAATATTTAATAGCCTAGATTGTTGCCATGCCAGTTAGAAGCACCAAGCACCTTACATTATGAAGCAAAAAGAAATTAAACTATAATTTTTTTGTTTAAAAAGCATGTCCATTGAGTGTTTCAAAAAAGAAGACCACTTACTTTTTATAACCAGAGCTCACAATTATCCTGTGATGTTACCGTTGTTGCTCTGCTATATCAGAAACACGCTTTTGACTTTTCTGCGATACTTGATCATCTCCACCTTCAGCTCCTTCACCAAGCAATCTCCGAGCAACTAACATGTGTCAGAATTGAACTAATTTTGTACTGTATCCTTCAATATGCAATAATCATGCCCTCCATTTTCATCTTGAAAATTCTATCCTCCATCCCATTCTGCAATCAACCATAACTTTAGTAACTAAAAGCATGAAATTTTTAAAGATGCTATATTTGCATAATTACAATAATTAACAACATTTGTAATGTCTAAGTAGACAATACAATAAAACTTATGCTCGTATGACTGAATTAGTTTTGATCAAAAATTATGAAAAAGTGTTAAAACACTGAATTTGGGGGTCACTTAAATGGTGGGCCTTCTATTTATCAGTTTCTAGATGTAGATTTTGACAAAATGAAAAGTAAGTGACCAATTCGATCACACTAGCATACTATAATGATGGCACAATCTCAGCAACTGGTCGTGCCACAACTAAGCAAAGGCAAGTCCTGTTAGGATTTCCACGAGATCACTACACAATTAGATTTTGAAAGAGCAAAGAAGATAACAATAACAAGCAAATTCCACCAAATAAACCTTTATTATTCCACCAATTAATTACAAAGAAAGACCTAAAATTGAGAAGATATCTCAATCCCTAAAAACAAGTTTTTCTCCCTCAAAAGTACAAATAAATCTATCCCTAATGACATGCTTATATAGACAAATGGAAAGACTAGATCTATACCCAATTGGACCCTAAAATATCTCAGAAATAAATACTTCTTAAGACTTGCTCAAAATAAATCTTTTCCTAAAATATCTCAATAGATCCATAAAACTTGGTCAACAAATGCAACTTCCAATATCTCCACTTTAATATCCATGTGATAAATATCACAAAGCATAACACTCCACCTTGATCTGAAATCACTCCAACAATCAACAAATCTAAAAACCACCCCCAAACTATGCATTTCCCTAATGAGATACACCACATAAAAGATCTCAAAATTGCTTGTAATACCAAAATGGCCTCCATGTAGACTTTGTGGCTTTACATTGATGGCTCCGCCTTGATTCATATGAACTCGCCTCTCCTAATCCTATTCGAGAACTCATAACATTCTCCACCGTTTTTCCAAGCAATTTATATATGTTATCATTTCCCCATTTTGCGCAGAAGCACCTTGTTACCCCTCCAAACCCTTGTAACTCCACATCTAGTTGAGAAATTGCAACCTTTTTGTTCCAACTATCCAATTGAAGCAAGATTCTTCTTAATTTCAGGGATGTACCTAACTCCCGTTAACTTCACCACCTTTTATCATTCATCTTCAATTGAACCGAACCTATGCCTTTAACATGCAAATCTCGACCGTCGGCGGATACCACTTTACTACTTTGTTCTTCATAATCAATAAATGCTTCCTTTTGATGGCACACGTGGAAACAAGCTCCTGAATCAAGTATCCAATATTTGTTTTTTCCTTTATTAACACATAAAATATTTCCTTCAATCTCCTCGCCAAAATTCACCTCATTACCGTTGTTATTTTGTTCGTCAGTCTCTTCTTCCAATGCCTTCAACTTCTCCTTATCCCTTTTAAGCTTGTGACAAAATCTCAGTTGATGACTGGGTTTGTCTCAGTAAAAACAAACATATTCTTTTTTGATGTCAGATCTATTCGATTGTCTTTCCATATTTCATTGACTATCCCTCCTTGTAATAAAAGCTTTTTCAATTGGAGTTTCAATTTCCATTTCCTCCTTATCTTTTCCTTCCTTAAGGCTCATCCTCCTCATCACTTCATTAAGCAAACTACTAATCACGGACCCCATTGAAACAACGCCATCCGAATTTGAGTTATTCAACGCAACCACAAGTGTTTCCCAACTTTCTGGCAATGAACTCATCATCATTAAAGTTTGTGTTTCATCATCCACCTTGAAATTCACGGCAGCCAATTGATTCACAATTTCCTGAAAGTCATTAAGATGCTCCCCAATTGATCCACCTTCCTTAAGCTTCAGATTCACCAACCTTCTCATAAGAAGAGCCTTATTTGTTGCAGAGTTCTTCGCATAAACCCCTTCCAATTTCTTCCATATAGCATAAGCTGATGTCTCATTAGCAACAATATGAAACGCTGAATTATCCAAAAAACATTGAATAGATGCAGTAGCCTTCCTATCCATAGTCTCCCATTTTGCTTCAGATAGATTGCTAGATTTTTCCCCATTATTCTCCAATGGCTGATGAAGATCATTAAGATAAAGGAAATCTTCCATCTTTGCCTCCCATAATCCCCAATTTCTTCCATTAAGCTTTCCAATAATTATTTTATCTATATTCAAACCCTCTCCAAAAAATTTGTGTAGAAGGCTCTGATACCAATTGTTAGGATTTCCCCGAGATCACTACATAATTAGATTTTGAAAGAGAGAAGAAGATAACAATAACAAGCAAATTCCACTAAATAAACCTTTATTATTCCACCAATTAATTACAAAGAAAGACCTAAAATTGAGAAGATATCTCAATCCCTAAAAACAAAAGCAAGTTTTTCTCCCTCAAAAGTACAAATAAATCTATCCCTAATGACATGCTTATATAGACAAATGGAAAGACTAGATCTATACCCAATTGGGCCCTAAAATATCTCAGAAATAAATACTTCTTAAGACTTGCTCAAAATAAATCTTTTCCTAAAATATCTCAATAGATCCATAAAACTTGGTCAACAAATGCAACTTCTAATATCTCCACTTTAATATCCATGTGATAAATATCACAAACCATAACAAGTACATCCAAAAAAATAGTAATATTGGTCCCGGTTTAGTATTACAGTCCAACATAGTCCAAGAAATGGATTAAGTTAATAATAAACAATCCGAGCATGCACAGAATAACACAACAATGATAAATCACAAAAAGTGGACCAAGTGTTTAAGACCACTCAGCAAACAAGAAGAGATGAGTAGGATTTGTGTTTAGGGCAAAAAATGCAAATGTTATTAATAACCCACAATGAGAAATTTATTTGCCTAATTAGAACAAGTTTTGATAATTCAGAAAAGGAAAAAACTAGCACTACTACACCAAGCAACTCAATTTCTGGGAAGTACTAACGTAGTGGAACTTGAGATGTGAGAACACTCAACTTGCCCATAATGATGCAAGACTGTTTTACAACATTTTGCAAACTGTAACATTACAGTTGCAGGTTTAGTAGAGCATTAGCCGAGTAAAACCATAATAAGATCATTCAACAACTTAATAGAACAATAATGCAATACAAATTGAAAATTTAAGGCTGGATAGAATTCAATGAAGCCTAAACTCAAGGGGTAATGATAACCCCATGTTTAGCTTCATTACTTAAAATATAAAAGCTAGCCTCAAAAACTAGAAATGCAGTATGAATAAAATTAATCCACTATATCTACAACTACCAAATAACCCAAACTATTATGAACCAATCTAAGTAGATAAATGTTATGCAACAACCACAAGCAATTTTGCGGTCTCAAGCTACATAAAACATTCAAAAGGAAAAAATAAATTGGCTTATGCAGCGGAGTTCTTTAGAAGATATTTTAATAACAAATTAAATAACGCGGTTGCAGATCTGAAAACAAATCAAATAATCTGAAAACATGAACTAACCTTTGTGTTCTCTAATAAGTGATTGTCGATCCCAAATAGTAAAATTAAGGAAGACCGAAATGAAGAGAACCGTAGCAAGCAATTTGGGGCGCTTCAAGGTCTAACATGAAAAGGAAATTTATTCTAGTTTCACCAAAATTTATAACGAATTCCTCCATGATTTCGAGCGGAATTAAAAAGAAACGGTGAAGAGCGAATTGGGAAAGGAATGACGGTGCGTGAATAGGTTGATGTAGGGTTTCATTGTTTTTGATCATATGGGATGGGTCGGGTAGGATCTGGTCATTTGATTCACTGGCCACAGCTTTGCTCTTTAGTACGGACATATGGGCTGTTTGTAAACGTTTTGTGTATGTGTTGTACCAATAACAATTTAATTTTTTCACCTGTAATTATTATTAAATCTTAATTATTAAAAATTAGTGATAATTAAATTTCTAGTTATTAAAAATTTGTGATAATTATTAATTATTTAGAGATTTGATATTTATAGTCATTTGAAAACGACTATGAAAACACTTGTCATTCTATTAGTTCAAATGCATTAATTTATTTTTAACTATCACATGATAGGACCATAATTGCTTATCTGACCATTGCAACGGGAATATTTGTTATAGCCACTTTCAAGCGACTATGGATAATAAATCTCAATTATTTAATAATATTTACTAATTAATAGTTTTTAAGAAATAATTATTAAATGTTGCTTTTCAAGTATTAAATATTTTTTTTAGTTATTAGTTAGTGCTTATTAATGTTAAATATGTTACTTATTAATGAAATATTAATTGTTAAATATTGATTATTAAATATTTGATGTTAAATATTAAATTATAAATAATGTCGTATATAAGCTATTCTCAAGAAAAACCAATTATTAAAACCCTTTATTATAAATGTCGATAAAAATCAATTTTTATAATTTCGGTATTGCAATTGTAGTGTATCGAACGTTGCAAATATTTAGTTAAATGCGATATGGTGATTAATTTTGAATTATTATATATTTTTGTTATTTATTGATTATTTATTAAATTTTATTTTTTAATAGTCATTATTAGTTAATAATTATTAAATCCAAAAAATCACATTCATCTGTGTTAAATTTAATTATTATTTATTAGTCTTAATTATTTTTGGATTACTAACAATTACAAGAAAATTAAGTATTAAACATTAAATATTATTTCTTAGCTACTAAATATTTATTGTAAATTAAATATTATTATAATCATCAAATATTTATTATTAATTATAAATCATTAATTTATATCTAAATTATTATGAAAATACAAATATTCACTATGATTTACTACTTATCAGTAATTAACTATAATGGACTACTAAATATAAAAAAAACAATCATTAATTACTATAATAGTTAGTAATTGCTTAATAGAAACCATTAATTATAATTATTTATAAATAACAACATCTATGAGATGTTATTTACGATTATTGACTTGTGCTTTTGCTTCGATTAAAATAATTCGTAGTTACTTAAGTTCATTAGTAACCAATGTAAATTAATTTTTTTTGCTTCGATTTAATTGCAACGGTTCCTGAGGAACAGAAGCAAATAACACTATTTGCTTTCGTTGAAAGGACATCCAAAGCAAATAATATTATTTGCTTCAATGCATCTGCTTTGGTTATTGGCACAACAGAAGCAAATTATTTATTTTATTTATTGCATTTGGTTCCGTTGTTAACTGAACCGAAACAAATGAGGTTATTTGCTTCAGTTATTAGCACAACAGAAGCAAATTATGTTATTTGCTTCATTGCATTTTCTTCCGTTGTAAATTGAACTGAAGCAAATGTGTCTATTTGCTTCGGTTGTTAGGACAACCGAAGCAAACGAGGCAATGCAACAAACATATTTTGTACTAGTGCATTTGCTTTATATACTTTGTTTTTGATGCATTAGATGTCATCTACTCTGAACCAAGTAAGACCGATTCGCCTTCTCTAGTTCCAAAAACAGGAACTTCCTTGAGGAATGCTTTGTTCAAGTCTAGAGAAGCTGCTAAAAGGAAACTTGTGGATGTAATTTCTGAGGGTTTTCCATCCAAGAGACCCAAGGGTATTGAGGACCAAACTCCTTGTCTTGATGTGAACATTGATTTTTCTATAACAACTTCTCTGAAGATAAACTCCCAAACAAATATTCCTTTATTTGAAACTCCTGGGGACTTTGCTGCGATCCATCATGCGATGGGATTTCCTTTTTCTTCTTCTTCTTCTGAAGGTATTAATTCTGAAGGACCTCACGTACCTTCCATTATTGATGGTTTGATGAGTTGGTTAAACAAACTATGTCTTCTTACTCATTTTCTAGTATTGGTCTTCCATCTTTTATTCCTGATTTATTTAGCTATCGCCATTCTCTATTTGAGCAACAACTCGGGTTGACCCTTACTTCCTACTTCTTTTGGTTTTGTGATTGTGCCTCTCATTTCTTCCATGTCTTTGTTTCTTTTAAGTCATCAAACAATGGTTCTCATTACAAAAAGGTGTTTCCAGAACTTCTTTTGATTTATTAAATCTTAAGGAAGAAAATATTTCCTTTAAAGAAGAGATTGCTGACCTTACCAATGCTAGAGAGGGTATGATGAAGAAACATGAGTCATTAGAAGCTGCTCTAGCTGAAGCAGAGTCTTTGGTAGCTAAGGAGAAAAGAATCAATCTGTCTTTAACTGAGGAAGTTAGAACTTTACATGAGACTTCGGAAAGGACTAAAGAGGAAATCACTGCACTTAATTCTAGCCTCTCTTCTTTACAAGAAGAAAATTCTCTTTTCAAGGAGAAGAATGCCTTTCTTATAAGTAACCTTAATAAGAATGGGGATTCCTTGACAAAAGCTATTGGTGCAATTAATGATGCTAAACAAAGGCTCTCTTATTTTCTTCAAACCACACTGGATGATACTATGGTCAATTCGTTCGAGGATGCATTTCCTCTCATTTATGCAGACAATATAAGAAAATATCATGACTTAAGCTTTTCTTCTCTTGATCCACTTTTGGTAGAAAGGTTTATGAAAAAGATAACCCAGGTGAAAGATGGAAATGTTATTTCCGAGAGAACAGAGACTGACGTAGCAAAGCTTTTATTTATAGATGGCATTCCCATAAAAGAGTCAGATTCAAATGATGAAAAAGATGTTATTATAGCAATAAGATTCAATTGTATTGATGACAACAGTCATGGCTTTAAAGACATCACTGGAGATAGAGGTGATTATAGTGATAACTTTAATGATGTTGATGATATCTTTCAAGTTTCCGATGGCCAGGATGGGATACCGAGTAACAATCTTATGATCCTTGATTATGAAGCCATTCCCACTGAAACTCTCGACTACTTCGACACACAAGAGGAGGAGGAAGGTTTGAGCTTAAAGAGTGCTAAAAATGTGGAGACTCATCAAGCCTCTGCTTCGATCTCCAAGGTAGGGTAATTTTTACAATATCCTTCTTTGCTCACATTTTCAATAATTGTCCTTTTTCTTCCCGATTAGATGAAAAGGAAAAAAAATAGTTCTTAAGCACATTCATCTCGAAAGGGCACGATCATAAGTAGCTCATCTCACTAGGGAGCTAAATAAACAAATGAGTGCACTTTATCTGATAAATACCATCAACTTGATATGAGTGCCACAATGTTATTGTCCTTTAAGGAAAAAGAAGCATTTCCCAGGTTGAGAATAACTAGACTACATTGCGAGAGACTTTTGAAAGAGAATGTCGAGTTAACAACTCTATCCTGGATGTTAATTGAGGATAGAGATATTATGGTGGACTTTTTATACGAAGTTTATAGTAGATATGAAACCGCAGATTTTTTTAGGTGACCTTAGCGGTGGTTTGCTCATACGTCTTCACAGAAGATGCTTAGATGATCATGGCATTGATCTCCACCCTGGAGTTTTTTGGAATCTTCTTCGAGTTCATTCGATTCTTAGAGATTTTCCTTTAGACAAGCTTAAGTTTAACAAGAATAGATTTGTATCTTAAACTTTTGAGAGATCAATTTTGTATAAACAAGAGGAGTATATGTAATATGTGTATCCCTTCAACTTTTGGAATTAATTCAATGAATTTGATTTTTCCTGATTTATCGATGCTTTTTTAGAATTCTTCTCCTATGATTGGTTCACTTTCGAGGAATTTCTTAGGAAGCTTTGTTAGATTGAAAAGAGAGTATCACGAGAAGTCTTCACTTATCAAATCTTTAAAATTGGCAAGATATTGCGTTGTTAGAGATCTTGGAAGGATTTACACTCAACGTCCTCGGCTTTGCCTTGATTTTCTAGGTGAAAGGAAGGATGAATTCTTAAAGGAGATTCAAACACATTGTGCGAAATTGACTCGGGGTTATGATAGTCCTCCGACCGGAGAATGGGATTATTACAAAAGTCTTCCTGCTTATACACCTGAAGGATTTGAAATTCCCTTCGATTCCATACTTACCCTTACTGCTAATTCTTTGAGCAAGTTTAAGAGAGGTGTTTCTTTCCTTAGGGATTATTCAAATAACTTGTAATCGTGCTTGTGAGGAATTGATCGCGGAAGCACTAGAGTTCTGATACCAATATTATGTTATTGTCCATCCTTTAGATGTAGCCATTTGGTAACATGCTTTTGTGAATAAACCTGCTATTTGCCTATACACTGTGGTGTGCATGGCTTTTATCTTTGTCTCAAATATCTACAATCAGAATTTCTTTTGCGTTTTCTGCAACAAATACAATAGCAAATACTTTTCGCATTAGTTACTTGTAGGGTGTTTAATTTTCTGCTCATATTATGGTAAGCATTGTAATGATCAAAATCGCATAATAAATGGAACTTGTAATAAGAGTATTGTTAAGGTCCAACTTTTGCATTTGGCTATATGTGGAATGACTTTGTAAATAAACTTGTAAAATGATTTTGTAAATTGTGTAGATATCACCTGATGTATAAACTTTGTTCGTGTTTTGAACATCCTCATCTAGGATTTCCTCTGCATTATTCTATATAAAACTCATCACATAAAATTTTTATGTTAACCTTTTTCTTAGATTAGGATGTATACGATAATTCTCTCATCTAACGAGAGACACCATCTGGATTAAAATCAAATAATAGATAAAGCTTGTGATAGAATAATACGATCGTTCGTATTTTATATTTCATTAGGATGATGAACAACAATTTTGCATAATATAAGTGTAGAAAACCTCCCTATGTGAGGTGTGAAAAACTACAACCTTTATTAGAAGGTTTCAAATGGAAGACCCGAGATTCCAACCCGATTATTGATTTAAAATCCTTTTTTGGAAGTAAGATAGTAGGCCAGAATCCCATACTTGGGAATGATAATAGGAGTCTAGAAAATCCATAACCTAGATTCAGGTGTTTGAATAATGCGAATATAAGAATCCATTTCTGAAAGTATTATAAGTTCGGAGTATCCATTTGGGATTATGAGGAAAATCTTCAAAGCTCCGACTTGAGTTTGTGTAATAGAACTCAAGTAATCCATTTTTCAGGAATTAAGGATTATACTCTCCAGACCCAGATCTGGGTACTAAAATAGAAATCCAGAAATCCCCTTTTGGAAGCATAAGTAGAAGTTTTCGTACCCCATATTCAGGCATTAGTAATAGAGGACCAGAAATATACTTCTCGGGATTACAGATTAAAGACCTGAGACCCAGATTCAGGTATTTATAGTAGAAGACCAGAAGTTCATACCGGGCAATAATAGAAATCTTGAAACCCAGATTCGGGTATTTATAATAGAATACTAAAGATCCATATCTAGAAATAATAGAAATCCCAAAACCCTGATTCATGTATTTTATAATAGAAGACCAGAAATCCATATCTAGGAATAATAGAAGCCCCGAACCGAAATACAGATTCAAGTATTTATAACATAAGACCAGAAATCCATATCTGGCAATAATAGAAATCCCGAGACCTTGATTCAGGTATTTATAACACAAGACCATATATCCATATTTGGTAATAAAAGATGCCCCAAATCGAAACTGTGACACCCCGCGTCCGTTAACGTCACTTTTTAACAGAATGTATTAAGTTTCGTGAAGCATTATAGGTAAACAAAAACATCATAAGACAGATATAAAAAAACAATGAAATTTAAAACTTTATTAAACAGAAAACATCATGGTGCAAAACCCAGTTACATCATAACTCTGAAATACAGAAAACTCATTACATTAAATTAAAACTTCTGCCATGTACTAAAATCATCAGAGTACAATAATATATTAAAAGCATAGTTCCCAAAATATAGCCATATCAGAGAATATAGGAAATCAAAGCGGTGCATCTAAGCAGCTCCAAGCAGAACGAAAGAGAGAATCATAGTCAAGCTTGAGTATTCCCACTCTGAGAACCAAGGAGGAACGGAAGAGAGAGAAGAGGAAACAAAATGGATCGGACATAAAGTCTGGCTAATCCAGTTACTTTTAGCATATAAAAAAGTAAAAGCATCATGACAGACATATAACCTGGATGAGAGATATAACAGTATCATAAGACATGTATAACAGAATAAGCAGGATAAGCAGAATAATCAGGACAGAATAGGTTACGCTTCTCTAATAATTTTTCTCTCCACCAATACTAGTATAACAGAAACAAGATGATCCTTACAGAAACAGATGGTAGACTTAGGTGTACTTCTAGTGATAGGTTTTACCCCCAACAATAATAAAAGACAGCCCAACAGAAATGACAGGTGTTACCCCCAATAATAATAATGGGCTTCTAAACAAGCAAGACTAGATGTACCTTAATTACTGCCCCAATTGATCAACTCCTTACCCTATAGATACCCTGTGCTGGCTCCACCGTAGGATGTATCACTTCCTAAAGTGGAACCCGTTTATTTTCGAGATGCACAACAATATCTACAGATGTCACAGTGTCTTAATTTTCTCTGAGCAAGCCGGACCGATGAACGCACATGACTCCAGTGGATCCCACGCTGTCAACACCTTCACTAATTTGAACCTCTTACAAACAACTCAGTAAGCGTGCCCTGACCCCGACCTAGTTCTGGATTCCCCTTTTGATACCAAGATGGGTTACTGACTGATACGGGTTCCACACAGTAGATGATACAAGTAGGACCGTCAATTTCTAATATGATCCGAAAAATGACATGTAACCCGCACGAGAAAAACCCGACCCGACCTATTTATAAACGGGTCAATTTCGGGTCAACCCGCTTTGACCTGTTTAATAAACGGGTTGACCCGATCCGACCTGTGAAACCGATTATGACCCATCATGACCCGTTTAGTGTAAAACATATTTTTATTACTCTACTATCTACAAAACATAGGCCTAGCCCAGTCCACTACCCATTTGCCGCTTTACCCTAATTTACCAATTACCAAGCCGCCACTCATTCAGTCATTCTAATTTATGCGGTTCTACCTCCTCACTCCTTCAGACTTCAGTTTCCTCTCTCCTTTTTACACCGAGCCTTAGATTCTATGATACCCTTCTAAAATCGCGCATTAGATCGAAAAACAACAGCGGAACCAAGAAAAAGCATCAGCAACAACATCGTCTTGAGACTCTCGATACTCGACAGATTTGACAAGGTTTGTGAAACCTGTGTTCTTTACCACAATTGTGATTGCTATTCACTTTGGATGATATAAGTATTTGAAACCCGCAAAGTTTTTTGTACAAATATTTTTCTTAACGGGTTACACGAATCAAAACCGAAACCCGCACGATTATAAATGGGTCAACTCGAACCGACCCGTTTAATAAACAGGTTGAGATGACCCGACCCGAACTCAACCCGAACACGACTTAACCGGACCCGAACCTGACCCATTGACAACCCTAAATACAAGCCACCCCCTTGGCTTGCATCCCCACTCTTAGGATTTTAACAGATTATGCCTAATAGTTTAACAAGGTTGCATAACCCCAACATGTAATACAAGTTCAATTTGTCGGGCTTATATAACGCCTCATAGATTTAACAAGATTAGCTTAACCCCCACTAATTCAAGCAAGTTTACCTAATCCCTACTCAATTTGATAGGTTCATGTAACCCCCACAGATTTAAATAGGTTAAGCATTTCAAGTTAACAAGTCATTATCATATTTCCATTTATGGCTGTTAATGGACCAAACCTCCCACAATAAGTCTATCACTTGTGGATGCTGGATATGCTGGACGGTTTCGTGCAGACTTCTACCACAAGTCGGACTTAACCTCGGGTCTTTGCACCGTTACGTGTACATTTACGCACTCAACCCCTTACATTAGAATAACCACTTATGGTTATTGGATTTGTCGGGCGGTTCCGGGCAGACTTTTACCACAAGTGTAATCTAACCTCGTGTGTCTAAGTGCAATTACAGTCTCTATTTATTGTAGTTTTTGGCATATTCATTGAGACGACCCAGACTTCCCCTATCTCGGAAGGGGCGGAGGAGCCCGGTTTGCTCTGAGAATACGATGCATCAGAACACAAACAGGAGAACATTTCATTGCTATTACAACAATTATATTAGAGTACAAGAACATATCAGAGTATGAGTAAATATTGCATAGCAGAAATGAAATAATATCATAGATTAAAATACAAAGCAGCGGAAATTTAAATGTATAAATACAATGCGTAGCTGAAAATACATCAACTAGCACAACTGAAAGAAATACACGAATGCAAAGCTTTCTGAATATAGTTCCAGCTGTAAATCCAGGATCCTGTGAAAAGAAATCTGCAAAACCAAAACTACTGACTGCCTGTGTGGAAAATATGGGCACCCAGAGTTTAGGTAGAATCAATAAACTCCAAGTCAGTCATGGGACTAGTGTGAGAACTAAAACGGTTATTATCTTTTATTTTAAAGTATGTAAATCACAGGACCACGCCGTATAACACGGAATGGGTTTATCCCCCATGAATACCAGCGCATAAAACAAACAACGCGATGCTAAATAGAAAAATGAAGCTATTATAAGACTCAGGTCCGATCACACAATGAATGCAGTCGAGGATAGAGTTTTACCTTATAATAGCCAAACATGCTTGATACATGAAATTTCATCTTTTATTATTACTATAAGTGAAGAAACGAACTTCAAATATAAATGTATCAATCATAGGCGGCGTAGGTGCCATTATATTACATCGCCATATAGGTTTACAACTAAAACCGTAAAATCTCATATTGGAAATTGGGCTTCCATCTATGAACCAAGGCAAGCGATCTTCCTTACCAATTCGTGACACACTAGCAATGCCTCAGGATCACACCTATGGGAAACCCTTGGTTAGCCGCATGGTCGGTCATCCGTTGATGGCTAGTTATGCCATAAACTATATGTTAGCTGGTTCTATCGAACCTCTAAATGGGTCAGTATGTCGATCACTCTAGGACCTTTCAATCGGTACAGATATCAATTTCGAGGTACCACACTTTCCATCAAATAATATGCAACATCCACATGAGTAAAATGTCTGGGCTCCATACCATGACGTTACTCGTAGCAAGAAACTAACATATGTCCATCTTTATATGTTCCTCATTCCGTTTCTGGTTCATACCGAGGTGTGAAGCTCGTGAATTCACGCTACACAAAGTTGTACTTCTTAAAGCTGTGCTTTGATCATCAACTAGAAGGCTCTGCTTTTCAGCAAAAGCCTTGATCCATGCATCTCAGCATGCCACACTGTCAATCCATACAATATCACTGATTTCCACCAATATATAACCTCTAAGCTCGTACATCTCAGAGAAGGGTGTTAAGCAAGAGAATAAATTCTACGGCACCAAACAGATATATATTTAGCAGAGATCAACGAATATAGTATAAAGGAATACAATGTCAGACATACCATCCATTTGCAAGTCTGTTCTGGGTCTGAACAAAACCACAGAGGCACCTTATTCCTCGTCCCATATGTCCAATACAGGAGAGAGGCCCTCGCATATCCAGTCAATCTCCAAGTACGTCTGGACGATCATAACTTATTACCTTGTCTTGGGTGTACATCCCAATCAAGGCATCAGTAATCATTCAAACGATGTAAAGATCTCTATTCTTCAACCACCGTCTTCATATTATCGACATTTAGTCGTCGTATCAGTTATTCAGAATGGGATAAACCCAGTCTTTCCGAATAACTCGCGTATCTTATAATCAAGTGTTATAAAACAAATCATACGCCTCATTCCAATTCAGAATATTCTTTTATTCAAATATTCATATTTTTAGGGAAAGGTTCCCATTAATTTTATCAAAGATAAATTCTTTTAAATTTATTCTTTAATCTTCCTATGGATATCAATTTCAAAAGATTTTATTTTATCCTTTAACAATTCTAAACCAAATTAAGATTTATAAAACTAGTCGGGATTATTGAGCCTTTCCGAAATAATCATTTATTTTATTATCCCAATCCCAACCTATTCATCCCATGGAACAAAACTGGTAGTACTCCATATCTAACACCTACGGCGCCATCGGTAAATTTAATTACCATTTCACATTCAAATCTAATTAAAGATTTAACTATCGCCTGGAGTAAAACTGGCGGTACTCCATTCTAGATCACTTCATGAATTCGATAAATTTAATTATCCCATTCTCATTCCAATCTAATTAAAGATTCATTAAAACTCCAACTTGGTTTAATATCATAAATCATTACTTTATGATTATTCAACTTTAAGAAATTAATCTTCTCTTTAACTGGGTTAAAGAACAAATGTCACTAAAAACACAATTCACAATAAACCCAAATCAACTTCCATTAAATATGAAATCTTCACCGAAAACACATCAATATATAATCAATATAAATTTCCGTATCAGACTAATAATATAAATGGAATAACGGCAAAGCCTTTTAAATTCCATATATAGTAACGGTCCTCCTTTACAGAAGCTCATCTCGATTATTACCAAACCGAATTCCCTTCAATTCCAATTTAATATATTAAATTAGAAATCTTTATTTTGGAAAATTTCCATTAAATCTTAATAAAAAGATTTATAAATTTCAAATCATATCTTCACAGTTAATTGGGTTAAAGAACAATTGTTATTTAAAATGCAGTTCATGACCAACCCAAAATCCAACCTGATATTAAATATAGGGCTCTAAATAGAAATTATATCGACTTATATTCAATATCAAATTCTGAAACCAGCAAATATCGTATTAGGAATAATGATATTTATATCTTCCAAATTCCTCAACAATATCCATATAATCACAGAATCCAATATCGAAATATTCTAAAGATTATTTCAATTCCAATCCATTCCAATTTATTCATTGGAAAATTCTAGTTATATTAAAACCATTTCAAATCCCATTTATTTATTAAAAATTCATTGGATTATTATACTAGTTAATAATTAGTTCATTTGGATAAAAATATCTTTTGTCTTTTCAAATATGCAATTTTTTATCCAAAATCTTTCCAAATCATTAATTATGATTTTACATAATTTTCCCATATTTTTAATAATTTTATTAAGGCCTATACAGTCGGTTTCCATTAACGGCCATCGAACTGCATCTATAGGAATCTTTTTTGAAATTGATTTGTACATATTTTAATATCTACTCGTTCAAATTTAAATCTCTTATATTCATTGGAAAAATCTTTTCGATACGAACCCAACGGTTCCGGTTTTAGGAGAATCCGACGGCCGGATCTCCCGTTACATCAATTTGAAGTCAATGGTTGAAATTCACGAACGGTCGCTGCACGACGCATTCTATTCAAACCACTTATATATATATAATATATATTGTCAATTTCCATTTCAAATGTATATTTTTAAATCGTTTATAAATTCGTTTTAAAAAGATTCCAACTTTTATTTCAATTTTAAATCAAAATTGAATATTCCATATCATTATAATATTAAAATGATATTATTTTCAAAATATCTAATTTTGAAATCCATTTCCCTTTTGTATCCATTTATAAAATGAATAAAATCGATATAAAAATCTGTTCGAGTTAAAATGGCGCAAATCTACTTAACTCGGCTTCATTCAATTTAATATTTTTGTTTCCATTCAAAATCGGGCATCAAAATCATATTTTAATTCTTCACTAAATATTTTTTTGAAATATTTGTTTATTTTCTAAATCAGAATCAGACCCAATCAATTACCATATAATTTTATTTATATGGATTTCATACATCACACGTATGCAAAAAAAGTGATGAACAACTATTAAACAGTCAATTCACACCCAAAGTGCAATTTACAACTGTATAAGCATTAAATAATTAAATAACGCTTATAACAGTCTGTTAATCAATCAATTGGAATATAATCAAATCCAAGGGAGATGTGAATTAATTATCATCCCAGACCCGTGTGGGGTTTTCAACCATCAACAAACAATTGGGCGATGCGTAAAATTATCGTTCCAATACCCGTGTGGGGTTTACATCAAAGTCCATATGAATTTATTTCTTATTTATAATCAGAGTTTAATAATGATAACATTAAACTCTAAACAATCATCAACCAAACAAACAGATATTTCAATCACAGGCAAACAATATATATGCAGTTATAAAAATAAATAACCGTACAAACAAATTCAGTGAGAGAGTTCCCACTTTGGTTTCCACTCCATCAGTCTTTATTTATGAATTTCTATACTGTTTTGATTTAAATTCGCCTCAAATTCTAATTTTCTCCGTTTCTGTTCTAGTTAGTTCCATGTTGTAGAGTTTGATCCCACGATTCCATCGCGACCGAAATCGTCGGATTCCGACCTAGTATAAAAAAGATATTGCAATCTATACATTGAATTATATAATTTAAAATAATATTTAAATAACTATTTACATTTTTTCCCTTATCTCTTTCTCCTACACCCCGTTCCTCTTTTAAAACCACAACCCCTCAAAAACCCTACTTTGCCGTCGCACGCCACCTCGCTCTGCTTGCCAACGATCGGGACCTGCTACACAAACGCCCTACCCCTCTCCTGCCTCCACCTTGAACAAATCGAAGCTTGAGCTCCCCTACTCCCCAGAAAACCAACCCAAGCGTGCCATCTTCTTCACCAAATTCCTGTTGACTGACATAACCAACGCCATCATCTTCATATGGATCTAAAGAGCACAAGTAGCTCTCGAATTTTTGTTTTATGAAATACTGAAATTAGTGTGTGGATTGATCATGATTTAGAGATTAAAAATCAAGAAATTTCGGCCCTTGAAATCACTGTTGGTGGCGGCCCGATTTTCTCTGGAAATTTAGTTAGAGTTTTTACCCATTTGGCCTATATATATATATATATTATAATTTTTAATTCATGAATTTACTTGTTTAATGTTTCAAACTTCAAATCAAACCCAATGACTGTCGTTTCTAGCTAATTACCCCCATTATGGACACAATGGAATATGTTTCGTAAGCCAATTCGAATGTTTCGATCAGTTTTCATCAAAATTAAAATATAAATTAATATAACGGTCAATATTGAAGTCCAACGTACATTTTAATTTATTGGGGCCACACGCTGGCTCCAAAAATTACAGAAAAATTAAATCTAGCTATGTTTTGATGAAAGGTCCTAACAAAATTATTTTCATCGAATATGGAGACCGTTTAAAAAATGACTTTTTCTAGTCGATTAAATTTAAACAGAAGTTGCCAAATGTGTTTAAATTTACTACGCTCACATATTGATTCGAAAAATTATGAAATTTGAAACCTAACAATAATTTGAGATTCCGGATCAAAAAAAAGTGGTTTCGTCGAAAACGGAGGTCGTTTGCAAAATGTCTATTTTTGAGGGATATATATTATATTAAAAACTATATAAATTCCATAGCGACTATTTTAAATTTTAAAATGGACATAACTTACAATTTATATTATGAAATATGAATTTTTCACGTTCATTAGAAAGATATAATTAAATAGATTCCAACATTTCTTGTTTTACTGAAATCCGATTTATATTGAATTCTGTACATTCATTTGAAATTAAAAATCGAATTTTCAAACTACCACGCCATTCCTAGCTCGATTTATAATTAATATAAATTTATATGTTCTAACTTCGATTTAAATAAATTTTAAATCGTTATTATTTGAAATAAATCATATTAAATATTCAAATCCATTAAAATAGCTAAAATAAAAAAATTTAATTGGTTCAGAAATTCCGGGTTGTTACATTCGTTCTAAGCCAATTATTCATGTTCTGCATAAGTTATTTCCCAAATTAAAGCCATAGATCACAGTATATGTTATGCCCTAAAAATCCCCGTCATGCTTTCCAATACAAGTTATGCCCCTAATTTTAAGATTCTCAACCGTTCCCAATTTCGTGCGTTCGCACATTTCAGCAATAGGCTTAGGCTCGAAGGTAGCCTGGCTATAAAAATAAAAAGGGAAGGAGGGAGAGAAGAAAACAGAAATAGGCATAATAACGAAACATGCTTACTATGTCAGAAATAGGCATACTGACTGAATATGCATAGTAGCAGAATGAGCATATGATGACAAAATTAGGCATGATAATAGAATAGGCATATCAGGAATAGGCGTATGAGAACTAATCATTAGATTATGTGAACTAGTAATAGCAGATATGATTAGTTACGATTCAGGTTATTAGCAGGCACCAATTTGGATCCAACTTATGAACATGTCATGATTACTCTTTACATGTTTACATTTAAAAATAACATAAACTCACCGTGAATGGATCTAAAGAACAGAGAATTGACTGTTGATGTAGTAGCAGAGATTCTTGAATACGTATAACTTGTTGTTGTAGAATAATAGGCTAATTTAATCTAAGTTGGGGCAACACCTCGTTGTCTCCATTGTTTTTGGTGAATAAAACAATAGAAATGAGGTCCTATTTATAGCTTATAGTCAATGAATATGGTCAAGAAACGAGTCCACGTTCACAGAATTGGATCTGCCCCAGATCTCACTAGGGTCGACACCTCGTGTAGGGGTCGACACCCATGCGGCATGGGGTCGACCCCTAACGGGCTGAATTCCCTCCTCTTCCAGCTGTTTGATTTTTGATTTCTGGACACGACTTATATATATATATATTGCTTATATGTATACAAACTTCAACCTTAATATCTTCTTCATAGGTGTTCGTTTTACGCAAACTCGAAGTCTATCTTAAGTAGAATTCCGAGACAAACACAATGGCATAGTTCGTTTTACTTAATTCCCAATATTTAATTAAATGTTCTTTAATTTATCATTATTGTGACGACCCCAAAACCCCGTGACACGGTGTTAAGGATAATCATTGGAATATAACACATTAATCATCAATAGCAGATCACGGATAATAGCATAAACATAAAATAGAATAATTTACACACATATGACAGCGGAATCATATAGATATCACCACATCAGAGAGCACAGTGCAGGATACAACTTAGTGCATAATAATACATAATCAGTCACCATCGCCAGAGGCGGATTCATACATAAAGAGTACACAAAATAAATATCAGTCTACATCTGTAACGACCCGCATTCTACGCATCGTAGGATCGTAGGATATTTATTTCTGTCACATACGAAGTCGTATGGTCATGTAACTTTGGGAGACGACTATTGGGGTCATTTCCCATGTTCATGATTTTTCCCGATTTTTAAATGACCATTTTACCCCTAGTTGGCACTGTTTTGGCCATAACTTTTGACTGGAAAGGAATTTTGACCTGAAACCACTTCCATTGGCTTCGGATGATGGTTTCTCTTTCCGTAGAGTGGTCACATTAGCCAAACGGACTTACCGTTTGGGAGATATGGCTGAAACAAGTTTCAGATGGTTAAAAACAGCTTAATTGGGCTTAACCGGGTGATTAGCAGCTAGGCCCAAGGGGAATTTCGGGTTTAGAGGTTTAGGAGGTCTGATTAGGGTTAGGTTATCACTTTCATTTCAGTTTTGAGCCGCCACAAACCTCCTTGAGACCTTAGTAATGGCTTCCTACATCTAAAACACCCCAAATCACTCTCTAATTGAAGATTAGGCTTAGCAACACCAAATTAAGGAGAAAAAGCACCAAAGCAAGGTTGGAGCCGCTGTTAGACATCAGTATTCGCCCCAAATCAGAGAAGTTTCAGTTCTGAGAATTTCATTTGTGGCCAAGGTGAGTGATTTGCATAGTTTTTGCACTAATTACGGTGATTAGGGGTAATTAGTGAAGATTAGCGAATTTATACGTAAATAAATTCTGGAAAAATTCTTAAAATTCTAAAATAATGTTTTAAGGCTCTGTTAGAAATTTGGGTTAATTTCGATGTGTTTTGCTAATCGTATGCTTAAACATGATTAGGAGGGGTTATAGGAAAATGTGAGGTTTTGGCCACTTTTGATCCATTTTGATTCATTTAAATTGTTGTTATGGTGTTTGCAATTGATGTTACATGTTGCTATGACCCTATAGTATGTTTCATGATTGATTAGAATAGTTAAATTGGTCGAAAACGTCGTCGAATGGCGTAGAAAGCTCGCTGGAAAGTTGCAGAAGTGTGCAGGTTCCGAACCGGTTCGGATCGGAGAAAAGGGGTCGGATCGGACTAGGGAACTGACCAAGGGAATCCGAACTGGATGGGGACTCGCCACTGGAAGAAGTTTGGCAGGAAGGAAGGCCATTGCTTAGAGTTGGAGTTGGACAGAAGATCGGATCGGAGTGATGGAGCAGATCGGATCGGAACTATGGAGCGGATCGGATCGGAAGCATAATAGAGGCCAGATCGGATCGACTCACGAATGGGAGGCTACGACTGGAGCAAGACGAAGGGATCGGATCGGATCGGATCAGAGTAGATGGGAAACGAGGAAGCTGGTCGAAGGAGGAGCATGAACTCGAAGGGAAGCAGCAACCCGACCCGACCCGGAGAAGGACACCGACCCGACCCGGAGTGAAGAAACCCGAACCGAACAGACGAGGGCAATGATCACCGAACCGAACCGAATTCTAGGACTGTTACTGCGTGACAACTCTTCCGAAAACCCACTCCAATTCGACCAAAACCCGAGATGCAAAGGAAGTCCAGATGAGAAGTTAGAGCTCAAGATTTAGATGGGAATCAATGAGTTCGCTTCATGGTTGGGCTTTGCTGCGGGACGCGTGCCAAGGAGTTATCGACGTCTATAGCTTTGGACCACTATGGTAGGAGGTACGAAGGCGGATTCAGGGCCATTATGGCATTGGTAGAACCAAGGGCTACGACCAATGAAGTGGGTCATTGAAATGTTTGGTCATGACTCCAAGTGTTTGGCTTGGTCATAGCAGGGTTTCTACAAGTCGGGATTCGTCGTTGCCTCAGTTTGTCTAGTGTTTCAAAGTGGTAGATGCCGTACGCTTTACGCACTGAGTGAGAGATGCGAGAATGGTTGCTATGGATGATTTGTTTGCTATCATTGTGACATGCACACCCCACCCCCGTATTCTTACACTATTTATTATGGCACCTTGGAGTATTGTACGGTATGTGGTACTAACTCTTTGGTTGCAGGTCCAGGTTCAGGTATGGTTTAGTATACCTGTTATTTCCCTGTTTAGATGCTTATCGCTCATACCAGGCTTTATGTCTGACCCAGAGTTTTATGTCTCTTCTTATTACTCTGGGTGCTCACACGAGCAGACTAGAGACAGGTTAGCTGGTGATGCACGGGTAGATGGTCCGGAGACGAGCAGGAGGCTTCCACGTACTATATACATAATATTCTCCCTGTGTTGTTGAAGATCACTGCTTGGGCATTGTTGGTGTATCTTCTATTTTTGCTTTCTTTTGGTTAGAGACAGTAAATTTGGAAAGTTGTAATAAGCTGTATATGGATTTCCGCTGCTTTGATGTTGACATTGATTATTAGTTATCAGCTTATGCACTGTCTCGCCTGTTTTATGTCAAGTATGTTATTATTATATTTTATCCCATGCGCTGTGAGACATTCTACAGGTTCTTTGATTAGTTCATTCTCTTCTTTCCTTTCTTCTGACGACCGTCTTGTGCTAGTCGGGCATGTGTACAGCGCACTCTTGGAGGAAATGCAGGCTGGTGCGAGGCGGGCCGTCACACTTGGTATCAGAGCTCTAGGTTGCGTAGTTAACCTAGGGAAGTTATCAGGGAGAGATAAGATATGTATACGAGAGAGCGTATTTGTGATTACTTTGGTTTTTAAAAGCTATATATATATATATATACTATTAGTAGTATAAGGATGAAGTCGTACTGCACTAGCACCACTATGGAGTCGTTAATCATTTCCTTTTTCAGATTGACGATGAGCCGAGATACTAGAGGTGTTGGTAGGGGAGCCAATAATGGGAATGCTGCTGACATGAGGACAATGTTTACTGACCTCATGAGAGAGATGCTTAGAGATGTACAGAGAGCAGCTCCCAATGGCGGAAATGGTGGTGGTCCAATAGTGCAGGCGCCGAGGGTCGACTTCGCCAGGTTGAATAAGGATTATACTAGCCTTGGTGGGAAACCGTTCCACGGAACGGAGTCGGCCACAGATGTTCAAGATTGGTTGGATAGTTGCGAACGTATCTTCGAGGATTTGGGTATCGAGGATGCGATGAAGAGAAAGCTAGCGTCCCGTCAGCTGCAAGGGCGGGCAATGAATTGGTGGAATGCTATAAAAGCAGCTACTCCCGAAGACCAGATTACTTGGGTTCAGTTCAAGGCTCGCTTTAGTGAGAAGTTCATTCCAGCGGCCCAGAAGTCAGTGTTGTTCAAGAGGTTCTTGGAACTCAAGCAGAATGGAAGGGCAGTTTCTGATTATATTGCGGAATTCGACACTCTGTCAAAGTATGGGTTATCTCTTATTGATACTGCCGAGAAGAAGAATGAGAAATTCATAACTGGGTTAGATCAGTACTTAGGGGAAAGGCTTATTAACCACATCGATGAGACGTTTGAGTCGATTGTGGGGAAAGCATTAAGATCAGAGAGTCTCTACCCTAAGTCGAAGACTGAGGTTACATCCGCAGATGAGCCAAAGCCACAAGCTAGTGGTGGAGGCAAAGGTGGTTCCCAGAATAAGAGAAAGCAGAATCAGGCTAAGGATGGCCAGAAGAAAAAGAATAAGCAGGATGTGGAGTGCTTCAGCTGTGGTAAGAAGGGCCATTATGCTAGTAATTGTCGGGCCAAGCCAGCGGATAGGAAGTGCTTCAACTGTGGCCAAATGGGACATCACAAAGACAAGTGTCCACAGCCCCCTAAAGAGAAGCAAATGGTGAAAGCTTATGCCCTTAATGCTATTCCTTCTTCGTCGAATGCCCCAACTGCGGCGGAGAAGGGAAAGAATGTCGTCATTCAAGGTATGCTTTCTGTTTATGATGTTCCTGTTAGAGTTTTGTTTGATACCGGAGCTTCCAGTTCTTTCGTATCTAGTGACCTGGTAGATAGGTTGGGATTGGAGCCCGAGATTGTCGATAGACCTTTAGTAGTGACGAACCCGATTGGCGGTTCGACTAGCCTTAGCATGATTTGTCGCAATGTGGTCTTATCGAGTCATGGATGCATGTTTGTTTGTGATTGCTTTGTTTTGGGCTTTACTGGGTTTGGCATTATTTTGGGAGTAGATTGGCTCCAAAGATACGGGGTGGTGGTTGACTGTGAGGGCTTGTTGGTGACAGCTAGAGCGGATGATGGGCGGAGGATAGTGTTTGGTGGTCTACCCAGTAAGGGGGTATTGGCTAGTTTTCTAAACTCCCTCGACATTCCGCATAGTGAGTTGTCAGGTTTGCCCGTGGTTGGCCAGTATCCGGATGTTTTCGAAGAAGTGACCGGACTTCCACCACACCGAGAGATTGAGTTTCGTATTGATTTGGTAAAGGATGCCAGACCTATAGTGATGCCACTTCGTCGTATGGCACCAAGGGAGCAGCGAGAGCTCGAGGTGCAAGTCAGCGATCTTTTGAAGAAGGGATTTATCAGAAGGAGTGTTTCTGAATGGGGAGCACCAGTTGTGTTTGCTACCAAGGCGGATGGTTCCCTTCGTTTGTGTGTAGACTACCGCGAATTGAATAAAGTGACGAGGAAGAACAAGTATCCTCTACCGCGGATAGATGATTTGTTTGATCAGTTGAGTGCCGCGAGAGTATTTTCTCAGTTGGATCTCGCGACAGGTTTTCATCAGCTTAGAGTGGAAGCTGAGAGTATAGCAAAAACGGCATTTCGGACGCCGTCTGGGTTTTATGAGTGGTTGGTCATGCCATTCGGGCTGACCAATGCCCCAGCATATTTTGTGGATCTTATGAATAGGGTATTCAGAGATCAGTTGAATAAGTTTGTCCTTGTGTTCGTTGATGATATTTTGGTCTATTCGACGACAGAGGAAGAACACAAGGAACATTTAAGAGTAGCGATGGAGGTGTTGAGAAAACACCAATTGAAAGCAAAGTTTTCTAAGTGTCACTTCTGGAAGAGGGAAGTGAGGTTCTTGGGCCATGTTGTATCAGAGAGTGGTATTGCCGTGGACCCAGCAAAGGTGGCTACGGTACAAGATTGGCCTACGCCCAAGAATGCAACAGATGTAAGAAGTTTCTTGGGATTAGCTGGATATTATCGTAAGTTTATCCAAGGTTTCTCCAAGACAGCAGCACCATTGACCCAGTTGACCAAGAAGAATCAAGCTTTTGTCTGGGATGAAAGGTGCGAGGATGCATTCAAAAGTCTAAAGGACAAGTTGACAAGCGCACCAGTGTTAGTCATCCCTAAGGGGGATGAAGAGATGACGGTATACACGGATGCCTGTGGTACCGGACTGGGTGCTGTATTGATGCAAGGCGGTAGGGTTGTAGCTTACGCAAGTCGGCAATTGAAACCGCACGAGAAAAGATACCCTACCCATGATTTAGAATTGGCAGCGATCGTGTTCGCGTTAAAGATGTGGAGACACTATCTCTTGGGAGAAAGATTTGAGCTGTTTACAGATCATAAGTCGTTAAAGTATCTCTTCTCTCAGAAAGATTTAAATCTCCGTCAGCAAAGATGGTTAGAGTTCTTAGCTTCCTATGATTTTGACATCGCATACACACCAGGAAAGGGCAATGCGGTGGCTGATGCATTGAGCAGAAGACATGCCAGCTTAGGGGCTATGTTCCTTGAATGGAAGCAACTGGAGTTTATCGCGGGGTTTGATTTCAGACCAAAGTGCGAATTGGATCCAGAAATGTTAGCAAGTTTGACGATCAGACCCACTTTGATTGAGCGGATCGGCTCTAGTCAAAGGGACGATCCTAACCTATTGGAAATCATCTCCAAGTTAGAGATGGGTATCGATGAGGAGATGAACAAGTATGGGCTTGATCGAGATGGATGGCTTAGAAAGGATGGAAGACTAGTCGTACCCAATGTCAATGGATTGAGAGATGAAGTGCTTAGAGAATGTCATCACTCAAAGCTGACTATACACCCCGGTGGTAACAAGATGTATCGAAATATGAAGCAGACTTACTACTGGGAAGGGATGAAAAGAGACGTTGGGAAGTTTATATCCAAGTGCATGAATTGCCAGCTAGTTAAAGCCGAGCAAAAGAAGCCTAGTGGTCTGTTACAGCCATTAGAAATTCCCGAATGGAAATGGGAGCAAGTCTCGATGGATTTCGTCGATGGTTTACCAAGGACTAGATCGGGATATGATAGCATTTGGGTGATTGTAGACCGACTGACTAAAAGTGCAAGGTTTATACCAGTCAAATCGACAAGAACGACAGCTAAGTTAGCAGAATTGTATATGAAGTGGGTAGTGAGATTTCATGGAGTACCTAAAAGCATTGTGAGCGACCGAGACCCGTTGTTCACTAGTGGGTTTTGGAAGAGCTTGCAAGAGGCGCTAGGGTCAGAGTTACATCTCAGTACCGCATATTATCCTCAGACCGACGGTCAGACGGAAAGGGTGAATCGTATTTTGGAAGATCTCTTGAGAGCATGTATGTTGGACTTTGGTGGATCATGGGATGACCATTTGCATCTAGTAGAGTTTGCATATAATAATAGTTACCAATCCAGTATCGGTATGGCTCCGTTTGAAGCTTTGTATGGAAGGCCATGCAACTCACCATCATGTTGGATAGAGACTGGCGAGAAGTTTGTGCTTGGACCAGAGGTGGTGAGAGAAACGTCGGATAAGATCAAGGTCATTCAACAACGAATGAAGGCTGCCCAGGATAGGCAGAAGAGTTATGCTGATAAGAGGAGAAGAGACTTAAAATTCTCCGTTGGCGACTTGGTGTTTGTCAAGATTTCTCCGTTGAAGAGCGTAATACGATTTGGCAGGAGAGGCAAGTTGGCACCAAGGTTTGTTGGCCCATTCCATGTTCTTGAATTAGTCGGGAATTTGGCATATAGAATTGACTTACCGAAGAAGATGGCGGGAGTTCATAACGTATTTCATGTTTCCCAACTAAGGAAGTTCGTTCACGACTCAGATATGACTATTTCACCTGATCAGTTGGAGGACTTCGAAGTAGAACCCGAGGCGGTTGGGAACCGCAAGCCGGCCCGTATTGTCGAGCACGACATGAAGCAACTTCGAAGGAAGGCGGTGAAACTAGTCAAGGTTCAGTGGGGCGAGGACGAGAATGATTGTACTTGGGAGACAGAGGAGAACATTAGGAAGACTTATCCGGAACTCTTTGCCTGGTAAGATTTTGACTTCGATTTAGTTTTTCCGCATGCTAGGATAGGCTTGTTTGCTTGTTTTGCATGTTTGATTTTTGTTATATGTGGTTGTTAGGCATGCGGGATCCTTTGTATATTTTGGGTTAAGGAATTTCGGGGACGAAATTTCTTAAGGGGGGGAGAGTGTAACGACCCGCATTCTACGCATCGTAGGATCGTAGGATATTTATTTCTGTCACATACGAAGTCGTATGGTCATGTAACTTTGGGAGACGACTATTGGGGTCATTTCCCATGTTCATGATTTTTCCCGATTTTTAAATGACCATTTTACCCCTAGTTGGCACTGTTTTGGCCATAACTTTTGACTGGAAAGGAATTTTGACCTGAAACCACTTCCATTGGCTTCGGATGATGGTTTCTCTTTCCGTAGAGTGGTCACATTAGCCAAACGGACTTACCGTTTGGGAGATATGGCTGAAACAAGTTTCAGATGGTTAAAAACAGCTTAATTGGGCTTAACCGGGTGATTAGCAGCTAGGCCCAAGGGGAATTTCGGGTTTAGAGGTTTAGGAGGTCTGATTAGGGTTAGGTTATCACTTTCATTTCAGTTTTGAGCCGCCACAAACCTCCTTGAGACCTTAGTAATGGCTTCCTACATCTAAAACACCCCAAATCACTCTCTAATTGAAGATTAGGCTTAGCAACACCAAATTAAGGAGAAAAAGCACCAAAGCAAGGTTGGAGCCGCTGTTAGACATCAGTATTCGCCCCAAATCAGAGAAGTTTCAGTTCTGAGAATTTCATTTGTGGCCAAGGTGAGTGATTTGCATAGTTTTTGCACTAATTACGGTGATTAGGGGTAATTAGTGAAGATTAGCGAATTTATACGTAAATAAATTCTGGAAAAATTCTTAAAATTCTAAAATAATGTTTTAAGGCTCTGTTAGAAATTTGGGTTAATTTCGATGTGTTTTGCTAATCGTATGCTTAAACATGATTAGGAGGGGTTATAGGAAAATGTGAGGTTTTGGCCACTTTTGATCCATTTTGATTCATTTAAATTGTTGTTATGGTGTTTGCAATTGATGTTACATGTTGCTATGACCCTATAGTATGTTTCATGATTGATTAGAATAGTTAAATTGGTCGAAAACGTCGTCGAATGGCGTAGAAAGCTCGCTGGAAAGTTGCAGAAGTGTGCAGGTTCCGAACCGGTTCGGATCGGAGAAAAGGGGTCGGATCGGACTAGGGAACTGACCAAGGGAATCCGAACTGGATGGGGACTCGCCACTGGAAGAAGTTTGGCAGGAAGGAAGGCCATTGCTTAGAGTTGGAGTTGGACAGAAGATCGGATCGGAGTGATGGAGCAGATCGGATCGGAACTATGGAGCGGATCGGATCGGAAGCATAATAGAGGCCAGATCGGATCGACTCACGAATGGGAGGCTACGACTGGAGCAAGACGAAGGGATCGGATCGGATCAGAGTAGATGGGAAACGAGGAAGCTGGTCGAAGGAGGAGCATGAACTCGAAGGGAAGCAGCAACCCGACCCGACCCGGAGAAGGACACCGACCCGACCCGGAGTGAAGAAACCCGAACCGAACAGACGAGGGCAATGATCACCGAACCGAACCGAATTCTAGGACTGTTACTGCGTGACAACTCTTCCGAAAACCCACTCCAATTCGACCAAAACCCGAGATGCAAAGGAAGTCCAGATGAGAAGTTAGAGCTCAAGATTTAGATGGGAATCAATGAGTTCGCTTCATGGTTGGGCTTTGCTGCGGGACGCGTGCCAAGGAGTTATCGACGTCTATAGCTTTGGACCACTATGGTAGGAGGTACGAAGGCGGATTCAGGGCCATTATGGCATTGGTAGAACCAAGGGCTACGACCAATGAAGTGGGTCATTGAAATGTTTGGTCATGACTCCAAGTGTTTGGCTTGGTCATAGCAGGGTTTCTACAAGTCGGGATTCGTCGTTGCCTCAGTTTGTCTAGTGTTTCAAAGTGGTAGATGCCGTACGCTTTACGCACTGAGTGAGAGATGCGAGAATGGTTGCTATGGATGATTTGTTTGCTATCATTGTGACATGCACACCCCACCCCCGTATTCTTACACTATTTATTATGGCACCTTGGAGTATTGTACGGTATGTGGTACTAACTCTTTGGTTGCAGGTCCAGGTTCAGGTATGGTTTAGTATACCTGTTATTTCCCTGTTTAGATGCTTATCGCTCATACCAGGCTTTATGTCTGACCCAGAGTTTTATGTCTCTTCTTATTACTCTGGGTGCTCACACGAGCAGACTAGAGACAGGTTAGCTGGTGATGCACGGGTAGATGGTCCGGAGACGAGCAGGAGGCTTCCACGTACTATATACATAATATTCTCCCTGTGTTGTTGAAGATCACTGCTTGGGCATTGTTGGTGTATCTTCTATTTTTGCTTTCTTTTGGTTAGAGACAGTAAATTTGGAAAGTTGTAATAAGCTGTATATGGATTTCCGCTGCTTTGATGTTGACATTGATTATTAGTTATCAGCTTATGCACTGTCTCGCCTGTTTTATGTCAAGTATGTTATTATTATATTTTATCCCATGCGCTGTGAGACATTCTACAGGTTCTTTGATTAGTTCATTCTCTTCTTTCCTTTCTTCTGACGACCGTCTTGTGCTAGTCGGGCATGTGTACAGCGCACTCTTGGAGGAAATGCAGGCTGGTGCGAGGCGGGCCGTCACAACATCGCCAATGGCGGAATCATAATATATATACAATAATGGCGGAAAGAGTCAAAGTCAGCACGGTGTAGTCAAGCCTCGCCATGAGCCAAAAGTGCACCAGATACCTGTAACTAGGCTGCCCGTGTGAAAATGAGGGCACCCGAGTTTGCAAGGTGAAACAAACTACTAGTCAGTCATGGGACTGGTATGAGAAATCTACTTTACTTATTAACAACAATAATAAGGCAAATCAAAGGACCACGCCACTTTCGCGGAATGGGTTTGCTCCAACGAGTGCTAGTGCATGAAATAAAGTAAATGATTAAATCATCGCAAGGCTTTTTATAAAATGAAGCCATTATAAGACTCAGGTCCCATCACACAATGCAACGCAAGCCAGAGGATAGAGTTTTACCTTATAATGGCCAAAAATGCTTCATACGTATAAAACAAAGGTGTTTGATATTATTACTAGTGAATATATGTTTCAAAAGCGATTTCAATCATAAATATCAATCCTAGGCGGCATAGCTACCATCTACTATGTCGCCATACTAGTAATACAATCACATTCACACATTTCGTATTGGAAATTGGATTCCTTCATGAGTCGAGGCAAGGGCAAGCTCCTCTCCGATTCGAGACACTCTAGCAAATGTCTCAGGACCCCACTATGATCCTTGGATCTTCAGGGCCGGTCCTCTCTTACTTTTGAGGATTAGTTATTCCTGAACACACGTTTCTCGGTCCTTACAGACCTATAATCGAGGCGCCTCGTATTCCAACAACTACACAGGTGAAAAGTATATATAATGCCAGGGCTGGTAGGTCACTGACACCACCTTAGCTAGAAAGAGACGTCGTGCTCTCCCTGCAGTCACTATCCCATTATTGACTCATACCGAGGTGTGAGGCTCGCGAATCCACGTTATACACAAAGCTACGTCACACAGACCATGCTTTGATCATCTACCACAAGACTTTACTTTGCAACAGAAGCCTTGATCATATGCCACTTAGACGTGCCACACAGGCAATCCACTCCATGCGACTGATTTCTATCAATACATAACCTCTGAGCTCGTACGTCTCAGAGAAGGGCGTTAAGCAAGAGAATAAATTCTCCGCCGCCAAACAGATATATATTTAACAGAGATCAATCAACACAGAACAAAATCCAATGTCAGACACACAGTCCATTTACAAGTTCGTTCTGGGTTTGAACAAAACCGGAGGCACCAATTTCCTCGCATATCCTTACAATCAACAGTATGTCTGGATGGCTACTACTTCAGCTCCTTCACGGTAGCTACTCCGATCACGAGCATCAGTAGCACCCATCCATCCAATGTGAAGATCTTCGGTCTTCAACCGTCTTCGACTCTTCGACTTCTCAACGTCGATCGATTATTTGAAATGAGAATGAACTCGGACTTTTCAAATAACCCACGTATATTTAGATTTTCAAATCAATTTATCACATGGTTAGACTATTCAACATTCACATTTCAGTTCTTTAGTTATAATCTTCATGTTAAATACATTCAACCATCACATATCAAGCAAACACAACAAAATTGGTTTATTTCCACTCTATATCGTCTATAGTATTTTATAACGATATATCGCCATTTTTATTTATTTTAAAACATCCATATTTAATTAAACGATGTTTCAGGTCGTGCCGATGCACTGGCGCTGTTTTTCACTAAATTTGTTTTACACATATCTGAAAATCTAACCGTTGGATCTTCACAAATTTTATATCCTTAGAAAGATTATTTCAAAACGAATCCAACAGTTTCAGTTTCGGGAAAATCCGACGGTCGGATTTTCCACACTAGTCATTTGAAGTTACGATTTCAAATTACGAACTACAGCGTCGTTATTCGATTTAATTTAATTATATTTATATTTATAAATAAATATAATCGTTTCTGGCGCTGTTTTTCTTCAGATTTTAATTAAACATTCCAGACAATCCAACCGTCGGATCTTTACAAAGTTGGTGCCGTTGGAAAGATATTTCCAAGGCGAACCCAATGGTTGTGGTTTCGGGAAAATCCAATGGTCGGATTTCCCACACTAGTCGTTTGAAATCACGGTTTCAAAACACGAAATGCACGGCCACGTTTCGTTTTAATTTTATTTGTATTTATATATTTATATAAATATAGTTCATTCAAAAATTCCTATATCGTTTTCACTTCAAATATTTCACTAACGCCTTTAAATTTTGGAAAATTTCGCCATAACCTCCTTTGTACGGGAGGGGCTGGGAAAATTCCGAAATAGCCACACGGGCGTCTCATGTCAAAAAGAAAAAGAAAAAGCCAAGCGGCTAGCCAATAGGCTCATAAAATCATCACCCAAACAAAACAGTAAACGTGTACCTATTTGTTAGGCACAAAATTTTATTCCTCTTCTCTAGCCTCTTTGCTATAACCTGTTCAATAAATATGCATATACATATATACAATTCTTCTCACTTCTCATTTTCCATTCAACTTCATATTTGATTCAATTCGGTTTAAAAACACCATTCATTCTAATGTTGCATGCATAAGCAAAAATCATATCATTAGCTAATTAATGAATATTTCAACTCATGCATATTTATTTGAATAAGTGGCTATTTTTAACACTTCACATTTCAAAATGGATAATTTTGGAAAACTAAAATATATTTCAACACATGACTATTTTATTTAGTTCCTATGCATGTTAAAAATAATATTTCTCTCACAAATATTTATTTCAACGCTCGCATATCTTTAGCATATCACATATATGATAAAAATGATATTTTTATCATTTAAAATATTTGTTCAACAAATTAATGTTTTTAACACTTCATAATTTCAATAAAAATGTAATTTTTATTGTTCGATCTTTTTATTCAACACATGAACTTTTCCAATACACACACTTCTCAACACATGAGCACCTCCACACATGGATATTTTATATATGTTGTTCATATAAGAAAGATGAAATTTTTATTGTTTAAACTATATATATATAAGGGGAATATTTTACATACTTCATATATATTATAAAAATGTGATTTTTATTGTTTAAACACTTTATTCATTCACACATGAATTTAATTTTCACACATCACTTCCCAACACATGAGCATTTCCACACATGGATATAGTTTCAACACATGACTTTAATTTCAACGCATGATGATAATTTCAACATATGAAAATAATTCTAACACATGAATATTATTCAAAATTTCGGCAGCATAACGGCAGGGTAGTTAAAACCGGTACCGTCCCTAGTACGGCTCCTCGCTCTACCTTAAAACCTCGCGGTTTTTGACAATGGGGATTCATGCATCTAATTCGCACGCAGGCGGCATGTTTTATTTTTATTTCCACAATTATTTCCAATTCATTTCAATCACCAATGGGTATTTTTCAACCACAACCAATCAATATCAACCACAAACAATTATTCAACCATTCGCATTTTCATCCAATATTTCACACCAATAAACAACAATAAATATCGTCCATGGTTTGTGGACGAGGGGAGTATATATATATATATATATATATATATATATAATTTCTATATTTCACTTGCATTTCAACACATATATCAATTAATTTATGCATGTATAATTCATACTTCGCTTGTATAGCTTACACCACGCATGTACATGAAGTATACAACACGTGTGTAATTTATATTTCGCTTATATAATTTATACACGACATTTTCCATTCAAATTCACTTAATTTAGATTTCTCACATTGGTTTTCGGAGTGCTAAAAATCGTAGATGACTCAGAAAAATCCGCGGTCTCTTCTATGTGGTAGAGAGCCTCCTTGCGGTCCCGATGTTTCCTGTTTCATCGAATTTCGTCAACACACCATAAAGATATGATTTTTCAAAGTTCAAACATCAAAAAGGACTCACCTTTCACGATGGTTCAAAACTAGGGTTGTAGTTTTCGCGAGAACCGAGGCACGATAGGATGATCAAAGGTGATGACGTGGAAGAGGGAGGAAAGGGGAGTCGGCGCAGGGTGGTTTGAGGTGGTTCGGTGGTCGGATCTGCTCGTGGCGGCGATGGGAAGTCGCGGGGTTTGGGTCGACTATTCCGGAGATGGAGGTGGCGATAGGGGTCGGGGTAGGGTCGGATTTGAAGAGGGGAGGGAGGCGCGTCGACTGCTGGTGGTGGCGGAGGCCGGAGTCGCCTGTGGCAGCGGCGATTTGGCTGGGAAGAATCAAACGACGTGAATCGTCGATGAGAGAGAGCGAGGGTTTCTGATGTTTTTTTATTTTTAAAAATAATGAAAGAAAATTTCTGATTGGCCAATGGTTTTAATAAATTTTTAAATAGTGTTTCTCCACACGGACACCAATTCAAACCCAACGACTGTCGTCCTTAGCTAATTACCCCCATCCCGGACACAATGTGATATGTTTCGTTGGCCAATTCGACTGTTACAGTCAGTTATTCTTCAAATTAAAGTATAAAACATTCAATTTTAACTTTGAACGTACATTTCAATTTGCCAGGGCCACAAACTGATTTGAAAAATTCCGGAAAAATAAATCCAGCTATGTTTTGACGCTACGGTCCCAACAAAACTAGTTTCGTCGAATTCTGAGATCGTTTGAAAAATGGCCATTTTCTGGTCGATCCAGTTTAACAGAAATTGACCAAACACATTTTCTTTTGCCACACTCACATACTAGCTTCAAAAATTATGAAATTTGAAACCTAGCAATAGTTTGACATCCCGAACCCAACAAAAGTGGTTTCGTCGAATTCCGAGGTCGTTTGCAAAATATCAATTTTCCAGGGCTATATATTCTATATAGCGACCTTTCTGAAAATTCATTCGGCCATAACTTTTGATTCCCGCTATGAAACTTCGATTTTTCAGATTCATTAGAAAGGTATTGATAAACAGATTTAAATATTTTTGGTTTCACTAAAATCCATTATATTTTCCAGCCTGCACAGTCAGTCAAAGTTTGAATTCAAATTTTCACACTGACTCACTATTTCTAATTCACTATTTTATTGAAATATTCTATTTCAATTGTTCAAATTCCTTTGAAATAACCAAATTAAAGTTTTTAAATTGGCTCATATTTTCCGGGTTGTTTCAATTATAGTGTTTTTAAAAATTACGGAGTGTTACATTCTCCCATACTTAAAGGATTTCGTCCCGAAATCTCCAAGTCAAGAAGAATGTATATCCTAACATCCATCATCCACCAATCACAGGCATCCGTTGTCCTTAAAATATTTCTAATGCTTATATGAACTTTTTCAAAGGTGTGTGTATATGCCCCTATACTAATGCGAAAGATCTGGCGGTCTACGATTCAGTTAACCTCCTTAATGCAATGTATATTAGTGCCATGAATCCAACATGTATGCAAATAATCCTAATACATCATGTGAATGCTATATGCCTGCACAATCGTTCATCCAAATGCAACATTCATATGATGATACACCCATTTCCATCCATAAAAGAAGAAAAATGCACATGCAACCATATGTAGTATGAGAGTGATTGAGCCGATCTAGTGCCCAGTGTGTGTGTATATGCATCCACGAGCAACCACTAGCAAACACTTGCATCCATCAAACATAACATGTCTCAAACACATGTTTAAATCCATGGGTTTCCGACCTAAAGGTTGAAGATTCGATCGATAGGATATCCTTAAATGATAGAAGCAAGTACGAATAAAAACTTTGGAAAACAAGTTAAGAACATACCCTTGAAAAGAAAAGGGTATGAAGTGCTAATCTTGTCTTCCAAGTTGCATTCTCGGGGTCTTCTCCCCATTGAACTTTCATCAACTTGACCTCTCGGTTGCATAGCTTATTAACCTCTGATCCAAGAATAAGGGTAGGAACTCGTCTAACTATCGCTTCCTGTTCCACCTCAGCTTCCTCAAGCATGCTCGGCTCCACTACTTCTGCGGTATCATGCAAGCACTTCTGTAAATGAGAAAAGTGGAAAACATCATGAACACCAGCCAGTCTCTCTGGTAACTTCACTCTATATGCCATTTGACCAATCCTTTTTGTTATGGGAAATGGCCCTACAAATCTTGGCGCCAATTTCCCTACAGATCCAAAATGAACCACATTCCTCAAAGGTGATACCTTTATAAAAACCATGCCCCCCAGCTCAAACTCTATATCAGTTCTTCTCTTATCTGCATAGGATTTATGCCTATCCTCAGCTGTCTTGATGCTCCTGCGAATAAGATTAATCTTCTCTGAAGTTTCCCTAATCATCTCAGGTCCAAGTAGAAGCCTTTCTGTAGATTCCCACCAAAAGGTCTGTAATAACCCGGAAAATCAGAACCAATTTAAAAAAATTATTTTGGCAATTTTAATGATTTTTGAATATTTAAAATGATTTATTGTAAATGATAACAACTAGAAATTTATTTTTGAATAGAATTAGAATGTATAAATTTATTTAAATCGAAATTAGAATATAAATATTTATTTTATTTATAAAAGGAATTGAGAATGGCGCGGTAGTCTGAAAATTCGCTTTTAATTTTCAAATGAATGTACAGGATTCAAAATAAACCAGATTTTAGTGAAACTAGAAATATTTGAATCTGTTTGAAAATATCTTTCCAACGAATGTGGACAATTCAAATTTCATTGCGGGAATAAAAAGATATGTCAAGTTGAAAATTCAGAATAGTCGCTATGGAAATATAGCCCTTAAAAATAGAAATTTTGCAAACGACCTCCGTTTTTGATGAGACCACTTTTCTTGGATCCGGAATGTCAAATTATCGCTAGATTCCAAATTTAATAATTTTTGGAATTAATATGTGAGCGTGGCAAATGAAAACGTGTTTTGACAGTTTTAGTCAATTTGGATCGACCAGAAAATGAACATTTTTCTAACGGTCTCCAAATTCGACAAAATTAATTTTTTTAGGACTGTATCGTCAAAACATAGCTAAATTTATTTTTCTGGATTTTTTGGAGTCAGTATGTGGCCCTGGTAAATTAAATTGTGTGTTAAAATTTAATATATATTGATTTATATTTTATTTTAAATGAAAACTGACGGTAACAGTCGAACCAACTTGCCGGACATATCCCATTGTGTCCGGTTGGGTTTGATTTCGAGTTAGTGGCAAGGAACAAGTATATTTAATATCAAATTGGATTTTGAGTTTGTCGTGAACGGTGTCTTCATTAACACTGTTCTTAAACCCGAATGAAAAAAGAATAAATCTTTTAAATAAGATTTAAAGGAGTTTACCAATTAATTGATATTCAATTGGAATTGAATTGAAATTAGTTTTGGGTTTATCGTGAATGGTGTTTTAAATAACACTTGTTCTTTAACCCGATTAACAATAGAGTGAGATTTTGGGTTTGTCACGAATGGTATCTTTAATAATACTGTTCTTAAACCCAATAGAGTTAAGAAAATTAGAAACTAACTAGAGATTATATAAATTGAATGGTTTCCTGGGTATTGATCTGAGGTTGGTTTCGGCCTTCGGGATTAATACTTGGGGAATTGTTCTCTTACTAATTTACGGTTAGAGACTAATGGGATGGGGTCTTCAGTAACACTGTTCTTAAACCCTTGTGAAAAGAATAAATCTTTTAACTAATATGTAGAGAAGAATTACCAATTAATTAACATTTAATTGGATTTGAAATGGAAGATGAATTGGGTTTATTGTGAACTGTGTTTTTAACGACATTTGTTCTTTAACCCGATTTACAGTGAAATGAGATTTGGAACTTATAAATCTTTTTATTAAAGATTTAGTGGAGATTTTCCAAAGTAAAGTTTTCCAATTTAATATATTGGAATGGAATGTAATTCGATTTGATAATAATCGAAGTGAGTTTCTATGGAGGAAGAATGTTAACATATATGGAATTTAAAATGCTTTGTCATTATTCCATTTATATTATTAGCTGGATACGGAAATTGTTATCGATTATATATTGATTTGTTTTTGCGTAAAGATTCCATAATTAGTGGAATGTGATTTTGGGTTTATCGTGAGTTGTGTTTTAAATGACATTTGTTCTTTTTTCTAGTTAAAGATAAGATTGATTTCTTAACTTTGAAAAATCATTAAGAAATGATTTTTGGAGATTAAATCTGAATTAGAGTATTAATGAATCTTTAATTAGATTGGAATGTGAATGGGATAATTAAAATTATCGAATTCATGAAATGATCGAGAATGGAGTACCATCGGTTTTACTTCAAGCGATAGTTAAATCTTTAATTAGATTTGAACTTGAAATGGTAATTGAATTTACCGATAATATTGTGGTGTTAGATATGGAGTACTACCAGTTTTTCTCCATGGAATGAATTGGTTGGGATTGGTAAAGAAAACAAATGATTACTTCGGTAAGGTTCGCTAATCCTGACTAGTCTGGAAAACCTTAATTTGGTTTGAACTGATATCCAAAGGAAGATTAAAGAATAAATTTAAAGAATTTATCTTTGATAAAATTAGTGGGAACCTTTCCTAAAGGATATGAATATTTAAATAAAGGAATATTCAAAATTGAAATGAGGCGTATGTTGTGTGTTGTAGCACTTGTTTATAATATACGCGAGTTATTCGGAAAGACCGGTTTTATCCCATTCTGAATAACTGAATCGGCAATGAGTCGACAATGAAGAAGGTGGTTGAAGACTGGAGGTTTTCACATCGTTTGGATGATTACTGATGTCTTGATTGGGTTGTACACCCAAGACGAGGTAATAAGTGGTGATCATCCAGACGTACTTGGAGATCGATCGGATATGCAAGGACCTCTCCTGTATTGGACATATGGGACGAGGAATAAGGTGCCTCCAGTTTCGTTCAGACCCATAACGAACTTGTAAATGGATGTGTGTCTGACATCGGATTTCATTCTGTGTGATTGATAGACATCGGTTGCATAGGGTTAATTGACTGTATGGCATGCTGAGATGCAAATGATCAAGGCTTCTGTTAAAAAGCAGAGTCTTGTGGTTGATGATCAAAGCACGACTTTAATATAGCATAGCTTTGTGTATAGCATTAATTCGCGAGACTTCCACCCCAGTGTGAACCAAAAATGGGAGAAGACATCAGGGAGAACATGTGTTTTCCTCTAGCTAGGAGTGGTGTCTGGGTTTTGCATGCCCAGATGTTTTACTTATGTGGATGATGAATAGTGAGGCGCCTCGGTTATATCGGTCTCTGCGGAGCCGATGGATGGTTTGGTCGGGATATGACCAGTTTACGCCCCATAGGGCGGGGAAATGCATTGTTTAGGCATTTTAATCCACTTCGCGTGGACTGGCCCTGATGATCCAAGTGTCACTCGAGCTCTGATCCTGAGGGGCGGGCTAGAGCATGTCGAAGCGGTAAGGACGATCCCTTTCCTTGGTTCACAGAGGGAAATCCAACTTCCAATACGACATTTTGCGATTTTGATTGTAGAGCCTACTATGGCTACATATTGGGATGGGGCACTCATGCCGTCTATGATTGATACATTTATATTTAAAGTTGTTTTTGACACTATACACTTATACTAATAATAAAATATGAAATTTTACGTACCAAGCATTCTTGGCTATTATAAGGTAAAAACTCTATTCTCTGGCATGCGTTGCATTGTGTGATGGGACTTGAGTCTTATAATAGCTTCATTTTTTTATTTAGCATTGTGCTGTTGTTATATGCACTGGTATTCTTGGGGTTAAAACCCGTTCCGTGATTACGGCGTGGTCCCTTGATTTACCTAACCTTAAAAATCAAGCTAATAACTGTTTTAGTTCTCACCCCAGGCACATGACTGACCTGAGTTTATTGTTTTAACCTAAACTCTGGGTGCCCCTATTTTCCACACGGGCAGCTAGTTGTTTTGGTTTTGTAGATTTATATTCATAGGATCCTGGTATACAGCTAGAATGATATTCAGAAAGCTATGTATCCATTTATCTCTTTTAGTTGTGTTTTGTATTATTTTCCGCTGCATTGTAATTTGTAAATCTCTGATATTTATCAAATGTATATTATTTATTCATACTATGTATATTCTTGTACTCTGATGTATATTGTTGTAATAAGCAATGAAATGTTCTTCTGTTTGCATTCTGATTTGTCGTGTTTTCAACTCAATCCGGGCTTTTCTTCATGGGGAAGTTCGGGTCGTTTCATGGTCGGTGATCTACAGGGTCGTCCGTACAATGCCTCGAAGGGCACCATGCCATACTAGCCTGATAACTGTTGTTGTAGGCAAACTCCACCAAAGGTGGTTGCTCTTCTCATGTCCCTCTGAAGTCTAGGATACACAGTATTAAAAGATTTTCGAGAACTCTATTCACCCTTTAGGTCTGTCCATCGGTCTGAGGGTGATATGCGGTGCTTAAACATAACCGTGTACCTACTGCCTCTTGCAAGCTCCACCAAAACTCACTAGTGAATATGGGGTCACGATCACACACAATACTGGAAGGTACTCCATGTAGACAGACTATCTCATGAACATAAACTGTTGTCAACCATGATGCCATCCTTCTACTCTTAACAGGAATGAAATGAGCACTCTTAGTAAGTCTGTCAACTATAACCCAAATACTGGTGTTGTCTTTCCTAAATCTAGGCAAATCATCAATGAAATCCATAGAGATGCTCACCCACTTCCACTGTGGGACCTCCAAAGAATGAAGTAAACCACCGAGCTTCCTTTGCTCCGCTTTGACTTGTTGACAAATCAAACATCGAGAAACAAACTCCGCTACATCTTAGGGTCACTCACAAAGGGAATGCACTAGTTTTGGAGGAGCGTTATCGAGGTAAACAATCACAGAAATATTACAAGACAGACATAAAGAAAACAGCGGAAGAATATAAATTTCATTACTTTCAAAATAGTCAAAGTCATCATTTTCCATACAACAAATTCTGTCTTGCGTAAATAAAGAAGCATAAAAGCTTAAAACAGCAAAAATAGCATAATTCCCCAAGATAGCATAAATGCAGCCATAGTAGAGCTCTAGGTCAAACCGTACATGAGCTGAACCCGAAAGAAAGA
Source organism: Allium sativum (assembly GCA_030737875.1). Taxonomy (NCBI): domain Eukaryota; kingdom Viridiplantae; phylum Streptophyta; class Magnoliopsida; order Asparagales; family Amaryllidaceae; genus Allium; species Allium sativum. The sequence continues at coordinate 105,116,381 of CM060910.1, forward strand.
GAAATCCAAGCTAAGTGCTAGAGTTTCCTCCCTGAGAACCTGGGGGGGTAGGGGGATGAAAGAAAAAGAGGCGAAAGAAAACGGGTCAGTCATAAAGACTGGTAAGTCCTAGTGACTTTCAGCATAAAAACAGGTAAAGGTAACATGACATGTATAAACTGAAAGTAAACATAAGGACGCTGTCAAGATGGGCAAGATAGACTAAGATAACATGATAAATCAAGTATAGCATCGCATGTTTAAGATTCGCTGCACCAACTGTACTAGTATCCCAAACCCATGTCATATATTAACCATGAAATGATCCCTTAGCCCAATATCATGAAATGACCCATTTCGGGGTCCTACGGAACGATCCATTAATCGATTGGCTCCTTATAAGTTCTAGCTCGTCGTGTGTTTGTGTCATACGACCCCATCATGAATGTAGTCACCTGTGCTAGGTCCACCATAGGGTGTATCAAGACCTAGGGTGCCAACCACCGACACGAATCAAGCACACACAGTGTAAACCTACTGATGCCCAATGCCTGCTTTTTCAACTCCGGACTACGTGCACGACCATAGTCCGCCTGAACCTACACTGGTGCACGAACTCAGCCGTCATTCTGGTCGCTCACAATCATCCCAGTAATCGTGCCCCACCCTGCCTAGTTCCAGGGTACTATGATACATCTTAGTGGGTTACTGCTGAAATGGACCACGTAACTAGGGTTTCCGTCCAACAGGTTAAGTGTTGTCATTTAAATTTGTGACTTAACCCTTATCAGTCTAGTATGTCAAGTTGGTTAAGTGTTGTCTTTCATGTTCATGACTTAACCCTATCTTGTGGCATTAATTCATTAATGCACCCCAACCTCTCACATAAGACCTGTTGTTGTGGTCACTGGATATGCCGGGCGGTTCCGGGCAGATTTATACCACTACTCAGTCTGACCTCGGGTTTCAAGCGCGATATGACCAACTACCCACATTGGATCCTATTGTTTGCAGTTACTGGATTTGTCAGGCGGTTCCAGCCAGAATTACACTGCAAACTCAACCCAACCTCGAGTTGGCCATTTTCAAGTTCATTCTTGTGTCATGTCCATGTTCAAATTTCATGTCAAGTTCGTGTCAAGTTTCATGGCAAGTTTCATGTCAAGTTTCATGATTCATGTTCATAACCAATTCATGTTTTTCCTAATCTACCCAAATCGTATTCCCATCGCACGTAAACGTGAATCGATCTAGATTACAAATAAATCCAAAATAAAAGGGAATAACATAAAAACTATGATAGGCAAAAGAACGAGCACAAGGTGATAAATCTAGCATGATATAGCTTGAGATAATTGGTTATAACATCACTGGCATATAGAATAATAGTCCCAAAACATTAGGACTACAGATCGAGCATAATAAGGTGATAGTCATGGTAAAGGTGATAATCCAAACTTGTGAAATGTAGATTGATTCAACATCACAGGCATGATAATACTATGTACATGAAGGAGTTTGATTTACAACATGAATAGGTCCAAACTGATTTCATAGCAATATTCCCAAATGTCAAGATCCAAGATGGAAACTAGAATAGATGTGAATTGATTATCATACTTAATTCCAATTTCACTTTTTCTCATGTCCAAATTACAATTAACAAGTTTAAATCTCAAAGTAACTAGAACTTACAGTGCGCGGATCAAGAATTTAGAAAGCAGAATCGAAGCTTTAGTCGAACAACCCCAATATGCAATTTCTAGCTGTGGTCTTCAAGAAATAGTCTTCGTGTTTTATTTTAATTTACTTATTTCAATTATTTCAGAGGCAGCATAAGGAGAGAATAAAATGGTGTAAAGAGAATGGGGTTAGGGGGCTATTTATATAGGATTAGGCGAACGAATCTAGACTGAAAACAAGACCAAAAACATCAGAATGAACCCAGGCTCAAACTGGGTTTTGGCACCAGGTCGACCCCCGGGTCGACCATAGGGTCGACCCCCGGGTCGACCATAGGGTCGACCTAGCCCCTGGCAGGTTGACCATAGTGTCGACCCCCAGGTCGACCTGGTCTTGGGCGGGAAAACTCCCGCCCAGTCTGCGCTGGGGTTGGAATTCGAATTTCGAACTCGAATTCGAGCTATTTTTCGGTTATGAAAATCCTTGAAACTTCGGAGGGTCATATCTCCCTCATACGGAATCCCTTATTCAAAAATTCAGACTCGTTTCCAAGCAAAATTTCGAGATGAACGCAATGGCGCAACCCATTTTCCCTGATTCTTATTTTAAAATTTAATTCTGCCTTGATTTATTGTTTTAGCATGTTATTAAAATACGGGTTGTTACATTCTCCCCTCCTTAAAGGATTTCGTCCTTGAAATCTTCAAGTTAAGAAGAATGCATACTATCATCCAATCATCCATCTACTCAATCGTCATCCACAAGCAACCATTGTCCTTAAAAGATTTCTAATGCTGTATGAACTTATGCAAAAGTGTGTGTATATGTACTTATCTAATGCAAAAGATCAAGCGGTTACTGATTCAATAGACCTCCTTAATGCAAAATATGTTAGTGTAATGAGTCCAACATGTATGCAAATTCCTAACATACTTTATAATCTCTACATGAGTGCACAAACATTCATTCACATGCAACATCCAAATGATAGCATATCAAGTTTCCATCTATGTACAAGTATAAGCACTCATGCATATGCAACATGAAAAATGTGACTGAGCCGATCTAGTGCCTAATGTGTGTTATGCAACCACTTGCAACCACTTGCAATCATCAACCATAACATGTTTACATCCAAAAGGGTTCTACCTAAGGTTCTCAGGATAGGATCGAGAAGATAACAAGACAAACATGGATAGCAAAAGCATGTACATGATACGAAGGTATGTAAACTTATAGGAAAAAGAGATCGAGAATGTACCCTAAAAAAGAATTGGGTATAGCGCGCATATCTTCACTTCGGTTTCCCAAGTTGCGTCTTCTTGGGCTTCACTCCACTGTACTTTAACTAGCTTGACTTCTCGATTCCTTAGCTTCTTGATCTCCGTTCCTAAGATACGAATTAGAACTCGCCTCAATGTTGCTTCCCTTTCCACTTCTACGCCTTCAAGGATGCTTGGCTCAACCACTTCGGCAGACTCATGTAAGCACTTTCGAAGATGCGAAACGTGAAAGGCATTGTGTACTCCGGCCAACCTCTTGGGTAACTCTACCTTATAGGCTATCTGTCTAATCCTCTCAATGATAGGGAACGGTCCTACGAACCTCGGTGCTAACTTTCCAACCACTACAACAAAATGACCCTATTACAACGTTGGAACACCGTTGTAATATACATTTTACAACGGTGGGCAAACCGTCGTGTATTAAGAAGTTGTAATAGACTAATATCTTTTACAACTTTTATGCACCGTTGCGACATTGTTGTGAAATGTATATTTTACAACTGTTTTCCACCGTTGTAGTAATACATATTACAACATTTTTGCACTGTTGTAGTAATACATATTACAACTTTTTTCACCGTTGTAGTAATTCCTACTACAATTAATTATAACAATATGATTTTTGTTTCGTTATACATTACATTTCATATAAAAATAAATATTTATATTGAATAAAATGATACTACTCTGAACTGGAATAATCAATTAAATATTTTGATTCAATATTTGAATTAGTACAACAATACATACATTCCTCACTACAAACTGATCACTCAATACACTCAGTTACATACACACTTTCGTATAAATATACATACACACTGACACACATCGAGTCTTTATGCTCCAGCATCCAATCCAGTTACCTATCACAGAATTTTACACACGTTAATATAGGACGGTTGATCTTCATAAATTCGCTTCTTACCATCGCAATCCTCAGGTAAGAAGAGGGAGAACATATCATAGAGAAGTGTTGCATTGGCAGAGATATTGCAATCACCTACAAATAAAATGCTTCAATTTCGTAAATATGATACAAATATGAGATTATACAATAGTGTTGGTAACTATAAGAAATAAATTTGGAAATAACACAATTAAGCTTCACCTTTAAAGCATCCGGCAGGCTCAGGTCCATATGCTAACAATGGAGGTATCATAAGCTACCTGCATTCTTTTACATGAAATATACTACACATTCTTTTACAACAAAATTCATGAAATATAGTACCTGCATATGACAAAAGCTACCTGCATATGACAAAATTCATGAAAATTCATATACTACACATTCTTTTACAACAAAATTCATGAAATATACTACGTGCATATGACAAAAGCTACCTGCATATGACAAAAGCTAACTGCATAGATCCTCCTGAGTTTTTCACAACAAAATTCATGAAATATACTACACAAAAAGAAAATATAGATTATTATATATGGAGTGCAAAAAAATTCTTACCAAGTCATGTAGTAAAGTAGGATGCTCTTTAAAAAGTTTGGGTAGATGTTTTCTCATGACTTGTTAGAATTTACAAGCATAACTGCCTGGAACTCCATACCATATAAGTCAGATTTACATTACCAGATAAGTTAGATTTACAAACAAATCATACCAAAAAACTTGAATATTATAATAAATACATTAAGTATTAAATTAACAGTCCGGGTGATTAAGTAGATCATAAAGAGTATGGTGTTAAGTTGTAAGCCAATTACAACTATCTAAATGTGTGTGTGTATATATATGCAGCAAAAGATTATTGTGAAAGTAGGAATGGAGGATGCAAGAAAAAAGCCTCAAGCTTTTGTTGTTGCTGTTGGATTTGAAGGTATGATATCAACGCTTCTCCTTTATATTTCTTGCTCTCTTCACTGTGTTCCGTTTTGATTCTCCAAATTATCAGAACTCTGTTAAGAAAAACAAACCGTGAACAACTTTAAGATCAGTAGGTGTCGTAGTTACCAATTCGGTGATAAAACAATGACTAGTATGCCAAATTTTACACCGTAAGGCTTGCCTGAGATTATCTCATTATCTTTTTACAGTACACAGGTGGAAAGACAAGGGTGCTTATAGGAAGATGCTAAATGACCAAAAGTGGGACAATCAGGCTTGTAATATATATCCACTGTGACAACCTACCGTAGAACAAGTAAGATAGAAAAACAAACAACAACCAATAGTTCGGTTTAGCCTTAATAAACTTTCATATAAAAGAGTTTATCCTATTTCATTTTGAAATATCAAACCAAATCAAATCACCAATCAAATTTTCCAACAAATCTATACCAACTAAAGATTGTACAACCGTAAAAAGTTTCCAAAATGAAGTCAAACAGTAAAGAAAGTACCCGTTAACTTGCAGAATCAACAAACCAGCTCCACAACGTAATAACAAACTGTTTTCCAGAATAATTACAGGCTATGCCTCTAGAAGCCATTACTTATCTTCTGAATAAGAAAAACGAAAAGGAACATTACGTTGCTATATCGAATTATAATATATTAGCAGAACAAATGTATGAACCATTAAAGTCTTCATATATAGAAACAAAAAACTCACTGTGTTCCTTCTTGCCAAATCGTCAATCAAAAGAAACCCACAACCATCGTGTATTTCCTGAGTGCTCAAACCCATTTGCTCGATTTTGAGCTTCCATTGGTGCGCGCACTTCGAGGGGCCGGAAGTGGATCTGCCCTGGCCATACGAATCACCTACCCGTGCTCCGCCCTCTCCATGAATTTGGGGCAACTCGAGCTCCCTACCGACGTTGGAATCAACGGTGAACGCAACAACTTTGAAGTCAAAATTCGCGAGAGATGCTTCATTAATTCAGATCTTATCCGTACAGATTATAGAGCTCGAGTGGATTAATGATTTTTGTGCAGAATCCATGAATTAATTTGTAAGGAGTGAGGAGAGATTTGGATCTGAATTTCGGGAACCTCTATCCGTCGGTTTTCTTCTAGAGCGCCGGCTGTTTGTGTAGAGGATTAGGTTTAGGGTATTTGACTTAGTTTGACCTCATATTTGTTTTTATATTTTGGGTTTAGGAGCGAAATTTTTGCCCTTGGAGCCAAAAATTCCAACGCACATAACTTGATTTTGTTTTTATATTTTGCCCAATGATTTGGGATTCACGGTCAAAGAAAAACTGAAATAAGCAAGACATTCAGATCAACAAGAAATAATGTGAAAAAATAAGAGAAATTGTCATGCTAACCATTCAAAATAACATATAATTGAAGCTGCTTTGATACCCAAAAATATTAAGTAAAAACAAATTTGAACTTTAACGGTGAAAATCAAGAAGATTTGCAGTACAGTCGAAAATTTAAATGGTAACGACAGTTTTCCATCGGTTACAATTAAAATTTCACCAAAACTTAGAGAATTAAAAATTATAATTTAAAATTAACAAGTAAAATTATATATTAAATATAAATATAATATGAATTTCTTGAGAATTGATTTTTACTAAAATATTAATATTACTGATTAATAATAGTTATTATTAATTATTACCTTTTTTTCAAAGTTATAATTGAATTCCAACTATTAAAAGTTAATTAATATGTAATGTTATTGATTATATATTATTAAATATTTAATGGTAATTTTTAAAAAGTAACTATTATTTATTAATCATCAATTAAGCAGTTTTTATCTAATCTAATGGTAATTAATAGTAATTGGTATTAATTTGGAAATTTATTATTGAATATGAATTATTCTTAAATGTTAATATTACTAATTATTAAATATAATTTGTTATTAATAGGTCTCTAATACAAGAAATAGAAAAAAGATTTACTAAAAATAAGTTTGAACAACTTTCTAATTTAACTATTAATTATCAGAAATTAATTGGTATATATTTGTTATTACAACAGACAAAAAAGAAAAGTTGCGATATGTATGCTTATTACAACAGTGATTTTTTCACAGTTGTAAAAAACATTTATTACAACGGTGCATTATGCACAGTTGTAAAAAAGCATTTATTACAACTGTGCTTTTCGCACAGTTGTAAAATTAAAGTTGTAATATGGTGTTTTTGTTGTAGTGAACTGCTCCAAAGCGAACCACATTGCGTAAAGGAGAAACTTTAATAAAGACCATATCTCCGACTTCGAACTTTAGATCTATCCTTCACTTGTCCGCGTAGGATTTCTGTCTTTCTTGGGCCGTTTTCATCCGTCTTCGTATCAACTCAACCTTCTCGGAAGTGTCCCTTATCATGTCGGGTCCAAGTATGAGTTTGTCTGTCAACTCCCACCAACAAGTTGGTGACTTGCACGGTCTTCCGTATAAAGCTTCGAATGGTGCCATTCCTATGCTAGCTTGGTAACTATTATTATAAGCGAACTCAACGAGAGGTAGGTGAACTTCCCAAGTACCACCAAAGTCGAGAATGCATAGTCTCAAAAGATCCTCTAATACCCTATTTACCCTTTCGGTTTGTCCATCCGTCTGTGGGTGATAGGCCATGCTTAAACTTAGTCGTGTACCCATTGCTTCTTGTAAACTATTCCAAAATTCGCTAGTGAAAATTGGGTCACGATCGCTAACTATACGAGAAGGAACACCATGCAACCGTACTATTTCTCGAAGGTATATAGACGCTAGCCATGATGCGGTCCTCTTGCTCTTCACAGGAATGAAGTGAGCACTCTTCGTGAGTCTATCTACTATAACCCATATGCTAGTATTGCCCTTCCTTGACCTAGGCAATCCATCCACGAAATCCATCGAGACACTCTCCCATTTCCACTGCGGAACCTCCAAAGGATGCAATAGCCCACCGGGCTTTTTCGACTTGGCCTTTACTTGTTGGCACACCATGCACGTAGAAACGAATTCCGCCACGTCCTTTTTCATCCCGTTCCAAAAGAAAATGTGCTTCATATCCTTGTACAATTTATCCCCTCCGGCATGTATAGTCATCTTCGAGTGATGCGCCTCTTCGAGAACTCTCTTTACTAAGTCTCCCACTTGTGGGACACATAGTCAACCATCACGCCTTAGCCATCCCTTGTCATATATGGCATACCTACCGAGGTGACTTGACATCTCACCTCTAATCAACTTGTCCATGATCTCGACTATCTGTGGGTCTTCCTTCTGTGAAGTCCATACTTGGTCTAGAAGCGTAGGCCTTAACTCAAGAGATGCTAACGTGCTAGCCAACGACTCAACAACAGGTGTGAAATCAAAGGTTGCTATAAACTTTAGACTTTTCCTTTCAACAAACAAAGGACTCAAAGTCAACCTTTTCCTACTTAGTGCATCTGCCACCATGTTACCCTTGCCAGGGGTATAAGCTATATCGAAGTCATACGATGCCAAGAATTCCATCCACCTCTGTTGCCTTAGATTCAAATCTTTTTGCGAAAAGAGGTACTTAAGTAATTTGTGATCGGTATACAACTCGAACTTCTCACCTAGAAGATAGTGGCGCCAAGACTTAAGCACAAAAACAATCGCGGCCAATTCCAAGTCATTTGTGGGATAGTTTTTCTTATGAACTTTAAATTGTCTACCCCCGTAGCATATCACTTTCCCTTCTTGCATTAGGACAGCGCCTAATCCCGTGTTGCACGCGTCTGTGTACACGGTAAACTTATTACTTCCGTCGGGTAATGCCAAAACTGGAGTTGTGGTAAGGGCTCTCTTAAGCCTTTGAAAAGCAACGTCACACTCTATGTCCCATGCAAAAGCTAGGTTCTTCTTCGTTAACCTAGTAAGAGGGGCTGAAATCTTAGCGAAGTCCTTAATGAACTTCCTATAGTAGCCCGCCAGACCGAGAAAGCTTCTCACTTCCGTTGCGTTCTTAGGAACTTTCCAGTCTTGCACCGCAACTACCTTTGCGGGGTCCACAGCTATATCTTGCTTAGAAACTACAAGTCCAAGAAACCGAACTTCTTTTCTCCAAAAATGACAATTGGAGAACTTAGCCTTTAACTCGTGTGCTCTAAGCGTATCCATGACTTCCTTGAGATGTCTAGCATGTTCTTCCTCATCCTTTGAGAAGATCAAAATATCGTCCACGAAGACCACCACAAACTTGTTAAAGAACCCCCTAAACACCCTACTCATCAAGTCTACGAAGTACGTGGGTGCATTCGTCAGACCAAACGGCATGACGAGCCATTCGAAGAAACCATCCGAAGTCCTAAACATAGTCTTGTCAATGCTATCCTCAGCCACTCTAAGTTGATGGAATTCTGTAGCTAGATCGAGTTGAGAGAAAACAGACGCTCCTACAAGCTGGTCGAACAAGTCGTCGATTCTCGGTAGTGGGTGCCTATTCTTCTTAGTTAGCTTGTTTAACTCACGATAATCTACGCATAGACAAAGCGAACCATCCACCTTAGTAGCGAATACCACCGGAGCACCCCATTCAGAAATGCTTCGCCTAATGAAATTTTTCTCAAGCAACTCCTTAACTTGCTTACTAAGCTCTTTTCTCTCTCGCAGGGCCATGTGTCTAACGGGCAATGCAACTGGCTTAGCATTATCAACAAGATATATACAGAAATCTATCTCGCGTTTAGGGGGTAACCCTTTAACCTCATCAAAGACATCGGGATATTCTCGGACTACCCTCACTGATTGGAAATCATCAATAGACGAGTCAAGAGATTCTAGATAACATAACATGACAAGACCCATAGGGTTACAAGAAATTTCAAGTGTATTACTAAGGCGAGTCACGAGTCTAACTACCCTTCGTTCATAATCGAGAATGGCTCCATTATTGGATAGCCAATCCATGCCTAGAATCAAACCATATCCCATAAATCTGAGAACATAAGCATTACACATGAATTCTACGCTTAAGATAGAAATCCTCAAATCCACACAAATCATAGATAAATGAGCGGAGCCACCAATTGGATTTGAAACAATAACGGGATCCTCAACTAGACTAGTACTTAGGTGTAGAGTTTCAACAATATTAGAAGAAATAAAAGTGTGCGATGCGCCAGAATCAAACAAGGTTCGAACAGGATGATCAAAAAGATAGACTGAACTTTCGACAGAAATATTTCTACCTCGTTCTTACGGAGGTACCGTGAGAGCGTGGACTTGTCCTCCAGAAGAAGGTCCAGCTCCCTGCCCTTGCTTCCTTGGGCATGCCCTAGCCATGTGTCCTGTCTCACCACAGTAGAAACAGCAACCCATCTTCCTTTTCTTCTTCCTGCAGTCTTTGACTAGATGTCCAGGAATGCCACAGAAATTACACTTTCTCTTTTCACGGGGTTTTTTGTTCTTCCCGCCTTTCTTTCTATCAGCCTTCTTGTTCTGTGACCCTTCCCCCTTCTTATCTTGAGGCACTTCTGCTTTTGCCACATTCTTGCCCTTGTCTTCCTCATTTAAGAGTGCCATGTCTACTGACCTTTCGTAAGTAGCCCCCATAGGCATGTGGGTCATAGCCAAGCTGTGAAGTGGCTCATTCAATCCCTTGACAAAACGGAGAGCCTTCTTATGAGGAGTATTCACTAAGTCCGGTCCAAACCGGGCCAGCTGATTGAATTGATTGACGTACTCCTTGACCGTCATACTTCCTTGCTTAAGAGATAAGAACTTTTCCAACTGTAGACTTCGCTCAGCTTGTGAGAGGAATTTCATCTCAAACCTTATCCTGAAATCCATCCATGTGTCAACAGGTCTTTCAGCGTTAGTGACTTCCCACCAATAGGAAGCTTCGTCTTTGAGCAACCATACTGCCAACTGTACCTTCTGCCTATCGTCCACCTCGAAGATAACGAACAAATCCTTAGTTTCTTTGATCCAGTTCCTCGCTTCTATGAATGATTCAGTTCCCTTAAAATCCTTTCCACCCATGGCCCTAAAATCTCTACAGATCTTTGAGAAAGCGTTTGCACGAGGAGGAGGAGGAACCGCTGCAGCTGGAGGAGGAATATCTGCTGGGCCTGCATCGTCGGCCCTAGCCTCTAAGTACCTCCTGAACCAGCCAGGTATTAGCACACCCTTTGGAAGGTTAAGATTCCCAGACATGCTTAAATGAAAAAGAAAAGATTCAAACGAGGAAACAAAGGATAGTGCTAATGGCTTTTGGGGAATAACCTTTAAATAAAACAATTCTTGAAAAATGCTTCTTTGTAAACGGTTTTGAAAATAGTTTTAGAAGGTTTTAAAAACTTTTTCCCGATCTGGTAACTTCTGCTCTGATACCAAGTGTAACACCCCACCTCCGCTAAGGTCACTCACAAAGGGAATGCACTAGTTTTGGAGGAGCGTTATCGAGGTAAACAATCATAGAAATATTACAAGACAGACATAAAGAAAACAGCGGAAGAAGATAAATTTCATTACTTTCAAAATAGTCAAAGTCATCATTTTCCATTACAACAAATTATGTCTTGCATAAATAAAGAAGCATAAAAGCTTAAAACAACAAAAATAGCATAATTCCCTAAGATAGCAGAAATGCAGCCATAGCAGAGCTCAAGATCAAACTGTACATGAGCTAAACCGAAAGCAAGAGAAATCCAAGCTAAGTGCTAGAATTTCCTCCCTGAGAACCTGGGGGGGTGGGGACGAAAGAAAAAGAGGCAAAATAAAACGGGTCAGACATAAAGACTGGTAAGTCCTAGTGACTTTCAGCATAAAAACAGTAAAGGTAACATGACATGTATAAACTGAAAGTAAACATAAGGATGCTGTCAAGATGGGCAAGATAGACTAAGATAACATGATAAATCAAGTATAAATCAAGTATAAATCAAGTATAGCGTCACATGTTCAAGATTCGCTGCACCAACTGTACTAGTATCCCAAACCTGTGTCATATATTAACCATGAAATGATCCCTTGGCCCAATATCATGAAATGAACCATTTCGGGTTACTACGGAACGATCCATTAATCGATCGGCTCCTTACAAGTTCTAGCTCGTCGTGTGTCTGTGTCATACGGCCCTATCACGAATGTAGTCACCTGTGCTAGGTCCACCATAGGGTGTATCAAGCCCTAGGGTGCCAACCACCGACACGAATCAAGCACGCATAGTGTAAAACTATTGATGCCCAGTGCCTGCTTTTTCAACTTCGGACTACGTGCACGACCATAGTCCGCCTGAACCTACACTGGCGCACGAACTCAGCCGTCGTTCTGGTCGGTTACATTCAACCCAGTAATCGTGCCCCACCCTGCCTAGTTCCAGGGTACCATGATACATCTAAGTGGGTTACTGCTGAATTGGACCACGTAACTAGGGTTTCCGTCCAACAGGTTAAGTGTTGTCATTTAAATTCGTGACTTAACCCTTATCAATCTAGTATGTCAATTTGGTTAAGTGTTGTCTTTCATGTTCATGACTTAACCCTATCAATTGGCATTAATTCATTAATGCACCCCAACCTCTCACATTAGACTTGTTGTTGTGGTCACTGGATATGCCGGGCGGTTCCGGGCAGATTTACACCACAACTCAGTCTGACCTCGGGTTTCAAGCGCGATATGACCAACTACCCACATTGGATCCTATTGTTTGCAGTCACTGGATTTGCTGGGCGGTTCCGGGCAGAAACTCAACCCAACCTCGAGTTGGCCATTTTCAAGTTCATTCTAGTGTCATGTCCATGTTCAAATTTCATGTCAAGTTCGTGTCAAGTTTCATGGCAAGCTTCATGTTAAGTTTCATGTCAAGTTTCATGATTCATGTTCATAACCAATTCATGTTTTGCCAAATCTACCCAAATCGTATTCCCATCGCACATAAACGTGAATCGATCTAGATTACAAGTAAATCCAAATCCAAAATAAAAGGTAACATCAAAACTATGATAGTCAAAAGAACGAGCACAAGGTGATAAATCTAGCATGATATAGCTTGAGATAATTGGTTATAACATCACTGGCATATAGAATAATAGTCCCAAAACATTAGGATTACAGATCTAGCATAATAAGGTGATAGTCATGATAAAGGTGATAATTCAAACTTGTGAAAAGTAGATTGATTCAACATCACAGGCATGATAATACTATGGACATGAAGGAGTTTGATTTACAACATGAATAGGTCCAAACTGATTTCATAGCAATATTCCCAAATGTCAAGATCCAAGATGGAAACTAGAATAGATGTGAATCGATTATCATAATTAAGTCCAATTTCACTTTATCTCATGTCCAAATTACAATTAACAAGTTTAAATTTCAAAGTAACTAGAACTTACAGTGCGCGGATCGAGAATTTAGAAAGTAGAATCGAAGCTTTAGTTGAACAACCCCAATATGCAATTCCTAGTCGTAGTCTTCAAAAAATAGTCTTCGTATTTTATTTTAATTTACGTATTTCAATTATTTCAGAGGCAGCATAAGGAGAGAATAAAATGGTGTAAAGAGAATGGGGTTAGGGGGCTGTTTATATAGGATTAGGCGAATGAATCTAGACTGAAAACGAGACCAAAAACATCAGAATGAACCCAGGCTCAAAACTGGGTTTCGGCACCAGGTCGACCCCCAGGTCGACCATAGGGTCGACCTGGCCCCTGGGAGGTCGACCATAGTGTCGACCCCCTGGTCGACCTGGTCTTGGATGGGAAAATTCTTGCCCAGTCTACGTTGGGGTTTGAATTCGAATTTCGAATTCGAATTCGAGCTGTTTTTCGGTTCTGAAAATCCTTGAAACTTCAGAGGGTCATATCTCCATCGTACAGAATCCGTTTTTCGAAAACTCGGACTCGTTTACAAGCATAATTTCGAGACGAACGCAATGACACAACCCATTTTCCCAATTCTGCCTTGATTTATGGTTTTAACATGTTATTAAAATACGGGCTGTTACATTCTTCATCCCAGCCTAAAAGAAAACCCTCTTCATATCTCTATACATCTTATCACCACCGGAAGAATAGTCATCCTAGAATGATGGGCTTCCGCAAGGACTGTCTTCAACAGACTCCCAATTTGGGGAACACAAAGCCTTCCATCTCACCGCAAACACCCTCTATCATCCGTGGAATATCTACTAAGGTGACTAGAAGTCTTCCCTCTATTGAGCTTATCTAAGTTGTCTGTTATCTATGGGTCCTATCGCTGTGAAGTTCCTATTTGACCCAAAAGAGTAGGTCACACCTCTAATGATGCCAATAAACTAGGTGTGAACTAGGTAGAGGGTCTAAAATCAAAAGTCAATATTGTTGACACACTTTTTGGTAAAAGCTGTCACACTGAGTATCTGAATAGCATCGCGCTCGGATATGGAGAACGTTGTCAGAAGACAGGAAGCGATTTGGTCAAAGTCGCATCATCAACAAAGAACTGCCCGGAACTCCTACCAGATGACCTTTTCTGGGCCCGAAAATAGCGATTACAAAGCTGAGCTCTGTAATCTTGTAGATCTCTGAATTAGCTTCAGTTTGAGCTTTGGTTTGGCTCAATCAGACTTACGGTTTGAAAGTTATGCTCGTTTCCGTAAACTGGTGTAATCTGGCAATTTCCTAGATAAAGCAACGAAGCGTCACACGATTGGAGTATGGCTCATGCACCCTCGGATCGCCCCTCATCGAATTGCCCCTCGGCTCGTGATGCACCTCGGCTCATGGTATACCTTCAGATCGCGACCCACTTGTAGTACACATGGAGACCACGACCCGATCGTCAGCACTTCACTCCAGCTTGCAACCAGACCCAGATCGTGATAGCCATATCACGATCCGACCCATGACCACGAACCTATCTCCAGACCTGCAGATACGCGCACTGTTTTGACCTATTCTTAAGGCGACTCATGTTCCTACTTTTCCGGATCGGGTACCACGTACCCCATCACGAACCGGTCTTCCCAAAAGCTCCTCTACGCCTATAAATACACCATTTAAAGGCATTTTCAAGGATCTTTTGGCTCTAACTCCTCACATCTTCCACCATTGCTCTCTGCAAAACATTTTTAACAGCAAAGGAGCCAAACTCCATATCATAACACGAGGATTTCATGCATATTCTTATGATTTCTTACCTCTTTTCATTGTAAACACGAGGATTTCGTGTATAAACCGAGAGAATTGTACTTGTAACTTCTTAGGATTTGAGAAGAGATAAAGTGGACGTAGGCTTGGTTTGAGCCGAACCACTATAAAAACTTCGTGTGTCTCCTCTTTATTTACTGTTTTTTGCATTATGTGATCTGTGATCTGCAATTGGGTGTTAGGCCCAGATTTTGGTCTAACATTTTGGCGCTCCAGGTAGGGGGGAACACGACAACTTCAACTTCTGCTTGGATTTTTTGCCTATTGGATAAATGGAAATCAAAAGGAAGAAGACTGGAACTTCCACTCATACTGATGATGCTGATGCCGAAGACACAAGGAACGAGGCAAGCCAGGAAGCTTCCTCTCATGGAGATCCTTCTGCATACTTGACCAGAGACGAGATGGATGGAGTTCTCACTGAACTGAGAGATCAGATGGCACGACAAGATGATCTCCTCCAGAAACAATAGGAAATGATCAACCAATTCTTTGCTCGGGTGGATGGAAGGCCGAGCAACACTCAAGTCACTGGAAACGAAGCCATTGAAGCGGCTCGAGTATCACCCGGACTCCGGGGCAACCCTCCCATTCAACAACATCAACCATCTCATGATACACCTCTAGATCGCGATCCGGATCGTGGTGCACCACCAGGCTCACCAGCCGATCCCAGCAACTCGCTCCCATTTGCTCAACAACAACCGGTTCATGACCTACCTTCAGGACCCAGCCGGATCACCCCCTGCTTCACGAACCTGCCACACGAACCGACCCCCTCGAACCGGGTTGGGTCGCCACCCTCGATCCACGATCCCCGAGCCGCGATCCCAGGCAACAGCTCACCAACAGCTTCCATTCTCTCCTGCACTCAACGCTGGGGGCACCAGCTCTGATCTTGGCAATTTACAAATTTTTTTTGAAGAAATCGACTCGTTGATCTGATTCAGTGCCTCTCGAGAGGCCGCACTTAATCAGAATGATGTGGATGACGTCAACCACAACCCGTTCACTCAGGAAATCAGGAATACCCCTACATCTTGTTTCAATTTTGTTGTCGAATTGTTGTGATAATAGATAGTTATATCAGCTTATCAACTTATCGGTTCAAACAATTCATCGTATATAGTCAAAAATCAGAATTTAACTTTTCTTTTTCCAACATCGCAAATTTTGGGACTTTCAATTATTTAAATACAATTTTTAAGTATGAATAAATATGTTTTGATTAATAGGAGAAAGTAAGAAATTCAGATTTCAATTTTGTTTACATGAATAAGTTCGTTTAAGAAAACGTAAAAATCTGACTGTTAAATGTTTTTGCAGAAAATCAACGTTTCAACCAAAATAAGTTGTATAAATGTTTTGCAACTTAAATAGTAACATGTGAGCTGTTTAAATCTAGTTATGAAATCACTTAAGTTAATAAAGTGGATTTGTTAAAACTAGTGAAAAGATTTATCCTAAACTAATCCACGATTTGACATTAAACATACTTAAGGAAACATCACCATTACATGTCACAAATGACATAAAATAAACATCCATTAATGCATGGAAACCAATCATATAAAACAACATCGTTACTTTACGTCACATCCTTCTTATCACCTCGCTTATCACCATTATCACATCTTAAGTCTCATAAATCAAACTTACCATCACTTTACACACCTCTCACATTACCTCACACACACATTTTATCACTCATTAATTTTATGACATATGTTTTGCAAGTGATTATAAGTTGATTGATGGCTTATATAATTGATTATGTTATTTAAATGGTTGCTTGAAATGTTGGATGATTAGCTATTAATCGCCAAGTTATATGAATGGATGAGTAGTGATTTAAATCACTATATATTAGATGAATAGGTAAATGTTATATGTGATATTGGATGTTAATCATGTCAAAATAGTGTAATAACTATTTTGATAATATGATATATACGTAGATTTAATAATTAAAACTCTCTTTGAAAAAGATAGTCGAAATCAATAAAAAAATTGATTTTGGTATTTGGTAATGAAATTCGGTAGATTTGAAATAAAGGAAATAAGTAGTTCATTGGTGTAAACGAATTTGAAATTGGAGTTTAAAAAGATAGTAAACCAAAATTTCAAATATTGGAATGAATAGTAAAATCAATTTGAAATCGATTAGGAAAAATGTGTTTGAGTTGGATATATAAACGAAGGTCTAAATGAGTTTAAAAGCACCATTAGTCTTATATTATTTCTAATTTGACTTTAGAAAATATTTGAATTCAAAAAGCTAATATTGAGACTCAAACAAAATTAGGCACGTCGCATGGCGGTAGTTTTAGGATCATCGCTAAAGAATTCAAATGAGTATATAAAATGAATATTAGGTCGGGTTTCTTTGAAATGAGAAATATTCGGACTATTATAATAATAGTTTTCAAATGAAGAAAGAAAATCAAAATTTCGTCTTGTAGATTTTGAATTATGTCCAAATCAATTTTCTATAAAAATCGTGCTTTTGCAATTAAGCGACCATTCAGAAAATCCTTTATAAATGGGCGAATTCAATTATAGAAAATATGGAATAAATTTGATAAATAATTTTTAATGATTTAAAATAGATTTGAATGGGAAAATATAAATTTTCAAATAAGGAAAGTCGATTAAATTGGAAAAGTTATATGTAGTGCTTTCCGTAGCACCTTTCTACTGCGAAAAGTATATCTTTTGAAATAAGGGTTTGAAATTAAAGATTCTTTCCAGAATCGATCGAGAATGTTTTCAATTATTAAATTGAGTGTTATAAATATGATATGATGAGTTTATATCTTATTTCAAAGTTGGATCAATCGAATAGGTAAGAAAAAACAATTAAAAAATTTGTTTAATTTTGACTCTAATAAGCCGATGAGTAAACCTGATTTTTCTATTTCTGAGATTCGGTTGAGGTGCATAAACTAAGATGTCATTTATTCTTGTAAAAGAGATGATGATGATTTATGTTGAACCGTTGGCTCCCATATGTGGTTGCCCACATACAGGTCGTTGCTAAACGATGTCATTCTCTCTGTGCAGGTCTGGCGCATGGTCGAGTCAGACCAAGTATCACACGTAAGTCCGCAAGAGAATTTGTTGATCACATATGAATCAATGTTAGGTAACAGTCTCAGAATCTTAAGACAGTAAGGAAGTTCTTTTCTCCACTATATTTTCCATTCTTCTTTCGGGTCGAAAGTTGAACTGAAATTCGGTTCGACCCGTCTTGGGTCGCGATAGACGATCCGAGCAAATTCCTTCTTCAACACGCATACTGTCAATTCGGGAGTAGACCAAGGCTCGTTCATATTTTCTATAAATATGGGGTACACTAATCTATTCTTTTTTACTTTTTATTGTTCTTCGTTTCGAACTGAGAAAACCAAGAAACTGCAAAAACCTTATCCTATTCAACATCTTCGAATTCAAATCACTTCAGGTGAGTTTTGATTTGTTTATTCCACATTCCCTTTCGTAATTTCATACAAATCAAGCCAAGAATTTACGTTTCTTGATTGGTTTGATATCAAATTGATGTCTCGAACCATCGGGTTTGTCTATATCGTTAGCGATGTAAAAATTGCCTTCGATGGTGATGTTAATGTGACCGCGGTGCCGGATAATGGTAAGAAAATTATCTCGAAGAGAAGCGGTGTTGGATTGAGGCGTGGAATGGCTTCTATGGTTTGATGTGTCAAAGAAGACGAAGCCTTCGGGAAGTTTAAAGTGTTGGTTGAGTTCCAGGAAGGCAGGGGAGAAGAAGGGATGATAAGTGATTGTGAAAAATAGTCCGATGATGTCGATTCGGTGTGAAGTTAGGTTAATATAGGGAGGCAGTGGTTCGAATAAGTTAGAAGAGGCCGGAGAGTTGGTGGATGAGATCTCTGCATCTTGGATCGATAAATCTATATGTCGAACTGGAACAAGATTGGCTCAACCTAGTTGATAGATCGAGCCGGTTGGGATTGGGTCGAAGGAGCATGCGATGTTGTATGAAGCTGGATCGAGTAGAATTCATTCGAGCCGAAGGATGCCAATTGAAGGTTGGATTGGAAGCGGCATTCCTTGATGTTTCTTGCTTCCAACTGATCAAAGAGTGTTGAATCGAGGTTTTCGCCCCGGGCACTATCGATCCAAACCTTGAGCCTTAATGCTCCGACAAATTCCAATGAATCTCACGATGCTTAATGACTACAGTCCAATTCTAAACATCTAGACAGTTAGCATAGAGCATATCAGGACTTGACTGGACATTTCATAGCATATGTATTTGAATTATCTGAACATCAGAACTTATCTCCTTGCAATAATATGAAACAGAACCAATGACTAGTAAGATTCGATGAGACAGTTGTGAACAATGGTCTTCTAAGTCGAACTGTTGCCTACTTCCTATGCTTTGTTTTCTTGTATTGTTATTCATGCAGACTTGCACTACACGCACTGTACTAGTACACGCACGAGAGGTATAGGTTCTTCACTCTAACCAATGACATTTCTTGGATAGAACAACTAACATGTCCGTACGATAGTCTACCAGACTTTCCGAATCCGAAAAGGGGAAAGATGCTCAAATTGATCCTACAACGCCTTCCAGCTCTAGGACATAATCGGATGGTGACGACGAACAATATATTGTCCAACCTCATGAGGGAGAGGGAAACGCGTCTGTGGGGACTTTAATGGGTGAAGTGGAAGTGGTAGGAGAAAAAGGCGAGGAAGGATCACACCATATGCTGCTTGAAGCCATATTTCTAAATAATCCAGTCGATTTCTTTCCTACTTCAATGGATGAGAGCAAGCTGAAGGGATTAAGCGCAAAACATAGGATTGCCTGGGTGGATATACGGATTCCAATGGCAGGTGAGACTACCGATAATTCACCAGAGGGTTCTATGACAGTAAGTTGGAAGATGTTCACGATTGGATGTATCCCTCCATTCAATCTGTGCATCGTCAATCTCTCATGTTGTATTCATCTTCTTTTACAACTTCAAACGTCAGAAAGATATAACTCTGTCTTTTCTTTTCTTGAATCTACCCGAAATGAGAAAATTATTCAAGAGGGCTTTAGCAAACTGGGAGATATTAGACCTTATCGGTTCTATCTTCCTTTATGTGGGCTACGCTGCGAAATGGATGCAATGCAGTAAATGTCAAGCCTTAGCTTATTCATTTTCACCTCACCGGGAAGTTTCTAATTTATAATGTCTTTTTTTGGTGACACTCCTTCCAAGCCCATCAGCAAGTGTATTGTGATTGCATGGTCACCTTCTGGAATGCTCCATTGGGGAGTTGGAGCGTTAGGAAATGTATGTCCGACGAGTTCTTGCACCTTTTCCAATTACTTAATCCCAGCAGGACCATGGGAATGGGTGGAGCTCAAGCTCAGGCTATAGCACCAGCAGCTGATGTGCCTTGAGTCAGAGGGCAAGGAGCAGTGGTCGTTCCCTAATCGGGGGCCAGACAACAACAGCTCGTCCCAGGTTCGAAAAAAGACCTTTGTCAAGAGAAAAAGTTACTCCTGGGCCCAATCGAGATTCAGAAGAAGAGGAAGGGGAAAAGCGACAATCCCCTAAGAAGGGAGTCAAAGAGTCCCATAGTCCTCCTCCAAAAACACCATCTCCACATAAATCTTCAACTTCTGTTACCCTATCAGAGGGTCTTGAGTCTCTGTTTTAAGGTCTAAGTAATTTTCCTCTTCCAATACCATATATACATCTCTAGAACTAGACCTTGCCACATTCTTTTGAAAGTCCGTAGAAGAAACAACCCCGATCAAGGCTGAGGAGACAACTGCAACAAGCTCAACTCCGGGCTCTGATCAACGGTGGGACACTTAGGACACACACGACACAAGAACTGCACTTCATAACACATTTTTCTTCTATGTATGCCAAGTGTTAACTTGAGTTTTCTTCTTGAATTACAAGTTCAATGACGAAAGGAAAGAAATACTAGAGTCAATTCAGCGCTAATTTATTTAGAAGTAGTCTCGGTAATCACACTTCCTCTCAGGAAAGATGATACTGGGAATATGATGAGAGGCGCGCTCGCGAAAGAGAAGAGAGAGCGTAATTGAGAGAAAAGGGACTGGAAGGTCTGAGAAGGGAAGGATCTTTCTAAGGAAAAAGGAAAAGAGCGCGAGAAAGAGAAGCTACGTCATGACTTCATTCGCTCTCACGATAATTCCTCTCGGGGAGAAGATAAAACAACTAGCAGGCATTCTCAAACAAAAAGATTTCACCACAAACTCCCTACCGATCCTCGTCAATTATCACAAACAGTCATTTCTAAGAGTTGGGACCCTACTGTTTTCGATGATTGCAATGACAAAGAACCTCAGTTAGTCATTCCTTCTGGACAAGAGATAACTCCGGAAGAATGAAGTAGGAGTTAGAGAAGGCATTTCCTCAACATCACTTCTCCCAAATGGTGTTCATGCCTAACCTGCGGCCGGTTCCAAAATCATTTGATAATCGAGTTAGGACGGACATCAACTTCACTCTTGCTTAATATCAGGAAATGCTAACTTATTCAAGGCGGATGTTTGAGGTAATCCAAAATTTGGAAATAGAGATTGATAACATGAAACAAGCGTGAGACATGGAGAAAAACATTCTTAAGCTGGCCAAGAAAAATATGGAGGAGTGTGAGGCTCAATTGGCCACCACCAAGGAGTTATACGATAAAACCAAAGCAGAGCTCGATAATGTGCCCGTGCGACTCAACACCGAGCTCAGCCTATGGTCGCTGATAACCAAGGCTTCCCAGGACATGTTAGGGAATGCAGAATACGAATTTTAAGGAAAATCTAATGCTAGAGGGGGTGAATAGCATTTTCAAGAAATTTAAGAAATTTAAACTTATATGATCTACTATATGAATATCACACCACAGAGATAATCATAGACACAGAACCAAACACAAGCACAAAAATAAACAAAAATAAAATGCAAAACAGGAAAGAACACACCGGATTTTATACTAGTTCGGATTACTCCTACGTCCAGTCTCACACAACGCTGGATTGCGTAGAGTTTTATTACTTTATCAATATCTAAGTACAACCCCCTTGATTTCACGGCTACAAGGTTAACACCGATTCAAACACCCTTGATTTCAAGGCTGCAAGGTCAACAATGATTCCACACCCTTGATTTCATGGCTACAAGGTTCACACTGATTCCTTTCCTTGATTTCATGGCTACAAGGAACACACCCTTTCCCAAATAATCCCAAATGATTACAACAGCCCTATAACTCTTCAATAGCATTTCAATTTAGAGAGTGATGAGTAGAGAGTGAGAAGAAGTTTTATGTAACTAGAATAGAAATCAGCAGAATAAAAATGTATAAATCAATAAAAAAATGAAATAATAATGGAGGGATAAAAAGGGGTGACGATGGAAAAGAAGAATAGTTAAAAAATTCGAATTCAGCATCTATTTATAAGATTTGAAAGGTTACAACGCTTCTGGAACGTTATAAATAGTGAAAACACTCTTCCTTCAAAATTGAAAAAGTGAGTACGTCGACATATGTATATATGTATGTCAACATATGCTCTTTAAAATATTGAATTTTGAATAGTTTAGCTATATATATAATTCTAGGAGTTCTTGAATTAAAACTTAGTGATATAAGTGAGTATTATAAAGTATAAGATCATATGAAAACATAAACATAAATTATATAAACATATTTATAAAATTATAAGGTTTAAAACTATATAAACATAAAATTATACAAGTATATAACTATATAAATATATATAAACTTATAAACTTTAAAACTTATGTTTGAAATCAAAGTAAGATAGAAAAATTATTTAAACTTAGAAATAGAATTTGAAATTTGAAAAATAGAATTTGAAATTTGAAAATCAGAAAGAATTTGAAAATCAGAATTTGAATTTGAACCTGGAGTGTTATTCAGAGTCTTACAAATAATCAATACTCTATTACTATATTTGTCTTGAATTCTTGATTACTCATGAGTCTTGAATCTTCTCAGAATTCTGAATCTCTTGAAACTCTAAAACTGTACTGCCTTCAGTATTAATTCCTATATAATTCTACATATATATGTATATATATTCTAGATAGAAATGTTAATATGTATTTTATAATCAATGATAATTGAAATACGGTCGTTGTCATCAAAACTCCATTCTACAACAATCTCCCTTTTTTTGATGATGATAACCTTATTTTATAAAATATTCATACTTGTTCATACCTGTTGATTCTGATTCTTCTAATACTCCCCTGTCGATATGAATCCTATATACCCTACTTAAACTAAGTCTATATTTTATAATTTCTCCCTCATTGGCATTATCAAAAAGAAATTTTGCAAATACTGCCCCTAAATCTTGTATCTATTTATATCTTTAATTATTCAATGGTTCTCTAATAATATACTTAATGTATATGACCCCCTACATTCATGCCTATATAATAAACTTAATGAAATGCTTATGTAAGATAAAGCAAGCATTAAATTAAACTTTGTTTTTAATACAAACTATACACACCAAAGCAAATTACATGAATGACTATGCATGTATTACACCGATTAAATGAAAAAAAAAACGAAAAGAAACCTAAACTCTAATTGTTCTTTACGATGGGGGCCTGTGAATTGGACAATTGGGGAAATGTAGGCAAAAATCCCCATTTCGTTCAATTACATTCCCATTTTGATCGAATGATATTTCTCCAACGTATACGACTTAATCATCCTCGTTCGTGACTTCTTGTTGTGCCTCTTCTGGTTCCTCTTCTTCCGCCATTTCTTCCTCCTCCTCTTCTTCCTCTTATTCTTCTTCCATTGCTAGATTATCGTCTTCAATGATGATTGGATTCGCTTGGTTATCCATTACAAACTTATAGAGATTCCGTATCTTCTTTCCTTGTTTAATTTGCTCTTGATTCAGGCGTATTTGAAGTACTTGAATCTCAGCAAGCATTTAGAGAGCATACTCCATTTTCTCTTCCAATTTGATTACGCGAGAGAGGTAGAACGTTGGAATGGACCTTCGGATGGTCCAGTGAATGATTCATGGTTAATTTGGTTGTTATAATTAGTGAAGGCCATGATTTATTTTTTGTTTTGAGTTTTTATAGAAGTGTAATAGGAGAGTGAAGAAGAAATTTCGAAGTGGAGAGTTTAAAAGGTTATTGTAACTAACTTTTGCTGGAAATTAATTTTTAAAATCTGGCAGTTATATGTCGACATAAGCTTCTATGTATGTCGACATACATGCAGTTTTCATTTTATTTTTCTAATTTTTAATGTTATTCTTATATATATATATTAATATTTTAGTTATTTTAATTCACTTAATGAACAAATACCTAATGTTTTTCTAAATTTAGTAAAGGTTGCTTCATTTAATGGTTATTAATATATCTGCCATTTGTCTATCTGTTTCTATAAATTCAAGTGGAATTTTCTCTTTACTTGCATTATCTCTTAGACAATGATGTCGTATATCGATATGTTTAGTTCTTGAGCGATGAGTTGGATTTTTAGATATATTTATAGTGCTCGTTTTAACGCGGTATATTGGTGATTTGTTTATTTTTAATCCAAAATTATTTAGAGTTTGTTGCGTATATATTACTTTGAACAAACCAAAGAAATAGAGATATATTCTGCTTCAGTTGTTGACAAAGATACAATATTTTGTTTTTTTACTAAACCACAAGACCAGTGAATGCCCTAAGACGTGACATGTTCCACTAGTACTCTTACAATCAAATTTACATCCCGCATAATCAACGTCACAATATGAAATTAAATCGAACGAATCATCTTTCGGATAAAATATTCCAAAGTCTGATATATGTTCTACATATCTTAGAATATGTTTTACAGCTCTTAATGTGTTTCCTTTGGTTGCGAATGATATCTTGCATAGAGACATACACTATGCATTATACTTGGTCTACTAGCGGTTATATACAATAGCGATCCCATCATTCCTCTATATAATTTTTGATCAACATCCTTTGATGTAGCATCTTTACTTAATGCTATATTAATTGCCATTGGTGTTGGTCTCCCGTTAGTTGTTGTTAAATTATATTTATTAATTAAATCTCTTGCATATTTTCTTGAGTAATAAATATTCCATTTTGTAATTGACGTATTTGTAAGCATAAGAAGAATATTAGTGCTCCCATATGACTCATTTCAAATTCTTTGGTCATAATATCTGAAAATTCTTTGTTCATCTTATTATTCGTCGATTCGAAAATTATATCGTCAACATATATTTGTACTAATTATATATCTTTATTATTTCTCTTAAAACAAAGTGTTATCTAGTTTTCCTGTTTCAAATTTATATTGTAATAAGTAATTTCTTAATCTACCATACTATGCCCTAGGAACCTGTTTTAATCCTTATAATAATGCTTTCTTTAACTTATATACGTAATTTGGTAATTTTTCGTCTTCAAAAGGAGGTGATTGCTCCGCATATACGTCTTCTTTAACAAATCCATTTAGAAAAGCACTTTTAACATCCATCTGATATAATTTGAAATTGTTATGGTTTGCAAAGGCTTGTAATATCCTAATTGCTTCCCATCTAGCTACGGGAGCAAATGTTTCATCGTAATCTATTCCTTCTTCTTTAGTATAACCTTATTCTACTAATCGTGCCTATTTTTTACGACCTTACCATGTTCATTCATATTATTTTTGTAAACCCATTTAGTTCATAATAGTTTTATGCTCTGGTCTAAAAACAAGTTTCCATACATCATTCCGGGTAAACTAATTCAATTCCTCTTGCATAGCAAGGATCCATGAATCATCAGATGAGGCTTCCTTTGGATTTTTAGGTTCAATAGTTGAAATAAATGTTAAATTTCTCATATTATTTAATTGATTACGAGTCCTAACAACGGATTCAATATCTCCTAAGAAATTTTCTACAGGACGGTCTCTTGGTAATATAATCCTTTTATTTGGTTGACTATCTTCACTAACTTCATTTTCACATTCATCTTCGTTGTGTTGTGTTATATTTTTATAATTTTCATCAAAGGATACATTCAAGGTTTCTTCTATAGTATTGGTTCTTGAGTTGAAAAATCTATATGCCTTACTTCTCTCTGAATATCTAATAAATATTCCTTTATCGAATTTCGAGTCATATTTATCTAAATTTTCGTTAGTATTAAGAATAAAACATTTACTTCCATATATTTTAAAATATGTCACTTTTGGTTTATTATTATACAAAAGTTCATATGGTGTTTTATGAGTTAAAGGTCTTATTGAAATTTTGTTTAAAATATAGCAAGTTGTTGCAATTGCCTCAGCCCACAAATTTCTTAGTAAATTGCTATCAGATAACATAGTTTGCGCACACTCTTGTACCGATCTATTTTTACGTTCAGCTGCTCCATTTTGTTGAGGGGTTCTTGGGAATTTTTTATGGGTTATTCCCTTTTTATTACAAAATTTTTCAAAATTTTCATTTTCGAATTCTCCACCATGGTCACTACATATTGTTTTGATTTTTAAGGATAATAAATTTTGAATTCTTTTACCAAAAGATTTAAATTGATCAAAAGCATCACATTTATTTCTAAGAAACAAAGTCCAAGTAAATGTGGAAAAATCGTCAACTATTACGTAAACATATCTATTGTGATTAATTGACTGGGTTTGAGACGAACCAAATAAATCCATGTGAATTAGCTCTAATGGTTTTGAGGTTGTAATTTCCTCTTTTGTTTTAAATGAACTTCTTTTTAATTTTCCAAACTGACAACCATCTCATAAATTATTAACTTTAAACTTCATTTTGGGTAATCCCCAAATTGAATCTAATTTAGAAATCCTAGAAATATGTTTGAAATTTATACGACCGAATCTCGGTCATTTGTATTGGCCATAAGACATAGTTTATCGTTGGAGATTTTCATACTCAATATATATATATATATATATATATATTTCCATCTCCTTCGAATATTACTTTTGAATTCTTATCTTTTATAAAGCATTTATTCATTTCAAAGTTTTTTTTATAGCCCTTATCGCAAAGTTAACTTATACTTAGTAGGTTGTGTTTTAGATTCCTAACTAATAAAACATTAGAAATGGTAGGAGTTTCAGAATTACTAACATTACCAATGCCAAACAATACATCTTATCGAGTTATCACAAAAGTTGACCATTCTACCATTTTCATATACTAGATTATTTAGTATTTCTGGATTTCCCGTCATACGTCTCGAACAACCACTATCCAGTATCCATTTGTCCTTTCTGATTTCCACCATTTGTTCACTAGAATTTGAGTTCTCAACATCCATGTAACACACCATTTCAGAATTTGAATTTTCAACAGCCACTTCGCCTATCTTTTCAAATTTTGAATTTCCAATAGCCATATAACACGTCTTTTCCAGTATTGAACAATACTTTAGTAGATCACTTGAATTTTCAACACAATTTTATGTAGACTATTTCAACATTGATACAATGCATGAATTAACACTAGTATTAACAATAATTTCAAAATTTTCCATTTAATATTTTCAAAATCAGATTATGAACTTTTTGAAAAACCTTGCTCTGATACCAATTGTTAGGGAATGCGGAATACAGATCTTAAGGCAAAACAAACACTAGAGGGGGGAGGGGGGTGAATAGTGTTTTCAAGAAATTTAAGAAAATATAAAACTTGTATGATCTACTATATGCATCACGCACCATAGAGATGATCACAGACACAGAATCAAACACAAACACAAATATAAACAAAAATAAAAATGCAGAAAAAAGAAAGTACACGCCAGATTTTATACTGGTTCGGATTACCCCTACGTCTAGTCCTACGCAACCATGGATTCCGCAGTGTTTTATTACTTTATCAATATCCATGTACAATCCCCTTGATTTCACGGCTACAAGGTTAACACCGATTCAAACACCCTTGATTTCACGGCTACAAGGTCAACACCAATTCCACGCCCTTGATTTCACGACTACATGGTTAACAACGATTCCTTTCCTTGATTTCAGGGCTACAAGTAACACAACCTTTCCTAAAAATCCCAAATGATTACAAAAGCCCTATAACTCTTCAATAACACTTCAATTCAGAGAGTAATGAGTAGAGAGTGAGAAGAGAAGAAGTTTTATGTAATTAGAATAGAAATCGGTAGAGTAGAAGTGTATAAATCAATAAAAATTGAAATAATAATGGAGGAATAAAAAGGGGTGAAGATGGAGAATAAGAATAGTTAAAAAAACTCGAATTCAATCCCTATTTATAAGATTTCAAAAGTTGCAATGCTTCCATAATATTACAAATAGTGAAAAGACACTTCCCTTCAAAATTGAAAAAATGACAGCTGTATGTCAACATATGTATATATGTATGTCGACATATGCTCTTTAAAAAATTGAATTTTGAATATTTTCAAGTGTTTAACTATATATATAATTTTGGAAACACTTGAATTAAAACAAAGTGATATAAACAAGTATTATAGAGTATAAAATCATATGAAAATATAAATATAAATTATATAAACATAATTATAAAATTATAAGGTTTAAAACTATATAAATATAAAATTGTACAAGTATATAACTATGTAAATACATATAAAATTTAAAACTTATGTTTGAAATCAAAAGTAAGATAGAAAAACTATTTAAATTTAGAAATAGAATTCGAAATTTGAAAAATACAATTTGAAATTTGAAAATCAGAAAGAATTTGAAAAAAAAATTGAATTTGAACTTGGAGTGCTATTCAGAGTCTTACAAATAAACTAAACTCTATTACTATATTTGTCTTAGACTCTTGAATTCTTGGTTACTCATCAGTCTTGAATCTCTCTGAATTCTGAATCTCTTGAAACTCTAAAACTATACAGTCTTCAGTATTAATTCCTGTATAAATTCTACACATATTTGTATATATATATTCTAGATAGAAATGTTAGTATTTATTTTATAATCAATGATAAATGAAATAAGGTTGTTGTCATCAAAACTCCATTCTCCAACAGGACAATGTGAAGCTGGTGGGTGAATAAAACAAGTCTCTCAATGTAGAGAATGAATGGATGAGGGGGAAAAAGGGAAATTAGTGCTAGAGAATGCAAACATTAAAGAAAATTAGCCGCCTTTGAAGAAGCTCGGAAGAACGTGGAAGAGAACGCAAAAAAGGCAGAAAAGAACGCTGACATTGCACTTGAGTCTGCTTCAAACTTGAAGTCCAACATGACATAGAGACCTGAGAGCTTAAGGAGAAGGTGGCAGAGCTAGAAAAGATGCAGGAAGAATTCGGCAAACAAGCGCTTATATTTTATGCCCGAGTTCTTCGATATCGGGACTTATCATGGATTGTCGATTATCCACAGACATTAGCCGACACCATGGAGCTGTTTGTGGATGAGGAGAAGAAGGCTTCCGCAAAGGGTATGGTAAATGGGGAGGAGTCGAGGAATCAATTTGTGAGGGGTGATGAGCCAGATCGCCTTGTCGAGGGTCGATGACATTTGAAAGAGGAGGAGGATGCAAAGTGATTGAGACTGAAGGGATAAATAATTATGGAAGGGAAACCTGGCAAAGACAAGGGTGATGCAATTTCCAAGCAATCAACCAGTCAACCTACTCTGCCGTGGATCCGCATATTGGGGAAACAATCATTCCGCCTCCTCTCACTAAGTCTTCGAAGGTAGTCGAGGAGTACAACCCCGATGAGTCAGAATGTTTCCCGCAAAATCGTTAACTCCTATCCCTGGGGTCAAGACTCCTACTACCCTTGGGGATGCTTTAGCCGAGGGTATCACTCTTTTCTCTCCTCAATTCCAAAAAGTCACTATGACATGTCGTCTAGCATTCGGGCTTCAATCGGGAGACCCGTTATTCCACTTGGACTGGTCATTGCTCTTCCTACTTTAGGTACACCTTTGGAGAAGACTTCTTTTGAAGCTAAAGCAAAGATAGCTGAAAGTTAACAGGTGCCCATGGTGAGGAAGCAGGGAAGGAGGAATAGTTAATAGATGCGCTCAAAAACTTGGGTAGCAAAGAGACGTCATCCGGAGGTGATAACGATGTTATATATACTGTCGAGTCTGGGAAGACCAGTTCTTTGAGCGTTGCAGAGATGAAGGAAAGCTCCTCCACCTAAAATTCGAGTCATCCACTGAATCCCTCATCATCAAGGTGCTTCAAAACATTCCTCCTTCTGGAAAAGATAAGTCAATCAAGAGGACTCTATCGCAGACCCGAGCAAGCGCCAAAAGAAGAAACATGACGTGCCCTCATCAGGAGCTGAGGATTCCTCCTTCGACAAGTCCAAAAAGAAGTGCATTCTCACCAAGGTCGAGCTAGCTGAAAAGAAGGAGAAGTCTAAGATGGACGATAAGCCATTGAAGTCTTAATATATCCATCTTTTGTGTTGTCCTTAGGCCTTTATTGGTGTTGGGAGTGTGACCCTTGCATTTTTTCCTTGTACCTATATAAACCTGCATTGTGAATAAAGCAATGTTTTTTTGTTAAACAAACAATGTTATTTGACTGCAAGTTTATGTCGCTTTCGATTCAATGTACTTGCGATTTAAATATTATTAGGTCAAGTCATAAGAAATAAGTCATAAAAGAGGGTTAATTGTTAAGTCGCTTTGTTTAAGAAATTGTAAATGTTAAGCTATCTTTCTTAGGAACTTATATCATAAATTGTCTCACTTTTAATGGCTAAGCATCGCCGAGTTAAGAGTCATGGCACTAAGTGTTGTGGAATCGAGTGTCACGATACTAGGCATCGTAGTATCGAGTGTCATTGTTCGTAGGTACAGTGTATACTTCCGTAATTAACTTTGAGTCACAAGTCGCATCCGAGTCGTGTTCAAAGTTAATTTATGAGTCTGCACCCATGCCCACAGCGTTGGTGGGGACTAGGTTAAGTTAATTGGACGTCCGGTCCTTAAGTCTTTGTACTCCTTCCCCCAGTCACATACAAGTTTATAGTGGTAAAAAATAAAAAGAACTCTCAAATAAACAATATGAAGAGAAACAGACGAAGAACTATGAATAAAAATGAGGAAAATGCAATCACATACAAGTTTATAGTTGGTTCAGTGTTAACGAGCCTACATCCATTTTATAATTTCTTATAAAACTTAAAGAAACTAAGCACAATGGTGAATTATTTCAAAACTTGAATACATGGCACTAAAACAAAGTATGAAATAGATAAAATACCAAAAGTCCTTTTTTGATGCTTTAGAGGTCTATTTATAGGTGATAATAGAGGCCGACTCGGCCCATCACGTCGCGTTCGATTCGAACATGTAGGGAGGTGGTGGAAGTGGTATAACCGTTGTTGGAGTGCTTCTGTAGGGAGATATTTGGTCGGGTCAGTCATATGCAACTCGATGATGACCACATCGCAAGCGATCCGAGCCAGAAGAATAGCGGACTAGCTATGTTATTATGATAGAGTGGGTCTTCAGTAAGTATCTCGGCTTCTAGAAGCGGTATTTTCGAAGTGGAGCAAATGCTCAGGAACCACAACTCTTCGGCTTGACATGTCTCAGCTCAAAATTGTCGGGCCAGAGGTTATTCCACCTGAAGCTTAAGTGGTTTTCAATCCCACCTCCTGAAGTAGGGCCTTCATCGATCAGAAGTCTTACCGAGTCGGATCACTCACATGTCCAGCTTTACTGATCCCAAGGCATGCTGACCCGAGGGACAATATTGTTTACATAGTTTTTCTAGTGTGTGGAACTTCTTTGCTCAAGTTTTGTGATTCTTGGCCATGATTGTTTGAATCTTTGATAGCCTTTCCAAAAGGCAGTCAACAAATTATGTGTGTTATCGAAATCTCATAAAATTTTTTTATACAAATTTGAATTGAGGTTTTTACGAAGGAAATGAAGGTGAAATTTGGATTAGTGTAAGAGGCAATAGAATTATTTTGGAATGTGGAATTTGGGAAATATTTTGGGTTATAAGAGCATGGGAATGGATCTTTCAGATTTCAAATCAATGAACATGATTGAGAGACATTCCATCACAATTTTGAAGGAGATGATAATTTAAAATTCAAAAATCATTATTTTCGATCAAAGGCAAGAATCATAAATCTACTTCTTCAACATGCCACTACACCTCGATCAAGAAATTTCAATAAACTGACTATGAAAGTTTGCAAAGCTCTTTTTGCCATTTATGGTAATTATAACATTAATTGGGATCAAATTTTTTGGATGAATTTCGAGCCAAAAAAATTTCAACATGTGAAAACACATATTATCAAATTTTTTGGAGTTGATTTCAAAAGGGAGTAGTTTATTTCCAAAAAGGTCTTTAATTCCA
Source organism: Allium sativum (assembly GCA_030737875.1). Taxonomy (NCBI): domain Eukaryota; kingdom Viridiplantae; phylum Streptophyta; class Magnoliopsida; order Asparagales; family Amaryllidaceae; genus Allium; species Allium sativum. Next base: position 105,148,739 of record CM060910.1, read on the forward strand.
GAAATATCTCACTTATGAAGATTCCGCTAGTGTTTCAACCATATGAAATACTTATGGAAAAAGAGGAAAGGTTAGCTCATGAAATGGAAACGAAGAGGGAGAAGAACAAGGAATGGAAATCGAGTAAGAGGCGGATGAATAAAAACTTCCTAGGAAAGTATTGAATACCCTGCTAATCTCACAAATCCATCCAATAAAACCATTCTCAAGAATCAAGAAATAATTTTGGAGAATTAAAATATTTTTAAAAGAACATTTAGTAAGAAAATGGAAAAGTTCTTGCCATGAAAAATAAAAATGCAAAAATAAAAGAAAAGCAAAGCTTTATTAATGAAGAAGAAGAGAAAGGTACAGAAAAAGAAACAAAATTTACAATGGATATAATGTGTATCTATAGGGGATGTAATCTCCTCGCTATGTGAATAAATGATCATAAAGAAATCTCTTGAAACTATTTCCTTTACAAACTAAGAGGAATATTCTTTTTATGATGCTGGATTCTGACTTGGTGATGATTCCATCAAATCTTCTTCTCTATCACCAGTAAATATGAATGGTTTCCTTGAGAAGAATATGCCCAATTTATGAAATATTTATTAGTACATATATTATATACATACATACATATATGATATATCTGTAGTCCATATATTCTTCAAAACATATGACGCAGGTTATGCAGTATTTATGTTCCTTTCTTCATGAAAAATAGGACTCGACAGGGATTGAACTCAGAACACTCTACCCAAATTCCTAGGCCTTTATCAGTGTGCTACAACTTCCTTTGCGATTGAAAACTCGTTGATTCCAAAAAGTAGAATTTTTCTATGAAATTGATCTTTGATTGAGGTAGAGGAGACTTTCATTGACAATCTGTGAAAGCACACAAAATACCTAATGCAATATTTATTTATATACAATACAAGTAAGATATGAGCATAAGGATAAATGCTTTTACGTGTTAATCAGATCTCCACAAAAAATAAATAGGTTCTTTGGAAAAGTAAGTCGCAAAGCATGGATTATCATCATCTTCCACCGAATTCTGATTTCAATTCCATATTGTATTAGTTCCAATTTCTATCTAGTTAATGTCATGTATTGTTTCTATGTTTCGTTATCTAAAGTTACCAATGAAAATCTTTTATTTTCTGTTCATTATCTCTAGAACCTCTCTTCAATGCTTGTTATTGTGTTAAGAAAGTTTATATATATAAATCAAAACACAAAACAAAACAAAAATTGCAAAATCCAAAATTTCAAGGATCCATGTTGACATATAGATCCCCATATCGACATATAACTGCATATTTTCAAATTTTTGTTTAAATTTGAATTTTCTTTTTTCCAACTAATGTTTATTCATTTATAATGAATTCCAGAGCCTAAAAGTACCTATATCGTCCAGAAAAGGTTATTTTTCCATTTAACCTTAGTCTCCATCCATTATCCACTAATTTTATCAATATCATGGCTTCTCCAATTCATAATTTGAGTGGAAATTAACTTGTATACCTTAATTGTGGTTAATAGGATTGACATTTCAAATGTATTAGGTCAGTATTCATGTGTGCTAAATTTATGCTTATTTATTTATATACTTATAGTGTAACTAAATGTAATATTAATGTGTATTAGATGTGTACTAAACACATTTAAATTAGGTAATAGAATTTGAATATACCCAAAAGAAATTGTATATGTGTAAGTCAATACCGCGCGGTTAAGCCCAACTTGTAGTATAAGTCTACCCAGAATCGCTTGACAAATCCAACATCTACAGGTGGTCGGCTTAGTGTAAGATGTCTAGTATGTGTGTGTATATACATATATATACATATACATATACATGCATATACATATATATGTATACATATGTGTGTGTGTGTACATATATATATATATATATATATATATATATATATATATTTGTGTGTGTGTGTGAAGTAGGAATGCCTTGAGAATCCATTAAGTGGCCGATTTTCTTTGTTGGGGGTATTAAGTGGTTAGGACTAGGTCCGCTCCTAAGGTTCACTCTTTGGTTTTGGACCAGAGTCATGGTACGCACCATACTAGTTATCAAATAGTGCTAATAGACAATGACATATGAGTGGGGTAGTTCTCCGAAAGTGTTTGCTTCTTATCTAGGGGTTTACCAAGGGATGACCTAAGGATAAGCTACTAAGAGTTTAACTGACTATGTAAGGGGATCTGCCTATCTATAAGAAGTATTAAGTGGCTAAGAGTTCACCGGTATTACCCGTTAAATAGTAACATACGGGTCCTCCAAAGGGGTCTGAAATGACAATGAGGGTCTACCCTAGCCCGGTATTAAGTGGAAGATTAGTGTTTCTCGTATTACAAAGAATATAGTATATATAATAACATTGACGATGAGGTATAAAGTGACTAGGGTCCGCTATAGGGTATTAAGTGATAATGTGAATCCGTCATAGAATAAATATTAAGTAATGGCCTTAAGTGACCAAATGGTAGTCTGCCTCATAGGGTATTCCGCTCTAAAATAAATTAGTAGGCTTTAAGTGACAAAGGGTAGTCCATCTCATAAATTTATGTCATTGATTGTGTATTGAATTGCGTAGACATAATATGAAGAATTTATACTTCCAAATATAGGAAATATATACTTCTCAGACTTATGTGACTTTCATTCACAGAAACTTCATGTTCTGACCTCCCTCCTCTTAACATAAACTGGTCAGTAGGTAGGAACACTTGGGATCAGTGATGCTTGGGAGATGGAACCCGATGATGGAGGCTTTTAGTTATTTATGGCAGTATTATTATTGTTGTATTACAAGGATAGTTATTGATGTACCTTTTATTTCTTAAGACTCGTTGTAACTGACATTTACGGTAGTACATCTATTTTGAGATATTATATTTTATCCCTTTCGTTGTGTGAGACTCTGATTTCATCTTACTATGCTCTGTTATTTATGTTATACCATTTCCTTTTAGGAACCAATGATCCGTTTAGAATGACTCTAAGTTATGATTGGCCTTTTCTAAACCGGAGTTTAGGCTCATTCCGAGTGGGCTATTATAGCTTTTAAGGACAAGGAAGAAACCAACATATTAAATTGAGATTAAAAGTGGAATTCGAGATGAAAACCCTTGGAGATTCTAGGAAGATTTTAGACATGGAAATTGCTAGGGATCAAATGAATTTTGAGTTGAAATTGACTCAAATGGAATATATTAGAAAAGTTCTTTGTCAGTTTATCATAAGAATGCATGGGAATGAAATACATCTTTACCTTTACTTGTAAAGCTTTCGATAAGGGATCACCTATCCGGGAGAAAGACAAGGCTTATATGGCAAATATGTCATATGATAGTGTAGTTGGTAGTTTAATGTATATCATGGTGTGCACTAGGCTCGATATTGCAAATGTCGTTGGGATGGTTAATCAGTATATAACTAATCCAAGGAAATCTCATTGGGAAGCGACAAAGCTTATTTTAAGATGCTTGAAAGGTACAACATCTGATGATCTTGTTTTTGGTAGTAGTGAAAGGATGAATAACATATTGGTTGGTTACTGTGATTCGAACTACACCGGTTATAGAGATCGGAGAAAACCAACTTTCGGATATGTCTTCACGCTTGGGGTACAACCATAAGTTGGAGCTCAAGATTGCAAATTGTAGTTGTTTTATCCACTATGGAGGCAGCGTTGATAGTCGTAGTGGAAGCGGTAAAGGAAGCACTCTGTTTGAAGTGATTGTTGTGTAACTTGGGTTTTGAACATGGCAGTATCGATGTTTGATATGATAACCAAAGTTTTATTCATTTGCGAAAAAATTGGCGTTTAGCTCACAAACTAAGCTTATAGAACTGAAAGAGTCATTTCTAGTAGCCATGGATGAAGATAAGCAAGTATAACTTTAGAAAGTACACACAAGATAATGCAATGGATATGTTCACTATGGCATTCCTGGTTGGAAAGTTCAAGCATTGCTCGAACTTAATTCGCTTGGAGAGGTGCTAGGTGCCACGAGGTGGAACGGATTAGAGAACAACTTGGTTTTGTCAAGGAGGAGTATCAGTGAGAAGGTTGAATCTATCTTTTTGGAAAATACTCGTTTACACTGCTGAGTGTGTTTGTTGTATAGTGAGAATGGTTTTGGTGTTGGGTATTTTCAACACTACATTGGTGGGTGGGGTCTTTTCCTGAACTCGTTGATGGAGTGTAATGCGCGGTGGCCACGCTGGTGTTCATTAGGAAAGCACACAAGCTTGTTTTGTAAGAGGTAGAAGATGGAATGATACCATTGGTGTTGGTGATGGAGATGGATATAATGTTGAGGTAGAGTGTTAAATCACTACATGAAATAGGCCTTATTGTAACACTTATTTCGTTTTAATTTGTAACGGTTATAACCTTTTACAACTTTTATAACCGTTACCAAATATGTTTAGTTTGCAAATAGCTGAAAAACCATGGGCTTAATTGTCATTTTGTACATTATTTGTGCCCAACCCCCTTTCTCACGCTTACAACTCCTTTTGGCTTTCATTGCACAATAGAAATAAAATATGTTTTAGGGTTTTCACCGCCGCAGTTAGCTATACATCCACCGCCATCGTCAATTGAAATAAAATCTCTTTCTCTGCTGCCGCAGTCAGCTATACATCCACCGCCACCATGAACTGTACCTCCGTCGCGCCGTCTCGTTAGCATTCATGTTACGACCTAACTTTTAGACCGCCTCAAGTCGATAATTATACCAACTCAAACCGTTCAAAATGATAGATTGTTATTGCTTATGCGATTCAAATACAAATCATTATAGAATCACAGACACAGAATATCTCACAGTGGAAGAAAAATTTATACAATATTATAAAATCTACTCAAATCTACATAATATCAGAGTATAAAATAGATATAGAAACAACGGAAGACTGAATATAGAATTCCTACTGATATCTGACAGAAGTGCGGGTAACCGCATAATAACAGATAGATGACTGGATCTCCAACAACTTTCAAGCTCTAGCAGATATATCTCCAAGCTGAAATACTCGGTCTGACCCGAGCATTTTGCAAGAAATAAAACGACAAAATACCCGAGTCAGGATGTTTGGGATTCACATCCTTTAAGGACCCATGAAACTAATATATATAGCATAAAATGCTATTATAATAATGACTATTCAGCAAAGCAAATATATCAAAATAGCATAAGTGGGATTACATTTTTTTTCCTTACACCGTTTATAATACCATTGTCTGTACAGTACCGTAAACCCACCGTAACCCGATGGCATCAGAGGGCACTCCATAGGTACGACACAAATCAAAATCGCAGGGGGTTCGATAAGGATAATATGGCAAGGCAGACGAGGAATACCCACGGTAGGATTCTACCGGATTGTGGCCCCCCAGGCTGGTGGTAATGCATAGTAGCAACTACCGCCCACCTCGAACAACACTCCCAAAATCAAGTGGTGCGCACCCAAATCAATCACAACAGTAATAGAGATGGTATCGAAGAAGCGTGTTCGATCAGAGGTGCTACCTTACTTAACCCGGGTATGGCTCCTGTTTTAGTCATTTTAATTATGACCTGAAGATCAAGGCCAATCTATCAGCGTTCTCTTTCTTCAAATTCAGTAATCGCCACCATACCATCCTACTTCCCTTCTGGAATCTCCACCACATACACAGTTGTTAGTGGTATCGGTATTGGCAGAGAGAATGATATCTACAGACTCCAGTCTCTTTAGCAACCAAACGTTTACATTTTTCACACCATGGTCATTAAATTTGAAATCACATTTTCGAATATCGCAAACCGATTTATTTCCAAGTATTGACCCAAAATTGATTACTCAATTAATTCAAAAATGGTTCAGTCAAAATTTCAAATCATTCATCATTATTCTTTATTTCACCATTCGAGTTTAGATTTCAAATCCAACAAAATATCCCCATTATCTAAAACCTTAAATTTAGTTTTTTCGGATTCGTTTATCTCGGATTGGACATAGATCATCCAAATTTTATAAAAATAATTGGGAAAATAACTTGAAAATAATGTAATATTTTAAATTTGAAAATAGTGTATGTATACCTATGTAAATAGTGGAAAAATAGCATAATGTCTTAAATTGTCAAAACATTGAATTTATGTTTAGAAAGGTTAAATTTAAATAGTATCTGTATACATATGCTTACAGTTGAAACTGATTGAAAAATAGTTATAAGATAATTATAAGGATTGAATAGTCAAAATAGCTTAAGACTATTTATTATAAGAAATTTGTGGAACCAAGTGATAAGGAAACTTGTCTTATAAAAATATATTATGATTCAAAATAACATGATCAAATATGATCGCATTTCCAAATCCATCTTTCCACCATCTATTTCTTATTCAAATCAGTTTTCGTTTAGTGGTTTGAATTAAATTTATTTCTAACGGAAATATTCCCAAATCATTCCGAACTAAAATTCATCAAAAATTCAACCTTAATATATTAACTAAGGTTCGTAAAACCATTTAAGTGAACTCATTTCTGAGAAATCACACACGTTTGGTTATTCACTATAAAACCATGCAAAATTGATTTCATAAAGCCTTGTTTTACCAACTTCAATTTTTATCCCTTACTAAATATTTCAAATAATTTTATCAAGAATATCTTACTTAACTTTCCAAAATTAAGTTAATTCAAGAGTATTTAGATTAAATTTGGCTCCTTTCAATTTTAAATCTATAAATTTTCTCGAATTGAATATCTACAAATCGAAATGTGGTAAAGCCTTCAACCCAAGTTTTTAACTAAAATATTTACGTTGAATCGATCACTTAAATAAGGAAGCCATCAATATATTATAAAATCGACATATAATAAAATCTTATTTAAACCAAATATTAAATCAAAATCTTAAATTCATAAATATATTGAAAGCCTTATTTAAACATACACAAATACTCAAATTCACAAATTACATATACTAAGGCAAGTTTAAGATTTTAGTTCGAGAAACATTTTCCTTTATTTCAAAAATTCTATTTCAAAATCTATTTATCAAAAATTGACGCATACATATTGTATTTAGAAAAGTAGATATTTATTGACCACGGCGTCTGTATATAATTTTCTATCCTATGGTCAAGTGATACGGACATATATCGTTTCAATTCGTTTTAAAGGAAAAATCTGAATCCCGTGTATGTATCATTTCAACCCGCATCCCAAATCGATTCGAATTTTTTTCAAATCTATAAAATTCATTCAAGTGTATATCATTTCAACTCATGATGATTTCTCTAAATCTATAGGGAACTAGCAAGGAGAGATCAGCATAAACATAGCATATCATATTCACATCTATATGTGTCGTATAGCGGGGTAGTGTATGTGTCACATGTTCATAAATCACATAGCAAACATTTCTAGAGCAACTAACATTTCATTCAACATCTCAAATCTTTAATTCACTTAATAAAAAGTTAGTCATGAGTGAGGCAAACTCACCTTTTGGGGCTGATGAATGCAAAATCGATACATGAATTTTGAAACTGAAGCTTGAAAGCCAAACGACAAACATATATCCAATAAATTTGTATACACATATGTATAGATATATATGTACACAAATGTAATGTTGGAAACCTAAAACTCCATTCAAAACTGGACAATTGACAGAAATGATGGCGAACCCAACCTGCTCTATATTGATGACGTCGATACTCTTGGATTGGGTAGATGAGCAAAACAACGAGCAACCGAATTTCAAAACTGGCCCCAGCACCATTTTTTCAAACCCAACAGTATGTCATAGGCCAAACAACGGCCTTTCAGGCATAAACCCAAACACTTGGAGCTCGCTGCAAATTGAAATCAACCCCATGCCGATAAGCATTGCAGGGTTGACGACTGGTAGATAGAGCTCCCAGGTAGCTATATAGGGGTTGGCCACTGAGGTATTGGTAGCCTTGTTGGAGCAACTCTAGTCATCGTGTTAAGTGGATTTGGAGACTCCGACCTTTCACGAGAAGGAGGAGCACAGACTGATATGGGTGAAACCAAAGAGCAATTAGCGGAGGTCAAGGCTGCAGCGGCCGACGCGGTGGGTTCGGGTGACAATGTGGGCGAACCCCTATGGCAGCGTGCAGCCTCGATTCATAGAGTAGGGATACTTGCGATGGTGGACCAAGCTTGGTTGTGGCGTGACTGGATAAGGGTGAGGAGGAGTGTGGCGGCTAGGGTTGTGACTAGTGGCTCAAGATGGCGGTGAACATGAATCACGATTTGGAGGAGTCACAGTTTATGATTTGGGAAGTTGAGACATCCGATTTAGTCTGTGTTCTTGAGGCAAACATAGTGCATCGATGAGGGAGAACAGACTCGACCCTTTTATTGATTTGTGAAGACTGATTTCCTTTTCATTTTCTGAGTTGAAGGTGACGGGTTTATAAAAAAAGAGGAAAAAGCAGGTAGCAGAAGAAGACAAATACATAGAGTTAATATAACGTTGGATTCTTGCAAACGGAGATTTCAAAATCTGGGTACACTATTTCGAAATATTTGTAACTGTCAGTAGGATATTTCTAAATCCCTATATACTGTTTAAAATCTTTGTATTAATATCGGCTGGGTAGCTCCATGCTACTCATTCGCCTTCCTAAAAAAAAATTTCTTTGTATTACTGACAGTGTAGGATTTATAGCTACTGCCATATCTTTAGAGAGAAGTAAAATTTCAAATTAAAGAAGCAATGTGGCGAAATATTTCAATGGTAGGACATTTGTTAGTTTTGTTCAACATAGAGACAAGTGTTAAATTGGATGAATATTGTCTACCGTTGTTACTTGACCTAAATTCAAATTTATGTTCACCGTTAATTCTCTTCTTTTATTTTGTTAACACGTTTAGTAAATTACATTTATTTTATATGGACGCAAACAGCTGACGCAACGAACGTACTAACAAGGTTATATGTTTTACGAGCGGTTTCAGCTATGCGCGCTACGGTTAGGCATCGCTAAATATTATTAATGTTGAATTCTCGACCGTTAAATTTTAGAATTAAATAAAATTTTTTTTTTCAAGTCAATATTTCAACATTTTAAATAAATCCAAATATGTCATAAGATATCTGTTTTGACAAAACCACTCACATTGAAAATAAATTTACGTAAAGAATTTTACTTAAAATAAATTCAAACATAGTTTAATATAAATAAAATTCTAAATTCTAAATCAAATATCCAAATAAAAATATCTGTTATAACGTTAAATCTTAATTTAACTTATATTTAAATATGTTAAAATTACCGATTCGTTACACTTCAGATGGTACCATCTCGATCGAGCAATCCTGGTGCGGTTTACTTATACTAGGGTTATCGCAACTCTGTCTCCACATCAATTTTGGTAAGATGCATGACTAGACTAATATATAGATAAATTTCTCCTTGAGTTTGTTGCATTTCATCATATTTTACAGGTCCAAGCACGATGCGGTTATTATATAGCCTTTGCCAGCTGCATCTCTCATCAAATTCAAAACTACATTTTGTTTCATCTTATACTTGGGTTTTTTTAGGGCATAGGAGAGACATTTGCGTTGAAAATTTGCTTATTATTCATTGCTTGAATGTTAGCAATCATATGGTTAATAAACTTGGTCATGTCTTTTGTAACGGTTGATTTATTTACTTAGTTATGTGTTATCATGTGTAGTAGATAAGGGACCTTTATGTTCATAACCAAGAGTAGGTTCATTCACTTCTTGTTCTTTTGTTGGTTTTAATGATAAAGAGTTGAAGAGAAGAATAATAATTTTCCATTCAGCATTCACAAATTCATAATTACAAGATACATGCATTCATATAATTATGGAATTAATATTATTAATGATATTTATTCCTCATATTATAGCATACCATCTATAAGTACTGCTGCAGCTATGGAATTAATATTATTATTGATATTTATCTTATTCTTTCTTATTATGGCATATAATTAATGATATTTATTCCTTAAATTATGGCATATCATATGCAAGGATTAACATAAAATATGTCAATCCTTATCATGCCCCCTCAAAACGGACGGCCAAGATGAGAGACCGATTTTGTTAACCAACGTCGTGAAGGAGGTACGTGGTAGTGGCTTGGTGAGGGCATCCGCAAGCTGTTCATTAGTGGATATGTAAGAGACCCTCAAGTTTCCATTTTGCATGTTCTCTCTGAAAAAATGGTAATCCAATCCCAGATGCTTCATTTTAGAATGAAAAAACGGATTAGCACTCACATATGTAGCTCCAGCATTATCACAATAGATGACTGGCACGAGAGTGAGGTTATGACCAAGCTCCTTGAATAAACTTCCTACCCAAAGAATTTCAGCAGTAGCATTTGCCACTGCCTTGTACTCGGCCTCGGTAGATGATCTAGCTCTTGTACGCTGCTTCTTTGATGTCCAAGAGATAGGATTATTGCCTAAATAGACTATATATGCTGTTGTAGAAATGTAGTCATCTTTGTCACGAGCCCAATCCACATCAGAGTAAGCATGGAGAATGAGAGGTGAATCCTTATGTATAATTAAACCTATATTAGATGTTCCACTTAGATATCGAAGAAGACGGTGTAGAGATTGTATGTGTTCCTCAATTGGACGCTGCATGTATTGAGCTAACTTGTTCACTGCGAATGACACATCAGGCCTTGTGAGACTTAAATATTGTAAACTACCTATCAGAGTACGATACTCAGTAGGATCCTTGAGAAGATTTCCATGTATAGTTAACGGAGGATGAGTTGCTAATGGTGTTGCAACTTGTTTTGCATCGTCCATATTAGCTTTGCGCAAAATATCAGTAATATACCTCTTTTGACTCAAGAAAATACCTTTTGGATGAGGCACTACTTCCACTCTCAGTAAGTAAGATAATTCTCCAAGGTCTTTGAGTGAGAAACACGCTGTCAATTTTTTTATAAAAGCTTCCAAAGCATGAGTTGCATTATTTGTAACAATAATATCATCCACATAAACCAGCAGATAAATGATGTCACCATTTTTGTGCAATGTGAACAAGGATGAATCAGAGACCGTATTCTTGAAACCCAACTCAATTAAATATTGTCGTAATTCTTTATACCAAGCTCTTGGAGCTTGTTTTAACCCATATAGTGCCTTGTTTAATTTGCATACATGTGTTGGATGTATAAGATCTGTGTAGCTAAGGGTTGTATGGTATATACATCATCAATGAGTGTGTGCAGTGTCGAAAAGCATTGTTTATGTCAAGTTGGCGCAATTACCAACCTTGACTAACCGCAAGTGAGAGCATAAGTCGAACCGTGGTGAGTTTAACTACGGGGCTAAAAGTTTCACCGTAGTTGATGCCAGCTCTCTGATTAAAACCTCTTGCCACATAGCGAGCCTTGTATTGAATAATGTTACCATCCTTATTTCTTTTAATTCGGAAAATCCATTTGCATCCCACTACATTTTGTGACATAGATGAAGGTACAAGATCCCAAGTTCTATTTTTCACCAATGCATTGATCTCTTCATCCATAGCTTTACGCCAAACGGGGATTTTTAGTGCTTGGGTGATATTTTTTGGGATCTCTATTTCATGGACCTCCGCATTTAAATTCAGTTTACTGATTGGTTTCCTAATGCCATGTTGTAGTCTTGTGGTTATTTGAGGAGAATGTACAGGATTGTTGGGCGTTGAATTGTAGATGTGGATATATCAAGGTTTGATTGAGATGGAGTAGAGGAAAGCTCAACAACGGTATTAGGAGGTTGAGATGAGTTTGTTGTGGATATAGGAGATGAAAGGGGTGAAGTGGGGAATAAGGTAGGAGGTGTGTTGGAAGGTGAGTTAGTTTGCAATGAATAAGAAGAGCAAGATTGAGTATTTGATAATATAAATAATGTGAGAGGTGCCCATTGTTCCACTATCTCAGACAAGGAGGTAGTTGAATTATTAAGTTCAGAAAAAGGAAAAATATTTTCTTTGAAACGAACATGACGAGAAACATAAACACGATTAGTGTTTAATTCGATACAATAGTATGCACTTTGAGTAGGTGAATAACCAACAAAAACACATGGTTGAGATTTGAGTTCAAGTTTGTGAGAATTGTAGGGTTTAATCCATGGGTAGCAAAGACACCCAGAACTTCGAAGCTTGGAATAATTAGGATGTTGGCCGAGTAATTTAAAGTAGGGTGACACATTGTTTAGAGTTGGCGTGGGAAGTCGATTAATCAAGTAAACAGCTGTTGAACAAACATTTGTCCAATATTCAAGGGGCATTTTAGCATGAGTTAAGAGCGATAGAAATGTCTCAACAATGTGTCGATGTCGTCGCTCCGAATAGCCATTGTGTTGAGGGGTGTGGGGGTGGAGTTGTGAGATGCAAAATTCCACTAATGGACAGGTAGTTACGTAGGCTTTCATATTCACCACCATTTTCTGAGTATAGAGTTTTGAGAGGTAGTTGAAAGTATTTTTCAGTTAGAGCTTTATAGCGAATTAATACATGATTTGCATCTAATTTTCGTTTCAAATTATACAACCAAATGTATTTAGAAAAATGATCAATGAAAATAAGAAAATATTTAAAGCCATCATGAGAGTAAATTGGCGATGTCCAAAGATCCGAATAGACATACTCAAGTGGGGCAGTAAACACAATAGAGGAAGTAGAAAAAGGAAGTTTATGACTTTTATTGCAAGCACATGAATTGCAATCTAAAGTGGAGATAATTGGACCATGAAGTTTATTTTTGGAAACAATTTGCCTAAATACATTACGGGATGGATCCCAAACGATGATGTCAATCAAGTGAGCTAGTTGTGCTTGCATAGACTGTAGGGGTTGTGGATTTGAGCTGATAAATGCCTGCTGTATCCAGCCCTTGGAATAGAGATTCCCCCGTTTTGAGATCCTTCATTTGAAAAGAGATGGAAGAAAAGACAATTGAGATATTGTTATCATGACAAAGTTGAGAAACAGAAATTATATTTTTTGATATTGCAGGAACATCCAAGACATTATTTAGTTTGAGTGATGATAAAGAACAAGAACCGACATGAGTAATTTTTAGGCCTTTGCCATCATCGAAGATCAATTCTTCGGTTCCATCAAAAGGAGAATGGAGGGAAAGATTGTTCAGATCTGTCGTGACGTGGTGGGAAGCACCACAGTCGAGAAGCCATGTTGAAGAGGATGAAGTAGCATAGGGATTTGCGATGTTTGCTTGAGGTTTTGGTGTGAATTGGCTTGGCGCAGGTTGGGAATTTGAAGAAGAAGGAATGACATTAGGAAACTTTTGCTTAAATAAAGGACAATGAGCAATCACATGTCCTTATTCTCGGCACCATTGACATTTTCCTAGAAAGAAGTAGGGCTCTGTGAGATCATTGCCATTAAGAATTTGATATGATGAAGTTTGGTTAATGAGAGACATTTTAGAAGAGGAAGTTGAACTAGTTTGGATCAGAGCTTTGATACCATGATAAAGAGTTGAAGAGAAGAATAATAATTTTCCATTTAGCAATCACAAATTTATAATTACAAGATACATGCATTCATATAATTATGGGATTAATATTATTAATGATATTTATTCCTCATATTATAGCATACCATCTATAAGAACTTCTGCATATATGGAATTAATATCATTAGTGATATTTATCTTATTCTCTCTTATTATGACATATAATTGATGATATTTATTCCTCAAATTATGGTGTATCATATGCAAGGATTAACATAAAATATGTCAATCCTTATCATCAATATCCTTGGAAGTAGGTTTTTTTGGAGCGTCTTGAGGTATAGAGAACGTATTATGAATTGTCATCTAGTGCATTTGCAATAACATTTAACTACACAGAATTCATAGTTGTACTAGCCTCATGAAGGCGTCAATTAATGTATTATAATTTTGTATTGGATTTTATAAGTTACTTTTTCGCACATATTATTTTTATTTTTTAAATGTTCTCTTATTTATTGAGTAGTCTTAAGCAAAAAAAAAAATGTTGTTATTATTAGATTGAAAATAGACATAAGGACAAACTTTGAAAAAAAAATTAGTCTAAAGGACGTCAAATTTTATTTTTAGACTGAATGACAAATTTTGAAAAAAATTAGGCTGAAGAACAATGCAAAATATAAATAGCATTTTCTGTAGTGTAAAACTGAATAATGCTAGTTAAAACTAGCATTTTCGTGTCGTGTAAAAAAACTGAATATAATGCTAATTACATTTAGCATTTTCCTTCAACTTAATTTTGGTTCAAAGTTTGTTCTTCAGACTAAAAATAAAACTTGTTGTCCTTCAGCCTAATTTTTTGGCAAAGTTTGTCTTTCTCTCTAATTATCTCTATCTAAAGCAATGCCTTTACTTTGGCTTTTGTAATTTTATAAAGGATTTTGTTAATTGGAAATTGAAACTTAAAAAGCAAAAACTCTCCAGAGCTAAGGCCAAAGCTTGTCAGATCCTTCTGCCATTTGCTGCAGCAAGCATACTCAGATAATATTGAAGTACTTGCACAATAAAATATACCATTATATACAGCTGCCAATGTTTCAGTTTAGAGATTGATATCTTATAGTCTTAAATTAGTAACTCCAGTCTTACTATTATCAATAAACATTTGCTCTGAAATACTCTTAAATTATCTTCCATCCTGATGTGCCAAATGGTTACGCTAACACTCAGATCGTCTTAGCGTAAAAGTCCTTGCTCGTGGATTTTCCCCACTGGAAACCAAACACTATTGTAATTTGTCAAATGGACTCCCTCGTTTGCATTGCTAGTATTTTGATGGATGCATTATAAAATTATATTTAATTTGACAATTGTTTGACAACTAGTATATGAGTGCTAGAATATGCATCCATTCTACCTACAATATTAATTTTAATTTGATAGGTTGACCTCTCAGAAATTGTGCTATAATATGTCCCCGCGGCCGGGGGATCATCTGAAGGTATGACAAATTATGTTTTTCATCAACAAAAATTATTTGTCTTGGAATTATTAAAGACTGATTGATATTTTTCTTCAATTAGGATAAATTTTTATTTTGAGTTTGAATAAATTTAACTTCTCAAAACTTTTTTTTGGCAAAGCAAGCTACTTTTACAGTGGACGTACCACTTTTTATGGTTAATAATAAAATTACAATAATGTACAGGTTACTGTAGTTAGCGGTCAGCTAGTTCGGTTTTTAAGGTGGACCGTCCACCGCTTACGGAGTTTATAGTGTTCCGTCCACTCTATCTAACAGGGTTACAGCACTGGACTAGCTAAATTACTAGACTACAATAAATCATCAAAACTTTATATTGCAACTTATGTAAATGTGTTGTCGAACTCCCAGCTGCAAAGATTTGATGGTTGGAGTTTACCTCAGCCTTTTTGTTCAAGTTTTTGAGCTTTTTTATTAAACAATTTTTATGTAGATGTAGATGTTAAACAATTATCTGTTAGTGAGTTCATACATTTTTTCTGGAAAATTTGTATATATAGTAACTTTGAATTTTTGAAAAACTTGTTTGTTCTTTTAATATATCTTATATTATATTAAGAGAGGCTAAGAAAGAGCGTAAAGCAATCCAAGAAAATCAAACTTGTAACCTTTGGAGAAAATAAAGTCAAACTGTAGCTTTTTTTTGAATTTTGGATCCTTTTTTCAAATTAATTTGGTGGTTAGGATTCTAGTTGGCATGAAGTAGTTGTTGAGATATTCATTGCTTCCCATTACGATTGTGAACAAGAATTTTTCTAAATGATCATAAGCAGTGTCTTCGTCGCCTAATAAATTGACTATTTGTTGCATGGTTGATATGTAGTTTCTGACTTGTCCTCCAAAGCTGATCCTACCTCCCTACAAGTATATATGGGATTAAGCAACTGAATCTATGTTATCTTTTAATTGTATATGTGCATGTGTACTAGTTGTTGGCATGTTTCTTCTCGAATTCCAGCTGCAGCAGATGTGAAGTTTACGCCTAAGAGGAGTTGGTTGCCTCGAGCATTTAGGTATGGTGGAATGGAGTCGTCGAATCCCAACAGTTGTGTTGTATATATACATGGAACAAAGGAAGGAAGATTAGTGATTTTAGAATTGGACTGCATTGATCATAATGTGGCTGAAGAATGAACTTACATATAGCATCAACGGTGGTCAAGCCATTATTCTGTATCTTCATGTTGCTCCGTAAGGGAAGTTTATACCGTATGGTGCGTAGTTTGCCTTTGCTAATGATGCCATGTTTAGGGAATAAATCACTTTGTTAACAGTGGTATATAACTCATATTCTATCTGTCATATTTCTTCCCCTGTTAATAAAGTGATATTTCCATGGAGACCGAAATATCACCTTACATAGTTCGTCCCCTCCTCATATTTCTTGCACCCTCTCAATCGTTCCTCATCCCATATCATATGTTATAATTAACGTTGAAAAATCAAAATTAACCAAACGCCCTCAACATTTAATAAAATAACCGTGTCCATTTTATTATATGGAGTGGATACATACATTGTTGCTGCTGATTGATGTTATTGTCTTTTTTACAAAGGAAGGTGGTACTTAATTAATTACATAAAATAAAAATGAACCCAGCTGAAACTGAGACCTAAGAGCAGAAACACTAATGGTTTGTTCAGTGGCTAAACAAACAAAAGAGCAACCATGTGTGGCTTGTGCAGTTACCCGTGGCTAGTTTGGACTTGGTTCGTGGCTGGTTGAGTGAACAGAGGCCAGTGATTCTAACGGCGAAGTCTTTGCCGTTATAAGTTTATAACGGTAAAGTCTTTGCCTTTATAAATTTATAATGACAAAGACTTTGTCGTTATAAACTTTTAATAATAAACAAACATGCAAAGGCTATTTGCTGTTGTGAACAGAGGTAATATTGGATGAAATGGTTGTTTGCTGTTTTATGTTGTTTGTATTATATGATATTTTTGTTAAGTGGTTTGTGGCTGCTTATGGCTAGTTTTGTATTGCTGGGTGCTTGGTGGTTTGTTTGGATGAAAAAGAAAAAGTGAACAGAACGGATTGTTGGTTATGCTCTAACTTAAACACTTTTTTGCTTGAACAAAATCATTAATTTCATTCCTGTCAAGTGTCAAATTGCGTCAGTTATTGGTATATCAATCACATCTATTATTATAGATTTTTGTTATCTTGTCGTGTTTGTTATTTGATTTATGATTTTGGCTAGTTCATAACTTGTACTTTGCCTGTTTCCTCCTGTAAATTGAGAAGTGTTCATCTTGTGCCACTTACTGCAGACCATTTACTTTGACTTTTTCATCTGGTGATGTTATGCCCAACGCTGCAAAATAGGTTCTAGTAGACTTTAAGTAGCTATTATTCCACATATACATATGCTCCTGCCATTGCTCAGCTCAAACAAGACCTGAAACCTTTCATTGCCAAACCGGGTTGTGAATATGGTATTTAAGCTTACGTCTTGGTTAGGATTTTTGAGATTTTTTTTTTTTTTATGTTAGGGATTAATTTGTGGTCCTGAGGAATTGATCATTGGATTAAAGTAATGAAGGGATGGAGAGAATTTGTTACATGATTTATAATACTAAAAACGAGGCTCACATGCAAGGGCATATGCAGTCTTGGTCATTGAGCTTTAGGTAGAACGGATACTATTAAAACCGCCTCGTTTTTATTACAAGGCTGTAGTATACAGCTTACTACATGACAAGTGAGTTTTGATCATGTGAGATGGAAATCAAACCTATGACCTCTTGCATTTTACACAAGTGCCTTAGCCAGTTTACAAAGTGCTTGTTAAAATTTATTTCACGTATTGCCATAGCACTATAATTTACAATGCATATGCCAATGATATAAATTATATGGAAAAGAAAACTTTTGTGGACACGATTAGGTTCAAAAGTGAAGAAATATAATAGTTAGTTATATATTCACTAGTTGATCAACTGAAAGGAAAATTTTCTATATTCAGTGGGTGGTGACATACTTGTTGGCACATTACAATTGTAAGTTTGACAAAATGTTTGCATTAATGAATTAATAAAGACAAAAATTACAAAATATCTTCTTTTAATTACAGGCACACAAATGAAACAATATAACAGGAAACACAGGAAGAAATAAAAAATATGGAAACTGTCCTTCAAAACATACAAGTAAGACTAAATTTCATGCTAACACTATTACATATTCGATAGAATTTAATATTTTTGTACTGTCTGTTGTTGCAAATGATACTAGCATTCAATTCAGATTGGCCTTTTTCTGACATGGTTTTTGTCATTTTACAGTTCAGTTAAAGTTTCTCTTCCCTTCTTTTATAATTTCCATAGGAAGATGGATCACCATAACAGAGCCGTTGTCAAGAAAATTTCTATTGTTGTGATTTGTGACATGAAATCACATATGTTAATGAAGAGCACGTAATCAATTAATTGATTTAATTAATTAATTGATTGATTGATTAATTAATTAATTGACTAATTAATTTGATTGATTGATTGGTTAGTTGACTAATTTGGATTTGCCACTTTCTTATGTTTGGATTTTGGAAGAATCATATGCATGTAAATATTCATACATGATATTGATCCATCCAATTGGCTCATCTAAAGCTGTTTATAATTAATTTAAGTTCTGTGTATGCGACATCTTTAATATCACAGAGTAACAAGCAAAATTTTGTTCTTTATGCGTGTGTGTTCAGATGCGTGAGCCTGTGTGTGTGCATACTGCAGAACTAGTATATGAAAAATTCTTCACTATATTTTCTATTTTCAATGCAGATAGTAAACAGAAAATATAGAGTCTACTGCTAAAAGTTAAAATCAAATCTGTGCTGATTGTGGTGCGCCTATCCCACAGCCGGTAAGTTATTTTACAGTCACATGATTCAATTTCACGGAGTAACAATCAAAATTTTGTTCTTTACGCGCATGTGTGCAGATGCGTGAGCCTGTGTGCGCGCGTACTACAGAACTAGTATATGAAAAATTCTTCACAATGTTTTCTATTTTCAATGCAGACAGTAAATAAAAAATGGAGAGTCTACTGGTAAACGGTAAAATCAATTATTTGCTGATTGTGGTGCGCCTAATCCCACAGTCGGTAAGTTATTTTACAGTAACAATATGGATATATGTTGAATGAACTCTGCAATGTTGATTTGATTTGCCTGATATATATTTTGTAAAAATCATGGTTTTTAAATTAGACATTATTTTTTAATATTTAGGCTTTAATAGAAGCCGTAGAAGAGAGGCAAAAGTCCAAAGCTAGTGTTAACGATAATGAAGGAGTCGTCAGTTTGGAAATTTTTGAAAAAGACGCCATTGCTGAAGCCATCGGAAATGACAAAAAGAGGAAGTTATTGTCATGTTTTAGCTCCACTTCTAATGCACAAAAGGTAAAACTCACTTAAGCTTCAAAAGAAATATTCAACTACAAAGTGAATGAAGATAAGTGATGGAAAATGGAAATGTGACAAAGGAATGGTCGGATGCATGATGAAATTAGAACAATAAGCTCGAATTTAGCTAATTTGCAACAATGTATGGGACAACTTCTTTGTAAGCTTAGAAATATTTTGCAGTAGTGAAACTTCAATTTATCACAATGAACTTTGTAGAATAGATATGCTTTCCTTAGTATGTATAATGCTTTCTTTTCAATTGGATGGAATGTTAATTTGAAATTTGATTTCGTGTGTGTTACTGGCATATATTTGTATTTGTATATCTAAACTAAATGATATGTTGTGATACTTTAAGATGTTGTATGAATTATAGCTCAGCAGTACCAAAATTGTAACACTTATAAGTGTTGGGAGCTCTTACGTTTAAATATGTGTATGGTAATTATAATGGTTATAACCGCTGAAACAAGTAAATATTCTAACGGTTATGACCATTGGAACAATTTAACTTTCCCATTGGTTATAACCGTTAGGATTATGAAATTTACTAACATTTATAATTGTTTGAAGCAAAAAATCTTCCAACGGTTATAACCGTTAGAATATTCGTTACGAAATTACCACGCACCTTCTACCAATGGTTATAACCATTAGGAATGCAATTTGTAACACTTATAACCGTTACGAAATGACGATTTTTGTGTTGTGAATTTTGCGATACTCTATAATAGGATTGAAGTGTTTGGAAGTTGCTTTGCAACGGAGAAGACAATTCACAAATCGGAGCTCGTCGGAGTAAGTTACAGGGGAAAATGTGCAGTGTATTTTAGTTGATTTCAGCTCAAACGTCTGACCAAAAGTGTCAGACGTCTGAGCAAGTATATTATGCAATTAGAGAGTTGCAACAGACGTCTAACCATCTTGGTCAGACATCTGAGCTGTAGTAGTGAGAAACTTCATATGTTTGATGGAAGAGGACATGCGTCTGACCGGGAAAGGAATTTTATCGAGGTTAGATACAGACGTCTGACCTAAAATTCAGACATCTGAGGCGATTTCTGAAGCTATTTCGGAATTACGACTTGACATGTTGATTTGTGATGGCCCTGCGATCCACATTTGTTGCACCTGTTTGTTTTGGGTGTTTGATGCTCGTCCATAACATTTTTGAATCTCGTTGATTTTGGTCGTCCAACTTGTCTTTTTACAGGTGAAGCCAATATTCGTGGACCGTTGTACGGGTCCCAGTATTTCTTATCGCGCATAGGATTAAACTCTTGCTCGTTTGTAGTTCTATAACTTTGGACGGAGTACCATTCAGAAGCAAAATCGTGATGTGCTCCATTACTACTGAAATCCTATGCTAAACAAGCCGCCATCACATGACCACACAGTATCTTCTGTAGAAGTGGGATGTTGCATGTACAAGTGCAATGAGAATCGCCGAACACAACATCATATTCATCTCCTAATCGTGAATCACTTGCCATTTATATCGACCAAATCGAACAAGCCTACAATGTCGTGCTTCAATAGCACGAGCTTCAATTTTAGCTTCCCATTTAGGAGCACGTTTTGTATTCAGTCCCTCCCTTTTTTCCCACAACTTATAGAAATACTTAACTGATCGAAACAACGTTCTTCCAACCAACGCCTTTATAGGCAAGGATGCCATTCAAACTTTCAGATGCGTTGGTTGTCATAATATGGAAGCGGTCGCCGTCATCTCTACAAAGGGCATAATTTTCTTTTGAATTCCCCAGGCTTCTTTCAATCCAGTTATGCGCCTCCAGCTTAGTTGCCTTGATTTCTTCTCTAATTTTAGTATATTCAACCACTTCTGAAGTACATGTAGCAGCGTAAAACAAGCCTACAAGTTGCCTGTCTCGATGACCTGCGGCTTGAAATTTTGCTTTCAGATGCCTTGCTCAAAACCTATGTTTGTGCGGTTCTTGCCATCTATCATGCAAAGCGCTTGGAATCCCTTTCATTCTGTCAGAGATAAATGTAATGTGTCGATTTCGTAGACTATAATTGAACTTACTCATGCATGAAAAGAACCAAAACCAGCTATCATATGATTCAGATTCGACCACCCCATAAGCTAATGGGAAAAGACAGTTGTTGGCATATACAGCG
The DNA here is from genome assembly GCA_030737875.1 of Allium sativum. NCBI lineage: Eukaryota > Viridiplantae > Streptophyta > Magnoliopsida > Asparagales > Amaryllidaceae > Allium > Allium sativum. The sequence continues at coordinate 105,170,345 of CM060910.1, forward strand.
GTAGCAAACAGCAGTATTCCTTTGTACTTACCGTACGAATGTGTTCCGTCAATACAGAGCACTGAACGACAGTGTACAAAACCTGCAATGGAAGGACTAAATGCCCGAAAAGCATGCTCAAATACCTCAACATCATTGTGTACTATATGTCCTACTAAACTTGGATTGCATCTTTTCATTTCCACAAAATACTGAGGCAAATACGAATACGATTCAGCCTAGTTGTCGTATATTTTTTCCAATGCTTTATTCAACGTTCGCCAAGCTTTCATGTAACTGATTTTGATGAAGAGTTGCTCGTCAACAAGCACTTGCACCATCCCAGCTGAGATATCCAAATTATCCTTCACAAAAGCCATGATTTTGGATACAAGAAACCCAGAAGTGGCTTGCTTGTGGTTGGAATTAATCATAGGGTTGATACATTTATGTTCGTGAGGCAGATTTCTGATTTCCTACCACCCAGTTTGTGATTTCTTCGAGACTATAGCATGTATTTACCATGGAAAAGTATCATCAACATTATATGTAGCGGTGTATATTGATTTATTTGACTTGATTGGCTTGTACGAAACACCATGTAGAATAGACCATTCCGTAATTTGGTGGAGAAACTGTTCTTTGCTTTGGAATACCATCCCAACAGCACAACCATTTTGTATGCACGCAGCCGAGAATTTTTCACCAGAAAACTCTAGATTAGCCACTACGCATCTGGCCATCAGTTGCGCCGTTCAGAGATCATCGTCCACTGGTACTTCCATTTGAACCTCATCACCATCTTCTTCGGGATCTCCTATGTTTGGAAAGTCACAGTTTAGTGGTTCATAGTTGACTTCAGTCCAGCATGTATCATCAACAGTTGTCGTGGCAACTGCCATGCTATCAATATGTTCGGCATGTTGTGAAGGACCTGCACCCCAGTCTTCTTCGGGTTCTACAATCAATCTGTTAATAAATGCATTTCAGTTAAATCTTACATTTAAATGACTAGTTATAAAACTAAATTGATGTGCAACACATACCTTTGGCTCATATCTAACAGTTCTGACTGATTAGTTTGTTGTTGTTGTTGTTGCTGCTGCTCGTCCACATTTGGTGGAAAACACGGATTGGTGTACAAAGGAGAACTAAAGATGAGTGAAAATCATGAGTTTGTAATATTTCTGTGAAATAACCTAAACCGCTACTCACGATAGGAGGTATGATGATTTCTTCCACGACATCTTCCATGTTTTCTTTTGCTATTTTTCCAACAAAACAACTCAATCGATTTCTTAACAGCATAAAACATTACTTGTACATCTACATCTTCGGAAAGTACTATGGCTCTCGTCCCCGAATCAGTAGGCCAATTAACCGACAACTCGATATCATATTCGAGAGGGTTAATTTTGGTTGCTTTAAAGACTATTTCTTTCAAAGCTTTAAGTGTGCAACCCTTTCAAACTCTCCCTAGTTTGCATAATCCTCCCACATAACTTCCATTTTGGTGCTCATCCATGACCAATTCACCGTCGTAGTAGTAAAGTGTAGGAATCAAAGTAGTCTCCATTGTTGAATGAGTATATTTTTCTTGAAGTTATTTGAAGATAGAATTGTAGTGAATGAGAAATAATGTGCTAAAGAGCTATGAAATAGCGAAACCATCTAAGCAACGTCACTGTGAAATAAACTTTAATCAACTCAATATGGTCATTGTCAGTCAGAATTAGTAGTGCTTTAATCATGTCCTCGATTTCAAAATAAAGTAGAATCAATTATCCTATGCTCGTCTTGATCACAAAAAAAAGCCTTGAGTCAGAATTGGGAGAGCTTTAATCATGTCATCAATTTCGAAATAAAGCATTGTCAATTGTCCTTACAATGGCTTTATCACAATGGACAAACATTGGGTCAGATTTGGCAGATACTTGTCAACTAAACTATTTTGAAATACTGGACCAACTTTACCCATGTCTAGTCAAATCACCTGATTTGCGGCAGATCGTACTATAAAGAAACATACTGACCCAGCTTTAATTTATGGCAGCTAGTTGTTAATTCATGTTTATGTCATAATGTGTACAGTACGAACCAGCAAACATACAAAGCTTTAATTCAAACTTCAGAAACCTAAAATAATTTATTATAAAATAGAAACATACAGTACTTCATATTAATCTTCCAAGTGCTACAAACACACAAACAATAATTCAAACTAAACTTCAACAACTCACAATGATTACGGATAATACAACAACTCACACTAAACTTCAGAAACCTATAATGACGACGGATAATAGAGACACTAGTGGTTACGGTTAAATTGCAAGTCCTTTAAGACGTCTAATTTCTTGCTCCTGCTCTTTCGCATATGCTATGCTCCTTGGACAAAGCGGATCGTCAATCCATTCTGAAAAATTGCATCCGTGGGGATAACTGGAACAAAGAAGACTTCAACGACCAATGTTTTCGCCATCATCTGATACAACAACTTGAGCTATATATCCACAGTGACAGCAAACCGCGTACGAGTTAACCTCTTGCTCCACCATTATTTGAGAAGTCATTTTGAAAATATATAAAGTTGAGAAGATGTGGTTGAGTATGAATCAGAATTATGAGAGAACTAGTGGGTACATATAAAGTTTGGGAATGGACTAAAATACACGGGCGAGTTTCCAAAACTCGCACATAGACGAGTTTTCAAAAAGCGCTAGCATGCCTCCCCGAACAAAATAGGCCTGTATTTGTTATTATTTCTGAAACATGGCTAATCAATTAATAATCTCTCCAAATAAGCCTACATTTGTGAATTTTCCTATATAATACTAAAAACGAGGCTCACATGCATGGGCATATGCAGTCTTGGTCATTGAGCTTTAGGTAGAACTGATACTATTAAAACTGCCTCATTTTTATTACAGGTCTGTAGTATACAACTTACTACATGACAAGTGAGTTTTGATCATGTGAGATGGGAATCAAACCTATGACCTCTTGCATTTTATACAAGTGTCTTAACCAATTTACAAAGTGCTTGTTAAAATTTATTTCACGTACTGCCATAGCACTATAATTTACAATGCATATGCCAATGATATAAATTATATGGAAAAGAAAACTTTTCTTGGGCATGATTAGGTTCAAAAGTGAAGAAATATAATAGTTAATTATATATTCACTAGTTGATCAACTGAAAGGAAAATTTTCTATATTCAGTGGGTGGTGACATACATGTTGGCACCATTTCAATAGTAAGTTTGACAGAATGTTTGCATTAATGATTCTAGTTTCGTTGTGTTGAATATTTTTAGGAGAAAGAGGCAGAAAAATCAACAAAAAAAAATCTTGAAAACTTTTCTTTTATTCATGTTCGATTTCTTCCTTGATACAAAATGGGATAAGAGCTCATCTATTTATAAGATTTCATGGACTGTTCTAGAAAAGTGACTCCTTAAATAATTCTAGAAAAATGACTGCATACGTAATCATTATTTCTATTAGAAACTATAAAAGCTCTCAACGAACTATATTAAATACAGGAAGACTCTACAAACTAGAATAACATGAAACTTTTAGAAACAATAACAAATGAAGTTTAATAATTCAGCATCCCTCTTCACCCCTTTAAACTTGATTGGTGGCTCTAAGCAGATTACTCAGCTTGAAAAAAGCCTTCATGCTTGACAGGCTTGTGAAGATTCAATTATTTGATCATGCGCATCTTCAAGTACTTTAGTTGCAAATCATTTTTGGGGATACACTCTCTAATATAGTGATAGCATGTATCAATATATTTGCTTTGACCATGAAAGACTAGATTCTTGGCGAAATTGCTAACTTGTTGTCCACGAAAATCGTGGTCGGCTCCTTTTATGACAATTTTAACTCCTTTAGCAGATTTCGTAACCAGATTCCATGACAAGCACATGAAGCAGTAGCTACATACTTCGCTTCACTTGTAGAAAAAGTGACAATTGACCATTTTTCAACATCTATGTAAATGTAGTATCTCGCATATAGAACACGAAGCAACTTGTACTTTTTCGGTCATCCATATCTCCACTCTAATCGTTGTAGGTTTCTCCAACAAACTTGTAATTATAAAAAACAAAGTAGTACAAGCCAAAAGTTGTCATGCCTTTAACATAGCGAATAATCTTCATTGTGGCCTTCAAATGAGTTGTTACTGTATTCTCCATGTATCGGTTCATGACTTCTGCTATATATAAAATGTCGGTCTGGTACACGTTAATTATTACAAGCTTCCAACCAAATTCCTGAAAGATGTTGAGTTTGTTTTTTCTCCTTCCTCATGCCTTGACAACATGATTTCACATTCCATTGGCGTGCAAACTGGTTAAGAGTGATCCATCTTGAACTTCCTCAATAATTCCCTAGTATAGACTTCTTGAGTGATTGGAATGACTTTATCTTTTCATTTTACATCAGTGCCTAGGTAATAAGATGTTAGTACAAAAAATAATCCAGGCAGATTAGGAGTTAAAGTCAAATCGAAGTAGCACAAAAGACGGTGACACCATAAAAGGAGCGGTTATGGGCGTTCGGAGTGCGAAAGGGAAAAATTAAAAAGGAATTTTGTAATGACCCGCATTTGCAGAGGTATTATAATTAATTTATTTAATTATATGAATAGTGATATAGTGAATTTAATGGTCGTGGAATTAAATAATGGTGAATATTTAATTTAAAATAGTAAATTAAATAATATATTTAATTCTGAAATAATCATAATTGGCTGAAATGGCGATATGGTGTGAACTGGATCATCTGTGATATTTAATTCATTTTAGATCTGAATTAGAATAACGAATATATTTAAATAACGATGGTTGAACGTATAAATTATATTATAATTAAAATCGAGCTTGAAATGGCGCTGCAGTTCGTAATTTGGCGATTTGAACTTCAACTGAATGTACAGGATTCGTTTTAAGCCGGATTTCTGTGAAACAAGAAACGTGTGGAGCTGGTGAAGTATATCTTTCTAGTGGAAGAGAAACATCAGGATTTCGTCGTGTAGATTTTGAATTACGTCCAAATCAAATTTCAGAAAAGTCGCTGTGAAATTCCTTTAAAATTTGCAACGCTTTATTTATGTTATAAAAGGGTTTTCAAAATATTTGAATATCGGGTTTGAATTTAGACGAGGTTCTTTTGAGAAATAGTGATAATTTAATTTTTAGAATTTTAATGTAATTTTTAATTAATTTGTTAAGCAACTTTTTATTTGAGGAATTCTGCACCCTGTAATCAACATTTTGAGGTTTCAAAATATGAGTCCAACTACCGGTTTTATTATATTTTTGGAATCGAGGAACCTTGCTCAACATAACAATACCCTTATTTCCGTTGATAGCAAGCCGTAGTGAACGGAGTTTTATAAAATGGGATACTACTATATTCCTAACTTAAGAATATAGGGTTGGTTTTTGTAGATATATGTATTCATTAACTTTAATATAATGAAAACTCGTATGGGGCTCCCAAAAATATCTCAAATCCTTTCCAAGGCCAAGACTTTGTCCTTAAAGCACCACGTCACTTCTTTTGTGTGAACGTTTTTCTGTCCACTAGTATTGCACCTTTGGTTTGACTATATAATACCCTTACTTATTTCCCAAACCCAAAACTCAGTTTACAGTCGCCGATTATTCCTCCATAAAGCAAAACGAGAAAACCCAACTTCAAAAATTCCCATAAACTCGAATATAACTCTATAAATCTGGAGATAAATGTTTTTGGATTCAGCATGGGACAAGCTTCGATTCTATGTACCTTTTCTTGAGTTCGATTTGTTTACCTTCGCTGGAAATTTGTGCAGCGGTCATCTAGGGTTAAGGTTGTGAACAATCGAAGCATCGATTCGACTTTTTGCTATTTGTTTGGGTGATCGGTTAAAGAAGGTATCAATCGAAGTGCTGAAGCGGGTAAAACTGTTGATTCGATGAATCTGTTATAGGGGTGTCGAGCTGAAATTGTGGGGATGAGGATGAAGCTTGTTCGAAGAGGAGGACATTGGTGAAGGTCTGATTCCATTTCGTGAACTGAGGAGGGAGCTTGATCTTTGGAAAAATTCGAAAATGGTGAATGGAGCTGGGAAAAATGTCGGGTTCTAATCTGGAGAAGAAGGAGCTTAGGGGAGGAAGTCGGCTTGAATGACGGAGCAGTTGGAGTTAAATAGATCGACAATGGCTGTAAATGTTTTTCTGCGGTTCGATCATTACTGGAAAGAGATGGAAGTTTTCAAGTGACGTGGATTTAATGGACTGGAAGTATTCAGGGGGCCATCAACATTTAGGTTTGGTAACTAATTCATAATTAGTTTAATGATAAATGGTTTCCAATTTGTCTGAAATTTTGTAAAGAGACAAGATGGAAGTTTTCAGGTCTGAATGGTATAAGGAGAGAAGAGGAGAAGCGTACTGCGTGGGGAGATTGGACAGAAGTATTCAGAGTATTTTCTTTTGTTTAAGTTTTATACAATATGGACTGGAGCTTGTGGAGTTTAAAAATGATGGAATTGGTACAAGAAGCTTGCGTTGGAAATTTTGAGGAAGAGAAGAAGCAATTCTTTTGGGCTAGAGTTTTTAAAACGAGAATGGGCCTGTTTATATGGGTGAGCCCATATAATGATTAAACATATGTTCTAATTCAATATATATATATATATATATATATTGAACTTATATAAATCATATATCGATCATACTGTATCAGAATTACGCGAAAAACAACATCTGTTGGAACCGTATTAATGAATACTACGAACCGGGAAGTGTAGGAGTGAATTGAAGCTAGTTACAATTTATGGCAAAATAAATTGTCCGGTCTGAATCAACGACAATTATCGTTAATTAATGATGATAGTCCAATGTGAGTAAATCTCACTAACTTTGAACAGTTTATAATTTCATGTTGTATTTTTAGAACTGTTAAATATTGGCTGATTGACTGTGTGTTGACTGTTTGATTGAACTGCTAGTCAGTTAGTTGAATTTCTATATTGATTTTGTTTAACAGAATATATCATATGGAACTGAAAGTGATGTTATCTATATTGTTTAACATCTGTGATGCAAGGAAACAGGTTGGAGGAATCCAATTGGATTCCTCAATATTTATTTTACTGTGGTTCATATATTTTAATATATGATGTGATATATAATCTGTTGTCGATTATATGTGTTTGAACGATATTGATCATCGTGCTTTGATGTGTTGAATACCATAACATACCGAAATGTTGATAAGGGAATATTTTCAAAGTGATATTTGAAAATAAAATATTTATAAATGGAATATTTATAAATAAGAAATGTTTATAAATTGGAATATTTATAAATAAGAGATATTTAGAAAAGGGAAATTATAAAATCAAAGAGTAGTTTTGAAAAGGGAATATTTGCAAACCATTTGCAAATAGAATAATAGAAAAGGAAATATTTTTAAATCATTTACAAATAGAATTGATAGGAAATATTCAGAAAATAAATAGAGTTATAAAAAGGAAATTTGTTTATAATTAAATAGGATGTTATAAAAAGGAAACCGTTATAAAAAGGAAAACGTTACTAAAAAGGAAATCATTTGTAAAGTGAAGAACCGTTACTAAAAGTAAACCTTTATAAATGAATAGTTTATTCGAAGGGAGTTAATCGAATATAGTATTCGAAAGTAAGCAAATCGAATTAGTTATGCGAATTAGTTATTCGAATAGAGTTATATAAATAAGAGTTATTATTCGAATAGAGTTAAAAACATAAGAGTTATTGAATTAGTTATTCGAAAGGAGTTATCGATTATAGTTTAATCGAAAGGAGTTATCGAATTAGTTATTCGAAAGGAGTTAAGTAAAAAGAGTTAATCGATTAGGGTTAGATAAAAAGAGTTAATCGATTAGGGTTAAATAAATAGAGTTAATCGAATTTAGTTAATTCGAAGAAAGGTTTTCGAATCTAGTTAATTGTAAGAGAGATTATCAAATATAGTTATTCGAAGGGAGGAGTTAACGAATAGAGATTTATTCGAACGAGAGTTAAGTAAGGAATTTAGTTAAAGAAATATAAAGTGAACTTTGCCTATTTCAAAGTTAGAAATGTTGTTCAGTTAAGGTCTGAGAGGTAGTTCTACCCCAACTTGATTGGCTTCGTTTTTAACTAAGGAATAGTTAAGGTTCGGCAGTAAAGGAAATGGTTTGAGTTGGCATAGCGATGTTTATCTAAACATCTGTTTAATCCAAACGTAGGAGTTTTGGAAATGTTTTCCAAATAAGAACCAGAAATGTTTTCTAACATAGAAAACAAGAAATGGAAATGTTTTCCAGTGTTAATAAGATATATTTTCTAAATTTAGAAAATAGCAAATGTTGAATATAGGGAAACAGGAGGTGAAAAATGAACTAAGGAGATAAATGTTAAATGATGTCTGATTGATAGAATTTCCATCTGGAAATAATATCGTTGTTTGCACACGTGTTTTTCTTCGATAGTTAAATCACAGACTATCGAAGTTTTTAACCATTTTAACGTTGTTAATATGGAGAGACCGGTTGAATTATTATCCAAAGAACCACTCTGTATTGGCATAAGCGTTGCAAATCATATATGCCAAAGATAATTGAAGACGGAGTAAAGTGTAAGGGCTATTGTATAAGTCTTAGATAACAGTGTCTAAGATGGATGTATTGAATAGTGCCTTCGGTTCATCCTGTTCCTGGATGACTTGTATGGACGAATGTCTGACAGAGTATTTCCAGACGATCACGTATATTTATTTCTCCAACCGTACCAAGAGTGGAAGCGGAGAAGGAAACTTCTTTTAGCTAACACATAATGTATGGTTAAGGACGTCAATCGGTGATTTGATGGATTTGACGATGTGGCATTCAAAGTGAATCGGGTGTGATGATAAAGCGTACCTTCTAGCCTCACATCCGGTAAATGACAGAAATCGGGCAGGCAGCATGGCTAAGTCGGTCGCACCGAAGTAGGGTGTATAATCACCTGATCTAGAGTTTCATTTACTTCTAAAAATCTATTGTTGATGCTGTCCCATTCGGGAAACGGTTGCTGATCCCAACTGTTGGTGATATACATTCGATACACTCAAGCGAAATGAGTGGTCGGTCATGTGTGGTCGGGTTGCAAGATGTTCTTGTTGAACCCAGTGTATTCCTTTCTAGAGGTACACTAGCGAAAGGTGGTTCCATACCTTGTCATAGTTGGAAATCCATTACCCAATACGTGCTTGCGGTTTTGATTGTATACTATATATGTAGAACGCGAGATGAAAGCGTTTCTGCTAGATGATTATTATATTGTGGTTGATAGACATTATTATAATATCAAAAGGTTTTTGATATAAAGATATTTTGGATTCTCATAAGGGAAAAACACGTTCCGTTATACGGCGTGGTCTTATGAGATATCGTTTACTTGTTCAAACTGTTTTACTCATACCAGTCCCATGACTGACCCGGAGTTTATTTGTTTGTTTCCCTAAACTCTTGGGTGCCTAAATTTGTATGGGCAGTCAAGTAGTCGAGATTTACAGATATACTGGAAGAGATTGGAGCAGGAGGCTTCAAGATTATATAGCTATAGTTATTTCTGCTGTGTTGTAAGTGCTATACTTTGATAATGATATGTATATTCAAGTACAGATTTGTATTTCAAAGTTATGTTATGAAATATATTTATTCGTTCCGCTGTGAGATTCGTGTTACTCTGATGTTGTGTTCTTGTTCTTCTTCTATTCTAAGTTTTCTATCTTATCTATCCTCACCCTCTAATTTCTTTCATTAACTATTCGGTTATTTTCGATCCTTGGATGTTCGATATGTGTTGTATATCGGATAACCAAGATCGCATTTTTCCGGGTCGTTACAAATTTCATCCAGACCAAAAAGCTCTCTTCAACTTTAAACGAAAGGGCACTCACATAAGATAATGAAGTCCCTTCACGGTCTTAAACGAGAGGGCATTGGTTCTAGACTAATTGATATAACAAAAAAATAGAAGAAGCAAGCCGAGGACGAAGCCTAAGCAGGAACTGAGAAGGAAGCTAAAAGCCATATGCCGATAGTGTTGCAGAAGACGAAAGCCTTCGACCAAAAGGCTTAGCTTCCACAAACAGAAGGCATTATAGAAACAAAGTAATCTCTCAAGAATGAGAGCAGAGAAAACATACCAAAGCAGAATCAGAAAAGTAGAAGTGAATAGCTAGAAATAAACACATCAGAGGAAGTGAATTCCAGGAAATGGGGACTCAGGCCCAGCCTTGTCAGATAAGATAACTGTCACCATTAGCCGGGAGTACACATGTGTCTATGCCTCTCGCAACTATTCGAGCCAAAGTCGAAACAGACTACCCTCGAGGTACTGACGAAAGAGTACACTCGACACAAGAAGGGATCTTGTGTAACTTACAGAAGGATTCTTAAAGCAGTAGTTAAATAAAGCTTAAAGATTGTCCAAATGAAGGAAGGCAAGGAGTTAAAAGAGGGAAAGGATCTCTGAAAGCAACTAAAGAAGAAAATGGAAGGAAAAGCACTCCAAAACCTACCAGCAACATTATAAAGCGTGCATGTAACGACCCGCATTCTACGCATCATAGGATCGTAGAATATTTATTTCTTTCACATACGAAGTCGTATGGTCATGTAACTTTGGGGGACGACTATTGGGGTCATTTCCCATGTTCATGATTTTTCCCGATTTTTAAATGACCATTTTACCCCTAGTTGGCACTGTTTTGGCCATAACTTTTGACTGGAAAGGAATTTTGACCTGAAACCACTTCCATTGGCTCCGGATGATGGTTTCTCTTTTCGTAGAGTGGTCACAATAGCCAAACGGACTCACCGTTTGGGAGATATGGCTGAAACAAGTTTCAGATGGTGAAAAACAGCTTAATTGGGCTTAAGCGGGTGATTAGCAGCTAGGCCCAAGGGGAATTTCGGGTTTAGGGGTATATAGGGGCTAATTAGGGTTAGAAAACATTTCTTTAGACATTTTCCAGCTGCCACTTTCATTCCTCTTGACCTAGCCATGGCCTCCACTCTCTAAATCTCTCTAAAACACCCAAAAATCACTTTCTAATTGAAGATTAGGCTTAGCAAACATCAAATCAAGGAGTATTAGTACGAGAACCGAGGTAGAGCTGCTGTGTAAGATTGGGAACAGCGCCAAATCAGAGAATATTTCAGTTTTGGGGTTTTAGTTGTGGCCAAGGTGAGTGATAGCATCGTTTTGACACTAATTACAGTTAATTAAGGGTAATTAGTGAAGATTAGCGAATTTATACGTAAATAAATTCTGGAAAAATTCCTAAAATTCTAAAATAATGTTTTAAGGCTCTGTTAGAAATTTGGGTTAATTTCGATGTGTTTTGCTAATAGTATGCTTAAACATGATTAAGAAGGATTATGGGAAAATGTGAGGTTTTAGCCACTTTTGATCTATTTTGATTCATTTGGATTGTTGTTTGGTGTTCGTGGTTGCTCTTACATATTGTTGTGACTCTATGGTATGTTTTATGATTGATTAGAATAGTTAGATTGGTCGAGGACGCCGTCGTATGGCGCAAAACACTCGCTAGAAAAGTTGCAGGAAATACTGCAGGGATCCGGATCGGATCGGGTAGGGGATCGGATCGAACATATCCGAACCGGACCGGGGCGTGGTACTTTCTGGAGCATGACGTGAAGAGGCAACAAGGAAGGCCTGGTCGGATCGGAGGGGCGTAGCGTGGGATCGGAAGGAACAAGGAGGACTGAAGTGGAAGAAAGAGGAGCATGGATACTATATTCCGAACCGAACCGAGAGCAATACACGAACCGAACTGATGCTGACGAGACGGAGACGGAGGCACTCAAGCTATGGAGTATCCGAACCGAACCGCTTCAGAATCACCGAACCGAACCGCATGAGGGAGAGCACCGAACCGAACCGCATGAGGGAGAAGGACCCGAACCCAGAGGATGGTGGCACTCCGAACCGAACCGGGGAACGTATCCGAACCGAGCATGGGTGACCGGACCGAACCGGACGTGTACTTTTGCTACTCCGTGATGACTCTTCTGAAGACCAACTCCAATTCGATCAAACCCGAGATGCAAAGGAAGTCCAAATGAGAAGTTAGAGCTTAAGATTCAGATGAGAATCAACGAGTTCGCTTCATGGTTGGGCTTTGCTGCGGGACGCGTGTCAAGGAGTTATCGACGTCTATAGCTTTGGACCACTATGGTAGGAGGTGCGAAGGCAGATTCAGGGCCATTATGGCATCGGTAGAACCAAGGGCTACGACCAATGAAGTGGGTCATTGAAATGTTTGGTCATGACTCCAAGTGTTTGGCTTGGTCACGGCAGGGTTTCTACAAGTCGGGATTCGTCGTTACCTCATTTTGTCTAGTGTTCCAAAGTGGTAGATATCGTATACTTTACGCACTGAGTGAGAGACGTGAGGATGGTTGCTATGCTTGATTGTTTGACATACACACCCCACCCCCGTATTCTTACACTATTCATTATGGCACCTTAGAGCATTGTACGGTATGTGGTACTAACTCTTTGGTTGCAGGTCCAGGTTCAGGTATGGTTTAGTATACCTGTTATTGTTCTGTTTAAGATGCTTATCGCTCATACCAGGCTTTATGTCTGACCCAGAGTTTTATGTCTCCTCTTATTACTCTGGGTGCTCACACGAGCAGACTAGAGACAGGTTAGCTGGTGATGCACGGGTAGATGGTCCGGAGACGAGCAGGAGGCTTCCACGTACTATATACATAATATTCTCCCTGTGTTGTTGAAGATCACTGCTTGGGCATTGTTGGTGTATCTTCTACTTTAGCTTTCTTTTGTTTAGAGACAGTAAATTTGGAAAATTGTAATAAGCTGTATATGGATTTCCGCTGCTCTGATGATTGATGTTGATTTTAGTTATCAGCTTATACACTGTCTCGCCTGTTTTATGTCAAGTATGTTATTATTATATTTTATCCCATGCGCTGTGAGACATTCTACAGGTTCCTTGATTAGTTCATTTCCTTCCTTCCTTTCTTTGGCGACCGTCCCGCGCTAGTCGGGCATGTGTACAGCGCACTTTCGAAGGAAATACAGGCTGGTGCGGGGCGGGCCGTCACACTTGGTATCATAGCTCTAGGTTGCGTAGTTAACCTAGGGAAGTTATCAGGGAGAGATAAGATACGTATACGAGAGAGCGTATTTGTGATTACTTTGGTTTTTAAAAGCTATATATATACTATTAGTAGTATAAGGATGAAGTCGTACTGCACTAACACCACTATGGAGTCGTTAATCATTTCCTTTTTCAGATTGACGATGAGCCGATATGTTAGAGGTACCGGTAGGGGAGCCAATAATGGGAATGCTGCTGACATGAGGACGATGTTTACTGACCTCATGAGAGAGATGCTTAGGGATGTGCAGAGGGCAGCTCCCAATGGTGGAAATGGTGGTGGTCCAATAGTGCAGGCACCAAGAGTCGACTTCGCCAAGCTGAATAAGGATTATACTAGTCTTGGTGGGAAGCCGTTTCACGGAATGGAGTCGGCCACGGACGTTCAAGATTGGTTGGATAGTTGCGAACGTATCTTCGAGGATTTGGGTATCGAGGATGCGATGAAAAGAAAGCTAGCGTCCCGTCAGCTGCAAGGGCGGGCAATGAATTGGTGGAATGCTATAAAGGCAGCTACTCCCGAAGATCAGATTACTTGGGAACAGTTTAAGGCTCGTTTTAGTGAGAAGTTCATTCCGGCCGCTCAGAAGTCAATGCTGTTTAAGAAATTCTTGGAGCTCAAGCAGAATGGCAGAGCTGTCTCGGAGTATATTGCTGAATTTGACACTTTGTCAAAATATGGATTATCTCTTATTGATACTGCCGAGAAAAAGAATGAGAAATTCATAACTGGTTTGGATCTGTACTTGGGGGAAAAACTTATTAACCACATCGATGAGACATTTGAATCGATTGTGGGGAAAGCGTTAAGATCATAGAGCCTCTACCCTAAGTCGAAGACTGAGGTTGCATCCGCAGATGAGCCAAAGCCACAAGCTAGTGGTGGAGGCAAAGGTGGTTCCCAGAATAAGAGAAAGCAGAATCAGGCTAAGGATGGCCAGAAGAAAAAGAATAAGCAGGATGTGGAGTGCTTCAGCTGTGGTAAGAAGGGCCATTATGCTAGTAATTGTCGGGCCAAGCCAGCGGATAGGAAGTGCTTCAATTGTGGCCAATTGGGACATCACAAGGACAAGTGTCCACAACCCCCTAAGGAAAAGCAAATGGTGAAAGCCTACGCTCTTAATGCTATTCCTTCTTCGTCGAATGCCCCAACAGCGGCGGAGAAGGGAAAGAATGTCGTCATTCAAGGTATGCTTTCTGTTTATGATGTTCCTGTTAGAGTTTTGTTTGATACCGGAGCTTCCAGTTCTTTCATATCTAGTGACCTGGTAGATAGGTTGGGATTGGAGCCCGAGATTGTCGATAGACCTTTAGTAGTGACGAACCCGATTGGTGGTTCGACTAGCCTTAGCATGATTTGTCGTAATGTGGTCTTATCGAGTCATGGATGCATGTTTGTTTGTGATTGCTTTGTTTTGGGCTTTACTGGGTTTGGCATTATTTTGGGAGTAGATTGGCTCCAAAGATACGGGGTGGTGGTAGACTGTGAGGGCTTGTTGGTGACAGCTAGAGCGGATGATGGGCGGAGGATAGTGTTTGGTGGTCTACCCAGTAAGGGGGTATTGGCTAGTTTTCTAAACTCCCTCGACATTCCGCATAGTGAGTTGTCAGGTTTGCCCGTGGTTGGCCAGTATCCGGAGGTTTTCGAAGAAGTGACCGGACTTCCACCACACCGAGAGATTGAGTTTCGTATTGATTTGGTAAAGGATGCCAGGCCTATAGTGATGCCACTTCGTCGTATGGCACCAAGAGAGCAGCGAGAGCTCGAGGTGCAAGTCAGCGATCTTTTGAAGAAGGGATTTATCAGAAGGAGTGTTTCTGAATGGGGAGCACCAGTTGTGTTTGCTACCAAGGCGGATGGTTCCCTTCGTTTGTGTGTAGACTACCGCGAGTTGAATAAAGTGACGAGGAAGAACAAGTATCCTCTACCGCGGATAGATGATTTGTTCGATCAGTTGAGTGGCGCGAGAGTATTTTCTCAGTTGGATCTCGCGACAGGTTTTCATCAGCTTAGAGTGGAAGCTGAAAGTATAGCTAAAACGGCATTTCGAACGCCGTCTGGATTTTATGAGTGGTTGGTCATGCCATTCGGGCTGACCAATGCCCCAGCATATTTTGTGGATCTTATGAACACGGTATTCAGAGATCAGTTGAATAAGTTTGTCCTTGTGTTCGTTGATGATATTTTGGTCTATTCGAGGGCAGAGGAAGAACACAAGGAACATTTAAGAGTAGTGATGGAGGTGTTGAGAAAACACCAATTGAAAGCAAAGTTTTCGAAGTGTCACTTCTGGAAGAGGGAAGTGAGGTTCTTGGGCCATGTTGTATCAGAGAATGGTATTGCCGTGGACCCGGCAAAGGTGGCTACGGTACAGGATTGGCCTACGCCCAAGAACGCAACAGATGTAAGAAGTTTCTTGGGATTAGCGGGATATTATCGTAAGTTTATCCAAGGCTTCTCCAAGATAGCAGCACCGTTGACTCAGTTGACAAAGAAGAATCAAGCTTTTGTCTGGGATGAAAGGTGCGAGAGTGCATTCAAGAGTCTAAAGGACAAGTTGACAAGCGCACCAGTGTTAGTCATTCTTAAGGGGGATGAAGAGATGACGGTATACACGGATGCCTGTGGTACCGGACTGGGTGCTGTATTGATGCAAGGCGGTAGGGTTGTAGCTTACGCAAGTCGGCAGTTGAAACCACACGAGAGAAGATACCCTACCCATGATTTAGAATTGGCAGCAATCGTGTTCGCGTTAAAGATGTGGAGACACTATCTCTTGGGAGAAAGATTTGAGCTGTTTACAGATCATAAGTCGTTAAAGTATCTATTCTCCCAGAAGGATTTAAATCTCCGTCAGCAGAGATGGTTAGAGTTCTTAGCTTCCTATGATTTTGACATCGCATATACACCAGGAAAGGGCAATGCGGTGGCTGATGCATTGAGTAGAAGACATGCCAGTTTAGGGGCTATGTTCCTTGAATGGAAGCAACTGGAGTTTATCGCGGGGTTTGATTTCAGACCAAAGTGCGAATTGGATCCAGAAATGTTAGCAAGTTTGACGATCAGACCCACTTTGATTGAGCGGATCGGCACTAGTCAAAGGGACGATCCTAACCTATTGGAAATCATCTCCAAGTTAGAGATGGGTATCGATGAGGAGGTGAACAAGTATGGGCTTGATCGAGATGGATGGCTTAGAAAGAATGGAAAGCTTGTTGTACCCAATGTCAATGGATTGAGGGATGAAGTGCTTAGAGAATGTCATCACTCAAAGCTAACTATACACCCCGGTGGTAATAAGATGTATCGAGATATGAAGCAGACTTACTACTGGGAAGGGATGAAAAGAGACGTTGGGAAGTTTATATCCAAATGCATGAATTGCCAGCTAGTTAAAGCCGAGCAAAAGAAGCCTAGTGGATTGTTACAGCCATTGGAAATTCCCGAATGGAAATGGGAGCAAGTCTCGATGGATTTCATCGATAGTTTACCAAGGACTAGATCGGGACATGATAGCATTTGGGTAATTGTGGATTGGTTGACTAAGAGTGCAAGATTCATACCAGTCAAATCGACCAGAACGGCAGCTAAGTTAGCAGAATTATATATGAAGTGGGTAGTGAGATTTCATGGAGTACCCAAAAGCATTGTGAGTGACCGAGACCCGTTGTTCACTAGTGGGTTTTGGAAAAGCTTACAAGAGGCTCTAGGGTCAGAATTCCATCTCAGTACCGCATATCATCCTCAGACCGACGGTCAGACGGAGAGGGTGAACCGTATTTTGGAAGATCTCTTGAGAGCATGTATATTGGATTTTGGTGGATCATGGGATGACCATTTGCATCTAGTAGAGTTTGCATATAATAATAGCTACCAATCCAGTATCGGTATGGCTCCATTTGAAGCTTTGTACGGAAAACCATGCAACTCACCATCATGTTGGATAGAGACTGGCGAGAAGTTTATGCTTGGACCAGATGTGGTGAGGGAAACTTCAGATAAAATCAAGACCATTCAACAACGAATGAAGGCTGCCCAAGATAGGCAGAAGAGTTATGCCGATAAAAGGAGAAGAGACTTAAAATTCTCCGTTGGCAACTTGGTATTTGTCAAGATTTCTCCGTTGAAGAGCGTAATACGATTTGGTAGGAGAGGCAAGTTGGCACCAAGATTTGTTGGCCCATTCCCTGTTCTTGAACTAGTCGGGAATTTGGCATATAGAATTGACTTACCAGAGAAAATGGCGGGAGTTCACAACGTATTTCATGTTTCCCAACTAAGGAAGTTCGTTCACGACTCAGATATGGCTATTTCACCTGATCAGTTAGAGGACTTCGAAGTAGAACCCGAGGCGGTTGGGAACCGCAAGCCGGCCCGTATTGTCGAGCACGACATGAAGCAACTTCGAAGGAAGGCGGTGAAGCTAGTCAAGGTACAGTGGAGCGAGGACGAGAATGACTGTACTTGGGAGACAGAGGAGAACATTAGGAAGTCACACCCAGAACTCTTTGCCTGGTAAGATTTTGACTTCGATTTACTTTTCCGCATGCTAGGATAGGCTTGTTCGCTTGTTTTGCATGATTGATTGTTGTATGTGGTTGTTAGGCATGCGGGATCCTTTGTATGTTTTGGGTTAAGGAATTTCGAGGACGAAATTTCTTAAGGGGGGGAGAGTGTAACGACCCGCATTCTACGCATCATAGGATCGTAGAATATTTATTTCTTTCACATACGAAGTCGTATGGTCATGTAACTTTGGGGGACGACTATTGGGGTCATTTCCCATGTTCATGATTTTTCCCGATTTTTAAATGACCATTTTACCCCTAGTTGGCACTGTTTTGGCCATAACTTTTGACTGGAAAGGAATTTTGACCTGAAACCACTTCCATTGGCTCCGGATGATGGTTTCTCTTTCCGTAGAGTCGTCACAAAAGCCAAACGGACTCACCGTTTGGGAGATATGGCTGAAACAAGTTTCAGATGGTGAAAAACAGCTTAATTGGGCTTAAGCGGGTGATTAGCAGCTAGGCCCAAGGGGAATTTCGGGTTTAGGGGTATATAGGGGCTGATTAGGGTTAGAAAACATTTCTTTAGACATTTTCCAGCCGCCACTTTCATTCCTCTTGACCTAGCCATGGCCTCCACTCTCTAAATCTCTCTAAAACACCCAAAAATCACTTTCTAATTGAAGATTAGGCTTAGCAAACATCAAATCAAGGAGTATTAGCACGAGAACCGAGGTAGAGCTGCTGTGTAAGATTGGGAACAGTTCCAAATCAGAGAATATTTCAGTTTGGGGGTTTTAGTTGTGGCCAAGGTGAGTGATAGCATCGTTTTGACACTAATTACAGTTAATTAAGGGTAATTAGTGAAGATTAGCGAATTTATACGTAAATAAATTCTAGAAAAATTCCTAAAATTCTAAAATAATGTTTTAAGGCTCTGTTAGAAATTTGGGTTAATTTCGATGTGTTTTGCTAATAGTATGCTTAAACATGATTAAGAAGGATTATGGGAAAATGTGAGGTTTTAGCCACTTTTGATCTATTTTGATTCATTTGGATTGTTGTTTGGTGTTCGTGGTTGCTCTTACATATTGCTGTGACTCTATGGTATGTTTTATGATTGATTAGAATAGTTAGATTGGTCGAGGACGCCGTCGTATGGCGCAAAACACTCGCTAGAAAAGTTGCAGGAAATACTGCAGGGATCCGGATCGGATCGGGTAGGGGATCGGATCGGACATATCCGAACCGGACCGGGGCGTGGTACTTTCTGGAGCATGACGTGAAGAGGCAACAAGGAAGGCCTGGTCGGATCGGAGGGGCGTAGCGTGGGATCGGAAGGAACAAGGAGGACTGAAGTGGAAGAAAGAGGAGCATGGATACTATATTCCGAACCGAACCGAGAGCAATACACGAACCGAACTGATGCTGACGAGACGGAGACGGAGGCACTCAAGCTATGGAGTATCCGAACCGAACCGCTTCAGAATCACCGAACCGAACCGCATGAGGGAGAGCACCGAACCGAACCGCATGAGGGAGAAGGACCCGAACCCAGAGGATGGTGGCACTCCGAACCGAACCGGGGAACGTATCCG
Source organism: Allium sativum (assembly GCA_030737875.1). Classification (NCBI taxonomy): domain Eukaryota; kingdom Viridiplantae; phylum Streptophyta; class Magnoliopsida; order Asparagales; family Amaryllidaceae; genus Allium; species Allium sativum. The sequence continues at coordinate 105,189,658 of CM060910.1, forward strand.
AACCGAACCGAGCATGGGTGACCGGACCGAACCGGACGTGTACTTTTGCTACTCCGTGATGACTCTTCTGTAGACCAACTCCAATTCGATCAAACCCGAGATGCAAAGGAAGTCCAAATGAGAAGTTAGAGCTTAAGATTCAGATGAGAATCAACGAGTTCGCTTCATGGTTGGGCTTTGCTGCGGGACACGTGTCAAGGAGTTATCGACGTCTATAGCTTTGGACCACTATGGTAGGAGGTGCGAAGGCAGATTCAGGGCCATTATGGCATCGGTAGAACCAAGGGCTACGACCAATGAAGTGGGTCATTGAAATGTTTGGTCATGACTCCAAGTGTTTGGCTTGGTCACGACAGGGTTTCTACAAGTCGGGATTCGTCGTTACCTCATTTTGTCTAGTGTTCCAAAGTGGTAGATATCGTATACTTTACGCACTGAGTGAGAGACGTGAGGATGGTTGCTATGCTTGATTGTTTGACATACACACCCCACCCCCGTATTCTTACACTATTCATTATGGCACCTTAGAGCATTGTACGGTATGTGGTACTAACTCTTTGGTTGCAGGTCCAGGTTCAGGTATGGTTTAGTATACCTGTTATTGTTCTGTTTAAGATGCTTATCGCTCATACCAGGATTTATGTCTGACCCAGAGTTTTATGTCTCCTCTTATTACTCTGGGTGCTCACACGAGCAGACTAGAGACAGGTTAGCTGGTGATGCACGGGTAGATGGTCCGGAGACGAGCAGGAGGCTTCCACGTACTATATACATAATATTCTCCCTGTGTTGTTGAAGATCACTGCTTGGGCATTGTTGGTGTATCTTCTACTTTAGCTTTCTTTTGTTTAGAGACAGTAAATTTGGAAAATTGTAATAAGCTGTATATGGATTTCCGCTGCTCTGATGATTGATGTTGATTTTAGTTATCAGCTTATACACTGTCTCGCCTGTTTTATGTCAAGTATGTTATTATTATATTTTATCCCATGCGCTGTGAGACATTCTACAGGTTCCTTGATTAGTTCATTTCCTTCCTTCCTTTCTTTGGCGACCGTCCCGCGCTAGTCGGGCATGTGTACAGCGCACTTTCGGAGGAAATACAGGCTGGTGCGGGGCGGGCCGTCACAGTGCATGCATCCGTACGCCTGCTTTTCGAAATGAGACCCAATAGAATTACCGGAAAGGCCTTCGAAATCAGTAAAGCGAGGATTTTGTCACACGCCCTGGAGTCCAGAGAAAATAAATCACATTAAGGAACACACAAAGGATGAAAAGCCCCAATTCTAAACCTTAAAGCACTAAGGATGAAGCACGGGACGAAATCATAAAAGAACTGATAGCTCCTATGCAACCGTCCTTCTTACGTTTAGTTAAAATCTCCTTTCATCAAGCCCTTCAGAAGAGGCTACTGGTACTTCATCTTAATGGAAAACCACCGAAGCACTTGTAAAGCCTTCATAATCAACCCTTATTGGGTGACTGAGATAAATCACTTATGACGAAGGGAGGGTCAGCTCATACCTATAAATAGGACCCCGCAACTCAGAGCGTGGGACTTCATTTTCTTTTCCCCAATTCATTTCTCTATATTTGTATCTCTTAATACAAAGGAAACCACCTAATTTCTAGATAAATAAGGAAAAAGGATTGTAATATTGATTATACTCAAAAAATGGAAATATATGGCAATTAAGGTAACTCCGTGTAATCTTGTTCAATGATATACATTACTATTGTTATTTTCTAACGTCACAGGTGTAATATGCGGATCCTACACATAATTGAGACATATTTACAACATTGACTTGTGACTGACCTTAGGATCGTTTGATTATAAGAGAGAGAAAACTTTGTTAGCTTAATCACCACTGTGGCGGCTTAGGATTATGTTAAGACTAAACCTAGAATTGAATTAAGATATCCAATTTCCTCGACTTATTAGACCTAAGCAATTGAGGTTAGTGGAATGCATATGATGTCCCGCTAAATCCTTATGAATCCAAGGAAAACTTGCATAAACCTAACATTCGGAGACCAATTTGGATGGATCAATTTCCCAAGGCCTAGATCTATGACCGTCGAGTACTTGGAGAAGTTGATTTATCACCATAAGACAATACTAAGAAAGTGTCTCATAGGTAAAGAGACCTCCCATTCGAAAATTAGAAGTAAAATTCTTTTTTTGTTTTTTCCCTTAATAGAGAGTTCATTTGCTGAATTCTACAGAAGCATCTTAAGAATATAAGATGGAAATATTTGTAGATCTTAAGTTTGAACTCTTCCTCACCACATATTGAAAGTTCTATGGTCAGACCTTACTTTGGTTTGTTAACCATAAATTTGGCTAACATTTTTAGCGCTAGAACGAGGGCTTGAACCTCCAACCCTATTCTTTTCTCCAAGTATTATTAAAATCTTACCTCTAAGAGATCGATGAGAAATAAATATGAGAGGAATCTCAATGAATTATAAAGGATCACGAAAACCTAGAGTAGAGCTTACGGGCAAAATGAGAAGTCCAGCGAAGCAGAAAACATGCCAATAGGATAAAGTGCCAATTCAATAGGGATAAGCAGACAACACCACAGTCCAATAAAGGAAAAGTGATTATGACTCCTTTTTTATTGCCAAGATAAGGATAACCGGGGAAAATTACGAGAAAAACTAAGCCTACCTTCAAAAGTGGAAAATATGACAAACTCGGTAAAATAGTCTCCTAGTAAGGATGTTCAGTCAACTAAATCGAAAAAAGGATATGCTAAGCCATTCCACGAAATATTTTATGTGGAATCAAGATTTCACAAATAGAAACTATTGCGAATGCAGACCCTGAATATGATTAACCAAAAGAGAAAAAAGGATTATGAAACTAGTAAGGTAGGGGTGAACCCATCCCGAGAGAATTAACCTTATCTAGTTGACAATCAAAGTAACATATCATTGCACCAGATAAAGATCGTTATACCCAGTTTAACAAACAACATTACAAGTAATGTCATCTGCTAATCCAGAGAATACAGCTTGATAGGGGCGATCGAATGTGAATATATCTTTATACTAACACTGACACGTCATTTATACCTTTTAACTTAATTTCTGATCTGAATTTGACATGTTCATTATTAATACAAAGTAATAAACACACTGATTCCACTTAATCAGAACAATACATCAAATACATAACAATCACAGATCACAACCGAATGCACACATCATAGCATATATACATAGGGTAAGTACACAACATATACTTCTGATTTTACATTCTACATATTTCAAAATAAGTCACTATCTTAATAGAGCATCAGGTGAATATCCTACAAAAGATCAACTAAGGGTCTCAATATGTACATCCTTGGCTAGCTCACCTGTCCAAAAGTCCAAGCATCCTGTAAACCTGAAAATTCCGGTCTGACCCGGAAACACAAAATTCCGGACCAGTCTATCTCTAAAAATATGAAAAGTGAGATTCATGTATATATATATATATATAATATGTAGATAAACTTTGGTTTAACCATATGTAAAAACCCGTAACTTCCCCGTAAAGGAAAGCGTCGGATAGTTCGAGAACAAACCACAACAGAACACATATAGGAGAACGTTTCATTGTATATTACAACAATGCATCAGATTACAAGAATATACAGAGTATAAATGAATATTACACAGAAATATCAGAGATTTAAATTACACTTAAATACATAGCAGCGGAAAATAATACAATACACAACTAGAATGAGATATACGGATACAAAGCTTTCCGGATATCGTTCCAGCTGTAAACCAGGTTCCTATGAATATAAATCTGCAAAACCAAAACTACTAGCTGCCCGTGTCAAAATAGGGGCACCCAGAGTTTAGGTTAAAACAATAAACTCCAGGTCAGTCATGTGACTGGTGTGAGAACTAAAACAGTTAATCTTTATTTTTAAACTTAGGTAAATCAAGGGACCACGCCGTTTAACACGGAACGGGTTTCCTCCCAAGAATACCAGTGCATAAACAAACAGCGCAATGCTAAATAAAGAAAAATGAAGCTGTTATAAGACCCATGTCCTATCACACAATGCAACGCAAGCCGGGGGATAGGGTTTTCCCTTATAACAGCCAAAGAATGCTTGATACGTTTAAAACAAATCATTTGATACTATTATAAGTGCATAGTGTATAAACAACTTCAAATCATAAGTATCAATCCTAGGCGGCATGAATGGCCCATAACACTATGTCGCCATATATAAGTTTACAATCAAAACCGCAAGACTTCGTATTTGAAAGTTGGGTTATCATTTATGGTATGAACCGAGGCTAGGGGCAAGATCCTCAATGATTCGAGACTGCCTAGCCCGAGTCTCAGGATCAGAGCTCGAGTGACCCTTGGATCGTCAGGGCCGGTCCACACGGAGTGGATTAAAATACCTGAGCACTACGTTTCGCCGCCCTTTGGGGCGTAAGCGAGCCAACTAAATGACTCCATCGGTTCGAGAACGACCGATCAATCCGAGGCGCCTCGCAACAGCAACAACCACATAAGTCAAACTCGTCAGGGCGTGTAAAACCACTGACGCCACTTTTAGCTAGGAGGAAACGTAGGCCCTCCCTGATGTCCATCTCCCGTTTTTGATTCATACCGGGTGTGATACTCGCGAATCAACGTTACACAAAGCTACGCCACAAAGGCCGTGCTTCGATCATCAACCACAAGACTTTGCTTTTCAACAGAAGCCTTGATCATTTGCCACTTAGGCATGCCACACAGGCAATTCACTCCATGCGATTGATATCCATCAATATATAACCCCTGAGCTCGTACGTCTCAGAGAAGGGCGTTAAGCAAGAGAATAAATTCTCCGCCGCCAAACAGATATACATTTAATAGAGATCAATCACACGGACTAAAATCCAATGTCAGACACACAGTCCATTTACAAGTCCGTTCTGGGTCTGAACGAAACCGGAGGCACCTAGTACCCCGCATATCCATCGATCTCCAAGTACGTCTGGACGATCACTAACTGTTTCCATCTTCTTGGGTGTACAGCCCAATCAAGATCATCAGTTATCACCCAAACGACGTGAAGACCTCCGGTCTTCGACCATCGTCTTCATCTTCGACTTATCGTCGCATCAGTTATTCAGAATGGGATAAACCCGGTCTTTCCGAATAACTCGCGTATATTTTAAATAAGTGTTACACAAACACAACATACGCCTCATTCCAATTCATTAGTCACTAACCGTAAATTAATCAAGAGAATAATTCCCCAAATATTAATCCCGAAGGCCGAAACCAACATCAGATCAATACCCAAAAAACCATTCTGCTTGGCCAACCGACCGTTAGTTTCTAAATTTCACATTCGTAGGGAAAGGTTCCCATTAATTTTATCCAAGATAAATTCCTTGAATTTATTCTTTATTCTATTTTTGAATCTCAATTCAAACTAGTCGGGATTAGCGAACCTTACCGAAGTAATCATTTGTTTTAATTTCCCAATCCCAACCTATTCATCCCATGAAGTAAAACTGGTAATACTTCATATCTAACACCACGGTGTTATCGGTAAATTCAATTACCATTCCACGTTTAAATCTAATTAAAGATTTAACTATCGCTTGGAGCAAAACTGGTGATACTCCATTCTCGATCATTTCAATCTAATTAAAGATTCATTAAAACTCCACTTAGTTTTAATCTTCGACTGGGTTAAAGAATCAGTGTCATTTAAAACACGGTTCACGATAAACCCAAAATCACATTCCATTAATTATCGGGTTAAAGAACGAGTGTTATTTAAAAACACTGTTCACGATAAACCCAAAAATCAATATCAATTCAATTCCAATTAAATATCATTTAATTGGTACACTTCATTAAATCTAAATAAAAAGATTTAATCTTTTCTCAACTGGGTTCAAGAACGGTGTTAATGAAGACACCATTCACGACAAACCCAAATCACATTTGATATTCAATACAAGGCTTTGAATAGAAAATATATCGGCTTATATTCAATATCAAATTCTACGACTAACAAATGTCGTATTGGAAATAACGATATAAATATATATCTTTCAAATTTCCATAACAACGCCCGTTAAATCACGAATTCCAACATCGAAATATTCCGAAGACAATTTCGATTCAAATCCACTCCAATGCAATCATTGGAAATTTTGGTTATTTTCAAAACCCTTTTCAAATTCAATTTATTTATTTAAAAATAAATAAATTATAATTCTAGTTCAAAACTAGTTCATTTCGATAAAAATCTATTTTTTATCTTTTCAAATATGGAGTTTTTCATCCCAATTCTTCCCAAATCATTTCTTATGATTTTACACAAATTATTACTATTTTTAATAATTTTATCAAGGCCCGTACAGTCGATTTCCACCAATGGCCATCGAACTGCACTTACAGCGACCTTTTTCGAATTTGATTTGGACATAATTCCAAATCCAACCGTTAGATTTCAAATTTCTAATATTCGTTAGAAAGCTCTTTTCGATACGAACCCAACGGTTCCGGTTTTAGGAGAATCCGACGGTCGGATCTCCCGTAATGTCCGTTTGAAATAAATGGTCGAAATTCACGAACTGCCGCAGCGCGGCGCGTTCTATTCAGGCCATTATATTATATATATAATATATATAATATATATATCATCGATTTCTATTTAAAACGAATTATATAAATAGTTTTGAATTCGTTTCAAAAATCCATTTCAACTTCCATTTCAATTCAAAGCAAAATTGAATTATTCTTTATAGATTCGTTTCAAAACTCATTTCTATTCAATTCAAATTTCAATTCAATTTGAATTCATTTCAATTCACTTTCAATTCAATTCGAATTCGTTTTCAATTCAATTCATTTCGAAATCGTTTTCAATTCAATTCATTTCGAAATCGTTTTCAATTCAATTCATTTCGAAATCGTTTTCAATTCAATTCATTTCGAAATCGTTTTCAATTCAATTCATTTCGAAATCGTTTTCAATTCAATTCGAAATCGTATAAAATCGATATAAATATCGTTTACGTCAAAATGGCGTCAATCTAATCAACACGGCTTCATATATTCCTTTATTTTCAAATATTCTATTTCAAATATTTCTTTTTCAAAATAGTTGTTATTATCAAAATATTTCGTTCAACACATGACCAATCTCAATGGATGAGTACTGTCAACACATGAACTTTTATTTTATAATATTCTTTAATTTTCAAATTGGAATGAGGCCCAATCAATTACCATATAGAGTTAATTATATGGATTTTCATACAACACATGTATATAATGACATTGAAAATAATCAACCATCAACCAAAGTGCACTACACTGTATAAGCATCAAATATAGATATTCAACGCTTATAACAGCCTGTCAATCAATCGATCGACATATTTAATCAATCAGGATGAGTGAACTTCAAATTTCATCCCAACACCCGTGTGGGGTTTCAAACAATCAACCGCATATTTTATTTGTGCAGTTGGGCGATGTGTGAAATTTATCGACCCAATCAATATCAGTCAAATCAGTGTATATACAAACAAATCGGCCGATTTGTTTATAACTATTCATTTATTCACATTCACGTTAAAAATTATATTTTTAACGATAAAACATTTTATTTCAACCTATGAATTTCTATTCAATTCATTTACACAATAAAATGATATTTTTATTTTCTAACATATTTTAGAAAATTTCGGCGGCATAACGGCACGATACTAGAAACGGGACAAGGCCTAGCCTTATCCCCGGTCTAGTGAAGGCCCACGCCATTCACACATCAATCAAATCAATTTCATCTCACCAAACAATTCAATTCAAACAAATAATTCAACTAATCTATGCAACCAAACAAACAAGTCCATGGTCTGTGGACGATTGTGTCGGGTGCTACTAAGCACCGTCTGCATCCTAGTATATATATATAACTAGAAAAATTAAATTGAAAGGTGAGAAATTCTCACATATAGCTATCCTAGCTCCACGGCACTTCATTGATAGAAATCTTCATCGCTATCGCATCTTCGTTGCTGTAGCCACTACATATGTAAAAATCAAATTTTTACTTTGTTATTCACTATATAAAAATTCTATTTTTCTATCGAAGTTCAATATATAAAAATTCTATTTTTCTATCGAAGTTCAATATATAAAAATTATATTTTTCTATCGAAGTTCAATATATAAAAATTCTATTTTTCTATCGAAGTTCAATATATAAAAATTCTATTTTTCTATCGAAGTTCAATATATAAAAATTCTATTTTTCTATCGAAGTTCAATATATAAAAATTCTAGTTTTAAACATTCATGCTTTTATTTTCAATCATTTCCTATTTATATTTATAAAACATTTGCTAATTATTTCAAAAATAATGCTAATGCTAATTTTATTTTCATATGAAATATTACTATTTTTATAAAATATGAAGTTCAGAATTTCTCTTTATACTATATCAATTAAACTAATTGAATAGTAAAAATAAATAAAAAAAATAAAAAAAATAAATAAAGAAAAAGGAAAAGAAAAAGGAAAAAAAATTACACTGTCATCTTCCTTAACGCGATATGCCTGGAACCGATAAAACCATTGCTCAACACCTTCTCTCTTCAAGAACGCGCTCCATACATGATCGGACGACCGTCAGAGGTCGTCGCCTGAACCGCCAGAATGCCCCCTATCGTCGCCGTGAAGACTAGTGAACCCGATCGCCTGACGTGGCCAGCAAACGCCACGAACCACCAGCTGTTGGAGTGAGCAAATGGAGATTAATACAAGCCTACACCCCATCATATCCATACAGATCGAAAGCTCATTAAAATCTCTTCAAATTTCGCTTCAGGAGTTCATGAATTTGTTGAAGGGATTTGGTGCGATTCGGAGAAGAAATGCGGACGATTGGGAGCGTCGAGTTCTGGATAGCGGCGGTTATAAATCTGATTAGGTTTAGGGCTTATGTGGCCATTTATATATAATTTATTTTATTATATTTAATCCTTTTAATTCATGAAAAAAACTTGTTAATCAATCCAAACTCCAAATCAAACCCAACGACTATCGCCTCTAGCTAATTACCCCCATTCCGAACACAATGGGATATGTATCACAGGCTGATTCGACTGTTACAATCAGTTTCCGTTAAATTTACATTTTAAATCACTATATTGAATTTTAAACGTACATTTCAAATTACAGGGGTCACATACTAACTAGAAAAATTCCTGAAAAATATTTTCTAGCTTCGTATTGATGATACGGTCCTAACAAAACTAGTTTCGTCGAATTCTGAGACCGTTTGAAAAATGGTCATTTTCCAGTCGATTAAAATCAACTGAAACTGGTCAAACGCGTTTTCCTTTGCCACGCTCACATATTGATTCGAAAAATTATGAAATTTGAAACCTAGCAATAATTTGACACCACGGACCCAACAAAACTGGTTTCGTAGAAATCCGAGGTCGTTTGTAAAATGTCCATTTTTAAGGGCCTGAATTCCATAGCGACTATTCAGAATTTTCAACTGGACATATCTTTTGATTCCTGATATGAAATCTTGATTTTTCGGATTCGTTGGAAAGATATTCACAATTAGATCCCATTATTTTTGGTTTCACTAAAATCCGGATTGTTTTGCACCCGGTACATTCAATTGAAGTTTGAAATCGAATTATCGAACTACCGCGCCATTTTCAATTCTATTTATAATTATATATAAATATTTATATTCTAACGACGACGCGTATAAATATATACGTTCGAATTCTATTCAAAATAAATTCCTCGACAATATTATTTAAAATAATCTATTTTAAATATTCAAAATTCGCTAAAATTGCCAAAATAAAAATTTTAAACTGGCCCAGATTTTACGGGTTGTTACAATCTCCCCCACTTAAAACTTTTCGTCCCCGAAAAGGAACAAAGTCGAAAGTGGTTTGATTAATCTATTCTACCCTCGATCTGGCTTCCATTCTCCAACTCTTTAGTTTCTGAGAATTTTCAAAATTTCAAAAATTTGGCTAACACCCTAAATTTTCGAAAAATTTCGCCATAACCTCCCCTGCACCGGGAGCATAGGGAATTTCAAATAGCTTCCCCGGTCCTTCAGATCTCAAAAAGAAAAAGAAAAAGCCAAGCGGCTAGCCAATAGGCTCACAAAATCATCATCACCCAAACAAAACAGGAAATTATGTAGTAAACATGTACCTATTTGTCGGGCAAACAAATTTTATTCTCTGCTCTAGCCTCCTTGCTATGACCTGTTCAAAAGATATACATGTATGCATGCAAATGCGACCAATTTTCAATACAATCCATTATTCGATCAAATTAGGCATAATGGTTCAAAATTTTCAAACAATTAAACAAACCACACAATCATCAATCAATTAGTGAATTAGAGTTTCAAATTCATAATTTTGATACATATACAAAAATCATGTTTTTGATGCCAAATCACAACAAGGTATTCTAGCTATATAAGATTTGGTTCTCACACCAGTCTAATGGAAATATATAGATATCACACTTTCGTTACTCGAAAATAAATGCTGGTGATGGTATACTTCATCATCAGGACCATGTCCGGGCGACTAGAGTGCGACTCTATAACTATCCAATATATTAAAACTTCGAATACACGCGGATCAGACGTATACGCAAAATCTATATATACTGGATTGTCCACATCAATATAAATAAATAATCAAATACGAATAATTGATTTAAATTTTCAAAACAAAATTTGTTTTCACTTTTTAAAAATATACTCTTCACACTCGTTCTAGGATACTACTGATCCCATCTCTAACGAGTCACTCTCATTGGATTTTACTAACCCAATATCTGATGAATTCTTTCGTACGGTTCTAATGTGCCTTGTTCTCTGCTTTGTAAACCGAAGCTCTGATACCAACTGTGAAAACCCGTAACTTCTCCGTAAAGGAAAGCGTCGGATAGTTCGAGAACAAACCACAACAGAACACATATAGGAGAACGTTTCATTGTATATTACAACAATGCATCAGATTACAAGAATATACAGAGTATAAATGAATATTACACAGAAATATCAGAGATTTAAATTACACTTAAATACATAGCAGCGGAAAATAATACAATACACAACTAGAATGAGATATACGGATACAAAGCTTTCCGGATATCGTTCCAGCTGTAAACCAGGTTCCTGTGAATATAAATCTGCAAAACCAAAACTACTAGCTGCCCGTGTCAAAATAGGGGCACCCAGAGTTTAGGTTAAAACAATAAACTCCAGGTCAGTCATGTGACTGGTGTGAGAACTAAAACAGTTAATCTTTATTTTTAAACTTAGGTAAATCAAGGGACCACGCCGTTTAACACGGAACGGGTTTCCTCCCAAGAATACCAGTGCATAAACAAACAGCGCAATGCTAAATAAAGAAAAATGAAGCTGTTATAAGACCCATGTCCTATCACACAATGCAACGCAAGCCGGGGGATAGGGTTTTCCCTTATAACAACCAAAGAATGCTTGATACGTTTAAAACAAATCATTTGATACTATTATAAGTGCATAGTGTATAAACAACTTCAAATCATAAGTATCAATCCTAGGCGGCATGAATGGCCCATAACACTATGTCACCATATATAAGTTTACAATCAAAACCGCAAGACTTCGTATTTGAAAGTTGGGTTATCATTTATGGTATGAACCGAGGCTAGGGGCAAGATCCTCAATGATTCGAGACTGCCTAGCCCGAGTCTCAGGATCAGAGCTCGAGTGACCCTTGGATCGTCAGGGCCGGTCCACACGGAGTGGATTAAAATACCTGAGCACTACGTTTCGCCGCCCTTTGGGGCGTAAGCGAGCCAACTAAATGACTCCATCGGTTCGAGAACGACCGATCAATCCGAGGCGCCTCGCAACAGCAACAACCACATAAGTCAAACTCGTCAGGGCGTGTAAAACCACTGACGCCACTTTTAGCTAGGAGGAAACGTAGGCCCTCCCTGATGTCCATCTCCCGTTTTTGATTCATACCGGGTGTGATACTCGCGAATCAACGTTACACAAAGCTACGCCACAAAGGCCGTGCTTCGATCATCAACCACAAGACTTTGCTTTTCAACAGAAGCCTTGATCATTTGCCACTTAGGCATGCCACACAGGCAATTCACTCCATGCGATTGATATCCATCAATATATAACCCCTGAGCTCGTACGTCTCAGAGAAGGGCGTTAAGCAAGAGAATAAATTCTCCGCCGCCAAACAGATATACATTTAATAGAGATCAATCACACGGACTAAAATCCAATGTCAGACACACAGTCCATTTACAAGTCCGTTCTGGGTCTGAACGAAACCGGAGGCACCTAGTACCCCGCATATCCATCGATCTCCAAGTACGTCTGGACGATCACTAACTGTTTCCATCTTCTTGGGTGTACAGCCCAATCAAGATCATCAGTTATCACCCAAACGACGTGAAGACCTCCGGTCTTCGACCATCGTCTTCATCTTCGACTTATCGTCGCATCAGTTATTCAGAATGGGATAAACCCAGTCTTTCCGAATAACTCGCGTATATTTTAAATAAGTGTTACACAAACACAACATACGCCTCATTCCAATTCATTAGTCACTAACCGTAAATTAATCAAGAGAATAATTCCCCAAATATTAATCCCGAAGGCCGAAACCAACATCAGATCAATACCCAAAAAACCATTCTGCTTGGCCAACCGACAGTTAGTTTCTAAATTTCACATTCGTAGGGAAAGGTTCCCATTAATTTTATCCAAGATAAATTCCTTGAATTTATTCTTTATTCTATTTTTGAATCTCAATTCAAACTAGTCGGGATTAGCGAACCTTACCGAAGTAATCATTTGTTTTAATTTCCCAATCCCAACCTATTCATCCCATGAAGTAAAACTGGTAATACTTCATATCTAACACCACGGTGTTATCGGTAAATTCAATTACCATTCCACGTTTAAATTTAATTAAAGATTTAACTATCGCTTGGAGCAAAACTGGTGATACTCCATTCTCGATCATTTCAATCTAATTAAAGATTCATTAAAACTCCACTTAGTTTTAATCTTCGACTGGGTTAAAGAATCAGTGTCATTTAAAACACGGTTCACGATAAACCCAAAATCACATTCCATTAATTATCGGGTTAAAGAACGAGTGTTATTTAAAAACACTGTTCACGATAAACCCAAAAATCAATATCAATTCAATTCCAATTAAATATCATTTAATTGGTACACTTCATTAAATCTAAATAAAAAGATTTAATCTTTTCTCAACTGGGTTCAAGAACGGTGTTAATGAAGACACCATTCACGACAAACCCAAATCACATTTGATATTCAATACAAGGCTTTGAATAGAAAATATATCGGCTTATATTCAATATCAAATTCTACGACTAACAAATGTCGTATTGGAAATAACGATATAAATATATATCTTTCAAATTTCCATAACAACACCCGTTAAATCACGAATTCCAACATCGAAATATTCCGAAGACAATTTCGATTCAAATCCACTCCAATGCAATCATTGGAAATTTTGGTTATTTTCAAAACCCTTTTCAAATTCAATTTATTTATTTAAAAATAAATAAATTATAATTCTAGTTCAAAACTAGTTCATTTCGATAAAAATCTATTTTTTATCTTTTCAAATATGGAGTTTTTCATCCCAATTCTTCCCAAATCATTTCTTATGATTTTACACAAATTATTACTATTTTTAATAATTTTATTAAGGCCCGTACAGTCGATTTCCACCAATGGCCATCGAACTGCACTTACAGCGACCTTTTTCGAATTTGATTTGGACATAATTCCAAATCCAACCGTTAGATTTCAAATTTCTAATATTCGTTAGAAAGCTCTTTTCGATACGAACCCAACGGTTCCGGTTTTAGGAGAATCCGACGGTCGGATCTCCCGTAATGTCCGTTTGAAATAAATGGTCGAAATTCACGAACTGCCGCAGCGCGGCGCGTTCTATTCAGGCCATTATATTATATATATAATATATATAATATATATATCGTCGATTTCTATTTAAAACGAATTATATAAATAGTTTTGAATTCGTTTCAAAAATCCATTTCAACTTCCATTTCAATTCAAAGCAAAATTGAATTCTTCTTTATAGATTCGTTTCAAAACTCATTTCTATTCAATTCAAATTTCAATTCAATTTGAATTCATTTCAATTCACTTTCAATTCAATTCGAATTCGTTTTCAATTCAATTCATTTCGAAATCGTTTTCAATTCAATTCATTTCGAAATCGTTTTCAATTCAATTCATTTCGAAATCGTTTTCAATTCAATTCATTTCGAAATCATTTTCAATTCAATTCATTTCGAAATCGTTTTCAATTCAATTCATTTCGAAATCGTTTTCAATTCAATTCGAAATCGTATAAAATCGATATAAATATCGTTTACGTCAAAATGGCGTCAATCTAATCAACACGGCTTCATATATTCCTTTATTTTCAAATATTCTATTTCAAATATTTCTTTTTCAAAATAGTTGTTATTATCAAAATATTTCGTTCAACACATGACCAATCTCAATGGATGAGTACAGTCAACACATGAACTTTTATTTTATAATATTCTTTATTTTTCAAATTGGAATGAGGCCCAATCAATTACCATATAGAGTTAATTATATGGATTTTCATACAACACATGTATATAATGACATTGAAAATAATCAACCATCAACCAAAGTGCACTACACTGTATAAGCATCAAATATAGATATTCAACGCTTATAACAGCCTGTCAATCAATCGATCGACATATTTAATCAATCAGGATGAGTGAACTTCAAATTTCATCCCAACACCCGTGTGGGGTTTCAAACAATCAACCGCATATTTTATTTGTGCAGTTGGGCGATGTGTGAAATTTATCGACCCAATCAATATCAGTCAAATCAGTGTATATACAAACAAATCGGCCGATTTGTTTATAACTATTCATTTATTCACATTCACGTTAAAAATTATATTTTTAACGATAAAACATTTTATTTCAACCTATGAATTTCTATTCAATTCATTTACACAATAAAATGATATTTTTATTTTCTAACTTATTTTAGAAAATTTCGGCGGCATAACGGCACGATACTAGAAACGGGACAAGGCCTAGCCTTATCCCCGGTCTAGTGAAGGCCCACGCCATTCACACATCAATCAAATCAATTTCATCTCACCAAACAATTCAATTCAAACAAATAATTCAACTAATCTATGCAACCAAACAAACAAGTCCATGGTCTGTGGACGATTGTGTCGGGTGCTACTAAGCACCGTCTGCATCCTAGTATATATATATAACTAGAAAAATTAAATTGAAAGGTGAGAAATTCTCACATATAGCTATCCTAGCTCCACGGCACTTCATTGATAGAAATCTTCATCGCTATCGCATCTTCGTTGCTGTAGCCACTACATATGTAAAAATCAAATTTTTACTTTGTTATTCACTATATAAAAATTCTATTTTTCTATCGAAGTTCAATATATAAAAATTCTATTTTTCTATCGAAGTTCAATATATAAAAATTATATTTTTCTATCGAAGTTCAATATATAAAAATTCTATTTTTCTATCGAAGTTCAATATATAAAAATTCTATTTTTCTATCGAAGTTCAATATATAAAAATTCTATTTTTCTATCGAAGTTCAATATATAAAAATTCTATTTTTAAACATTCATGCTTTTATTTTCAATCATTTCCTATTTATATTTATAAAACATTTGCTAATTATTTCAAAAATAATGCTAATGCTAATTTTATTTTCATATGAAATATTACTATTATTATAAAATATGAAGTTCAGAATTTCTCTTTATACTATATCAATTAAACTAATTGAATAGTAAAAATAAATAAAAAAAATAAAATAAAATAAATAAATAAAAAGGAAAAGAAAAAGGAAAAAAAATTACACTGTCATCTTCCTTAACGCGATATGCCTGGAACCGATAAAACCATTGCTCAACACCTTCTCTCTTCAAGAACGCGCTCCATACATGATCGGACGACCGTCAGAGGTCGTCGCCTGAACCGCCAGAATGCCCCCTATCGTCGCCGTGAAGACTAGTGAACCCGATCGCCTGACGTGGCCAGCAAACGCCACGAACCACCAGCTGTTGGAGTGAGCAAATCGAGATTAATACAAGCCTACACCCCATCATATCCATACAGATCGAAAGCTCATTAAAATCTCTTCAAATTTCGCTTCAGGAGTTCATGAATTTGTTGAAGGGATTTGGTGCGATTCGGAGAAGAAATGCGGACGATTGGGAGCGTCGAGTTCTGGATAGCGGCGGTTATAAATCTGATTAGGTTTAGGGCTTATGTGGCCATTTATATATAATTTATTTTATTATATTTAATCCTTTTAATTCATGAAAAAAACTTGTTAATCAATCCAAACTCCAAATCAAACCCAATGACTATCGCCTCTAGCTAATTACCCCCATTCCGAACACAATGGGATATGTATCACAGGCTGATTCGACTGTTACAATCAGTTTCCGTTAAATTTACATTTTAAATCACTATATTGAATTTTAAACGTACATTTCAAATTACAAGGGTCACATACTAACTAGAAAAATTCCAGAAAAATATTTTCTAGCTTCGTATTGATGATACGGTCCTAACAAAACTAGTTTCGTCGAATTCTGAGACCGTTTGAAAAATGGTCATTTTCCAGTCGATTAAAATCAACTGAAACTGGTCAAACGCGTTTTCCTTTGCCACGCTCACATATTGATTCGAAAAATTATGAAATTTGAAACCTAGCAATAATTTGACACCACGGACCCAACAAAACTGGTTTCGTAGAAATCCGAGGTCGTTTGTAAAATGTCCATTTTTAAGGGCCTGAATTCCATAGCGACTATTCAGAATTTTCAACTGGACATATCTTTTGATTCCTGATATGAAATCTTGATTTTTCGGATTCGTTGGAAAGATATTCACAATTAGATCCCATTATTTTTGGTTTCACTAAAATCCGGATTGTTTTGCACCCGGTACATTCAATTGAAGTTTGAAATCGAATTATCGAACTACCGCGCCATTTTCAATTCTATTTATAATTATATATAAATATTAATATTCTAACGACGACGCGTATAAATATATACGTTCGAATTCTATTCAAAATAAATTCCTCGACAATATTATTTAAAATAATCTATTTTAAATATTCAAAATTCGCTAAAATTGCCAAAATAAAAAATTTAAACTGGCCCAGATTTTACGGGTTGTTACACCATAAAACGACAGTAGCAATAATTTATTGTTTCACAAAGATGTATGTTCGATTTCCAATTATGGTTTTTATCTCCATCGCAAGTTCACCTTATAGGCACGACAAGTTAACACAACTCATTCATGATCGACCTAATCAAGGAACTATTATAAGCACGACAAGTTAGCACAACTCATTCATGACCGACCTGATCAAGGAACTATTATAAGAACGACAAATTAACATAACTCATTCATGACCGACCCGATCAAGGAACTCTCTTTCTCAGTTGGATGATCAAGGAAGCACAAGAATCAACATATCGAACAAACAAACATACATTCCAAAATCCAAGATGTTCTCGAGGCCTGGTGGTATCCCTCATACCGATGTGATAACAAAGATCGGGAACTCATGAACGATCACTAGGATCGAGGAACTCATACTCAATCGACCTGATCGAGTAAACACAATAAAACAAGCAATCCAGAACTCACGCACGATCGCTTGGATCGAGGAAACATAACAAAACAAGCAATACAATCCATTTCTATGATTACTGAGACCAAGGAATTACATGCTCAATCTAAGGGATTGAGGAAGCATAGACATACGATCGTGTCGATCGAAATCTCACTTGCTAAATCTAAGGGATCGAGGAACCACATATCCTATTTCAATAATCAAAAACCAAAAATCTCAATAATAAAAAAGATAGTGGTAACTACGGATTCACTACTCCATATTAATCATTATTTTATTTTAAAATTTTTACTAATAAAAGTAGTCATAAAAGTCCAGACTTTTACAATAATGAGTTTCTCAATCTTTTTATACTTACAAGTTTGAAAAGAAATCCAGAAGTAACTTTCTTAAGGATCTAGCAGCCTCTGCCGCACACCAAAAGAAAGTGAACTCAAAAGTGATGAATACTATCATTCACAGTAACCACTATAGTTTAACATAGACATCCCATACCATCTAGTGAAACACAAGTATTTACTGAGAATTAGTAAATTTCACTTATTATGGATATACTCGGAAAACCTGAATTATATTCTCTTACGGATCTAGAGACCACTTGTCGCACACTATAAAAGAATACAACCCTAAAGTGTTAATTACTATCTCAAAATCGATTATATGAATCTAACTTGAGCATCCTATATTACTCAGTTGGGTTCTCGTATTCGGTCAAGAATTAGTAAATTCCACTTCAACATTCTATTCATTGGAATATACCATTTTCGTCAAAATGTTTCACACGAGCATAACAATCGGTAACATTAAGTCGAAAATTATCTCGTTCCATATTATAGAGTTAAGATTCTCAAAACTATTATCTCTTTTGAATTCCATTGTTTAATTCACTTACTTAGTTGTTCACAAAACTATTTTATTGTTTCCAAAAGTTCATAATAAAGCTCTCAGTTTTAAATTGCAATTTCAGTTTGCTTTTAACAAAACTTAATTCATACAATTATTGCAAAAACTCTTAGCTTTCCAAAATATCAAAAACTATTAAATTCCGATAAGTAACTCAAAAGTTATGACCAAAACAATTTCACATGTCTAAGTATTGACACAATTTTTCGACGACAGGACATTGACAAACAAATGGGTTTTTCACCATTTAAACTCCGAAATCACAAGATGTGTAATGGCCCGAATTTCCGTACTCTTTGAGTCGACTAATAACACCACAAGTACAACCCAAATTGCTCAGAAACACGAATCATTATTAGAAAGAAGTTAGAGGATGAGAAATAGAAAGAAAGAAATATTAGAAGAGAAGAAAACGAAGATTACAAACTCATAGCGGAACGAATAAAATATATTAGATAACATAAACTTTTGAAACACAAATCAATATTTGTATATACATACCATCATCAGAGCACAACAGCTAGTTCTGGAATAGTTATAAACTCCTGTTTCCAGATACAACATAGTACACAACGGAAAATATGATAGTCTATAGCTAACTGATGAAGCCTCCTGCTTCGATCTCCTCCAAGTGAATCTGAAAAATCCCGACTACTTGACTGCCCGTACAAATTTGGGCACCCAAGAGTTCAGGGAAAACAAACAAAATAAACTCTGGGTCAATCATGGGACTGGTGTGAGTAAACTCCAACCATTTGTTTAACTTTCAAAATCCTTTGGAAAGAAATGATAAACGTAAGACCAATCCACATATAAACACGGATGGTTTTTACATTACGATAACCAAAAATGTTTTTGATATCAAATCCAGTGGTATTATAATAATGTCTACATCAAATAAACACACTGATTCCACTTAATCAGAACAATATATCAAACACATAACAATCACAGATCACAACTGAATGCACATATCATAGCATACATGGGGTAAGTACACAAAATATACTTCTGATATTACATTCTTCATATTTCAAAATAAGTCACTATCTTAACAAGGACATCTCATAGAGCATCAGGCGAATATCCTACAAAAGATCAACTAAGGGTCTCAATATGTATATCCATGGCTAGCTCACCTGTCCAAAAGTCCAAGCATCCTGTAAACCTGAAAATTCCGGTCTACCCGAAAACACAAAATTCAGGATCAGTCTATCTTTAAAAATATGAAAAGTGAGATCCATATATATATAATATGTAAATAAACTTTAGTTCAACCACAAAACGACAGTAGCAATAATTTATTGTTCCACAAAGATGTATGTTCGATTTCCAATTTTGGTTTTTATCCCCATCGCAAGTTCACGTTATAGGCACGACAAGTTAACACAACTCATTCATGATCGACCTGATCAAGGAACTATTATAAGCACGACAAGTTAGCACAACTCATTCATGACCGACCTGATCAAGAAACTATAATAAGAACGACAAATTAACACAACTCATTCATGACCAACCCGATCAAGGAACTCTCTTTCTCAGTCAAATGACTAAGGAAGCATAAGAATCAACATATAAAACAAACAAACAAACATTCCAAAATCCAAGATGGTCTCGAGGCCTGGTGGTATCCCTCATACCGATCTGATACCAAAGATCGGGAACTCATGCACGATCACTAGGATCGAGGAACTCATATTCAATCGACCTGATCGAGGAAATATAAGGAAGCACAATTAAACAAGCAATTCGGAACTCATGCATGATCGCTATGATCGAGGAAACATAACAAAACAATTAATACAATCCATTTCTATGATTACTGAGACCGAGGAATTACATGCTCAATCTAAGGGATTGAGGAAGCATAGACATACGATCGTGTAGATCGAAATCTCACTTGCTCAATCTAAGGGATCGAGGAACCACATATCCGATTTCAATAATCAAAAGCCAAAGTCTCAATAATAAAAAAGATAGTGGTAATTATGGCTTCGCTACTCCATATTAATCATTATTTTATTTTAAAAATTTTACTAATAAAAGTAGTCATAAAAGTCCAATCTTTTACAATAATGAGTTTCTCAGTCTTTTTATATTTACAAGTTTGAAAAGAAATCCAGAAGCAACCTCCTTAAGGATCGAGCAGCCTCTGCCACACACCAAAAGAAAGTGAACTCTAAAGTGACAAATACTATCATTCACAGTAACCACTATAGTTTGACATAGATGTCCCATACCATCTAGTGGAACACAAGTATTTACTGAGATTAGTAAATTTCACTTATTATGGATATACCCGGAAAACCTGAATTATATTCTCTTACGGATCTAGAGACCACTTGTCACACACCATAAAAGAATACAACCCTAAAGTGTTAATTACTATCTCAAAATTGATTATAAGAATCTAATTTGAGCATCCCATACTACTTAGTTGGGTTCCAGTATTCGATCAAGAATTAGTAAATTCCACTTCAACATTCTATTCATTGGAATATACCATTTTCAACAAAACGTTTCACAAGAGCATATAAAACAATCAGTAACATTAAGGTGAAAATTATCTCATTCCATATTAAAGAATTAAGATTCTCAAAAGTATTATCTCTTTTGAATTCCATTGTTTAAAACACTTACTTAGTTGTTAACAAAACTATTTTATTATTTCCAAAAGTTCACAATAAAGCTCTCAGTTTTAAATTGCAATTTCAGTTTGCTTAAGCATATAATTTAACAAAACTTAATTCATACAATTATAGAAAAAACTCTTAGGTTTCCAAAACATCAAAAACTATTAAATTCCGATAAGCAGCTCAAAAGTTATGACCAAAACAATTTCGCATTTTTAAGTATTGACACAATTTCTCAACGACAGGATATCGACAAACAAATGGGTTTTTCACCATATAAACTCCAAAATCAGAAGATGCACCATAAACGAAAGTTGTAGATTAGAGTCTTAGCTTTCCATACATTAAGAATTAACCAATTCCGAAAAGTGGCTTAAAAGTTATGAACAAAACAAATTCTCAGTTTTAAGTATTTTCATGATTTCTTAACGACAGCCCAGCGACAAACAAATGAGCTTTTCACCACTTAAACTTCAAAATTAACCGAAACACAATGAATGAAAGTTGTAGCTTATACTCTTATCTTTCCAAATATTAAAAATTATCATATTCCGGTAAGTGAATCAAAAGTTATGCTCATTTTACTCTCAGCTATCAACTCTGATTTTTACACAGGCCTGAGCTACATGCTCAGTTTAAAACTCGTTTTTGGCCTCCTAAAAAGCATAATTTCGAAAAATGCCTAAAGGTAAAACTTGTATAAAATTGAAATGGCTTTCTATTGCAAAAAGATTGAGTCAATTTGGATAATTTAGCTATAAGTTATCACTGTTTTACAGCAGTGATATTTTCACTAAAAATTTCAGCACACAAAATCAAACAACCAATTGAGTTTAAATCCATATTGCAACCAAAGCAATCATCAATTCAAGCATATCTAACCTAAAATTTATAGCATGCAACACATTATTCAGAGATAGATTGTGTGAGTCGAACAACTCACTTTTAATGCTTCCTATAGCTTGCCAATCTCTTACAAAACCTTGCTACAATCTTGTAATCACTTTGTTAATCACCATTACACCCAAAGACTCAAAAACCTAAAACCAACCAGTAGATCCAATGTTAAAAACGAGATAAAAATCATATTTTTGTGAATCTAGAGAGTAGAGAAAATTACCTAGCTTTAATATCTACAAGTATCGACCAAAACCCCTTTGATTTGCACTAGAATTTGGATGATTTAGAACCTAGGGTTTTGCTAGAGAAGAGGAAGATGAGTTTCAATAATTATTTTCAAAAATTAAGAATGAGTTGTACGTACACTTCCTTCTCCACTTAGCTCATCTTTCTTGGGCCATGAGGCTATAGGTTAGGAGCCCAAAAACTAATATTGTGAAAACTAGTAAAGTGTCCCTAATTTTCTTAAGTTACTAACTCTAAAGCACTATTATTCTTATAACTTTCCACTTACCCCATATCTTACCAAAATCACAAATTAATTAACTTGTTGAAATTCTTATTTTGGAATAAAATATTCAAATCCAAACATTTATTTATTTTTAGAACTTTTCCAAAACTATCTTAAGATTAACTAAAATAAACAATTGAATTATGTACAAAAATAATATTAATTTCACCATTAAATTTCATAAATCACAATCTAGCATAAATTCTCTCTAATAAAATTTTATTAATTAGGTGGTTAACAAACGGGTTGTTACAGACTCCTCCCTTTAAAAAAATTGCGTCCTCGCAATTTGTTAACTGAAATAATCTATAAAAAATTCAAATTAGCCACGATTTTATACATAAAAAAAATCTCATTTACTTACTTAACATCAACATTAAATTTTGATTAAAACTTCTTCAAAGTAGCAACTTAAAACCACTTCATTCCCATATATAAAGATTTTATTCTTTATAACTCTTAGGATTAAATTTCAACCTATTTAGAAATCCATTTCATCTTTACTTATATTATTCCATTCACAACTCTTAATAATTAACAAAATAGATTTTTCTTTCACTTTTGGTTTTCAAAACTTACTATTTTGAATCCAATACCAATGTTTTTATCAGATTATCAAATTTAAAAATTTAAAATTCTTCTAATTCCAAAAATAATATTGAACCGTGAACTATTATGAACCACTTCACAACTACAAAGTTAATTGCATAAGCCACCAACAATTTCTTCCCAAGCTCATTCATTTCACATAAATGCTTCATGGAAAAGATATTATTCCAATTTATTTTAACTCAAAACATTTCACTTTTTCTTTCCTTCTCATGTCGAAGTTCAGGGACCTCTATTGATAACATGGCGTCCCATGTATCGACCAAAATCCTTAAGCAACGTCTGGATAAGTCAACATGATGGGTTAACAAATTTTTAAATGTATTATTTTATTATCACTAGCATCCATGCATCCAATTTTAAACAAGTATAGCCAAGAAAAACAATAACTAACATCCAAACACCATGAAGCAGTCAAGCAAAAGCAAGCAATTTACCCTTAAACTAAACATTAGGCAACCAAACAAAAGGAGAAAAATATTATCTCATCTTATTTTATAATTTTTTTTCTTTTAACTCGGAATTCTTTTTGCTCATTTTGTCTCTTTCCCCTTTTGATTAAAAATTTTGTATCTACTTCTCTTTTCGTTTGTTCATTAATTTCCTTCCAAGCACACAAAATCCTAACAGAGCCAAACGAATTTAGATCGAACGGGTTAGGCACCCACAACTTGAGTTTGTATTGTCCTAATCATTTCAGCAATTCGCTCTAAAGTTAAAAAACTCACAACACAATGACCATTGGTTTCTCCAACATCTGTCCTAGGTCTGCCTCAAGCCATAATACTAATCCTGCACATCCAATTCTAATACTACTTTAAATGTGTCAGCCTTAGTAAAAATAACAGATGCCCTGCGTTTTTTTTGAAGCTATGCTATACTTCCAACCCTATGTGGATAGTCCATGTAAACTACCTACACACTCTCTAGGAGATAGGACTCTAAGGCTCACTAGGTCTCGGATCCATGATTTTATATGTAATATTGTTCTGACCACAGCTCTGGTACCACACTGTAACAACCCCACTGTTATACCCAGTTTAGCAAAGAACATTACAAGTAATGTCATCTGCTAATCCAGAGAATACATCTTGATAGGGGCGATCGAATGTGAAAATATCTTTATACTAACACTGACACGTCATTTACAGCTTTTTACTTAATGTTTGATCTGAATTTGATGTGTTCAATATTAATTAAAAGTAATAAACACACTGATTCCACTTAATCAGAACAATATATCAAACACATAACAATCACAGATCACAACTGAATGCACATATCATAGCATACATGGGGTAAGTACACAAAATATACTTCTGATATTACATTCTTCGTATTTCAAAATAAGTCACTATCTTAACAAGGACATCTCATAGAGCATCAGGCGAATATCCTACAAAAGATCAACTAAGGGTCTTAATATGTATATCCATGGCTAGCTCACCTGTCCAAAAGTCCAAGCATCCTGTAAACCTGAAAATTCCGGCCTGACCCGAAAACACAAAATTCAGGATCAGTCTATCTTTAAAAATATGAAAAGTGAGATCCATATATATATAATATGTAAATAAACTTTAGTTCAACCACAAAACGACAGTAGCAATAATTTATTGTTCCACAAAGATGTATGTTCGATTTCCAATTTTGGTTTTTATCTCCATCGCAAGTTCACGTTATAGGCGCGACAAGTTAACACAACTCATTCATGATCGACCTGATCAAGGAACTATTATAAGCACGACAAGTTAGCACAACTCATTCATGACCCACCTGATCAAGAAACTATAATAAGAACGAAAAATTAACACAACTCATTCATGACCGACCCGATCAAGGAACTCTCTTTCTCAATCAAATGACTAAGGAAGCATAAGAATCAACATATAAAACAAACAAACATACATTCCAAAATCCAAGATGGTCTCGAGGCCTGGTGGTATCCCTCATACCGATCTGATACCAAAGATCGGGAACTCATGCACGATCACTAGGATCGAGGAACTCATATTCAATCGACCTGATCGAGGAAATACAAGGAAGCACAATTAAACAAGCAATTCGGAACTCATGCATGATCGCTATGATCGAGGAAACATAACAAAACAATTAATACAATCCATTTCTATGATTACTGAGACCGAGGAATTACATGCTCAATCTAAGGGATTAAGGAAGCATAGACATACGATCGTGTAGATCGAAATCTCACTTGCTCAATCTAAGGGATCGGGGAACCACATATCCGATTTCAATAATCAAAAGCCAAAATCTCAATAATAAAAAAGATAGTGGTAATTATGGCTTCGCTACTCCATATTAATCATTATTTCATTTTAAAAATTTTACTAACAAAAGTAGTCATAAAAGTCCAGTCTTTTACAATAATGAGTTTCTCAGTCTTTTTATATTTACAAGTTTGAAAAGAAATCCAAAAGCAACCTCCTTAAGGATCTAGAAGCCTCTGCCACACACCAAAAGAAAGTGAACTCTAAAGTAACAAATACTGTCATTCACGGTAACCACTATAGTTTAACATAGACGTCCCATACCATCTAGTGAAAAACAAGTATTTACTGAGAATTAGTAAATTTCACTTATTATGGATATACTCGGAAAACCTGAATTATATTCTCTTACGGATCTAGAGACCACTTGTCGCACACTATAAAAGAATACAACCCTAAAGTGTTAATTACTATCTCAAAATTGATTATATGAATCTAACTTGAGCATCCTATATTACTCAGTTGGGTTCTCGTATTCGGTCAAGAATTAGTAAATTCCACTTCAACATTCTATTCATTGGAATATATCATTTTCGTCAAAATGTTTCACAAGAGCATAACAATCGGTAACATTAAGTCGAAAATTATCTCATTCCATATTATAGAATTAAGATTCTCAAACCTATTATCTCTTTTGAATTCCATTGTTTAATTCACTTACTTAGTTGTTCACAAAACTATTTTATTGTTTCCAAAAAGTTCATAATAAAGCTCTCAGTTTTAAATTGCAATTTCAGTTTGCTTTTAACAAAACTTAATTCATACAATTATTGCAAAAACTCTTAGCTTTCCAAAATATCAAAAACTATTAAATTCCGATAAGTAACTCAAAAGTTATGACCAAAACAATTTCACATGTCTAAGTATTGACACAATTTTTCGACGACAGGACATTGACAAACAAATGGGTTTTTCACCATTTAAACTCCGAAATCAGAAGATGTGTAATGGCCCAAATTTCCGTACTCTTTGAGTCGACTAATAACAGCACAAGTACAACCCAAATTGCACAGAAACATGAATCATTATTAGAAAGAAGTTAGAGGATGAGAAATAGAAAGAAAGAAATATTAGAAGAGAAGAAAACGAAGATTACGAACTCACAGCGGAACGAATAAAATATATTAGATAACATAAACTTTTGAAACACAAATCAATATTTGTATATACATACCATCATCAGAGCACAACAGCTATTTCTGGAATAGTTATAAACTCCTGTTTCCAGATACAACATAGTACACAGCGGAAAATATGATAGTCTATAGCTAACTGATGAAGCCTCCTGCTTCGATCTCCTCCAAGTGAATCTGAAAAATCCCGACTACTTGACTGCCCGTACAAATTTGGGCACCCAAGAGTTCAGGGAAAACAAACAAAATAAACTCTGGGTCAATCATGGGACTGGTGTGAGTAAACTCCAACCATTTGTTTAACTTTCAAAATCCTTTGGAAAGAAATGATAAACGTAAGACCAATCCACATATAAACACGGATGGTTTTTACATTACGATAACCAAAAATGTTTTTGATATCAAATCCAGTGGTATTATAATAATGTCTACATCAAATAAATAGAATCTAGCGGAACGCTTGCATCTCACGCTCCATATATAATATAAAATCAAAAACCGTAGGGCGCTTATTGGAGATTGGATTTCCAACATGACAAGGTATGGGACCACCTTCCGATAGTGTATCTCTAGAGACGAATACACTGGGTTCAACAAGAACGTCTTGCAGCCCGGCCCTCACATGATCGACCACTCATTTCGTTTGAGTGTATCGAATGTATATCCCCAGCGGTTGGGATCAGCAACCGTTTCCCAAAAGGGACAGCATCGATAGATTAAATAACAAATGGAATTTCTCTAGATAGGTGATTATACATTCTAATGGGTGCAACCCACACAGTCATGCTGCCTGCCCGATTTTTGTCACTTCCGGGTTGATGAAGCTTGAGGTCATTACGTATCTTCAGAACACCTAACCACCATTCACTTTGAATGCCACATCGTCATACCCGCCAAATCACAAATTAATTTCCCCAAAAATACCATGGGTATAAAGCTAAGAGAAACGAATTCCTCCGCCACCAAACGTAAGTACATTTGAAGAGATCAACTGTAACAACCCGGAAATGCGAGCCAGTTTAAAATTTTCATTTTGGCAATTTTAGCGAATTTTGAACATTTAAAATGAATTATTTTAAATAATATTGACGAGAAATTTATTTTGAATAGAATCGAATGTATATATTATATACGTCGTCGTTAGAATATAAATAATTATATATATAATTATAAAAGGAATTGAAAATGGCGTGGTAGTTCGATAATTCGATTTCAAACTTCAATTGAATGTACCGGGTGCAAAATAAACCGGATTTAGTGAAACCAAAAATAATA
The DNA here is from genome assembly GCA_030737875.1 of Allium sativum. Classification (NCBI taxonomy): domain Eukaryota; kingdom Viridiplantae; phylum Streptophyta; class Magnoliopsida; order Asparagales; family Amaryllidaceae; genus Allium; species Allium sativum. The sequence goes on from CM060910.1 coordinate 105,217,733, forward strand.
GGATCTATGTGAGGAAATCTTTCCAACGAATCCGAAAAATTGAAATTTCATAGCGGGAATCAAAAGATATGTCCAGTTGAAAATTCTGAATAGTCGCTATGGAATTCAGGCCCTTAAAAATGGGAATTTTGCAAACGACCTTGGATTTCGACGAAACCACTTTTGTTGGATCCTTGATGTCAAATTATTGCTAGATTCCAAATTTCATAATTTTTTGAATCAATATGTGAGCGTGGCAAAGGAAAACGCGTTTGACCAGTTTTAGTTGATTTTAATCGACGGGAAATTGGCTATTTTTCAAACAGTCTCAGAATTCGACGAGACTAGTTTTGTTAGGACCGTATCGTCAATACGAAGCTAGAAAATATTTTTCTGGAATTTTTCGGGTTATTATGTGGCGCCGGTAAATTGAAATGCGCATTCAAATTCAATATATAGAGTTATATGTTGATTTTGACGAAAACTGATCGAAACGATCGAATCAGCTTACGATACATATCCCATTATGTTCGAAATGGGGGTAATTAGCTATGGACGACAGGCGGTGGGCCTCATTTTGAGGTCGAAAATAAAAGTTACTTTTAGATGGAAAAATAAAATAATTAAATAATAATATAAAGGATGGCCCACCCCTTATTCCCTCCATACCGATCAACACCCCCATTTCAATTAAACAGAAATCGAACATGATAAAAAAAGGAAAAGGGCTTCGAGCCCTAATCCCCGTCGTCGCGCCCCAGGTGGCTGCGCCACCGCCATCTCCTCACGTCACCGGCCCCCCTTCGCTACTCCTCCCTCCGTCCATCTCTAGCGCAACTCGATTTCCCCAAAACCCGGAAGCCCCATCCCTGAAACCCAACGCCGCACCACCGGCGAGCGCCTGCCGTCGCCACTCCAGGTCAGCCAACCCGTCTCCGAACAACTGCCACCTCCGGCGAAGCAATCCACCCCCTTCCTCTCGTTTTACTGTAAGTCCTTGTTTTTTTTAGTGCTTTACTTTGTTTTAAATGGCATGTTTTTTTTTGTTTTTATATACGATGAAAAGTATAGTTTTTATAAATGAATAACAAAGAAAGAAATAATTTTTATACTAAAAAATATTTTTTATCTAAGTAGTGTAATAAAAATATAATCTTTTATATGGGAAGTGAAATAAAAATGCGATTTTTATATGAAGAAATTTGAAGTTGAAATATATATAGAAAACACAAATAAAAATATGATTTTTATTCGTATAGTAGAGATGTAAAAATAGGATTTTTACATAGAGGACTGTATTATAAAAAAAAATTCTACTTTTACATAATAGATTTTTTATCTATATAGTAGCGTTGTAAAAATAGAATTTTTATCCATATAGTAGCGCTGTAAAAATAGAATTTTTATCCTATGGAGTAAATGAAAAATACGATTTTTATATATTGAATAACGAAGTAAAAAATTCGATTTTTATATATTGAATAGCGAAGTAAAAGTTCGATTTTTATATATTGAATAGCAAAGAGAAAATTCGATTTTTATATATTGAATAACAATATAAAAATGTGATTTTTATATATGTAGTGGCTACGGGCAACGAAAGTGACGAAAGGCGAGAACGACGCAGATTTTTATAAATGAAGTGTCGTGGAGTTGGGATAGCTATCGGCGAGAATTTCTCACTCTTCAATTTCTTTTTCTAGTTATATTATAATATATGCTAAGTTGCAGACGGTGTTTAGTAGCACCCGACACCCGTCATCCACAGACCATGGATGGCTTGTTTGTTTGATTGTTGTGTTGTGAAATTTGTTTGTGAAATTGATGTGAAATGGATAATGAAATATATCCATGTGTTGAAAGGAAATAAAATATTTATATAGTTAAAAATATTTTATCGTTAAAAATATTTTATCGTTAAAAATATAATTTTTAAGGTGAAAGTGAATAAATAAATATTTATAAACAAATCGGCCTATTTGTTTATATACACTGATTTGACTGATATTGATTGGGTCGATAAGTTTTACACATCGCCCAACTGCACAAATAAAAATCTATGTTTGTTGATTTGAAACCCCACACGGGTATTGGGATAATATATGACATACACTAATCCCAATAATTAGTTGTATGTCAATCGATTGATTGACAGGCTGTTATAAGCGTTAGAGGTTTATATTTGATGCTTATACAGTGTAGTGCACTTTGGATGATGGTTGATTATTTATCGTTGCTATTGTATACATGTGTTGTATGGAATCCATATAATTAACTTTATATGGTAATTGATTGGGCCTCATTCCAATTTAGAAAATAAAGAATATTATAAAATAAAGGTTCATGTGTTGACCGTACTCATCCGTTGAGATTAGTCATGTGTTGAACGAAATATTTTAATAATAAAATATACATCTTTATCTTTATAAAATAAAGGTTCATGTGTTGACCGTACTCATCCGTTGAAATTAGTCATGTGTTGAACGAAATATTTTAATAATAAAATCTACATCTTTATCTTTATAAAATAAAGGTTCATGTGTTGACAGTACTCATACGTTGAGATTAGTCATGTGTTGAACGAAATATTTTAATAATAAAATTTACATCTTTATCTTTATAAAATAAAGGTTCATGTGTTGACAGTACTCATCCGTTGAGATTAGTCATGTGTTGAACGAAATGCTTTAACAATAAAATTTACATCTTTATCATATAGAAAATTAGAAACTAACTGGAAAATAGATAAGATGAGTGGTCTCCTGGATATTGATCTGATGTTGGTTTCGGCCTTCGGGTTTAATATTCAGGGAATCGTTCTCTTACTAATTTGCGATTAGAGTCTAATTTGAAATCAAACGATAGATACCATAATTTTTATAAAATATATTAAATAACAAAGATAGTCACACGTGGACAGTACTCATTCGTTGAGATTAGTCGTGTGTTGACAAAAATATAGAATCATGTATTGAAAGAAATATAAATTCATTTGTTGAATGGAATAACGAAGTTAGTGAAAAATATAAAGCCGTGTTGATTAGAGATGCGCCATTTTGACGCGAACGATATTTATATCGATTATATTCGTTTTTAAATTTGATTTGAATAGAAAATGAATTGAATTTGGATAGAAAATGAAATGAATTTGATTTGAATAGAAAATGAATTGAATTTGATTTGAATAGAAAATGAAATGAATTTGATTTGAATAGAAAATGAATTGAATTTGATCTGAATAGAAAATGAATTGATTTTGAATTGAATAGAAAATGAATTGAATTTGAATAGAATAGAAAATGAATTCGAATTGAATAGGAAAACGAATTTGATTTGAATTGAATAGGAAAACGAATTTGAATTGAATTGAATAGAAACCAATTCGAATTAAATTGAAAAGAAAACAAATTCGAATTGAATTGAATTGAGAAGAAAATGAATTCGAATCGAATTAAAATCGATTTGAATTGAAATCAAATAGAAATGAAAGTAAAAAGGATTTATAATAGAAAATTCAATTTTGATTTGAATTTGAAATAAAGGTTGAAATTGTTTTTGAAACGAATTTAAAACTATTTATAAAATTCGTTTTAAATAGAAATCGACGAAATATATATTATATATATAATATAATGGCCTGAATAGAACGCGCCGCGCCGCGGCAGTTCGTGAATTTCGACCATTTATTTCGAACGGACATTACGGGAGATCCGACCGTCGGATTCTCCTAAAACCGGAACCGTTGGGTTCGTATCGAAAAGTGCTTTCTAATGAATATTAGAAATTCAAAATCTAGCGGTTGGATTTGGAGATACATCCAAATCAAATTCAGAAAAGGTCGTTGTATGTGCAGTTCGATGGCCGTTGATGGAAATCAACTGTACGGGCCTTGATAAAATTATTAAAAATAGTAATAATTTGTGTAAAATCATAAGAAATGATTTGGGAAAAATTGGGATGAAAAACTCCATATTTGAAAAGATAAAAATAGATTTTTATCGAAATGAACTAGTTTTGAACTGAAATTAAAACCCATTTATTTTTAAATAAATAAATTGGATTTGAAATGGGTTTTAGATAGAATTGATCTGTGGGTTTATCGTGAACAGTGTTTTAAATAACATTTGTTTTTTTTACCCGATAGTAAATAGAATGTGATTTGGGTTTGTCGTGAACTGTGTTTTAAATGACATTAGTTCTTTAACCCAGTAAAAGGAGTTTTAATGAATCTGCAATTAGATTGAAATGTGAATTGATAATTTAAATCATCAAATTTGGAAAAATGAGCGAGAATGGAGTATCACCAGTTTTGCTCCAAGCGATAGTTAAATCTTTAATTAGATTTGAACGTGAAATGGTAATTAATTTTAGGATTAATTGACAAAAATAATCCGAAGTTTAACGTTTCCGCCCATATTAATCCCAAGTTTGCGTTATTTAAGAATAATCCCAAGTTTAGGGGGTGTCTTCCCAAATTGATCCCGATGAATTTTGATGACTTTTTCACGTGTTATTTCGGGATCAATATGGGAAGACACCCCCAAACTTCGGATTAATATGGGAAGATACAAGTAAATGAGATTAATTTGGGAAGACACCCCCTAAACTTGGGATTATTCTTAAATAACGCAAACTTGGGATTAATATGGGCGAAAACGTTAAACTTCGGACTATTCTTATCTATTATCCCTTAATTTTACCGATAACACCGTGGTGTTAGATATGGAGTATTACCAGTTTTGCTTCATGGGATGAATAGGTTGGGATTGGGAAATAAAATAAATAACTCCGGTGTGGTTCGCTAATCTCGACTAGTTTGGAAAACCATAATTTGGTTTGAAATGACATCCAAAGGAAGATTAAAGAATAAATTTAAAGAATTTATCTTTGATAAAATTAATGGGAACCTTTCCCTAAGAATATGAAATTTAGAAACTAGTTGTAGGTTAGTTAAGAAGAATGGTTTCCTGGATATTGATCTGATGTTGGTTTCGGCCTTCGGGGTTAATATTTAGGAAATTGTTCTCTTGCTAATTTGCGGTTAGTGGCTGCTAAATTGGAATGAGGCGTATGTTGTGTTTGTGTTACATTTGTTTTTTAAATACGCGGGTTGTTCGGAAAGGCCGGGTTTATACCCATTCTGAGTAACCGATTCGACGATAAGTCGAAGAAGATGACGGTGGTCGAAGACCGGAAGTCTTCACATCATTTGGATAATTACTGACGATCCTGATTGGGCGGTACACCCAAGAGGATGGAAACAGTTGGTGGTCGTCCAGACGTACTTGGAGATCGATGGATATGCGAGGAAAGTGCCTCCGGTTTCGTTCAGACCCAGAACGAACTTGTAAATGGATTGTGTGTCTGACATTGGATTTTATTCTGTGTTGATTGATTTCTGTTAAATATATATCTGTTTGGCGGCGGAGAATTTATTCTCTTGCTTAATGCCCTTCTCTGAGACGTACGAGCTCAGAGGTTATATATCAATAGATATCAATCGCATGGCATGAATTGCCTGTGTGGCACGCTGAGTTGCATGGATCAAGGCTTCTGTTGAAAAGCAAAGTCTTGTGGTTGATGATCAAAGCACGGCCTACGTGGCAGCTTTGTGTATAACGTGAATTCGCGAGCCTCACACCTCGGTATGAGTTAAAAACGGGATAAGGACTGCAGGGAGAGCACGACGTTTCTTTCTAGCTTTGGTGGTGTCAGTGACTTACCAGCCCTGACATTTATATACTTTTCACCTATGTGGTTGTTGGATGAGGCGCCTCGATTTTAGGTCTGTAAGGACCGGGAAACGTGTGTTCAGGAATACTAATCCTCAAACGTAAGAGAGGACCGGCCCTGAAGATCCAGGGGTTACCCAGAGTGTGTAGTCCTGGGACATTTGCTAGAGTGTCTCGAAAGCGGAGAGGAGCTTGCCCCTTGCCTCGACTCATGACGGAAATCCAATTTCAAATACGTGATATTGCGGTTTTAATTGTAGAACTAGTATGGCGACATGATATATGGTACCCATGTCGTCTATGATTTATATTTATGATTGAAATTGTTTTAACACTATACACTTATTATAGTATCAAACGATTCGTTTTAAACGTACCAAGCATGTTTGGCTATTATAAGGGAAAACCCTATCCACCGGCTTGCGTTGCATTGTGTGATGGGACCTGGGTCTTATAATAGCTTCATTTTTCGAAAAAGCATTGCGCTGTTTATTCTATGCACTGGTATTCTTGGGAGGAAACCCGTTCCGTGTTATACGGCGTGGTCCCTTGAATTACTCTCTTTTAAAGTAAAGTTTTAAATAACTGTTTTAGTTCTCACACCAGTCACATGACTGACCTGGAGTTTATTATTTTAACCTAAACTCTGGGTGCCCCTATTTTGGACACGGCAGCTAGTAGTTGTGGTTTTGCAGATTTATATTCACAGGATCCTGGTTTACAGCTGGAATGATATCCGAAAAGCTCTGTATCCGTATATCACCTTCAGTTGTGCTTTGTATATTTTTCCGCTGTTATGTAATTTATGGTAATCTCTGATATTTATCGAATGTAATTTATTCATTCATACTCTGTATATTCTTGTATCTGATGGAATTGTTGTAATAGCAATGAAATGTTCTTCAGTCTGCGTTCTGATTTGTCTTGTCCTCACAGTAATTCGTTCTTTCTCATCTTCGGAGACCGGGGAAGTTCGGGTCGCTTCATTTGGTATCAGAGCTTTGGTTTACAGAGCTTGAGAACAAGACACATTAGAACCATACGAAAGAATTCATCAGATATTGGATTAGTAATATCCAATTAGAATGACTCGTTAGAGATAGGGTCAGTAGTATCCTATAACGAGTGTGAAGAGTATATTTTTCAAATGAAAACAATTTTGTTTTGAAAATTTAAATCGTTTTCACGTATTTGAATAATTTATTTATATTGATTTGGACAATCTAATATATAAAGATTTTGCATATACGCGTCATGAACGTATATTCGAAGTTTTAATATACTAGATAGATATAGAATCACATTCTAGTCGCCCGGAGATGGTACTGATGATAGCACGTGCATCATCAGTATATATGTTCGTGTTTCGAAGGTGAGATATCTATATATTTCCTTTAGACTGGTGTGAGAACCAAAACTTATATAGATAGATTTATTGTTGTGATTTGGCATCAAAAACATGATTTTCTTTATATGTAGTAAAATTATGAATTTGAAACGTTAATCCACTAATTGATTGATGTTTGTGTTGTTTGGTTATTTGTTTGATAATTTTGATCCATTAAGTCTAATTGAACCGAATATTGAATTGTATTGAAAATTAGTTGTATTTGCTTGCATATACATGTATATCTTTTGAACAGGTCATAGCAAGGAGGCTAGAGCAGATAATAAAATTTGTTTGCCCGACAAATAGGTACATATTTACTATAATTTGCTGTTTTGTTTGGGTGATGATGAATTTATGAGCCTATTGGCTAGCCGCTTGGCTTTTTCTTTTTCTTTTTGAGATCAGAAGGCCTATATCGCAATTTCGGGATTTTCCCGTGGCTCCCGGTGCAGGGGAGGTTATGGCGAAATTTTTCGAAAATTCCGGGTGTTAGCCAAATTTTGAAGAATTTGAAAATTCTCAGAAACTGAAAAGTTGGAAAATGGAAGCCAGATCGAACGTAGAGTTGATTAATCAAACCACTTTCGACTTCGTTCCTTTTCGGGGACGAAAAGTTTTAAGTGGAGGAGATTGTAACAACTCGGAAATGCGAGCCAGTTTAAAATTTTTATTTTGGCAATTTTAGCGAATTTTGAACATTTAAAATGAATTATTTTAAATAATATCGACGAGAAATTTATTTTGAATAGAATCGAATGTATATATTATATACGTCGTCGTTAGAATATAAATAATTATATATATAATTATAAAAGGAATTGAAAATGGCGCGGTAGTTCGATAATTCGATTTCAAACTTCAATTGAATGTACCGGGTGCAAAATAAACCGGATTTTAGTGAAACCAAAAATAATAGGATCTATGTGAGGAAATCTTTCCAACGAATCCGAAAAATTGAAATTTCATAGCGGGAATCAAAAGATATGTCCAGTTGAAAATTCTGAATAGTCGCTATGGAATTCAGGCCCTTAAAAATGGGAATTTTGCAAACGACCTCGGAATTTGACGAAACCACATTTGTTGGATCCGTGATGTCAAATTATTGCTAGATTCCAAATTTCATAATTTTTCGAATCAATATGTGAGCGTGGCAAAGGAAAATGCATTTGACCAGTTTTAGTTGATTTTAATCGACTGGAAATTGGCCATTTTTCAAACGATCTCAGAATTCGATGAGACTAGTTTTGTTAGGATCGTATCGTCAATACGAAGCTAGAAAATATTTTTCTGGAATTTTTCGGGTTATTATGTGGCCCCGGTAAATTGAAATGCGCGTTCAAATTCAATATATAGAGTTATATGTTGATTTTGACGAAAACTGATCGAAACGATCGAATCAGCTTACGATACATATCCCATTGTGTTCGGAATGGGGGTAATTAGCTATGGACGACAGGCGGTGGGCCTCGTTTTGAGGTCGAAAATAAAAGTTACTTTTTGATGGAAAAATAAAATAATTAAATAATAATATAAAGGATGGCCCACCCCTTATTCCCTCCATACCGGTCAACACCCCCATTTCAATTAAACAGAAATCGAACACGATCAAAAAAAAAAGGAAAAGGGCTTCGAGCCCTAATCCCCGTCGTCGCGCCCCAGGTGGCTGCGCCACCGCCACCTCCTCACGTCACCGCCCCCGCTCGCTACTCCTCCCTCCGTCCATCTCTAGCGCAACTCGATTTCCCCAAAACCCGGAAGCCCCATCCCTGAAACCCAACGCCGCACCACCGGCGAGCGCCTGCCGTCGCCACTCCAGGTCAGCCAACCCGCCTCCGAACAACTGCCACCTCCGACGAAGCAATCCACCCCCTTCCTCTCGTTTTACTGTAAGTCCTTGTTTTTTTTAGTGCTTTACTTTGTTTTAAATGGCATGTTTTTTTTTTGTTTTTATATACGATGAAAAGTATAGTTTTTATAAATGAATAACAAAGAAAGAAATGATTTTTATACTAAAAAAATAATTTTTATCTAAGTAGAGTAATAAAAATATAATCTTTTATATGGGAAGTGAAATGAAAATGCGATTTTTATATGAAGAAATTTGAAGTTGAAATATATATAGAAAACACAAATAATAATATGATTTTTATTTGTATAGTAGAGATGTAAAAATAGGATTTTTACATAGAGGACTGTATTATAAAAAAAAATCTACTTTTACATAATAGAATTTTTATCTATATAGTAGCGTTGTAAAAATAGAATTTTTATCCTATGGAGTAAATAAAAAATACGATTTTTATATATTGAATAACGAAGTAAAAAAATCGATTTTTATATATTGAATAGCGAAGTAAAAGTTCAATTTTTATATATTGAATAGCAAAGTGAAAATTCAATTTTTATATATTGAATAGCAATATAAAAATGTGATTTTTGTATATGTAGTGGCTACGGGCAACGAAAGTGACGAAAGGCGAGAACGACGAAGATTTCTATAAATGAAGTGTCGTGGAGTTGGAATAGCTATCAGTGAGAATTTCTCACTCTTCAATTTCTTTTTCTAGTTATATTATAATATATGCTAGGATGCAGACGGTGTTTAGTAGCACCCGACACCCGTCATCCACAGACCATGGATGGCTTGTTTGTTTGATTGTTGTGTTGTGAAATTTGTTTGTGAAACTGATGTGAAATGGATAATGAAATATATCCATGTGTTGAAAGAAAATAAAATATTTATATAGTTAAAAATATTTTATCGTTAAAAATATAATTTTTAACGTGAAAGTGAATAAATAAATATTTATAAACAAATCGGACGATTTGTTTATATACACTGATTTGACTGATATTGATTGGGTCGATAAATTTTACACATCGCCCAACTACACAAATAAAATTCTATGTTTGTTGATTTGAAACCCCACATGAGTATTGGGATAATATATGACATACACTAATCCCAATAATTAGTTGTATGTCGATCGATTGATTGACAGACTGTTATAAGCGTTAGAGGTTTATATTTGATGCTTATACAGTGTAGTGCACTTCGGATGATGGTCGATTATTTATCGTTGCTATTTTATACATGTATTGTATGGAATCCATATAATTAACTTTATATGGTAATTGATTAGGCCTCATTCCAATTTAGAAAATAAAGAATATTATAAAATAAAGGTTCATGTGTTGACCGTACTCATCCGTTGAGATTAGTCATGTGTTGAACGAAATATTTTAATAATAAAATCTACATCTTTATCTTTATAAAATAAAGGTTCATGTGTTGACCATACTCATCCGTTGAGATTAGTCATGTGTTGAACGAAATATTTTAATAATAAAATCTACATCTTTATCTTTATAAAATAAAGGTTCATGTGTTGACAGTACTCATCCGTTGAGATTAGTCATGTGTTGAACGAAATATTTTAATAATAAAATTTACATCTTTATCTTTATAAAATAAAGGTTCATGTGTTGACAGTACTCATCCGTTGAGATTAGTCAAGTGTTGAACGAAATATTTTAACAATAAAATTTACATCTTTATCATATAGAAAATTAGAAACTAACTGGAAAATAGATAAGATGAGTGGTCTCCTGGATATTGATCTGATGTTGGTTTCGGCCTTCGGGGTTAATATTCAGGGAATCGTTCTCTTACTAATTTGGGATTAGAGTCTAATTTGAAATCAAGCGATAGATACCATAATTTTTATAAAATATATTAAATAACAAAGATAGTCACACGTGGACAGTACTCGTTCGTTGAGATTAGTCGTGTGTTGACAAAAATATAGAATCATGTATTGAAAGAAATATAAATTCATTTGTTGAATGGAATAACGAAGTTAGTGAAAAATATAAAGCCGTGTTGATTAGAGATGCGCCATTTTGATGCGAACGATATTTATATCGATTATATTCGTTTTTAAATTTGATTTGAATAGAAAATGAATTGAATTTGGATAGAAAATGAAATGAATTTGATTTGAATAGAAAATGAATTGAATTTGATTTGAATAGAAAATGAAATGAATTTGATTTGAATAGAAAATGAATTGAATTTGATTTGAATAGAAAATGAATTGAATTTGAATTGAATAGAAAATGAATTGAATTTGAATAGAATAAAAAATGAATTCGAATTGAATAGGAAAACGAATTTGATTTGAATTGAATAGGAAAACGAATTTGATTTGAATTGAATAGAAAACGAATTCGAATTAAATTGAAAAGAAAACGAATTCGAATTGAATTGAATTGAGAAGAAAATGAATTCGAATCGAATTAAAATCGATTTGAATTGAAATCAAATAGAAATGAAAGTATAAAGGATTTATAATAGAAAATTCAATTTTGATTTGAAGTTGAAATAAAGGTTGAAATTGTTTTTGAAACGAATTTAAAACTATTTATAAAATTCATTTTAAATAGAAATCGACGAAATATATATTATATATATAATATAATGGCCTGAATAGAACGCGCCGCGGCAGTTCGTGAATTTCGACCATTTATTTCGAACGGACATTACGGGAGATCCGACCGTCGGATTCTCCTAAAACCGGAACCGCTGGGTTCGTATCAAAAAGAGCTTTCTAACGAATATTAGAAATTCAAAATCTAACATTTGGATTTGGAGATACATCCAAATCAAATTCAGAAAAGGTCGTTGTAAGTGCAGTTCGATGGCCGTTGATGGAAATCGACTGTACGGGCCTTGATAAAATTATTAAAAATAGTAATAATTTGTGTAAAATCATAAGAAATGATTTGGGAAAAATTGGGATGAAAAACTCCATATTTGAAAAGATAAAAATAGATTTTTATCGAAATGAACTAGTTTTGAACTGAAATTAAAACCCATTTATTTTTAAATAAATAAATTGGATTTGAAATGGGTTTTAAATAGAATTGATCTGTGGGTTTATCGTGAACAGTGTTTTAAATAACATTTGTTTTTTTACCCGATAGTAAATAGAATGTGATTTGGGTTTGTCGTGAACTGTGTTTTAAATGACATTAGTTCTTTAGCCCAGTAAAAGGAGTTTTAATGAATCTGCAATTAGATTGAAATGTGAATTGATAATTTAAATTATCAAATTTGGAAAAATGAGTGAGAATGGAGTATCACCAGTTTTGCTCCAAGCGATAGTTAAATCTTTAATTAGATTTGAACGTGAAATGGTAATTAATTTTACCGATAACACCATGGTGTTAGATATGGAGTATTACCAGTTTTGCTTCATGGGATGAATAGGTTGGGATTGGGAAATAAAATAAATAATTACTCCGGTGTGGTTCGCTAATCTCGACTAGTTTGGAAAACCATAATTTGGTTTGAAATGACATCCAAAGGAAGATTAAAGAATAAATTTAAAGAATTTATCTTTGATAAAATTAATGGGAACCTTTCCATAAGAATATGAAATTTAGAAACTAGTTGTAGGTTAGTTAAGAAGAATGGTTTCCTGGATATTGATCTGATGTTGGTTTCGGCCTTCGGGGTTAATATTTAGGAAATTGTTCTCTTGCTAATTTGCGGTTAGTGGCTGCTAAATTGGAATGAGGCGTATGTTGTGTTTGTGTAACATTTGTTTTTAATATACGCGGGTTGTTCGGAAAGGCCGGGTTTATACCCATTCTGAATAACCGATTCGACGATAAGTCGAAGATGATGACGGTGGTCGAAGACCGGAAGTCTTCACATCGTTTGGATAATTACTGATGATCCTGATTGGGTTGTACACCCAAGAGGATGGAAATAGTTGGTGGTCGTCCAGACGTACTTGGAGATCGATGGATATGCGAGGAAAGTGCCTCCGGTTTCGTTCAGACCCAGAACGAACTTGTAAATGGATTGTGTGTCTGACATTGGATTTTATTCTGTGTTGATTGATTTCTGTTAAATATATATCTGTTTGGCGGCGGAGAATTTATTCTCTTGCTTAACGCCCTTCTCTGAGACGTACGAGCTCAGAGGTTATATATCAATAGATATCAATCGCATGGCATGAATTGCCTGTGTGGCACGCTGAGTTGCATGGATCAAGGCTTCTGTTGAAAAGCAAAGTCTTGTGGTTGATGATCAAAGCACGGCCTACGTGACAGCTTTGTGTATAACGTGAATTCGCGAGCCTCACACCTCGGTATGAGTTAAAAACGGGATAAGGACTGCAGGGAGAGCACGACGTTTCTTTCTAGCTTTGGTGGTGTCAGTGACTTACCAGCCCTGACATTTATATACTTTTCACCTATGTGGTTGTTGGATGAGACGCCTTGATTTTAGGTCTGTAAGGACCGGGAAACGTGTGTTCAGGAATACTAATCCTCAAACATAAGAGAGGACCGGCCCTGAAGATCCAGGGGTTACCCGGAGTGTGTAGTCCTGAGACATTTGCTAGAGTGTCTCGAAAGCGGAGAGGAGCTTGCCCCTTGCCTCGACTCATGACGGAAATCCAATTTCCAATACGTGATATTGCGGTTTTAATTGTAGAACTAGTATGGCGACATGATATATGGTACCCATGCCGTCTATGATTTATATTTATGATTGAAATTGTTTTGACACTATACACTTATTATAGTATTAAACGATTCGTTTTAAATGTACCAAGCATGTTTGGCTATTATAAGGGAAAACCCTATCCTCCGGCTTGTGTTGCATTGTGTGATGGGACCTGGGTCTTATAATAGCTTCATTTTTCGAAAAAGCATTGCGCTGTTTATTCTATGCACTGGTATTTTTGGGAGGAAACCCGTTCCGTGTTATACGACGTGGTCCCTTGAATTACTCTCTTTTAAAGTAAAGTTTTAAATAACTGTTTTAGTTCTCACACCAGTCACATGACTGACCTGAAGTTTATTGTTTTAACCTAAACTCTGGGTGCCCCTATTTTCGACACGGGCAGCTAGTAGTTGTGGTTTTGCAGATTTATATTCACAAGATCCTGGTTTACAGCTGGAATGATATCCGTAAAGCTCTGTATCCGTATATCACCTTCAGTTGTGCTTTGTATATTTTTCCGCTGCTATGTAATTTATTGTAATCTCTGATATTTATCGAATGTAATTTATTCATTCATACTCTGTATATTCTTGTATCTGATGGAATTGTTGTAATAGCAATGAAATGTTCTTCAGTCTGCGTTCTGATTTGTCTTGTCCTCACAGTAATTCGTTCTTTCTCATCTCTTCGGAGACCGGGGAAGTTCGGGTTGCTTCATCAACTTACGCGATCCGTTAGATATACCCTGTCAGACATTCGTCCATTCACGTTGTCCTGGGACTCGACAAACCGAAGGAACTGTCCCGTAAACAGGATAGCCCTTGCATAACTCCGTCTTCAATCTTCTTCATCATATTCGATCGCAACGCTAACGTCCATACAGAGTGGTTTTTAGATACTGGATCTGATCCCGGTCTCTCCGTATTGACGACGGAAAAATTGTCAAAAACTTCGATAGTCGGTGATTTAACTATCAAAGAAAAATAAGTGTGCAACCAACGATCTTATTTCCAGGTAGGAATTCGATCTATCAATCATCAATCAACATTGGCCCCTTTAAATTAACTCCTTATTATATTATCATTTCAAAAATCCATTTTCGATTTCCATATCCTTTCAAATCTCAATCTCGATTCTTAGAAGACATTTCCAACGTCATCATTCCTTTATTTGAGAAGATATCTCTTATTCCAATTTGAAACCATTTCTATATATTCATATATTCTTTTACTAATCTGATCCCTAACCACTCTTCACTACCGAACCTTAACCACTCCTCAGTTAATTATGAAGTTAATCAAGTTGGGGTATAATTACCTCTCATACCTTAATTGAACAACATTCTCAATTTTGAAACAGTCAAAGCTCACCACTTCAAACAAACCATCGCTTACGCGGCTTTCGGATTTATTATAAGAACACACTTCCTTTACAGAAAAATATTGATTATAACGGTAGCGTTATAATTGCTATTTCCAAATATTTGATTTATAAAACATTGCTTTTAACAACAGCATTACAATCACTGTCTAGAGTTATAGAACATTTATTATAAGAATAGCGGTAAGATCGCATTATAATGGCAGTGTTAAAATCGCTGTTTAGACTTTACAAAATATTTATTTTAACAACAGCGTTAAAATCGCTATTTACAATTTACAAAACATTTATTGTAACATAGCATTATAATCGCTGTTTAGATTTCCAAAACATATTTTATCTATTAATCCATCCTACATAGAGTTTAAGTCTCTTTCCTAAAATAAACCTTTTCTAATAATATTCGACATAGTCAGATCCTAAATACAAATCCCCTGGATTTATCTCGATTTACTTTTATATTCCAACTTTGGAATAAAACCCATTCATGTCCCCCTTTTGAAACGAAATTCCTTTTTCCTTTTCATTTTATTTAAATTTCGATTTGAATTTATATTTCCAAATTAAAATCCCCTCTATAAATAATTTCACTTTGAAACATTATTCACTTTAGTCGTGA
The DNA here is from genome assembly GCA_030737875.1 of Allium sativum. Taxonomy (NCBI): domain Eukaryota; kingdom Viridiplantae; phylum Streptophyta; class Magnoliopsida; order Asparagales; family Amaryllidaceae; genus Allium; species Allium sativum. The sequence goes on from CM060910.1 coordinate 105,233,353, forward strand.
ATAATATTCCCTTTTATATAATCAAACCCATTTGATTTCATACAAAAATAAAATCTCAAATCCAAATTCCTTTATTTAATTTCTATTGATAGAGAATTATTCAGGTAATTTCCCATTTTATTTCACCCTTTTTCTAATCTCGTTCATAATTTCTTTTATAATTTGCTAAGTTCAAATCTTATTTTAAATATTGGTTTCAAAAACCATTTTCCACTTTTCCATATAAATTAGTTTAATCCAAGGACAATATTTTACTAAATTTTTAACACATGTTTAAAATCAACTTCTATTTTTATTTGTTAAAACAATTTCCTGCTTCCAAGTACATTCAAAATTCAATTTTCTACTTTGGAAATAAATTCCCTTTTTAAATTTCAAATCCCTTTTATTTTTCAAAAATATTTTATGGTATTAAAATACCACATTTCTAGGGCCATTGTAATTCACACATGATGAATCATGCATTTTATATCACATCAAATATCACAATAAATAACAATAGTAATATAAATGTTGAGGAATCCAGTTGGATTCCCCCAACCTGTTTTCCCTTCATCCACAGATGTTAATCAAATCGATAATATTATTTCACATCAATATGAAATATCAGAACTAAAGATCGATCAACGATGTAATCATATCAACCAATTTTATCAACTATTCAACCAAGCAACCGTTGCACAGTATAAAATAAATTTAAACCTTGTTTATATAAAAACATAAACGAAGGAGAATTAGTGAGTTTACTCACCTTGTTCTGTAGTTGACGGTTCTGCTTTTGTTTCATTTAAAATCAAACAGATGTTTGATTTTTGTCACCAAATTCCAGTAGCTTTATTTTCAGTCACAGTAGTATCATGATGAAGATTCCGTCGTTACGGTCCCCATGTATTTGATTGCGTTCAATTCTGCTTATATATAATTTTTCCAAGTTATAAATAGGTTACTAAATGGTAATATATATTAACTAGTAAATTGATTATCCTTGATACCGTGATTAAATAAAATCGGTTCCTAATATCTTTGTCTTCCCGATAGAATAGATTATTCTTTTTTTTCTTTTGTGGTATAAATGAATGAATAAGTTGATGTTCACTGAATGTTGACAAGAACAGTTCATGGAATCCAAGTGATTTTAAAAGGGAATGTGTGACAGTAAGATGAACTGTAGTGAAAATCTCTCAATTCCCTCTCTGATAAAAACATTATATCAAACTCTTAAGTATGAAAATGTTGGATTAGAAGCAATGAAGTACTAAATGAAGTTGGTTTTATTTTGAGCAAGACACTCATGTGAAAGCAGGATTTGGCACGATTGCCGTAGGCATTAATTATTATTCACCAAACAAAATTTTCATGCCAATCCTCAAGTTTTTGCATCACGTTCAAGAATTTGAGAGAGTGCAATATGGTGGAAGATAAACTAGAATTTTAAATAGCTCCTGTGTACTTGACATTGAAATCCTCTAACCCTGCGCATTTGATCTTTACCAAAAAATATGAAGACTGTCTTCACCGCACCAATCTTTGTTTCAACATATACTTATGCTATTTGAACCCTTCACCATGTTTATCCATCCCATCATTCGAAAAATAACCCACACTCTCCCATACTCATGCTTCACCGATAAAGCTCTTTGTTCATCACCTTTTTGCTAGTGTTTTTCCTTTAACGTTAATTATCCTTTCTCACAACAAACTCTTCCTTTCTTTTTCTTTCAAATAAAACCTTACCGTAACAAATTGGCCAACTGCCATTTCCATGCACCGCCATCTTCCGCGTATTCTCGCTACAGTACTTCCTTGCCAAACCAAACACCCGCGTTCTTCAACCTAACACCCATTACTTGCCTCGCGCCTAACATCACAGAGACTCAGCTACCCCAACAAATCCACCATAGGACAGCCTGCACCAATTCTTCATTTACGTCCTTCTCTTTGGATTACTAAACCATTGGCTTTACACTTCTTCCACAAACTAAAATATGAATTCACCAACCCATTTAGCTGTAACTCCCTTCAGCCTTTATACCAGTATACTTCAATATTATTTTATCCTTAATTACCCTATCATCGTTAATACTCCTCTAATCTTTTTACCTGTAGCATGCAAAAAACCATTTCCGCACTAGCTCATGACTCCCACGTCCTTACCTTTCCATAAAATCCATCGCATTAACCAGCCTTCAACTTGTCTCTATTCCTCTTCTATGTCCTTGTCACCACCATATATAACTCGCGGCTTTCCCCACAGTCGCATCCAAGACCTACGAGCCTACTACAGGAACTTTGGTCGGCACTCATGGTGTCGAGGTGCCCTTAAATCCCACCCACACACTTGCCTCAACGCCCTGGATGCTACATCGACTATTGTTTCACCAAGCTCCAACCATAATGTTGCCGCCACCCATTTTTAAGCTTACTGTGGTGAAAATGAGATCTTCAGGTAAAACAGTCACACACCTCAACATGTTATGGAAGGGAAGGTATCATCACGAGGATTCAAACCAACATGCGGACGTGCGATTTCATTTTACCCTTTATTTTATATAATTTTGTATTTAACTTTTTTTTTATTCATTTGCGTTTTGGTTTAGAGAACGATAAGAAGATGTGAAGTATTTAAAGAAGAGGGAGCTTGGGTAGCACGACTTCAGTTGGTTTGGCACGCACGTATTTTAATCAGCGTGGCAGGCAAGGAAACGCAACAGCTTGATCATCATGTTGTTGTGAGTGTAGCTGTAGATCTTTTCTTTCCAATAGAGTAGGCGTGCTTGTTTTTCAAAGGTAGCCATGTGCAGCATTTAAAACAAGAAAAGATGGTGCTTTGGTTTGACGGGACAAGGATGTACGGTCATATACTTTGTTTAAAAGAAAAATACATCAATGGTTTTGTGTTATACAGACATGAGAACATAGTGACTGATATGTTTTATTTTATTATTTGTTCTGGCTTTTCAACATACAGGTAACCGAAATCTTTATTTAGAAAGGAGATATCATCCAAGATTTTGCCTTAATTTTTGGAACGGACTTTGCCGACAATTTTGAGTGGAGGCATATAATCAATCCTCATCTGAGATATGGGGAACGTGAATCCGAGATTTGATAAGATTTTACAAAATTAGAAAAGATATAGTAAGATTTTCATAAATTTGGTTTTCACTCATTTAAGTGAGCATGTAGGATAATGATTTCGTTTACGTTCGAGCCACTATAGACATAAGTAAGAATACGATCGTGTCCAGCAAGGTACCACGATCCCAAAAATATAATAATATCGGTAGTTTAACTTATAATATGAAACCCCAAAATATTGATAAAGGGTGCAAAATATCCAAATAAAAAGTTGCGTATTTAATTAATTAAAATTTTCAGTAAAATTCTAAAAATTAAATTATCACTACGCCTCAAAAGAATCTTGTCCAAATTCAAGATCGATATTGAAATATATTTAAATAACTGTTATGGCCTATATACGATTCCACAACGACTTTCTGAAAATTTGATTTGGACGCAATTCACAATATATAAGACGAAATCTCGATTTTTCACTTCCATTAAAAAGATATAGTTAAATAGAACTGAAAGTTTCTTGTTTCAAAAAAATCTGACTTATTTTGAATTCTGTATACTCAGTTGAAGTTTAAATCTTAAATTTCGAACTACCGCGACTGTTTCGAGCTCGTTTTAAATTATATTATAATTATACGTTTAAATATCGTTTTATTAAATAAATTCCTATATATAATTCAAATAAAATATTTAAATATTCAGAATTCAACGGCTGAAAATATGGGTCGTTACATTCCTTCCCTCTTAAAATAATTTCGTCCTCGAAATTGCTAAGCAGTAGAGGTGCTATAACTCTAACTCCTCACAATCTACTTAGTTGAAATCTCATATCCCATATATCCACATTTGGTTCTAAATGAATCCACCTTTTTATTTCTAATACATTAGTCAACTTCTTGATTAGTTCATTTCTATTCCACCAATTCAATTTGATTTGTATTTCACTAATCAATCCACTTACTTAGTTTAAGTTTCAATTTCAATTCATAATTTAATTCCAAACAACACTATCCAATATATGTTCAACTTGTTTATATCGAATTCACTTAAAAATTCAAATCTCAATATTCCTCTTTATTTAATTTCAGAATTTAAAATTCCCGGGGTTTATTTTAAATTATTTTGAAATCATATACTCATATATTTAAAATCTTTTTAGAAATAACTTGTTCTTTTCAAACTAATTTCCAATCAATGAATTTTCATGGTAGCAGTCCACCACTCAGAAACTTGAAAATGAATACCGATAATGTCGCGACCCATTATCAGAATTATTTTCTCACCCCTGAAATGATTTCAATGCTTAATCACTTTCAAAATCCATTCAAAATCATCCTTATTCAAAAACTCCTTCAAAACAATGTTATATTCATAATATTCGAGAAAATATTTTCTAAAGTCCTGGGATTTAAATTCAAATTATGGTTTGAATTTAATTCTAGTTTATCTTGGTTATATAACCATTTCAATGTTTTATAATTCCATTTGATTGTAATAACAATCAACACATTCATATACAAGAACTCAGGAATTATTCCTTTTTATACCAAAATAACCTTTTGGTAAATTATTTCGTTCACCCGTTTTTTTTTAAAACAATACTGTGTCGAATTGCTTTGTTCGAGAGTTCAGAAACACCTATCGATACAGTTGTACATCCTGTATCGGCCAGAATTCATAAACCACTCAACAAACCAGTCAACACAATATAAATCAATTTTATATCAAATTTACAAATACGCGCTCATATATATATATACACTCAAACTCAATCTAGGGCACTACTAACCCCATCTCTATTGAGCCACACCATAGAGGCAAGGTTATCACTCAACCTTCAGCTCTGATACCAATTATAATGACCCAAGGCAGTGGGCTAACCTCCCACCGTGGCTTATAGAGATAACTCAGAACTGCTTTTGCGGCCAGCCTCTCGACTCGACCAACCAACATTATCGGGAGATGTAGGGGTAAGAGTCTCTCGTTCGCCACCAAACTCGAAGCGAGAACCCCCTATCATCCATACCAATTAAGCAACCAGCTTTGATACCAACTGTAATGGCCCGAATTTCCGTACTCTTTGAGTCGACTAATAACACCACACGTCCAACCAAAATTACACAGAAACACGAATCATTATTAGAAAGAAGTTAGAGGATGAGAAATAGAAAGAAAGAAATATTAGAAGGGAAGAAAACGAAGATCACAAACTCACAGCGGAACAAATAAAATATATTAGATAACATAAACTTTTTAAACACAAATCAGTATTTGTATATACATACCATCATCAGAGCACAACAGCTATTTCTGGAACAGTTCTAAACTCATGTTTCCAGATACAACATAGTACACATCGGAAAATATGATAGTTTATAACTAACTAATGAAGCCTCCTGCTTCGATCTCCTCCAAGTCAATCTGAAAAATCCCGACTACTTGACTGCCCGTACAAATTTGGGCACCCAAGAGTTTAGGGAAAACAAACAAAATAAACTCTGGGTCAGTCATGGGACTGGTGTGAGTAAACTCCAACCATTTGTTTAACTTTCAAAATCCTTTTGAAAGAAATGATAAACGTAGACCGATCCACATATAAACATGGATGGTTTTTACCTTACGATAACCAAAAATATTTTTGATATCAAATCCATTGGTATTATAATAATGTCTACATCAAATAAATAGAATCTAGCGGAACACTTGCATCTCACGCTCCATATATAATATAAAATCAAAAACCGCAGGGCGCTTATTGGAGATTGGATTTTCAACATGACAAGGTATGGGACCACCTTCCGATAGTGTATCTCTAGAGACGAATACACTGGGTTCAACAAGAACGTCTTGCAACCTGGCCCTCACATGACTGACCACTCATTTCGCTTGAGTGTATCGAATGTATATCACCAACGGTTGGGATCAGCAACCGTTTCCCAAAAGGGACAACATCGATAGATTAAAGAACAAATGGAATTTCTCTAGATAGGTGATTATACATCCTAATGGGTGCGACCCACATAGCCATGCTGCCTGCCCGATTTTTGTCACTTCCGGGTTGATGAAGCTTGAGGTCATTACGTATCTTTAGAACACCTGACCACAATTCACTTTGAATGCCACATCGTCATACCCGCCAAATCACAAATTAATTTCCCCAAAAATACCACGGGTATAAAGCTAAGAGAAACGAATTCCTCTTCCACCAAACATAAGTACATTTGAAGAGATCAACTTACGCGATCCGTTAGATATACTCTGTCAGACATTCGTCCATTCACGTTGTCCTAGGTCTGGACAAACCGAAGGCACTGTCCCGTAAACATGATAGCCCTTGCATAACTCCGTCTTCAATCTTCTTCATCATATTCGATCGCAACGCTAACGTCCATACAGTGTGGTTTTTAGATACTGGATCTGATCCCGGTCTCTCCGTATTGACGACGGAAAAATTGTCAAAAACTTCGATAGTCGGTGATTTAACAATGAAAGAAAAATAAGTGTGCAACCAACGATCTTATTTCCAGGTAGGAATTCGATCGATCAATCATCAATCAACATTGGCCCCTTTAAATTAACTCCTTATTATATTATCATTTCAAAAATCCATTTTCAATTTCCATATCCTTTCAAATCTCAATCTCGGTTCTTAAAAGACATTTCCAACGTCATCATTCCTTTATTTGAGAAGATATCTCTTATTCCAATTTGAAACCATTTCTATATATTCATATATTCTTTTACTAATCTGATCCCTAACCACTCTTCACTACCGAACCTTAACCACTCCTTAGTTAATTATGAAGTTAATCAAGTTGGGGTATAATTACCTCTCAGACCTTAATTGAACAACATTCTCAATTTTGAAACAGTCAAAGCTCACCACTTCAAACAAACCATCGCTTACGCGGCTTTCGGATTTAATCTAAGAACACACTTCCTTTACAGAAAAATATTGATTATAACGGTAGCGTTATAATCGCTATTTCCAAGTATTTGATTTATAAAACATTGCTTTTAACAACAGCGTTACAATCGCTGTCTAGAGTTATAGAACATTTTTTATAACAATAGCAGTATGACTGCATTATAATGGCAGCGTTAAAATCGCTGTTTAGAATTTACAAAATATTTATTTTAGCAGCAGCGTTAAAATTGTTGTTTACAATTTACAAAACATTTATAGTAACATAGCGTTATAATCGCTGTTTAGATTTCCAAAACATATTTTATCTATTAATCCATCCTACATAGAGTTTAAGTCTCTTTCCTAAAATAAACCTTTTCTAATAATATTCGACATAGTCAGATCCTAAATATAAATCCCCTGGATTTATCTCGATTTACTTTTATATTCCAACTTTGGAATAAAACCCATTCATGTCCCCCTTTTGAAACGAGTTTCCTTTTTCCTTTTCATTTCATTTAAATTTCCATTTGAATTTATATTTCCAAATTAAAATCCCCTCTATAAATAATTTCACTTTGAAACATTATTCACTTTATTCGTGAATAATATTCCCTTTTATATAATCAAACCCATTTTATTTCATACAAAAATAAAATCTCAAATCCAAATTCCTTTATTTAATTTCTATTGATAGAGAATTACTCAGGTAATTTCCCATTTTATTTCACCTTTTTCTAATCTCGTTCATAATTTCTTTTATAATTTGCTAAGTTCAAATCTTGTTTTAAATATTGGTTTCAAAAACCATTTTCCACTTTTCCATATAAATTCAATTTAATCCAAGGACAATATTTTACTAAATTTTTAACACATGTTTAAAATCAAATTCTTGTTTTATTTGTTAAAACAATTTCCTGCTTCCAAGTCCATTCAAAATTCAATTTTCTACTTTGGAAATAAATTCCCTTTTTAAATTTCAAATCCCTTTTATTTTTCAAAAATATTTTATGGTATTAAAATACCACATTTCTGGGGCCAGTGTAATTCACACATGATAAATCACTCATTTTATATCATATCAAATATCACAATAAATAACAACAGTAATATAATTGTTGAGGAATCTAGTTGGATTCCCCCAACCTGTTTTCCCTGCATCCACAGATGTTAATCACATCGATAATATTATTTCACATCAATATGAAATATCAGAACTAAAGATCGATCAACGATGTAATCATATCAACCAATTTTATCAACTATTCAACCAAGCAACCATTGCACAGCATAAAATAAATTTAAACCTCGTTTATATAAAAATATAAACGAAGGAGAGTTAGTGAGTTTACTCACCTTGTTTTGCAGTTGACGGTTCTGCTTTTTTTTCGTTTAAAATCAAACAGATGTTTGATTTTTGTCACCAAATTCCAGTAGCTTTATTTTCAGTCACAGTAGTGTCATGATGAAGATTCCGTTGTAACGGTCCCCATGTATTTGATTGCGTTCAATTCTACTTATATATAATTTTTCCAAGTTTTAAATAGGTTACTAAACGGTAATATATAGTAACTAGTAAATTGATTATCCTTGATACCGTGATTAAATAAAATCGGTTCCTAATATCTTTGTCTTCCCGATAGAATAGATTTTTCTTTTTTTTTCTTTTGTGGTATAAATGAATGAATAGGTTGATGTTCACTGAATGTTGACAAGAACAGTTCATGGAATCCAAGTGATTTTAAAAGGGAATGTGTGACAGTAAGATGAACTGTAGTGAAAATCTCTCAATTCCCTCTCTGATAAAAACATTATATCAAACTCTTAAGTATGAAAATGTTGGATTAGAAGCAATGAAGTACTAAATGAAGTTGGTTTTATTTTGAGCAAGACACTCATGTGAAAGCAGGATTTGGCACAATTGCCGTAAGCATTGATTATTATTCACCAAACAAAATTTTCATGCCAATCCTCAAGTTTTTGCATCACGTTCAAGAATTTGAGAGAGTGCAATATGGTGGAAGATAAACTAGAATTTTAAATACCTCCTGTGTACTTGACACTGAAATCCTCTAACCTTGCGTATTTGATCTTTACCAAAAAAATGAAGACTGTCTTCACCGCACCAATCTTTGTTTCAACATATACTTATGCTATTTGAACCCTTCACCGTGTTTATCCATCTCATCATTCGAAAAATAACCCACACTCTCCCATACTCATGCTTCACCGATAAAGCTCTCTGTTCATCACCTTTTTGCTTGTTTTTTTCCTTTAACGTTAATTATCCTTTCTCACAACAAACTCTTCCTTTCTTTTTCCTTCAAATAAAACCTTACCGTAACAAATTGGTCAACTGCCATTTCCATGCACCGCCATCTTCCGCGTATTCTTGCTACAGTACTTCCTTGGCAAACCATACGCCCGCATTCTTCAACCTAACATCCATTACTTTCCTCGAGCCCAACATCACAGAGACTCAGCTACCCAAACGAATCTGCCATAGGACAGCCTGCACCAATTCTTCATTTACGTCCTTCTCTTTGGATTACTAAACCATTAGCTTTACACTTCTTACGCAAACTAAAATATGAATTCACCAACCCATTTAGCTGTAACTCCCTCCAGCCTTTATACCAGTATACTTCAATATTATTTTATCCTTAATTACCCTATCATCATTAATACTCCTCTAATCTTTTTACCTGTAGCATGCAAAAAACCATTTCCTCACTAGCTCATGACTCCCACGTCCTTACCTTTCCACAAAATCCATCACATTAACCAGCCTTCAACTCGTCTATTCCTCTTCTACGTCCTTGTCACCACCATATATAACTCGCAGCTTTCCTCACAGTCGCATCCAAGACCTGCGAGCCTGCTACAGGAACTTTGGTCAGCACTCATGGTGTCGAGATGCCCTTAAATCCCACCCACACACTTGCCTCAACGCCCTGGATGCTACACCGACTATTGTTTCGCCAAGCTCCGACCATGATGTTGCCGCCACCCATTTTTAAGCTTACTGTGGTGAAAATGAGATCTTCAGGAAAAACAGTCACACGCCTCAACATGTTATGGAAGGGAAGGTATCATCACGAGGATTCGAACCAAATGCGGACGTGCGATTTCATTTCACCCTTTATTTTATATGATTTTGTATTTAACTTTTCTTTTTATTCATTTGCGTTTTGGTTTGGAGAACGATAAGAAGATGTGCAGTATTTAAAGAAGAGGGAGCTTGGGTAGCACGGCTTCAGTTGGTTTGGCACACATGTATTTTAATCAGCGTGGCAGGCAAGGAAATGCAACAGCTTGATCATCACGTTGTTGTGAGTGTTGCTGTAGATCTTTTCTTTTCAATAGAGTAGGCGTGCTTGTTTTTCAAAGGTAGGCATGTGCAGCATTTAAAACAAGAAAAGATGGTGCTTTGTTTTGACAGGACGAGGATGTACGGTCATATACTTTGTTTAAAAGAAGAATACATCAATGGTTTTGTGTTATACTGACCTGAGAACATAGCGACTGATATGTTTTATTTTATTATTCGTTCTTGCTTTTCAACGTACAGGCAACCAAAATCTTTATTTAGAAAGGAGATCTCATCTAAGATTTTGCCTTAAATTTTGGAAAGGACTTTGCCAACAATTTTGAGTGGAGGCATATAATCAATCCTCATCTGAGATACAGGGAATGTGAATATGAGAATTGATAAAATTTTACAAAATTAGAAAAGATATAGTAAGATTTTCAAAGATTTGGTTTTGACTCATTTAAGTGAGCGTGTAGGATAATGATTTCGTTTACGTTCAAGCTACAATAGACAAAAGTAAGAATACGATCGTGTCCAGCGAGGTACCACGATCCCAAAAATATAATAATATCGGTAGTTTAACTTATAATATGAAACCCCAAAATATTGATATAGGGTGCAAAATACCCCAAATAAAAAGTTGTGTATTTAATTAATTAAAATATTTAGTAAAATTCTAAAAATTAAATTATCACTACGCCTCAAAAGAATCTTGTCCAAATTCAAGATCGATATTGAAATATATTTAAGTAACATTTATGTCCTATATACAATTCCACAACGACTTTCTGAAAATTTGATTTAGACGCAATTCACAATATAAAAGATGAAATCTCGATTTTCACTTCCATTAAAAAGATATAGTTAAACAGAACCGAAAGTTTCTTGTTTCAAAGAAATCCGACTTATTTTGAATTCTGTATACTCAGTTGAAGTTTAAATCGTAAATTTTGAACTACCACGACTGATTCGAGCTCGTTTAAAATTATATTATAATTATACGTTTAAATATCGTTTTATTAAATAAATTCCTATATATAATTCAAATAAAATATTTAAATATTCAGAATTCAACAGCTGGAAATCCGGGTCGTTACAAGAGGCACCATAAATGAAAGTTGTAGATTAATGTCTTGGCTTTCTAGAACATCAAGAATTATCAAATTCTGATAAGTGGATCAAAAGTTATGAACAAAACAAATTCTCAGTTTTAAGTGTTTTCATGATTTCCTAACAACATCCCAGCGACAAACAAATGAGCTTTTCACCACTTAAACTTCAAAATTAACAGAAACAGAATGAATAAAAGTTGTAGCTTATACTCTTAGCTTTCCAGATACTAAAAATTATCATATTCCGATAAGTGAATCAAAAGTTATGCCCATTTTACTCTCAGCTATCAACTCTGATTTTTACACAGGCTTGAGCTACATGCTTAGTTTAAAACTCCTTTTTGGCCTCCCAAAGAGCATAATTTCGAAAAATGCCTAAAGGAAAAACTTGTAGCAAATTGAAATAGCTTTCTACTGCAAAAAAGTGAGTCAATTTGGATAATTTAGCTATAAGTTATCACTGTTTTACAACAGTGATATTTTCACTAAAATTTTCAGCACACAAAATCAAACAACCAATTGAATTCAAATCCATAATGCAACCAAAGCAATCATCAATTCAAGCATATCTAACCTAAAATTTATAACATGCAACACATTATTCAGAGATAGATTGTGTGAGTCAAACAACTCACTTTTAATACTTCCTATAGCTTGCCAATCTCTTACAAAACCTTGCTACAATCTTGCAATCACTTTGCTAATCACCACTACACCCAAAGACTCAAAAACCTAAAACCAACCAGCAGCTCCAAGGTTAAAAACGAGATAAAAATCATATTTTTATGACTCTAGACAGTAAAGAAGGTTACCTAGCTTTAATTTCTACAAGTATCGACCAAAACCCCTTTGATTTGCACTATAATTTGGATGATTTAGAACCTAGGATTTTGCTAGAGAAGAGGAAGATGAGTTTCAATAATTATTTTTAGATATGAAGAATGAGTTGTACGTACACTTCCTTCTCCACTTAACTCATCTTTCTTGGGCCAAGAGGCTATAGGTTAGGAGCCCAAAAACTAATATTGTGAAAACTAGTAAAGTGTCCCTAATTTTCTTAAGTTACTAACTCTAAAGCACTATTATTATTATTTTAAATTTCCACTTACCCCATATCTTACCAAAATCAAAAATTAATTAACTTGTTGAAATTCTTATTTTGGAACAAAATATCCAAACCCAAACATTTATTTATTTTTAAAACTTTTTCCAAAACTATCTTAAGATTAACTAAAATAAACAATTGAGTTATGCACAAAAATAATATTAATTTCACCATTAAATTCCATAAATCATTATCTAGCATAAATTCTCTCTAATAAAATTTAATTAATTAGGTGGTTAACAACCGGGTTGTTACAAAAGTGAACACTGATCTCCAATTTCATTACTTCCCGCATTTGGATTTCTTAATCCGAAAAGGGCACAACTTTTTCTTAGAAAAGGGGGCTCTAAGATTAGAATTATACAAGATTTCGAATATTCAAGGGACATCATAACTTCCAAGTCAACTTGCATGGTGAAGCCGAAACCTACGTTTCAAATGTTCAAAAGATAGGTTCATTTAAGCAACAATTCCCCCTATAGGATACCAATGCCAAATAGGATTGTTCAAGCATAACCTAGAGAAACATAAGTTTGTCCACCATCACCGACGACCTTGTTTCTGGAATTCCAACGAATATCAAGGCGTAGTGAAAGCCAAAGACGGTTTTCAGATCTCATCATTACTTCAGGTACAGTGATCCTAGGTATTTCCACACAAACGCTTGGGAAAGCAGGATCAACTCCCATTATCTATTCAAAGATTACATGTCTGAGTCTGAGTTATTAGATCTTTGTAAGTAATTATAATTTCAATCTTACCGTGATAGATAGGAGGACGCCATTACGAAAGTAAAATACCCTGATAGGCTATCTGAATTCTTGAAAAAACACACTAGAAGAATTAATAAACAGGAGCAAATACTTTTATAACCTATTAATCCCCGATATAAGTTTGGTAACTCCTGTAATCTCTCGTCTTGCAAAAAGGAGAAACCCTATACTTAAATTTTCTTAATAATGTGTTTTAGACGTAGTGAATAGCCACCCTCTCGAAGCGCCTCGGAAAAACTCATTAACTCAAACTTTATAATTCCAACCTGTTCTTAAATAAATCCATTATTCAAATTTATCGAAAAATGTTTCTGGGTATTGAAATTTGACTAAAAGGCAGATCGAATTGATAGAGGGCCGAAAAGCGTAACCTAAAATATTAGCCTCCAAAAACTAAAGAGACTTGAGTGAATATTTGCTATTTCTTCGAATAAATTTTAAGGTATCAATACTACCTGCTAAAGTGTACATTCCACATTAGTTTCATAAAGCTTACTCGCCCCCAAAAGATATTTTGGTCTTTTAGTAGTTCGACCAAAAGTTGGAATCTCTTATATCATGTCTCTATATATGTAAAATGAAAGCTAAAAAAATCAAAGCCAAATAAATTCTAAAAAATATCTCTTTCCCCAAAATTCATATAAGCAAAGGGTTATTGTAATAACATACTATTGACGATAACAAAAGACTTTGACTATGAGAATGCCATTTCATTGCTAAAACGCCTCCCGAAGGTATAATAAAGCAAATACAAAACTTTTTTGCAAGCAGTCTTAAGTAAATCAGAATTTTATTTCATAACAAATATCAAAGGGACAGAATAAACTAAAGGTTCCTTTAGCCTTCGTTAAAAATACCTTCATAAGCAAGTCCCTAAGGTACAACTAATAGACAATCTTTTTAATGGTTTCCTTCTCAATAAATTTTAGGTAAGGTCAAAATTGTACAACATTAAAATTAAGATATGTACAACTAAATTATCGAAAGTCACTTGCTCAACATTATTGCAAGAAGGTTGTACAAGTTACAATATAAACACACACTTAAAATTCTATTTTCCTTGGAAGACCTAGGAATGGCCTTAGGTAGCGTCTATAGAAAAGAAAGTAGACCAATCATTATCCTCGCCCCAAACCAAATAACATACTTTAGGTTCACAACACTCAAAGCTCCGAAATGTCTAACGGGGCACTTTCCAAATGAGGTTCACAAGAAAAATTTGGACCGATATTCTAGAAATATATTAATAAAATAAAATATACATACCCGTATATAAATTTATGTGTGTGTATGTGTATATATATATATATAATGATCGTGCTGGTTATTGTTTCTAAAATAAAAAACTATACAAATGTGAGTTTATGTCAAGAAGGTAAAAAAAATTAAAGGAGAAGATCACATCTTTAATCGCGGCAGCGCTCGCGCTCTTTCCTACGAAACTTAGAAAGGAATTCGGGACAGCCGTGAGACAAACGTAGAGAATCTCCCCCAAGTCAATGTCTTCCCTGATTGGCAGGAAGTAGCAACACCCTTATAGAAAGGGGAGTTCCCTAGGTGGTAGCAACTATGTCCAACCAGTGGAAAAAATAGATTTCTGGATGGCTTGGTGAAGCCGCTTGATTCAAATTCTAATAAAGCACCTTGTTTGTAACGACCCAGATTTTTAACTGTTTAATTAAATATATTAAATTTGGTGTTAAATGGTTATTTGAAATTTAGTGACTTGAATTTAATAATTTTGAAAATACTAATTTATAAAAATAATAAATTTATTCCGAAGTATTTGGGGATATGTTGAATTTGCAGTTTTATATGAATTGGCGATTTAAAAGGGTTTGATTTAGTTCATAATCGAACTATATTAGCGTATCCATTTATTAAATGACGTCTAAACGTATATTTTATAATTTTATTATAAATGAGCTCGTAACGTTGCAGTAGTTCGTAATATCACGTTTTGAACTTTAAATGGTTGTGCAAGATCCAATATACGTCAGAATTTTTTGAAATAAGAAACGTCTAAATCTATTGGATAATAATTTTCTAATAAAGCAGAAAAATCGAGTTTTCATACTGTAGATTTTGTTTTATGTCCAAACCAAATTTTCAAATAGTCGCTATGGAATTCATTTATAAAATATAACGATTTTATTATAAAAACAAAGGATTTTTATTTTATTGAATATCGATTTAGCTTTAAACTCAACCTGAAGTATTTTATTTGATAGTATATGAAATTCTGCTTGGATATGTCCAATATAATATTATATTGTTTTTATACTGAAATATTTTTAAATTGATTTAATTTAATTTAATATGGACCCTTAAAAAAGAAATTTATTCAAACAACTTCCGTTTTCAATTAAACAAATTTTATTGAGTCCGTAATAACTAATTATTTTTAAATTTCAAGTTTCACGTCAATTGAAGTTATTTTGTGAACGTAAAAAAATTAAGTACGAATTAGTCGAAACAAGTTTCATCGGGTCCAGAATGTCGAATTATACTATGACGTTCATTTTTGTCACCGATGAAGTTCGTATGAGAGCGTACGAACCAATAAACGACGTATGAAAATGGTGAAAGACACGGAAAAATATCATAAGTCAACATCAAATAATAATCCTTTGGCTCATCAAATTTATCCACCAACCTTACCTACCCTATATCATTGAATATCGCATTATGAAATTCACCTACTTTCTGAAATCACCCACATGCCTCGCGAACATATGAAAGATGACTTCCTTTTCTTCTTCTATATAAAACCACTACTCTTATCTTATTTTTAACGAGTAGAGCTTTCCAATGCTTAAAATTTTGAAATTTGATTTTAAACTCTCTCAACTGTCTTCATTCTTTTACTTAATAAAAATCCATTTTTCGTTCTTACTTCAAAGCATAATACAGCCTAATCATGATCTTCCACAAGAATTAAAACAAACCCGAAACCCAACGAAGTCGTTTACATTTTTAATTCGTTGGATTTCTCGGCAAAAGAGGAGCTTCCGTATTTTTTAAGGATCGATCTCCCTTTTCATTGACCAGATGTTCACCGCAGCCCTAGGGCTTCAGCTTGTTGGCAATATGTGGAGGAATTGGGTGGAAGCAATGGCGGCGTGGTGTTCAGTGGTCTGAGGCGTAGGGAATGGAGGAGTTTTGAGAGTTATGCAACATAAAATTGTCGCTTGTTTTGTGCTATCAGATGACGTGAATGCGATTCACAAGGATGTTTTGGCTTCAACGTGGTGGTTTGGTAGCAGAGTGTTTTTCATGAAGGTGGAAGGCAAAGCTCGGAAACATAGGAAGTTTGGGGATTCAGGCGACAAGGTGGAGGCACTTGTTTTGGCATGACTAGGTGGGGTCGGTAATAGCTGTTGATGGGGGTCTATGGGGAGACACGGTTAGTATTCGATGCATGTGGAGAAGCTCTAGAACAAGAATGAGGGAGGTGGCGGTTTGGACATAGCAGGGATGTGCAGTAGTGGTCCGTGAGGGGAATGGTGGTGAAAAAGTGGGAAAGAAGTCAGCATGTCGTGTGTTTTTATTCACTTGGAGCGGTTCATTTTTCTTCAAAATGAAGAACAAGAGAGAGGCCATATGTAATGTTATGTTAGGCTTGGCCCTCATATATGTATATATAAAATATAAATATATGGACAAAGAAAGAAAGAGTGATAAATCGGGCTTTTGAGAATCGTTTGGAGTGAAGCGGGCTTGAGGATGGTTATCACGAGAAAGCGCATAGGCTACTAATCATGTTTAAGGCATTGATTAAGGTATTAAACGGTATCTAGTTTTTTAACAATGACTAATAAAAAATATATTAGTTTATATTCATTTATAAATTTGTAATCATTATAACATTAACATACGTTATTCGAATCAAGCAAAATAGGATCCGGTGGAATTGTGTCAATGAAGGCTACGCTGCTGAACTAGTTCAAAAGCTATCGGATTTCCATTTAGTTTTAAACGTCTATTTAAAATTAAACTGAACAACGCGCGAACCATCAATTGAAATAAATGTGAGTTAACTCTCACACTTTTCTAGAATTCTATGATGTGTTAAATTCATTTAAAAATATAATTTATCATTGATAATAATAATTGAATGATTGGATGCCTTGGTTGCTTATTGGTTGTTTAACAATTAACGATGTCATATTATATGATTTGTTTTAAATATTTGTTTCATATATTATCATCAAATATTATTATGATCTGTGATGCAGGGGAGAACAGGTTAGGGGTATCCAACCAGATTCCTCAAAAAAAATTGTATGTTATTTGTTCTTCCATATTATTCAGATATGAATGGTTTACCCCAAATGATATTATATTATAGTTAAATGTTGATGGTTGATTATATATTAAATGTTGAATAGAAATTCAATGATGATATGATGTTTTAAAACAATAGATAATATTGATTAAGTGGTTGATAGCAAATGATCCAAAACCCTATTTTTAATATGTCAATTCGTCGTACGCGAATTGACGTAAATTGAAGTTATAAAATTGATTTTATAACTGAAGTGAAGTTTTAAAATTTATTTCTATTTAAAAATAGATGTTTTAAAATAAGACGATATTTATAAGTGGATTTTATAACTTTAGTTATATAATATTTTGTAGCAATTTTAATGAGTTTTATAAGTCTAGAAGTCAGAATTTAAACTACGGGTTATTGTTTCGAAAATAATTGTTTTAGTAAAACAATTTAAGCGATATTTTTTAGAATAATTATTTTATTCTGAGGGTAAGGATAAATCGAAATCAGTTAGTAAATAAATGATGTTTATGTCGATGAAACCAACTATTTAATTAGAATTGATAAATAGATTGATCGATCTTCGATTAATCAAATAGAAATGGTTTACCGAACCATTGGTTTAATTTAATTATCTTTTTATTTAATGATACTTAAATATTCTTATAAATTGGTAAATCATAAGTGAAGTAGTTATTATTTAATAATATCGTTAAGTGATCAGCTAATCTATTTTTAATGAAGTAAACTATTTTTACTTCGGTTAATAATGTAATTAATTATTCTTTTAATCAATAATAATTAAAGTGATTTACTTTTTAAATGGAAGTCAATTAAGAAGTCGCCGAGTTTGGAAAGATAATTTATTGAATTACCAAAGCTTGTGAAACAAATTATGAAGTTAATATGTTGTGGTTTTTATGAGTATTATTTAATTATTGAATTAAGTAAGATAAAGGCAAATTGAAATGTGATTCCCAAGGGATTTGATTATCGGATTTTATAAGATGATTTTAGAATGTAATTCAAACTTCGTAAACAAAGTTTATAATAAAGCTAAACTCAAATGATGGTTTTAAAATAAATTTTAAGGTATTGGGTTAAAATAAATTATTTTCAAAAGAGAAAGATGATTTGAAAAGGGAAAGAGACTTAGTTGAATTTATGTAAAACGAAGTAAATGGATTTTAAACAAATTCAAGTGTTAATAAGGTTATAAGCAAAACAACTTGTGTTTTAGTAAGTTTTACTTAAATTAAAAGTGTAACAGATTTTAATTGATAATGAATTTACTAGATGCAAAGAATGATTATTAAAAACCATATTTTTAAGTAGTAATGTAAACGGAAATGATAGGTTTTGTGTTTCAAACTTATATCTATTCTGAGATAAGAACGTTGTTGATCAAGGCCTGTAGGGTAAATAAAATACCCTAACTTGAACGACTTCACTATTATCAAAGGATGGTATTAGTTTGAAACAGTAAGGGTGTTGAAATTTGTTTATTATTTCTACAAGAGAAATATTGCGAGGTTATTGAAAAGATTTTGGAATGTTATTAGAACTAGTGCATCTTAATAAAAACAATGTATAATTCAACATTGCTTGACTCAAGTTTGAGGTATGAATTTATTTATTCCTTTGAGTTAATAATATATAGTGATTTCCCTAAGAAAGGTAAATAAAAGAGATTTGGGAATATATAGTGATGTTTTTCATAATAAAGAAATGAAATGGAGTTTGATAAATAAAAATATGTTATAATTTTCAACGTAACAAATATAATGGGATTTGAAATAAGAATATGACATCGATTTTTAAGAATCGATGGAATAGTTTTAATGAACCGTTCTAAGTAAAAATATTAGAGCTGCCAATATACTTGACCGTACTATGTTAATTGATAGTTAAAACCCCGACTCTCAATGAATTGTTGTCACTGAACTTTTTTCGTGTTGTTTCGAAGGGACCGACATGAGAACTAGACCCCGAACCGCTTCGAATCTACGTTGCATATAAAACTTACTTGCAGCAAATAAAGATGGAGCAATTGAAGACCGTAGATCTTCATAAAATGGAAGAACTACTTATAATCTCTAGGTCGCTCCCGAAGATAAAATATGGTTCTGTCGTGGTTGAAATCTATGGATTGCAAGGACTTCTTGCTACCAATCCTTAGGGTGATTCCTTATAGTATGCGATAGGAGGGTGCCTTCGGTTCATCCTGTTCCTAGATGACTTATATGGATAAATGTCTGATAGAGTGTGCCTAATAGATCACATTAAACGATCTCTTCAAGGAATTACATTTGGTGGTGGAGGAATACGTTTCTATTAGTTTTTTATACCTGTAATACTTTTGGGAAGATCAACTGGTGATTTTACGGGTTTACCGAGTTGGCATTTAAAGTGAATGGTGGCCAGATGTTCTAAAAGGTAAACGTAGCCTCAAGCCTCACAACCCGAAATGACAAAAATCGGGCAGGCGCATGGCTAGTTGGGTCGCACCAAAGCAGGGTGTATTATCACCAATCTAGAGAAAATCCTTATTTGTTCTTCTTTCGTTGTTGTATCTCCGCAGAAGGACGGAGGTCCCTTAAAACCGTCGGATGATAATACATTCGGTTCACTCAAGCTAAATGCGTAACCAGTTATGTGTGGTCGGGTTGCAAGATGTTCTTGCCAATCCACAGTGTATCCCCTCTAGAGTACACTAATCGGTAGGTGGTCTCATACCTTTTCATAGTTGGAATCCATTCTCCAATAAGCGCCTTGCAATTTTTGATTATATAATGAATATGTAGAGCGTGAGATGCAAGCACTCTTCTAGAATGTTATTTATTTGTGATTTGATAGACACTATTGTAATATAACTGATTTTGATGTATCAAAAATGTTTCGGGTTATAGTGAGGTAAAAACCGTCCGCGTTTATGTGTGTGCTGGTCTTACTATTATCTTTTCATTCAAAAGAGTTTTTTTGAAGTTAAGAAAGTTGTTTGTTATGTAAATTTGCCACTAAAAGTGTTCTAGACTGATCCGGGTGAATTTTGCTTTGCTTCAAATGTGCTCGGGTCAGACCGAGTATATTACTAGATTAGGTTTCGCTTGGAATTTTAGAAGAGGAGCTGGAGTCAAGACGTATAGCTATATTTACTAGTATTATAGTATTCCGTTGTGTGTTGTATTGAAATGTTCGTATACTCTGATGTTGTAATATACAGTTTCTTTTTGAATAAAGCATTTGATATTATATTTTGTCCATTCCGCTGTGAAACTCTGATTCTTCTATTCTAATATTTCTTTCTTCTTTCACCCTCTAATTTCTTTCTACTAACTATTTGTTTTTACGTGCAATTTGAGTCGACAAGAGTTGTTAGATGTTGGCTTAGACAGTACGGAAAAAATGGGTAGTTACAAAGTGGTATTAGAGCTGAACGTTAAGCGAGAACCTTGGTTTTGTGGCGTGACTCAATAGAGATGGGGTTAGTAATACCCTAGATTGAGTTCAGAATATATGAGTGCATGTATTCGTAATTTGAATATAAAACTATTTTTAATTAATTTGTAAAGAGGATAAATGTAATAATTTTACCCAAAACATATTTTTGTATAGAAAAAAGGAAAATAATTATCTCAAATTATTGATTGGTTGTTTGAAACTTGTATTAGCTTGATTGGTTGACTTGAATGGATTTGATTGTGGAATTGAAAAGATTTAACCAAGAGAGAATTTCAAATATGAATATTTAATTTAACTTATATTAAGTAGAAATGAATTATATGAGATAAATTGGATTTGAATATTGAAATAAAATTAGATGCAAGTTAATAGAATTAATAAATCCAAATGGAATGTTTGGAAATCGGTTTGGTTATATGGTTGGAATTAATTGCATGGTTGCGAAGTAAACTTAACTAAAACCGATCCTGAATAAATAATTAAATAATTGAATGGTATATATAAATTTGTTTGGAATGAATGATTTGAATGGTTAAATTTAACTAGCATGTTATGAAAAATAATGTATTTTGTTTGAGACAAGAGCAGGTGCAGAGAATAATCCATTTTTTAACCTGTCCTAAAGAATTCTGGAGTTGATTGAATTCAGTTTGATTAGAGCTGCATAATATTTGAGAAGGCTTGAGTATAGTTTATCGTTTATCACATGATAACGCTCATAAAAAGGTGCGCCTATGCAAAATATAAAATTTCTGTTTTTGATTTAGGTTTTGAAATGCATTTTTCGACCGTGTGGGTCGATGAATTTATTTTGTTCCTGTAATATTGCAGAAGTCCCTCTGTACAAGGGAGACTCTACCAAAAATTTTCCAAAATTTATGGTGTTAGAATTTTTTTTCAATATTTCTGAAAATTTTGTCAATAGAGATGAACTGGTTTTCTATTTTAACTAAAATAGATTTTTGTGAAAAGTTACTGTGTTTGTTGCATTTTTCCTACCTTAGTTATTTCAGGGACGAAATTCTTTTAAGAGGGAAGAAATGTAACAACCCAGATTTTTAACCGTTTAATCAAATATTTAAATTTGGTTTTAAATGGTTATTTGCAGGTTAATGACTTGAATTCAACAATTTTGAATATTTTAATTTATGTAAATAATAAAATAATAAATTTATTCCAAAGTATTCGGGGATATGTTGAATTTGCAGTTTTATATGAATTGGCAATTTAAAAGGGTTTGATTTAGTTCATAATCAAATTATAATAACATATCCATTTATTAAACGACATCTAAACATATATTTTATAATTTTATTATAAACGAGCTCGTAACGTTGTGGTAGTTCGAAATATTACGTTTTAAGTGGTCATACAAGATCTAATGTTAATTGGAATTCTTTGAAACAAGAAATGTACGAATCTATTGGACAATATTTTTATAATAAAGCAGAAAAATCGAGTTTTCATATTGTAGATTTTGTTTTATGTCCAAATTAAATTTTCAAATAGTCGTCATGGAATCTGTTTATAAAATATAATGATTTTATTATAAAAATAAAGGATTTTATTTTATTGAATATCGATTTAGATTTAAACTCAACTTGAAGTATTTTATTTGACAGTATATGAAATTCTGCTCGGATATGTCCGATAATAACATTTTATTATTTTTATATTAAGGTATATTTAAATTGATTTATTTTAATTTAATTTGGACCCTTAAAAAGATTCTTTATTCAAACGACCTCCGTTTTCAACGAAACAAATTTTATTGAGTCCGTAATAACTAATTATTTCTAGATTTCAAGTTCGCGTTAATTGAATTTATTTTGTGAACGTAGCAAAATTAAATACGAATAAAATTACCATTTAGGCTCGAACGAGCATCGTTTGAGCCAACGGATTTGGAATTCGAAGAAACAAGTTTCATCGGGTCTGGAATATTGAATTATATCATGACAATCATTTTCATCGCAAATAAAGTTCGTATGAGAGCATAGGAACCAATAAATCATGAACAAAAATGGTGATAAACACGGAAAAATATCATTAGTCAACATCGAATAAAAATCCTTTGTCTCGTCAAATTTATCCGCCGACCTAACCTACCCTATATCACCGAACTATGCATTCTGAAATCGACATACTTTATGAAATCACCCACATGCCTCACGAACTTATGAAAGCTAACTTCTTTTTCTTCTTCTATATAAAACCACTGCTATTGTCTTCTTTTTAACCCGCAAAGCTTTTCAATGCTTAAAATTTTAAAATCCGATTTTAAACTCTTACATCTGTCTTCATTCTTTTATTTAATAAAAATCCATTTTTCCTTCTTACTTCAAACCGTAATACAGTCTCATCATGATCTTCCACAAAAAATAAAATCACACCCGAAACCCAACGAAGTCGTTTACTTTTTAATTCATTGGATTTCACAACAGAAGTGGATCTTCCACAGTTTCTTGGATTGATCTCCCTTTTCATTGATCAGATGTTCACTACAACCCTAGGGATTCAGCTCGTTGACAGTATGTGGAGGAACTAGGTGGAACCAATGGCGGGTAGTGTTCAGTGGTTTGAGGCGTTGGGAATGGAGGAGTTTTGAGAGTTATGCAACATAAAATTGTCGCATGTTTTGTGCTACCAGATGACGTGAACGCGATTAGAGTGGTTTGGCTTCATTGTGGTGGTTGGGTGGTGGAGTGTTTCCGGGGAGGTGGCAGGCAAAGGTAGGTGTAATAACCCGGAAATGCGAGCCAATTTAAAATTTTTATTTTGGCAATTTTGATGGATTTTGAATATTTTAAATGAATCATTTTAAATAATATTGACGAGAAATTTATTTTGAATGGAATTAGAACGTATATATTTATATAGATCGTCGTTAGAATATAAATATTTATTTTAAATTATAAAAGGAATTGAAAATGGCGCGGTAGCTCGATAATTCGATTTCAAATTTCAAATGAATGTACCGGGTGCAAAATAAACCGGATTTTAGTGAAACCAAAAATATTTGAATCTAATTGAGAATATCTTTCCAAGAATCCGAAAAATCAAAATTTCATAGCGGGAATCAAAAGTTATGTCCAATTGAAAATTCAGAATAGTCGCTATGGAATTCAGGCCCTTAAAAATAGCCATTTTGCAAACGACCTCGGTTTTCGTTGAAACCACTTTTGTTCGATCCGTGATGTCAAGTTATTGCTAGATTCCAAATTTCATAATTTTTCGAATCAATATGTGAGCGTGGCAAAGGGAAATGCGTTTGACCAGTTTTAGTTGACTTTAATCGACTGGAAAATGGCCATTTTTCAAACGGTCTTGGAATTCGACGAAACTAGTTTTGTTAGGACCGTATCGGCAATACGAAGCTAGAAAATATTTTTCTGGAATTTTTCGAGTCCATATGTGACCCCGGTAATTTGAAATGTACGTTTAAAATTCAGTATAATGATTTAAATGTAAATTCAACGGAAACTGATCGTAACGATCGAATTGGCATGCGATACATATCCCATTGTGTTCGGAATGGTGGTAAAATGCTAGGGACGACAGTCGCTGGGTCTCGTTTCGAGTTTGAATAAAAAACCAACTTTTAATGGAAATTAAATTAAGTAAATTAATTATAACAACCCCCCTCCCTCCGCTTATCCCTTTCAGCACGATCAAGCCCATTCCCCTTTTCAAAAAAAAAACCGTCAGCCCTTTTTCCCCGAAATCGCACCCCTCCTCGCGTCAACGCTCCGCCGCCAGGGATCTCCCCACCGCCGCCGCGTCAGGTGGAGGCGTGCCCCCTCCCCTTCTTCTTCTCCTTCCTCTCTCCCTCTTCTGCGTGAACCCTAGCCCCCCCCCCCTTCTTCTAAACCGCGCCACCCTCTAAACCCCAACCACCTGAAGCGCTGCGCCACGGCCAGTCAACGCCACCCACATGCGGCCGCCGGCTAGAGCAAACCCCCCCAGCACCATCCAACTCCGGCTACGAACCCTCCTTCCCTTCGAATAGCAAAGAAAAGTGAGTTTTCCTTTTTATTTATTTACATTTAGTTATTTTCAGTTTTATATGACTTTAAAAATGTAATTTTTAATAAATGTAAAGCTATATTTATGAAGGCGAATAAAGTTTGAATCTTTATATTAGCAAAGATTAGATTTTTAGTAACAAAAAGGTTCGATTTTTAACTTCAAAAGGGTTGGATTTTTTCTATATGACAAGATTAGATTTTTATATGAAGAAAGATATGATTTTGAAAATAGAAAAGGTGATATTTGAAAATATGAGGTGAAATCTTTATATTTGTAAAGGTGAAATCTTTATATTTGAAAAGGTGAACTCTTTATATTTGAAAAGTCGAAATCTTTATATAGAGAATGTCGAGAGAAAAATATGATTTTTATTCACATAAAGATTCGATTTTTAATATATTATAAAATTTTGATTTTTATAAATATAGTGAAGTGATAAAAATGTGATTTTTATCATATAAAAGGCGTTTTAAAAATATAATCTTTTGTGTTTAAAAGGCGTTGTAAAAATATATTCTTTTATGTATAAAAGGCGTTGTAAAAATATAATCTTTTGTGTTTAAAAGGCGTTGTAAAAATATAGTCTTTTATATAGAGAATAGCATGATAAAAATATAATCAATATTAGGAGAAGAGCAATATAAAAATATAATTTTTATAACAAAGTGAAGATAAAAATTTGATTTTTATATATATGAGGTGAAAGTAAAAAATCGGTTTTTATATATGTAGTGAATACGGGCAACGAAAGTGACAAAAGACGAAAAGGTGAAGATTTCCTACATAAGAAGAGTTGCGGTGAATGGATTTAGTTTGGGTGAGAACTCCTCACTTTAAATTTTCTTTTCTAGTTAAAATATATATTAGGATGCAGACGGTGCTTAGTAGCACCCGACACCCGTCATCCACAGACCATGGATGGCTTGTATGCTTGATTGTTTGTTGTGGTGAAAATTGATTGTGTGAAGTGAAATGAAATAAAATATTTATATTGTTAAAAATATTTTATCGTTAAAAATATAATTTTTAACGGGTATGTGAATAAATAAAAATCTGTGTTTGTTGATTTGAAACCCCACACGGGTATTGGGATAAAATACGGCATACACTAATCCCAATAATTAGTTGTATGTCGATTGATTGATTGACAAGCTGTTATAAGCGTTAGATATCTATATTTGATGCTTATACAGAGTAGTGCACTTTGGATGATGGTTGATTATTTGTCAGTGCCAATATATACATGTGTTGGGTGGAAACCATATAATTAACATTATATGGTAATTGATTGGGCCTCATTCCAATTGGAAAATAAAGAATATTATAAAAATAGCCATGTGTTGACGATGCTCATGTGTTGAGAATATTCGTGTGTTGAAACTATTCATGTGTTGAGTAAAATATTTTAACAATAAAACTTACATCTTTATCATATTTAAGATTAGACTCTACTTTACGGTTGGAGTCTGATTAAAAATCAAACAATAGATACCATAATTTTATAAAATATATTACATAACAAAAATAGTCATGTGTTGACAGTACTCATGTGTTGAGATTAGTCAGGTGTTGAAAGAAATATAGATTCATGTGTTGAATAGAATAAATATTCATTTGTTGAATAGAATAACTAATTTATTGAAATATATAAAGCCGTGTTGATTAGAGTTGCGCCATTTTGACGTGAACGATATTTATATCGATTATATTCGTTTTTATAATGAATATAGAAAAGGTAGTGATTTAAAAATATAACGTTTTGAAAATATTATCATTTATATAGTAATGATATGAAATATTCAATTTTGATTTGAAATTGAATATAGAGTTGAAATGGTTTTGAAAACGATTTATAAAATACTTTTTGAATTGAAATCGATGAAATATATATATTATATATATATTAAATGGCCTGAATAGAACGCGTCGCGCCGCGGTAGTTCACGAATTTCGACCATTGTCTTCGAATTGACGTTGCGAGAGTTCCGACTGTCGGATTCTCTTAAAACCAGAACCGTTGGGTTCGTATCGAAAAGAGCTTTCTAACGAATATTAGAAATTTGAAATCCAATGGTTGGATTTGGAATTATATCCAAATCAAATTAGGAAAAGTTCGCTGTAAGTGTAGTTCGATGGCCGTTGATGGAAATCGACTGTACGGGCCTTGATAAAATTATTAAAAATATCAATAATTAGTGTAAAATCATAAGAAATGATTTGAAAAGAACTGGGGTGAAAATTCCACATTTGAAAGGATAAAAATATATTTTTATCGAAATGAACTAGTTTTGAACTAGAATTAAAATCAATTTATTTTTGGAATAAATAAATTGAATTTGAAAGTGGTTTCAAAAAAAAATCAGAATTTCCAATATACGAATTGGAATGGATTTGAATCGAAATTGTCTTTGGAATATTTCGATGTTGGATTCCGTGAATATACATATATTGTTATGGGAATTTGAAAGATATATTTATATCGTTATTTCCAATGTAATATTTGTTGGTTTCAGAATTTGATATTGAATATAAGCCGATATATTTTCTATTCAGAGCCTTGTATTTTTACATCAAATGTGATTTGGGTTTGTCGTGAATCGTATTTTAGGTGACATTGGTTCTTTAACCCAGTTAAAGACAAGATATTGATTTTTGAAAAGATTGAAACTAAGTGGAGTTTTAATGAATCTTTAATTAGATTGAAATATAAATTGATAATTTAAATCATCAAATCTGAAAGGTGATCGAGAATGGAGTACCACCAGTTTTGCTCCAAAGCGATAGTTAAATCTTTAATTAGATTTGAACGTGAATTGGTAATTAATATTACCGATAACACCGTGGTGTTAGATATGGAGTATTACCAGTTTTACTCCAGGGGATGAATAGGTTGGGATTGGGAAATAAAATAAATAATTACTTCGGTGTGGTTCGCTAATCCCGACTAGTTTGGAAAACCATAATATGGTTTGAAATGATATCCAAAGGAAGATTAAAGAATAAATTTAGAAGAATTTATCTTTGATAAAATTAATGGGAACCTTTCCCTAAGAATGTGAAAATTTGAATAAAAGAATATTCTGAATTGGAATGAGGCGTATGTTGTGTTTGTGTAACACGTGTTTATTATATACGCAGGTTATTTGGAAAGGCCGGGTTTATACCCATTCTGAATAACCGATTCGACGATATGTCGAAGATGAAGACGGTGGTTGAAGACCGGAAGTCTTCACATCGTTTGGGTGATTACTAATGATCTTGATTGAGCAGTACACCCAAGAGGAGGGAATCAGTTGATGATCGTCCAAGCGTACTTGGAGATGGATGGGTATGCGAGGAAAGTGCCTCCGGTTTCGTTCAGACCCAGAACGAACTTGTAAATGGACTGTGTGTCTGACACTGGATTTTATTCTGTGTTGATTGATCTCTATTAAATATACATCTGTTTGGCGGCGGAGAATTTATTCTCTTGCTTAACGCCCTTCTCTGAGACGTACGAGTTCAGAGGTTGTATATCGATGGACATAAGTCGCATGGAGTGAATTGACTGTGTGGCACGCCTAAGTGGCAAATGATCAAGGCTTCTGTTGAAATGCAAAGTCTTGTGGTTGATGATCAAAGCACGGCCTGCGTGGCACAGCTTTGTGTATAGCGTGAATTCGCGAGCCTCACACCTCGGTATGAGTCAAAAACGAGATAGTGACTGCAGGGAGAGCATGGCGTTTCTTTCTAGCTAATGGTGGTGTCAGTGCTTAAACTGGCTGACATTTATATACTTTTCACCCATGTGCTTGTTGGATACGAGGTGCCTCGGATATAGGTCTGTTAGGACCGGGAAACGTGTGCTCAGGAATTGCCAATCCTCAAAAGTAAGAGAGGACCAGCCCTGAAGATCCAAGGATCATAGTGGTGTCCTGAGACATTTGCTAGAGTGCCTCGAATCGGAGAGTAGTTTGCCCCTTGCCTCGACTCATGACGGAAATCCAATTTCCAATACGTGATATTGCGGTTTTAATTGTAGAACTAGTATGGCGACATGATATATGGTACCCATGTCGTCTATGATTGAAATTTATGATTGAAATTGTTTTGACACTATACACATATAATAGTATCAAATGATTTGTCTTTAAACGTATCAAGCATTATTTGGCTATTATAAGGGAAAACCCTATCCTCCGGCTTGCGTTGCATTGTGTGATGGGACCTGGGTCTTATAATAGCTTCATTTTTCCAAAAAGCATTGCGATGTTTTGTTATATGCACTAGTTTTCTTGGGAGGAAACCTGTTCTGTGTTGTACGGCGTGGTCCCTTGAATTGCTTTCTTTTAAAGTAAAGTTTTAAATAACTGTTTTAGTTCTCACACCAGTCACATGACTGATCTGGAGTTTATTGTTTTAACCTAAACTTTGGGTGCCCCTATTTTCTACATGGGCAGCTAGTAGTTTTGGTTTTGCAGATTTATATTGACAGGATCCTGGCTTACAGCTGGAATGATATCCGGAAAGCTATGTATCCGTATATCTCTTTCTAGTTGTGTTTTGTATTATTTCCGCTGCGATGTATTTAAATGTAGTTTAAATCTCTGATTTTTTCTATGTAATATTTATTCATACTCTATATATTCTTGTATGTGATGGAATTGTTGTAATATACAATGAAATGTTCTTCAGTCTGCGTTCTGATTGGTCTTGTCCTCAACGCAATCTGGGCTTTCCTTCACGGGGAAGTTCGGTTCGTGTCGGTAGGAAACGTCGAAAGTTCGGAGATTCAGGCGACAAGGTAGGGGTGCTTGTTTTGGCATGGCTGGGTGGGGTCGGTAAAGACTATTGATAGGGTCTGTGGTGAAACACAGTTTGTATTCGAAGCATGCAGAGGAGCTCCAGAATGAGAATGGGGGAAGAGGAAGTTTGGACACGGCGGGGATGAGCAGTAATGGTTCGTGAGGGGAACGGTGATGACAGAGAAGGGAAAAAGTCAACATGGCGTGTGTTTTTATTCACCTGGAGCGGTTCATTTTTCTTCAAAATGAAGAGGAACAAGAGAGAGGCCATATGTAATGTTATGTTAGGCTTGGCTCTTATATACGTACATATAAAAAAAAAGAATATATATATATATATATATATATATATATATGGAGAAAGAAAGAAAGAGTTATAATTGGGCTTCTGGGAGTCGTCTGGGGTGAAGCGGGCTTGAGGATGGTCATCACAAGAAATCGCATAGGATACTAATCGTGTTTAAGGCACTGATTAAGGTATTAAATGGTAACTAGTTTATTAATAATCACAAATAAAAATATATTCGTTTACATTGGTTTATAAATTTTTAATCATAATAACATTATCATACGTTACTAGCATCAAGCGAAACAGGATCCGTTGGAATCATATCAATGAAGGCAACGCTGCTGAACCGGTTCGGAAGCTATCGGGTTTTCGTTTAATTTTAAATGTCTGTTTAAAATTAAACAAAACAACGTGCGAACCGTAAATCGAAACAAATGTGAGTTAACTCTCACACTTTTTGGAATTCTATGATGTGTTAAATTCATATAAAAATATAATTCATCATTGATAATAATTATTGGATGATTGGATGTCTTGGTTGCTCATTGGTTGTTTAACAATTAACGATGTCATATTGTACGATTTGTTTTAAATATTTGTTTCATATATTATTATCAAATATTATTATGTTCTGTGATGCTTGGGAGAACAAGTTGTAGGGATCCGACCGGATTTCTCAAAAAAAATTGCATGTTGTTTATTCTTCCATATTATTCGGATAAGAATTGTTTACCCCAAATGATATTATATTCTGGTTGAATGTTGATGGTTGATTATATATTGAACATTGAATTGAAATTCAACGTTGAAGTGATGTATTAAATCAATAGACAATATTAATTAAGTGGTTGGTAACAAATGATCTAAAACCCTGTTTTTAAGATGTTAATTCGCCGTTAGACGGATTGACGTAAATTGAAGTTATAAAATTTATTTTTATAACTGAAGCGAAGTTTTAAAATTTATTTCTATTTAAAAACAAAAGTTTTAAAATAAGACGATATTTATAAATAATTTTTTATAAAACTAGTTATATAATGTTTTGTAGCAATTTTAGTGAGTTTTATAAGTCTAGAAGCCAGAATTTAACCTATGGGTTATTGTTTTGAAAATAACTGATTAAGTAAAACAGTTAAGCGATATATTTTCTAAACAATTATTTTATTCTAAGGGTAAGGATAAATCGAAATCATTTAGTAAATAACATATGTTTATGTTGATGAAACCAACTGTTTAATTAGAATTGATAAATAGATTGATCGATCTTCGATTAATCAAATAGAAATGGTTTTCCGAACCATTGGTTTAATTTAATTATTTTATTATTTAATGATATTTAAAAATGCTTTTAAATTGATAAATCATAAGTGAAGTAGTTATTATTTAATAATGTCGTTAAGTGATCAACTGATCTACTTTTAATAAAGTAAACTATTTTTACTTTGGTTAATAATGTAATTAATTATTCTTTTAATCAATAATGATTAAAGTAATGTAATTTTAAATGGAAGTCAATTAAGAAGTGATAGAGTTTGGAAAGCTACTTAATTGAATTACCTAAGCTTGTTAACTAAATTGTGAAGTTAATATGTTATGGTTTTTATGAGTATTATTTAATTCTTAAATTAAGTAAGACAAAGGCAAATTGAAGTGTGATTCCAAAGGGAGTTGATTATCAAATTTTATAAGAAGATTTTATAATTTAATTCAATCTTCGTAAATGAAGGTTATAATAAAGCTAAACTCAGACGATGGTTTTAAAATAACTTTTAAGGTATTGGGTTAAGAAAAATTATTTTTAAAAGAGAAATAAGATTTGCAAAGGGTAAGAGGCTTAGTTGAATTTGTGTAAAATGAAGTAAATGGATTTTAAACAAATCCAAGTGTTAACAAGGTTAAAAGCAAAACAACTCGTGTTTTATTAAGTTTATCTTAAATAAAAAGTGTAAGAGATTTAAATTGAGAATGAATGAATTTACCAAATGCAAAATAATGGTTATTAAAAACCATATTTTTAAGTAATATTGTAAATGGAAATGATAGTGTTTCAAACTTATATCTATTCTGAGATAAGAACATTGTCGATCAAGGTTTGAGTGTAAATAAAATATTCCAACTTGAACGGTTTCTCTATTATCAAAGGATGGTATTAGTTTAAAACAGTAAGGGTGTTGAAATTTGTTTATTAGTTCTACAAGAAAAATATTGCAACATTATTGACAAGATTTTGAAATGTTATTAGAACTAGTGGATTTTAATAAAAACAATGTATAGTTCAATACTATTTGACTCAAATTTGAAGTATGAATTTATTTATACCTTTGAGTTAAGAATATAAAGTGATTTCCCTAAGAAAGGGAAATAAAAGAGATTTAGCAAATATATAGTGATGTTTTCAAAATAAAGAAACGAAATGGAGTTTGGTAAATAAGGACAGTTATGATTTTCAACGTAAAGGAAACAATGAGATTTGAAATAAGAATGTGACATTGATTTTTAAGAATCGATGGATTAGTTTTTATGAACTGTTCTAAGTAAAAAGATTTGAGCTGCCAATATACTTGACCGTACTATGTGAATTGATAGTTAAAACCCCGACTATCAATGAATTGTTGTCATTGGACCTTTGTCGTGTTGTTTCGAAGAGACCGGGATGAGAACTAGACCCAAAACCACTTCGAATGAATGTTGCATATGAAAATAACTTGCAACAAATAAAATGAGCAATTGAAGACCGTAGATCTTCATAAAACGAAAGACCTACTTGTAATCTCTAGATCACTCCTGGAGATAAAGTGTGGTTCTGTCATGGTTGATATCTATGGATTGCAAGGACTTCTCGCTACTGATCCTTAGGGTGATTCCTATACGGGATGTGGTAGGAGGATGCCTTCATTTCATCCTGTTCCTGGATGACTTGTATGAATGAATGTGTGACAGAGTATGCCTAACAGATCACATAAGAAGATCTCTTTAAGGTATTATATTTGGTGGCGGAGGAACTCATTTCTCTTAGCATTTTATACCCGTAATATCTTTGGAAAGATCAACTAGTGATTTGACGGATTTGACAATGTGGCATTCCAACTGAATGGTGGCCAGATGTTCTAAAAGGTAAACGTATTCTCAAGGTTCACAACTGGGAAATAATAAAAATTGAGCAGACAGCATGGCTAGTTGGGTCTTACCCAAACAGGGTGTATTATCACCAATCTAGAGAAAAATCTTATTTGTTCTTCTTTCGTTTCTGTTTCTCCGTGGAAGGATGGTAGGCCCTTAAAACCGTCGGGTGATAATACATTCGGTCCACTCAAGATGAATGAGTGACCGACCATATATGGCCGGGTTGCAAGATGTTCTTGTTGAACCCCAGTGTATCCCCTCTAGAGTACACTAATCGGAAGGTGGTCCATACCTTGTCATATCGGAATTTGTACTCTAATAAGCGCCTTACGGTTTTTGTTATATAATGAATATGTAGAGCGTGAGACGCAATCGTTCTGCTAGATGGTTATTTATTTGTGATTTGATAGACACTATTATAATATCACTGGATTTTTGATATATCAAAAATGTTTTGGGTTGTAGTAAGGTAAAAACCATCTGTGTTTATGTGTGGTCTGGTCTTACTATTATCCTTTCTTTCAAAAGTTTTTTTAAAAGTTAAACAAGTTGTTTGTTATGTGAATTTACCAGTACTGAAAGTATTCTAGATTGATTCGGGTGAATTTTGCTTTGCTTCAAATGTGCTCGGGTTAGACCTATTTCCAAGTCAAGTATCACTTGGAATTTCAGAAGAGGAGTTGGAGTCGAGACATATTGCTATATTTGCTGGTATTATAGTATTCCGATGTGTGTTGTATTGACATGTATGTATACTCTGATGTTGTAATATACAGTTTCTTTATTAATAAAGCATTTGATATTATATTTTGTCCATTTTGCTGTGAGACTCTGATTGTTCTATTCTAATATTTCTCTTTCTTCTCTTACCCTATAATTTCTTTCTACTTACTATCTGTTTTTTTCGTGCAATTTGAATTGACAGGAGTTGTTAGATGTTGGCTTAAACTGTACGGAAAAAGTGGGTCGTTATACTGTCCCCTCGTAAAAGCTTGAAAGAAGACTATCGAGCGGGGGACTAATAGCTTTACCGAATATGCAAAAGACTGAAACATCAAGGAGAAAGTCGATAGTCTCTGAGGAAAATGAAAAAAGGAGTGAAAACAGGATAAAGAGGGGGAAGGTAATCTATAATAAAGTGTCCCCTAACATAAAACCATTAGATCTAGCCTGAATGGTCGAATGGTAATGGGAAAGGCACATAAAATAAATAGGCATGCTTGTTGGTTGAGGCAATTAATAATCACAATCTAAAAGACGCTTGCAGGTGAAAAGACAAAAAAAGAGAAAAATATAAAGTGCACAAAACAAGAGACAAAAGAAACTAATCGACTCATGTTGATCAAGTCCCAACCACCGAGGGGAAAGTACTAAAAAAATAGATATGGTGAAAGGATAACACACATCTCTGAGTCATATGACTTGGAAATCCATGCTTTTTAACATTGGATGTGCGTCCATTCTAGTTCTATAGCATGCACAATCAAGAAAAATTAAGGATATAATGAACCAAATCTATGAAAAAGTAGAACTAAAAGTTGTTTGGCTTTGTGACATCCAAAAATTTAAACATAATTGCTAGCTAAACTTTTATGAGTGTTGAAATACGAATATGGAAACATGTTATCATCACCATTTGGCTTATCTGACTGCATTCTTTCTTCTGTGAGTTGCAACTTGTTAAATGTGAAACGTATTGAATTTTACTGTGCAACAAAATATCGACCATAATTACTTTTTTTATTTTGTATTGTAATGTTTAATCTTATTAAATGATATTAGTAAAATTGTCGGACAAATAAATGTGAGAAATGGCACAAATTTTGAAAGACTTAAAATCTTGTTGTAGAAAACAAGCATTATTACTAATTGAACCATAAATCATCTTCCTGGCAAAAGGAACAAACCTGATATTGTAATATATTTGGTCATAAATGAAAAAGTAAAGGGTTTTCATCAACATTTAAAATTATAAACTAGTAATAAAAAGGAAAAGTTCAATATCTTTCCTTCTTGTATCATGGCTCATGCTGCTGTACATCTGACGATATTTCTAACATGAGAAAAACATATAAGCAAAAATAAAGTATACAAACAAAAGTCTTATAATTTTGACCTGAAGAAGACTTTTAACATGAGATATGGCAAGTCCTTTAACATTCATTAAGTGAAGAACTAGTTTTGGTATTTCCCCTAAAAAATGGTTTTATCATTTTTGGCCATCAAAAAATAGAATTGGTGATAAGAGATACGAAGAGAATGATATTAAAAAAAAATCATATTGTCAGCTTACTATCTAGAAGACTACGTTTCTCATGCTTCTTGTGCTCCATCTTCCATTTTTATTATGTGCTAGATCAATGCAGTATGCTCTTCTGTCTATATCAGATTGTTTCACTAACATATTTGGCAATGCAGATATAAATATTAGAGCAATCATATGCCTAAAATTTTCATATATGAAACTGATATTATGAAAAATGTGGCATAACAACAACAACAATAATACAACTTTTGATATTTAGTCTTCTGTAAACCTGATTACTTAACAAATAGTACATTTGAGATTTTCAATCTTCAACCAAAGAGGACTAAAATATACATACAGTAGAATGAACCTTGCAGGATTGTCCAGCTAGTGCTATGTGAATTTAGTGATCATCATATGAATAGTGAGTTCAAGCCAGACATAAAACCAAATCTGGCCAATTTGTTTGATTTTCCTATCTCATTAGTTTTATTAGCCATACATAAAACCGAGTCAGCATATAATAAAATTCTTTTAATTATCCTATCTCATTAGTTTTATTGTCCGTGTTTTGTTTTAATTACTTGGGAAGGCAATCAAAAAAGAATCAAATGTAATGCAAACCTCTTCAAAGTTAAAACCAAGTCCTCGCTTCATGGATCTAACCATACGTCGTTGGCTCTCATTCAACATAACAATAGTTGTTCCCTTGTTACCAGCCCGACTAATTTGTCCAGATTTATGAACAAAAAATTCTGAATTGTTTGGCATTTCAAAATAAATAACCTGCATTTAGAAAAGAAGAAATTAAGACGAAAAATATACATTTCCATTCTTAGAGAATCTTTAATGTTAAGTCTAGAATATCCAACATGCCGATTGAGTCATTATCATCAATAAAAAGACAGTGTCAATGTAATTTTTTCTAGTATTTTTTTTGTACATCTCACTTGACAATGTCTTTTTGTCAATAATAACACCAAGCGAGTTGAAGAATGTGATTTTTAGATTAAACATGTTATTAATTTATATGTCATACCAACATGACAGTGTCGAAACAATGGAATCTTGAAACAAGTGCTAAGCATTGCACCATTAGAGGCTACACAGTGAACACATTTCGTCTTTAGATTAGCTTCAAGCCTAAAAAATTGTTTGCATGGTACTTAAGCATTGGTTTAAGCACCAAACAATGAGGATTAATTGGCTAAAGGTACAAGACTTGCATAGGCCTTAAGCATATATAATGTTGTTACATTTTATATTTAATTGACTTTAAGCAATATCGTAAATGTATAAAATAACTGAAAAATGCTGAAGGAAGGAAAAAAAGTAACTGTAAGGCCCGTGATAGACATGTATCTGCATAATAATGAATGTGTCAGACTACATCTAGTTAACTATGTAAATTACTCAGTGGTGAATATCCTACTGGCCATATTATGAAAACGTTGAAAAGAAAGCTTATAAGATACACATGAATGCTTGCGATAGTAGTTAACTACAACTAATAACCAGTATCGGGAAATTCATTACATGACACAATATAAAGTTTACTAGGTACATAAATGTTGCATTGACTCTACAGTTTTGATTATATGTATTCCCTCTTGCAGCAAATGTATAATAACCAAAGAACATATATATTTAGTTAGAAAAGTGAGAGGATATCTAATATGATACATAAATATAATGTGGCCTGAGAAATGACTATATGATGTACCTTATAAAAGGACCAACGCAAATACATAAATTCACATAAGCAAATTTTAAACTAAAATTGGACCCTAAAACTTTAAAACTCTAAACATGAAATGTATAGAAGTCGACA
Organism: Allium sativum; assembly: GCA_030737875.1. Classification (NCBI taxonomy): domain Eukaryota; kingdom Viridiplantae; phylum Streptophyta; class Magnoliopsida; order Asparagales; family Amaryllidaceae; genus Allium; species Allium sativum. The sequence continues at coordinate 105,270,680 of CM060910.1, forward strand.
AACAATAAATGCAACATTTTGGCTAAAGGATGAGATAGGAAAAGCTACTGAGTGAAACTAAATTTTGTACACAACCTTAGGGGTTCACTCAGAAATTATTCTTTGTACCTAATAATTCACCAACACATGTAATATTAATCATTAAACCAACATATATGTTCAACACTGAAGCATTGAATATTAGTAAATAGTTCAAAATAAGATATAGGAAGGTAGTGTCCCATGTTCTCCAACATAAGCACCACAATTCTTTTCTTCACATGATATTATCGCAAGCTCTTATATGTATGTATGTATGTATGTATGTATGTATGTATATGTGTGTGTGTGTATAAGGCTACGAAATTATGAAAGCATAAAGTCTTATTTGTCTTCAATACTAACAGAAACCATATTGTCTAATGTCAACTAAAATTCCACTTGACAGTGGAATTTGGGATGAAAGTCATAAAACCATGTACATAAGATTTTCACAATTTGGATATTTATTCTCCATTGAATCTATGTTATAGGACTGCAAGTACCAAAACTAACTATACTAATAAATTAGCAGATAGTCAACTACTATAATCAGAGTTCAGTTATATTAATAATAATATCAAACGTACAAGAATACCTTCAAACCGATTTGAGCAAGAACTAGGGCACGACTAAGCGGTTCAAGAATCCATTGAAATCGATGGAATCCAACAGGATTTAAAGATATTGTAGGATTTAATAAGCAATAAAATCAGTGAAATACTACGCGATTCAAGAAGTGATTAAAATCGGTGGAATACGTGGATTTAAGAATCAGGATCGATCATGGATTGAAGAATTAGGGTCTGGACGTGGAGATTGAAGACTACTGCGGGGTGGATGAAAATTGATGGAAATGCATTGATTAGAACTGCATGGAAGAAGAATATTTGGGAACAAAATGGAACAAAATTGAAGTGTGTTTTTTTAAGAATGCACATTTTCGTCTTTTTTGGGAATAAGGTGTACCTAGGAAATTAAAAAACAAGTAGGAATTTGGAATGGTTTAAAGCCGTGCTAAAGTTTCCACAGCCCAAAACACTACCAATTTATTTTAGCACGGTCTAAAGCCGTGCTAAAATTGCCATGGCTCAAGACCATGGTGAATTTTTCACATTGGGGTGTGGAAAAATTGGCAGTATGGTGTAGTGGTGCAAATATTAGCACAAAAAACAATCAAGGCGGATTAGTAGTTGAAGACAAAGCGAAGGAGTGTGAAAGGTAGCGACACGACAAAAAGAGCGGTTATACGCCTTTGAAGTGCGAAAGGGAAAGAATAAAAGGAATTTCCTCCTAGCTAAAAAGCCCTCTTCGGCTTTAAGCGAAAAGGCACTCGCATCAGACAAAGAAGTCTGTATCTGGTCTTAACCGAGAGGGCATCGCTGTTAAACTAGTTGATATAATAAAAAAAAGAATGGAAGAAGAAAGCCGAGGACGAAGCCTTAGACGGAACTGAGAAGGAAGCCAAAAGCCATACGCCGATAGGGTTGCAAAAGACGAAAGCCTTCGACCAAATTCCGAGAGGCTCACGTAGATGGAAGGCATTGGTGAAACAAACTAATCTCTCAAGAACGAGAGCGGAGAAAAATTCTGAAGCCAAATCAGAAAAGAAGTGAAGAGCGAGAAAAAAACTTATCAAAGGAAGTGAACTCCAGAAATAGGGAACTCAGACTCAGCTTTGTCGGAGAAGATAGCTGCCACCATAAGTTGAGAGTACGCATATGCCTATGTCTCTCACAACTATTTTAGCCAAAGCCGAAAGGGACTAACATGAAGGTACTGATGAAAGAGTGCAGTCGACACAAGATGGGCTCTCGTGTAACCTACGGAAGGATTCCTGAAGCAGTAGATAAACAAAGCTTGAACATTGTCCAAATGAAGGAAGGAAGGCAAGGACAGAAAAAAGGGAAGGGAACTCCGAAAAGAAACTAAAGAAGAAAATGAGAAGGCAAAGCACCCCAAAATCTATCAATAGCATCAAAAGGGATGCATGCATCCATATGCCTTCTTTCCAAAACGAAGCCCAATACAGCTACCAGAAGGGTCCTTTGAAAGTAGTAAAGAGAGACTTTCATCACATACCTCCAAAGTCTAGGGAAGATAAATCACATTCAGCAACACACAAAAGACGAGAAACCTGATTCAAAACCTTAAAGCACTAGGGACGGAGTACGAGACGAAAGAATAGAAAGATCTGAGAGCTTCTATGCAACAGTCCCTCTTGTATTCAGTTAAAAGTTCCTCTTGTAGGATAAAGATGTGCTTATTGAATACATTAGTTGTACAGTAACGTATTTGAAGCCCTGGTAGTCCATGGTCCGTACAACTTGCAAATATTTTAAAAGAAAGTGCTAATGATAAGTTGAATGCAATATGCACTTCAATCTATTGCTTCACCATTTTTTTTTTGCAAAGAGAAAAATTATTGGTAAGGCTGACTGATTTTAAAATTGATCCATAACATTTTTTATTATAACAAATAATAAATACATTATTACAAAAGATAGACAAAAACTTTAACTACTAGCTGTTTTTATGGTGGATAGTCCACAACTAGAGGTTTTTAAAGTGGTCCAATCACTGGAATTATACTAGTTTACAGCACAAGAGCTAATCAACAAAGTAGACTACACATTTTCATACAAATTTGTTCCTCTGCGCAGGGAGACAATTACAATAGCTGACAAAAGCAGCAAAAAATTACAATCCAAAAAATATAACATAAAAACTTTTCTCGGTAGGGATATCACACATCAAAAGCAACACAGCCTGCATCTTTAACCAAATCATAGCCAACCTAGCTCGACTACACTGTTATCAACAGGAAGAAACAACTGTGTACCTGAAGAAACATACTCATCCCTTAAAAAAACACGGAAGATTACACAAACCTACTATACAACTGACATCATTGGACCAAACAAGGAGGTTAGCACAGTGTTTCCAAGGGAAAAATCTCTTTAACAAACAAAAAAAAAAACTTCTTAACACACAAATGAAGACAGAAAGCGAAGAACCAATTCCACCAACCAGAAAACACACATCACGGTTGAACATTGCTATAAAAGGATACCAAGCCACAAAAGCAAACTTGCATGACAAATGACAATTGAACAACATAACAAAGCATACCAGCAATTAACACATTCCGAGGGGAAGATGGACGAGAGAAAAAGGCAGATCACACGCAAAAACAGCGGAAACAAGTAGCACAGCTATCACCAATTCTAACTGATTGCGGAGGTGGAGATCCACCACATAACTGCCCAGGTCCACCATCACAAAGCACCACTCAACCCGAAGAAAAATTGATCCAAAATCACATACAGAACAAAATCTTTTGCTTCACCATTGCAACACGGGATATATTGTAAAGCCTAGGTGCAATTCTAAAAAATTTCATCTATGTACAAAATTTAAAGCCCAGGCGCAAAAGTTCATGTGATACCCCGAAAGAAATTCAAACAATTCCAAAAAACATTAAATTGCTGGATTTCGATGATTCATTGGAACTAGTTCTAATAATTTTAAAAAACTTTAATTTGATTATTTCAAGGATTTATGGATATTTCAAAGTTTGTATATTCTTGGTAGAGTGAGCTAATATACTTCAAATTGTTGATAAAATCCTTTTAACTAACTTTGAAAATATGATATTCAAGTATTATTTTTAAGTGTAAGGCATTATTTCAACAATTCCTACATAGATTAACATCTTCTCCTCTTTAAATAAAAGAGAAAAGCTGGATATATGTATTATTAAATGCACATGTAACGTATTCAACAAAAGTCAATGAATGTTACCATATATAAGTTGCACGGCACATAAAATCAAGTATGATGTAACTTTGTAATGACGGAAGTTGCATTTGTGTTGGCAAAGCCAAAAAGGCATACTTTGGATTCCGGTAAAGCATTAAGATCTAGATTCCACACTATCATTAAGATCCAGATTCCAAACTACACAAATTGAAACAAAAATGTAAATAGAAATCATACCCTTTTAATAAGATCAAAGCTTAATTCATCTTCTCTAAGCAGCATTTCCGCACTTTGATTCCGGTAAAGCATAAACTCATTTTCACCATCAGCTCTCAGTGTGACAAAAGCAAGCGCAGCCTTGCAAATTTGTAAATTGGAAACATACCCTTTTAATAAGACCCAATTTCAATTCATCTTCTCTAAACAGAATTTCCACACCAGGATACCTGTAAAACATAAACTCATTCTCACTAAAAGAATTTGAGAATAGAAATTGAATGATTTTATTTTCTATCTCTAATAAATTACAAGAATGCTTTAGAAAGCTTTTGTTCTAGAAATAAGAAACTGAAAGTAAGTCTGTATTTTTGATACGGAGAATAATGTACATTGCCATTTATTTATAATTGTACATTGTAACATTATATGTGATATTTGGATCTTGATTTCTCTGCAGCCCATATAACTTTATGTTGACTTTGGGTTTTGGCCTGTTTGCATTTGTAATACTCGTTGAAGTGTATGCCTTGCTGGAGAATTTGTGTCCATCGTATCTTTTAATCATTTTATTCCCCCTCCCCCCTCTCCCTCCCCCATCCCGTGCAAATCAATGCTATGGTTAGGGTTTCCATGGCCTCCTTACGCACGATTCTTCGTCTCCTTCAATTTATCTTCTTTCCTGATGAGATTCTCCACTTTATTCACCTTTATGCCTTTGGAATAAGTGAATTTGCTCGATGCGGAAGCATTTGAGCTCCTTTTGCATCTGACGAACTTGTTGCCTTCAATGACTTTGTTTTTGTCTTCAAGCTTCCTGCTTATGTTCAGATCTGATGTTTCGTTGAGGGGTTCTTCAGGTTTGCTGTTAATCTTCATCGCTTTTAGTGATTCTCCGAACTTGGTGAAACTGACATATGAAAGTGGTTTAGTGAGTGTATCAACTCTCTGAAAAGTGGCAGGTATATGTCTGACCTCCAAGTTCCCTTTAATTACTTGTTTTCTTACAGAGTAGAGATCGATTTCAATAAGCTTGGTTCTGGAGTGTAGAACAGGAATTGCTGACATATAAACTTTACTTTGATTGTCACACCATAATATTGATTTGTCTGGATTAAAACTTAACTCTACAAGTAGAGATTTTAGTCACATTATTTCAGCTGTTGCATTGGCAATACTTCGGTATTCCGCTTCAGTACTTAATCCTGAAATAGTTGATTGTTTCTTTGAACACCATGAGATTATGTTGTCAACAACGTATATACAGTACCCTATAGTTGATTTTCTGTCATCTGGGTCTGATGTCCATTCAGCATCAGCATACCCTGTGATATTGTAGTTGTTGCATGCTTTGAATGTGAGCCCATAGTTCTTTGTTGCATTTAAGTATCTCGGTATCCTTTTTATAGCTTTCCAATGTATATCCAGTGGGTCTTGCATGAATTGACACATTTTGTTAACATTGTATGATATATTAGGTCGAGTAATTATTGCTTATTGTAATGCACCAACTACACTTCTGTATTGTTTTGTATTGCATATGGATTCTCCACTGTGTTTAGATAGAGGTTGACCACTAATCATTGGTGTTGGTTGACCTTTTTCTTCATCCATTTGTGTTTTGGCCAAAAGTTCACCAATGTATTTTCTCTGAGATAAAGTGATTTCTGTTGATGACCTTGAGTTCACCTCAATTCTTAGGAAATAGTTTACTTCTCCTAAATCTTTAACAAAAAACTTATTGTGTCTAAATATTGCACCAGTTTGTTGACTTTAGTTCCATTGCTGCCTGTAATTATCAAATCATCAATATAAATAAGAATGTATATAGTACATTTATTGTCAGACTTTATAAAAAGTGAGTTGTCAGATTTGGTAGATTGAAATCCCATTTTACCAAGAGTGGATTTCATTCTATCAAACCAAACCCTAGGGGCTTGCTTGAGACCATAAATTGCTTTGTGTAATTTGCACACAAGTTTTGGATTTGGAATGTAGCCTTGAGGTTGTTCCATATATACATCCTCTTTAAGTATCACATTCAGAAATGTATTATTGACATCAAGTTGCCTGAGTTTCCATCCTTTGCTTATTGCAATTGCTAGAATTACTCTGATTGTAGTTGGTTTGACTACAGGGGAAAATGTTTCCTTGTAATCAAAATCCTGTTGTTTGATGAAGCCTTTAGCTACTAATCTAGCTTTATATCTCTCTATGGACCCATATGATTTTCTTTTGATTTTGTATGTCCACTTGCATCCAATAATATTCTTGCCTTTTGGTGGTTCAACAAGTTGCCATGTTTTATTTTGCATAAGTGCTTGAAATTCAGTGTACATTACCCTAACCCATCTATCATCAGCTTTTGCTTGATCATAATTGCATGGTTCTTTATGATCCATGAGTGCAGCATACATCAGGGGCTTGAAAATTCTACTTTTAGCCCTAGTAATCATTGGATGAGTGGGTCTTCCTTAACTTTGAGTGTCAGGTTAACTTTCTTCACTAGACTCTGGTTCATTATTGCTTTGATATTCACCATGTTCATCATTGATGTTGTCTTCATTGTTATATGGAACAGGTGACATGCTGTGTTGGACTGATGATTGAACAATATCATTGTTTGGTGATGTTATTTCTTCATGTGTCTTCTCAGTGTCACTTGCACTTATGAATTCTAAATATACATGTATGGGTGGTATTGATACAGTAGCATCATGTAGTTTTCTTGTTTTTTCTATAGTGTTATCATGATATAAAATATTTTTCCATTAAACATAACATGTCTACTGATATATATGACCACTAGCATCCAAACATTTATATCCCTTCTGATTATCAGCATACCCTAAGAAAGTATATGGTTTTGATCTATAATCAAACTTATGCTTGTTGTAAGGTCTTAAACAAGGGTAGTATAGACATCCAAAAACCTTTAGAAAGTTAAAATCGGGTTTCATATTGAACAGTTTTTCAAATGGACAGATACCTTTTAGAACTTTGATTGGTAGCCTATTTATCAAATAAACTGCAGTTTTAAAGGAATCATCCCACACTAGAAGAAAAACAGCACATAAAAGCGGCAGAATCTGCTTCTAATCCGTCGCTATATTGGCTTTAGCGACGGATTTCCTGCATAACATAGTGGTCGGTAAAAACTATGACGGTAATTATGTCAGATTTTGCGACGGACTTTAGTATGAGTTTTCCTACAATTATCCATCATTTTACTAATTATATAATAAAAATAAATTTTTATTTATTAATTTAATTTTAATTTATATACCGATTGTTTACCAACGAATAAGTAATTTATAATAAATTATTATTCATAAAAGGCGTTGGTAAGCCCTTACTAATTGCCAAGGATTAGCGACGGAAATTAAATTGAAGCAAACTTAATCTCACTTTTTTTGTTGGTAATTCGACAGTAAATGCTTTCAAATACTACAACAAAAGCATCTCTTAACAGCTGCTTTTGGCAGTTGCTAAAATCATTACAATTGTTTTATGCGTTATGCTCAATTCTTACACAATTATTTTTGCCCATTGCCCAAAAAATGCAAAAAGTTAAAAATAAAAACAAAACACAGATCATAAAATAGATAAGCATAAACAACTGATAAAATTAACAATACACTATAAGTAAATCAAGAATTACATTATAAAAAAATTATACAACATACCATCATTACGCCATAAATTTGTTCCAACTACAAAACTTCAACCTAAACAACACTCCTTACCACAAAAGTACAAATCAAAGACTGGAAACTTCTCACCCTATGAATCTGCAAAATCAATGGATATGTAAGCCGAAGTTTATCAAAGAAGAATAAATGAAGTCAAGCATGTCAAACCATAGAGGGAGAAATCCAAATACAGAAGGAAGAGAGGCTAATATGATACATGTCAAAGCAAGGGCCACACTTTGTTTGACCTGCAAAAAACAGAGCCTTAATAAGGAATGCTCACTAAATTCATTGAAATCCAATTAACACCAATCTATTTAACATCGTTTTATATTAGCGATGTAAAGAGCACCCCAAATAGTGCAGCACCCATATAATTCTCATGATTTCCACCGTAAATTATCGTTTCTCTCTTTCCTCGATAACTCTCTCTCCCACTAACTTAATTAGGTATAAATGTCAATTGCTTGCGGGGGAAAGAAAAGGTTACTTTCCCATGACCATAAGCAATGGAGGAGCCAGCGTGTAACTTCAGATAGGGGAAGATTTGAGATGTGGCTGGCTAATTATTTCCAAAAAAGGGCCAAAACTACAGAATATCAGTGCAAACATTGCCCCCGTCCCTGACAATAGGCCCATACATAATAGCCAAAAAAAATGCTGCTTTCCACTACAACAAAATTAATTACGGTATTATTATCGAACCTCATCCTACAAAAATATACGCAAACTTTTATTTCCTGAAAATAAAAAATCGAATCCTAAAAACTAATAATTTGATTTTTGTCTAATATAAATTTGCTCTAATATAAAAGCATCCCCTCCCTTGTCATTTAAAAAGATATACCATTCAAAAATAATATATTTTGACATAAACTGAGTCATTAGGATAAAGTTGTTGCACCAACCACATGCAGTGGTGTTAGGATAAACAAACTAACACCAGATACTTTAAATTATTCACTTAATTTATCCACTATAATATATTCAACTGATAGAAGGTATACTGTTGCAGATTTTGGGTCTCAGATGCATTCAAATTTGAGTAAAGACTAAAGACTCACAGTTAACCATAGAGGTAGAAATCCCAATACAAAAGGAAGAGAGGCTAATATAATACATGTCAAAGCAAGGGCCACACTTTGTTTGACCTGCAAAAAACAGAGCCTTAATAAGGAACGCTCACCAAATTCATTGAAATCCAATTAACATTGATCTATTTAACATCATTTATACCAGCGATGTGGTTTGACGAGCTTTTGCTATACAAAAAGCTACACCAAATATGTTATCTTGTAATAATAGCACATTTGCAACAGCCACAGCAGTCCCGCTAGCTCTTTGAGCAAGAATAATGCCAACAGTAGCAGCTGCATGAGCTGGTGCATCATTTATGCCATCACCAGCCATGATCAATCTACCACCTACATACATAGCAAAACGTTGAAATGTTATAAACTAGCGTACAAAGTGATGCGTTGTTACATAAAAAGGATCCTGAAAAAGAATAAATACATCACAAATCCTTATTCAGCTTATCTAACGCTAAAACCTTCAAGACTAGCAGTAAATAAAACAAGATCTCCAAATTCACCAATCTTATGTAAGAATTCTATTTACCCTGGCCTCTCAAGTACAATTACATAATTTACTTTTAGGTTTTCTTTTGGATCTTTCTCTGAAGATAAGCACTCAAGCTCAATACAATTAACACCAGCACTGATCGCATGATTTTTAATTACGTCAGGAAAGCAAGACGTCTCATATGCACAAACTAAAGTCTCATCTAAGTCCAAAACAACCTGCATGTATTAAATCCATCAATTTGTTAATCAAGCAAGAGGGGATATCAAACAAGACAATAAGACAAGTATGTAATCTAGATGCAATACTCACTCTATTCAGCTTATCTTCGGGCTTCAAATTACAATATACTTCAGTAATTCCTACAGAAATAGTCCAACTTCTTGCAAATCTGCCAAATCAGTGGATCGTTAACTAGGAACATGCAAAACCAATTGGATTTTTGGACGAGAATGGGTTCAGAGGCAGTGATTGAGGCCATATTTGAATTCTAGGGTTCTAATGTAAGGGGCTGGAAATTTAAGAGAACTGATTTTAGATTTGGGGTTTTAATTTTAGAGGAGAAGAGGTGAGCGCGTTTTACATTGGGAAAATAAAAAAGGTGAGAGAATAAAAAAGGACGGAGGGAAAGAAAACTGGAGCCAAAGATTTGACGTAGAGGGAACTTAAAAGTTGAAGTAGAAGGACCCAACGTTGGCGGAATGAATAAACTTTTGGACCCAAAATCAAAAACAGTGAACGCCTCTGGTTTGCAAATGATTTTGTTTAGTTACTTTTACTATTTGATACGATAAATTTTGACCATTATCACTATAAAATGAGTACCTATTACAATGGACATTATAGCAGTTGTAAACTTGGAACCTTTTATAAGAGTCATTTTATGACCGTTATAAAATTGACATCTATTTCAATGAGTATTGTTTGAACATTGTAAAATTGTCTTCTATTAGTTCTTATTTATTAATTATTAGTTCTTATTTATTAATTATTAACTATTAATTCTTAGTTCTTAATTATTAATATTAATTATTAAAAATTAATCCTTATTATTTTGTTTAATAATAATCATTTATATTTTTTTAATTACTATTATATTAGTTACTAAAGAATTATTAGGTATAATATATCTAAAAGAAAATCTTTTTATTCTCATATTTCACCATTAGACTATACTGTTGAAACACCTAGAAGTTCAACTTATGAAAGAAAAAATACTGAAGAAGAATTTACTGAAAGAAATAATCCTGTTGAAAAATTACATATAAATAAAAACAATATTGTAAAGGGAGTTTACAATGTTCAAGATGCGGATATAACCGAGATCTGAAATGAATTTCTCTATTTAATGGATAATACAATTAAAATAGATTTTAGTCCTGACTCCCCAGCGAGGCAAAGAATTAAGAATGAATTTAATTTACCATAATGGGAACCTTTTAGAGAATGGTTGTTTGAAAGCTTTTCAAAAGAGGAACAAAATTATTTTCAAAACAAATTTTATGAATTTACATCTGAAAAGAATATATTATTTCCTTTTGTTCTTTGGTTTGTATCATACTACATAGAACAACATATTTCCATAATAGAAAGAGATTACAAGTTGTTGAATGGAAGTATTGTTAAAGGAATTTATCCACTCTAATCATCTTTTCAAATTGATAAAAATGGAAAGATATTAAATTTTAATGCCTTTTCAAAATTGTTTGAAAATGATACTTTACAAGTTACAGTAAAACATATAAATCAAATATTAAAAAAACAAAATTATACAAATTTATACCTAAATATTTTAGGGGAACAAATATGTTCATTACATAATAGAATAGAAGCAGTATATTCTACAACTTGTCAAGGAAAGTATAACGTCCAGATAGAAACTAGAGATTTGATAGATTTAACTGATGTTGTCTCATCCTCAACCCTTCAACCACCTCCTGAAGTTAAAGATTTTAAAATAAGATCAGATAGTGATTTTGAAAAATTCTTGGAAGAAAAATTTAAAGATATGAAGGTAAATACTCTTGAAGAAGAGTTTTCATCTAACCTAGAAAATGCTGATAATTATAAAAAAGTTGTTGAACACGAAATCAATAAACTAGACAAATATGGAAAGCCAAATCAAAGATTATTTTACTATAGTAGACTTTCTCCAATGGATACATTACATGAGGAACAAGATTATATTGTAACTAATAGTTATATTGGTAAACATATTTATGAATAGAATATAGATGGATATTCTGTAAAACAAATTTATAATATGGCTCATTTTATGCTTATGTATAGCACTATTTGCAAAAATAATGGAAATTCTGATGCTACTGTTGCAAAAATGATAGTTGTTGGATTCACAGGCCAACTAAAAGGTTGGTGGGATAATTATCTATCTCCAACAAATAAGAGTGAAATTTATAATACTGTAAAACAAGAAGATGGACAATTAGTATAGAATGCTGTATATACGTTAATAGTTACTATTTTAGAACATTTTACTGGAAGAATATCTGACAATAGCGAAAATACTCGTACACTCTTACAAAATTTAAGATGTAAAACTCTTACGGACTTTAGATGGTATAAAGATACATTTTTAAATAGAGTAACGGAATTACCAGAGAGCAACCGTTCTCGTTGGAAATCAAAATTCATAGACGGCCTTCCTTCTTTATTTGCTGAAAGAGTAAGGAAAGCATTAAGAAAGGATAAAGTTAATATTCCATATGAAAGTTATACTTATGGCAAACTGGTTGGAACTTGTATTCAGGAAGAATTATCATTATGTAATGAAATAAAATTAAATCAACAAATTAAAACACAAAAATTAACAGAAAGAAATCAATTAGGACAATTCTGTAGCCAATTTGGGATGGATATTCCAACCAATAAAAGTAATCATAAAAAACTAAAAAATAATAAGGTTATTGAATCTTCTTATAAAAGGGAAAAGAAACATTATTCTAAGAAATAAGTAGAACAAAAAGCCCAAAGAAAAGAAGAAAGATCAAATAAAAAGAAAAAGAAAATTGTTCATTGTTATAAATGTGGAAAAATTGGACATTATGCAAATAGATGCAAGTTAAAAAGGAAAATTAATAATTTAAATGTTGATAATGAATTAAAAAATACATAATCTAAACTATTACTAAATTCTGATTCAGAAGCCAATACAGAAGATGAAGAATCTAAAACTAATTCTTCTAGTTCAGAAAATTTTGAAGTATTAGATGACGAATCTTTATCTGAAGGATGTTGCGAGCCATGTATGAGTGACCGACCATGTTTGAATCCAATTAGTTGTAATGAAAGTGAAAATGAGGGGTTTTATAAAATTTTGTCACAATTTCAAAGTTTGGATATTAATGTTTTAACTAACAACAATATTTTAGAGTTTCTAAAAAGAGTAAAGGATCCAGAATTAAGATATAAATTAATAGACCAAATTGAAGACATTCCGGAAACAAGCCAAAGTAAAATTTCTTCTCCAAGTATAGAAGTAAAAATATCTCAAAATCCATATTCTATGAATGAAGTTTATAAACTCCTTAAAGAAAGACAAAAGGTAGAATATCCTACAACTATACAAGACCTTACTGAAGAAATTCAAGTCCTTAAGAGAGAAATTCAAGTGATTAAAAATAAAAATAAAGATCTTGATGAAAGAGTATCACTATTAGAAACATCAAGGCAAATTACAACTTTTGACAGTAATCAAGAAAGTTCTTAAGAACAAAGAGACTTTCTATCTACATTAGATATGTTATTTCACAAAAATGGTTTGTCAAGATTACACTTCTAGTTGATAATTACTTTCAAAGGGAATTAACGGCATTGGTTGATAGTGGTGCAGATATGAATGTAATACAAGAAGGATTAATACCCACTAGATATTTTCATAAAACTACAAATTCATTAAGACATGCAGGTGGAGAAAAACTTAAGATAAATTTTAAACTTCCACAAGCTTATATATATGCAAGGACATGTATTCCAACAAGTTTCTTGCTAGTAAAAATATATTACAAACCAGGTAATATTAGGAACACCTTTTATAGACAATATATATCCTATAATTCATGTTGATAACAATGGTATAACAAGAACCTATCAGAATAAATCTATAACATTCTAGTTTATAACAAAACCATTTACAAAGGTTTTACATGAAATCAAAGATCTTGTGACACAAAAAACATTACATTTAAATTTTCTCAAACAAGAAATACATACATTAACAATAGAAGAAAAACTAAAAAAATCCTAAATTACAAGAAAAAATTAAAATGATTTTCAACCTGTTTTCTGCAGAAGTATGTAATGAACATCCAAATGCTTTCTGGAATAGAAAGAAACATATTATTAGTCTTCCTTATGAAGATGATTTTGATGAAAAGAAAATTCCAACTAAAGCAAGACCTTGCCAAATGAATTCTGAATATTTAGAATTATATAAAAAAGAAATTGAGTCTCTTTTACAAAAAGGGTTAATAAGACCTTCACAATCTCCATGGTCTTGTACAACATTTTATGTCAATAAACATAGTGAGCAAGAAAGAGGTGCCCCTAGACTAGTAATAAACTACAAACCTCTTAATAAAGTCCTAAAATGGATAAGACATCTGATCCCTAATAAAAAAGATTTGTTAGATAGATTATTGATGACATTATATTTTCAAAATTTGATTTAAAATCAGGATATTGGCAAATACAAATCGCTGAGTCTGATCAATACATTAATGTTCCTATAGGACATTATGAATGGAGAGTTATGCCATTTGGACTAAAAAATGCTCCTTCAGAATTTCAAAGATTATGAATGATATTTTTATTCCTTATAGTGAATTTATAATTGTTTATATTGATGATATTTTAGTTTTCTCAAAAGATATTGAAACTCATTTTAAACATTTAGACATTTTCAAGAGATAGTGATACAAAATGACTTAGTGATATCTAAACCAAAAATGTCTATTTTTCAGGCTAATGCAAGATTCTTAGGACATAATATAGAAAAAGGAAAGATTATTCCTATAAATAGAAGTATAGAATTTGCCTTGAAATTTCCAGACGAAATAATAGATAAAACTCAATTACAAAGATTTTTAGGAAGTTTAAATTATGTTTCATCCTATTATGTTAATATGGCTAAAGATGCAGCTATTTTATATGAAAGACTTAAAAAGAATCCAGGTCCTTGGATTGACCAACATACGCAAGCTGTAAGAAAAATAAAAGAGAGTAAAAAATCTTCCTTGTCTAATGCTGGCTAATCCAAATTGGCAAAAAATTATTGAGACTGATCCTTCGGATATAGGGTATGGTGGAATTCTAAAGCAACTCGACTCGAAAACAAAACAAGAATATCTTGTAAGATTTCATTCAAGAAAATGGAATAATAGCCAGAAATTTATGCAACTGTTGCAAAAAAAATCCTGGCAATTGTTAAATGTGTGTTAAAATTTCAAGATGATTTGTACAATCAAAAATTTATTATAAAAATCGATTGTAAATCAGCAAAATATATGTTTAACAAGGATTTTAAACATGATGTTTCTAAGCAAATGTTTGCAAGATGGCAAGCTCATTTAGCACCTTTTGATTTTAAAATTATTTATAAAAAAGGAGAAGAAAATAATCTTACTGATTTCTTGACTCGTGAATATTTACAGGATAATGGTACCTAGGGGAAGAGGTAATTTCTCCAGGGGATATCTCTCTAATAGAGGGAGAGGCGGAGGTAATATATTGGCTTAGCATGGAACTAGACAGGTAATAGCAGAAAATATTGCATCAAGTTCATCAAGGAATAATATTCCTATAGATAAAAATGATCCATTATATAAAACGTTTATGGAATTTATAGCAAAAGAAGACTAGTCTGAGACTTATGCTAGTGTCACTGGGAATGAAGATAACGAAGAGACTATAACTTCATATGAAGAGAGTACTTACAAAGAAGTAATACTTCTATTAGAATTTTCTGATCTAAAAAGGGAAGATAATCCTTGGGCCTTAATGCAAAGGTACGTTGATACATCGTCTTATGCTGTCACTTCATACAAGCAAAGAGGCTATTATGAAGCAATTTAAAGGGAACTGAAACGACTGAGATAAAACATTTTCATGGAAATGATCCAAATATTTACGGTTTTAGTAAAATAATAATTAAAAGGTTAATATTACCTGAAGAATGGGGATTATCAGCCCTTAAAGAAAAAGAAATGTTTGTTCCAAAAAAGAAAATTTCTATAAAATTTACCTACTGGGATTATGTAGATGCCTTATACAGAGTGCATCTTTACGAAAATAATAAAAAGAAGCATTCATAGTTTATAAAAATTTGTGGCGAATTATATAAGCGTCCTATTCCAAATTGGTTTGTTCAATGGTGGATAAATTTTGGTCCATCCTTAAAAATCTTACCAGAAAAATTTAAAGAATTATATTGTAACGACCCAGGGTTTTCGGCCTCGAAAATCAACATAAATACCTTTACCGTAACTCATGCCGACCTTCCAACACCGAAAAACACTGGATAGTATTAGAAAGAAATTAGAAGGTGAGATAAGAAAGAAAGAAATATCAGAATAGTAGAAGAAGAAGGAACAACACAACACAGAGTCTCACATCGCAGCGGAAACAAAATATAATATAGAATATAAATCTTTATTGAGAGCTTTAAACTTACAATCATCAGAGTACAACACACATCTGGACAGTTTTGGTAATCTGTCCTCGTATATATATATATATCACACAGCGGAATATCATTCGTCTGAACGTCTTCAGCTCGTCACTGGACTTCACTGTACCTGATCACCTGAACCTGTACATCCGGGCTAACTCGAGCATTTACAAAACACCGGGTCAGTCTGGTGAACCAGAGTGAGATAAACTCGCACAGCAATTTACAGTATCACACAACTTGATTTTAAAGTTAAAATCCTTTCGAAAGAAAAGATAATCGTAAGACCGATCCACACATAAACACGGACGGTTTTTACCTTACGATGACCCAAACCAGTTTTCGAAATCAATATCTTAATCTGATATTATGATAATGTCTAGATACAAATAATTAACAAATCTAGAGGAACGCTTGCATCTCACGCTCCCCGTATATAATATACAATCGAAAATCGCAGGCGCTTATTGGATATTGGATTTCCAACTTGACAAGGTATGGGACCACCTTCCACACGTGTATCTCTAGAGGCGAATACACAGGGTTCAACAAGAACGTCTTGCAACCCGGCCCTCACATGACCGACCACTCATTTCGCTTGAGTGTATCGAATGTATATCACCAACGGTTGGACTCAAACCACCGTTCCCGAATGGGCAGAATCGATAGATTTAGAAACAAAAGGAATTTCTCTAGATAGGTGATTATACACCCTAATGGGAGCGACCCACATAGCCATGCTGCCTGCCGATTTTTGTCATCCCCCAGTTGATGAGGCTTGAGGTTAGAATCTCTTTTACAGCACCTGGCCACCATTCGCTTTGAATGTCACATCGTCAGATCCTCTGGACATCACTAATTGACGTCCACAAAAATACTCTAGTTATTTGGCTAGAGAAAACCATTTCTCCGCCATCAACTATGGTACGTTTGAAGAAATCAACGTACGTAATCTCCTTTGGAAATACTTTATCAGACACTCGTCCATACAAGTCATCCAGGAACAGGATGAACCGAAGGCACTCTCCTACTGCATCTCATATAAGAATCACCCCATGGATCAGTAGCGAGTAGTCCTTGCAACCCGTGGATTCCCAACCACGACCGAACCACAGTTCATCTCTAGGAGCTCACCGAAGATTATTAGTAGTCCTTCCGCTTATGAAGATCCACGGCCTTCAATGCTCCATCTCGACCATCTTCAATTATCTTTACGTATTTGTTGGTCGGAATGGTTTTCGAATATAAATTTGATCCCGGTCTTTCCATACCAACAATCGTATTGGTCAGGTTTTGATAGTCGGTGATTTAACTATCAAATAACACATGTGTCAATAAAATGATATCACTGATTCAGTGCTTGGCAGGACACGGCCCTTAAAAATATATTTAACAAAATCGTTAATCAATTCTAATATTCAACTTTACTCTCTTCGCTTGACTCTAGATCGCAGCGATCACAATGGTTACGCCTGATTCCCTCAGGAAACATCCGACCGCCGTAGGCTATCCGCAGCCCTGCGAATTACGCTAGCAGTCGTATGCAATGGCAACTCTTTCTGACTAATTACGTTTGATTAACTCTACTATATTCGATCAACTCCAATTAAATAACAATTGTTCGATATAAATCTGAAATCAATATTGTTATTCCTTTTTAAACCAATATTGCAATATTCCTTACTTTCCCAAATCCTATCATTAGAGTTCAGTATTCCTTGTATAAGATAAAACCAATTCGTCACCTTCACTCAACATCAAGCTAATACCGTTCCTTGATAATAGTGCGGCCAACCAAGTTGGGGTATTTTAGTTACCTCTCAGACCTTGATCGACCCGTTCTTACCTCAGAATAATATTAGCTTTATCACATCACTATCGATACAAAATCTCGTTTCAAATCTTGATTTCAAATCTGGGTTATTCAACCTTTCTTATATTTGAAACTCTTGTGTTCGAACATCTCATCACTTAACCCCTTTCAAGTATCATTCCATTTCGGATTCGCCCTACTTAAATCGAGGCATTAAGTAAAACTCTTCTTTTAAATCTTTATACTTGTCTACTAACTTTACTTACCAAGTTTGTCGATCACTTGGGTCATAAACACCCCATAATTTCTTAATCGAACTTTATCTCCTTTAATTATTTCTTACTCGACTTTGAATTTTAATCATTTCTTTAAATCCTTTTCAATTAAAAGGAAAATTTGTTTTACCATTTAACCATATCAAAATCTAGTTGACTTTGCTCAAATCTAAAATAGGGTTATTATTACTCTTACACGCTTCCTCAAACACAATTTAGGTTATTAACAATAACCAGTTCAATATTCTCTTTAGATTTTAGTTAATCGAAGATTAACAAATATCTAACTCTACTCGTTACACTTTAACGAATATTTAAATCAATATCTATCCCTTTTGTTCATTTTATTCGAACTGGTGGATTTTACCAACCGTATAAATCAGCTAACAGTTAACTGAATTCCCTTGTCATTACCCTTTCCTTAAATTCATCAAATAACTTAATTTATAAAAATCAACTTTTAATTGTTTAAAAACAAATTATCCAAGTAACCAACCCGTATTTAAACCCTTGGGTTTTTCTCTGTTGTCAACTTGTACAAACTCTTCCTTTATCCCTTTTCTTTATAAAATCATTTAAAAACCAATTATAACTCATTTCGTAAATAATAAATATTTATTTCCTTTTTATAACTTCAATTCAAATAATATATTTAAAAACCTGTTTCCAGTTATAAAAATAGATTTTATAACTTATCTCGTCGGTTTACTTGACGGTAGATCGATATTTATAAAATATTAAATTCACAGGCCATGTACTGCCAACCACTCAACCAATAATACCCATTGGTTTAAACCAAACAAATGGTAAATCATCAGGTCAATATTCAACCATCAAAACAATTCCGTAACGGTCTCATAACAGTTTATAACGACACTTCAAGGTCGACCACAACAATCAATCAAACAATTCATTTATTAAAAACACGTTTATTTTATAAACGTGACCAATGAGGTAACTTACCTCAATTGGAACCAATCGTTAAAAATAACGATTTGGATTTCACTGAAATTAAACGACGTTTAATTTCATCAGTTTAACCATAACTGAATATATCAGCAATCAGTCAATCACTAGCAATCATAGCACACAAAAATAAAAACCCAACTTATAAAATATAAGCGGGAAATAACTGAGTGAGATTAACTCACCTTTGAATTGATTTCGATGAATCATCCTGTTTTCAGTTGAATTGAACGACATTTCATTTTTCTGAAAAATCTAGCTGCTGCCTGTCCTACTCTGACCTCAACCATCGCGTAGTACTCGTCTTTACGGTCCCGACATATTTCGTTTCGTCGAAATCTGATTTAATTTGCATTTTATATTAATATTTGAATTTTATAAAACCTTTGAACTAATTAAACTCTAAAAGAAATAAAATAAATAAAAAGCTTTACCTTTAAACCCGTTCAGCCCAACCCGAATAAGCCCAAACCCGCCCCCTCTTATAACCCTAAAACAATCGATCCCTCATTCCTCTCAAACCCTCAGGCCTTCAAACTCCTCCGCCGCCACAAATGGAGGAAAGGAAATACCCTCCCGAGACCAAAGTCCATCGCTCCACGTTGCTGCCTCGGCCTCACCTCCACTTGCTCCGCTATCCCCAGAACGCGACCGAAACTCTGCCGCCACAGCAACTTTCAACGGACGAGACCAACCCTACCATTTAGAAGCTAAGTATTTTTATTCCCAAATTAATTTCTGTTATTTTGTTTTCGGTTTCGATTTCTGTTGTGTTCGAACTTTTTTGTTCATCTTGAACTGAGTTGATTTTCTTTTGAGGTTGAACCCATCGTGAGTATTTATACTAGTGAACGATCCTTATAAGGTCACGGTAAATCTCGAATTGTGATATCCTAAGTTTAGACTTAGCTGTATATAGATCCTAGGTGCTATGAAATGTGACCGAACTGTTGATATTGGGACATGGATGTTGCGTGCTGTTTAATGGGGGGGGGAGGTACAGATTGTGTTATGTTTCCCATGTGCAAAAATTCTGCTCAGATTTACACCACCATACTGTCTCTATAGGTTAAGTTATAAAATTACATGTATTGTCTGTCTGCTATATGAAAGCATTGGATTTTTCCCCATTTTGAAGATTTGAACTGTGACAGGTCTATCCTGTATCTAATATGGCAGACAGTTCTTGTATAGATACAGCTATTATACATAGTCTGTTTGGGTTGTCATGAAGCTTTAAATTTGTTTATTTCATTTTCAGATTTGCATTGGGATATAGCAGGACAGTTTATAGATTTGTATAAAAGGTTCTCTGAATATATATATGGATATATATGTAGATTTGATTTGGTTTTGTACTGTTTTCATTTCAGGAAAGAACGTGGCTTTGTATTTTAAAAAAAAAAAAAGATTTTTTTAATAGATTTGATACGGCAGGATGGTTTGTACAGCTTCTTTGATCAGAACCAAAGATTTTGCTGTTTACTTTCGATTCAAAGATTTGATGTAACAAGATATATACATATCTGTTTTCCTTTTTCTGTGCATTTAGCTGTTAAAAAAAAATATATAGCTGTCTAGCTATTTCTTAGGTGAGTGTTTGATCTTTCATTTCAGTTTTTCTTTTTCAGATTTACATGTGGTATTTTTTTTTTCTCTTTTTATTTGGAATCATCCCTACTCTATATCTATATTAGCTAGCTACTCATAGCTGTATCTTTTTCTTCTTCTTTCAGGTTGATATGGGGTGATCGAAGACATGGCATTTATGAGGAGATTCTTGTTGTGAATTTTCTTTCATTTGTATATGAAATTTTCTGTACATATTATATGTAGTACTTATTACCATACAATTAGGCTTATATGTTGTATTTTGGATCTGGCGCATGATGTATGTAAATGGAAGCTATTGCTAATAATCATGTTTAGCGTGACTTGATGGTATTGTATCAAGTGTTTGATATCGTAATATATTTTGGTTACATTGTTTCTTGTATTATTCTCATTGGAGATTTTCCTACTTCATATATATATTTAGTTCTTTATTTTATTTACTAACGTTCTTTAATAGCCGTTCTTGTATTATATTTTTTTTTTCTTTTCCCTTCATTTTACTGTCGCAGCTTTTCCATGATCTGTTTTCCTTTAGGGAAGTTTGCTTCTAGTTTCTTAGTGAAAGAAACAAAATAAGCTACTGCATTGAATTTGAAATGAAATTGTTATTTACTTTGTATGCCCTCCCAACTGATATGTAATGATTTCAGATGATTAGCCGAATGAGAAGGTTGATGGATATATACTGAAAACGTAAGTTGTGTGAATGTTGTACACAAGTTATGGGTTATTCATATATACTTTTCTAGCGTTGATCCAATACAAATTAAATTTCAAACCAGCTTAATTGAATGGTAATAAACCAATATTATTGTATAACTTCAAATAAACTCAACATTATAAAATATTTGGTTTAAACGAATATTCAGTAACTATTAATAATATTTTAAATATTCAAATTAAAAATGGTCAAATCCCATTAATTAAACTCAAATAAATATTTTAAATAAATAAAATACTTTAAACAAAAGGTCAGAAAATACAGGACATTACATTCTTTCCCCCTTAAAATAATTTCGTCCTCGAAATTGCTAAGGTAAGAAAATGTTGTAAACCCCATAAAAATTTCCTCAGTTTATTTAATGCTTATCAATCCATGGATATACTATATTCAATCAAGCAAACAACAATTAATCAACAAATCAAGGCACAACAAACTAAATCCAATCAATTTATATTTAATTTTATACAACACATTCAAATATCAATTGATTGATATTCGATTAATTTTCATTTAATTAAACTCCCAAATCAATTTCATTTAATTACAACAATGTTTCTTAATTTTATTTTCACTATCATTATTAATTATTTAATTCAATTTCACTTAACCCCGTTAAGTTTCAACTTCAAAAATTTCAACCAAATTTCGAATTCCATTCAAATATTTGAGTTTTATTCAAATCAATCAACATACGATACTTCAATAATTTCATAAAATTACTTCTTTTCTATATAAAAATAAATTTTGGGTAAAATTATTTCATTTACCCTCTTTACAACAATATTGTGCCCCTTATCAGTTCAACGCTTTTCAACACTTGAACCGATCAACAACACAATACAAAACATTTTTATATAAAATTCACAAATACGCTCTCATATATATACACTCAAACTCAATCTAGGGTATTACTAACCCCATCTCTATCGAGTTATACCACAGAGCCAAGGTTATTACTAAACCAATAGCTCTGATACCACTGTAACGACCCAGGGTTTTCGGCCTCGAAAATCAACATAAATACCTTTATCGTAACTCATGCCGACCTTCCAACACCGAAAAACACTGGATAGTATTAGAAAGAAATTAGAAGGTGAGATAAGAAAGAAAGAAATATCAGAATAGTAGAAGAAGAAGGAACAACACAACACAGAGTCTCACATCGCAGCGGAAACAAAATATAATATAAAATATAAATCTTTATTGAGAGCTTTAAACTTACAATCATCAGAGTACAACACACATCTGGACAGTTTTGGTAATCTGTCCTCATATATATATATATATATATATATATATATATATCACACAGTGGAATATCATTCGTCTGAACGTCTTCAGCTCGTCACTGGACTTCACGGTACCTGACCACCTGAACCTGTACATCCGGGCTAACCCGAGCATTTACAAAACACCGGGTCAGTCTGGTGAACCAGAGTGAGATAAACTCGCACAGCAATTTACAGTATCACACAACTTGATTTTAAAGTTAAAATCCTTTCGAAAGAAAAGATAATCGTAAGACCGATCCACACATAAACACGGACGGTTTTTACCTTACGATGACCCAAACCAGTTTTCGAAATCAATATCTTAATCTGATATTATGATAATGTCTAGATACAAATAATTAACAAATCTAGAGGAACGCTTGCATCTCACGCTCCCCGTATATAATATACAATCGAAAATCGCAGGCGCTTATTGGATATTGGATTTCCAACTTGACAAGGTATGGGACCACCTTCCGCACGTGTATCTCTAGAGGCGAATACACAGGGTTCAACAAGAACGTCTTGCAACCCGGCCCTCACATGACCGACCACTCATTTCGCTTGAGTGTATCGAATGTATATCACCAACGGTTGGACTCAAACCACCGTTCCCGAATGGGCAGAATCGATAGATTTAGAAACAAAAGGAATTTCTCTAGATAGGTGATTATACACCCTAATGGGAGCGACCCATATAGCCATGCTGCCTGCCCGATTGTTGTCATCCCCCAGTTGATGAGGCTTGAGGTTAGAATCTCTTTTACAGCACCTGGCCACCATTCGCTTTGAATGTCACATCGTCAGATCCTCTGGACATCACTAATTGACGTCCACAAAAATACTCTAGTTATTTGGCTAGAGAAAACCATTTCTCCGCCATCAACTATGGTACGTTTGAAGAAATCAACGTACGTAATCTCCTTTGGAAATACTTTATCAGACACTCGTCCATACAAGTCATCCAGGAACAGGATGAACCGAAGGCACTCTCCTACTGCATCTCATATAGGAATCACCCCATGGATCAGTAGCGAGTAGTCCTTGCAACCCGTGGATTCCCAACCACGACCGAACCACAGTTCATTTCTAGGAGCTCACCGAAGATTATTAGTAGTCCTTCCGCTTATGAAGATCCACGGCCTTCAATGCTCCATATCGACCATCTTCAATTATCTTCACGTATTTGTTGGTCGGAATGGTTTTCGAATATAAATTCGATCCTGGTCTTTCCATACCAACAATCGTATTGGTCAGGTTTTGATAGTCGGTGATTTAACTATCAAATAACACATGTGTCAATAAAATGATATCACTAATTCAGTGCTTGGCATGACACGGCCCTTAAAAATATATTTAACAAAATCGTTAATCAATTCTAATATTCAACTTTACTCTCTTCGCTTGACTCTAGATCGCAGCGATCACAATGGTTACGCCTGATTCCCTCAGGAAACATCCGACTGCCGTAGGCTATCCGCAGCCCTGCGAATTACGCTAGCAGTCGTATGCAATGGCAACTCTTTCTGACTAATTACGTTTGATTAACTCTACTATATTCGATCAACTCCAATTAAATAACAATTGTTCGATATAAATCTGAAATCAATATTGTTATTCCTTTTTAAACCAATATTGCAATATTCCTTACTTTCCCAAATCCTTGCATTAGAGTTCAGTATTCCTTGTATAAGATAAAACCAATTCATCACCTTCACTCAACATCAAGCTAATACCGTTCCTTGATAATAGTGCGGCCAACCAAGTTGGGGTATTTTAGTTACCTCTCAGACCTTGATCGACCCGTTCTTACCTCAGAATAATATTAGCTTTATCACATCACTATCGATACAAAATCTCGTTTCAAATCTTGATTTCAAATCTGGGTTATTCAACCTTTCTTATATTTGAAACTCTTGTGTTCGAACATCTCATCACTTAACCCCTTTCAAGTATCATTCCATTTCGGATTCGCCCTACTTAAATCGAGGCATTAAGTAAAACTCTTCTTTTAAATCTTTATACTTGTCTACTAACTTTACTTACCAAGTTTGTCGATCACTTGGGTCATAAACACCCCATAATTTCTTAATCGAACTTTATCTCCTTTAATTATTTCTTACTCGACTTTGAATTTTAATCATTTCTTTAAATCCTTTTCAATTAAAAGGAAAATTTGTTTTACCATTTAACCATATCAAAATCTAGTTGACTTTGCTCAAATCTAAAATAGGGTTATTATTACTCTTACACGCTTCCTCAAACACAATTTAGGTTATTAACAATAACCAGTTCAATATTCTCTTTAGATTTTAGTTAATCGAAGATTAACAAATATCTAACTCTACTCGTTACACTTTAACGAATATTTAAATCAATATCTATCCCTTTTGTTCATTTTATTCGAACTGGTGGATTTTACCAACCGTATAAATCAGCTAACAGTTAACTGAATTCCCTTGTCATTACCCTTTCCTTAAATTCATCAAATAACTTAATTTATAAAAATCAACTTTTAATTGTTTAAAAACAAATTATCCAAGTAACCAACCCGTATTTAAACCCTTGGGTTTTTCTCTGTTGTCAACTTGTACAAACTCTTCCTTTATCCCTTTTCTTTATAAAATCATTTAAAAACCAATTATAACTCATTTCGTAAATAATAAATATTTATTTCCTTTTTATAACTTCAATTCAAATAATATATTTAAAAACCTGTTTCCAGTTATAAAAATAGATTTTATAACTTATCTCGTCGGTTTACTTGACGGTAGATCGATATTTATAAAATATTAAATTCACAGGCCATGTACTGCCAACCACTCAACCAATAATACCCATTGGTTTAAACCAAACAAATGGTAAATCATCAGGTCAATATTCAACCATCAAAACAATTCCGTAACGGTCTCATAACAGTTTATAACGACACTTCAAGGTCGACCACAACAATCAATCAAACAATTCATTTATTAAAAACACGTTTATTTTATAAACGTGACCAATGAGGTAACTTACCTCAATTGGAACCAATCGTTAAAAATAACGATTTGGATTTCACTGAAATTAAACGACGTTTAATTTCATCAGTTTAACCATAACTGAATATATCAGCAATCAGTCAATCACTAGCAATCATAGCACACAAAAATAAAAACCCAACTTATAAAATATAAGCGGGAAATAACTGAGTGAGATTAACTCACCTTTGAATTGATTTCGATGAATCATCCTGTTTTCAGTTGAATTGAACGACATTTCATTTTTCTGAAAAATCTAGCTGCTGCCTGTCCTACTCTGACCTCAACCATCGCGTAGTACTCGTCTTTACGGTCCCGACATATTTCGTTTCGTCGAAATCTGATTTAATTTGCATTTTATATTAATATTTGAATTTTATAAAACCTTTGAACTAATTAAACTCTAAAAGAAATAAAATAAATAAAAAGCTTTACCTTTAAACCCGTTCAGCCCAACCCGAATAAGCCCAAACCCGCCCCCTCTTATAACCCTAAAACAATCGATCCCTCATTCCTCTCAAACCCTCAGGCCTTCAAACTCCTCCGCCGCCACAAATGGAGGAAAGGAAATACCCTCCCGAGACCAAAGTCCATCGCTCCACGTTGCTGCCTCGGCCTCACCTCCACTTGCTCCGCTATCCCCAGAACGCGACCGAAACTCTGCCGCCACAGCAACTTTCAACGGACGAGACCAACCCTACCATTTAGAAGCTAAGTATTTTTATTCCCAAATTAATTTCTGTTATTTTGTTTTCGGTTTCGATTTCTGTTGTGTTCGAACTTTTTTGTTCATCTTGAACTGAGTTGATTTTCTTTTGAGGTTGAACCCATCGTGAGTATTTATACTAGTGAACGATCCTTATAAGGTCACGGTAAATCTCGAATTGTGATATCCTAAGTTTATACTTAGCTGTATATAGATCCTAGGTGCTATGAAATGTGACCGAACTGTTGATATTGGGACATGGATGTTGCGTGCTGTTTAATGGGGGGGAGGTACAGATTGTGTTATGTTTCCCATGTGCAAAAATTCTGCTCAGATTTACACCACCATACTGTCTCTATAGGTTAAGTTATAAAATTACATGTATTGTCTGTCTGCTATATGAAAGCATTGGATTTTTCCCCATTTTGAAGATTTGAACTGTGACAGGTCTATCCTGTATCTAATATGGCAGACAGTTCTTGTATAGATACAGCTATTATACATAGTCTGTTTGGGTTGTCATGAAGCTTTAAATTTGTTTATTTCATTTTCAGATTTGCATTGGGATATAGCAGGACAGTTTATAGATTTGTATAAAAGGTTCTCTGAATATATATATGGATATATATGTAGATTTGATTTGGTTTTGTACTGTTTTCATTTCAGGAAAGAACATGGCTTTGTATTTTAAAAAAAAAAAAGATTTTTTTAATAGATTTGATACGGCAGGATGGTTTGTACAGCTTCTTTGATCAGAACCAAAGATTTTGCTGTTTACTTTCGATTCAAAGATTTGATGTAACAAGATATATACATATCTGTTTTCCTTTTTCTGTGCATTTAGCTGTTAAAAAAAATATATAGCTGTCTAGCTATTTCTTAGGTGAGTGTTTGATCTTTCATTTCAGTTTTTCTTTTTCAGATATACATGTGGTATTTTTTTTTTCTCTTTTTATTTGGAATCATCCCTACTCTATATCTATATTAGCTAGCTACTCATAGTTGTATCTTTTTCTTCTTCTTTCAGGTTGATATGGGGTGATCGAAGACATGGCATTTATGAGGAGATTCTTGTTGTGAATTTTCTTTCATTTGTATATGAAATTTTCTGTACATATTATATGTAGTACTTATTACCATACAATTAGGCTTATATGTTGTATTTTGGATCTGGCGCATGATGTATGTAAATGGAAGCTATTGCTAATAATCATGTTTAGCGTGACTTGATGGTATTGTATCAAGTGTTTGATATCGTAATATATTTTGGTTACATTGTTTCTTGTATTATTCTCATTGGAGATTTTCCCACTTCATATATATATTTAGTTCTTTATTTTATTTACTAACGTTCTTTAATAGTCGTTCTTGTATTATATATTTTTTTTCTTTTCCCTTCATTTTACTGTCGCAACTTTTCCATGATCTGTTTTCCTTTAGGGAAGTTTGCTTCTAGTTTCTTAGTGAAAGAAACAAAATAAGCTACTACATTGAATTTGAAATGAAATTGTTATTTACTTTGTATGCCACTCCCAACTGATATGTAATGATTTCAGATGATTAGCCGAATGAGAAGGTTGATGGATATATACTGAAAACGTAAGTTGAGTGAATGTTGTACACAAGTTATGGGTTATTCATATATACTTTTCTAGCGTTGATCCAATACAAATTAAATTTCAAACCAGCTTAATTGAATGGTAATAAACCAATATTATTGTATAACTTCAAATAAACTCAACATTATAAAATATTTGGTTTAAACGAATATTCAGTAACTATTAATAATATTTTAAATATTCAAATTAAAAATGGTCAAATCCCATTAATTAAACTCAAATAAATATTTTAAATAAATAAAATACTTTAAACAAAAGGTCAGAAAATACAGGACATTACATATATTCTGACTGGATTGATCTTCCACCAAAAATAATTGAAATTAATGAGCAAAGACATTGGATTGAAGGTATGTCACCAATGTATTTCTTCATAGAATTCTCAATCCCATATATTTGGAAATGGATACCAGAAATAAGTACTACTCAACAAGGTATTCCTTGTCTGATAAGGTGTTCATTTACTAAATTTTGGGAAAAACTAATGAAGATTGATAAGTCTACTAGAGAAATATTTGGTCATGAGCTTATTCTTCTAATAGAAGAAAAGATAAGAATTTATCAACAACAAAAATTGTTGAAGCAGCAGAAAGATTCCCCTAGTCCTTTTGAACACATCAGCAAAAGGCTACAGATGTAGAAAGGTATAGCAACAAGGGAAGATATCATCCAGTGCTACTTAGAAGAAATAAAAAAAGACTTGGTTAAAACTCTAAAAATTGAAGAGTCAAAATCTGATACGTCCATGATATCATCCAAAGGGAAAGAAGTTGTTGATGAATCACAAGATGACCTTCTCGATGAAGAAGAAGACATTGATGCGGTATTTGAATAGTTCAAAGAAAATTTTCTGGGGAAAACAACAAGTTAAAGCAAATCTGCTAATCAGACATCTAGAAGCGTTAGCCGCAAAAATAAAGATAAGTATTAAGTGATAAAGTAAAGCATTAAAGGAAGCTACAGAAAGATAAGGATAGATAATGACAGAACTTGGAAGTTTATATACGTGGGCAGACAACATTTGGATGGATATAGCCACTTTATATTAAGTCGGCGTAAAAAGTAAGTCGGTTTAAGTTTATTATTAGTTTATGTATTAAAGTTTGTACGAGTCTGTAACTAAAGTCGGTATGTATTATAAATAGAGGGTTCCCCCAGTATGGAACAGAGAACTGAGAGTGTGTTGTAAATAAGTGTCTATACTCCAAAGTCTTGTAAGCATGCTGTACTACTGGAATAAAAGAAAAAGTTTGTTGCAATTTTCCTGTAAGTCTTTCTTACTTTTACTTTTTTTTATTAAGTTTAATATCATTATTGTGTTTGTTATAGCATGAATGGCAGGCTAAATCCTTATGTGTTGAATTATATCATGTTTGCTTATATGTATGCATGTGTTCTAATATCAGACATGTAAAGTAAAATAAGGTATATGTACCAAAACACTGAAATTCAGTCTAAAATGAGATAATATGCAGTTGTCAGAAGAATGAATATGTTAAGGTTAAAATTTTAAAGCTAGGTTGTGAAGATTCTCTGGCAATGACAATTTGGAAAACATGTAGTGCTATAATGCCCGTTGTTTGTGGTGTTAATTTGGGCTTTTATTTGGCACATGTGTTCCATCCAGATTGTTGTTAGACGGATTGTGTTCATGTAAAATTCCTACTAACATTTAGCTTTAAAAGGTTTTACATTAACATGTTTATCTAAGTTGATGCTGCATGGTATTTCAAGTTGGTCACTGAATTCTAGTGTTTCGGCCAGAGACTTTATTTTACTTGATCCTGTAAACACCACCATATCCAGTATTTTTTGCCCAGTTACTGTAGCTTTCCTGATTTTTGTGCACTGTAGCTTCCTTTAGCAGTCATTGTAGCTCCGGAATTTACTACGGTTACTGTAGCAGCCCGGCTCTTTGCCTATTCTAGATTGTAGTGCTGCGTTTGGTAGGGTGTTAATAATGTAATGGTCAATTATTTAGCAATAATTATTGTTTATTAGTCTTAATTATTATTACTAATTTTTTAATATTAATTTTTAATATTAATTTTTAATATTAATTATTAAATATAAATTATTAATTACTGATTATTAAATATTATATATTACTTTTATTTATTAATTATTACTTATTTCCTCTTAATTGAATGTTAATTATTATGTAATTATTGAATATTAATAGTAATTATAATTGTTAATTGATAAATATCTAATATTAATTATTTAATCTTTATTATTATTGTTTAATTAATTATTTTTAGTTTTAATTGTTAATATTAATTATTAAAAATTAATTTTCATTCATAGTTATGTGATAGTCATTATTCATTATTATATTATTTATTGAATAATAATCATTATTCATTATTATATTAATTATTGAACAGTAAATTTTTCATATTTCAAATTAAAATTTTGTCTAATTATAGATTAACTAATTATTAATAGTCGATATTAATAACTAACTATATTTAAGAAAAATCGATTTTTAAAAAATACACAAAGTTCAATATGTAATTATTAACTAATTCAACACAATTGAAAACATAATCAACACGTAATATTCGTGAGAGAAGATAGTCACATGTGAAAGCCAATAAATGGGAATGGAAATAATAACTTGTATGGTAATGTTTATATTCTTTGAATTTCAGGATTCTTTAATATATAAAATTTCTTATTTTTAAATCATGAAGTTTTTACAAAATTTTATATTTATTTCAAATTATGAAAACTTTAAAGTTTATATTTAAATTTCGTATTTATTTTAGAAAATAAAAAAGTTCTAAATTTTGAATTAATACGTATTAAATTTTTTAATTGTAATTATTACTAGACAATACAATTTAGTTCTTAATTATTAGAAATTATTTAATAATCACTGATTATTAAAGATTACTTATCTATATTATTAATTATTATTACCTCTTAATTATTAATTAATCAATACCAACTATTGATTTTTATTTACTATTAATAGTAATTATTTATTTTTTGTTATTAGTATATTATTATTACATTAAGTATTTTAAATTTATTTTTATTTATCAATTACCTAGTAAAAACATAATAGTAAAACATTTTATGATGAATAAGCATACCAGTCCCTTGCGAATCCCTTGAAAATCTGCTACAAAATAGCTTCAAAAAAATAAATGATGGTAAATTATCTCCAATTGCAATGGAATTCAGCGACGAAAAAATGGCGATGTTAAACTGTTGCAATTTGCTATGGTTTAGCGATAGAAATCAGAACTCGACTGTAATATTTTAACACAAGTTGAAATAAAAAATCCTAGAAAATATCCCTTATAGATTTCATGAAAATCCGTCGCTAATTTACAACAGAAATTTCCGCTGCTAAAATCTGCAGCTATTTACGATTTTTCTTGTAGTGCCAGAATTTCAATGGTAACTTTGCTTGAGCTAATAGAGTTAAACATGTTTCTACTATATGTATATGCTTTCTTTCAACAAGTCCATTTTGCTCAGAAGTATGTGGGAAGGTAATTCTATGAATTATCCCTTTTTTAGAAAATAATCCTTTAATGGTTTATACTCTGCACCACCATCAGACTGAAACACTTTGACTTGTGAATTTGTTTCCTTTTAGCTTATGTAATAAAATGCATTACTATGTTACATGTGTCAGATTTTGACTTTAAAAGATATATCAGGAAAATCTACTGTAAGCATCCACAAAAGATATATAATAATTAAAACCATCATCTGAATTAATTGGTATTGGACCCCATAGGTTAGTGGCAATCAATTCAAGTGGTTTTGTGTATTCAGTAGTAGAACTAGTAAAGGTAACTTATGAGATTTTCCCATTTGACAGCATGTTCATAAGTATGGTAAAGAAATATCTTCACATTTAACATTGTTATCAACATAACTTGTTTTGTAACACTTGCACTAGTATGACCTAGTTTGCTATGCCATATATCAAACACACTAATTTCTTTTTCAGAAATTTTACCACTGAAATAACAATTCAGCGTTCCTCTTTTATCACTTCCACATGGATTTTGATTGAACTTGTACAGCCCATTGACTTCGTTTCCCTACAATAAGATTTTCTTAGTCCGAATGTCTTTGATTAGGCAATATTCAAGATAAAATTCAAAGAACACATGATTATCCTGAGCAAATTGTGATACACTTAAGAGATTTTTCTTTATATCAGGTACTGTCAATAAGTTTTTCAAAAGTAAATTTCTATTACCATTTAACATACCACAACCAGTATGAGTAATGAAAATAGACTTACCTTCCCCATGCTAACAGACTAATTACCTCTGTATTCCTTGCATCCCAGATAAAGATTTCCAAATTGTTTGTTAAATGGTTGGTTGCCCCTGAATTGGGTACCATCTCTCATCATTTATGTGTTCAGGTCTGGTAGTTTCTTCACTACTTGCATTTTTTCCTTCATTCTGATTAGCCTGATCATTTTGCATTTGTGCAACATTTGAATTTGCATTACTTCTTTGATTATTTGAGGACTGGTTGGGTGTAAACTTTGGTTAAATCTGAAACAGCATTTGAATGTTGTGTGTCCAACCCTCTCACAAATTTGACACTTAGGTCTGTTGTTATTATTACTTCTGCCTCTACCTCTTCCTCTCTATTGTTAAAACCTCCTCTTTGTTTGTTTTGACGAGATCTCTAATCTATGTTTCTATAACTATTAGCATAGTTAATCAATAAATCAGTTTCTTGAGGTTTCTTGCTTTCCAGTCTTGTCTCGTGTGATAGGAGAATATAGTGCACCCCTTCCAGAGGTGGCGTAGTTCTTTGTGATGAGATAATCGCCTCAACAGCCTCATATTCATTGCTTAGGCCATTCAAGATATTCAATACTTGCTCAGATTCAGTGACTCTGTGGCCTGTTGCCTCAAGTTGATCACTTAAGGTTTTCATTTTTGAGAGGTATTCTCTCATAGTATTATTGTCTTTCTTGGCATTCTGAATCTGTCTTCTAAAATGCATTATCTTTGCAGAAGATTATGCATTAAGTTCTTCTTTACATTTGTCCATATATTTTTAGAGCTTTTACATCCAATGACTTGAGAAATCAGATTATTGCTAATACTTGATAATAACCATGCACTAATCAATCTATCTTGTCTATGGTACTTTACAAATTCCTCATTTGGGTTCACTATGTTTTTTTGATTGGTAACATATGCAGAGGGCATGGGTAAAGTGTCATAAACGTATCCTTCAAGTCCATATCCCTGAATAGTTGTTTCTACTTGATATTTCCAATTCAAATAATTTGTTTCATCAAGTTTTATGGAGATTAATTTGGTTGGAGGACTAATAATGGTTTTAACTAATTGATCTACATGTGTGGGAATAATGGTTGGCTGAACTTGTGATGATGAGGCAGAATTAGTTCCAGATCTGTCACCCATGATGACAGAGAAATATATCAAGAAGAAAAAAATAAATGAAACACTTAGTTGATCAAATTTAGAATGCCAAAATGAGGTTGCAGTTCAACTGTGACTTGCAATCAGGAGAGTAACTAATCTCATTAGTATGGCAGCACTTTTGAATTGAGTTCTTGATTTTTTGGTGGCTTGAATTTTGAATTTGATCTTCTTGGTGTTTTCTTTTTGATTATCAAGATTTGTTGCAGCCAGTGATGGTTGCTCGGCGAGACTTAGATCTGATGCAGCCAGTGATAACTGCTTGGCGAGGCACAGATCTGCTGCAGCCAGTGACTATGTCTTGACGTGGCATTGATCTTGATGATCACAAAAACTCTCAAGTGATAAGTTTGATCACTTTGATGAGAGGAATCCCGAAACGATGAAGTTACTTTGATGGGGATGATGCAACACAACTTTTACTGATATTCAGATGCAGATCTAGCTGTTAAGCTCTTGCTCTGATACTATAAAAGAATCTAAAAATAAAAATTGAATGAATTTATTTCTATTTCTAATAGATTACGAGAATGCTTCAGAAAGCCTTTGTTTCAGAAATGAAAAACTGAAAGATAAGTTTGTATTTTTGATACAGAGAATAATGTACATTGTAAACTATTTATAATTGTACATTGTAACGTTATATGTGATATTTGGATGTTGATTTCTCTGCAGCCCATATAACTTTATGTTGACTCTAAGCTTTGGGCTTTGGCTTGTTACATCGTATCATTTATTCATTTTATTTCTCACCATCAACTCTCAGTGTGACAGATGCATGCGCAGTCCTTGCACCTGAGTCAAAGCAAATCCCACCTTTGACGACCCCATTATCCGTCAAAATATTCGCAAGCATCCTTCCAAATTCATCATCTCCCTACTTTCCGACGAAGGTGTTGTGAAGAAATTTTAATTCAAGACCGCTTAAATCAAAAATCCCCAACGCCGCGGAAAATGAGATCGTGGTAATAGTGCAAAAACAACCAATCAAACAATCTCAGTCTTATCCAAGCCAATCACAATCACCAAACAATGAAAATAATAGAGCAATAACGATAAACTAGATCACACAGAATTTATAGTGGTTCCACCGACGTCTTGTCAGTGTACGTCCACTTTGAGAGAGAAACCTTTATTAATATCAATAGAAGAGTACAAGAGATTGATTACAATGATCAAATTTACTAGAAAAATTTGATTTTGTGGAGAAAGGAATTGAAGAAGATTAGGATTGCCTAAACCCTAATTAGAATAAACCTTGATCTAATCTCTTGATTTTGTTGTACCTCCCCCTTTTGAATCCGATGTAGCTTATATAAGCATAGGGAAATATTTGGTAATTCCCAAAATTTCCTCTAGATCCGAAATATCCGAAATATCCTCCAGATCCAAAATATCCTCCAGATCCTAAATATCCTCCACATCTGAAAATATCCTCTAGATCCTAAATATCCTCCAGATCCTAAATATCCCGAAATATCCTCCAGATCCTAAATATCCCAAAATATCCTCCAGATCCGAAATTTCCTCCTCATTCTAACACATAGTATCACATACTTCAACACTCCACCTCGATACTATATCCATCTACATCAAAAAATTTAATGCACCTAAGCATTTCCTTCTATCTTCAATCAAGAAAGCTTGAATGTTTCCCCAATGAACTCCGGCATAGCCATCACCCATTGCACTTCACTAACAAAGTTCAGGCTGTCCCCACTCGTCAATGAAGTGTTGAAACATCCAATTTCAAACCAGTCTCACCAAAAGATAATGTACTCGAGAGTGAAAACGAGTACTTACCATGAAGATAGAACACCAACCTCTCACCAATACTCTTCCACATCCAAGTTTCTCTCTCAACTGTGCCACCACGTGGCACCTAGCATCTCTCCAAGCGAATTAAGTTCAAGCAATGCTCGAACTTTCGAATCGGCAATGCCTTAGTGAACATGTCCGCCGTGTTATCCTTTGTGTGCACTTTTCGAAGGCATACTTGCTTGTCTTCGTCCACGGCTACTAGAAATGACTCTCTCACTTCAATATTCTTCGTTCGTGAGCTAAATGCCAAATTCTCTGCCAAATGTATAACACTTTGGCTATCACATCGAACATCGATACTCTCATGTTCGAAACCCAAGTCACACAATAGTTGCTTCAAATAGAGTGCCTCCTTTGCCGCTTCCACAGCGGCTATCAACTCCACCTCCATAGTGGATAAAACAACTACGGTTTGCAATCTTGATCTCCAACTAATGGTAGTACGACCAAGTGTGAAGACATACCCGGAAGTTGATTTCCTCCGATCCCTATCACCGGCGTAGTTCGAGTCACAATAACCAACTAACTTGCAACTCAATCCATCACTACCACAAAAAAACAAGACCATGAGATGTTGTGCCTTTCAAGTATCTCAATATAGCCTTCACGGCTTCCCAATGCGATTTCCCCGAATTAGCCATATACCGACTAACCACCCCGATGGCATTTGCAATATCGGGTCTTGTACACACCATGGCATACATCAAACTTTCAACCGCACAAGCATATGGCACCTTTGCCATATAAGCCTTGTCTTTCTCCTCGATAGGTGATCGCTTACTCGAAAGCTTTATATGCAAAGGTAAAGGTGTATTTGACGCCTTTGCATCCTCCATGCTAAACCGACAAAGCACGTTCTTAATGTACTCCTTTTGAGTTAATTTCAACTCAAAATGCTTTCGATCTCTTTCAATTTCCATGCCCAAAATCTTCTTTGCTTCTCCAAGGTCTTTCATTTCGAACTCCGCCTTTAATTTCTTTTTCAACTTGTTGATTTCTGCCTTGTCCTTAGAAGCAATGAGCATATCGTCCACATACAAGAGTAAATACACCCAACAATCATTTTCTAACCTCTTGAAATAAACGCAAGCATCCTTGATGCTTCGATGGAAGCCACTTTCAAGCATGAAATGATCAAATCTCTTGTACCATTGCCTAGGTGATTGCTTCAAACCATATAGTGATTTCTTCAACTTGCAAACTAGTTCAGACTTACCATCTACAACAAACCCTTCTGGTTGCTCCATGTAGACGTCTTCATCCAAGTCTCCATGCAAGAAGGCGGTTTTCACATCTAGGTGCTCCAACTCCAAGTCGTAAATAGCAACTAATGCAAGTAATATCCAGATAGAAGTATGCCTCACAACCGGTGCGAAGATCTCATCATACTCCTTTCCTTTCCTTTGTGCAAAACCCTTAGCCACTAGCCTAGCTTTGTATCTTCCATTGTCCTTCACCTTATATGTCCATTTGCACCCAATAGCACGGTTTCCTTGAGGAAGCGGAACCAACTACCAAGTCTGGTTCTTCATCAACGATTGCATCTCTTCCTCTATGTCGCAAATCCACTTCGAGCTATCACTCGAATCCATGACGTCATCAAAGTCCATCAGCTCATCTTGGACTACATGAAGAGCATAGTCCAAATTCTTACAAAAGCTAAGATAGTTCCAATCACCATATCTTTCGTGTGGCCTTGTAGCACTACGACTAACCCGAGTAGCAATGCCATCACCCGGTCTTCCTTCAGCTCCACCTTGAACTGAATCTTCTCTAGGCTCGTGCACATCACCAACACTACTAGAGGAATCCTCTGGATTATGTGATGTAACATCAACCGCATTCACCTCACAAGTACCTCCAACAACTCTACTCTCTCAAGGTCTGAAAGTGGGAATAACTTCCTTCTCCTTTGATTCATCATGAATCAAATCCGGAACATCCGATGAGTCTTCGTTCTCCTTGAACATAACCGACTCATCAAAAGTAACATGACGAGAAACCATAGCCTTCTTCGTTTCCAGATTCCAAATTCGATAGTCTTTGACGCCATCCATATAACTGAGAAAAATCCCTTTGAAAGCTCTAGGCGAGAGCTTATCATTCCCTGGATCATGCACATAAACAGGACTGCCAAATACACGAAGATATCTCAAGTCAATGCTCTTCCCCTTCCACACTTGCTCAGGAATTTTGTTATCAATAGCCGAGCACGGAATTCGATTAATAATATGCACCGCGGTTGACAAAGCTTCCGCCCAAAATCCCTTAGACAAATCTGATGTCAATCTCAAGCATCGAGCTTTCTCTAGTAGAGTTCGGTTCATTCTCTCAGCCACTCCATTAGATTGCGGATCTCCCGGTGTAGTAAAATGCCTCCGAATACCATGATGCTTGCAAAAATTCAGAAATTCTTCGGAAACATATTCGCCGCCATTATCGGACTTAAGAACCTTCAAAATCTTTCCACTCTCATTCTCAACATGAGCTTTCAATTCTTTGAATCTTGCAAATGACTCTGACTTAGCCTTCATTACATACACCCAAACCTTCCGAGAAAAATCATCAATGAAAGAAATATAATATCTTGCTTCTCCCAAAGAAGCTACAGGCGTTGGTCCCCAAACATCCGTGTGCACATACTCA
Source organism: Allium sativum (assembly GCA_030737875.1). NCBI lineage: Eukaryota > Viridiplantae > Streptophyta > Magnoliopsida > Asparagales > Amaryllidaceae > Allium > Allium sativum. The sequence goes on from CM060910.1 coordinate 105,308,553, forward strand.
AGAATCCCTCTTGAATCATGTTTTCCTTCACCGAATGATACTCTAGTTTTCTTCCCCATGACACATTCCTCGCAAAACTCCAACTTGCTGAAACTCTCACCATCAATCATCTCCCTTCGACGAAAAACATCTAAACTCTTCTCCGAGACAAGATCCAATCTCAAATGCCACAGCCGTGTAGCATCTAAGCTACGAGAACTATCAACACTGACACAAGTTTCGCCTTCCACAGTCACTCCTTGAAGCAAATAGTTACCATGAGTTTTAGCACCCTTCATAACCACAAGCGCACCCTTAGAAACCCTCGAGCTATCACTCTCAATGGTGATCTTACAACCTAAAGAATCCAACTGTCCCAAAGAGATAAGTGACTTCCGTAGTCCCGGAACATAGCGCACATTAGTGAGATTACGAACCACTCCGTCAAATATCCGAATTTGCACGGATCCAATGCCCTTCGACTTGCAAACTGCACCATTTCCCATAACAATTGATTTTCCTTGCCATTCAACATAAGAAGAAAAATAATTCCTATTAGACGTCATGTGATATGAAGCTCCCGAATCAAGCACCCAATCGCTGCCCAAAACATTTGATGCTACTACCGACAAAACATCTACGTCTCCCTCACCAACATCTCTCTCCACCACAACTGATAAAGATGCTACTTCCTTCTTCCCCTTGTCTGGACAATCATTCTTCCAGTGACCAGGTTTCTTACATATAAAGCACTTGCCATTTCTTGCTTTTGATTTTCCTCTTCCACCGGGCTTCTTAGACTTAGAACGCCCCCGGTTTCCCTTTTTCTCTGACTTTTCTTTCTCCACAAATAAACCTTGACCATTACCAGCACCACTACTACCATCACTCAGCTCCTTCATCTGATCTCGCAATTCCTCACTAAGAAGACCCGTCTTGACATCATTTAGAGTCAATTTATACCGGCCATAGACCAAACTGTTTGAGAACCCAGTATAGCGCTCAGGCAATGACCATAACAATATCATCGCCTTCTGCTCGTCCTCAATCTTCAAATCTACCGCCTTCATCTTCATTAGCAAATCATCAAATACATTTAAGTGTGCCATTAGCTAAGTTCCTTCATCTTGTAGGTAAAGAAAGTTCGCAACAAGATCACTCGATTTGTGAGTGACTTCTTCATATACAACTCCTCCAACTTGTTCCAAATACCTTTAGCAGTCGTCTCACCACTAATTTCGGAAATAACATTCTCCTCCATGGCAAGTTGAAGTGTACTGAATGCCCACTCTTCCATTTCTTCTCTCTCCACATCTGAGATGTCCTCTGGCAATAAATGTGTATCAAACACCACCCGATGTACCCGATTCCGCCTAAGAACCTCTTTCATCTTCCATTGCCACTTTTCGAAACCATTATCATCATTCCACTTGTCAGTAACCAAGTATGAACCAACAGCTGCATACGACCCACGTATATAAGGAGCTACACCACTTGGGCCAACTATTGATGGATTACTTGAACCTGATTCCGACATTTCTACAGCTATCTACCAACACCAATGCTCTGATACCAAATGTTGTGAAGAAATTTTGATTCAAGACCGCTTAAATCAAAAATCCCCAACGCCGCGGAAAACGAGATCGTTGTAATAGTGCAAAAATAACCAATCGAACAATCTCAGCCTTATCCAAGCCAATCACAATCACCAAACAATGAAAATAATAGAGCAATAACGAGAAACTAAATCACACAGAGATTTATAGTGGTTTCACTGACGTCTTGTCAGTGTACGTCCACTTTGAGAGAGAAACATTTATTGATATCAATAGAAGAGTAGAAGAGATTGATTACAATGATCAAATTTACTAGAAAAATTTGATTTTGTGGAGAAAGGAATTGAAGAAGATTAGGATTGCCTAAACCCTAATTAGAATAAATCTTGATCTAATCTCTTGATTTTGTTGTACTTCCTCCTTTTGGATCCGATGTAGCTTATATAGGCGTAGGGAAGTACATGGAAATTCCCAAAATTTCCTTTAGATCTGAAATATCCTCTAGATCCAAAATATCCTCCAGATCCTAAATATCCTCCACATCTGAAAATATCCTCCAGATCCTAAATATTCGAAATATCCCGAAATGTCCTCCAGATACTAAATATCCAAAATATCCTCCAGATTCGAAATTTCCTCCTCAATCTAACACATAATATCGCATACTTCAACAGAAGGCTGACCTGCCTTCAAGTCTACCTAAATAACATCCAAAAAAAAATACATTGTCAGATAACAACTTGTCAAATGAAAGGATACATCATACTGTGTTATGAGATATCCTAGAAAGCCATTATAGTATGTTAACTTCATTACCAGCAAAGATGGTCTCGGGGGCATATCAAAGAACAGATTAGTATAAATGTATAATGGACTTCTTTTGGTAAGGTACTGTTGGGGTTTTGTGCGCAGCGGAAGTTTTGACAAAACACCCAAAAACAAAATGAATCTTTTTCACCCAATCACTTGAAGATGAATGTGATTGAATAACAAACAACAACACAAAAAAATATCGGAAATATGAACACACGATATTCCACCCAACCACCCTCTTTATTGATTCACCAAAATATTGTTTACAACCGATCTCAACTATCGTTAAACAAACACAACTTGAATCAATAACCTTATTGAGAAATAGGTAGAGAATATCTAATGGCTAAACAATTTGAGGAGAAAGATAATGAAGAACAATGGCAAATTTTTCCACCACATATAATAAAGATATCAACTAGGCCTTTTATAGAGTAACTTATCACCCAAATCATCCTCATATATCTCAAATAGATCCTCATATATCTCAAATATATCTATTTGGATAAGCATCAAATAATCCTTGCCTTCATTTTCAAATATCCCACACAAGTAGCAACAAATATTTCCACCAAAAATGGATCTACATAGATATTTTGTTGCCTACAATTATGATTTGCGTATCACAAATCTCAACAGGTACTACTGAAAAATGGACTTGTTTTGTTGTGATACTGCTTAAAACAAACAAAAGCTGCCTTGTGGTTGTAATACGAGGGATACAGTTATAATATCCCCATGTAACATTGCACCAAACCCTTTCCATTTTATATTTTAGTACATGGGCCTGTTTCCAAGAGAGAGATTACAACAATGATCAACACGCTGCTATATCTAATAAATCACGATCTATAAATAAATCAACATCTATATTTTGCTGGTAATACCTATATATGTCACCAGCCAAATATATATGATTAATGTAATGTGCATACCAAATATAGATGATTAGTACGTGATATGCACATAAAAACAAAACCATTTAAGCAGATACCGTGGACAAACATTACCGCTTCTGCATTTCTCAATTGCTGCCATCAACGTTTTTAACTTATATTATAAGCAAAGAAAAAAAAAAAAAAAAAAAAAAAAATCTTTCTTATGTAATCATAACATTATAAGAAAACGAGCGTTCTAATTATTATCATTTCATAAGATCCAGCTCACAACAGAAGCACTGTTACATCCAGCTCAGAACAGATCTAGCTCATAGCATAAGCATATTTTGGGCCTAAAACAACCAAAACACAGCATTTTAGCAATACCTGCAGTAGAGACTCATATAGCTTATTACCACAAAATGTTTCTTCCAACTTACTTACTGATAGGTAATACAATTTAAAGTCTAAACAGATTATAACACTTCCTCAAGTACTAAAATATCCATGAAAATAAGTACAAAAAAAAAAAAAAAAAAAAAAAAAAAAAACCACACACACACTACGGTACCTGAGAGAAACTAAGAGCATCTACAATGATTCACTAAATTTGCAATTGCATTTGCTCATCAAACTAACTGAAGTGTGTATTGTGATCCAGGAAGTTCCATAAATTCAACAAAGTCTCCTTCACGAAAGCAGTTCGCTTCAACAAATGATTTCCAACCACCAGTGAAGCCAACAAAGAAGCGATCTTGAATGTACAAGACTGGCCATAGTTTGCATAATGAACTGCGAAGCATAATAACATGTCTTCCATGGCAATTTTCAGGCACAGGTAACTTCTTATGCAATTTCTACACAAATTAAACAGAATGCCATAAATGCATAGGATATACTGTATCTTTCTAAGGATTTGTTTAGTACTCGCCAGCAACATTATGTTTAATTAAGCTTGTGATATGCTACAAAGAAGGAACCTGGTTAATCAACCTGTATCGATTGATCAGTTTCTTAATACAACAAATAATCAAAATACATTAACCCTGAGAGGTAACATGATCGGTTAACTTGTGGTATTCACAAAGTTGATGGTTAAATTCTTGGTAATCCCGTATTCTCGTAACAATTGAACCATGTTTTTTTTTAAAAAAAAAAGGTTCAAAACTGCATTAAACTTAATATTTGGGTTACATTCTATTGACAAGTTATTTGAGAACACAGTACTAGAAAGGTGGTTTAGATTGCTTGTTGTAACCTATGCACTGGTAAGCAAAGTTCAATGCTTTGCATCCTGCTCTTAAGCAAATTTCTTGGGTTTTTCATTCTCGGGTCTTCGTATAAATAACAGAAAATTCCTATATGATACCAAAATTTTCCCATTATATTATTCTTTGGTCTATATTAATTTGACTATAAATCCTAAGTATAATGGTAAAAATGAGCACTGAGACTTAGAAAATTCCCCGTGCAACGACTTAGACGATTCATTGTGTTTAAAGTCTTTTGTTTTGCCACAAATTTTTGTTGCTCTATACATAAAAAGTTTGTTAACTTGTTGTTAGTCAAAAAAGTATGATATCAGAATGTATACTCACAATCCAATCATTTCGAGAAGGGATAGCCAAACAATATCTGAAAGTAGCAGGAACGGGAGAGAACGTATTTTTCACATCCATGTTTCTATACGTTGCATAACCAGAGGGCTTCTTTGGTGAAATGCAAGTCATATCTTTTTCTTCTTTCCCAGTAATGTTGTTCTTATCTGAACAAAATAAAATGAGATAAGACTACCAGAACTAATAAGCAGAAAAAGAATACATTTATAAAGATGCTTAATTAATGCCCAAAAATGGATAAAAGTACCCCTAATGATAAGTTTATCACAGAAATTCTGATTCTTAATGGCTACTCTTTTACTGCAGTCAGTTAACTGGATTTGGTACTTTTTGCTTGCATTATGTTTCATTTCATGATCTGAATGGAACATATTTCCATTGACCTCATTCGTTTGGATTTCATCAGTAGCATGACATACTCCATACTCATCAACGAGAAAATCACAATGTAAATTGTTTAAATCGGTTGTTTTCTTCTCAGTGCAACTTGTACATGAATATTCATCATACGACATAAAGGCATTGATTGGCAGTGGGCAAACTGGAGCTGCAAAAAATTCCGATCCTTGATACTGGTTATCGTTTTCATGACCAATCAAAACTTCTGTTCCTTGACATCCATTAATATTCTCACTAGCGCCGAGTTTCAGTTTTCCTGATCTTCTTCTGCCTTCACCTAAATTCTTATCTTTTTGGATACATAGGCCATCATTAGGATCAGTCTGTGTATTTTTGTGTTTCTCAACCATTTTCTTCTTATCTTTCTTCATAACATTTGCTTTCTTCAATCCATTAAATAATTTTGAATTACAAGCCTCGTCGTTTTTTGTTGTCTTGGTTACTTTTTGCTCTTTTTTCTTTTGGTTGGTATCATGATTTCCAGTTTTCTTCTTAACTGAATTTTGCTCTTTCACTGCAGTCTTCTTTGTTTTACTTGGATTATTTTTCCATGATGAATTGCACTTGTTTTCATGCTTGAAAGCTTTCGTTACTTTCTCAGCAACACTTGGCACTTTCTTCTTTGATGAATCAAAAATGCTGCTTTCCATCTCGCCATAAGTTCCATAATGCCTTTGTTTTTTATCACAATGAAACCCCTCGAACTGAGTTTCAGGCTCTTTTCTTTTGCCATCCGTACCTTTTCTGTTTTTCTGAGCACAAATTCTCTCTTTGCAATCCACACCAAAAATCCTAACAGTGAAAACTGAATCACCTTCATATGTAAAAATCAGTAATTCTCTTTCTGTTATAGAATGATTGATTACAAAGTCATGCCAGCCTTGTCGGAAAGCCAAGCAACCATGTTTTAAATTCAAGTACACAGTCCAATAGCGCTCATTACAGTGTTTGAGATAGATAGGCTGATATACCAAACTTTCAATTTCTTCAGCAAATGATGGTGGAATGTACTATACACAAAAGTTAGAATGTTGTTATGGTTATGAAAATTGACGGCCGATATGAACTTTAACACATTAACGATCAATGTTTATTCTTTTAACCTACATACGGTTTGGATTTTTTTTTCTTTTTTTTTACACTTTTGATAAGGTTTTTTTAATACAACTACCTAGACTAGAAAATAATTAAAAAGGCCATTATAAATACTTCAAAATAGTGAGAATACTCGAGTGCGTTTATTATCTCTACTCATATTTCAAAATAGGCATGAAAACATTCTTTGGCTATACTGTAATCAAAATTAGGTAGCTCAAAGTATAATTGTTCCAGACATCCAGCATAACTTCAATGAGAGAGTTTGTATGGTAATTTGGATATGATACTGCATCAAAAAGGCTACAGCATTACACTTTATAATTAATATACACTTGGATAAAGTACCTAGCTAGCAGCGGTTTCTACTTAAAAAGTCAGATGCATGAAAGAACATATGATATATACCATGTATTCGTCGAAGCTTTGAAGCATGATCTTGAAAAATGCAGACCCTTGAGGAATTGTTGAATAATACCCACTCATTTCTTTGTCTTCAAAGCTTAGGTTGAGCTTCTGATCTTTTGTTTCTCCGAAATCATAATTAAAGTTCTTTTTCCTCTTTTTTTCCCTTTTTCTTTTTTTATCTTCTTTTCTCATTTTTTCCTTCTGCTTTAACTCGAGACTTGAGCTTTCTTCATCCAGTATTTTCTTCTTCTTTGAAGCACATTTCAGCTCATCTTTTCTTTTTTTATCTCCTTTTCTCATTTTTTCCTTCTGCTTTAACTCAAAACTTGAGCTTTCTTCATCCAATATTTTCTTCTTCTTTGAAGCACATTTCAGCTCATCTTTTCTTTTTTTGTCTCCTTTTCTCATTTTTTCCTTCTGCTTTAGCTCAAAACTTGAGCTTTCTTCATCCAATATTTTCTTCTTCTTTGAAGCACATTTCAGCTCATCTTTCTTCTCATAATCACCACTCATCTTCTTTTTTCCATACTTTTCATTCTTTCCATGATGATTAAACCCAACTATCTCTGATTCTTCTTCATCTGAACAATATCCAATCTCTTTTCCATGTTTCTTCTTCTTCATTGGTTCATGATTCATTTTTGCTTCAATTTTTTTGTTCATTTTCCAATCATGTTTCATACCATCCTTTCTATATTTTTCCTTCTCCATTTTATCCCATTTGTCCCTTCTATCCTTCTTTTTCATTGCAAAATGAGAAACCTTTGAGTGCTTCATTTTCCTTTTCTTTTTTGCTGAAAGATTTTCAACTTTATGATATGCCCAAGTTTTCAATTTTCGTACTATAAACAATAAAGTCATCTGTACAACCTAGTCATCAATATTTCCAGTCCAGTGTCCCTTTGTATCTAAAGGGAAATGTTTCTATTTATGTGTTCTGCCTTCTTTTATCATTAGGATGAACGCAGAAAATATGCGAAAAGAAATAATATACTGGATTTAGAGCAGTGGGGCTACGTCTATTTTCAAAGATATGTTTACTTAATCGAACTAAAATACTTTTTTTAAGCTTGTTTAGAATATCTTTTACGATATCTGACAAAACTGTCACTTTATCACAGAACTGTTGTTTAACTATGCATGTTTTGAAGAAAAAGATTATAAATTTAATGGTAAATCTATTGAACAAATTCTAATTAAAGTTTGTTGCTGGAATTCTGATTGTATTTGTGCAACTATTAATTTTAAGTTTTAACACATGCTCATGCGTTAACATTTTTCATTTTAAAATAGGTATCTTGGAAAATGAAAATTTTGATGTCTTAAGCATATTGTATTTCTAACAAATAAACAAATAGCAATACTAATTTTCCCAGTTTTTTTAGTATACATTCTTGTGTTCAGCCCACACAAGCTTTTTACATATGAACAGCTATCCTCACAAATAGTCCATCAAACGATACACAATGAATTGAATAGTTATAATTGATCTATTACTGCAATTAACAGTTTTCTTCATACTAAATCAAGTAAATAATCTTTCTGACTAATGCTGCAAAATAGTGCAATTGGAGTAAGGAGTAATAAATTGGTACAAGGACCAACCAATTAATATCTTTTTGACATCCAATATATTTCCACTGTATTTTGAGCTGCATTTAAATTACTGATGCAATAGTTTGGTGAAATGAATTAAACTGGAGCACCTCACAGGAAAAATATTATTGCTTTCACGTTTCTTTTGCCCATTTTTGAAAGGATCTTATGATTTTTTCCACCCATGGTTGTCTTTCACAGGAAAATATGATTATGAATCTACCACAAACATAATTAATGAGTTTGAACCCGTGCTAGCTCACTGACGTTTATAGAAGTTTTGTTATCAAATTAATGTCGTAAAGTCATACACATTATTAGAGACTTAGAATCTGATGAAAGTTATTCGGGACAACTATTTGGTTTAAAACTCTGATTGCATGTTAGTAACCGTGTAGTATGATTGTATGAACACTAATTTATTTAAAGGTAGGACTTGTACTTCATTGGTAAATGACAGTGACATTAATTATATGAACCATGATCAAATCTAGCAAGTTGTTATTTTTTTGCGCATGATAGCGCGTTGTCAAATAATAAAGTCTTAGGAATGACGTGTTCAAAAGTGGATGAAGTTTATGGAATGCAATATTCTCTTTTAAAGCTTATAAAATCGACGTTACACATGAATAACATTGCAAGCAAATGGTATTCAACGACATAAGTCATACCAGTTTATAATGAATTGAATTGGTAGCTTATAAAAAGGGCAACCTAGAATGTCGAATATATATTAGGAAACTACATTTATAATTTGCTCATATTATGGATGATAAATAATGTCTTTGGTAAGTCAAAGTAGTTGAATGTGTAGTAATTCACCATCAGAAAGAAGAAAGTCATAGTTAAATATTGAATCAACTTAAATATATCTCAACGTATGGAGAAATGCCATTAGTTTTAAAATTTGATCAAACAAGAATTTCATATCATTCAGAACATTGATGCCAAAGTCTGGCAAAAATAATATCTTAGTAATTAATTTTTATAGAACAAAAGATTTTGGACAGAACGCTTGCATATGAGTTCAAAAGAAAATAGTTTTCAAATAACAGCAGCGATCGTTATTAAAACCAGAAAATATACTCTACAAAAGAATACAAACACATTGTACACTATTAACAACAATGCAAAACCAGAAAATATACTCTACATCCCCCTCAAGCTTGACTTAGTGCTTTAGAGACAAGTCCTAGCTTGGTTGAGAGGAAACAATGCTGATTTACTCCCAATGGCTTCGTTAGTAAATCTGCAAGTTGAAGTGCCGATCAAACATGAAGAATATTGATGAATTTAGCATCTACATAATCTCTAATAAATTGACAATCAACCCTCAAGTGTTTTGTTCTCTCTTGAAACACTTTATTTTCTGCAATGTATTTCGCTGAAATATTATCACAAAACAGATTAATTGGAAAAGAAACTTTCAGCTGTAAATCAGATAGCAAACCCTCAAGCCAAATCAATTCACTTGTAACATAACTCATGCTTCGATATTCAGCTTTGCATGTGCTCTTAGATGTTGTTTTCTGCTTCTTTGTTTTCCACGATATTAAGGAGTCACCCAAAAATACAGTGTAACCAGACAATGACTTAGCAGAAAATAGACAACTTCCCCAATCAGCGCCACAATATGCTGTGAGATGAAAATCAGACTGTACAGAATAGAACAAACCCAAATCCAAGGTTCCCTTTAGGTACTTAAGAACATGTAATGCATCATTAAAATGTGACTGTGCAGGTGCACTCAAGAATTGACTAAGTTGTTGAACAGTGTATGAAATATCAGGTTTGGTCATGTTTAAATATATTAGTTTACTAACAAGTCTTCTATAAACTTCAGGGTCCATAATTAATGGTGTATCTTCACTACTAAGTTTCAAATTTCTTTGTAGAGGAACATGAACATATTTACATCCTAGCATATTTGTGTCTTTCAACAAATCTAGAATGTATTTTATTTGATTAAGAAGGATGCCTAATTCAGTTCTAAAAACCTCTATCCCTAAGAAATATCTTAGCTGACCCAAATCCTTGATTGTAAACGTTGAATGTAGAGAATGTTTAACAGCTTGAATTTCAGTTAAAGAATTACCAGTTAGATCATCAACATAAGCAACCACAACAGTAAATGAATCATCATTAGATTTAATGAAAAGAGAATAATCATGTTTCGATTGTTTGTAACCTGAATTAATTAGATGTCTGCTCAGCTCTACATTCCATTGCCTTGCAGCTTGCCTCAAACCATAAAAGGATTTCTTCAATTTGCATACTTCTCTAGATCTAGCTTTTGAATAACTAGGTGGAGGCTGCATATACAACTCTTCTTCAACATATCCATGCAAAAATGCATTGTTTATATCCAATTGATGAAGCTTCCAATTTTTTGCAGCAGTCAAGGCTATAAGAATTCGAACAGTAGTAAATTTTGCTACTGGACTAAATGTATATTTAAAATCTTTACCTTTAACTTGTTTATCATCTCAATTGCCACAACTCTTGCTTTGCATTTGTTAAGACTTCCATCTGGATTGAATTTGGCCATAAATACCCACTTACTTCCAATAGCAGTTTTATTTAATGGAAGAGTAGTCATCTCCCAAGTGTTATCATTGTCAAGTGCCTGTAATTCCTTCTCTATAGCTTCAACCCATTTAGGATCATTTTTAGCTTGATCATATGAGTTTGGCTCATGAACAGACAAAGCATTTCCCAAACTACTAATGTGCTCCGGACTTAAATGACTCAGATCTGGATTGGAAAGAAACTGTTGAGCAAATGAACATGTAGTAGGAGGTTTAATGTGCTTGTCTAGAATGAAGTGATCAAATTTTTTAGGCAGTTGAGTAGCTCGAGTGGATTTTGTAATTGGTAGGCATGTAGTTGAATGTGCAGGTTGTTGTAGAGAAGAAGCAGATGAAGAAGAAATGGATTGATTATGTGAAGAAGAAGGCATTTCAAGAAAAGGAGGAATTTCTTGAAAATTATTTTGTAGTGGACTTGGAATACTGTGAACATAATCAGAAGAAATGGCAGGGTTAAAAGGAGGTAAACTAGCATCTTGATCTGAATTTGAGGAAACATGTGATAATGAATGGAAAGGAAAAATATTGTCATTAAAAATAACATCTCTGCTCAATAATACTTTATGGTCTTCCAAATCATAGAGTTTATATCCTTTTTGAGCATAAGGATATCCAATAAAAACACACTTTTTTGATCTGGAAGCCATTTTGTCTCGAGTCTTAACAACTGGATAAGCTAAACATCCCATAATACGCAAATATGAATAGTCTGGAAGCTTGTTCATCAAAACCTCATGTGGAGTTTTCCAATTAAGAACATAAGAAGGGATAAGATTTATCAAATAAGTTGCTGTAAGAAAACAATCTCCCCAAAACTTACTAGGTAAATTAGCACGTAATTTTAAAGCTCTAGCAGTTTCAGCTAAATGCTTATGTTTCCGTTCTACCCTCTCATTTTGTTGTGGTACTCCTACAATACTTTTCTGATGAACAATTCCCTTTGAAGCAAATAATAGAGAGCAAGACTGTTGAACAATTTCAGTTCCATTATCTGACCTAATAATTTTGATAGACTTTTGAAACTAATTTTCAACACATGCTAAGAATCCAGTTATAATTTGAGGAACTTGATCTTTATGATGAAGTAAATGAGTCCATGTGGTTCTTGAATGATCATCTAAAATGGTAAAAAAAATATCTTGCACCATTTGTAGAAGGAATTTGATATGGCCCCCATAAATCAATGTGAATTCATTCAAAACATGCATTTGCAATGGAATTTGATACAGGAAAAGGTAATCTATGATGTTTTGCACAAATACATGCTTCACAATGAAAGTTATTATCATTCTCAAATGAAGATGAAAAACAAGGTACATGTTTCAGTTTGTCTACAGAGGCATGACCAAGTCTAGCATGAAAAAGATCAATTGAATTCCTTGTATTAGAAACTAGAGCAAGTGGATAGTAATCAAAAACAACATTATCTGATAGAACAGAAATAGAAGGTAAGCATTTAACAAACCTATACAAACCACCTTGCCTCAAACCAACAACCTTCACTTGATTAGTTGTAAGGTCCTGAAAAGAACAAGAGTTTTGCTCAAATTTGGCAATTAAATTGTTTTGATCCAACAACGTTCCAACAGACAAAAGGTTATGTTTAAAGTCCGGAACATAGAAAACATTTTTAAGAATGATACGAGGATTGATAGAAATGATGCCAATAGTAGAAACAGTTTTTAGAGTACCATCAGGAAGAACAATTTGTATAGGTTGTTTAAGAATGTAAGTTGTGACGACCCCAAACCCTGTTCCACGGTGGCAAGGGTAATCTTTGTAATATAACACATAAACAGATAACAGCAGAACATAAATAAATAAATAAATAAATACACCATATAATGTACAATAGAATACACTGGATAAACATAATCACCAGAGTTACACAGTATACAGGATCATACTTAGTACAAATACAGTTCAGCTATACATAAATGTCTATAGCGGAAACTAAACATAATATGTATAATAGGAGCTGAACAACATAAAAAGAGATAAATGATAGAATCCATCTTCAGCTCTAGCTAACCAGAAAGAGCTAGCTAAAACCTGGATACAAGGCTGCCCGTATAGAAAAAGGGGCACCCGAGTTTGCAAGTGAAACAAACTACAAGTCAGTCATGGGACTGGTATGAGAAATCTACTTAACTTACTTTAATATATGGCCAATCACAGGACCACGCCACTTTCGCGGAACGGGTTTACTCCATTGGATTGCCAGTGCTTTAAAACAAGTAAATCTTTTAAACATCGCAATGCTTTTTATAAAAATGAAGCCATTATAAGACTCAGTTCCCATCACACAATGCAACACAAACCAAAGGATAAAGTTTTACCTTATATTGGCCAAAATATGCTTGATACGAATAAAACAAAAGCATTTGATATTATTACTAGTGTTTATATGTTTCAAAAACAATTTCAAATCATAAGTATCAATCATAGACGGCATTAATGCCCCATACCACTATGTCGCCATATATAGGTATACAATCAAAACCGCACAATGTCGTATTTGGAAATTGGATTTCCTTCATGAACCAAGGCCAGGGATCGTCCTCGCTGCTTCGAGACAATCTAGCCTAACATGTCTCAAGACCCAGACTCAGGTGGGCCCCTGGATCGTCAGGGCGAGTCCACTCGATGTGGATTAAAATGCCTGAACACTGCTTTTCCCCACCCTATGGGGCGTAAACTAGTCATATCCTGACTGGACCATCGGCTCCAAAGAGACTGAACTAACCGAGGCGTCTCGCTATCCATCATCCACATAAGTAAAATGCCCGGGCGTGTCAAACCCAAAACACCACTCCTAGCTAGAAAGAAACGCAGGTCCTCCCTGATGTCCTCTCCCGTTTCTGGCTCATACCGGGGTGTGAGGATCGCGATTTAACGTTATACACAAAGCTATGCCACATAGGCCGTGCTTTGATCATCAACCACAAAGCTATGCTTTTCAACAAAAGCCTTGATCATCTGCCACTTAGGCATGCCACACAGGCAATTCACTCCATGCGACTGATTTCTATCGATATATAACCTCTGAGCTCGTACGTCTCAGAGAAGGGCGTTAAGCAAGAGAATAAATTCTCCGCCGTCAAACAGATATATATTTAATAGAGATCAATCAGCACAGAACAAAATCCAATGTCAGACACACAGTCTATTTACAAGTTTGTTCTGGGTCTGAACGAAACCGGAGGCACTTAATACCTCGCACATCCATACAATCAACAAGAACATCCGGACGGCTACCACTTCAGCCCCTTCAAGGTAGCTACTCCTATCATGAGCATCAATAGCAACCCTCCATTCGACGTGAAGATCATCGGTCTTGCACCGTCTTCATATCTTCGACTTCTAATCATCGATCATTTATTTGAAATGAGAATAAACCGGCTTTTTCAAATAATTCGCGTATATTTAGAATTTCAAATCAATTCGTTTCAATGGTTAAATTATTCGACATCAATAATTCTGTTCTTTAATGTAATTTTTCACGCCAAACACATTCAACCATCAAATATCAAATAAACCAAGCAAATTCAGTTTATTTCCATTCCATATCGTTTATAATATTTTATCACGATTTATCGCTATTTTTATTTATTCAAAAATAGCCAATTCATTCAAACGACGCTTCAGGCCGTAACGCGGCTGTGGCGCTGTTTTTCTTCAGATTTGATTTACACATATCAGAAAATCTAACCGTTGGATCTTCACAAATTTTATATCATTAGAAAGATCTTTTCAAATGAATCCAACGGTTTCAGTTTTGGGAAAATTCGACGGTCGGATCTCTCGGTACAATCGTTTGAAGTTACGATTTCAAAATATGAACTGCAGCGTCGTTATTCGATTTAATTTAATTATATTTATATATAAATATAATCGATTCTGGCATTGTTTTCATTTAGATTTGAATTAAACATTTCAGACAATCCAACCGTTGGATCTTTACAAAGTTGGTGTCGTTGGAAAGATATTTCCAAAGCGAACCCAATGGTTTCGGTTTCGGGAAAATCCGATGGTCGGATCTCCCACACTAACCGTTTGAAATCACGGTTTCAAAATACGAACTGCAGCTTCGTTATTCGATTTATTTTAATTATATTTATATATATATATATATATATATAAATATAATCCATTCTTCGATTTCAAAACCATATTCACTTCATATATTTGATAAAAATGATATTTTTATCCAACAGATATTTATTTCCACACATCACTATTTTTAACAATTCATATATATAATAAAAATGTGATTTTTATTGTAAAACAATTTATTTCAAAACATGATTATTTTATATAGTTCATACATAAGGTAAAAATGTTATTTTTATCTTTCAAAGAATTTATTCAACACATGCATTTCTATTCAACACATGAATTTTTATTCAACACATGAATACGGTTTCAACACATGAATGTTTTCTATAGTTTATATATATAATAAAAATGTGATTTTCATTGTTAAAACAATTTATTTTAAAACACGAACAATTTATATAGTCTATATATGTGATAAAATGTTATTTTTATCTTTCAAATTATTTATTCAACAAATGAATTTCTATTCAACACTGAATATAGTTTCAACACGTGAATATGGTTTCAACACATGAAAATAATTCTAACACATGAATATTATTGAAAATTTCGGCAGCATAATGACAGGGTATTTAAAACCGGCACCGTCCCGAGTACGGCTCCTCGCTCTACCTTAAAACCTCGCGGTTTTTGACAATGGGGATTTTCAATATCTAGTTCGTACGCAAATGAATTTTCCCATATACTAATCCTATGGGGATTTCAACCACAATCAATCATTTCCAATCAGCCATTCTTGATATTCACCAAATTTCACACCAACCAATAATCCAAACAATATCACAACCAACATATATCATCCATGGTCTATGGACGAGGGGAGTGTCTGTGTGTGTATATATATATATACATACATACGAATATAACTATATTTCGATTTCATTTCAATATCATTTCAATTCATTTCAACGCGTATATCATTTTTACAACGCATATATAACTTATACATCGAACATACAACTTATACAACACTTATACATGAGGTGTACAATGCTTATATAACTCATACATCCACTATATAATTTATACATCGTTGTTTCCATATCGTTTATAATTCAGAAATCTCACTTTGGGTTCCACTCCTCCAAAAATTGCAGAAGGCTCAGAAAAATATCCGGTCTCTTCTAGAATGTAGAAGACATCCGCACGAGTCCACTATCTCTTGTTTCACTGGATTTTGATAACAAACGAGAAAGATATGATTTTTATTGTAAAATCATAAACCGTAGCGCTTTAAAGTGCTATAGAATAGTTTAAAATATATAAAGCCATTACCTTTCTGAAATGTTCAAATCTAGGTTTAGATTTTTCGATAAGTCCATAAAGCTATAGGACGATCGGATGGTATGACGTTGTTGGGGGTGAGTGGGCTTCGCGGCGCCGGCCACAATGCTCAGATCGACGACGTAGATGAGGAGGGGTGGCGGCTTCAACGTTGGAAGTTCGTGGAGGTGATTCCGTCGATACACGCAACGATAGGGGGACTAGGTGGTATGGATTTGAAGAGCAAGGAGAGGTCTTCAAAAAGTTGAACTGGAGCAGGGTGTAATTCGTGGTGGTTTGGCCGGAAAATGGACGGGAAGGGAGGAAGTGGGTTTCGCCTTCGATCGTGTTTAACGGGGGAGGGGGGGGGGGGGTTCTGATTTTTTTATATTTTTAATTTATGAAAGAAAATATATGATTGGCCGATATGTATATTATTCAGAAAATTAGGGTTTTCATAAACGAACACCAATTCAAACCCAACGACTGTCGCTCTAGCTAAATACCCCAATTTCGAACACAATGGAATATGTTTCGTAGGCCCATTCGACTGTTACAGTCAGTTTTTCTTCAAATTAAAATATAAAACATTCAACATTTGTTTTGAATGTACATTTTAATTTGCCGGGGCCACATACTGATTCAAAAAATTCCAGAAAAATAAATCTAGCTATGTTTTGACGATACGGTCCCAACAAAACTAGTTTCGTCGAATTCTGAGACCGTTTGAAAAATGGCCATTTTCTGGTCGATCCAATTTAACTGAAATCAACCAAACACATTTTCCTTCGCCACGCTCACATATTGACTTCAAAAATTATGGAATTTGAAACCTAGCAATAATTTGACATCCCGGATCCAACAAAAGTGGTTTCATCGAATTCTGAGGTCGTTTGCAAAATGGCTATTTTCACGGGCTACATAAATTCTATAGCGACATTTCTGAAAATTCATATGGCCATAACTTTTGATTCTCGCTATGAAACTTCGATTTTTCAGATTCGTTAGAAAGATATTCATAAACAGATTTAAATATTTTTGGTTTCATTAAAATCCATTTTATTTTGCACCCGGTACAGTCAGTCAAAGTTCGAATTCAAAATTTGAAACTGCCGCGCCATTTCAGGCCTTGTTTATAATTTAAAATAATTATATTTATTTTCAAACATCGATTCAAACCTACATTTCGTCGTTATTATTTAAAATAATTTATTTTAAATATTTAAAATCCACTAAAATAGCCAAATTAAAATTTTTAAACTGGTTATGATTTTCCGGGTTGTTACATAAGTTTTGTCAAACATATTTATGTCAAATGTCATATGATCATTAGCTCCTGTATTAATTCTCCATGTACAAACACTAACATGTTCAACTGAAAAATTCATATTAAATGCAGAAATAATACCTGCAAAGTTTACAGCAGCATTATAAGCATCAGATGAAGAAGAAGACCCGTGATTTGATTGCATTACCTTGATAAATTCCTTAAAAGACTAGAAATCATCTGAGAATTAGCTGAAACTGAACTGTTAGTAGCATCAGTGCCATGTTCTAAAGGAGAAATAGGAGGTGTAGAGCCAACAATTCTAGGGGCAGAGTTTTCTTGCAGATTTGCAACAAATCTTTGATGTTTCCGATTGTTTTTCCCTTTCTACCAATCAGGATAACCAACAATTTTGAAGCATTGATCCTTGGTATGCCCTTTAGATTTGCAATGACAGCAAAAATTATCAAGCTTGGCCTTCTTATAATCCCTTTTTTTTAAATATGAACTGAAATTATGAGAGTCTAGAGCATTCTTTGCAAAGAACAGTGCACTCACTTCAGTTGATTGAATAGCAATGTTAAGAGAATTTTGCCCTTCAATTTGCTGCAACATATAATATTCTCTATTTACATTTGGTAAAGGATCCATACCGAGGAGATTAATCTTTGCTTGATCATAAGATTTAGTTAGTCCAGAGATAAATTAAATGAGTTTTCTCAACTGATCAGTTTCAAAAAAAATTCTTAAGTAGACCGCAAGAACATTGAATAATTACCCCACAAGTACAATCAGGATAGGGTTCTATAATTTGTAGTTGAACCCAAACTTGTTTAAGATTCAAATAGTAAGTAGCAATACATCATTTTGCTGTAAATTAATCAATTTCTTATGAATTTCATAGATCTGAGGAGCATTAGAATGTCCATACCTCTCTTGAATCTCAACCCAAAGTTGTACGGCAGAAGAATTAAAAATGAAGCTCTCTGGAAAAAAAATTCCATAGAATAAAGAAACCATGTTGTTACCATACATTCATTTCGAATCCAATTCTGCAAATCCAGAGAATCATCAGCAGGTCGAAGAATTGATACATCAACGAAACCGAACGTATTCTTTGCTCCAAGAGCTAATCGAACACTGCGGCTCCAATTTAGATAATTATCGCCACCAAAGATCATTTGACCTAGTTGAGAATTAGGGTTATCACCGTGAGAGAGGAAATAGGGATCATTGTAATTAATCACAGAATTCCCCAAATTTTCTGGATTCGAAATCGAGATCTCACTCGATTGAGGCATAGTGAATTAAGGTTTAGATCTGGAGAAAATTTCGCATGGCTCTGATACCATGAACAATACAATCAAGCCAAGAAAATGAAATATTTTTCTTAAGTCTGAAAATACACAGTCAACCAGCTTATATCCAAAAAACAAGAAAATTACAAAACTACCCTAAAGCAACGTTACAAACAACGGATAAGAAAACAAAAGAATACAAACACATTGTACATTATTAACAACAATATAAACCAGAAAATATACTCTACACAAGTTAAATTGAGATATATTTGTGTAGAAGTTTGGCAAGTTTACTGTGGGAAACTATTAGTTCAACTAGGTTTTTTTAAATCATTCTTTGCATATTGTATATTTTTGGTTTCATTATAAAATTTTGTTTAAAATCAAAATTTATTTATTTATTCTCATAATATACGATACCATCAAGATTAAAATTTGTTAAGTGGAATCAAGATATGTTAAGGAAAAATGATCAGGAGGGCTAAGATCCATAATGCACAAATTATTTTGTCTTTAGTTTTAGTCTATAGAATCATGAAACACTTGATGTAGGATTACATTTATAAGCACATTTGGTTAACCTTTTAGTATATAATATGACATATTACTTGTGTAATGTCGCATATACCCAGTGTAACCTCAAAATCACCATTTTGTAGATTAATTATATATGCCAACCTATTCGGTTAATGTCCCACAAAACCCTAGCTATATCTTGTAGCATTCTTTGGCCGCTATACTGTTTCAATATAGCGTTAATGAATAGTACAAACGCTTTAGGCCCCTTATATTCCACTGCACCACTAAATCAAAGTTATTTAGTACTTGCTTTAGCAATTCTGATAACTATAAGACGCACATTATATAGCAACGGAGGGGGGAAAAGATAGCTAACAGCACCCTGTAACGGCTTCCAACAGAAGCTAAATTCTGGATTTTTCTTTACGTAATAAAAAAAGTCATTG
The DNA here is from genome assembly GCA_030737875.1 of Allium sativum. Classification (NCBI taxonomy): domain Eukaryota; kingdom Viridiplantae; phylum Streptophyta; class Magnoliopsida; order Asparagales; family Amaryllidaceae; genus Allium; species Allium sativum. The sequence goes on from CM060910.1 coordinate 105,328,399, forward strand.
GAAGCCATTGATTATAAAGCCATTCCTTAGTCGAGCAGAAATTAACTGACCTGCTTTCTTCCTCCTTCATTTCGTTTTCTCCCCAAATTTTTTCAATTTCCCCATTTCTGAAATCGGCCACTGCCACCTCTAAAGCCGCCGCTACTCCCTCCAACGCATTCAAGGCTCTCTTTCCTCCTCTCTAGGCTCTAATTCATCCCCAATTTTCAAGGTATAAATCCCTAATTTTAATTAATACCCTAGGTTTGCTAATTTAAGCTTAATTTTTTTGTTAGATTATATGTTTGTATGTGTAGTGTTGTTAATATATGCATATATAGGTTGAGTTAATTATGTTGCTAATCTAGGGTTAATTAGTTTAAGTTGCATGTATATGTAAATATATAGTGTTGTATGTATAGTGTTGCTAATTAATCTACTCAATTAATATATAAATTAGAATAAAACATTTTTTATTTAAATTTATAGGCCGAGTCTGCGAGAAATTCAGCAAACAGGAGCAAGAACCCGGTTACACATTGTGGCGGTTCCAAGTCATTCCAGCACCATCATGAGGGCCTGGTGTGTGTGTGTGTGTGTGTATATATTAATTTCATAGTTAAATTATAAGGTATAAGTTGTTAAAAGTTAGTTGATTTAACTTTAAGTTCTAATATATATATACACATATACATATACATATAAATGCTTATTTAGACAGCGTGGTGTTCATATGTCGTACAATGATGTTTTTGAGCATACACATGCATTGAGTCGAATCGATGACATAGGCTCAGTTTTCTACTCTTGGGACCACGATGCCAAAGCACATGAAGCATATGTAAGTATAACATAGTTGTTAGCCCACTTTGTGATCGGGCTACACAAAGCTAAGAGATTGGTCAACGAATATGTTTGAAGGATGGATTCATAGCAGGAGCTTGGATCAACTCAGAGACCTCCGAACCAAACCCTTTTACTCTGAGGCAAGCAGAACAGAAAATGGGAAAAAGGTGGCACATTCGGATTGGTTCGGAGCTCTCCGACCCGGACCCTCCTTTTGATCTTCCGATCTGAACCGGGAATCAGCATCGCTGCACCAACATTCCACATTCTCCTAAAGATCCAGAGCGGTTATACACCATTACCCCATGATCTCTGATGTGCTGTCATCATCTTCAGGCGCGCGATCCCAAAACGAGAGGGATGACCTCCACATGGCACTAAACCAGTTCAGTTTGCAGCCTATAAATACCCCAAAGCATCTCATTTTGAAGATCTTTTGGCACAATCTTCACTCTAAATCTCATAACCACCGAATTTCATTGCTTCATTCAGATCACCGTCAACTTTTGGAGCATATTTCATCAAACATTAAGTGAAATTACTAACTGTAAAAGTGAGATTGAGTGATAATCTGTATTGTACTTATATTTGAATCATCAATCAAAGAAGTATAAAGTGGACATAGGCTCTTTAATACCAAACCACTATAAATTTGGTGTTCTTGTTGTTATTTCTTTCTATTTTATTCAGAATTACCGTTCAGTTGGGTGTTAGGACCACTTTTTGGTCTAACATTTTGTTGCTTTCACTAAGAAAGTTGAATTCTTAGCGTTTTGGATTGTCGTTCTACTATTTGGACCCTCAAGTTCAAAGAAGTTAATCCACTTTCTTCAGCGTTTTTGGAAGTTTTCTAACTAATCTCGAGAGAATTGGATATCATGACCAAAGGAAAAGGAAAAGAGTTGCTAGTTGCTCGGGAAAGCAAGGCAAATGAAGATCAGCAAGCAATGATTGTAACCAGGTCAAGAGGACAGAGTTTAGGACCAAGCCGGACTAGAAGAGCATCACTGACCCGAACAGAACCAGACGATCCGAACCGGACCGGTGATACTAATCCGAACCTATCTGGATTCTTGAACATGTTTAGTGACTCCCCCTCGATCCGAACCGCAGATGTGGTCATGGCCCGATCTGAACCGAATGCAGTTGAGGCTGGAATTTCTACTCGATCCCCTATAGATGCTCCGATACCGGTCGCGACAACTAGTGATAAGCCTACTCCCACTGCACCTATCACACACATGGATTTCTCGCACCTACTTGATATGCTGGATAGAACCAGGGATGCTTTAGAGGCCCATAAACGCGATAGCATTCTTATGCGAGAGAACATGAAGATTATGAGCAGGGAAATAAGTGAGCTTCATAGGCAAAGAATGCCCTCTCCAACTCATCGTCTCCCCGCGGATCACTCGTCCTCTTCAGATAAAGAGTGTCCACGTCAGAGGAGACCATATGAAAGGCCAGAGAATCTGGACCAGTTGACATTTGGATCGTTGGGATCTCGCGAGGACGCAGCCCGTGTCCTTGGGGCTAATGATCCCAGCCTGAGAGAACCGATGTTGTTACCGATGCAAGGATCGCATGTTCAGCCTAGAGATCTTAATATCACCAACCCTAATCAAGGGCAGCTTCTCCAGCCAACTTGTCCTGTGAATGACTGGGACCGCAGAGGGCAAGGAGATTTACCCACTGCCCGGGACCAAAGAAGGTCGCCTGATGTAGGTAACCGACGTGTTAGAAGGAATAGAAGTGCATATCCTGAACTAGCTTTGATCAATACTGAAGTAAAAGCTATGGTGCGGCAGATCATGGCCGATAGCTGACACTACACTAATGAAGACTGGGGTATTGAGCACAGCCATATCCCATTCACTAACGACATCCTGGATTTCCAATTTCCCAGACGATTTAATCAGCCACAAATGAATCGATATGCAGGAAGAACCGATCCAGGACAACATTCGATGAGGTATTCATGGCATATGAATGCCGTAGCTACACCCGATGCCGTGAAATGTAAATATTTTCTGATATATCTTGAAGATGTCGCGCTAATGTGGTTCACTTGGTTTCCTCCCCGATCAGTGTCAAGCTTTAAAGATTTAAGCGAACGCTTTAGGAATCGGTTCCGATTCCATGCCCCAAACTCCAAGAGCATCACTGAACTATCCAGAATTAAGCAGGCCCTAGATGAATCTTTGAAGTCATATCTAGATCACTTCAACTAGTAGTTATTGAAGTAAGCGATCCACATGAACCAACCGTTTTGATGACGTTAATATATGGAGTTGATCCAGACACAGAGTTTGGAGGATATTTGGCTGGAAAACCACCATTGATAAGGGAAGCGTTCAATGAAAAGGAAAATATCTGCCTGCGGTGAGAAGAAATATACGCCAATTGAAAAAGAAAGTCTGATGGAGCTTCCAGAGAAGACATCCAAAGTAATGTCACTGTGAAACAGTTCGATGACAGTTTAGGAAAAATTGAGGTAAATGTCGGCAACAAAAACAGAGGAAATGGCAATCAGGGAAAAAATGGTGGTAAAAGAAACAGGAATCGGGGGAATAATTCCGGGGAAAACCTCGATTTCAAACTTTCGAAAATTACATGTCATTGAATGACACTTTGGAAAACATTTATCTTGATACTTATAACGTCTTGCAGTATAAGAAGCCTCCGCCCAGAGACTCCACTGAGAAGGAGCTTGCAACTGGAAAATTTTGTCTGTTTCATGGTACTCACGGTCACTCTACTAACGAGTGCCGTCATTTAAGAGACGTTGTTGAAAAATTGCTTCGGGATAGAAAGTTAAATGAGTACAAGGTCACCCCAAGAGATATAGGCAAGGAGTGCTGGCCCCAAACCAAAACCGTCCTGCTCCTAAGCCCACAGCTCAACAAAACGGAAAAGGTATTGTTATAAACACCATAGTTGGGGGATCGCATCCATCCGGGTCCAGCAACAGAGCAATGGAGCAGTACGTCAATGCAGCCAAACATCCAGAGATAGGGGATTGTAGTAACCTTGAAGAAACTACTCTAGTAAAACAACAGAAGACAACAACTGATGACATTGTCTTCCGAAATTGAGAAAATATTGGAGTTAAGGCACCAAGCACTGATCTATTGGTGATAACTACCGTCATTGGACCTGCAATGGTTAAGAAAGTCCTTATAGACAATGGATTCTCTATTAACATCTTGTTTAAAAAGGCTTTCGATCAGATGAAACTGGAAATGAAAGACTTAAAGCCATGTGATGGATGGATCCGTGGCTTTAATGGAGTATCGACTTCCCCAATTGGGGCGATAGATTTATCTGTAGAGTAGGCGAGGGAGAGTGTAGGAGAGTGGGAATTCTCCAATTAGTCATCATGGGCATTCATTCACCCTATAACGCTTTTCTAGGACGAACAACACTTTCGGAGTTCAGAGATTGCATTGCTTCATAGTGCCTGCTAATGAAATTCCCAATAGATGCTGGAGTGGGAGTGATCCGAGGTGATCAAGTCACTAGAAGAGATGTTACATGGCGGAATTGAAAATGTTGCGTGATGGAAAGAGGTTAGAAGCTAAGAAAACTCCCTCTCCCGCTAAGGAGAGCTCAGCGTAGACAATTAAAGACAGTACCGCCAAATGAGTCGCCTGACAACCAACCCAAAGATATTGATCCCAGAGAGGACGAAGAACCGGGAACCAGGAAGGCGACACTCAATGAAGCGATTGTTGACATCCCAATCGATAACGACGACCCGACGAAGGTCTTGAATATTGGTTCTCATTTGGGTTTTCGAACGAAAGAATTAACTGACTTTTTGAAGGCAAACCTTGATGTGTATGCTTGGACCCATGCAGACATGTGTGGGATTTCACCTTCGATCACGAACCATTCGCTAAGCCTTAACCCAAAGCATCCTTTGATTAAACAAAAATGGCATATGTTGGGCCCAGAGAGATCAGCAGCCCTGAAAGAAGAAGTAGAGAAGCTAAAGGATAATGGGTTCGTCAAAGACTCAACATATCCCGATTGGATATCGAACCCCGTCTTAGTTAAGAAGTCAAATGGGAAGTGGAAAACCTGTATCGATTTCTCTGACCTCAACAAATCTTTTCCAAAAGACAGCTTTCCACTCCTCAGGATTGATCAACTAGTAGATTCAACGGTAGGGCATGAGCTTCTCTCTTTCATGGACGCATATTCATGATACAATCAAATCCCCATGCACGTACCGATCAAGAGAATACTAGTTTCATTACAGACTTAGGGTTGTACTGTTATATGGTGATGCCAATAACTCGGATTAAAGAATGCTGGAGCCACGTACCAGCACTTGGTGAATCGAATGTTTTATGATCAAATCGGAAGAACAATGGAAGTTTACGTTGATGGTATGCTTGTGGAGTCCGAGCAATTGTCTGATCATACAAAAGACTTGGCAGAAATGTTCAAAATCCTACGATAGTACGGGATGAAGTTAAACCCTTTAAAGTGTTCATTCGGGGTGGCATCGGGAAAATTCCTCGGGTTTATAGTCAGCTCTCATGGAATTGAAATTAATCCTGATCAAATTGGAGCTATCAGGAACATAGAAACACCGAGAAAGATATGAGATGTGCAAAGACTGGTAGGAAAGGTCGCAGCTTTAAACAGGTTCATTTCCAAGGCTACAGACAAGTGCGTTCCCTTCTTTGATTTAATCAAGCGAGGGAAACGAAATTTCGAGTGGACCCTGACTGCGTAGAAGCCTTCCAAGACTTGTTGGATTTGCTGAAAAAACACCATTATTGTCAAAGCCAGTGGGTCATGAAGATCTATTCATATATTTGGCTGTCTCGTCTAATGCTGTCAGCTCAGCTTTGGTAAGTGAAGAAAACAAGGTCCAAAGACCGGTGTATTATGTAAGCAAGAAGCTAGCAGCAGGAGAACGTAATTATCCAAAGATAGAGAAGCTTGCTTATAGCCTCTTGATTGCATCCCGAAAGCTTCACCATTACTTCCAAGCCCATTCGATCGCCATATACACTGATCAACCACTTCGGCAGGTGCTACAACGACCCAAAGCGTCGGGACGACTGCTTAAATGGAACATTGAGTTGAGCTAGTTCGATTTAAATTTCCAACCTAGATGATCAATCAGGGGGTAGGCCTTAGCCGACTTCATTGCCGACTTCACAATCCCTGAAGGGGATATGTTAGGCGATGAGGTTGGACCCTCCGAACAGATGCTTGAACTTAGCCCTTGGAAACTATACACTGACGGGGCTAAGAATGACCGACGATTGGGCTCCAGGGTTGTCTTGATTTTACTCCTGAAGGACGATCAATCTATTATGCTTTGTGTCTTGAATTTTGAACAACTAACAATGATTATTAGTATGAGGCCCTGATTGTCGGGCTCAAACTCGCTAAAGAATTGGGGGTCACTACTCTAGACATTTTCTGTGACTCCACGATAGTTGTTTGTTAGGTCATAAAAGAATTCCAAGGTAGGGGACCTCGACTTGTCACTTACCTTGAAAAAGTAGAGGAGTTGTTAGGCAACTTCGAGCGTTATAATATAACCCACATCCCATGGACGGAAAATCAGAAAGCTGACAGATTAGCTAAGTTGGCTAGCTCAGACAATCCGAAAGAGACAGAGATAGTCCCAATAGAAATGCCGAAGTTTCCAAGTTTCGACCAGATGGAAGTTGATCCAGTGCAGGAGACCAAACCGGAAAGAGAGTCCTGGATGACTCCAATAAAAAAACTTCTTACAAAACAGAACACTCCCCACAAAGAGAAGCGAGAGACAAGCTATGATTCGTAAAGCTGCAAGATATCTGCTACAAGATGGAGTCCTCTACCGATAGGGATTTTCTGTGCCTTTGCTTCGGTGTATAACACACAATGACATCCAACGTGTACTAATAGAAGTACACGAAGATGAGTGTGGGGACCATACCGGAGGTCAGACATTGACAAAGAAAGTACTGCGATACGGCTATTTATGGCTTACCATAAACAAAGATGCAGCTGACTAGTCACGACGTTGTGATAGATGCCAGAAGTTTTCTAAGATCCCTAGAGCACCACCAAGTCAACTTAAGTCCATGGTGAGCCCATGGTCGTTCGCCGTATGGGGAATCGACGTCATTGGCACCCTGCTGATTGCTAAAGGTGGAGCGAAATACACAATCGTGGTCATAGATTATTTTACGAAATGGGCTAAAGCTGAACTCTTAACCACGATCACGATAAAACGGGTATTTAATTTTGTGGTTAGAATTCCCATTTGCCGGTTTGGGATTCCCAAAACTATCATAACTGATAATGGGACTCAATTCGATAGCACTAAATTCAGAGATTTTTGTCGGAAATACAAAATTGAAAAAAGATACACCGCAGTAGTTCACCTGCAATCGAACGGAGAAGTCGAAGCAATAAACAAGATTATTAAGTCTATACTGAAGAAACGATTGGAGCAGGCAAAGGCAATGTGGGCTGACAAACTACCACTGGCGTTATGGGCCTATAGAACAACCTACAAGACGTTAACGAGTCATAACCCTTTTTCACTATCTTTTGGATCGGAAGCAGTTATTCCAGTGGAATTAAAATTCCCTCTCATAGAGCAATATACTACGATCCAATGACAAACAGATCGCTTCTCCTCGAATCCTTAGACATGGTTGAAGAGATAAGAGATGAAGAGGACTTGCGCGCCTCAAGACACAAGTGTCAAGTGGAACGTTATTATGACAGGAAGGTTCGTCCTCGAACCTTTGAACCTGGGGACTTAGTACTTAAGCGTATTTTCCCACCGCCGGTTCATATGGGTCCGAGGTGGGAAGGACCATATACCATCCAGTGGAAACTTGATACATGAGCTTTCAAGTTAACGAATGTGGATGGTGAGGAGATTCCCAAAGCTTGGAATGCCCAAAACTTGCAGTAATACCTGACTTATATTTGTGATTTTTTCTTTTGGTTTATAAACCATGTAAAAAGGCACGACTTGCCTAGAAAAGTCTGTTTTATAAGAACAAAAGATTATAAAGTGGATGTAGGCTACAACTTAGTTGAACCACTACAAAAATATCGTGTGTCATTTACTTTTCTAGCACTAATTCCCTTGCTTCCTACGATTGTTTTGCCCTAATTGTGAAATGCTAAATTTAAATTGAACTTGAAAAATGAATATAGCACCCATGCAGGAGCAAACGAAATGACCGTTTGCATACCAGAATGAAAAGGACGGGTAGACGACATCTTTAACTCTAACTTTCATGATTCGAGAGAGAATATAAAGGACGAGAAGACGACATCCCCCAAGGCGTGAAGGTGCACCCCGATAAGAGACAGCCTAGACTGCACTATAACCTGGTCATACGAAAGGAGAGCATAAAGGTGCTGGAGACTGAGCACCGATGACACAAGAATTTTAACCCTACCAGAGGGTTGGGGGCGATAGAATATCGAACCTAATCAATCTCGAACAAGCCCTGGCCAGGCATTTTATTCAAGATTGATTTGGGGCATACACATATACGTCCCATCCCGTTATTAGTTATCTTTTCTAATGAGGTGTCTCTACTGTGCATTTAGTTCATTTGTGATGTGACTTATTATTTATTGCCTGTATTACATTTAAATGAAGTAAATGACAAACTTAAAAGCACTTAACATTGTAGGAAATAAGCTATTTTATTCACAAAGACGCAGGTTTACACAAAAGAACTGAACTAGAAAATGCGAAGGTCGCACTCGCTATGACAACAACGGACCAATCAAAACATAAATAAAACATAAGACTGCCTTTCACTTGGCCTTCGAAGTGGACTTCGATTTCTTGGCAGCCTTCAGTTTCTCCTTTTCCTCTTTCTCAGCTTCAGTTAAAAGCCGCTTTGGTTTCTTTTCCCTGGAATTGGAATGCCGGGATCAGTAGAGGACTTATGAGGAAGTTCCCTAGTAATTGACCTAGTGGAAAGCTTGACGATTAATCCTGACGAAGGAGCAACAACTTGGAGAGAGTGAACCTTAAGAGGCTCTTCTTTCTCAACCTTGGCTTTTAATTGCGCATCTCTCATGGCCTTCATTTCAGCCAAAGTCATATCATCAGCCTTCTCCGAGCCTCCAGTCACTACGACTTCATCATCATCTCCTTCATTTCCATCATCAGCGTCATCCTCTATCATGACTCCATCCTTGGGAGCCTCGGTGTGGGATGGCGCGAGGGCCTTATCAGTGATTTTTTCCTCTCTCTCTCTGCAACCTTTGCAGCATACCTTGCATCAATGGCTTCTTCGAATTGTTTATCGATCTTTCCAGTTGTTGTTGCACCTACAGGGAGAGAAATAATAGTTATTAGCTCAGGAGAAAAAGCAGGTTCCTCAATTGTTTGTCCGATGTGACAGAAGGTTGAGATAGCCCTAACAAACTAGGGTGAAAAGGTAGAGATACCTTCCGTTGACTTCTCAGCATGAGCCGCGGTGTTCTCTGGGGTCATTTCAACTATAGGAGACAAGAATGATGTTTTGGGAATTTTAGGATTCTCTGGGTCGTATCCCTCCATTTCGGTATTCCCTGGGACAGAGAAGGAGGAACCTGTCTCGATAGTTTCTTTTCCCTTGGCCTGACGCCTCTCCTCTTCCATAGCAGCAACAATGAGTTTACGCCCTTCGGCCAAGCGTGCTGCCTCCTCACCTCTCAAGTATTTCTCCATGAGTTTATCCACATCAATAGAGTCCAACTTAAGCTCTTGCTTTTCCCATTCGACCACCTAATCCCACATATATACCAGAGTGGTGGGATATTCTTTGATCCATGCAATATCCCAGTGTCGGATTACTTGAGCGAAGAACCCCATCATCGTTTCAGCACTCTCATCCAACTCTTTCTGGGCCTCTATAGGTTGTGCACTAGTTTTCTCAGTAGTCTTTAAAGCCACATCCGCGTTCCCCTCGGCAAGAGTTCCCCTGTCTCAAGCCTCCATCAATCTGTCTTCTAGCTCTGCATTCCTTTTAGCCAACTCTACCTTCTCCTGCTCGAGACGATTACCATCCAATTTCGCAGCCGTACTTTTAGACTTAGCATCCTCGGCTTGCTTCTTTAAACCTATGCACTCCTGGCTGTGGGAATCAAGCTCAGTACGGTAACGCTTTTGTAATTCCTCAAATTGCTTCTTATAAGTGTTTGCATCACGTTGTGCAAGGGCAAGTCGAGTTTGAGCTTCCTCATGGTCTTTCTCAGAGTTTTCAATAGCCCTTGCATCATACTCAGCAGCGTCGCTCATGGTTTTCACATCGGCTATCAAATCGCTAATGATTTTGGAAAGGTTCTTTGAATACTTTTTCATCTCCTTATATTGAGTGTCCACGAAATCTATGGTAGCTTTAACCTCGGTGGCCTAGCCAGGATCTACTGGTTTGAGCTTTGGAACAAAGTGCATGTTCCCAAAATGGTGCTCAGAAAATTGTTCCTTTAAAAGTTTCAATCTAGCTTTGTTTTCATTGTCAAGTATAACTGGCCTTGTGGTAGTAATGTCAATAGTGCGAGGCTTTAGTTTCATAATGGGACAGCCCTTCTCTGCTTCTTTTCCTGGATCCTTTTGTTTCTCTTTCGGATTGGATCCCTTCTTCGAAGAACTGCCTTGAGGAGTTTTTTATTTAGACGAAGGAGGCTAGGGGGCATGTTTATCCCCCTTACGATACGATGATTGACTCTGATGCTTGGTCGAATCCATGTGATGTGGAGAACGAGAACGAGAAGTCCAATGAGGCTGAGAAGACTGATTCCTCCTGTCATCTCTGGCCCGACTCTCATGTTGATCATGCCTTGCACCAGAATCCATCGGAGGCAAGCTCGAGCGAACATCTCACACATAATAGCGGTGATGCACCATCGGTCTAGCAAGGCGATATAAGTAAATGTTAGAATCAACATTAATGTAAAACACAAGTGCTATGATGTGTAGTGCTAAGATGTTGTGTATATCCTAAGTGACAACCCCCCCTAACAGACCAGAGCCTGGAGTTAGGACAGTGTGCACAGTTTCCCCTGCCTTCTCGGGGGTAACTTCTTCTTCGGGGGTAAAAGTATGGGGATCTGTTCTAAAGTCTTATGGGGTATAAATGGCCTCGGGCAGGGGAAGTTTCCCCAAATCCCGGTATATAGAATCATCTACAGCAGAATCATCTCCTCGAGGAGTGATTGATGATAATAGTCTTAGGGAAATCGGTTTTTCAGAGGTAGCCGCATCCTCAGGAGTGATGTATTTATCTCTATCCTTGTCAGCTATGTTTGCTAATATATCGTCTTGAGTTGAAGTGGGAGAAGGACTTTTCTGAGGAATCATTGGATCTCTTGAACTCTCTCCCTTCCCAGGTAAAATTTCAATTGGCCCCTCGACTGGAGTTATATAAACATAGGGACCTTCTCCATGACCTATGCCATGAGTAATAGCAACTAAGCGATGACGGTGAAGGTATTCATCCACTAGGAAGTCTCTGATGGTCAAGAATTTTTTGTCACCATTAAGAAATTGGTTCTGACGATCGAAATACACCTGATGTGTTTTATGTTTCGGGTTAGGGACTGCAAGTAAAAGTAAATGACAGTCAGCACATTTATAGAGGTAATGGAAATTAAAAATCGAAGGCTGATACCTTTACTTGATTTAAGCCATCTCCTGGCACATCCTAGTTGTTGTTTGATATAAAACCATTCGAGTCTTGGATCACCAACCTTGCTGCCAAATGACATGCTAATGATTTTACTTTCGGCACTAAATCAAAATATACAAAAGACGGGTTGTCCTGGGTCCGATGATTGATATTATAGAAGAAATGAATGTCCTTGAAGATAAGCTCAATACCCAGAATTTCCCTATAAGCTATGTATAAGGTATACAGGTAGGCATAGGAATTGGGTTGGGGTTGCATTGGATTGATTCGCATTTGTCTCAGAAAATGGACGACGAAAGGCGAGAATGGAGGTATTGTCCCCAAAAAGGCACATTAGTTTACTAATCGCCATATACCCTTCGAGAGGATTATAAGGACGATTCGTTATAGAGGGAAGTTTGGTGTCCTTTCGGAGAATTCCATACTTCAAACATATACGTGCAAGTTTGTCATTGTCAACTGTTGATGCGACAGAATCACCAGATTTTTCCAAAACAACGACATTCTCAAACTCATTGGGAGCGCCATTATCTCCAACTCCTCCTTCCTCTTCCTCATCCATAGAGACATCACCTCTGGATGATACTTCACTTTCATGAATTTCCATTTTGTAGTCCAGGCCCTCACTATCCCATTCTGGATCTGAGGTGGATGATATATCTTCAATGATAGGATTTTCAGATGTTCCTACGACTTCTCTTTTCTCTGCTAATCTAGATGAGCGTCTCTCAACCATAGTTATTGTACTATCAAAAAGATAACAGAGTTAGATTATAATTTCCCGTACCCCCCATGTGTGTGTGCACGCGCTAAACTATGCAAATGTGAACAGTGCTAAAATCAGAGAATGTAAAGTCAATAGAAAGTAAAGCAATATGGAAAGCAGTTATGCGCTAGCTAGGTCTAGTTAGTCCAGTTTAGAAGGTTCCATCCTATCTGTTCATGAAGTCACAAGCTGTGTTGTTTTTTGGTTAAGTTGGTTGAAACATGCTTGCATTTCATGTTGAATAACAGCAGATCAGTTTGGGTCTTTATGTCATCAACGGATCGGATCGAATGTCCATGTTACAAGCGGATCGGTTCGGGTCTTTATGTCATCAGCGGATTGGTTCAAATTTCCATGTTACAAGCGGATCGGTTCGAGTCTTTATGTCATCAGCGGATCAGTTCGAATGTCCATATAACAAGTGGGTCGGTTCAGGTATTTATGTCATCGATGGATCGGTTCAGATGTCTATGTTAGAAGCGGATCGGTTCGGAGGTTATAGGTTGAAGGAATCGGTTTGGATAGACCTATAGAAAAGTGACTTCATTCGGATCGGTTAGCACTGAACCGAACCGCACTAACATCCCGAAACCTAAGTCTCTCCACGTAAGCAAGTTTAAGGATCCAATCAATATTGTCTCCTCCGATCCGACCCGATTTCGCATGCTTCATCCCAGTCGCTCGGAAGCTGTCCATTCCGCCCCACACTAAACCCACTTTTCTCCTTCTTCTTCCTCTTCTTCTCCACTTCTCCAACAACACCAAACCCATTCCTTTTTGAAAGTTCACTCATGACAAAGTACTTGTGAATCAATTCTTTCGACGCCGGTTTAGACCTCCTCCACAACCGCCTCGAGATGACGTCGATGCCACCAGCGACGATGGCGGTGGAACAGAAGACGCGGCATCAAGCTTGATGTGACATTGAGTAAAATTACTTAAATTGCTTCAAAGTTCGGGTTTAAATCGATTAAAACTAGAAAAATCAAGGTTCAAAAACCCATCTACACGATTATTTCAAGAATTGGGAAGTTTCCCTCCGCAATTTAGAAATTAGGGTTTTGGTTAGTGGAAGGAGCGACGATAGGAAAGTGAAGAATAAGGAAGGAGAGTGCTGACCAATACGTTGGAGAAGGGACCATTCATATTCCTCTGGACTATGCAACATGGCCCGACCCGTTCGAAGAAAAACCAGACAAGCCCAAGGCCTTTTTGGCCCCAAAACGTGATTAACTCCCAATCCCAATACGAATCGGGCTACATTAAACCGAACCCAGGTGTAAATACCGAGTCAAAACCAAAATTCAACGTGTAAAGAAGAAATTCAAGGAAGAATGCTAAAATCTTCATATGATATTAGGTGTTTCCTGTACGAACTATACAGATCTCAAGCAAAGCCTCAAAGTTACTAAGAGCGACAATGGAAACTCCTCCATCTTATGGCATATTTATAGGCTTTACAAATATCAAAAGATGCGACTTTGTGAGATGTCACAACTCTGTAGATGAATGGAAGCAACTATTTAATGATGCCAATTCGGAAGAAAACAGATGGATCATTTTGAAGCACAATTTATCTTCGATAAATGCATACTTCGAGGGGGCAAAATGTTAGCCCACTTTGTGATCGGGCTACACAAAGCTAAGAGATTGGTCAACGAATATGTTCGAAGGATGGATTCATAGCAGGAGCTCGAATCAGCTCGGAGACCCCCGAACCAAACCCCCTTACTTTGAGGCAAGCATACCAAAAAATGGGGAAAAATGACACATTTGAATCGGTTTGGAGCTCCCTAACCCGGACCCTCCTTTTGATCTTCTGATCCAAACGATCAGCATCGCTGCACCAACATCCCACGTTCTCCTGAAGATCCGAAGCGGTTATACACCACTACCCCATGATCTCTGATGCACTGTCATCATTTCCAGGCGCCCGAGCCCGCAACGAGAGGGATGAGCTCCACGTGGCACCGAACTGGATCAGTTTGCAGCCTATAAATACCCTGAAGCATCTCATTTTGAAGGATCTTTTGGCACAATCTTCACTCTAACTCTCATAACCACCGAATTCCATCGCTTCATTCAAATCACCACCAACTTTTGGAGCATATTTCATCATAAGTTGAGTGAAATTACTAATTGTAAAAGTGAGATTGAATGATAATCAGTGTTGTACTTGTATTCAAATCATCAATCAAAGAAGTATAAAGTGGACGTAAGCTCTTTAATGCCGAACCACTATAAATTGGTGTTCTTGTTGTTCTTTCTTTCTATTTTATTCAGAATTATCGTTCGATTGGGTGTTAGGACCACTTTTGGTCTAACAATAGTTAACTTAAAGTTATAATTTAATTAAAATAGTGTTATCTAAATTCAATTGTATTTTTTTTAACAGGATAAATTTCAGCAACAAAGGGCACTGATGCTTGAGGGGACTGGGAGGACCTAGTTGACTACTAATGATGAAGATATGATTTTTGAGACTATCATGGATCCACCAACCCAGAACATACTCTATGGTTTTGGGAACCAAGCGGATATACCGAAATTGATTTCACTAGTTTTTTTAAACATATCAAAAAGTTGGCCTAAATGTTTAATTTTATGGGATATTTGCCCAATATAAGTTGGAAATCTATCTTAGTAGCCAAATCTAATGTGCATAACCATGATATTCTTCGATTCTATTATTTAAATTTAAATGCAATTAATTTCTTCAATATAAATGACATGATAACGATAACTAATTAATTTTTAATATTTTATTTTCCATTTAAAGAACATTTCTGCTTCTTCGTTATATCCCCGCTACATCTTACTTTATCCTTGCTACAACTTTTTACATCTCCACCGCTATAAAACCAACAAGAACTTTAACTGCATAGACACATACACACATAAAAAATAATAAAATAACAATTGCATCATCCTAATTTATTGATCGCCTTTGTTGTATTGAGCCTATTGCACATTTTCTTTTTCCCCAACTCTTGATTAGCCTCATAGTTAAGTTTTTTGTCACAATTCTCCTGCACCTTGGACTTACATTAGAATTCTCTCTTCAAATCTTGGAACTTTATTTTAACCATCTAAATCCTTTATTAGGTACAACCATTCTCTTATTTTTCTTGATTTAGCATAGTCATTAGCTTTCTTTCATTGAATTCACCAACCAAGTGATTGAACACCCTAAGATTTGGATTCATATTCTTTAGGAATTCGCAATGTAAACTACTCTCTTGTTATATGATTACTAAATTGCTTTCCAACTTGATATATGGATGCACCAGGTTTTGTATGACATTATCAGCGCACACACATGCAAAAAATCTCTAATGATATTAAAAATAAGAATGTAATGAGAATTTGTTCAGAAAGAAGAAGAAAAACCTCGTTCTGTTCTTTTCTAAATAAGTACTCTTGTTGTGAAATATTTTATATTCTAAATCTCACCTGCCATCAAATATTCCAATGTAATGTCAAAGAGGATTTGCCATAAGAGGCTAGAAAGGATATTTATAATGATATAAAGTTGAGTTAATTTATATCTGGTCTAAGTTCATTCATTTCTCATAATTTATTCAAAAAATTACCATTTTTGCTCGTTTTTATATTATAGATAACGGACAACAAGCTATTCACGGACATTAGAATGAAGTATCATTAATTGATTCAGCTAAAACAAATTTTTCAAAGATTTAAACATATGAAAGAGCAGCATGATAAATTAAATACAAAAAATAGAAAAACAGGGGTAAAGAACAACAATATAAAATTTTGAATAAAGCATGGAAGATGCATGAATAAATAAAAGAAAATTGTAATACCTAAGAATTTGGCGTTAGTTAGATTAGATATTTAGTTAAATTCTAAAAATGAAATTTGAGCAAATGATGGAATTTGACCATGAAAGTTATGTCGTTGCATTCATGGTGGAATTCTGGTCAAATATTATGTTTGGAACTTCGCAAACGGAGTCCGTATAAAAAATTTACATACGAAATACAAAAACGGTTGTAAAATTGATAATTAGCAATATATATATATATGCATGCGTGTGTGTGTGTATTAGGTAATTAATATTACCGTTATCAGCTCTCCTCCACAAGAGTTAGATCGACCGCTCCTACGATCTGCTGGTCGCAGCTGAAAAGTCGGTGTGTACAACTTAAGCAAGATCTATATGGATATAGCAGACATGAATGTGATATACTAACTAGCTAATATACGATAGTTATGAAAATAAATATAAACTAATATGAAATATCATAGATAAGTAAATGTAGTAAATAAAGTAAAGTGACACTAGGAATTTTTATACTGGTTCGGACTTCCCGCCCTACTTCCAGTCCCAAAGCTCCTCTTCGGAATTCACTAACAACACCCTCTCTTAACCTAGAGGAATAGGTCAGTACACCCGAGCCCCAATAATGATGCCTCTCTCCTGAGCAACTACATAGGACTTCAACAATTACAAGTATTTTGACTTCTGCTTTGTGTTCTCGAATCAACACGAATATTCAACGGTTTAAGTACAATCTTCCTATAATCTGATCCTCGAGTATATGATTTGAATGTGAATATTTAATGAAGATAATTGCTTGTTGAATCAAATGATATTTAAATCAATTCAAGGATTCAATAAGTATTTGAATTTGGAGAGCTTTTTATTTGCATAGAGTATAGAAATGTAATTCAGAAATTAGATAAGAAGTAGAATAATTCCATACTTTGGAAATCATGATTGAAGTGTTTATATAATGCTAGAAAGATAGCAATTCTTAATGAAAAGTTTCTACAAAAGTTATGTACATTTCCCTTGATTAATGAAGAGAAATCTCTTCATGAATGGAAGCATCCTTTTAGAAAATATTTGCTGTTTTGAATCAGTTGATTGGTTACAAATCATCAGTAGACTGGTTAAAGAAGTATGAAATCAAATAAAATAAAAAACCTATAGGAAATAGCCGTTACTGGGGAAAAATTGCTTTACCAGTCGCCGGTTACTTTTGGAGCAGTCGACTGGTTGAGGCAATTTTGCCCAGTCAGACTATTTTATGCCATTTAAGAGTTATATATATACTATATTTTATACTTGAGGATATATTTTAACATTATTCTAAACATAACACAATGTATGAAACCTTATCTCTATGACATGATTTCCAATGCTCTTCTTGTTGTTGACATAAATCAAAATCTTGTAATCAACATTCTCCCCCTTTTTGATTGATGACAACACTTCTGAATTTCTCCCCCTGAATGTTTAGCTCCCCCTGAATTTCTGCTTTATTTGTTAGTTAAAATTTTATAATCTTACCATTTGGTTCCTACAACAAACATGTTAGCACAAATATTCCAATAACATGGAATCATAAGAAAGATATTTCTCCCCCTTTGTCGTCGATTAAAAAGAAATTAAGATAATATAAGCATAAAGTAATCGAATAACAAAGATGCAAAATAAACACACAACCTTTAAGCAACATGCATGAAGTTCAACACAACCAAAATGAAGTTTTCTTCATGAGATATTGGATCATGTGCTTTTCGATAAACTGAATTTTTGTTTTTACAGATATTTAGAGATACAGAAATAGCCTTCTTTTTGTTATGGTGTACCTACAAAAAATTATATATACTTTGGTACCCACTTGCTTTGTTAGGGTCCAGGGATTAGATGGAAGGTAACCATACCCATGAGGGTTTTGTAACGACCCGGAAAAATGCGATCTTGGTTATCCGATATACAACACATATCGAACATCCAAGGATCGAAAATATCCGAATAGTTAATGAAAGAAATTAGAAGGTGAGAATAGATAAGATAGAAATTTAGAATAGAAGAAGAAGAAGAACACAACATCAGAGTAACACGAACCTCACAGCGGAACGAATAACATATAATAGATAACATAACTTTGAAATATAACAGTTATGTATACAATAGCACTTATCAGAGTACAGCACTTACAACAACAGCGGAAATAATAATAGCTATAGAATCCTGAAGCCTCCTGCTCCAAGCTCTCCAAGTATATCTGTAAAATCCCGACTACTTGACTGCCCGTACAAATTTAGGCACCCAAGAGTTTAGGGAAAACAACAAAGTAAACTCCGGGTCAGTCATGGGACTGGTATGAGTAAAACAGTTTAAAACACTTAGTTTAAATAAAGGATATATCATAAGACCACGCCGTGAAACGGAACGGGTTTTCCCTTATGAAAATCCAAACAATTTTGTAAAGCAATATCATTCTGATATTATAATAATGTCTAAGTACAAATACATATAAATCTAGCAGAAACGCTTGCATCTCACGTTACTACATATATAGTATACAATCAAAATCGCAAGCACGTATTGGGTAATGGATTTCCAACTATGACAAGGTATGGAATCACCTTCCGATCAGTGTACTCTAGGAACGATACACTGGAGTTCAACAAGAACATCTTGCAACTCAGCCACACATGACCGACCACTCATTTCGCTTGAGTGTATCGAATGTACATCACCAACGGTTGGGATCAGCAACCGTTCCCGTATATATATGGGACAGCATTGATAGATTTAAGAAACAAATGAATATTCTCTAGATAGGTGATTATACACCCTACTTCGGTGCGACCGACTTAGCCATGTTGCCTGCCCGATTTCTGTCATTTACCGGTTGATGAGGCTAGAAACTACGCTTTATCATCACATCAGATTCACTTCGAATGCCACATTGTCAGATCCATCAGAATCACTAATTGACGTCTACAACCATACATTACGTGTCAGCTAAAAGAAGTTTCCTTCTCCGCTTCCACTCTTGGTATAGTTGAAGAAATCAATGTACGTGACCGTCTGGAAATACTATGTCAGACATCCATCTTCATTCACTTAGAAATGTCACATCGTCATACCCGCCAAATCACAAATTGACTTATCCAAAAATAACACGGGTATACAGCTACGAGAAACGAATTCCTCCGCCACCAAACGTGAATACGTTTGAACAGATCAACTTACGCGATCCATTGGATATACTCTGTCAGACCTTCGTCCATACTAGTTGTCCTGGGACTGGACAAACCGAAGGCACTATTCTGTAAACAGGATAGCCCTTGCATTCTACTCTGTCTTCAATTATCTTTGGCATATATGATTCGCAACGCTTATGCCAATACAGAGTGGTTCTATGGATAATAATCCAACCGGTCTCTCCATATTAACAACGTTAAAATGGTCAAAACTTCGATAGTCGGTGAGTTAACTATCAAAGAAAAACAAGTGTGCAAACAACGATATTATTTCCAAATGGAAATTATATCGAACAAACATCATTTAACATTAATCTCTTTAGTTCATTTATTTACTTATCTCCTATTTCCCTATATTCTAAATTCTTATTTTCTTTTATCAGAAAATATTTCTGATTCTCGTTTGGAAAACATTTCCAAAACTCCTTTACGATCAAACCTTACCATTTCTTAGTTAAGAAGGAAGTCACTCAAGTTGGGGTATAATTACCTCTCAGACCTTAACTGAACAACGTTATAACTTCGAAATGGTCAAAGTTTATCTTTTAAATCTTTACAACTTCTTTACGCCTTTCTCGGATTCAATTTTACTAGTCCACTTCTATATTTAAAACATTGGTTATAACGATAACGTTATAATCCCTACTTTCGAATTATCTAACTTTAATTATAACTTCTATTCTTATTAGTGAAAAATTAACCTAACACTTATTTATTTATAAATAAATAAATCTCTATTTAAACACTGGAAAAGTATAAGTACTTTCCTGAATTCGATATAATCGAATTTGCCGATTAACTCTCTTCGAGAAATCTCTATTTGATTAACTCTTCTTCGAATAACCTATATTCGATTAACTCCTTCTCGAATAAACGATATTCGATAATCTCTCTCTTCGAATAACTAATATTCGATAACTCTTCCTTTTTAAATATCTCATATTTGAAAATCTCACTTCGATTAAACTATAATCGATAACTCCCTTCGATGAAACTAACATCGATAACTCCTTTCGATGAAACTAACATCGATAATTCCTTTCGATGAAACTAACATCGATAATTTTAACTCGACGAACTTAACTCGACTAACTTAACTTGACTCGACTAACTTGGTTCGACCAATTTGATTCGATTAACTAGGCTCGACTAACTTGGTCGAACCACCCGATCAACTCAACTTATTTAACTTAACTTATTTCTCAACTCGATCAACTCGATTAACTCCTATCGAATAACTAATATTCGATTAAACTCCATTCGTTTGACTCTAGATCGCTGCGATCACAATGGTTACGCCTGACTCCCTCAGGAAACATCCGACCGCCGTAGGCTATTTACAGCCCTGCGAATTACGCTAGCAGTCGTACGAGATGGCAACTTATCCTGAATACTATGTTTGACTAACTCTGTCTCAAATAACTATATTTGATTAACTCTAGTTCGTTTTAACTCTAATCGATTAACTCTACTAATTAACTCCAACTGGTTAACTCTAACTGATTTACTCTAACAGTTAACTCTATTTGACTAACTCGACTTGACTAACCACTTTCGAATAACATATTCGATTAACTAACTTTCGAATACCATATTCGATTAACTAACTTTCGAATACCATATTCGATTAACTAACTTCGAATACCATATTCGATTTCTCCTTTCGAATGTCTATATTCGATTAACTAACTTCGAATACCATATTCGATTAACTCTTTTCGAATGTCTATATTCGATTAACTAACTTCGAATACCATATTCGATTAACTTTATTCACTTTATAAAGATTTCCTTTTTAACAGCGTTTTATTCATTTGAAAAGATTTACTTTTAAATAACGGTTCTACACTTAAAAATGATTTCCTTTTTATAATGTTCCCTTTCCAATTCTATTTGTAAATGGTTTACAAATATTTCCTTTTCAAATTTTATTCTTGAAATATTCTAACTCCTTGAATTCCCGGGAAAATTCGCCATAACCTCCTTTGTATCGGGAGCATCGGGAAAATCCCCAAACTCGCCACACAGGCCTTTCCATTCAAAAAAGAAATGTTTTGAATTTAATTCCTTTTCAAATATCTCCTATTTATAAATGTTCCTTATTTATAAATATTCCACTTTATAAATATTCTATTCTTCAATGTCACTTTGAAAAATCTCCTTTTTCTACATTCAGGTATGTCATGGTATTCAATCATATCAAATCACGATGTTCAATATCGTCCATACACACACAATCAACAACAGGTTATAATTCACATCATATATCAAAATATATGAAAAATAATAAAATAACTGTTGAGGAATCCAGTCGGATTCCTCCAACCTGTTTCCCTGCATCATAGATGTTAGACAGTATAGATAACATCACTTTCAGTTCTATATGATATATTCTGTTAAACAGAATCAATATAGAAATTTAACTAACTGACTAGCAGTTCAATCAAACAATCAACACACAGTACATCAGACAATTTCTAACAGTTCTAAATATACAACATGAAATTATAAACTGTTCAGAGTTAGTGAGATTTACTCACAGTTGCGCATTAACCGTTGAATAACGGTTTGCATTATTCGACTCAGTCGGACAATTTATTTCGCCAGAAATTGTAACGAGCTCGGATGGACTCCCAGTCAGTGTCATCGTGTAGTGTCCGTCCATACGATCCCAACGCAACTTACGGTTCTCAATTCTGACCTCGTACGAGAGAGATGCATCATTTATAAGATTGAGTACATATTTAAATTAAATAAAACTCTTAACTTTTAAATTGGGCCTTAGCTTTCCTCATCACTCCGGCCCATCTCCTACAAAGTACCATACCCGATCCCTTTATTAGCCTTCTTCCCCAAATTCAATTCGTTGCTCCCAGTAATTGCTTCTGCAAATCATCAAAACACGGCAGAGGCCGCTACCTCCATCCTTCTTAAATCCACAAACAAAATACATCATCACATTCCACTTCGAATTCTCCTCATCATCGTTGCCAAAACACCCCACTCGACGCTCAGTTTGACCGCTCCGATTTCCAGCTTCCACGCACGACAATCAGTGAACCACCGAACTTTTTGTTCACGGAATCCCCTCAAAACAGCACACAAGGTGCGGATTTCCCTCCTCATTCCGAATCCAACATCGAAACCAACCCAAACTCGCTTAACTTCGTGAATTTCCGAACCCTAACTTTGAAACCGTTTACTGTATAAAATCCACGATGACCCAAACAGACTTCGAACCTATCGAGAGCTACACCAAAACAAAGAGAATCGAACACCGATCTCATACATATATGTTTTGGGATTTATGAATTTTATTTGCATTTGTTTGAGATTTTTGAAGATCACGAAATGTTGCTGTGAGATGGAAAAAGGTGGAGGCGGAAAAGTGTTTGACCGTGGGACAGAATTAGGTCTTAAGGGAGGTTGTTGAGGGTATTTATAGCCAATAAAAATATCTAGATATTTTTATAATAATATTTTTATATTTTATTTAATCATTTATACTCATTTCTAACTTCTAAAAATCTGTGTGATCACACACGATGCCCAAAAATCACGAAACTGGACATGTAGCTAGAGTTCGACATTTCGGTCCCAACGAAACTGGTTTCGTCGAATTCCGACTCCGTATGCTCACACAGTGTATTTTTAACTGTCAAAATATCGACTGTTTCTCACTCTAAAAATCCGTACGGCCACACAGTGACTCTAAAAATCACGAAACTGGAAATCTAACAACTATTTGATATTGCGGATCCAACAAAACTAGTTTCGTCGAATTCCGAGGTCGTATGAAAAACTGGCTATTTTTCAAGCGTTGAACTGACCTTTTAAATATATAAATATATTTAAATATTATTAAATTAAATATAAATAAATTAATATTCTCGTATATATCCACAGATGATGTCGTACGGCTCCAGAATATCCTGCCAGAATTTATGACTTGATTTCCAGAATTCTGATTTGATCGATATTCAGTTCGTATCGAAAAATCGATTTATAACGTATATAAAGCGTCGCAAATTATAAAGGAAATCCATAGCGACTTTTCTAAAATTTGATTTGGACGTGAATCAAAATCTACACGATGAAATCCCGATTTTTCTCTTCCACTAGAAAGATATACTCCACCAGCTCCACACGTTTCTTGTTTCACAGAAATCCGGCTTAAAACGAATCCTGTATATTCAGTTGAAGTTCAAATCGCCAAATAGCGAACTGTCGCGTCGTTACGCGCTCGATTTTAATTAAAATATAATTATACGTTCAAACTGTCGTCGATTGAATATATTCGTTATTATATTTCGAATCGAAACTCCACCAAATCACATATGCTATTCAATTCACATGATATTGTGAATTTCACTATATTCCGACTATTTCGACATTGTAATATATTATTATATTATAATTATTTATTAAATTTTCAATATTATTTAATTAAACGATCATTAACTTCTCTAAATCACCAATTATATAATTAAATAATTTAATTATATATCTCTAAAAATGCGGGTCATTACATTCTTCCCCACTTAAAATAATTTCGCCCTCGAAATTGCTAAGTTAGAGGACGACCCTACCTATTGGAATTCCTAAGATTCGTTTACCCCTTATTTCAGATTTTAACTGAACCAATTAATATTGACTAAAGTATTAATTTATTCCGACGACTAAATTCCCAAAATTTTTGAAAATTTTCTAACACCTTAACCTTTCGAAAAATTTCGCCAGCACATCCTTTGTACTGGTCAATATCTCAAATTTCAACTCGCCTCCCTGGGCCTTCTTCACCCCAAAAGAAAATCAAATAGCCAAGCGGCTTGCCAATTCGGCTTATAAATCTCATACTCATATCAAATATAAACTGGTACCTTATTGTCGGGCATACCACTATGTCATTTGCATCTGCAACCAATCCTGCAAATACCGATATCAATCCAATCCATTTATCCAAATCACTTGCCTATACCCAGGTCAAATATCATTTCAAACTCGAGTTTCATTCTTGATTCCAAACTCTTAACCCGATTATCAAATTACACTTCAAATTCAAATCTCACAAATCCAAATTGTCTCGATATATTCTAATTCAATTTCAGTTACCACTTAACTGATTTCAACTCAAAAGAAAATCAAAACGCCAAACGGCTTGCCAATTTGGCTCATAAATTCCAAACTCATATAAAATATAAACTTGTACCTTTTTGTTGGGCATATCATTATATCCCTACCATCTGTTATCAACTCGGCATATACAAATGCCATCCCAATCAACTCAATCACTTTTATATCGTCAAACCAAATCATTCGCTTATTCTCAAGTCGAATCCCGTTATCAATCTCAAGTTTCATTCTTGATTTTCAAATTCTAAGTCCAGCTAAATTTCAAATTCTTAACTCATCAACTTAATCCCATTTCAGATTATTCTCTTATCACCCCAGTTTTCACTTAACTTAACAAGTTAAAGTTAAATTCTGGAATTTAATTTCCTGGGCTTTTATTTCAAGTCAATTTGAAATCATAATACCAATTCAAAACATTTGAATTCTCATAAACTTGTTTTCGCAAAACAGATTTGAAAATAAAATCTTAGGTAGTAATCCGTCACTTAC
Source organism: Allium sativum (assembly GCA_030737875.1). Lineage (NCBI taxonomy): Eukaryota > Viridiplantae > Streptophyta > Magnoliopsida > Asparagales > Amaryllidaceae > Allium > Allium sativum. Next base: position 105,353,311 of record CM060910.1, read on the forward strand.
AACTCGAAAATCACACTGATGATGTGTACACCATCATCAGAATTATTTTCCAGCGATCAAAGTTAGTTCAATACTATATTCATTTTCAAAATCATTACCAAATACTTCCATTTTGAAAACATTTCAAAATCTCCCAGGAACTTAAAATTTCCTTATTTTAAATCCCAAATCTGATTTAAATTCAGTATTTTTTTTCTTCATTTTATTTCATATACTTTACTTATATGAATTCTGATTAGTCATTTATAATCATTTTATTTATAATCTTACTCGATTATAATAACAACCAATATATCTCATATATTATAAATCCAATATATATATCAAATATACCTTGGGTAAAACTATTTCGTTTACCCTCTTTTTAAAACATACGATGACGGTTCATCGTATTCAAGCGTTTATTTACTCCTACCGATACAGTGGATCAAACTGATCGACCAGAACTCATAAACAACTCAGTCAATGAATCTCCACAATATAAAACCATTTTTATATCAAATACAAATACGCACTCGTATATATACACTCAAACTCAATCTAGGGTATTACTAACCCTATCTCTACCGAGTCACGCCACAGAGCCAAGTAATTCTTAACCTAAGCTCTGATACCAACTGTAACGACCCGGAAAAATGCGATCTTGGTTATCCGATATACAACACATATCGAACATCCAAGGATCGAAAATATCCGAATAGTTAATGAAAGAAATTAGAAGGTGAGAATAGATAAGATAGAAATTTAGAATAGAAGAAGAAGAAGAACACAACATCAGAGTAACACGAACCTCACAGCGGAACGAATAACATATAATAGATAACATAACTTTGAAATATAACAGTTATGTATACAATAGCACTTATCAGAGTACAGCACTTACAACAACAGCGGAAATAATAATAGCTATAGAATCCTGAAGCCTCCTGCTCCAAGCTCTCCAAGTATATCTGTAAAATCCCGACTACTTGACTGCCCGTACAAATTTAGGCACCCAAGAGTTTAGGGAAAACAACAAAGTAAACTCCGGGTCAGTCATGGGACTGGTATGAGTAAAACAGTTTAAAACACTTAGTTTAAATAAAGGATATATCATAAGACCACGCCGTGAAACGGAACGGGTTTTCCCTTATGAAAATCCAAACAATTTTGTAAAGCAATATCATTCTGATATTATAATAATGTCTAAGTACAAATACATATAAATCTAGCAGAAACGCTTGCATCTCACGTTACTACATATATAGTATACAATCAAAATCGCAAGCACGTATTGGGTAATGGATTTCCAACTATGACAAGGTATGGAATCACCTTCCGATCAGTGTACTCTAGGAACGATACACTGGAGTTCAACAAGAACATCTTGCAACTCAGCCACACATGACCGACCACTCATTTCGCTTGAGTGTATCGAATGTACATCACCAACGGTTGGGATCAGCAACCGTTCCCGTATATATATGGGACAACATTGATAGATTTAAGAAACAAATGAATATTCTCTAGATAGGTGATTATACACCCTACTTCGGTGCGACCGACTTAGCCATGTTGCCTGCCCGATTTCTGTCATTTACCGGTTGATGAGGCTAGAAACTACGCTTTATCATCACATCAGATTCACTTCGAATGCCACATTGTCAGATCCATCAGAATCACTAATTGACGTCTACAACCATACATTACGTGTCAGCTAAAAGAAGTTTCCTTCTCCGCTTCCACTCTTGGTATAGTTGAAGAAATCAATGTACGTGACCGTCTGGAAATACTATGTCAGACATCCATCTTCATTCACTTAGAAATGTCACATCGTCATACCCGCCAAATCACAAATTGACTTATCCAAAAATAACACGGGTATACAGCTAAGAGAAACGAATTCCTCCGCCACCAAACGTGAATACGTTTGAACAGATCAACTTACGCGATCCATTGGATATACTCTGTCAGACCTTCGTCCATACTAGTTGTCCTGGGACTGGACAAACCGAAGGCACTATTCTGTAAACAGGATAGCCCTTGCATTCTACTCCGTCTTCAATTATCTTTGGCATATATGATTCGCAACGCTTATGCCAATACAGAGTGGTTCTATGGATAATAATCCAACCGGTCTCTCCATATTAACAACGTTAAAATGGTCAAAACTTCGATAGTCGGTGAGTTAACTATCAAAGAAAAACAAGTGTGCAAACAACGATATTATTTCCAAATGGAAATTATATCGAACAAACATCATTTAACATTAATCTCTTTAGTTCATTTATTTACTTATCTCCTGTTTCCCTATACTCTAAATTCTTATTTTCTTTTATCAGAAAACATTTCTGATTCTCGTTTGGAAAACATTTCCAAAACTCCTTTACGATCAAACCTTACCATTTCTTAGTTAAGAAGGAAGTCACTCAAGTTGGGGTATAATTACCTCTCAGACCTTAACTGAACAACGTTATAACTTCGAAATGGTCAAAGTTTATCTTTTAAATCTTTACAACTTCTTTACGCCTTTCTCGGATTCAATTTTACTAGTCCACTTCTATATTTAAAACATTGGTTATAACGATAACGTTATAATCCCTACTTTCGAATTATCTAACTTTAATTATAACTTCTATTCTTATTAGTGAAAAATTAACCTAACACTTATTTATTTATAAATAAATAAATCTCTATTTAAACACTGGAAAAGTATAAGTACTTTCCCGAATTCGATATAATCGAATTTGCCGATTAACTCTCTTCGAGAAATCTCTATTTGATTAACTCTTCTTCGAATAACCTATATTCGATTAACTCCTTCTCGAATAAACGATATTCGATAATCTCTCTCTTCGAATAACTAATATTCGATAACTCTTCCTTTTTAAATATCTCATATTTGAAAATCTCACTTCGATTAAACTATAATCGATAACTCCCTTCGATGAAACTAACATCGATAACTCCTTTCGATGAAACTAACATCGATAATTCCTTTCGATGAAACTAACATCGATAATTTTAACTCGACGAACTTAACTCGACTAACTTAACTTGACTCGACTAACTTGGTTCGACCAATTTGATTCGATTAACTAGGCTCGACTAACTTGGTCGAACCACCCGATCAACTCAACTTATTTAACTTAACTTATTTCTCAACTCGATCAACTCGATTAACTCCTATCGAATAACTAATATTCGATTAAACTCCATTCGTTTGACTCTAGATCGCTGCGATCACAATGGTTACGCCTGACTCCCTCAGGAAACATCCGACCGCCGTAGGCTATTTACAGCCCTGCGAATTACGCTAGCAGTCGTACGAGATGGCAACTTATCCTGAATACTATGTTTGACTAACTCTGTCTCAAATAACTATATTTGATTAACTCTAGTTCGTTTTAACTCTAATCGATTAACTCTACTAATTAACTCCAACTGGTTAACTCTAACTGATTTACTCTAACAGTTAACTCTATTTGACTAACTCGACTTGACTAACCACTTTCGAATAACATATTCGATTAACTAACTTTCGAATACCATATTCGATTAACTAACTTTCGAATACCATATTCGATTAACTAACTTCGAATACCATATTCGATTTCTCCTTTCGAATGTCTATATTCGATTAACTAACTTCGAATACCATATTCGATTAACTCTTTTCGAATGTCTATATTCGATTAACTAACTTCGAATACCATATTCGATTAACTTTATTCACTTTATAAAGATTTCCTTTTTAACAGCGTTTTATTCATTTGAAAAGATTTACTTTTAAATAACGGTTCTACACTTAAAAATGATTTCCTTTTTATAATGTTCCCTTTCCAATTCTATTTGTAAATGGTTTACAAATATTTCCTTTTCAAATTTTATTCTTGAAATATTCTAACTCCTTGAATTCCCGGGAAAATTCGCCATAACCTCCTTTGTATCGGGAGCATCGGGAAAATCCCCAAACTCGCCACACAGGCCTTTCCATTCAAAAAAGAAATGTTTTGAATTTAATTCCTTTTCAAATATCTCCTATTTATAAATATTCCTTATTTATAAATATTCCACTTTATAAATATTCTATTCTTCAATGTCACTTTGAAAAATCTCCTTTTTCTACATTCAGGTATGTCATGGTATTCAATCATATCAAATCACGATGTTCAATATCGTCCATACACACACAATCAACAACAGGTTATAATTCACATCATATATCAAAATATATGAAAAATAATAAAATAACTGTTGAGGAATCCAGTCGGATTCCTCCAACCTGTTTCCCTGCATCATAGATGTTAGACAGTATAGATAACATCACTTTCAGTTCTATATGATATATTCTGTTAAACAGAATCAATATAGAAATTTAACTAACTGACTAGCAGTTCAATCAAACAATCAACACATAGTACATCAGACAATTTCTAACAGTTCTAAATATACAACATGAAATTATAAACTGTTCAGAGTTAGTGAGATTTACTCACAGTTGCGCATTAACCGTTGAATAACGGTTTGCGTTATTCGACTCAGTCGGACAATTTATTTCGCCAGAAATTGTAACGAGCTCGGATGGACTCCCAGTCAGTGTCATCGTGTAGTGTCCGTCCATACGATCCCAACGCAACTTACGGTTCTCAATTCTGACCTCGTACGAGAGAGATGCATCATTTATAAGATTGAGTACATATTTAAATTAAATAAAACTCTTAACTTTTAAATTGGGCCTTAGCTTTCCTCATCACTCCGGCCCATCTCCTACAAAGTACCATACCCGATCCCTTTATTAGCCTTCTTCCCCAAATTCAATTCGTTGCTCCCAGTAATTGCTTCTGCAAATCATCAAAACACGGCAGAGGCCGCTACCTCCATCCTTCTTAAATCCACAAACAAAATACATCATCACATTCCACTTCGAATTCTCCTCATCATCGTTGCCAAAACACCCCACTCGACGCTCAGTTTGACCGCTCCGATTTCCAGCTTCCACGCACGACAATCAGTGAACCACCGAACTTTTTGTTCACGGAATCCCCTCAAAACAGCACACAAGGTGCGGATTTCCCTCCTCATTCCGAATCCAACATCGAAACCAACCCAAACTCGCTTAACTTCGTGAATTTCCGAACCCTAACTTTGAAACCGTTTACTGTATAAAATCCACGATGACCCAAACAGACTTCGAACCTATCGAGAGCTACACCAAAACAAAGAGAATCGAACACCGATCTCATACATATATGTTTTGGGATTTATGAATTTTATTTGCATTTGTTTGAGATTTTTGAAGATCACGAAATGTTGCTGTGAGATGGAAAAAGGTGGAGGCGGAAAAGTGTTTGACCGTGGGACAGAATTAGGTCTTAAGGGAGGTTGTTGAGGGTATTTATAGCCAATAAAAATATCTAGATATTTTTATAATAATATTTTTCTATTTTATTTAATCATTTATACTCATTTCTAACTTCTAAAAATCTGTGTGATCACACACGATGCCCAAAAATCACGAAACTGGACATGTAGCTAGAGTTCGACATTTCGGTCCCAACGAAACTGGTTTCGTCGAATTCCGACTCCGTATGCTCACACAGTGTATTTTTAACTGTTAAAATATCGACTGTTTCTCACTCTAAAAATCCGTACGGCCACACAGTGACTCTAAAAATCACAAACTGGAAATCTAACAACTATTTGATATTGCGGATCCAACAAAATTAGTTTCGTCGAATTCCGAGGTCGTATGAAAAACTGGCTATTTTTCAAGCGTTGAACTGACCTTTTAAATATATAAATATATTTAAATATTATTAAATTAAATATAAATAAATTAATATTCTCGTATATATCCACAGATGATGTCGTACGGCTCCAGAATATCCTGCCAGAATTTATGACTTGATTTCCAGAATTCTGATTTGATCGATATTCAGTTCGTATCGAAAAATCGATTTATAACGTATATAAAGCGTCGCAAATTATAAAGGAAATCCATAGCGACTTTTCTAAAATTTGATTTGGACGTGAATCAAAATCTACACGATGAAATCCCGATTTTTCTCTTCCACTAGAAAGATATACTCCACCAGCTCCACACGTTTCTTGTTTCACAGAAATCCGGCTTAAAACGAATCCTGTACATTCAGTTGAAGTTCAAATCGCCAAATAGCGAACTGCCGCGTTGTTACGCGCTCGATTTTAATTAAAATATAATTATACGTTCAAACTGTCGTCGATTGAATATATTCGTTATTATATTTCGAATCGAAACTCCACCAAATCACATATGCTATTCAATTCACATGATATTGTGAATTTCACTATATTCCGACTATTTCGACATTGTAATATATTATTATATTATAATTATTTATTAAATATTCAATATTATTTAATTAAACGATAATTAACTTCTCTAAATCACCAATTATATAATTAAATAATTTAATTATATATCTCTAAAAATGCGGGTCATTACAGGTTTGGTGGAACCTTTAAAGATAAAATTTTCATTATTAACTACTGAATCAAAATAATCATCGATATGTTTTTCTCTATTTCTCCAATTTACTGGAACCCAAATACTTAAGTATTCTCTATTGATATTTCTTTCCGTACTTCTAGATTTATTATAAACATCCCTAGTCATAGAAGTATTCAAATAATAACTGGATCTTGGATGTGCATTAGTACTAGAAGTGATATCTTATTGTATATAAAAGCATATCTAGTACTATTTCTATGATTATATCCTAAACCACTTTTGTCGTGTAAAGGTCGAGATCTAGATAAAATCATATTTAAATCATTTTGACCTTTATTAAATTTTGTGAACTTATTTGTACATTTATCAAATTTAATTCCAAAGTCGCGACTGATAAAAGAAATTTTGTTATTATTAAAATCAACAATTTCCTTATTTAATTCAAAGTTCTTCCTTTCTGAAGCATTCTCAGTTTTGAGACCACATTGAGATCCTGAATTAACTAAAGAAGATTGCAATTTTTCAAAATTTTCTTTTGAGTCAGAAATTTCTTTTAGCAAAATATTATTATTCACCTTTAAAAACTCAGTTTCTTTAGGCAATTCTAAATTCTTTTCAGTTAAAGCTCCATTCTCTTTTTCAAGAGACAAAATTAAAGAACTAGAATTATTTAAAGAATCTTCTAATGATTTATTTTTATTTTGGAGACCATCAATTTCCTTTAAAAGAACATTATTTTTATTTTCTAGTCGCTCGTTTTCTTTTGAAGGAAATCTTTTTTGAAAAACAAGCTCTTCTAAGGTATTTTCAAAACAATTGGCTTGTTTAACTAAAAATGTGCTTTCCTCTTTTAGTTTGAATTTTCTTGCTCAAAATCTTTATACCTGGCTAAAAAAACTGCATTGAGTTTAAATAATTTTTTAAAATTTTTTAACAATTGTTCATGGTCTAACAAAAGATCTTTATATAATGAATCTACACATACCGGTTGTGATCTGACTTTAGCTATGAGACATTTGCTTCCTTGCTCTCTTGATTCCGCCTTTTTGCTCTTCCGCTTTCTAAATCCCTGACTAGATTTCTTTATTGCCATTTTTTCTAGGATGTTGTTACGATCTCTAGAACACCAGGCTCTGATACCAATTGAAAAGTCGGTGTGTACGACTTAAGCAGGATCTATATGGATATAGCGGAATTGAATGTGATATGCTAACCAGCTGATATAGATAGTTATGAAAATAAATATAAACTAATATGAAATATCATAGATAAGTAAATGTAGTAAATAAAGTAAAGTGACACTAGGAATTTTTATACTGGTTCGGACTTCCTGCCCTACTTCCAGTCCTATTGCTTCTCTTCGGAATTCACTAACAATGCCTGCTCTTAACCCGGACGAATAGGTCAGTACATCCAAGCCCCAACAAGGATGCCTCTCGCCTGAGCAACTGCACAAGACTTCAACAATTACAAGTGTTTTGACTTTTGTTTTGTGTTCTCAAATCAACATGAATTATCAACGGTTTAAGTACAACCTTCCTATAATCTAATCCTCGAGTATATGATTTAAATGCAAAGATTTAAGGAAGAAAATTGCTTGTTGAATCAAGCGATATTTAAATCAATTCAAGGATTCAACAAGTATTTGAATTTGGAGAGTTTTTTATTTGCAAAGAGTATAGAAATGTAATTCAGAAATTAGATAAGAAATAGAATAATTTCATACTTTGGAAATCATGATTGAAGTGTTTTAATAATGGTAGAAAGATAGCAATTCTTCATGAAAAGTTTCTATGAAAGTTGTGTCCATTTCCCTTGATTAATGAAGAGATATCTCTTCATGAATGGAAGCATCCTATCAGAAAATATTTGCTGTTTCGAATCAGTTGACTAGTTACAAATCATCAGTCGTTTGGTTAAGGAAGTATGAAATCGTATATAATTAGAAACCTGTAGGAAATACCCGTTGCTGCGGAAAAATTGCTTTAACAGTCGACTGGTTACTTTTGGACCAGTCGACTGGTTGAGGCAATTTTGCTCAGTCAGACTATTTCATGACTTTTAAGATATATATATATATATATATATATATATATACACACACACACACACACTATGTTTTATAATTGTGTTTATACTTAAGGATAGATTTTAACATAATTCTCAACACGACACAATGAATAAAACCTTATCTATATGACATGATTTCCAATTCTCTTGTTGTTGTTGACATTAATCAAAATCTTGTACTCAACAGCAGCTTCCTGTGTGGCAGCTATTGTTTTGAGTATTATAATATTTGTATAAATGGACAAATTTTTATGGTTAATTTGAGCAACAATAAATAAAGCCCTAGACTCCCTACTCTTTGCTCATATTTTCTGGAGGCAGCAGTGAAGCTCTGCCATTTCTACTTCTCTAGTCTCTTCCGAAACTCAAAAATTATAAATCAGTTTTCTTTCTAATAAAATGAGAATCTGAGAATATAAGCCTACAAATATGAATAATGGTTGGATTTAGCGTATTAGGTAATTCTCTTGCTCCTTTTTCTAATTCTTTTTTCGATCTATAAATCTAAATTTGTATGTCTATCCCCTTTTTATACATAGTATAGATCTGTAGGAGTTTTGTAATAAAAGCCTAAAATGTATGATTAGATTTCGATTTGGAATGACTTTCAGGTGATGGAAAATTTATTCATTGTTTATATCATCAAATTTACCTCGTTTCTGTTAATCTAAATTGGTATGCCTAAAAATATCAAATTTACTTCGTTTGAATCAGTCTAAATTAGTATGTCTAAAAATCTTATATGAGTTTATAGGTTTTGAAGTTATAGTATTCATGCCTTGCCCACTAGTCTTTTATATGTATCTTATGGTTATCGTGAACAGCCTAAATCTGGAAATCAATTACTAAAAGTTAATAAAATTGTATATTTTTTTATTCCACATATGTAGGATCTGAAGTAAATTTTAAGATTTGTGCAATTTGTTATTTTGAGTAGTAAATCTATTCGTGTTTGGTATTGTTTAGGGGTATTTTCTTTATTTTTTGTAAATTTGCACTTTTTTATTCATTTTATAAAAAGGCATTGTTTGACATCTATAAGAAATATATAATATAGGAAGAAGGGAATAAGAATTGCAAAATTTATAGATTCTATAATTTTTAAGACAGATGAGAAAGGAGTGAAAAATTGCGAAGCGGAGGCTAAAAATTCAAATTCGGAAGAAGGGCATATATAGGAATGAAGGGAAATTACGGTTGGAGAAAAGTCACCATGAAAAGACACTTCATTTCAAATTTGAATTTAAAAAAAAACTTATTTATGTTCACATACTATGGAGACCTCATCTAATATGCTAGTTAAAAATGAAGGTTAGCTTTTTTTGAAAATATAAAAATTAAGATAATGATTCGAAACTTTGTAAAACTATTTAAACACATTAAATATATATTTTAAAGACGGTAAACTTAAGAAAACATGTTAAAAAATATCTTAAAAGGTTTTAAAAAATATATTATAATATTTAAATTTAAAACTATATATAATCAAATATATTAAAAACTATGATAGTACTAAAGCATAAATTTTAAGTTTTAAATCAAAACCTGATGTATAGTTCAAATCAAAGATTAAAGTATAATATTAAAATAATTTGATCAAAATATAAGCATATAAATTAAGTAAATATTTTGATATTGAAGCATTATAAAAATCAAAATATAAAAACTAAGTATTTTAAAAGTATAAGGATTAAAATCAAAGTATAATATTGAATATAATTATTTGAAACCAAAGTAAAAATATAAATATTAAAACTTAATATGTTTGTATATATAAATATTTCAAAGTAAAGTTTTTAAGAATTTAAAATCATTTTAAAAAAAAGGATACTTGAAAACATTTTTGTAAATGGATTTAAAAATATTTCTGAAAACTATTTTGAAATTAATTTTGAAAACAAGAATATTATTAAAAAATCATTTTGTAAAAATAGATGGAGATCAGGTAAATGCAACCTAAATTTTAACATAAAATCTAAGACTAATAATATCTTAAAATCTTGAACTCTTCAAAACTCATAAATATTCGTTCTCTTATTCTTGAATCATCAGTCTGGATCTTTAATCTTGATAATGTACAATTTTTACTACCAGTACTCTGCGATATACCCTGCATTATACAATATACTACGTGTATAAATATAAAATATTCATTGCTTGAGGTTGTTATATCAAAATTATCACCATGGTACTAACACTCTTCACCTTTATTCCAAGGCGAGCATCACCGCTCTCACCGTTCGATCACGTTTGAGAAAAGTCAAGTCTCTTCTCGTCTAGTCACGGGATCGAGTTTGATAAGTACCCGAATAATTGTCCAATGCATGGCTACTCCTGATTCTTGTGTTCCTTTCTCATCGTAAGAAAGAAATAGTTAAAAGGCGGTCAGGTCATATCCCTTTTTTGTAACAAAGTTAGTTGGTCAGATCACAACATTTAGTCATGCAATTATAAATGAAACACATAGCATTGGAAAAACAAAGATATTTTGGTGACAACAAATGAAAGTCATCATGTCATGCTTTACTACATTGTTTGAAATAAAATCACTATGTATAAGTAAAATAATACCGAAAATGCTTGGCATTCCTTGCTTTTGCAAGTCAGTGACCATTAATGATCATTTACCTGAAAACTTCATTTTCAAGCTTATATTATATGATCGTAATACCCCTATATAGTTATGCACTGAAATGCCATGACAAGTAAGGTGGAGGATCACTTGTACTTTGGTTGTGTATTGATGAATTAACTGGAATAAGACATTTAATTACCTTGTAGTTTCAGGAATGATAAAAATGAAACTTGACCAGGGTATGAATATAAATTGTGTATGCATATGCATATGTATATGTATAAAATAATTACCATGGAGTATGGCTTAGTATATATTAGTCTAGATTTGATTAAGTAAGAAAGGTCAATAGTATAAGACATGTCAAGTAACATGCTGATATAAAAAGACTTGATTATATAAAGATTTAGTAAGAAAAGGTTGTAATATTATTAGAGAGGATAACAATACATTATACAAGGTTATATTTAAAATTCTTAGCCATAGAAATGCATCATGTAAATAGTGTGATCAGGGATAGGAATGGTAACCTGTAAATCATCTCTCACAAAGAAATACAACAAGTTACTTTACACCTTATTTTCTTATTATAATTTGGAAAAGTGCATGGTGGTAAACAAGCAGGTACTATCTATGTAAATTTGGGAGAACATAGCATGGGGCAGGGTGTTTTAGACAATAGGTAGGCCCAAAACCCTAGAATGAGCTTACTTAAATAGGAGCAACTACCAATGATCTAGACTGCTACAAATTTTATTTTTTTAAAAACAAAATAAGAAAGTAAGCTCCGGATACATAGGGATTGAGGTTTGCTGAATACTTGAAGGTTTAGAAAAAAAAAGTATTGGTGAACATTTATTAAATATTGGCAATAAGACCATATACGGCAACCTGATTATTTTATGCTAGTATTACAAATGATAATGCATATAGATGTTTAAATTTGACCTGCTAGTTTAATAATATGAGTTATATTGAATGCTAAGGAGATGGATGCATTGATGTTCATATATCTGGTTTATATGCACATGTTCCAATTATATGAAACCCTGACTACTACACCACAAGAAAATGGCAGTTTTGATATAGGACCCCCTCATATTATTATTACTGAATATAATCTGAAAGAAGTAAAGGTATTGGGTTGCAGGAGAGCACCCTAGCTTATGACCAGTACCTTTATAAGACAAGGAATATGAGGTGCAAAGTTTACATGTGCTGAATCTCAATTTCCTTTAATGATCTCCTATTATTAATGTTGTGGATTAGATGAACTCCTGAGTTAAAATAGAGTCAGGTTAATACATAGATCAGGGAGACTGGGAGACTTATCACCCAAGATTATATTCTTATATAATAGTATCTGGAACGCTTGACAAAGCTTGATATGTTTAGGTGAAAATATTGATTTTGATGCATGGTAAATGGATATTAATTATAAGTTGAGTTAGTTAAGGGTTAGATTGAGAAGCCAATGAGACCCTTATCGCTATGTGGTAAAACCTTAGAGAATTCAGGGGTAAATTACATAAATCAATAAAAGACTAGATCTGGTGAGTTCTTGATTAACTTGGCATGGGATATAGTGCAAGTTTACACATGGCTTGAATAAACCAAGGGATCTGAGTGTTTGGTGAAATGTGAGCACCAAACAATGTGTACTATTGTATTCAAGTAATGCTTTGATCTTGATAAGTCAGAAAAATAATTAAACTGATGACATGAGCCTACGGAGTAGTATGGTAGGGGTGCTAATGTAGAATGAGATATGTTTGTTTAAGCCTGAAATATACTATATGAATGTGATGATGAATTATGGTGCTTGTTATTGGGTAAGTATGCATGGTGTATATGACTGTGTGTGTGTGTGTATATATATATATATATATATATATATATCCACTTGCACATATGCTAGGTAGAATGTTGACCCAGATAAAAAGATAGGCATGTCACCATTAACATTCATATTGCATGTGGCCTTAATATAAAAGGAAGTGTAAAAATACCATCATTTACTTTTGTATCTTATATCTTTTAAGTGTTTATACCAGACTTAAGTCTGACCATAGTTGGCTTTGATGCTAATCGTGGTGTCTCGTTTATGGTGAGGCAGCTCCAATAGCTAATGCAGGAAATCCGGAGGAATAGAGAAGTAAAGAAGTGAAAACATGGATTGAATTGCTCTACTTAGTTTTAGTTTGCAGTATTTATTAAAGGAAAAAGAAAAAATTAGTCAAATACTTGCTATGTTATTGTATTGAGTGGTTGGTAGTTGCTGTTTTATGATGGGAAAAACTCTTATGTAATTTCTGCCTAATTTGCTGATGATGATACTACTTTAGTGTTTTAGTATTAGCTAGAGGTCACTGTAGTTATCACTGAGCAGATGTAAACACTGGATGTTCTCAAGGATGCCAGGGTTTACTAAATTTAGTTTCACCAGAGATCTGATTATGATAGCACTTATGTTTGGAAATGTCTTTTAAGAAGCATACATTTTATGATCAATATTTTATTGGCTAACGAGTGTTAGCTGTGTACTTATGTATTGTATTTCAGTTGACATTTCAGTGCCAACAATGTGTAAATAATTGTAAGAGCGTCTAAGCTAAAGTAGCCATTTAAATTACACATATGCAGTGTTATTGTAACAACCCATAATTGTCAATATATTCAAATTTGGATTTAAAATATATAAGTGGAATAATATTGGAAAAATCAAATTTTGTTGATTATAATGATGGCGATTGTTTGAATTGAGTATAAATAAATTTTAATTTAGTTATTTAGAAAAATGTTGTAGTATGGAATTTAATATTAAGTTATTTAAGTAAGGAGGAATTCCAATCTGATTTGTTAAACGGTGGAATTTAAGTTATTTAAATTAAATTTGATTTCATGTCGATTTGAACGGTCAAAATTCTAGGTCGTTACAGTTATATTGTTCAAGTGCATTTTCAGGCATTTACAAATAAGTATATGTGCAGATATAAATGTATTTATGGGTACCCAAATGAAGTATAGTTTCTAAAGAATTTTTAAGTTAATCTAAAAATGCTTTTGGAAGTAGTTTGAAATAATTTCCTATCAGGGTATCATTAATCTTTTAAAAACCAATTTAAGCTTTTTGTTAAAGAAAAAGGAGGCAGTCTTATCATTTTACTCTGGTTTCATTTGATAGGTCAATAGTGGAATGCATGATAAGGAGCTAGTACATTATCTGTTTATATTAGGAACAACTTAGCAATAGATTAAGATGTTACAAAAAGGTGTTGCACTGAAACCCTGGGCAAATGAATATTAAAGGTATTAAAGAAGTCCAGTAAAGATCTATATTAAGGGAAGATCCTCATTATTTATCAAGGCTCTAAAGCCATTTTATTTACTCCATTTAACTGTGTATCATTGGTCAATTTCAGATCAATGACATATGTAAATAATTCTGCTCTTAACTCTGATTTATGTTTAGTACGAAGCTTTCTCTCTTCCACTTAGGAAAGGAAATAAGTCATATAATTGTAAACTAATATCTTAATATTGGTAAAAAGAAAATCTTAGGTAGAGGTTAAAATATTGAATGGGAGAAACCATTTTGAGAAGGTGACCCAGGGAATTATTCGAAAATAATAATAATAAGCATAGAATGCTAGCTTTTTTTAAATATAGGAAGCAATAAATAAGGGGATATATAGGAGGGTTATCTCAGTTGGTATCAGAGCCGTGTTGGATGAATATGACTGTGTGATATATATATATATATATGTATGTATACCTAGAAACACATAAGGAGTAAAGCTAACATTAAGGCAATTGTCCTTAAAGAATCATGGTAGGGCCAAGGCATCAATCAGGGGTAGGAAGCTCCAGAGGGCCTCAAGTGGTGGATATGCAGGAATTCATTAAGGTTGTTAGAGATGGAGTGGGAAACAAGCCAAATAACCCTCATGAAGAGCTATCCAAATCACTGAAGACCTGCACCTACCTAGGAGGTAAATCTTTTGATGAAACTGTAAGGGTTATGAGGGTTCAAACTTGGCTAAAAACTTTGGATAGGATCCTTAAAGACATGTAGATTAAAGATCATAGAAAAAGGCAGATTGCTTCAAGGCAACTGAAGGGGGCTGCATTGGATTGGTGGGAATCCATCATTGCAGGAAGGACAGAGAATTAAATCACATGGGATTAATTCAAGGAATTATTCATAACAAGATTTGTGCCTTCTTAAGCAAAAGCTTCACTATTAGAAGAATTTATCAGATTGAGGCAAGGTACAATGAATGTCACTGAATATACCCAGAAATTTGAAGCATTGTCAATGTATAACACTATGTTAGTGGCTGATGCAGCTTTAAGGAATGCTAGGTACATTCGAGGATTGAATGCTGCATTGAGTTGGGCTATGCTACCCTGTATAGAGAGGACTTTTGATCAAGTTTTGGATTTAGCTCTGAGCATAGAACAACATGATAATATAAGAGAGAAGTACAAAAGCTTCAAAAACAAGAACAACCAGGAAGGAAAAAACAAAGTTCAACCTTATTATAAGAAAAAGGGAGAAACTGGAAATAAGAAGGCAAGAGAAGCTAGGAGTGTACTTGAAACTAATAAGAAAATGATATGTTATAATTGTGGACAAGAAGGGCATATCAAAACCAAGTGCCTAGGGGGGAAAGTAGGAAGCTTCAGAGGCCATCAATATGGAAAAGAAGGACACATTAAGAGGAATTGCCCAGATAACAAGCCAGCTGGAAAGGTGGGAGCTTTGGAAGGAAAGGGACAAGTTGAAGGTATTTTATTAATAAATTCCACACCCATTACTGTAGTGTATGACACTGGGGCCACTCATTCTCTCCTTTCTTATGATGTTGTACAAAAACTAAAATTGAATTGCATTTTAGTTAATAGCCCTCTATGTGTCCAAAGTCCTATCGATAGCTCTTGTGTTTTAGACAGGATGTGCATGCAAATAAAATTATGCATTGGAGCATATGAATTTATATCTGATTTATATATATTAAAATACCAGGCATAGGGGTAATATTGGAGGTAGACTGGTGTGACGACCCCAAGCCCCGTACTGACGGTGGCAAGGGTAATCTTTGGAATATAACACATAAACAGATAATAGTAGAACATAATAAAATAAATACACCAGATAATGTACAATAGAATACACTGGATAAATGTAATCATCAGAGTTGCACAGTATACAGGATCATACTTAGTACAAATACAGTTCAACTATATATAAATGTCTGCAGCGAAAAACAGAACATAATATGTACAACAGGAGCTGAGCAGCATAAAAAGAGATAAATGATAGAATCCGTCTTTAGCTCCAGCTATCCAGAAAGAGCTTGCTAAGACCTGAATACAAGGCTGCCCGTGTAGAAAAAGGGGCACCCGAGTTTGCAAGTGAAACAAACTACGAGTCAGTCATGGGATCAGTATGAGAAATCTACTTAACACATTTTATAATATGGCTAATCACAGGACCACGCCACTTTCGCGAAACGGGTTTACTCCATTGGATTTCCAGTGCTTTACAACAAGTAAATCTTTTAAACATCGCAATGCTTTTTATAAAATGAAGCCATTATAAGACTCAGTTCCCATCACACAATGCAACGCAAACCAGAGGATAGAGATTTTAGCTTATAATGGCCAAAATATGCTTGATACGAATAAAACAAAAGTATTTGATATTATTACTAGTGTTTATATGTTTCAAAAACAATTTCAAATCATAAGTATCAATCATAGATGACATGAGCGTCCCATGCCACTATGTCGCCAAATATAGGTTTACAATCAAAACCGCACGATGCCGTATTTGGAAATTGGATTTCCGTCATGAACCAAGGTAAAAGATAGTCCTTACCGAATTCGAGACAATCTAGCCCATGTCTCAGGCGAGCGCGCAGGCAAGCCTTGGATCGTCAGGGCCGGTCCACCGATGTGGATTATTATGCCTGAACTCTACGTTTCCCGACCTTTGGGGCATAAATGAGCCAACGAATGGCTCCATCGGCTTCACATAGTCACCGATATATCCGAGGCGCCTCGCAACAGCAACAACCACACAGGACAAAAAAAATATAAATGTCAGCCAGTTTAAGCACCGACACCACCTCTAGCTAGAAGGAAACGCATGCCCTCCCTGATGTCCTCTCCCGTTTCTGGTTCATACCGGGGTGTGAGGCTCGCGAATTCACGTTATACACAAAGCTACGCCACACAGGCCGGGCTTTGATCATCAACCACAAGACTTTGCTTTTCAACAGAAGCCTTGATCACTGCATCATAGCATGCCACATAGGCAATTCACTCCATGCAACTGACGGCTATCAATCACACAGAATGAATTTCAATGTCAGACACACAGTCCATTTGCAAGTTCGTTCTGGGTATGAACGAAACCGGAGGCATTATATACCTCGCATACCCATCGATCTCAACGTACGTCTAGACGATCACCACTCATTATCCATATCTCAGGATGCTTCCCAATCAGGACATCAGTTATCATCCAACCGAGGTGAAGATCTCCGATCTTCAACCACCGTCTTCATCTTCGATTTCTTATCGTCGATTCAATTATTCAGAATGGGATAAACCCGGTTTTTCTGAGCAACTCGCGTATATAATAAAAAAGTGCTACACAAACACAACATACGCCTCATTTCAATTCATCAGTCACTAACCGTAAATTAGTAAGAGAACGATTTCCCAAATATTAATCCCGAAGGCCGAAACCAACATCAGATCAAAACCCAGGAAACCATTCGACTTAGCTAACCTTCAGTTAGTTTCTAAATTTCACATTCCATATCATTTATAATATTTTATAATGATTTATCGCTATTTTTATTTATTTAAAATTAGCCAATTTATTCAAACGACGCGTCAGGCCATAACGCGGTCGTGGCGCTGTTTTTCTTCAGATTTGATTTACACATATCTGAAAATCTAACCGCTGGATCTTCATAAATTTTATATCATTAGAAAGATCTTTTCAAAACGAATCCAATAGTTCCAGTTTTGGGAAAATTCGACGGTCGGATCTCCTGGTACACTCGTTTGAAGTTTCGATTTCAAAATACGAACTGCAGCGTCGTTATTCAATTCAATTTAATTATATTTATATATATAAATATAATCAACTCTGGCGCTGTTTTTCTTCAGATTTGAATTATACATTCCAGACAATCCAACCATTGGATCTTCACAAAGTTGGTGTCGTTGGAAAGATATTTCCAAATCGAACCCAACGGTTTCGGTTACGGGAAAATCTGATGGTCAGATCTCCCGCACTAATCGTTTGAAATCACGGTTTCAAAACATGAACTGCAGCTTCGTTATTCGATATATTTTAATTATATTTATATATATAAATATAATCGATTCTTCGATTTCAGAATGATATTCTTTTCATACATTTGATAAAAATGAAATTTTTATCCAACAGACATTTATTTCGACACTTCACTATTTTTAACAATTCATGTCTATAATAAAAATGCGATTTTTATTGTAAAACAATTTATTTCAAAACAAGACTATTTTATATAGTTCATATAGATGAGGAAAATATGATTTTTATTATAAAACAATTTATTTCAAAACACGACTATTTTATATAGTTCATATAGATGAGAAAAACATGATTTTTATTATAAAACAATTTATTTCAAACACGAATACCATTCAACACATGAATTTCTATTCAACGAATGAATTTCTATTCAACACATGAATGTTTTCTATAGTTCATATGTATAAAATAAAAATGTGATTTTTATTGTTAAAACAGTTTGTTTAAAACACGAATACCATTCAACACATGAATTTCTATTCAACGAATGAATTTCTATTCAACACATAAATGTTTTCTATAGTTCGTATATATATAATAAAAAGGTGATTTTTATATTTAAAACAATTTATTTAAAACACGAATACCATTCAACACATGAATTTCTATTCAACGAATGAATTTCTATTCAACACATGAATGTTTTCTATAGTTCATATATATATAATAAAAAGGTGATTTTTATATTTAAAACAATTTATTTAAAACACGAATACCATTCAACACATGAATTTCTATTCAACGAATGAATTTCTATTCAACAAATGAATGTTTTCTATAGTTCGTATGTATACAATAAAAAGGTTATTTTTTTATATTTAAAACAATTAATTTAAAACACGTATACCATTCAACACATGAATTTCTATTCAACACATGAATGTTTTCTATAGTTCGTATATATACAATAAAAAGGTGATTTTTTATATTTAAAACAATTTATTTAACACACGAATGTCATTCAACACATGAATTCCTATTCAACACATGAATATAGTTTCAACACATGAAAATAATTCTAACACATGAATATTATTCAAAATTTCGTCAGCATAACGGCAGGGTAGTTAAAACCGGGGTTGTCCCTAGTACGGCTCCTCGCTCTACCTTAAAGCCTCGCAGCTTTTGACAATGGGGATTTCATGCATCTAGTTTGCACGCAGGCGGCATGTATATTTTTTTCTTGCTTTTCCACAAACTAATCCTATGTGGTTTCAACCAAATAATTCTCAACCACAAACGGGTATTGTTCAACCACAATCGATCAATTTCAACCACAAACAATTTTAATCAACCATTTGCTATCAACCAATTTTTCACACCAATCACAACCAATAAATATCGTCCATGGTTTGTGGACGAGGGGCGTATATATATATATATACATATATATATATATATTTATATAAGTATATTTCACTTCTATTCAACACATATATATAATTTTTACAACGCATATATATCTTATACATCGAACGTACAACTTATACAACGCTTATACATGAGGTGTACAACGCTTATATAACTCATACATCGACTATATAATTTATACATCATCGTTTACCATATCGTTTATAATTTAGAAATCTCACATTGGGTTCCACTCCACCAAAAATTGCAGAAGGCTCAGAAAAATATGCGGTCTCTTCTAGAATGTAGAAGACGTCCACACGAGTCCACTGTCTCTTGTTTCACTGAATTTCGTCAACAAATGAAAAAGATATGATTTTTACAGTGAAATAAAAAACCGTAGCGCTTTGAAGTGCTATAATATAGTTTAATTAAAATCAGGCCGTTACCTTCAAAATTCGTTCAAAACTAGGGTCCGGTTTTTCTTCCAATCCGCTGCGCTATAGGAGGATCGGGTTATATGGTGTCGAAGAAGGAGGAGAGGAGCAGGCGGCGGTGGTGGTCATGGCCAGTTCGACGATCGGAATCAGGCGGGGCGGCTGAAAGCTTCCGACTTTGGAGGCGCGAATCTCGAGAAAGGAGCGACGAAGAAAGGCGTACCAGCTATGGATGTGAAGCTCTCGGAGAGATCTACAAAAACCTTAAAAGGGTGGAGGTGTTTCGTTGCGTGGATTAGCTGGAAAAGAGGAGAGAAGGTGGGATCGGATTTCCATCGTGCGATTTTGAAGAGGAGCGGCTGTCGGGGAGAGAGAAGATGAATGATGGCCAATAGGAATTTTTATTTTATTTTATAATTTTTAAATTCTCAAAAATACCCCTCTTCACACACGAACGCCAATTCAAACCCAACGACTGTCGTCCCTAGCTAAACACCCCCATTTCAAACACAATGGGATATGTTTCAAAGGCCCATTCGAATGTTTCAGTTAGTTTTCATTCAAATTAAAATATAAAATATTCAATATTTAATTTGAACGTACATTTCAATTTGCCGGGGCCACATACTGATTCTAGAAATTCCCGAAAAATAAATCTAGCTATGTTTTGACGTACGGTCCCAACAAAACTAGTTTCATCGAATTCTGAGACTGTTTGAAAAATGACCCTTTTCTGGTCGATCCAATTTAATAGAAATCGACCAAACACATTTTCCTTTGCCACGCTCACATACTAGCTTCAAAAATTATGAAATTTGAAATTTAGCAATAATTTGACATCCCGGATCCAACAAAAGTTGGTTCGCCGAATTCTGAGGTCGTTTGCAAAATGGCCATTTTCGCGGGCTATATAAACTCTATAGCGACCTTTCTGAAAATTCATTTGGCCATAACTTTTGCTTCCCGCTACGAAACTTCGATTTTTCAGATTTGTTAGAAAGATATTCACTAACAAATTTAAATATTTTTGGTTTCACTAAAATCCATTTTGTTTTGCACCCGGTACAGTCAGTCAAAGTTTGAATTCAAATTTTGAAACTACCGCGCCATTTTAGGCCTTGTTTATAATAAGAATTAATTATATTTATTTTCAAACATCGATTCAAACTTACTTTTCGTCGATATTATTTAAGTATTTATTTTCAATATTTTAAATTCACTAAAATAGCCAAATTAAAATTTTCAAACTGGTTCAGATTTTCCGGGTTGTTACAACTGGCTAACTAAATACAAAGCTATAATTAATCTAGGGACATCTATAATATCATTGATAAATGCTGATGGCAAGAGAGTGATGATTCTTTGTGAAATAATCAAAGCAGGAGGCCTTGCTTACATTTGTGATCTGGATAGTCAAGAAGATGAGTTAACTTTGGAACAAATCCCCATAGTGAATAAATACCCTGACGTGTTTGGTAAGGTAAAAGGGGTACCACAGCACAGGCCTGTGGAATTTCAAATTCAGTTGATACCTGGAGTAAGTCCAATAATAAAAAAAACCAACAAGAATGGGGCCAAAAGAATTGATGGAGCTGAAAAAGCAGTTAATTGAATTAGGAGAAAAAGGATTTATAAGACCCAGTAGCTCAAGTAAGGGGTCCCATGTAGTGTTTGTTAAAAAGCATGATGTCGCACTTGGAATGTGCAATGACTATAAGGAACTTGACAAGGTTACAATTAGAAACAAATATCCATTGCCTCGAATTGATGATCTTTTTGATCAATTGTATGGAGTAATATTGTTCTCAAGACTGAATTTAGCATCTGGCTTCCATCAAATGAAAGTAAAAGAAGGAAGTATTAAATATACTTCTTTTAATACAAGATATGGCTATACGAATTTTTGGTGATGCCATTTGGTTTAACAAATGCTCCTTCATACTGTGTTGATTTAATGAATAGAATTTTCAAAGATTATTTAGACAGGTTTGTTTTGATATTTATTAATGATATACTTGTATATTCCAAGACAGTGAGGGAGCATAAAGAATATTTGAATTTGGTTTTAAGTACATAAAGGTAGTATGATTTGGAAGCTAAGCTTGCTAAGTGTGCCTTATGGAAAAAAGAAGTGACTTTCTTAGGACACATAGTATCTGCAAAAGGCATTTCAGTGGATCCTAAAAAGGTTAATGCAGTGCAAACTTGGCAGAGGCCCAAAACTGCAGCAAATATGAGGTATTTTATGGGAATGGCTGGCTATTATAGAAGATTTATTAAAGACATTGCAAAGTTATCTATGCCACTTACCAAACTCACTAGGAAGTAACAACCTTTTGTATAGATAGACAAATGTGAAGAGGCATTTGACTTATTGAAGAAAGCATTAGCCCAAGACCCAATACATAAACTACCTGAAAGTAATGAAGGGTTTATGGCGTATATTGATGTAAGTGGTGCATGTATAGGAGTTGTTTTAATGCAGCAAAATCAGGTAATAACACATGCGTCCAGGCAATTGAAACCCAATGAAGTGAAATATGCAACTCATGATTTAGAACTAGCAGTTGTAATACATGCTTTAAAATCATGGAGACACTATTTGTTAAGGATAAGTTTGAATTATATGCTGACCACAAATCTTTAAAATATTTATTTTCTCAAAAATATTTGAATATAAGACAACATAGGTGGGTTGAATTCTTAGCTGCATATGACTTAGACATACTATATACACCAGAGCTAATAAAGTGGCAGATGCACTTAGTAGGCAATATGCCAGAGTGGCAACCATGATGATAAAAGAGTTTAAAACTCTTTCCTTGCTTACTGACATAGAAATTCAAGCTGTAGAAAATACACCCATGGAAATAGATAGAGAGTCAGTAGAAATTGGGAAGCTAAGCCTTATTAGCATTAAATCTGATCTAATGGGAAAAGTTGGATCAACACAAGATCATTTTTAATGGAAAAGAAGAATTTAATACTCAGGGGTGAAGAGGTAGAATTTTTTTATGCTGATCACCACAGCTACCTTAGAAATGAAAGAGGCTTTGTTTACCCTGTAATGAGGATTTAAAGAAAGAAATACTGAACATTTATCATAGAAGTAAGTATTCAATTCACCCTGGGAGTACAAGAATGTACCAAAATCTAAAGAGAAATTTTTGGTGGAGAGGAATGAAAGGTGCAGAGGAAAATTTGTAGCTGAATGTATAATTTGTCAGCAAGTCATGGCAGATACCTCAATGGAAATGGGAGGATGTGTCTATGGATTTTGTTGATGGGTTACCAAAATCAAAGAGAGGAAGCGATAGAATTTGGGCAGTTATTGATAGATTAACCAAGACAGCTCACTTCATTCCTGTGAAATCAGAAAGAAATGCTAGCAAATTGGCTGAAATATTTATGAGAGAAATTGTGAGATTATATGGAGTCCCAAAGACTATAGTTAGTGACAGAGACACAATATTCACCTCAAAATTCTGTACAATCTTTCAACAAGCAATAGAGATTGAGCCGAGCTATGCTTAAGCAACAAAATACCATCCCCAATCCGATGGTCAATCAAAGATAATCAATAAAGTCTTGGAGGATTTATTAAGGGCAAGTTTGTTAGACTTTGAAGGACACTAGGAAGACCATTTGCATTTGGCTGAATTTTCTTACAACAACAGTCATTAAAGCAACATAGGAATGGCACCATTTGAAGCCCTATATGGAAGGCCATGTTTGTCTCATGCATGTTGGATAGAGGTAGGGGATAGGATTATACTGGGTCCTGAGTATATTAAGGAAACTAATGAAAATTTATCTTTGATAAGAAAGAGAATGGCCGCTACTCAAATAGATAAAAGAAATATGCTGATAAGAAAAGGAAGGCAGTGGAATATGAGGTTGGATTTTTTGTATTTATTAAAGTCTCACCCATGAAAAGGATTCTCAGATTTGGGAAAGAAGGGAAGTAAACCTTAAGATATGTAGGACCATATGAAATTGTGAAGAGAATAGGGACTATGGCATACAAACTAAAATTATCAGAAGAAAAGCAAGGGGTACATGATGTTTTTTCATGTATCACAGTAAAGGAGGTAGGTGCATAATAAAAATGATATATTGGAATCACCAACCCAAATAAAAATTAAACCAGACAGGTCTATGAGAAGGAACCTGTTGGCATTGTAGCAAAAGAAGATAAAAGGCTCAGAAACAAAGTGATTAAATTGGTAAAAGTTCAGTGTAGTTTAGACCCAAATGATTGTACTTTGGAAGTGGAGGATAAAATCATAAAAAACTACCCATGGTTGTTTGCAAATTGATGTTGTTAACAAGGTACGATGGCTTAAACTGATTGCTGAATTTTTTATTTTTAGGCACGATTGCATATGACATTGTTTGATTTGATTATGCATGATTTTTTTTAGTTAGTATGAAAATTGAGGAAAAAAATAATATTTTATTAGGACTAAAATTGTGGGACACAATTCCTAAAATAGTGGAGGTATGTAATACCCCTATATAATTATACACTGAAATGCCATGACAAGTAAGGTGGATGATCACTTGTACTTTAGTTGTGTATTGATGAATTAACTGGAACAAGACGTTTAATTACCTTGTAGTTTCATGAATGATAAAAATAAAATTTGACCAGGGTATGAAGGTATGAATATAACATGTGTATGTATATGTGTATTTATATGTATATAATAATTAACCATGGAGTATGGCTATATTAGTCCATATTTGATTAGTAAGAAAGGCCAATACTATAAGACATGTCAAGTAACATGCTGATATAAAAAGATTTGATTATATAAAGGCTTAGTAAGAAAAGGTTGTAATATTATTAGAGAGGATAACACTACATTATACAGGGTTATATTTAAAATCCTTAGCCATAGAAATGCATCATGTAAATAGTGTGATCAAGGTTTGGAAGGGTAAACTGTAAATCAACTTTCACAAAGAAATAAAACCAAGTTACTTTACACCTTATTTTATTATTATAATTTGGAAAAGTGCATGGGGTAAACAAGTAGGTACTATCTATGTAAATTTGGGAGAACATAACATGGGACAGGGTGTTTTAAACAATAGGTAGGCCCAAAACCCTAGAATGAGCTTATTTAAATAGGAGCAGCTATCAATGATCTAGACTACTACAAATTTTATTTTTTTTAAAAACAAAATAAGCAAGGAAGCTCCTGATACATTGGGATTGAGGTTTGCTGAATACTTGAAGGTTTAGGAAAAGACAGTATTGGTGAACATTTATTAAATATTGGCAATAAGACCATATACGGCAGCCTGATTATTTTATGCTAGTATTACAAATGATAGTGCATATAGATGTTTAAATTTTACCTGCTAGTTTAATAATATGAGTTATATTGAATGCTAAGGAGATGGATGCATTGATGTTCATATATCTGGTTTATATACTTATATTCCAATTATATGAAACCCTAACTACTACACCACAAGAAAATGGCAGTTTTAATATAGGACTCCCTCATATTATTATTACTGAATATAATTGTAACAACCCGTAAAATGCGGGCCAGTTTGAAATTTTTATTTTGGCTATTTTAGCGAATTTTGATTATTTAAAATGAATTATTTTAAATAATATCGACGAGAAATTTATTTTGAATAGAATCGAACGTATATATTATACGCGTCGTCGTTAGAATATAAATATTTATATATAATTATAAATAGAATTGAAAATGGCGCGGTAGTTCGATAATTCGATTTCAAACTTCAATTGAATGTACCGGGTGCAAAACAAACCGGATTTTAGTGAAACCAAAAATAATGGGATCTAGTTGATAATACCTTTCCAACGAATCCGAATAATCGAAAGTTCATATCGGGAATCAAAAGATATGTCCAGTTGAAAATTCTGAATAGTCGCTATGGAATTCAGGCCCTTAAAAATGGACATTTTGCAAACGACCTCGGATTTCGACGAAACCAGTTTTGTTGGTTCTGGGATGTAAAGTTATTGCTAGGTTTCAAGTTTCATAATTTTTCGAATCAATATGTGAGCGTGGCAAAGAAAAACGCGTTTGACCAGTTTCAGTTGATTTTAATCGACTGGAAAATGGCCATTTTTCAAACGATCTCGGAATTTGACGAAATTAGTTTTGTTAGGACCGTATCGTCAATACGAAGCTAGAAATAATTTTTAGGGAATTTTTAGAGTTAATATGTGGCCCCGGTAAATTAAAATGTGCGTTCAAATTGAATATGTACTGATTTATATTGTAATTTAAAAGAAAACTGATCGTAACAGCCGAATTGGGTTACGATACATATCCCATTGTGTTCAGAATGGGGGTATTTAGCTAGGGGCGACACTCGTTGGGTCTCTTTTGAAGTTCGGATGAAAAAGAACCAATTATTAGAATTAAATGAATAATAAAAAAAAAGTATATATATAATGTTGACCGATCAAAAACCTAACCCCCCCTTCCATTTATTTCCGCCGCTAGGAGAGATTCAACGGCCATCGAGCTCCGAATTAAAACCCCTAAAATCTTCCAATTTAGATCAAATTAAAAACCGAATTCAACACAAAGATTCAAGACCAAATCGAGAGCTTTAATTTGGTATAGGGATGATTGGCTATCATGTTGTATTGGGTGAGAATTTCCGCCCTGAAGTATCAGAGTTCGCGGTCGATTTCAGTAGAGGAGGGCCCACCGAGTTCAACTCTGAGGCCGCCGTTAGTGGAGGAGGAGGTGCTCAACGAAGTTGTGGTGTTTGATCTAGTGCCGGCGCTTTAGTTTCCATGCAAAGGGAAACCCTAAATTCGAACGAATGGGTTCAATTTGCCTGTAGGAGGATGCGACAGAAGGAAGGTGCGCTTCTCTTTGTTTTCCTATTTATTTAAATCTATTTGTTTTAAATCTGAAATTAAATAAAATAAAATTCTTAAAAAAAAAAAAAAAACTGAAGTAAAATCGTTTTTCAAACTGTATGAAAATTGTTTAGAAATAAATATGACATTGTTTTTGAAACTGAAATTGACAATGTTTTTGAAAATGAAAACATCACTGTTTTGAAGTATAAAAATGTCGGTGTTTGGAAAGGAAAATAAAATTTGCTTTGTGCTTATAAAATATAAAAGACGAGATTTTTGAAAGCGAAAAGATTATATTTTTAATAACAAAAGGATGTGATTTCTAGAAACATAAAAATATAATTTTTAATACCGTAAAGAAGAAAAAAATTCGATTTTTATATATTGAATAGAAAAGAAGAAAAATAGAATTTTTATATATTGAACTTCGATAGAAAAATAGAATTTTTATATATTGAACTTCGATAGAAAAATAGAATTTTTATATATTGAACTTCGATAGAAAAATAGAATTTTTATATATTGAACTTCGATAGAAAAATGGATTTTTATATATTGAATAGCGAAGTAAAAATTCGATTTTTATATATGTAGTGGCTACGGACGACAAAGCTGACGAAGATGCGAAAACAATGAAGATTTCTATCAAAGAAGAGTCAAGATGTTTGGATAGCTATAAGTGAGAATTTCTCACCTTTCAATTTAATTTTTCTAGTTATATATATATATATATACTAGGATGCAGACGGTGCTTAGTAGCACCCGACACAATCGTCCACAGACCATGGACTTGTTTGTTTGGTTGCATAGATTAGTTGAATTATTTGTTTGAATTGAATTGTTTGGTGAGATGAAATTGATTTGATTGATGCGTGAATGGCGTGGGCCTTCACTAGACCGGGGATAAGGCTAGGCCTTGTCCCGTTTCTAGTATCGTGCCGTTATGCCGTCGAAATTTTCTAAAATATGTTAGAAAAATATCATTTTATTTAAAGAATGAACTGAATAGAAATTCATATGTTGGAATAAAATGTTTTATCGTTAAAAATATAATTTTCAACGTGAATGTGAATAAATAAATATTCATTTACAAACCGGACGGTTTGTTTATGTACACCTATTTGAAGGACATTGATTGGGTCGATAAATTTTACACATCGCCCAACTGCACAAATAAAATATTTATTTGATTGTTTGAAACCCCACACGGGTGTTAGGATGAAATATGTAGTTCACTCATCCTAATTGATTAAATATGTCGATCGATTGATTGACAGGCTGTTATAAGCGTTGAATATCTATATTTGATGCTTATACAGTGTAGTGCACTTTGGTTGATGGTTGATTATTTTTCAATGCTATTATATACATGTGTTGTATGGAAATCCATATAATTAACTTTATATGGTAATTGATTGGGCCTCATTCCAATTTGAAAAATAAAGAATATTATAAAATAAAAGTTCATGTGTTGACAGTACTCATTCATTGAGATTGGTCATGTGTTGAACGAAATATTTTGATAATAACGACTATTTTGAAAAAGAAATATTTGAAATAGAATATTTGAAAATAGAAATATATGAAGCCGTGTTGATTAGATTGACGCCATTTTGACGTGAACGATATTTATATCGATTTTATTCATTTTAAAATGAATATCGAAAATTGAATTGAAAACGATTTCGAAATGAATTGAATTGAAAACGATTTCGAAATGAATTGAATTGAAAATGATTTCGAAATGAATTGAATTGAAAACGATTTCGAAATGAATTGAATTGAAAATGATTTCGAAATGAATTGAATTGAAAACGATTTCGAAAGGAATTGAAAACGAATTCAAATTGAATTGAAAGCGAATTGAAATGAATTCAAATTGAATTCAAATTTGAATTGAATAGAAATGAATTTTAAAACGAATTTATAAAGAAGAATTCAATTTTGATTTGAATTGAAATGGAAGTTGAAATTGCTTTTGAAACGAATTTAAAACTATTTATATAATTCGTTTTAAATAGAAATCGACGAAATATATATTATATATATAATATAATGGCCTGAATAGAACGCGCCGCGCCGCGGCAGTTCGTGAATTTCGACCATTTATTTCAAACGGACATTACGGGAGATCCGACCGTCGGATTCTCCTAAAACCGGAACCGTTGGGTTCGTATCGAAAAGAGCTTTCTAACGAATGTTAGAGATTTGAAATCTAACGGTTGGATTTGGAGATACGTCCAAATCAAATTCGAAAAAGGTCGCTGTAAGTGCAGTTCGATGGCCGTTGATGGAAATCGACTGTACGGGCCTTGATAAAATTATTAAAAATAGTAATAATTTGTGTAAAATCATAAGAAATGATTTAGAAAGAATCGGGATGAAAAACTCCATATTTGAAAAGATAAAAATAGATTTTTATCGAAATGAACTAGTTTTGAACTAGAATTATAATTCTATTTATTTTTAAATAAATAAATTGAATTTGAAATGGTTTTGAAAATAACCAAAATTTCCAATGATTGCATTGGAATGGATTTAAATCGAAATTGTCTTCGGAATATTTCGATGTTGGATTTCGTGATTATACAAATGTTGTTATGGAAATTTGAAAGATATATATTTATATCGTTATTCCCAATACGATATTTGTTAGTCGTAGAATTTGATATTGAATATAAGCCGATATATTTTCTATTCAGAGCCTTGTATTGAATATCAAATGTGATTTGGGTTTGTCGTGAATGGTGTCTTCACTAACACTGTTCTTGAACCCAGTTGAGAAAAGAATAAACCTTTTTCTTTAGATTTAACGAAGTGTACCAATTAAATAATATTTAATTGGAATTGAATCAATATTGATTTTTGGGTTTATCGTGAACAGTGTTTTAAATAACACTCGTTCTTTAACCCGATAATTAATGAATGTGATTTTGGGTTTATCGTGAACCGTGTTTTAAATGACACTGATTCTTTAACCCAGTCGAAGATTAAAACTAAGTGGAGTTTTAATGAATCTTTAATTAGATTGAAATAATCGAGAATGGAGTATCACCAGTTTTACTCCAGGCGATAGTTAAATCTTTAATTAGATTTGAACGTGAAATGGTAATTGAATTTACCGATAACACTGTGGTGTTAGATATGAAGTATTACCAGTTTTACTTCATGGGATAAATAGGTTGGGATTGGGAAATTAAAACAAATGATTACTTCGGTAAGTTTCGTTAATCCCGACTAGTTTGAATTGATATTCAAAAGTAGATTAAAGAATAAATTAAAGAATTTATCTTTGATAAAATTAATGGGAACCTTTCCCTATAAATGTGAAATTAGAAATTAACTGTCGGTTAGCCAAGTAGAATGCTTTTCTGGATATTGATCTGATGTTGGTTTCGGCCTTCGGGGTTAATATTTGGGGAATTATTCTCTTGATTAATTTACGGTTAATGACTGATGAATTGGAATGAGGCGTATGTTGTGTTTGTGTAACACTTATTTAAAATATACGCGAGTTATTCGGAAAGACCGGGTTTATCCCATTCTGAATAACTGATACGACGATAAGTCGAAGATGAAGACGATGGTCGAAGACCGGAAGTCTTCACGTCGTTTGGGTGATTACTGATGATCTTGATTGGGCTGTACACCCAAGAAGATGGAAACAGTTGGTGGTCGTCCAGACGTACTTGGAGATGGATGGATATGCGAGGAAAGTGCCTCCGGTTTCGTTCAGACCCAGAACGGACTTGTAAATGGACGGTGTGTCTAACATTGGATTTTAGTCCGTGTGATTGATCTCTATTAAATATATATCTGTTTGGCGGCGGAGAATTTATTCTCTTGCTTAACGCCCTTCTCTGAGACGTACGAGCTCAGGGGTTATATATTGATGGATATCAATTGCATGGAGTGAATTGCCTGTGTGGCATGCCTAAGTGGCAAATGATCAAGGCTTCTGTTGAAAAGCAAAGTGTTGTGGTTGATGATCAAAGCACGGCCTTGTGTGGCGTAGCTTTGTGTAACGTTGATTCGCGAGTATCACATCCGGTATGAACTAAAAACGGGAGACGGACCTCAGGGAGGACATGCGTTTCTTTCTAGTTAGGAGTGGCGTCAGTGCTTGAACTGGCTGACGAGTTTGACTCATGTGGATGTTACTTATTATTACTTGCTGAAAAGCGAGGCGCCTCGTGATATCGGTTTCGGCCGATGCTTCTGGTCGGCTGACGGGCCAGATTTACGCCCCAAAGGGCGGGGAAACGTAGTGTTCAGGCATAATAATCCACATCGGTGGACCGGCCCTGACAATCTAAAGGGTCGATGCGCTCTGACCCTGTGGCTCGGGCTAGAGAGTCACAAATCGGTAGAGGATCTTGCCCCTAGCCTCGGTTCATACCATAAATGATAACCCAACTTCCAATACGACATTTGCGGTTTTGATTGTAAACTTATATATGGCGACATAGTGTTATGGGCCGTTCATGCCGCCTATGATTGATACTTATGATTTGAAGTTGTTTTATACACTATACACTTATAATAGTATCAAATGATTTCTTTTAAACGTATCAAGCATTTTTTGGCTGTTATAAGGGAAAACCCTATCCCCCGGCTTGCGTTGCATTGTGTGATAGGACCTGGGTCTTATAACAGCTTCATTTTTCTTTATTTTAGCATTGCGCTGTTTGTTTTATGCACTGGTATTCTTGGGAGGAAACCCGTTCCGTGTTATATGGCGTGGTCCCTTGATTTACCTAATGATTTAAAATAAAGAATAATAACTGTTTTAGTTCTCACACCAGTCACATGACTGACCTGGAGTTTATTGTTTTAACCTAAACTCTGGGTGCCCCTATTTTGACACGGGCAGCTAGTAGTTTTGGTTTTGCAGATTTATATTCACAGGGTCCTGGTTTACAGCTGGAACGATATCCGGAAAGCTTTGTATCCGTATATCTCCTTCTAGTTGTGTATTGTATTATTTTCCGCTGCTATGTATTTAAATGTAATTTGAATCTCTGATATTTCTGTGTAATATTTATTCATTTATACTCTGTATATTCTTGTAATCTGATGCATTGTTATAATATACAATGAAATGTTCTTCTGTATGCGTTCTGATTTGTCGTGTTCTCAAACGATAGGGCGTTTCGAACGGTCTGGGTCGGTTTAGCGACTGGTTCGGACCGAGCGAAATTCCATGTCGTCACAATAATCTGAAAGAAGTAAAGGTATTGGGCTGTAAGAGAGCACCCTAGCTTATGACCAGTACCTTTATAAGACAAGGAATATGAGGTGCAATGTTTAAATGTGTTTAATCTCAATTTTCTTTAATGATCTCCTATTATTCATGCTGTGGATTAGATGAACTCCTGAGTTAAAATGGAGTCAGATTAATACATAGATCAGGGAGACTGGGATACTTATCACCCAAGATTATATTCTTATATAATAGTATTTGGAACGCTTGACAAAGCTTGATATGTTTAGGTGAAATATTAATTTGATTCCTAAAATGTTGAATGCTTGCATGGTAAATGGATATTGATTATAAGTTGAGTTAGTTAAGGGTTAGATTGAGAAACCAGCGAGACCCTTATGGCTAAGTGGTAAACCCTAGAGAATTCAAGGGTAATTACATAAATAAATAAAAGACTAGATCTGATGAGCTCTTGATTAACTTGGCATGGGATATAGTGCAAGTTTACACATGGCTTGAATAAGCCCAGGGATCCGAGTGTTTGGTGAAATGTGAGCACCAAACAGTGTGTACTATTGTATTAAAGTAATGATTTGATCTTGATAAGTCACAAAAATAATTAAACTGATGACATAGGCCTACTTATTAGCATGGTGAGGGTGCTAATATAGGATGAGATATGTTTGTTTAAGCCTGAAATACACTATATGAATGTGATGATGAATTATGGTGCTTGTTATTGGGTAAGTATGCATGGTGTATATGATTGTATATACATACATACATACATACATACATATATATATATATATATATATATATATATATATATATATTTACTTGCACATATGCTAGGCAGAATGTTGATCCATATAAAAAGGTAGGCACATCTCCATTAACATTCACACTGTATGTAGCCTTAATATAAAAGGAAATGTAAAGGAAGACCATCATTTTCTTTTGTATCTTATATTTGTAAGTATTCATACCAAACTTAAGTCTGACCTTAGTTGGCTTTGATACTAATTAGGGTATCTCATTTATGTTGAGGCATATCCAATAGCTAATGCAGGAAATCTGGAGGAATAGAGAAGTAAAGAATTGAAAATATGGATTGAATTGCTCTGCTAAGTTTCAGTTTGTAGTAGCTTATAAAGGTAGAAGAAAAACTTAGTTAAATATTTGCTATGTTATTGTATTGAGTGGTTGGTAGTTGCTATTTTATGATGGGAAATTTTTTGATGTAATTTCTGCATAATTTGCTAATGATGATACTATCTTAGTGTTTTAGTATCAGCTAGAGGTCACTGTAGTTATCACTGAGTAGAGGTAAACGCTGGATGTTCTCAAGGATGCCAGGGTTTACTATGTTTAGTTCACTACAACAAAATAGGGTTCTTATAGCAATCCTGAACAACGTTCCTGCCCGTCCACTCCAAAAGCTTCCAAGGGTATGGTTTCCAACGCTAACTAAAAATAATTTCCTTGTACAAAACGCTACCTAAAATTCTCTGTGTGGGAACTAAAATTAAACATTTCCCTTTCCTTCGCCAGACAACTTTCTTTTGTTTCTTCATCCCCCAAGACAAACAAAATTTTACACAGCAAAATCCCTATTCTTTACATTGAACAAAAAATCCATAGCCCGCAAAATCCAAAATAACGAAATCACCGTATCCCCTCCTGTCATCAACATCCGATTTTGCATCTCTTCAGCTTGAACGAGGATGAGAGGTACTACTATTTATTTTATATTTTTCGCTAATTTCGCATCTCTTAAACCAACACAATTAAATCCAAATGAAAACTGTATGGCTGCAATTATTAGTAGTCTACACAAATTAAGACTAATATCCAATGGCTTAAACTATCGCAGGTGGTCAGCAAAACAGTTGTTGTCCACGATTCTAAAGGGAAAGAAATAGAGCCTCGGCTAGTACCTTTAACGAAGCTTCACATAAATTAAAGTAAGTGTAGGGAACATACCTGATTTTGAAGGAGATTATTTTAGAGAACTAATATCTGATTTTGGAGGAGATTAGTGGCTAGTAAGCTTAGTGACTAATATCTGATTTTGGGGGGGAGATTATTTTAGCTTCCAATTAAGCTTTTATGATGTGAATTAAACAGTGGAAGATGATGTATTAACATAGTTAAAATACAGTGAAGGTCTATTTTTCTCTACTGGCTTTATACATGAAACATCTCTTTCCTTTTCTCTGTGATTATTTCATACTTATAGGTTTGAATTAATGGAAAATGGCTTAGATGTAGGTATTTATGACATTTCCAATGCTTATCAGGTGTTTTTTTTAGAATTTGGTGATATAGTTTTCTAAGTTATAGATTCCAATGAATGCTTTGCATTTATGCTAAGTTCAATTCTTATTGGTTAGAGCGGTTCGGTTTACTTTAGGAACCAATAGCCATATTTTTGTCTAGAACATCTGATATTTCATGCATATTGATCTACTTCTGTAGCTAAAAACGAAGTTTGAAATTATCATTACAAGTGAAGATCAAACATTAACAATTATCAAATAAAGGCTACTATCAATGTTTGGAACTAAAGATCTAAGTTCTTTAGGTAGCCTAGCAATCCTATCAAGATCGTATATAATGCAATCTCCCATGTCCATCGCTATTGTATATCAATCACTTTTATTCTTAACATAAATTTATTTGTACTGAATTGCAGGATAATGTATTTAGAGTTTTCATATCGGCTACAGCTGTGAGGCTAGAAGAAAATATTCAATATTACAGGTCATTACTTTAATTACTGTACAAATAGATAGTGTATCTTATATAGTATAATATATATTACAGGATAATATATTAGTGAAAACATATTTGTACACAGTAATATATTAATGAAAATATATTTGTACACAGTAATATATTAGTGAAAATAGAAGAAATTTTGTACACGATAATATATTTGTACAGTATACCTGTTAGTACCATACAAATAGATAGTTTGACTTTTAATCTCTCTCTCTCTCTAAATAGATAGATGATGCATTAGTGTCATATTAGTGAAAAAGTTTATAATTTGTGGAGACTATTGCTAAGTGCATATGATGGTTTTAAGAACTTGGACATAAGAGCAAAGCATATTTTGTAACTAGAGCTAGATGATAGTTCTAGTCACGTAATGATTTATAATATGTATGCTTCTTTAGGAAAATGGGATAATGCAGTAGATGTAAGAAAAAAGCTTAGGGGACTTATGCTTGAAAAGGATCCTGGGTTGAGTTAGACTGAATCAAATGTCAATGGTCATGTTTTTCCGCTGATGATGAAACTCGTCAAAAGGCAAGCGTCTGCAGAAATTTTTGGCTAATTGATAATCTAAAAAGACAGAGACTATCTATTTTGCCATTATGTTTATTTTTTGGTTATAGTTATGTGGACATGGGTGTGTGAGTAGCTAGAAAAATAAAAAAAATCACCAAAACGAAAACAGAAAGCGGAACTTAAAACCTTGATTTTTTATGCATCTTCCTTATATGTTACCTAGCTTTAGTTTTATTATATTATAATTTTGCTTTGTTTTCTTTAGCAGTTTCAATATTCCGCCAAAAAGTTACTCTGATTTTTATACT
This sequence comes from Allium sativum, assembly GCA_030737875.1. Taxonomy (NCBI): domain Eukaryota; kingdom Viridiplantae; phylum Streptophyta; class Magnoliopsida; order Asparagales; family Amaryllidaceae; genus Allium; species Allium sativum. Next base: position 105,389,275 of record CM060910.1, read on the forward strand.
TTTGTCTTGGAACAAGGGAATGAGATCATGGTAATAGCATCTGTCAGGTGAGTAAATTTTATTTTTCCTATCTATATAATCTATGTTTGATATATTTAATGTTCGTTGTACCATTTCCGCTGGATCTAGAATCCATGGTATCAGGTTAGCAAAAATGCCTTTTAATGGGACAAGGTACATGTATAGCCGTCAATGGATGTGTCATCAGCTACTTAATGGATTTGAGTTGGTAAGTTAATTATCCTTCGGTAGTCAGGAGTGTTATTGTAGACTTAAACTTCTAATTCATATATTTTACAGCCCTCTGTTTCATTGTCCTGTCATCTTCAATCTGTCATTGTAGATGTATAGCCGTCAATGGATGTGTCATCAGCTATTTGGGAACCGTTGGTGTGTCATCCTTTGATCTTTACCACATTTTTCCACTTTAACTACTCCACCCTTGCCACTGCAATCTATTTTTATACAGTCCAGCGCTCAAAGGTTAGTAGGCACCGAAAGGTAATAATCCACAGCCAAACCTTAAAGCGATCCGCAAGCATAAGTCCGGCTGAGTCTGCTTCAGGTAGCGATATTAAAGATCTTCAAATAAAGCTATCAAGTAGTTGTAAACAGAGCTGAGTTCTAAATGACTGTCCTTTCAGTGCATACTATAAGATATATGCTATACCGATTGGATATCAAGTTGAGTTTTTTTTCTTTCTAAATGATGAATAAACATATACCTACAAAACTAAATTAAAAAATAATGGAAAATAATCAATATGCATAATGTGGGAGGAAAAATAGAAGCAAATCGTTGTGTTTTTTTCTCTTACTAATCAAAATTAAAAAAAACAAATTTCTTATTTTGTTACCATATTACAGCCAAAGCTTGTGCAATATGGCTTGGGGATCTTGAGTTCGAACCTTGGGAGGTTCAGTTTTGGCTATGTGAATGTGCTTTTCCCCAACGTGTGGGATTTATGGCGTAGTAGTAGTTGTATTACTGTCAAATAAAAAATTATATTTTATTACTAGATTAGGTTATTATCAAAATTTAATGTAATGGATACTCTAGTAATTAATGTTTTAAAAATCGAACACGAATTAATGATGAACTTATAAGAGACTAAATTTAGTTCTATTGTCTAAATATACATATTATGTATGTATTGTACTTTGAAGAACACCCTTAGACTTCCAACCAACAACTGTATGCTTTATTTTACTTTTGTCATCAATCTTTAACGATTAGCCTTTTCCATATATTATCATAAACATGTGTGTAATGTGTTGATTTACGTCAATCATCTTTCATCGCAATCAATAAACACCTCCAAACAAAATAACTTATAATTTAAAATACATTTTGTATTAACCGCAATAATATAGTAATATTAACAATAGGCATCTACAAAGTCAATAAATAATCAATACAGTTTTTCACCTGAGAAGATAGAGGGCTTTTTAATGTAGGAAACAGAAGGTTGAAAACAACAAATCACATTAACATGAAATAATAACTATTATTCATTAAAAGATCAAACACATGCATCGATTGATATGATACTGTTAACCAACAAAAGAATGAATAAATTTAAAACTTTATTGCTTTTTTAAAAATATTATTAATCTCAAATCAACATTCCTTGTACTCAGTTACTATAGCGAGGGAGTCATCCTGAAGGATAGGGATGAGAAGAGCGGGAAGGCGCATCATTGCAAGGTGGGACCATTGTGGAAGGATACACATGAGAAGGCGTAGAAGGCTCACCATTTGGAGGCGGTACATATACAAATGAATGCCATACAGTTCTAGCAGGAAACCAGCCATATATAAAGGACCATTTGGATATTGCTGAGCGTAAGTCATAGGTAAATTATTACCAACTGACCTATCATCGCCTGTTAACATTTGCATAGCCATTGCAAAATTTGCTGGAATATATATATATATATATATATATATATATATAGTTGTAACAATCATCGTGATATCCTTGGTTGCTCATGATGTAGAGTTCTTTAGCTTAGAATTGTTTGGATGAGCAGTTGGTTTTTAATTGCTCAATTTATTTAGGTTAGGGAATGCTGCTACATGTTGAGTTATAATTTGAGTTAATCAATCATCTTTACATATAAGTAATATATTTTTCACCATATCTATTGCACCATATTATTTGTTATTAATGGGTTTGTATATTAGAAGAAACTCAAATTATTTTTAGTTTGGACGCTTGTAGCTTGATAAATGGAGTTTTTTTTGATATAATTCCCTTATTTATAAATGTAACAAATGAAAGGAAATTTTCCATTTTATCTTTCACATTTGTTAGATGAAGAAATATTGTTGAGGCCATTTCCCATTGATTTAGTTCGAGAGCTCGGAAAATAACTACTGGAATCGATAGCGTGTTTGTAGACATTACTCTTAAACCTATCATTTTGATATGTATCATAATATTGTTTATTTTTTGCTCATCTCTATGTTTTATATCTAGTCTCAATGACCATAATAATGCAAAATTGTTTTCCTAACCATTTCGCATATGTTGCCTTAGGTATAATAATAAAGCCATAGAGTTGTATGAGCTTCCAAAAAGTAGTGTGTTCACCTTTAGTGAAATAAACGTGTAGCAAATTTTTTTTGAAGGCACGTAAAACATCACTTTAATTGCATATCATTATTGAGGTTTTTTTTAAAGATTATTTACTTGGGCTCGAGGAAGTTTTTGAGGCAATCAACACCACATTTTCATGCTGTATTTAGGAATCCTCTGTGTTCTTGTGTACATGTGAGTGGGGGGGGGGGTGTCGAGGAAAACATTATTTTTGGGTGGTTGGGACATACACTAGACACTAGCTAGAAGTTGGTAGTCCTAAAATTGGCATTAAAGATCTGTATTTGTGTGTGTGTGTATAGCTCAGTGATGCATGCTTGTGTTGCATGCTGCATCTACATGTTCTTGCTCGATGCATCTCCCTTAACATCTGATATTCACAACTTGTTAACTCTAATCTACTTTTTTCTGCCTCTCTTGCATCTTGTAGTTATGCATGATTTGAATCTTATTCATACTGATCTAAAGCCTGAAAAAATTCCTTTTGTGTCCCCTGAGTACATAAAAGTATCAGATCGTAAGGTACCTAAATAAGTGGATATGTAATTATGCTATAACGCTAACAGATTATTCGTGCAAGACAAAAATGTTGTTTACTTTAACGTTGTCAAAAGTATTTCAATTAGAATGAATAGATTTAATTTTACTGATTGTATGGTTATTGTTTATTGGTTATTGGTTATCGGTTATTGGTTATTTTATCAAGGCTGGATCGTGATCTCTAAGATTACCAAAATCTAGCGCTATCAAAGTAATAAATTTTGGAAGAACAACAAATGATAGGCAAGATCATAGTTATCGTGCTCCTAAGGTTATTTTGGGTAGGAGATTCGATGCCTATGCTTACACACCAGCTATTTTTCTGCATCCCTCTAGTTAATAATATTGTATCTTAATGCTTTCATGATGATTGATAATCGACTAAAACACGCATGTTATTATCAGGATGTGGATGGTGCTATCCTAGTGACATCTGGAGCGTTGGTTGCATAATTGCTAAACTTTGCACTGTAAGAAATTTTGGTTTGTTTCTCCCTCTTTGATTGAGTTGATGTTTATGAAGAAGATATGAAAACAGAGGGAGGCATTGTTTCAAACCCATGAAGATTTAGGACACTTGGCTATGATGGAAAAAACATTAGGTCCTTTGCTCCAGCATGTGCTTGTGAAGGCCGAGTATATGATATATTTTTTAGTGGTTTGGGCAATTGGTTGCAATGCCATGGATTTATTTTTGTTTTTTTCCCAGTCGACATGCCAGAAAGTAAATTAGGAGAGTCCGGTTGAACTGGCCTGAGGGTGCTGGTTCGAGGGACAGTATAAAAGTAGTATCTAAATTGCATCACCTTGAGGTATTTTTTTCTTGGGTTTTATTTTATGGTAATGCTATTTTGGGTGATATATGTATTTTTGGATATGATCAGACCCGATTATCACAACACGATGATCACTCAATTGGTGGCCTTATGGATATGTTAGAAGGCCTACTCGAATATGAACCATCAAGGCTGTTGATTGCGCATGAAGCTTTGAGGCATGCTTTTTTCACAAAGAGACTTCGCCCAAGGTCTTAAAGTGAACGTTTTGCTTCTAATTTGATATCGACAAATGATTATTTATAGCTTGCGTTGCAAAATGAAGAACAGATCCACAAGTATAAAGTATTTATTGCTGATCCTGGAAGGGTACATATTGTTGAGTTGAAATTTTTTACTGCATACGTACATCCCTGCAATTTAGTTACCCATGTGGAATCTTCAAATGAAATTATTATATTAACATGCTAACATGCAATGTTTGTTTGCAGGAAGATGAATCTGCAATTTTAAAGAAAGCTCATGCTGATGTTGACTCTCAAGTCGAGATGCTTCCTCCAACTACTCAGGTGACTTCTTGATCATCATTTGCTTACCAACTTTGCTGCAGCATGAACAAACCCGTCCATCACAAAACTGAACTCCAAATATGCACACAATTATCCCTTAAGAGATTTCAACATCACAAGCATCACTCCCAAAGCTATATGCTACCAAAATTGAACCAGGCCCCTCTAATTGCCTAAAATTGAACCACTACAGCCGGAGAGAAAAAAATCGCCAGCACAACCGGAAAGTTCATATTTTAATTTCTTTTGTTTGTAAAATTTCGTATGGAAACTCAAAGGATTGTTTCCCCTCCACGGCTGCTGGTGGCTGCGACAGCCTGCTGCTGCAACTGCCACCATCTTGCTCCTTTTATTAATGCCTTATACAAATATATGGTTTCGGTCTAATTATGCAAACTTGGGTATAAACATATAAACCATACCGCTATTAATTTATGTATTGTAGCGCAGAGTTGCTACTTTTCATTTGTCAACAGTACTGGTAAGAACACATGCATGTATTTATTTTATAGCGAAAATGTATACCAACAGAGGTCTAAATAAATTCACTTGATTTTCAAGTCAAGTTACTGAGGAACCTTGAGGGAAAACAATCTTATATCTATTATAATATAATTCTTATATTAACTGAGTCCTAACATGATTATCAATCTATAAACCATTGTGCAGCATGTGTCTGTTTAGAATAAATCTCACATATGCTGATTTTTACATGGTTATACCTTATGCTAAGCTAATTTGATTACTAATTCATAAAGTAGGAATGTTTGCTACATATTATACTTGTGATCATTACAAGTTTAGTCCTGCTATGCGCCAAATTATTAGTCGGACTAAATTAGCGATGCGTTTTAAATAGTGGAACCTTGGAAGCCAAGATAGCTTAAATTCCCTTTTTAAGATGTCCTTTTCCCCATTTTTTATGTTGCTAAATTGATCGTTTACCAAAATGAACTTCAAAGCCTCATAGGGGTGGCACTATAGTTTTTTTTTGGCATATGTATTAAAGTTCAGACCCAAAATTTTGCATTACCCTGTTTTGAACTTTGTGAAGATTTTACTGGTCCATTGAGAGATGAATCGATTACAATACCCTGTTTTGCTGCATTTCTTCCAAGTAACTGAAATTCCATTATTATTATTATTTTCCTATGTTTCTTGATGGTGTGTCCGAGTTAAAAAATCATAGATGCACATTTTACGGATAAGCCTGCAAGATAAAAAGTTTTTGATACTGCTTTGGTCTAGGATTCACACCCCCTTCTTTCTTTAAGTCTCTTCTAACATGGGAATGAACAGTATCCTTTTCATTTTAGGATGATCCAAATATTTTGGATTCGGTCCAAACACCAATGGCTAAACCTGCAGCGTATGCTGCTCCCAGAGCTATGGTCTCTATATCTGAAGGTCTGATAACCAACTTGCCAAGCAGGTCAGCCTGCATACATCTGATAAAATCTTATCAAACATTTATGTCGAATTCGCATGAAAATGCTTATTTGTTGATTAAACCCAAATGAAAAAACATTTTACGGGCAACCCACTATACCCAAATTCCTATATATCTACAACAAGAGAAATATCTAATATGATCAGTAAAATTAATTAGCTTATGGATATTGTTTACCATATATAACAGGAAAATCTTAGACTAGAGCATTTGAAATTAGAGGCACACCATTTTCAGATTTTTATCAAAATTAAAATAATAAAGGACATCTTGTCATTGTCATTCTAGACTAATCTTGGATCCAATTGAAGGTGGAAATGATGGTTTGTTGAAGGTGGAAATTAGATAGAAGTTGATATATAGCGTTATGTCAATAGAGAATGTGAAGATTGAAATGAGAAAGAAGCAGTGTTCTGTGATAACGAGAAGAAGCAGAAGAATGTAGTAAATGTTATAAGAAAATCGTAAACAATGACATAATTGAAATTTGTATTGTAAAACAGTGAAAAGAGCGTCAGTTGTTTGATAAATTTGCAGTCTTTGAGTAACCGCACAAATGAAAAATGAATGTAAACAATTTGTAAATTGTGCATCAATTCGACAATTTGTTTGCATAGGTAGTGGAAAATGTAATAGCTAAAGTGAAAAAATAAATAAAAACCAACTAAACAACATGACTGAAAGTGTGAAGGCAGATGAACTAGAAAACATAATTTGATGTAAACATAAATGTTAACCAAAGAAATGTATATTTTTTTATAATTTAAAGAAGGAAAAATGAAACAAAATTAAATAGAGAACAAGGAACAAAGTCCTATGTGGAAAAACCACAAGACCAGACAAAACTATCAACACAAAATTAAGCAAAACTCTCACAATACAAAAAAACTAGCGCTTGTTTGCTTTTGGTAAGGTGAAGTTTGTTTAAGGTTGATGGCTTATTGTTGCATGCAGGCAGAGTCAGAGAGGATGATGATTGTAGGATTGTGAATGGAGTTGCTATTTGAGTTGTTGGTGGAGTTTGATTAGAACTTTGGTGAGTTGTGTGAAGGATGGGAGGTGTTAGGAGATGGCTGTGGAAGAATAGCCTGTGGCGATTGATAATGAAGTAGCAGGGTGGATTCTAAGGATGAGTTGACATATTTGGTTGTGGCTTCTGGTAATGTTGCTTGTGTATATGTGGATCAATTGTCAAAATAAAAAGTGAAGGAGGTAGTTTGATAAAAACAAAACAAAATTTAACAAAAACTAAGCAGTGAACAAAATGTTTTTCTTTTGTGCAAGTGCACATTCTGCAGTGTAAAAAAGAAACAGAAATTGGCTGCAACATTTAGAGTTGAAACTGAAAATGCAAAGAAGAAAATATATCAGCAATTAGATGTTTGTAAACTGAAAATTTCAACAAAATCGGAGAGTAAAACTAAAACCACAAGGAGAGCATAAAACAAAAATTGAAAGAGAGACAGGACAACAAAAATAGGAAAACTGGTGGTTCAACCGAAGGACTGAATTATTTTATAGTCAAGTTCGAACTATGATCGTCTGAAACCTTCTCTAATTTATGTAACATGAACACTTTGAGTTGATTTATTTCCATCCAAACAATTCTGACAAATTTCATCAACACATATAATGACATATGACTAACTATCCTTCTTCTTTGTGGCCCTTTGTAACATGTCCCACTCAACTATATTATTCTTGTTTATATCATTTCTTACAGCTTCAGACATAAGGATTCCCCATAAACTAAACATGTAGGAATATTGTAAAAATAGATGTAGATTGTTTTCTAGCTGAACATTAAAAGAAACAAACATCACATTTATGATCACATCTCTCCTATGAAGCTTTTTTTTTTTCAATTAGAGAAGGTATGTTGCTATTATCTATTATAGTTTGAACTATGACTACGAAATTTACAGTAATCTTTCTTTTCATGTTACAGTGGTATGTTGCTACTATGTATTATAGTTCAAACTAACATGTTGATTGTTTATTTGACAGTAAAATGACTATTGTTGCTTATGTTACGGAGGAAATATCAGAAGCAAAACAAGTTTAAATCGTTTTTTGGATTGCTTTTAAGTAATTTGTAAACAATGTGTATGAAATGCTAAGTTTGGCATGTGAAAAGTTGTTTGAATGATGTATGAAATACTAAATTTGGATATATGAAAGTTATTTGAATGATATATGAAATATTTTGCTGTAATTTACATATTTGTTTTCTTTGGAAATATGTTACATCTATATACAAAGAAGAAATGGATAAATGTATATGTGAAAGAGGTGAAACGAGGGGAAACAAAATTTATAAAACAATATAGCATATTATAGCGTTTGAAAAACGCTGTTGATTAAAAACGCTATAGAATCAGATAATGAGAAAACTTCATTATATGCCTAAGTAAACGCTATGGAAATATACAATAAACGCTATATAATCATGTTAACAAACGCTATACAATTAAATTTCCAAACACTACAGAAATAATATAGAAACGCTATAGTACATGAACGTAAAATGCTATACAAACTTCATTTTACATAGCGTTTTTTCACTGCTATTGAAAACTGAAGGTCTAACATAGCATGTTGTTACACAACGTTCTCCGAAACGCTACGGAAGCCTATAATACCGTTTTTCAAACGCTATGAAAAAACATTTTTGTTGTAGTGGTTTCACCAAAAATCTGATTATGATAGCACTTATGTTCGGAAATGTCTTTAAGAAGCATGCATTTTATGATCAATGTTATAAGTGGCCAATGAGTCTTAGCTGTGCACTATGTATAGTATTTCAGTTGACATTTCAGTGCCAATAGTGTGTAAATAATTGTAAGAGTGCCTGAGCTAAAGTAGCCATTTAAATTGCACCTGCGCAATGTTATATTTTTCAAGTGCATTTTCAGGCATTTACTATTAAGTATATGTGCAGGTAAATTTATTTATGGGTACCCGAATGAAGTATGATTTCTAAAGAATTTTTAAGTTAATCTAAAAATGCTTTTGGAAGTAGTTTGAAATAATTTCCTATCAGGGTATCATTAATCTTTTAAAAATCCATTAAAGCTTTTTGTTAAAGAAAAACGGGGGCAGTCTAACCATTTTATTCATGTCTCATTTGATAGATCAATAGTGGAATGCATGACAAGAGGTTAATACATTATCTGTTTATATTAGGAACACTTAGACAGATTAAAGTGTGCCAGAAAGGTGTTGCACTGAAACCCTAGGCAAATGAATATCAAAGGAACTAGGAAGTTTAGTAAAGATCTATATTAAGGGAAAATCCTCATTATTTAGCAAGGCTCTAAAACCATTTTAATTACTCTGTTTAACTATCACTGATCAATTTCAGATCAATGACATTAGTAATAATTCTGCTCTTAACTTTGATTTATGTTTAGTAAGAAGCTTTCTCTCTTCCGCTTAGGAAAGGAAATAAGTCATATAAGTGTAATCTAATATCATTATATTGGTAAAAAGAAAATCCTGGGTAGAGTTTAAAATATTGAAACGGGGAAACCATATTGAGAAGGCGACCCAAGGAATTATTAGTAGAAAAAAAATAAGCATAGAATGCCAGCTTGTTTTAAATTTAGGAAGCTATAAATAAGCGGATATATAGGAGGGTCATCTCAATGATGTAAGGTCCTTCCCATTTCGGGCCCATGTGACAGGGACGGAGAAGACACGCTTCATGACAAGGCAACCAACTTCAAAAATTCTGGGTTAAACCTTATTGGTGTAATATCTAGCAATCCAGTATTGATGTACGATGGCATGTAACTTGTCCTCTTTCCTTTTTTCCATGGATTATGTCAAGACTCACTAAAGGAGATCCTTATTAGCTAGAAGGTCATAATAATAGTCTGATGAGACGGGATTCTAGCTCAACATGTTTGACCACCTTAAGGCCACCGGGTAAGGGTGAATGGAGTATGTCCAGTAACTGATGTGGGTTGTTATATATGCATAAAGGTCTAACGGTCATCCACTCGCTTGCCCCTAACTTTCACTAAATGCTTCTTCAAAATATCTTATCGATTTTATTAATGACTTCAACTTGCCCATCTGATTTTGGATGTATGACTGATGCGAATCCTTTCTTGATATGGTGACGCCCAAAAAATTCTTTGAACATGGCACTATGGAGTTGGTTCTCACTATCAGTTATGACAGTCGTGGAAAGACCAAATAAAAGGATAATGTTCTGAACGATGAAGCTAATTGATCTCTTCATCAAAATTATGGTCAGTGGTTCATCTTATACCCACTTAGCGAAATACTGTGATGCTTTAATGGTATACTTTGAGCCATCTTAGAGATCAAGAGATTTCGGATGATGTTTATACCCTCATTTGCAAAGGGCCATATACTACCAATTTGGGTTAGTTGAGTCGGTGGAGCTCTTGATATTTTGGCAAATCTTTGGAATTTCTCGATGCATCGTGAATAATTTGTCGCATCTCGATTAATGGTGCACCAAAAATATGGACATCAAAGTATCTTTTCGGCCATAGTTCCCCTCAGTGATCATACTCACCTTTGCGCACTTCTCGCAACGCACATTTGGGGTTGTCCTGGGCTACTCGTTAGAGTAAGGGGGTGAAGAACCCTTTTCTATACAATATGCCTTTATAGAGATGTATCGATTTTCTTAGCATAAGATAGCATGATTTTCTCTTTTCTTATTAGGTAGATCACTGTGAAATTGGAAGTTCTTAATAGGATTCATCCAAGACTCCTTTTTCAGTTCAACACTCAATGCCTAGTCAAGTTACCTCTTATCCATACCCAGGTTGCACAAGGTTTTAGCCAAAACCAAAAACATTTGTTAAGCACTTTAAGAGCTTGTCAATTTTGCTAGTAAATAACCCTTCTCATTTTGGTCGTGATGAATGTGTGAAATAGAGTAGAATTTGAATCAAGATAGCAGCTCGTGAAATCGATTAAAATAGGAGGCTTGTCGTGCCTCTTAACTTAGAACTCCTTCCTTACGCTAAATACTACAATTTGGGAATCACAGATGATCTTGATCGATTATAAACTCCACTCCTTAGCAAGTTTAAGCCCAATAATTAGAGCTTTGTACTTAACTTCATTATTTGTCGCTAAAAGTAAAGTTTTAATGCATAATAGATAGATCAATCATATCATGAGCCTCCAAGACAACTTCGATCATTACAAGCTACATCCGAGAATAGTTTCCATCGAATAGAAGGTGGTTCACCTCCTTTTGCGAGATTACAAGGCTGTGAATACGGCAATAAAATTAGCTATAACTTGTCTTTGAATTGCCCATCTAGTTTTATAAGTGATGTAGAATTAGCTTGAATCAATATCCCACATAAGAAATCTTCACGATGTCGTAGTTTGCTGAAGGGTCCGTTGTAGTGGCTAGTCAGTGTAGAACTTGATGGGATGAGCTTGAAAAAGAGCGAAGTTTTCTTGGCAATTAGAAGACAGTAGGCCAGCTTCTCAAACAATGGATAGTTTCATTCAACCCCCATTAATCTTTTACTAATATAGTATGCCTTTCTCTGAATTCTGTGGCTCTTAAATATAAGTGTAGAGCTTATGGAACATAAATATACTGCCAAGTAAACAAATAAGTCCACATGATCATTCACCTTTAACAGAATAAGAGGCCTTTCCAAGTGATCCAAAAAATCTAGAATGCTTTGACATAATCTGGCATCTAGGAGAAGTTGTGCTTTCCCCTCTTTTTTAGATTAAAGGAAGGGATGGACTTATCAGTTGCTCTGGAGATATACCAGCTTATAATAGAAACTTTCCCATTTAGGGTCTAGACGCCTATGATCTGGGTTGGAATTAGGATGTTCCGAACGGAATCAATACTCTTAGGGTTGACGTCAGTCCGTTGAGAATGGACAATGAAACCCACAAATTTTCCCAACACAATGTCGAAAGAGCATTTCAAAAGATTAAGCTTCATATTATTTTTCTATGGAGAATATTAAATAGCTCTGCTAAGTCATCAACATGGTTGGTCGATAGTTATGATTTTACAGGCAAATCATCTATGTAATAATTCATTGACCTCCAGTTTAGTCTAAAAATATGCAGCTGGTCAACCATTGGTATGTCAGCCCCTCGTTCGTTAATTCAAATTACACTACCATACAATAGTATAACCCAACACTAGTAATGAAACTAGCATGTTCCTGGTCCGAAACATTCACTGATATTTGTTATATCCAGGTTAAGCATCCATGGAAGATAGGAGCTAATGTTCAGTTGTTAAATTGACGAGCAAGTCGATCATAGGAAGTGGAAAGATGTCTTTGGGATAATCCTTGTTAAAATCATAGTAATCTATGCAAGTTTGCATTTTCTATTAGATTTCTTTACGTAAAAAGGATGCTAATCCAAGTCGTGATAAAGTGCATCTAGAATGAAACCGTTGCTCTTATGTTTTCCCACTTTCTCCTTCAGTGCAGCTTATCTTTTGGGGACTAGCATATGCCTTACATTTTTTATCGAAACAACTTTGGGTTAATTATGAATGAGTGGTTCACAACTATTGGTGAGATCCCAAATAGGTTAGCGTGGATTCATGCAAAAACGTCTAGAATTGCATGAAGGAAAATTACAAGTTTCTCTATGTATATGGGATAAAGATGGGATTTAATTTTTGAGACCTTTGACGGGTCATCGCTATCAATCAAAATTGCAATAATAGTCTTATTTAGGGACTCCCTATGATGTCCTGACTCTCATCTATTTTGGGGTCGATATCTTTGAAAAAAAGACTATGTTGTCTGGGCTAGGATAAGCTCCTTGGTTGTTATGTGTTTGCATATTTGACACAGAGAGAAGTTTAAACATTCTATCCCTTCTTTCGGTAGCGGGCATCCTTCCATCCATTCATATAGCATGTCATTCCAATCAGTTGGTCTTCTCGTACAATCTGATCCGTCGGGAATTTCAGAAGCAAGCGACAAGGAAATAATGCAAGCTTGCAAGTCCATTAGGGTCGGTCGACCTAAGAAAGAAAATATGGAGAGTGCATGTCCAACACAACAAACAGGAGGATTCACTTTGTCCTATAATCCCACTCTCCATGCTACATCGATTGTTTGACCTTCCCTGCCAACTCGTTAATAGTCCGACTGAATCCATTTATCCCATACATACATGGCTTTATTTCCTTGTCCTTTAGCATCATTGGGTCTTATGCATGTTTGAATAGTATATTTGTGAAACTCTCGTGATCTACAAGGATTTTTAATGTTAATACAGGGCCAATCATGGTTGATATAACAAGAGGACTAATACTCGAAGCCTCCGCTACATCCACGTCTTTCTCCTGGAATATGACATCATCAATCATCGTCCTCCTTTGCTTGATCGGATTAGACTCTTTGGCGACATAGCACTCCTTATCCACAGCATGCTTAACCGCATTGATGTATTGATTCATTGTCCTCAAACTTGCGACGGCCGTGTGTGGCCCACCAACATGGCGTTGATTACAATTCTTTTCCGCTTAGGCGAAAGCTTTAGGTGCTATCTGGCCTTATCTATTAGGGTCTGAAGTTCCTTGAACCCTATCCTTAGGGCCATTCTATACTAATCTATCTTTCCTTAACGAATCATTCAATATCCCTTATATGGCAACACTCATTCGTCGTGTGACCATACATCTCATGAAATATATAAAATTTATAAGTCTGCTTTCCTTTGTTCACCGACTCTCATGGACTAAACTCTCGGTAATGCATCGTGTAACAGGTATCCAAGTAAAAAAATTCCACATGTTATTTAGTGGTGTATTTTGGTTGTACGTGGGGAATGTAAGAGACTTCCTTGACTCCCTTTATGATGGTGGCCACTGCCTCAATTGCCACCTTTACACTGATTATTGTTTCGTTTGATTAGGTTCTGAACATTCACCTAGACATTACTGGAACTCTCTCTGACTACATAACTATCACATTGCTTCATATTCCCTGAACATTGAAGCCTATTATGCTCTTATTCCTAGTACTTCTGACCTCTTACTTTCATAGCGACTAAGACTACTTATCATAGAATTGGTCTAATGTCATCGGATGCTTCCTAGTCAACCATTCTTTAAACTCTGTGTTAGGATTGACATTCTCGGTAAAAAACCATCAAAATCATCTCGTCATGTGGATCATCACTTCTATAACTACAAAATTAAATCTCTTCAAATAATCCTTAAGTAACATGCTTGGTGCCTGATGTATTCGGGATAATGTCATCACATGTTTGGGTGACGTGTGTAGATATAGAACCGATTCAAGAACTTCTCTATCTCTTTAAACGATGACATATAGTTTGGTGGTAGTTTCGTAAACTACATGGTTGCCATGTATTCCTAGTAAATTAGGAAATCTTTACACTTGATGGTGTCAAAACATGAGCTGAGATCATATACTACTTATGTCACGTCAAATGCTAAATAGGATTAGTCTTTCCGACATAGTAAGGCATTTTCACCACATTAAACTTTCGTAGGTATTCAACATCTAATTCATTATCCCTGAACCGACTGTGGATTTTATCAGTTCCAAAACTTTGTTGGAGACACCTTCATATCCTTTACAATCTGTCTGATTATAGTCATTGAACGTGTAGTCTGGATGGCATGCCATTATTCTGCATCGACTCCCGCCTAAGCCTTAAGGTCTCCATTCTAGCAACAACGCCTATGCTGGGGTCTAGGCAGCGCTACCTTGAATCCTTATGCCTCGAGCAATCGCACGAATCAAGGGAGGATGTGTTATATCATGAGAGGGTCAATCTGTGTTACGATCACGGGTAGGAGTTGAAGATCTCGATTCGTGTCACATAGGACTCGTACCAGCCTGCCCCTGATTAGCCTAAGCCAACCGATCTGGGTTGGCATGAGTTAATGGTTCAGGATTGGCCTCGAGCCGAGAACCTTAAGTAGTTTTCTCAAGTCTATCTGAGTCCATTCTAAGACGCGATCCTCCATGGCTTGCATCCAATGATGTGAAAGATTCTAAGTTGTAATTTGGTGGAGTAGTATATCTCCTCCTCAGTTTGTTATACTATGCAATCATTTGTTTCATCTGTTTCCTTGGCTTCATTTAATCCCGCATTTGCTCATTCACACTAACATGGGTCTCCTCAAACTTCCTCACCACTACCATAAAAATCGTTATGTGTGGCAAGATTTGTAGATGGAACGATGATAGTTATTACGGTGGTGACCAATGCATTCTTAGGATTATTAAGTTTTTCACTTGCATTATCATGAGACTAGTTCTTCTTTGCACTAAAGAAGTTAGCTCCCTTCTTTGCAACAATTGTGAATAACGTGCATCACCCAAATAGCTCAAAAGCGAGTAGAAAGTTGGAAATTTTGGATCTTCTCAATGGATTTATGAATCCGCAGGTTGATAAAAAGGATCTTATGCTGAGAATCTCATTTCTTAGAGAAAGCACCAAAAATGTTGAAACAAAAAATGGTTCAAAACCACAAACTAAGCATATATCGAGAACACATAAGAATAAATATAAAATTAAAATGAGGAAAAACAAGACATATAGTTTATAGTAGTTCGATAGATATAGATTATGTCCACTTTATTTTCCAACTCTTTATTGAATGATTTTCTATGATTATACGATTTTGGGTCATAATTCCATTAGGTACAATGATAACAATGGAGAAAAATTACACAAAGAGACAAAAGATCAATAGTCGTCTCATATTACTCATATTTATACGTAGGCACATGCACTGATCGGTCAAAAATCTAGGAGAAGAAGTTAGAGTCGAAGGAAGACTTGATCCAATTAGTTTGAGGTGAGCCACAAAACATGGGTTCCAGATCAGAAGCCTATCCGGGTCAATCCAAATCGATTAAATTGGTATTAATACAAATTCACCTACTTCCGGGTAATCTTGTTCAGCATCAAGCTTTATCTCTAGGCCTTTGCTTTGCCTGATTTGAATTTTTTATTGGTATGCATGTGTAAGCCATTCCAAGTTTCTATCTAGAGCTTAACTCAATTCAATTTACTTGCATATTGTGCTTAAGTGACTTCACTCCCAACATCTTATGTTCCTATAAATGTTTGCTCCGTTCTGGAGCTGACGGTGAGACCAATCCGAGTATAGCAGACAATAACGCATTGAGGCCAATCAGATATTATGCATGATGGCCAATTCGATCCAAGCCCATTACCATGCTATAGCCCGATCTCATCTAAAGCTTCGAAGTAGTTGCTAGACCAAGACCAATAGACATGACCAATCCAAAGTGTTAAGAGTATTCATGAAATTACCTGATCTAGGATAGGTTATTTCAAATATATATGCACATGACATGACTTTGAGCGTCCTGCATCATCATCTTGTCGAGACTTGCTAATCATCTGGGATTCTGGAGTTGCCGAAACAAAAGATCAAGTAATAATATGATACATAAGGATTTTTACTATAAGGTAATTCAAATGATGTTTAATTTTTTGATGATCGAACTAATATTCTGTTTAAAATATAACAAGCTGCTGCAACTACTTCTGCCCAAAAACTTCCTTATACATATTGTCATTTAACATAGTTCTAGTGCACTCTTAGATCATTATTTCTTTATGCTCTACTAATCCATTTTGTTGATGGATTATTGGAAAAGAAAATTTATGGGTTACCCCTTTCTAGTTGCAAAATATCTCAAAATTTTAATCTTTGAATTCACTGTCGTGATTACTTATAGATTTGATTTTAGTAGAAAGTTAATTTTGAGTTCTATTAGCAATTTTCATAATAGTTCATAAGCTTCACATTTATGTTTTAAGTAAATCATTCACCAACCTAGAATATTCGTTTACTATAACGAACACAACCATTTTGATTTATATCTTGTATTTGCGAAGGTCCAAATAGATCTAAATGAAGAAGTCCAAGAGGTATGATGTAGAGAGATCATATCCTTTGATTTAAAAGAACTTCTTTTCAGTTTTCCTAGTTGCCACGTGTCGCATAAATTATCTACTACAAAATTATTTTTTGGAAGACCTCTAACAAGACTGTGTATGGAAACCTTAGACTAAAGTTTAAATTATAGGATCTTCTATGCCAACGCTTCAATTTCTATTACTTAGGATGTGGTCACTTATATTGGCCAAAAGACACATATTTTTATTCAAAGCTTAAATTATTGGAAGACGTCTAACAAGACCGTGGTCACTTATATCGGCCAAAAGACACATATATTTATTCAAAGTTTAATACTTAGGATGTCAATGCTTCGTTTTTCTATTACCCCTAATTTGACTCTATGTCTCAAATAAAAACCCTATTTTTTCAAATTTGTTTTTATAACCAAAATCGCAAGTTGACTTATACTTAGTAGATTATGTTTTAAATTCGTACTAATAAAACAATAGAAATAGTAGAAGTTTTAGAATTACCAACATTGTCGATGCCTATCACATATCGTTTTGTTTTTTCTCTTAAATTGACTACTCCTCCATAATAAAAATGATTCCTTTCAAAATCTCTGAATTTCTAGTGATATGCCTTGATCATCCACTATTTAATATTCACTTTTTTATTTATTTATATTGCTTTATAGTCCGATATCTTTTCAACGGTTTCCATGTAACATGTCTCTTCTAGTAAATAATACATTTTCAAAAGATCATGTGACTTTTCATACTAAATAGATGTAAATATAAAAAGTAATATCTTGATGATTCTATGACATGTCCATATGAAAATTGTGTTAGTGATATAACCGAAATTTTCCATTTTAATTTTTTTTCTTCAGAAACCAGATTATGAAATTTTTGAATATTGATGCTCTTTGGAAGTGATGCAGTTAAGGTTTTAAGGCTTGATTAACACTAGAGGATGGAGAATATTGTTTACTTAATTTATGAGTCTTCTAGAAGTCTTCTGGATATGATTATAAGTATATGTATAATGATCACAAAATCAATTAAAGAAACAAAAAGAAAGGAAAGTAAATGTAGTAAAAGAAATAACACATCGAATGTTTATACTAGTTCAAAGTAAGCATACATTCTATTTTGTTCTCCATATGGTCTTTAATCATCATCAATTCCATTACACTCCTTGATTTCAAAGCCACAAGGAGACACACTCCAAATATTCGAACCTTTGGGAATAGCCAACATGCTCTTTGGGAAAACAAGTTAATCAATTGCTTTTACATAGCACAATCAAACTGAACTTGATTTAGGTGCATGTAGTAAAACCGATAAGGATTTTGATTTGTTTTTACAAAGAATGCAGACTTCGATCTTTCGACCTTGACTAAAATTACTCTTATAACTCCAAATTGCATTTTGATCTTGATAAATTTGAGATAATTTAATGTATAATCAAATCAGAGAAAAACTGAATTGATTGGGTTTGAACAGCAAAGTGTATATATATATACTAGATTATAAGAGAGAAGATAAATAAGTAAAAAGATATGAGAGAGATGATAAAATTTAATTTATGGGAAATAATATATATATATATATATATATATATATATCAACACCATAAATAACTAAAGGAGAATTAGAGATTAAAATCTAGGGTGATGGAGTGTACAAACTAGTAGCCCATCAGAAGGGATAATACTAAGCTTTCAACATTTGTTTTCAGAGTCTAAAAAGAAGAAGCAAAGAATCTCTTTTAAGTCGGGAAAGCACCTATCGACATAACCCGAAGGGCAATGGCTTCAGAATTACTGTTCCAAAGCAAGGAGCACTGGGTGTGGTATCATTTTTGGTTTTCCTGAAAAAGAAGTACATGATAACGTTAACTTTCCACCAATTAAGCTATACATAAACACACATAAAGCATAGACGGGAAATAGCCGGAAGCTCTAATGGATCCGCTCCTCCAAACACTCAGTCAAAGCGAAAACATCCTGAGGTTCCCCTTCAAAGAACTCAATAGTACCAAGTCCACTCGAAAGGAAAATGGAAAGTGTCACTAAGAAGCATTTGCATATGCTTCTACCAAAGGACTGAAAACAACTCAGCAGTTAGAAGAAGGGTCAGTCTGCATCTACAAATATGACCACATGGTTCTAGAATCGGGGCAAATCTTCTCATTCTCAGTCTTGTACCTCTAAATTCAAACTTTAAAACCCTAATTTGTAAATAAATTTAGGGAAAAATATTTGTAAATATTGAAGCTATTAATAAAGAGATTATGTCGTGTATTTGAGGTAACGATTGTGAATTAATTTAATTATTGTATTATTAGTATATTCTAATGTTAAAAGATTACCCCAAAAATTATATTGAAAATGGCTGAGTAACCATACTCCCTTTCGAATACAACTGAAAGCTCTAAGATATTGGATTAGTTATCCACATCTATAATCAATATGGACCAATCGAAACCATGTTGAGATCTGTCCATCGAAGGTTCTCTAAGATCATTCCGCTGGCCTTAGAATTTTCCATCCTGACCATCCAACAAGGCCTTTCATAGACCCACCGAAATTTATTACGATTGCAGTAAAAAGATGGTTATTTAAGATTATACAATCCACTCACAATCTTTTCTATTCCCCTTTTGTTACCGGGAAAGTCGATAAAAGAGGCCTTGCTCTGAGAAGGTATGTTTACTGATACAAAAGTAGCAAGACAAAACTAAGTAAGAGATTCTAAAGTGAAATGTTTCTTCATTAATGGACTTCAATCTATTCATTTACGAATGTCTTACGGATTACGTTGCTTTAACAGGAAATCACTGAAACTATCCTACAGGAAACCAAATTAAGAAACAGTATTAAGTCCGGATCGATTCCTTTAATAAACAAATGATTTTACGAAAGAATGTTGTTTTAGGTTTTTAACTAAGAATTTGCACTAGAAGGAGGGCTTGAACTGCTGGAACCTTTGAAACCTCCTTAACCATTCGAAAACTTCGAAAAGAAATAGAATGGATCTTATACCTGAACTGACTTGTAAAAAGTTATCAAAAATAGCGTGTTCCTCAAGAGGCTTTTCATTTAAACCTAAAAAGGATAACTACAAGTTTAAGAGAAATTCTAATGAAACGAAAGGATACTATCGAGAGAGAAGAAATGTAAAGGCAAGCGTCGGGTCCTCCACAGCCTAATGTAGATAGTAAAACCCCTTCGAAGAGCCAACTAGTAGTAAGGATAATCCTGAATCAACCTATGAAGAAGAAAATTTTCTATCTTTTCCAACAAAAGTCTATTTAATAAGAAAGTGAATTATTGAGTGCGAACAAAAGCTTGTTAACCCATTTGAACTAGGAATCATCAACATTGAACTCCAATTTCATGAAGAACTTTGTTCAAAGATAGAAGCATTGAGAATCACTTTATGAAAATGAAACAAAATTTATGACATGGATAATTGGAACATAAACCCATTCCACGTCAGATCATGACCATTTTTCTCCTACGAGAAGACTTCGATAAAAGATGATGGTTTTTTTGTAAAAAATAAGGAATGAAATTCAAACCGGTTCCCAAGAAGATAAGTCCAAAATCCCTAATTTTTCTTTATGGGACCAGAACTTAAATTAAACCATGGATATTTGAGAAGGATAAAGGTAATCCTGTTTATGACTCTAAAACTACCAAGAACCTTAAAATAGTGGCAAATGTGTTTGATAACAAAGAACCGCTGCTCAGTACTAAGAAACCAAAGACTAAATCCTTTAAAGGGAAATCTAGGTCGAAAGTGATGGAGGAGTCTAACCTTACGACCTTTGTCAAAGAAATTTATAAATCCACGAAGGATAAGTCAGATTATTGGCCTTGAAATAAAAATCCTCTGAAGATCGAAAAGAACGAAGGGAAAATTTACTTCCTTTACCCTCAAGTTAACGTTCATGGAACCAATCAATGTAGAGCATCAGAGAAATTGGTTGCTACGTTTGTAAGAATGAAAAACTCGACGAGTATGTAATGGAGAAGTAAATGGATTCAATACAATAGAACTATCCCTTAAAAATTTCTATATGAACTACCGATAATACGAATTTCTACTTGATTGGGGGTAAAACACCCTTTCATAAATGAAGTAACCCGATAATTCCTCACCCAAAGAGGGAAAGGGTAAGTCCAAGGCATCGTGTGCCTAGCTCAAGCCTCGGGTATATCTCTAGTTTCTCCTGGAGAGAGGAGAGTAAGCCCAAGACATACGATCGTAGCCCCACAAACCCGTAACCGCCTCTAAGGGATAGGTTAAGGCGCCCTCTAAAGGAAGGATGGGTAATGGTCGGTGTATAATCCAAGTTCCAAATGTAGCACGCTCTGCCTCTGATCATTACAAGATCAAGCCATGTCCCTGCTTCGACAAAAACATACACTGACTCTTTTTATGTCATATCCCACTTATGGGGGAAAACTATAAAGGAGCACAAAACATGCTAAGCCTATGCTTTATAAAAAGATTACAATAGCATAATATAATTAAAACTAAATTTTCTTTTGTATCTAGTCCATAAAAGGACATTTTGGGCTTCTATCAACCAAAGATGGCTCCCTCATTCAAGCCAGAAGAGGACATTTCATGAGATGACCCAAACTCCCCTGATCTCGGAGGAGAAAGAGGAGGCCGGATTGCTTTGAGAACACAACGCATCGGAACACAGACAGTAAAATATTTCATTGTTATTACAACAGTTTACATCAGAATACAAAAATATAACAGAGTTTGAATAAATATTACACAGCAGAAATACAATATCATAGATTAATAATTTACATAGCAGCCGAAAATATAATACATGATTATAATGTGCAGTGGAAGACATAACCTACAACAATTGAAAGAAATACATGGATACAAAGCTTTTCGAATATAGCTCCACCTGTAAATCCAAGATCTTGTGTAAAGAAATATCTGCAAAAACCAAAACTACTTGTTGCCCGTGTGGAAAATATGGGAACCTAGAGTTTAGGCGAAAACAATAAACTCCAGGTCAGTCATAGGACTGGTGTGAGAACTAAAACAGTTATTTACCTTATTTTAAAGTTGGGTAAATCACGGGACCACGCCGTATAACACGAAACGGGTTTACCCCCATGAATACCAGTGCCTAAAGAATAACCAATAGTAGATATATGGATCTACGATGCATCATACAACATGCAATTTTCCAGTCTACCCATTTAGGCTTAACCCCAAACATAGATTTTCGAAATCCAATTCTCTTTACAGAATTTATTCCTTTGGACTTTATTTCTCAAATTCTTATTTCAAATAATTTGAAATACATATCTAGCTTTCATATCAAATTAGAGTGGATCTCAAACCAAAATATTTGGAAATATGAATTCCAAAACATTACAATGCATATAAACAAGTATGCAACCAAATATTGGGAGGTTTCTCCCATCAACAAGGCAAAGGGTCGCTTAGTCACTCGATATATATATATATATACATACATATATATATACATATATATATATACATATATATATACATATATATATAGGTGCACCTCCCACCCATGGAGTAGGCTACACCATCCACTGCACTTCCCACGCCGTCGGGGAAGTACAATGTTTGATTCCCATACTTTTAGTCGCATGGGTTACCCAAATATTTAGCCACGTACTAATCATTTTATGTCCCGAAGTAGGGAAAATCGTTTCACAACATAATAATCACAAGCACTTTCAAACTATAGTACATTACATCAGCAATTCACATATATGATCAGTCACTATTAATCACATAACCTTTGAGCTCGTACGTCTCAAAGAAGGGTGTTAAGCAAAAGAATAAATTCTCCGCCACCAAACAGATATATCATCAATAGCATCTAATCGGTTATGTGTTGAACTACGATGTAAAACCATAATACTTTTCTAAATCATTTCATAAGCATCAGGTTTAGCCCTCGAAATCCTTTCTGTTTTATAAAACATTCCCCATCCAAAATCTGGAAAACATTTCTTTTCACTTAAGAAAATCTCTTTTCAAAATCACTCATAAATTTTGAAATAAACAACATCGTTAATGCCTCATAGTTAAATCATGAATATTTCACCAGATGTTAGCATACAAATAATTCTACCCAACCCAATGCTAAATGTAAAAGCATATCTTTCTCATAAACTGGCCGAGCACAATCCAAACAATCAATCAATCACAACAATCATAATCAATATCAACAACCACTACTATTTGGTTTATGCCGCATGTCATGTGTTGGTAAATTTAGTACCATTCATTCATTCAAATCTAATTAAAGGTTTATTAAAAATATACTTAGTTTTAATCTCCAAAAATCATTATTTAATGATTATTCAAATTTAGGAAATAAATCCTATCTTTTACTGGGTTAAAGAACCAATGTCATTTAAAACACAATTCACGATAAACCCATAATCATCTTCCATTTTATTCCAATTATACGTATTAATTGGAAAACTTCATTAAATCTTGGTTAAAAGATTTATTCTTTCCTTAGCTGGGTTTAAGAACAGTTTTATTGAAGACACCATTCGCGACAAACCCAGAATCCAATTTAATATTAAATACAAGGCTCTAAATAGAAATAATATCGGCTTGTATTCAATACCAAATTTTGAAACCAACAAATATCGTATTGAAATAATGATATCAATATCTTCCAAATTCCTCAACAATATCTGTATAATCACGTAATCAAATATCAAAATATTCCGAAGATTATTTCCATTCAAATCCAATCCAATTTTTACATGGGAAAATTCTGGTAAATTGAAACCATTCTCAAATCCAATTTATTATTTCTAAAAATCATGGGATTTTTATTCTAGTTATTAACCAGTTCATTTAGATAAAAATATCTTTTATCCTTTAAAACATGGAATTTTTAATCCAAAATCTTTCCAAATCATTAGTTATGATTTTACATAATTTTCCATATTTTTAATAATTTTATTAAGGCCTTTACGGTCGGTTTCCAATAACGGCCACCGAACTACATCCATAGTGACCTTTTCTAAAATTGATTTGGACATAATTTGAAATCCAACCATCCAAATTTAAATCTCCTATATTCATAGGAAAGATCTTTTCGATAATAAGCCAATAGTTTCGGTTTTAGGTGAATCAGATGGCCGGATCTCCCGTTACATCAATTTGAAGTCAATGGTTGAAATTCGCAAACGGTCGCTGCATGATGCGTTCTGCTCAGGCCATATATATATATATATATATATATATATATATATCTCATCGACTTCCTTTTAAAACGTATTTTATAAATCGTTTACAAATCCATTTTAAAACGATTTCCACTTCATTTTAATTTTAAATCAAAATTGAATGTTCTATATCATTATAATACTAAAATGATAATATTTTCAAAATATTAGATTTTGAATTCAAATCTTTTCTATATTCATTACAAAATATATAATATCGACAAAAAAAATCCGTTCGAGTTAAAATGGCACACTTCTACTTAACTCGACTTCATATATTTTAATATTTTCGTGTCCATCCAAAATCGGACATTAAAATCATATTTTAATTCTTCACTGAATATTATTTTAAAATATTCGTTCATATTCTTAATCGGAATGCGACTCAATCAATTACCATATAATTTTATTTATATGGATTCCATACATTGCATGTTTTCAAAAATAATTGTGAACAACTATTAAACATTCAATTCACATCTAGAATGCATTTCATAACTGTATAAGCATTAAATAATTAAATAACGCTTATAACAGTATGCCAATCAATCGGTTGACAAACAATCAAATCCATGGGAGATGTGAAATAATTATCATCCTCGGACCCGTGTGGGGTATTCAAACAACAATAGTCGATTCAAATAAATCATTGCTTAGTAAATTTAACCAATTCTAATTTGGTTTTAATTATTTTTCTAATTAGCCAATTTTCACTATTTAAATTATAAATGGAGATTTATAATTTAATTTCAATTACCACAATAATATTAACATTATTTTAACATGTTGAACATTACGAATCCATAATCACAATCACAATACACAAATCACCAAATCATCCATATAAATAAATACTCAACAACCAAATGCCATTTACGGAACCACAACTGTAGATCTGCAGAGTATGAAATGCGAGTGTCGCTAATATCCGTACATCGCTTCTATTTCAAATGATTTGTGAAGAGCTCATGTGTTGAACTCCAAAAATAAATAACATACAACAGATAAAAATCAGCAATGACAGTCTATATACGTTTTCAGTTATAAAATAATTAACTGTATAAATATTTTAGTGAGAGAATTCTCACTTTGGTTTCCGTTCCGCCATTCTTTATTGGAAGATTGTTTTAATAAAATTAAATGGAAGTTAATTTTATTAAAAACTTCAACAACGTCCGTTTTTGTTCTGATCGGTTCCATTGTGTAGTATTTGTTGTTATGATCGCAGCACAACTGAAATCGTCAGATTTGGGACCTCGTATGAAAAAGATATGTTATTTTATACATTGGGATAGTTAAACGAGTAATTGAATAAATTAAAACTTTAATTTAAACCTTTAATAACGTTTAAAAGAACGTTGCCTTCCCCTTAATCATCTTCCCATCGTTTTTTCCAGGCCAACGAACTAACCCATTTGCTTGTCCTCTAGGGCTTCACCGCGTAGCCTCTACAGGAGGTCGGAACCCCATCAACCCCCCCCCCCGCCCCATCGAGCCCTTCGCGCAGCCGACCTGCCCCCTTAACCCCGTCCATCTCGAAGGTCAGATGCGACCTAAAATCAAGCTCGGTCATGGCGACTTCGAGCAATAAATTCTCACGAACCACTGCACAACACTTGATCATACCCATACCATTTCAAAGCTTGTGAAAGGATCTTGAATATTTGTTTTAGGAAATCTTGAAATTGCTTGGTGGATTGAATGAATTTGAGTGATTTAAATTAGAGAATATCGACCGTTCTTTTTGGAGGGTGGCGGCGCTGAAATGTGAGGGGCTAGGGTTTGGGGTTTTCCCCTTTTATTGAAATATATTTAATATTACTTTAAATTCCAAAAAGTGAGAATTTGCATTCGAACTCCAAATCGAACCCAACGACCGTTGTTCCTAGCTAAATACCCCCATTTCGAACACAATGGGATATGTTTCATAAGCCAATTGGACTATTTCAATCAGTTTTTATCAAAATTAAAATATAAATTAATATAACGGTCAATATTAAATTTGAATGTACATTTTAATTTACCGGGGCCATATACTAACTACTAAAATTACAGAAAAATTAAATTTAGCTATGTTGTAACGATACGGTCCTAACAAAATTAGTATCATCGAATTTGGAGGCCATTTAAAAATGGACTTTTAATTGGTCAATTAAATTTAAACTAAAATTGAAAACGCATTTAAATTTACTGCGCTCGCATATTAATTCCAAAAATTATGAAATTTGAAACATAACAATAATTTCACATTCCGGATCCAATAAAATGGTTTCGTCGAAAATGGAGGTCATTTGCAAAATGACCATTTTTAAGGGCTATACATTATATAAAAAAAAAATATTCCATAGCGACTATTTAAATTTTAAACTAGTCATAACTTTTAATTTAGTGAAATCTAAATTTCTTAAATTCGTTAGAAAATTACAGTTCAAAATATTCCAATGTTTCTTGTTTTACTGAAATCCGATTTATATTGAATTCTATACATTCGATTGAAATTAAAAATCGAATTTTCAAACTACCGTGCCATTTTGAATTCGTTTTAATTAAAATTTAAATTTATACATTCTAACTTCGATTTAAATAAATTTATAAATCGTTTATTCTCAAATTAAATAATTAAAAATATTTAATCTTCATGAAAATCGATTAAAAATAAAATTTAAATTGGTTCAGAAATTCTGGGTTGTTACATTTCTGGCTTCTACTAAACCCAAAAATGGCTTTGTCATTCAAACTGAAAGAGGACATTTCGGGATTAAATTAAAGCTAAAATGACTTCTTCATTACTAAGGATGGGAAAGGACATTTTGGATTTTTAAATCTTTTATTGCCCGAATCTGGATCTTCTAAAAGGAAGCTTCGGTTAATTTACATGTAGAAGAAAATTTCTTAACATCTATTGTCTTTATACCTGAATCTAGGTTCTACAAATTCTTAAATCTAAAGGGGCAGCATATCTGTTATTTCTAGACTTCTGAATTTTTTATACCTAAATTCAGGTCTCGGTTGCTCTACGTCGAAAAGATGCTCCGGAAATCTATTATTATAATGCCTGATTTTGGGTTTTAGATCTTTCTAGCTATATAAATTTTCACACATCTTGATTCCAGACATCAAGACCAAATAATGTTCCGTACATGTGCTGGTTTCAGAAAAAAGGTGATTCATCAGCACTGCCATCTAAATCACCAAAGCATGACTTACCTAAACCATAAGTTAGTTATTTTCACTTAAGTGTTTGAAATTAATTATCATTTCATTTAATATTTAACAATAGTTAGAGATGATTTTGCAAAGCCGAATTATCGACATAGCATTCAGACAATCACCCAAAATAAGCTTGACTTTTAGGTCATGCACTCAAAACTAATTTATATAAATTACAATATACACAAAAGTAATACATAAATTAACATTACATTTTTTGAATCTTTTCCATCAAACCTAAGATGAAAATGGATCAAAAACACGTTGGAGAATAAAAGTAACACCTCTTTAAATTTCTTCTCCTTACGTTGAATGGCCACGACACTATTAATAGGTTCTATTTGGAACCAGAGGGAATTTTCATAAACTTTGCTGACCTCCGAAAGAAGCTTATTAGCCCTTTGGTATTTTGCATCGTGCTTCTTATAAGAAAGAACCTCATTTTGCAGAGTCCTAATATGGGTCACGCTACTGTCATGACTTGATGAATTGCTGCCTCACGTCGTTTCTCAAAATAACCTTTTTACTCAAGCTTTAGGTGCCAAACCAGTCCTTAATAACCCTTTCGTCTAGACCTCTTGGTGAGTTATCTCGATACAGAAAGTCAGATGGAAGCCGAGATTCTTGGGGAGATAATTAGGAAGCTATGTGCGAAGTTCCCTTATTCATAATAAATACTAAAGACTTGCTCGAAGACTCGTTGTATTTTGATTTAAGCTTCGATTTGCTAATCTTCTACAGAAGTGCTAGCGTCTCTCGATCAAAATACGCTTTCATATCCGTCCTCATTTGACGCTGCATTCCTTCCAAAACCCCACCTGTTTCAGCAAATTTTCCACTTGATATTTTAGCCGAAGTTTTAGATTATAAGCCAAAATTTTCTACATTTGAAGTCTTTTTGAAGTAATTGAAAGCTAAAGGGTAGCCTACAAATTTGGAGAGGATTTACAAACCTAGAGCCAGTGGTTCCCCACTTCCAATACTATGTCCAGAAGGATCGACATCTATTTTTCTTGTCAAAACCATTGATGACGATGGAATGTCCTAAAAAAAAAATACAAGTTATTTACAAAGAAAGAAACATGCACTTTATTAACACAAAAATTGTTACATAAATCCCGAAGTACATTCGAATATATGAACATTGTAAGTATGAAACAATTTCTTTTAAAAAAAGGAGGAAAGTACACTTCGTAATCATTTTGAAAAATTATAATCAACGCTCTCTAAGAAATTCTTATTTGTCCTCTTCCAAAAAGTCAAAGTTATACCTACGGTGTTCCCTAAGAAGTTTGTTTAAATATTTTAGGAAACCCTCTCGGATTGGTCCCAGAGACCCAATCAAGCGAGGCCTATCTCAAAATTCCCTTTTTAATCTAACAAACTTTGATAGGAAATCACGATTAATGGGACTTTTAGAAATTCTAGTTCCATTTCATCAATTGTATAACCACAATCACATCAAAAATTTACATGTCAATTTATATTAACATTGTTACAGAAATTCGATACAAATTACGACATATACATTCAAAATTTTCTTTCTTTACAATTTGAAGAAACTGTCGAATGGTATTCCCAGATAGGCCTTCATCAATGTCTCAACTCCACTAGTAAAGAAAGTAGTATGTTTTGAATCACGATTCTTGATGGTCCAAATACTTAAATAGGGGTTATTTCACACAAAATTTGTTCATAAGCAATGGTAGTAGCTCGAAACGTTATCCTTAAAAGCAATTAATAAAGGGATTTATGGTATTATTTCATGAACTTAAAATTTAAAAATATTTCTAACTACTTCATTTGCAAATTTATAAGTCGGGCAGGTTGAAGGCACAAACTAAAAAGAACATCCGAAATAGTTTAACTATTTGAACTATGGATAGTTAAGCTATAGACTAAGCGAGAAAGGATTCGAGCTTTTCCCGTTTTGGATCAAAAGAGGACTTAGTAATTTCTCCGAAGATGAAGTAGCCGCCGCCACTTGAAAGTTATGTAGAACGAGGCCCACTGGAACCTTTTCAGTATTAGGAGCTTCTGATTCTTCATCTTTATCGGTGTTTTCCTCAACTGAAGAAACATTTAAAGAGAGAAATGCATTTAATACCCGGGTCCTCCAAATCTTTCTTGGACTTTTCCAACTTAATGTTTAAGCATAAAATTTTGAATCATGAGGAGCTACACTGAGTTCTTCCGGTCTGAAAGAAACACTCTCGTTTCCCCACGTTCTTTTAGAAACTCGTCTTTTGCGATGGCCAAAGAAGCATTCTAAACTTTTAGAACTCGGTCTTCTTCCATGGTAGCAAGCAAATCAGCTAGGTGCCGTTAGGAAGAAAATTGTTGCTTTATCAGCTGTCAAAAGAATAATTAATAGGAATAATAAAGTTAGATAACAAAATCTTATATGTGACAAAAAGAAGGATATCAAATATTACCTGCAGAAATCCAAGTTAATGGGTAACTAAAGAAAAAAACATTGGGCATCACCTCTTATGAGGTAGCAGGCACTTGACCGTTTACGATGCATTATCGAAAGAACATCTGATGAAGAAAGATTAGTGTTTCCACCCCCATGGCTTATAGATACTACCATCTACCAATTTTGACAGAATATTTAATTTCCCTGGCAAAGCTCAACCAAATGAATTTCCAAGTTATTAGGGAAAATCCTGTATCCAAATTGGCAGAGGGCAGCAACATCAAGAGAAAAAAGCACTAGGTTCTTCGGAAAGATCCTCTAACAAAGGATATAAGTATAGACATTTGAGGACAGTTGAATTGGAACAACCCCCAAGTGACGAAGAAAGTTAAAAAAAAGGGGAAGTAAAGGAACCCCCATGCTAGAATTGAATGCTAGGTTAGGCAAAGAACTCTTCCGGAGGACTATCTATAGTGTCTTCGGCCTTCGGTGGGATAGCTATGTTTTTTTTGAATTTTGAAATCCTCTAATATATTGTTTACTTCACCTTGGGACAAGACGAAGCAATGTGTGAAGACCCAAAACTTTACCTCTCGAAAACTCGCACTGATGCCCTCAGCCACTAATTTCCCAAGCGACGAAAATTCGGAAACTCGAAAGTGAAATAAAAACAACAAGAACAGAACAGATAACATCGGAATACAACAGAATCTAACAATGAATGGAGAACATATAATAAAATAAATAATCTTTACATTAGTATACAATAGATATATCGGAATAAAGCGAAAAATACACAGCGAAAACAACTAAGCTCAGCGGAACAATAAAATGCTTGGACACAGCTCTAGCTCTAATCCAGGACCTACTCTAAAATGACTCCAGGACTAAATCTAACCTAAACTACTAGGCTGTCAGTGTGGGAAAATATGGGTACCCAGAGTTTAGTTGGAAGAACAATAAACTCTAGGTAAGTCATGGGACTGACGTGAAAAACTAAAACAAATTTATACTTTATAAAATAAGGTAACTCATAAGTCCACTCCATATAATATGGAACGGGTTTTTCTTTTATGAATACCACTGCATAAAAACTCGCAATACTTTTGGAAAATGAAGCTACCATAAGGTCTTTCAGAACATACACCATGCAAAAACATTAGGAAAGGTTTCTCTTTATGATAGCCAAACATGATTGATATGCGAAAATCATTTGCTATTATTATTAGTGTCTAAATGTGGAAATCACTTTCACAAATAAATACATCAATCCTAGCCAGCATATCGCACCATCACATTATGTTGACATAACAATATACAACTAAAACCGTAAAGGCACATAGCGGAGAATAGATTTCCTACAATGGCTAGGGTAAGAGACTACCCTACTGTACAGTGCACCTGTAGAAAAGTGCACCACCCGCTCGATGCACTTACAAGGCCGACCCTGATAATACTTCAAAAGAGGGACCGATATGACATTTTCCTTGGTCGTTACTGACCTATCCTAGGATGCCACATCACTTACTCAACATTCAATTTTTAATCTATAAGGGTGATGACCATATCCTTCTTGGATCGCATGCAACCCAATAACCTTGCCGCACGCCCTTTTTAATCCATTCCGAGGTGTTAAGTCTTGATAAGGTAACATCTTACCCTTTTCACTTTAGTGCACTTCATATATTTTAAATACCACGTTGCCAGATCCGTCAACCACTAATTGACGTCCACAAAATACTCTGGAGGTTAAGCTAAGGGTTAAAATCCCCACCACTAAACAGATGTACATTTGTAAGAGTCAATGTTTGTGATTGTTGGAAATACTTTGTCAGACATTCTTCCATTACAATCATTAAGGAACAGGATGGACCGAAGGCACCATCCCACCGCTTCCCTAATATGTAGTGGCCACGGTCCTTGCATCATCGAAGTTCCTACAATAAGGGATCGTTGCTACTCTTACCTAAGTCATGACTCTAAGGGTATCAACAAGCAATTGGCTTATAATTTAGATCTTCAGGAACTCATAATTTGATGCGAAGTGGTTTTCAGATAGGTATCACCTAAATTCGATCCTGGTTTTCTTCGAAAACAACCATCGATAAAAGAAATCCTTCAGTGTTTATCATTTGATTAGATCTCATTCTTTTTAAATATCTTGACTTTATGTCAAATCAAATATCGTTTATTATAACAAGTAAAATCAAATCTTTACTCGTGATATTATATCAAATTAATTCTTTTACTTTTATGTAACATGTCAAATCAAACATTTATTAAATCAAATCTTATTTATGACACATATCAAATCAACTAAGTCAAATCCTATTTATTATGACATGTCAAATCAATATCATTATTTTGACAATTAGTCAAATCAATATCTTTATTATGACAGCTAGTCAAATCAAAATCTTTATTATGAAAACAAGTCAAATCAGTATCTTTATTATGACAATGAGTCAAATCAATATCTTTACTATGACAACAAGTTAAATCAATACCTTTATTATGATAAATAGTCAAGTCAAAATCTTTATTATTATCTCCCGAAAACTATATCCGATCTTAATCAAATATCCGACTTTTCCTTTTGGTTTTTAACACCCCTCATCTAATAGGAAAAAATCCCAGTTAGATATCACAGGTGGTACTATACCATACTCTTCGAAATTATCACATACTCCTTTTTTTGTTAACTTTAGTTGCAGCTAAATTGAATTTTAACTTAATCTCTTATGCTCGAATTGTTGGGTGGATTTTCGAAATCCTTGAAAAATTCCCAGATAAATCTTAAAAATCATATTTAATTATTTCTAAAACATTTTCAAAAGGTTCGGGTCGAAAATATTTGTTTAAAATGTTTTATTCAGAAACCTCGAATTATGAGTAGCTTTAAAACCCTAATTTTGACAAACTTTGGAAAGGGAAAGTATTGCTAAGTAAAAACCGATTTTTTATTCCATCAATTTACTTCATTATATTTATAATAAATTTAGCAATATATTTCATAACTTCTCGACTCAATTCATGGAGCATGAATTAGTTTTACGAAAGTTAGATGCTCCCTTTTTAAAACCAAGCTTTTTCTCCAAAAGCTTATCTAATGATCTCCCAATAAATGATCTTATTTTCTTATCAAATTTTCATGAAAATTATTTTGTTCGGTAGTACTCGAACTACACTACCAAATATATCTATAAAATCTCCTTTAGATAATTCTATATAAATTCCCATAGTAGACACTTTTTGGCTTTTCGAAGATTTAATCAAATGATCAACACATTTTTAAATGGAACAAAGAGTGTCTTGTTTCAGTGTTTAATGACGTGAATTACTCGTTAATTGCATATACAATATTAATAATATAACATTCATGTCAAACCAAACATCAATCAACATGTGTAGAGTTAGATCTAACACTTAAAATTGATGTTCAAACCTTTCAGCTTTTATATTGTTGATTCCCTGAATTAGCTTACTAACTTCTTAACTTTTTGTAAACTTAACTATCATAATCCAAACCATACACAACTTCAAATATCAAGAAAATATCCACATTAACATGCATAAAATGTGGATCTAAACCATAGCAAAGGTTTCTTACTTATTTGTTTTCCAAATCAAATTATATTTACTAGTTTGCTTTCTAACTTTCTTATTTAACCACCAAACTTTTCAAACATAAAAAAACTTGTAAATTCACTTTATAATCTTTAAATTAGAATCATAAATATGTATGAACAAGTATTAATCAAACTGTAACTTTAAAGTTAACCAAAACTGTGATTTCTCACCAAACTCTTGCCTACGCTCCAGATCTCATCCACCGAGCCTACGACACAAAATCTAACTTCCATCTTCCTCCTCCAACTTCTTTAGCTCATCCTCCCCACAAAAGCCATGGCTTAGGGTGTCCCAAGCATCCTCCTTGGCTAATAAAGTGTCTCTGGTGGAAGTAGATAGAGCCTTCCACCATAGCCCCTTTGTGATTTAATACCTCTCCTCTTTGTTTTGGTTTAATTTCTTTTTCCTAAGACTCCGTTAATGAGTTGTAGAGGATGTAGGAAGAAACAAAAGAATAAATTAAAAGGAAGTTGAAAGAAGGAAGGGTGGTGTTTATACATGAGAGGAGAGATGAAAATTATCTTAGATATTTTGATAAAACCATCATTACACACATCACTTCTTCTTACACACCCCATCGCCTCAAGTCGCTTCCATTCTTTCTCTTTCCCACATCCCCTACCACGTTGGTTTGGCTTTATATTGGGGTCACATCAAACTCATGTGCCACTAAAGATAGTTGACTTTATAGCAGGGTTTTGCAGGTTGGTTTTTGGTACTTTGTATGCTCCTATGCGTGTTTTGGTCTATATTTTTATATACTTCACGACCATAATATAAACTATATTTTAATGTGTAATAATGTTTTAAGTAAATTTTATTAACCATATTTTAATTATCTTTTATTAATTAAGACACACTGGATTGATTATAAAATCCTTTGAATTGATAATTCAAAAGTGCTGCAAATTTATGCTGCCTAAAAACTGAATAATGTCACAATCGTTATTATTTCTTTAAACATGATTATATGTCCTTATAAATAATAATAAATTTTTATAAACTATTATAAATTATTTCTTATCATTTTATAATATATAAAATGTATTATTAAATCATTAAAACCCAGTTAAAGTCAATAATTTAAATATTGTTGATTACGACCTCACCGATATGTCATAATTACTTTTTATTTTTTCAAAAATAAAATAAATTGTTTTATTTCATATTATTACTTATTTGGATAAATAAATATACCTATCCAAATTCATGCGCGTTTATTGAGAAATTCTAGTTTCACCAAAAATTGATTTCTTATTGTTTTTGATGAAAACCATATTTGTTCCATTGTTGTCTAACATCCTCTAAACAAATTGTTAACGTTATTTTTCCTCAACACTGGAATATAGGGTTTGGTTGTGGTCTTAGAGGAACCTAGGGATTATCTAGTTCGTACAGGTACAACTTAATTCTCCGTTTCCTAGATATCAAGAACCATAGTCCGAAGATTGGTTACTCATCCTTCAAGAAGAGGAGAGTATCACGCTTATGAGACTTTAAGATCAACAATTATCTTGAGATAAGGAATTCATAATCGCGACATAAGTGGAAAGCTAGATGGCTTGTAATGTTTATTACGATAATTACTTCAAAGTTGAAGGTTTTGTCGTGAGTTAGCAATAAGGAAATAAGTGGAATAGGTGACAAGCGCTAAACATCTCTATTACTATTCACTTGATTGAGTACATAGATGGTTACAAGTAAACTCCCTAAACTGATTTACAATTAGGTTTTCTCTCTTTGTAATGGATACAAGATTTTGAAATGTGGAAAAGTCCCCTAAAAATATGACCCCTGGGGTCTTATTTATAGACAATTTGGGCCTCCTTCGGTAGCAGTCCAGTAGGAAGCCCAGTTCAAGAGCCTATGGCTTTGGTAGTGGTCATTTGGTGTCGGTATCGACGCTAAGCATGTAGCATGTATAACACTCTTCCACATCGCCCTCTGAGTATCAATCCATAGTGATTGCGTCTGATTTCCGTATTGGTTTTAGCCTCAAGATGCTTGCACTTCATGGGTGTTTCTTGCATGCACTTTCTTTCATGGCTTCGGTATCGAATTTCGAGCCTGTGCATCTGATGTTAAGTAGATTGTTTTTACTCCTTGTGCTTGGTCTCATCTTCTTGTTTTCAGACACAGTCTTTCAGTATTGACTTCATGCTTTGTACTTGTTATTCTTTGGTATGGAATGTCATGCTTTTGGCTTTGGATATATTATTCTTCCTTTGTTGTCTTCGTGCTCTTGTGTTCTTTGTACGGTACCGATACCAAGTTAACTACTTTTTGTGAGTTGGTGCCGACATTGTGCCTTTGCAGTCATTTCCCTAGTATCGGCACCAAGCCATTTTCTTTCCTTTATTGGTGCCGATAACATATGTGCCAAGTCCTCATCTTGGTGTTGTCCTTCTCCATCCTTGGTGCCGGTTTTGCGTCTCTAATCTTGTTGTTCTAGTTTTGGCTCCGTTGCTCTAGTCCTTCTGTGTCTGTTTGGTTGTTTCCGAAGCTTTTTCTTTGGTATCATCCTTTCTATATATATCTTGGTACTCCAGTATCGGTTGTGCACTCTCCAAACTTATGCTTCCAGTATCGATCGCAATGTGATACCCTACTATTTTCCTTTGGTTTCTGTATCGAAATCTGGTAGTATCATTTGGCTCCCTCAGTGAAGGGGTAACTTTTCAAGTCAATGACTCGAAGCCTGCTTCCTCTTGCATATAAATACTTTTCCCACTTTCTCTTGCGAGCTTCTTTTGCTTTTCATCATCGACCACCTGCATTTTAAATTTGCTAGCACAAGTACCAACAATTTTCACACATTCATAATTCGCATCGATCAAGGTAAGCGTCATTTTATTCCTTTCTAAGTGATTTGAAGCATTCACAAATTTAGTTCTAAGATCACCATTAAACCTTTGATATTTCAACTACATATTAATTTCCTTATTGTTTCGACCGGGTGGTTTTGGAGAATTAGTAGTATGCACTGAATTAGCTATACAACTGAATTACTCATTTTAACTACGAAGTAACTCTATTTTGGCTGTGTTGATTGATGCAAATTGGTTTCGGCTTCACTGCCAAAATCAATCTTTACTAATCAATTGTGATTTGATTTATAGTAAAATCAAATATTTTCCTCGTTTCTCATTCTTCCGAATGCCTATGTCATATGATCCAATGTTAGCGCTATTATTCTAAGGGTACCTTTGGAAGATTAATTTTTTTTCTTCCTATGTAAAATTATGTTGATTTGCGAAATAAACAAATAGTACCTAATATTATTGGAAAGAAGCGTATTGTGACTAAACCCGTTAAAATCCTTACCTTATCGCTTGAATCTTCATCTTCGAAGAAGATTCGTGCTGCTGAAAAACATTTTTTAATTACCTCACAAGTGGAAGTCGATACCATTCTTCAAGACTTCAATATATTTGGAGTGGAGGCCATTCCTTCAAGCAAAACTGACACTACCACTTCCCGTCTTGAAAGATACTTTGCTTATACCACTATTCATATTTGGCATGTAGTTTTGTTCCTTTTCCGGACTTTATTGCTCGGTTCTTTCAGTGTTTAAACGTTGCTCTTATTCAACTCTTTCCGAACACTAATACCAACCTCTTAGGTTTAGAGCTTTTATCCCTTAAATAAGGAAATTCCTCTTTAAGTCCTTCACTTCTTGATTATCTGATCCGTCCTTCCAAGCTTAATGACGTGAACTGCCAAATCTTTCGTGGTAATACCACAAAAAACTTCTATCTGAAGGAGTAATAAGATTCAAAGACTTGAAGACTCAGTTTTTCTTTATATGCTGCCCTTCTGGCATTTCTGGAAATTTCAACACCCCAAGTATGAAATTTGATCATATCTCCTTTTTTCTTTTCTTAATCCATTCTATCATACATGTTTGTTTATATGATATTTTCGTTACAGATGTTGCTCCTAAGCTCCCTAGCTTTGTAGATAAGGGGCTAGTAGACCTTCATAATTTTGCCTCCGAAAAGTTGGGTACTAGTTCTTCATTGCTGACACCCAATGTCCATCGGAAACACTTTCTTCTGCCAATTGGCTAGAATATTATCGGTCAACCTCCTCTAATCTCTCTTAAAAAGGGGGTACTTTCTCCATTGATGGGGAGAATGCTCCTTTTCCCTTAACTATCCTATATTTATCGACATTCCTAGTGAGTAATTTATGTGACAACGCAAAACTTCGTAACATCTTTGCCTCTTTTGATCCATTTTCTTGATATTCCTTATTTGTGATGCATAAGATGTCATTTGTTCCGAACCAAATAAGGCCGATTTGCCTTCTTTAGTTCCAAAAATAGTAACTTCTTCATTGAGTAATGCTTTGTTCAAGTCTCTAGAAGCTGCTAAAAGGAAACTTGTAGAGATGATTTCTGAGGGTTCCCCATTTAAGATACCCAAGGGTATTGTGGATCAAACTTTTTGTCTTGATGCGAACATTGATTTGCCTATAACCACTTGTCCAAAAATAACCTCCCAAAGGGATGTTCACTTCTGTGAAACTCCTGGGGCTTTTGTTGTGATCCATCACAAGATGAGATTTTCTTCTTCTTCTGAGGATCTTGATTGTCAAGGACCTCTTGTACCTCCTACTATTGAGGGTTTTGATGAGCTGGTTAAACGGATTATATCTTCTTCCTCGTTTTCCAGTATCAGCCTTCCATCTCCTATTACTAATTTGTCCAGTTACCGTCATTATCTAGTTGAGCAACAACTCTCGGTATGATCCTTACTCCCTACTTATTTTGGTTTTATGATTGTGCCCCTCATTTCTGCCATGTCTTTATTTCTTTTAGGATATTAAACAATGGTTCTTATTACAAGAAGATCTTACTAGAACTTCTTTTGATTTATTGACACTCAAGGAATAAAATCTTTTGTTGAAAGAAGAGATTCCACCCTTAGCAATGCTAGAGAGGGTATGATGAAGAATCATGATTCATTAGAAGCTGCTCTTGTTGAAGCAGAATCTTCGGTAGCTAAGGAGAAAAGAACCAATCTGTCTTTAACTGAAGCAGTTAGGACTTTAAACAAGACTTTGGAAAGGAATAAAGAAGAAATCACTACGCTTAATTATATCCACTCTTCTTTACAAGAAGAGAATTCTTTTTTCAAATGGGAATAATGCCCTTCTCAGGAGCAAGCTTGATAAGAATGGGCTTCCCAAACAAAAGCTATTGGTGTGATTAATGATTCCAAGCAAAGGACCTCTTCTTTTTTACAAATTACATTGAACGAGATCATGGTCAATTCATTTAAGGATGCATTTCTTCTCATTTATGCGGACAATTTAAGAAAATATACGGACTTAAGCTTTTCTTCTGTTGACCCACTTTTGGTAGAAAAAATTATGTCAAAGATAACCCATCCGAAAGATGGAAGCTTTATTCCTAAGAGAACAGAGATTGACGTGGCAAAACTTTTATTTATAGATTAGATTCCCATTTAAGAGTCAAATACTGATGGCGAAGAAGATGCTATTGTAGCAGCAAGAGCCAACCGCACTAATGCAAGAGCCATGGCCTTAAAGATATTACTAAAAAAATAGAGGTGATTGTAGTGATAACTTCAATGAAATCGATGGTATCCTTCAAGTTCCTGATGACTAAGATGAAATACCAAGTAACAACGACCTTGAGACCCTTGATTATGGCGTCCTTCCAGCTGGAACCCTGGACCCCTATAACACACAAGAAGAGGAGGTAGGTTTGAGCTCAAAGAGTGCTAAAAATGTCGAAACTCATTAAGCCTCTACTTCGATTTCCAAGGTATAGTAATTCCCATCGTGTCCTTCTTTGCTCATATTTTCAATAATTATCCTCTTTCTTTCCAATTAGATGAAAAGGAAAAAGTTATATTTTAAGCATGTCCTTCTTAAAAGAGCACAATCAGAAGTAGTTTGTCATACTAGAGAGCTAAATAAGCAAACGACTGAGTATGAAACCCTATCCGATAAATACCATGAAAATGATAAGAGTGATGCAAGACTATTGTCTTTTAAGAAAAAAATAAGCGGCTCTCAGGTTGAAAACTGCTCGACTACGTTGCGAGAGACTTTTGTAAGAGAAATCCGAGTTGACAACTCTATTCTGGATGTTAATTGAGGATAGGGACATTTTGGTAAACTTTTATATGAAGTTTACAGTAGATATGAAACCGTAGATTTTTCTTTTCTTTGTAATCTTAGCGAAGGGTTGCTTAGACGTCTTTACAGAAGATTCTTAGATGATCAAGGCAGTGATCTCTACCCAGGAGCTTGCTTCAATCTTTTATGAGTCCACTCCATTCCCAGAGAATTGCCTTTAGACAAGATAAAGTTTAACAAGAATAGATTTGTATATGAAACTTTTAATAAATCTAATTTGTTTGAACAAGAGGAATATCTGTAATATGTGTACCCTTCAAATTTTGGTATTGTTGCAATGAATTTGCTTTTTCTTGACTTCTCAATACTTCTTTCAAAGTTCGTCTCCTATGATGGGTTCACTTTCTATGGATTTCTTAGGAAGTTTTGTTGGATTACAGAAAGAATACTAAGAGAATTCTTCACGTATTTAATATTAAAAATTGACAAGATACATCTTTACTAGAGACCTTGAGAAGGTTTACACCCAATGTCCTCGGCTTCGCCATGACTTTATGGATGAACATAAGGATAAACTCTTAAAGGGGATTCAAACATATCATTTAAAATTGACTTGAGGTTATTACAGTCATCTAAATTGACTTTCGTGAAATTGACTTGGGGTTATTAGAGACCATCCCACACTCATCGATCCATTTGGCCATGGAAAAAGACATCATACTGAGTTGAACTACTTGATACCGAATTTTCTACTGAATATTTTTTGATAATTTGTTCTTTGAGCTTTTCACATGCTATAATACCCCTCCTCCAAGTTTCATCTAGTTCAGACCATCTTTGTGTTCGATTTTTTTAATTTGCCAACTTATTCTCTGACTATCTAAAATTCTAGCAAGCAATATCAAAGCGCAACATGCGAATATAGGAAATCACGCATATACATCCAGTTACACAAGTAGTCCATTCATATAAGCAATTCACATATTTGCAGAAATTATATGAGTATAAATAAAGGGAAGCATAAAATCATTATTGAATGCCGCTTTAGAATTCATAAATTTAGGTCATGAAAAATGTTAGCTTGTGAGGTTACAAATGTGATTTAAGGCCAAAACTCATATTAAAACACGCAAATGTATGATATATGACATGCACAGTATAGTAAAAAGTCAAACAACCACTTACTAATTAACCGATTTATAAAATTCTCTCTTTAGATCCAAAATAGATAGAAAAGCTTAATGAAGCAAATCAACCAAAATGATAATCTCTAACTTCTATTTTTTAGTCCTCTTTATGTCTAAGACTAGAAATGGTATTGTGTGATTTTTGTTGAAATTAAGCCTAACAGAGGTTTATAACTATTTTAGGGAAAAGGAAAATGACTTAGTTCAATTTCTTTAGCCTTTTATTTGCCCAAATATTGAAGTGGATTAGCAACCCAAGTAGAGATTTAGTTAGTTACCCCCTCAAACTGACCAGTTGCAGCTAAAACTTCGAATAACCATAATTTTCTAATGCTAAATCCATTTTACTATTAAAATAACTCTATGGAATGTGAAGCCATCACCCAAAAGCAGTAAAACTGGCTTAACACTTTAATTTCACATTTATTAGAAATTATGACTCAAACAAGAACTTCAAGTCAAAATCATTACATAGAAATACGGTAAAAATCATAGATATGCAAAATATCACTAAAAGTCATATACCAAAATCAGTGTTGGCACAACGTAGTGGGTTGCCCTAGGCAACGCAAAGATGAAGAGAAGCTAATTAAGAGGGAAAAATTAGAGGATGCAAGGATATTTTGGAAAATAATCTAAGCCATAAATGTAAAGCCAGGTGGGAAAAAAAGAGAATCCATGCTGCCTCACCTTGTAGGAAGGAGGGCAAAAATTTTGTGCTGGCCTTGAATCAAACAACTGACCTTCTAATAAGAAGACACATGCATTACAATTGACCAGTTATACTTTACAACATTGGTGATAGAACATCTTATATATAAGATGATATTAATTCAAAAAGAATTCAAC
This sequence comes from Allium sativum, assembly GCA_030737875.1. Lineage (NCBI taxonomy): Eukaryota > Viridiplantae > Streptophyta > Magnoliopsida > Asparagales > Amaryllidaceae > Allium > Allium sativum. Next base: position 105,430,804 of record CM060910.1, read on the forward strand.
CACCACCTTGCCCCCTCTTGGATTGCCCTAGGCAGTCCCCTGGCCAGCTTAGCCCTAGAACCGGCTCTGCCCAAGATTATAGTCACACTGTTGGAAAATGAATGAGCAAAGAAAGAGAAAAGTGGGAAGAAGAAGAGATAGGGATAGCAACATTTAAAGTCCCACATCATAGAAATATTAGCACAATCTCTCCTTATATATTAGAAGCCAAAAAGGCTTATGTAAAATAAAAAAAAGAGGGATGATAAAAAGGATGTGGACTTGGCCATATTAAATACATTAAAAAAAGTCAAAGATAAGGGCCTTGGGCCTTGGGGCTCTTGGGGTCTCCTGATTGGATATGGCTGACGTTGCTGATTGGGCTAGTGCACTGACATGAGAATATTTTTTTCTCAGAATTTTAAATGGTGTGTCTGTTCAGTTCAGAATTCGAAAGGAATGTCTGTTAACTGAACGAGTACAACCATTTGAATTCTCAGCATATGCATATTAATAACAGAGCGGTTAAAGGGTCGCAACCTTTCCTATTATGACGGTTACTGATGCATGCGAACAAGCACTCCTCCTTGCCTATATATACACTGCCCAAAACAAAGACAGAATTTACTTTTTCTGCTGAATTATTCCTTCTTCTTCAACGTAATTCTCTGACCTAGTTTTTATAACCAACTTCAGTTCGTCGGAGCTCCGTTTGCTGGCACTAAGCTACGGAGTTGGTCCGTTTTATCCTGGGAAACAAATTGCAACTACGTCGATTGGTGTATACGACAGCAATATTGTTTCAAGGAAACAGAAAAGTTCTGGACTCGGACATTATTTAAACAGAATACTTTCTGTTTATCTTTGATTTTATGCACAAATCGGTTACGCTTTCTATGATTATTATAAACATAGTCTGACGTGACAATTGTGACATAATTGATTAACAGTGATTGTTGTTGCTGTCTGTTTGTAATACAGTTGTGTAATTACAAAAATTCTAACACACACGACTACACTGAATAAAATAGAACTATTTTGTGATCCTTCGATATATAAATTACGGTCATTACATAAGAATCATGCAAAGGGAACTCGTAGGTAGTTGGATGTAGCGGGTGAAAGAGTCCGTATGGGATTGTCGATGCAAGATAATATAATAATGGATAAATCCACAAAATATAGTTAGCAATATGCAAGCTATTAGGGTTTACTAAAAAGAGTATGATGCATGGTTAAAGATTCCGGCCGGCACATCGGAATCTCGTCCATTTTCGGTTCGGTTCCGACGATGATCGGACCGGAATCTGTCCCAAAATCTGTTTCGGATTAAACAACAGAAAGAATAAAAAATAGTTTCGTGGAACCTGGTAAGAGGGAGGGAGAGTGAAAGATATAAGACAGCCATGAAAAGAGAAGGCGACATCATCGAGAAACGCTTGGAGACAGACGCAGCAACAAGAAAGTGGAAGACGCAAGTTGATTTAATGTATTCTCATGAGCTAAGGCACGAATAGGTATAGGGTTGGGTATTTTCATTTCCTTTATTTTTTAGGCTGAGTTGGGTTGGATTGTAAGAAGTTTGGGCTGTTTTAAGTTGCTAAGAAATCATGCTGAAAATTTAATTTGGTCTATGTTATGCAATTACGTAGGAGTGAATTAGAATATATAATAACTGCAAAATTTATGAGAAGCTATTTTTTTAACCATATAATTTTTTTGCTGTTTATATAAATCAATCGTACTAATTAAAGAATTCATATAAATAAATGCCGGAATTCACAAAATGGAATTAAAACGGATTTTCCGAAATTTCAGAAACGAAAGTGAAAATTCAAAATCTTTGGATTACGGGATCCGAAAAGGAAAACCGTAATTTTAACCATGGTATTATGTTACACTGTTATAAGAAAATATTGAAACATCGAACCTTATAAATTTAATGATTGAATTTATACATAACAAGTTATTTCATAAGTAAATATGTATAAGATATGATAATTCTACTGGATTAAAGTTTCAGCTCACTATGTTATATTAAATAGTGCCAGGGCATGTATGTATCATCTAGTTGTGAAAATGGGTAATGTGGAATTCACTTGGTGTGAGTTACCCATTGTGTAACTAACACGCTCAATAAAACTAGAAATTACACATTTAATTATCTTTATTTCATGACTATGGTTGATTTAACTTTCTAGCCTGAATCGAGGCATTGTTTGGTAATATCTCGTGTCGTTCAGGCTAATTTTCTATTTCCTAGATGATTTCGTTCTCTTATTTTACAGTCATTTTTCTGACATAAAGATTAACGAGTATTGGACTTCTTTGTTATATTTTTTGTGTTATTACGGATACGGAGCTTCATGGATATACTCTATTAACTGGAATTAGTGGAACTGTTAGTTCGATCAAGAATGAGAATAATTGCATGAACCGTCATTAGAAAGTAAAGAATTGTTAATTTATATGTTGGTACTGTTGTATACAGTTTGCTTGTGGTTGTGATATCACGTCATGGTTGTTAGGCACAACAGATAAAATGAGGAGGGATTGATAAAAATTGAAGTTACTGCCAATATTTTTGTATTAGAGATAGAGAGCTGCAACTCTTAAGTTTTCTTTGATGCTTATCTTCTTTTTGGAAACTTAATGTACGTTATAGAGAAGTGCAAAGTTCTTTTATATAATTGACTAATATCTTAGAGAATTCTGGAAATTACAAATTAACTTTTAACACTCCTCCTTAATTTGAAATTTTTAATTGTTTCTTGAACTTCTCAAACTTCTCCAAAGTCACTGCTTTGATGAGTAAATCTGTTAGCTGCTCATTTGTGCTGATGAAGTCAATAGAAATCTCCTTCTTACTAACCAAATAACGGATAAAATGATAACGAATCTCAATATGCTTTGTGCGAGCATGAAACACTGTATTTTTTGTTATTGCCACAGCCGACATATTGTTACAATAGATCTTTGTTGGCTTGTCTTGTATTTACTTCTCCATAACCACACTGCTTCACATGTTGCTTCTGTCGCTGCCATGTACTCGGTTTCGGCTGAAGATAAAGTTATGGTTTTTTGCTTCTTTGAACTCCATAAGATTATGTTGGAACTGAGATAAAATTATATAGCCTGATGTGCTCTTTCAATCATCCAATGCTCCTACTCAATCACTATCAGTAAACCCGACCAACTTGCATTTGTCCTCTTTGACATATTGAAGCTCACATTCTTTTGTCCCTTTCAGATATAATAAAATTCTTTTTGCTGCATTCAAGTGATTATTACTAGAATTTTGCATGAATCTTGAAGGTATACTTACTGCATGACAAATATCAGGCCTTGTATAAGTGAGAAAAACTAGCGAACCAACCAAGCTTCTAAATATCATTCCATCTGCCTTCTTTGTGCTATCTTCTTGCTTTAATTTTTCACTTGGCATCATTGGTGTGTTAACTGGTTTGCAATCTTCCATGTGAAATTTTTTGAGAATGTCTTCAATGTATTTCTCTTGTGAAATAAAGATTTGTCCCCTTGCTTGTTTGACTTGCATTCCCAGAAAATACATCATCAGACCGAGGTTCGTCATCATTCTTTCCTTAAATTCCTTAACAAGATTGTTGCTGGTACTGAAATAGATAAGATTGTCAACATATAGACATACAACCAGAATTTCCACTCCTTGATTTTTCACATAAAGGGCAGGTTCGTTCTTGCTTCTTTGAAAACCATTTTGAATGAAGTAGTCATCAATCTTGCAATTTCATGCTCGGGGGCGCCTGCTTCAAACCATACAACGCCTTTCGAAGCTTATAGACTTTATTTTCCTTTCTTCTTATCACAAAGTCTTCTGGTTGCTCAACGTATACCTCTTCCTTAAGCTCGCCGTTAGAAAAAGAAGACTTCACATCAATTTGGAAAACATTAAGCTCTAATTGCGTTGCAACTGCAAGAGCTGTTTTAATGGTTTTCATCCGAACTACTAGAGCAAATGTCTCATTAAAGTCAATTCCGGGTTGTTGCGAATATCCCTTTGCAACCAGCCGTGCTTTGTGTCTTGTTATAGAACCATCTTCGCCATATTTTTTTCTTGTAAACCCGTTTCAGGCCAATGATTTCTTTATCTTTTGGCAAGTCAACTAACTGCCATGTTTTATTTTTCTCAATTGCTGCTATTTCTTCTTTCATTGCTTCAATCCACACATCTTCTTTACTTGCATCTTCAAACAACTGCGTTTCACAAGAAAAAAGAGCAATATTGCATGAGTCATAACTATCTTGTAAGGAACGTATCTTCGGAATAGGAGAGTCCGAGTCTTCAGATCCATCTTCATCATTTGAGCCGTAACTTAGAGCAGTATCTATATGGATACTTTACTGAGAACAAGTAGGCTGTGAGCCATTATTTTGAGATCTTTTAGGCTCCATATGAACTGATTTTTGGTAGTCATCCTGATCCCACTGCCATGTTACCATTTCATCAAAGACAACATCTCTTGAGATAATATGTTGATCATTTTTCGGATTTAATAGTCGATATCCCTTCGACTCTTCACTGTAGACATATTTCTTTCCTTTCTTCTCAAAATTATCTTTGTTTGGGCTCTGGTTCAGTGCATATGGTACACTTCCAAATACTTTCATTTGATCAACATGGGGCATTCTTTTATTCGTGGCATCAAATAATGTCATATTTCTAACAACTTTAGTTGGCGAATGATTCAATATGTAGACAGCCATGTTGACAGCTTCAGCCCATAATTTCTTTGGCATGGATTTTCCTTTTAGAATACTTCGAGTCATTTCAACAATTGTTCGATTCTTTCTTTCTGCGATGTCGTTTTGTTGTAGTGTATATCACACTGTAAGCTACCTTGTAATCCCTTCTTTCTTGCAATGATTCATGAACTCACTATAAATAAACTCTCCTCCACGATCAATTCGAAGAGTTTCTATTAAGTGTCCGCTTTGGCGTTCTACAAGAGTTTTAAACCGTAGAAATCTTGAGAAAGCTTTTGATTTTTCACTTAAAAAATAAATCCACATCATTTGAGTGTAATCATCAACAAAAAGAATGAAATATCTCTTGTTATTCAATGAAGGAGTCCTTGCAGGACCAAAAATATCAGCATGTATCAGCTTCATAGGAGCTTTTGCTTGCCAAGAAGTTTTTGGAAAAGGAAATCTATGCATCTTGCCAAAGATACAACATTCACACACTTTATTTTCTTTCATGATGCTAGGAAGACCAATGACCATATTCTTTGAATTCAGCAAATGCAGACCACTGTTGCTTAAATGGTCATATCTCAAATGCCATAAATGAGACACATTAGAATTTTCAGATTTGATTGCACAATTCTCATTTAGAGACATAAGTAGGCTAAAAATTTTATAAGGAGTCATGTCAATATTTTCCACTATTAAATTACTTTTTTTTAGTCAATGATCTTGCAAGAACTATTATCAAAATTCACTGCATAACCATTTTGAACAAGCTGCCCCACACTTACAAGATTTTGAGCTAAATTTAGCACGTAAAGCACATCATGAATAAGTTTCTAACCATTTTTAGTGAACTGTAATGGTCCCCTTTCCTACAACTTTTTGCGCCTTTCCATCTCCAAGCTTTACTTTTGATGAATAGCTTGCATCAAGTTCTACAAAAATGTCTTTGTTGCTAGTCAAGTGGTTGCTACAACCACTGTCAATATACCAAGCATCTTGTGATTTATTTTCAGAAGACAAATAAGGATAGAAAAGTTGCTCTTCATTTTCTTCACTTATAAACTATTCTCTGTCCTTCTCTTTTTTATTTTGATACTAACATTCTCTTTGAGAATGGTTAGGAATTCGACATCTCATGCATTTGAAGCAATAATTTTCGGAATTATGATTTTATTTATTGCAGAAAATGCAATGAGTGGCAAACTTACCTTGCATTTTGTGCTCTTCTCGTCTTTATTCTCCTTTGGACTGATTATTTATCTCGCTGCCCTTTCTTCTATGTTGACATTACTTCTGAATTGTGCCCATCTTGGAGTTAAAATAACTTTGTTTCTTTTCTAAGAGGACGAAATTGGATTGGAATGCATGTTCCAATGTACTAGATGATGTTATGTTAATTCTCTGTTCATGAGCTTAAAGTGAACTCATGTGTCGACAATTTGGACAAGTCTTTTGATTCGTCTATAGCAGCGACACAATGATCAATTTTTTGAGGTAGACATCTCAATATCTTCTCTACCACCTTCTTTTGGATGCTATCTCCAAGGCATTGAATTTGATTTACAATTTCAGAGACTCTGGAGAAGAAATCTCTGATATTTTCAAATTCCTTCATTTGTAGGTTATCAAAATCTCTCCATAAGGATTGTAGTTTAATGAAGATAACTTTGTCATTGCCTCGAAGTTCTTTTTGCAAAACTTCCTATGCTTCTTTTGCTTTTCTTTTATTGAAATTCTTGGGTAGATAGATTTACTCACCACTTGTTTGATGTACCGAAGTGCAGTGGCATCTATCTTTTGATTTTCTTTGTATAACTTCTCTTGTGAATCCGTTAATCTTATGGAATCTCCATCTACAGGTGGCTCTGAATAATCTTTTTCGATGACATCCCATAAATCATGAGAGATGAAGAAGTCCATCATCTCACTGCTCCAATAGTCATAATGCTTGCCTTCGAATATTGGCACTTCACTTTGAGAGTACTTGAACATTGTAGGGATTGCTGCCAATGTTTGAGTGACTGATCAAAGCTGTTGATAAAGCTCTAATACCAAAATTGTTAGACACATCAAAATAAAATGTGGAGGGATTGATAAAAATTTAAGTTATTTTCAATATTTTGTATTAGAGACAGAGAGATGCGGCTCTTAAGTTTACTTTAATGCTTATCTTCTTTTTGGAAACTTAATGATTACATTATAGAGAAGTGCAAAGGTCCTTTGTATAATTGACTTCTGGAAATTACAAATTAGCATTTAACAAGGGTTTTGAGGTGGTTCTGTATATCGTTTGACCGTTGATGATGTTGTATATATGTTATGTTTTCATTTGATGTCTAAATGTATATAAGTTTTGGTATGTTTGTTTAATTATGTATGGGCATGTGATAATATATAACTTTTTTAATTTTGTTATGCTACAAGATCTTCATTCATGTATTTGTGGTAGTGATCTGTAGAAGTTCTTAAACTTGTTTACATTTCCATGTGCTAATAGGAGATTATTTTTGATGTTGTAAGGCATTGTACCATACATGTATTAACCCCAAATCAGTGTATGAAAGTGAACCCATATCTTAGTTCTTTTGATTCAGCCCACTGGATAATAATTCAACTATTTGATAATTTAGTCACTAAAACGGGAAGCTATATAATCTTGTATGAGAGTAAGGTTCATTGAGAAGACTGAAAATAATTTGTATAAATAAATGGAACTTACATGACTATATAGAAGAGTCAAACTTATGGTGTTACCTATTTTGTATAGACTGAATGAAAAATGGGAACAACTCATGTGTATGATACATGAATTTCATTATGTATTCCAAGGATAGAACAATTAGGTAATTTTTAAGTTCATATATATATATATATATATATATATATATATATTTGTTAAACATATGTAATTATTCGTGAATTGTGCATGCATGCATGCATACATTATATATTAATATAATACACAGTGACGGAGCTAGAGTCATGAAGCAGACATAGACAATATATTATACTTAGATATTGCCAACATTAAGAAAAACTATAATATAAAAGAAAAAGAAAATTTTCAGATGGGGTTATGGCCCTATTTGAGGTGTGCATAGCTCCGCCCCTGATAATGTACTCTCAGACCCGACCCGACAAACTAGGTTGCCTTAGCCAAAAGCAGAAGCAAAATATGAAAACACCAGGACCGAACTGGGGATACTTTCTACCAAGCAAAAGAACTCACCACTCGGACCCTTTACCATTTGTTTTACACCGGCACTAAAATATTTACGTAATCATTCGGATAAAGTGTTTTCCCTCATCTTGGGCTACCCTGGGTGGCTGGCATGCCAGCATCACCCTATTATAGAGCTAGTATAATCTCTATCATTTATCTAATTAAGTGGTAAAAGTTATTTGTTAGAAAAATGGTAGGGCAAGGTAGACTATGAACAAGTTTTTAGTCCAGTCACCTATTGGTCAAATTAGCAATCTAATTATCCAAATGAGCTTTTAACCATTGGGAAATGGGTTGAAGTAGTGGGATGTGTGAAAGATATTCACTACAAGGATTGTACAGTATAGCGACGGGGTGTTCCAACGGCCTCTAACGGTTGCTGCCAACGGCATCCAATGGAAGCCAAAATTTGGTATTTTCTTACGGAGTACAAATATACGCCGTTGGAAACCGTTGGCGGCCGTCGGTTATAAAACCGATGGAGGCCGTTGGTACTCGTTACATGGGCCTGCAACAAAATTACCCGAGGCTTCCTCCTTCTTCCCCATTTTGTTTCACCACGAATTCCTTTGCAAAAACCCCAAATCCCACCCCTTTAATTCTGAAATCACCCTATTCCGCGCCCCCATCCACCAAGGATCTCTCCAAGTCGGTCAAGGCACTCTCTTCTCCTCTCTAATCTCGGATTCTCTCTAATTTGAAGGTATGTTTGTGTATGTTTGTGTGTATCAACCCTAATTTTATTAATTAGTGTATGTTTGTGTATATTTGTATCTATGATGCTGTTAATTAGTCACTAATGTAGGGTTTAATCATTTAAGTTGCTAATTTAGGGTTTTTATTTATAAATTACTTAGTTGTTAATTAATCTAGGGTTTTAGTTAGTTTAATTGGTTGTTGTTAGTACGTTTGCATTTATAGATTTATTTGATTATGTTGTTAATCTAGGGTTTAATTAGCTCAAGTTGAATATGTATATATGTGTACATATATAGTGATGTATGCATTGAAAAATATATTTAATTTGTTGAAAACATGTGGTGGAAATAGAAATATTTATGTGTATGTTTTATAAAAATTTAGCAAAAACAACATTTAATTCTGTATATAACGTACGACTATACGGTTCGATTCAATGTTGAAAAGATACGTATATATGATAAAATTCATATACGTACAATTCAGAGTAGTTAATTAAGGCGCTAAGGCGCACAAATGCGCACGACTTGAGCTTTGGCCTTTTTTTGAGTTCTGCAACTGATCGTAAACCTGCAACTATGATTTAAAAAAAATTAAGTTGAAATTTCGAAATCAAAGTTGAAAAAAATACACTTCAATCACAAAAAAAAACCAAATCGTAATATGTTACATTCATAAAGCCTTAGAGAGTTTTTTTGGCCCTGTATGATAAGTATTGTATATAATCGTTATGTGAATGTTTGTTTTATTAACAAAACAGACATTTATATTCATCATATACATTATTTTTTGGATTTGTCTTTTGTATTGGACAAGTTACGAACACAATAACAAAATTAAATATCGTAAAATATTTCATTTTAAACGGTTCTCAAAATTTCGAAAGTACTTCCTTTATTTCCCTGTGTACGCGCAATTGTGTACTGTTTAGGGAACTAAAGGGAAGTGCAGCCAAAATTTTGTTGAATCGTTTAAATTGAAAAGATTTACATGATTTAATTACGTTATTGTATTTGTAATGGGAGGTAGGATGACATACCAGTAAATGATCAATTAACATAACATGCATTCTGTGATAAAATTGTGAATATATTTCAACATAACATGCATATATCAATTATAAGGGAATTTTGAGAATTTAGTGACGGACACAAAAATTGTTATAAAAGTAATAAAAATTGTAAATTTTAACATTCTTTCTAATTTTATATGTACTTAGGAAAAATGGATCGCGATTATTTTAATGATCGAAGCTGGATGTACCAATGAAGAGAAACTGATGGCACAATAAAGAAACAATTTATTAACGGTGTCAGTGTGTTTATTGATTTCGCGTTAAGTAATAACGGAAATGACGTCGAAATCCGTTGTCCAGTTAGTAGATGCAAGTTATTGAAGCATTTAATACCACAAATGGTTAGAGTTCATTTGCGTCAGTATGGTTTTGTGTCGAACTATTCAGTTTGGGATCGTCATGGAGAACCATTAGCATCTACTTCTACACAAGTTGAGGAGGTAGTGAATAATGAAATTGCTACGATGAATCTCGTAGAGCAAATGGTTGAAGATGCTGCACATTCAATATTTCCGGTTCAACTATTTAATGATAATGATGACGATGGTAATGATGAAGAAGAACCAAATATTCAAACCAAAAAAAATGATTTATTAGATGCAGCGAAAAAACCCATTTGGGAAGGTTGTGAAAGCGGAACTCAATTATTAGTAACTGCTGAATACATTGCGATGAAATCGAAATACAACTTCACAGAAGCTGGATTTATAGCTGTTGTACAAGCTGCGAAGCGGCATATGCCCCCTAATAATTTGATGTGTGAAAATCATTATGAAGTTAAAAAAATGATGTCGGCCTTTGGTTTACCGTATCAAAAAATAGATACATGTGTAAAGGGTTGCATGCTATTTTGGAAGGAAGATATCAACCTTAAGAATTGTAGAATATGTAATCAGGAAAGATAAAAACCTAGAAAGAAAAAGGGAAAGGAAGTCCCGTATAAATGTATGCATTATTTACCTATTATTCCTAGACTTCAAAGGTTATATGCATCTTCTGTAACCGCGCAACATATGAGATGGCATAGTGTGAGAACACGTGAAGAAGGTACGTTAACACACCCGTCCGATGGAGAAGCATGGAAGCATTTTGACAAAAAATATCCTAATTTTGCATCTGAGAGTCGTAATGTTAGACTTGGTTTATGTACATATGGGTTTTCACCATTTTCTCAATTTGGTTTTAAATATTCATCCTAGCCTATAATTGTAACACCTTATAATCTACCTCCGTGGATGTGTAAGAAAACGCCTTATATGTTTCTCACAATTGTCGTCCCTGGTCCTTATGACCCGACGCAAGGAATCGATGTGTATTTACAACCGTTGATTGAAAAATTAAAAAAATTGTGGTATGAAGGGGTAGAAACATATGATATTTCGCAAAAAAAAAACTTTTGTATGCGTGCTTCTCTGTTGTGGACAATTAGCTATTTTCCTGGTTATGCAATGCTTTCAGGTTGGAGTACAGTTGATCGTCTAGCTTGTCCGTTCTGCATGCAAGAAACAAGAGCATTTTCTTTGCCTATCGGAAAGAAAATTTCATGGTTTGACTGTCACAGGTGTTTCCTTAAAATTAATCATCCTTTTAGAAGAGATAAGAAATTTTTTACAGACAATAGGCATGAAACTTTACGACCACCTAAAGTATGGACAAGTGAACAAATTTTTGAACTTGTAAAAGATCTTCCCAAGATTCATGAAACCGGAGTACATGAATAAATTCAAGGTATATCAATGACTGATAATTGGTGGAAACAAAGCATATTTTGGGAGTTGCCTTATTGGAAAGATCTTCTGATTCGTCATAATATTGACATGATGCATAATGAGAAAAACGTTTTTGACAATGTAATCAATACAATTTTGAATGTCAAAGGGAAGATGAAAGATGATTTGAAATCAAGACGCGATATTGAGGAATATGTAAACGTCCGGAGCTTCATATAAAGCCAAATGGCACCAAAAAACCGAAAGTGTGCTATGGATTGGACGGTAATGAAATTAAAATATTTTTAAAATGGATGGAAGGATTAAGACTCCCAGATGGTATATCTTCCAAATTCGTAGATGCGTCGACTATAAAATAGCAAACTTAGCGAGTTGAAAAGTCACGACTGTCATGTTATCATGGAAAATTTATTGCTCGTCACTTTCAAAGAACTATTGCCCGTAAAAGTTTGGACTGTTGTAATGGAGCTTAGTTTGTTCTATAAAGAGCTTTGTTCTACTACATTAAAACTTGATCGTCTACGTAAACTAGAGGAAGAAATCCCTATATTACACTACAAATTGGAAAAAATATTTCCTCCAGGTATTTTCAATGTTATGGAGCATTTACCAATTTATCTTTCGTTAGAAGCACGCTTTCGAGGGCCTGTGCAATATGGATGAATGTATCAATTTGAAAGGTATATTAATTTTTAGTTAATTTAAATTTTGGTTAATGAAACGTGTAATAAAAATAATTTGCATTAATTATAAATAGGTATTTAAATCATCTAAAAAAAAAGTGAGGCAGAAAGCTCGAGTTGAAGGTTCTATTTGCAAATCATACATCGAAGAAGAAGCTTCATTTTTTTCTCCCATTATTTTAGTGATCATGTGAACATATCATTTGCAAGTACTGTGTGTAATGATGAAGGCATTGATCAAGATGACTGTCCAGCGACTTTATCAATTTTTAAAAAACATGGACGGCCTTCTGGTAGATGTGTGGAAGAACGGCTGAATGATAAAGATTATAATGCAGCACACACATATATTCTTCTCAATTGCACTGAAGTTGCACCGTTCGTTAGGTAATGAACTTATACATCTATGTATCCATGTAATAAATGTTTAATCATAAATGTAACATTTGTCCTATAATTGCAGCATTTATGAATCACAGTATCCAAACGGTGATATCAGCAAAGAATTCGCTAGTTGGTTTACTAATTATGTTTTTGATCTAACAAATTGTGTTGTGGACGAAGGATTGAAACATTTGGCAATAGGACCAAAAAGAAATGTCAGGACATATCCAATATTCTTTGTTAATGGATATAAATTTAACACTAAAGAATATGGTGCTGAAAAATTAACTGACAATAGCGGTGTATTTGTGAAAGGTAGTGATGATCCAAACGACCATATACATGATTTTTATGGCGTTCTAAACCAGATTATGCAATTGACATATTTCACACGACCCGCGGAAGAAGTATTTTTGTTTAAGTGCAACTGGTTCAGCAACGTTTCAGGTTCTGGAATAAACGTGCACCCAAAATATAATCTTATTGAAGTGAGACATACTTCCCGTTATTATAAGTACGATCATTTTGTACTTGCCGAACAAGTTCTTCAAGTTTATTATGCTCTTATCCATCTACGAGAAGAGACAAAATAGATTGGTGGGTTGTTTTCAAAACAAAGGCAAGGTTTACTTTTGACGGAAGTAATATAGTCGACGATAAAGCTTATCAAGCAGATGTCAACGAAAATCCAGAAGTAGTAATAACCGACGATCAAACAGATTTTGGACCTCTAAACGATGAATCAAACACATTAATTGACGTATTTGAGACTACAAATGAACTAAATATGGAGGAGGAAAGGGAGTCAGAATCTGAAAGTGATGAGGACGACTAACCAATAATCCTCATTTTAAAAAGATAATTTTATGTTTGTTTTTAGTGAAAATTAGTGTCACATCCCTATTATGCTTCAAAATTAGGCTCACATCCGATCATAAACTTATTGTAAATTTGGTCCCTGTTTTCATTTTTACGTGTTATTCATAATATTTGCATACATGTACGCAATATTCTGAATGAATATTTGCATACATGTATGCAAATATTTTGAATTTTTGCATACATGTAGGCAACTATTCTGATGAATTTTTGCATACATGTATGCAAATTTCTGAACGAATATTTGCATACATGTACGTAAATATTCAAAATATTTGCATACATGTACGGAACTATTCTGATAAATATTTGCATGTATGTATGTAAAGATTCTAAATTTTTGCATACTTGTGTGCAAATATTCTGAACGAATATTTGCATACATGTATGCAAATATTCAAAATATTTGCATACATATAGAATCATAACATTTCCTACTCATGTTATCTCATACCTTGTTTTTACATAGCTCTTTCATGTTTATGCTATATACGTTATGTTGTTATCTATAACAGGTGATGTCACAAGGTGGTGATGAGGGTGGTTCGTCGGATTTATCTCGTCCTATGATCTGGCTTAAGCCAAAAGCCAGTAGAGGGTAAATACTAAGTTTTTAGTATAAATTTAATTCAAGTACAATAAATTATAAAAAATTTGTTCGAATAGACATAATTTTTTTTTCGTTTATCACAGGGGGTTTGAGTTGGAGCCGTCCAACACAGTCTTGAAAATATCTAGACGTGCATATCAGGCTCGCACGACTGCATGTTGGCCCACATGGACGTCGGTACCTGACATTGTGAAGGAGACTATATGGCAGGATTTTCTGGTATGTGTGATATAACATTTATTATGTTAAGTACTCACGCTCTTATTTGATAAGTTCATATATGTATGCTATTTTTTTTTTAAAATGCAGGGTTCAGTGGATCTGCAGGAGAAAGATTTGGATGTCGTCAAGCGCCACTGGAATTCTAAAGTGGCAAAAAATTACAGAGAGACAATGAACAGTTTGAAATCCGGTGGGAAAAAACCGAATTGGATAAGCGAATCAGTGTGGGATGAGTTGCTTGCTTATTGGAACAATAATGAGGATTTTTCGGTAAATTTACTGCATATTTAATTTAAATTATTCTATTCATTTAATATGTGATTTGGAATAATACATTTTTAAAAACAAATTAAATGTACAGGCCTCGTCTGAGAGAAATGCAGCTAACAGGAGCAAGAATCCTGTTACACATCGAGGTGGGTCGAAGTCGTTTCAGCACAATCGAGAGGATCTGGTATATTTAGTAATTGCATCGTTTAAATTTAATAGTTGATTTAACTTTAAGTTTTAATTTACAAACACACACACATATATGTATATGCATGCTTATTTCAGGAGAGAGCGCGTAAGGCTCCTGTGTCGTACTGGGATGTTTCCGAGCATACTCATGCACTGAGTTAGACTGACGACACAGGCTCAGTTTCGTACAGTTGGGACCATGATGATAAGGCGCGTGAGCGATATGTAAGTATAGAATAATTAAGTTATAGGTATAATTTAATTAAGATACTGTTATCTAATTTCATTTGTTTTATGTTTAACAGGAGAAATTTCAAGCACATACGGCGCAGTTACTGGAATCTACTGGGAGGACTGAGTTGTCCAAGGATGAGGAGGACATGATATTTAATGCTGTCATGGATAAGCCCACCCGGAACAGACGATACGGTTATGGAAGTCTAGAGGTAATACTCAAATTATTTTACATCACACATGCAGAACAATTATCTATCAACTCATTTTACATCACTCATACAAAAAATATTGGTGAGGTTAAGAGTATACCTTAAAGATAATCATGTAATTTAATTATATAATTTATTTATTTTCGAAATGTTCATAGTTTTGCTTCTTTCAATTTCTATGTTATCCAATACTAATTGTCTTTGTAAAATATCAACTGCTTCAAACAAATTTATATGCAAATATCATTATATGATGGGACTAAAGTGCAAAACTATGAACATTGTGCGCTTTAATTTTTAGAATAACTAAAAAATATTTCCCATTACTTAATATATTCATAGAAAAATGATATGGTTATTAGTAAAATTCAAATTAAAATAATCAGTTACTTTTATACAAAGTACTTTCGAATACATTTAAAAATACATTGGAATGACATCTTATTAATGATAAAATAAGATCATTTAGTATAAGTAAAACAAAGACAACAATGTTGTTAATAAAAAAATTATGATATGACTAATTATACATGTACTTGTAAATGATACAGGTTAGATCATCTCAGGAGGCGTATCAGAGGGCTCAGGACAAAGAAGTAATCGAACAACTAAAAGCAGAAATTGCGGAGCTTCGTGAGCGTGAGCATCGGCGTGACCAGCAGATGGAGTTGCTTAATCAGAAGCTAACGGAGTTCATTGCCCAGTACGGTACGCCACCTTCATCTTCTGGTGGAGAGACTTGATCAGGTTAGCATTTGGACATGGTTGTGTTTGTGTTTTGAGAGTTGGTGAGGCTTGCTACATGTTTGTTGTATATATTGATGGTTTGGACATGTTATGATGCTTTGGTGATGGTATGGTGTGTTGGTTATGATGTTTGGACATGCTTGTGTTGTTTTGGCTACGTTTGGACATGGGTTATGATGTTTTGGCGACGTATGTTATGTAAATATTGGTTAGTTAATGTGTTTTGTGTATGATTTTTATTTTTTATTTTGATTAGGTGTATATATGGTTCAGATTTTGAGATATATGCTCGGATTGCAGCAGTTTCGATGGTTGTATGTGTAGTGTGTGGCTTGAAGAGGCAAGTCTGAAATCTGTAAAAAAAAAACACCCATATTTCCAACGACGAGCAACGGATTACTGGCCATTGTATATCAATAGTTTTCAACGGCGATAAACGGCTATTTTGCAACGGTTTCCATCCTTTTCCAAAGTCCCTTTGATCGGAAATATGGGACACGTGGCCATATCTACCAGTTGGAAGCCGTTGGAAAATGGGCATTGTTTGCATTGGAAGTCGTTGGAAACCATTGATCTATATACCAACGGGTTGACCAACGGCCTCCAACGGCGTTTCCAACGGCCGCCAACGGCCCCTGGCCATTGGAAACTACAATTTCTCTTATAGTGATTGGCATGCCTATAATTTTTTTTTCAAATCCTAGATGCAATTTTGTCAAATTTTGCAGTGAATATTCATGTCTAGAGTTAAATCATTTCTAGAAATTTTGCAGTGAATATTCATGCCATAATTTAAGGATCTCTTCAAATCTTACTATTTATCAAGGTAACTTTGCTTTGGAAACTAATTGATTTAACTGAGAAATACTTGTCAATGACAGAATGCATATATGAGTTTAATGCACCAATGAAATTTGGACCAATGTTGATTATCACTCTTAAAGAAAAGAATGAGAAGTTCATTAATTCTTGGACATAATATTGATCTAGGATTTGGAATACTTACCTTACTTTGTTATTCGTTTAAAGATATACTTCCTCCGTTCCTATATGTAAGATGTTTTAACAAGCTTTGTGTGTTTCAAAATATAGTATACTTAAGGTTTCATGCTCTCTTTATCCGTGATGACTAATAAATGCTGATACTTTTTATGCATCGGTCATATTTTCAACCACTAAAGATGGAGTTGAGTGTTGCATAAACACAAAGTGATAACAAGGTACGCGTGAATTTAAAAGAACAAGACAACATTAATTAGCTATTCAATTTCTATGCATATACCTAAAACATCTTACATATAGGAACAGAGGGAGTAGTTAGTAAATATTGGAACAGAGGAACTTTCACCCTCCCTACTCTTTAGCAGTATATCGTAGATCATTAGGCCACTGAGGACATGCATACTCCAGTGACCAAGGTCTTTTTATTATACCTTTTTGGATCCACATTTTCTAGCAACAACAAGGGGACTGTTAGACTAGGTTTTTTGGCTGGCCTGGTAGACATTGAGCAGTTGCAGTTATATGACTGCGGTACAACTATTTTGGGTTATTTGTACGTAGCATTAGAGACATATGTGGTACAACGCTCCAAGCAGCTGTATGGTTTTTGGTACATTCTACTGTTTTTGTATTATGAGTACATAGTTAACATGCACCATAGACTCATCCCTAAGGCGATCGGTACACCTTATATATACTTTCGTAGACTATGCCATTGGGGTATGGTTATGCACATCATTCGTATTGCATAGGGAGTGCATAACGAGATTATGAAGGCACAACAACATATGGATCTGAGGCGGCGGAGTAGTATTATTGTACATCCATGGGAGCAGTACATAAGGTTTTAGTGCCTAGTCAGGACCATCCCCTCACCTTTTAGTTTCCAGACGTAAGGTTTTCTTTTAGGTACCTACTTGCCCATTCATATGGTATTTGGGGGAGCGTTGTTGGCTACAATTATACAATATAATTCGCAATCCTTCTGGTCCACTCCTATAGGACGAGATATTTGGCCATATACGGGTAGACCCATCATATATTGAGAGCTTAAGGGCCACAGTTTGGGTGGATGGTGAGCCATTTACAGTTGCCGGAAACTTTGATTCCTATTGGGTTCGAGTTGCCAATGAGCTTATGCTTTACCAAATTATATTCGGGGTTTGAACTCCGACCATATTGGCCCGTCTACAGTTTCTAGGAAAGTTCTGGTTGAAAGGGTCGGGTGTGCCCGACTTGTGCAGGATCTATAATATGGCTATGCGGAAAGTATGTGATATACTAACTTGTATATTTACAATAGTTATGCAGGTAAATATTTAATGTAAAAAGATCTCACAGAAGCAATATCACAGATAAGCAAGTATAGCAAATGCAGTAAATAGGAAAAATCACACCAGGGATTTTTATACTGGTTCGGAGCACCGTCCTACGTCCAGTCCCAGACTTCTATCTGGATTTTCACTAAACAACAACCTCACTTCACCCGGAGGAAACAGGTTTACAATACCCGAGCAGCCGAACGGGATTTCACGCCTCTAACAACACGAGGACTTCAACACTTGCCTCTTATAACACGAGGACTTCAACACTTGCCTCTTATAACACGAGGACTTCAACACTTGCCTCTTACAACACCGAGGACTTCAACAATAGTAAGATTTTGACTTTGAATGTGTTCTTCCTTCAAAACTGATTTGTCAACAATTGAGTACACCCTTCCTATAATCTTATCCTCAAATGTAATTTGATGTTTAGTAAGATTAGGAAGTAAAATATCGAGTTGAATCACAAGTGTATGAAATATGCTTGGTGATTCAAACGATTATTGAATGCTTTTGAGTGCTTTTTGAGTGAAAAGAATAATGCAAGATAGATCAGAAAATAGAGAGTAAATTCGGTTAATTCGGTGTTATGAATGATTGCAAATTCATGTATTTATAAAGATCAAGTAGTTGCAATTATTGGTGAAGAGTTGCAATCAAAAGAAGTGTTTATTCATGAGAAAAAATGGATGCAACTCTTGAAGAAAGAAGATGACTTTTCAATATAACGGTCAAAATTCAAAAACCTGTTGACCTATAGAAATTTATAGGTCGACATGTTTTTAGCCGTTGGAATTTCAAAAACCTGTTGACCTATAAAATTTTATAGGTCGACCTATTTTTGACCGTTACAATTTAAAAACCTGTTGACCTATAAAAAATTGTAGGTCGACATGTTTTCGGTCATATGCATAAAAAAATGCTTTTATAAGAAATATTTTAAAGCAATTAGAAGTATGATCATTTGAGGATAGATTTTAACATTTTACTCTAAATAATCAACTTCTAACCTATGAAGTCATCTTGTCTTCTTTTTGTCGATGTAGAAGCTTCTTCTTGTCATAAATCAAAATAACCATCGACGCTTCGACTCAACACTGGTGCCTCCTACTACATTTGAGTTTATGTCGTCTCAGTACATGCAGCTTGGTGAGTGGGACCTCTGCCTCACACTTTAGGGTGTATGATGTACATGGTCAGCTAGTAGAGTATCCATTATAATATCCGTTAATTGACCCTCCCAATGTACCACCAGCCGGTTTGTGTCATCCACATCAGGTATGTAAGCTTTCTAAAGTTCATTTATATAAGTTCTTCTGCTTTTATTTGCCTTCGTATAATCCTTGTTGTCACAATATCAGTATTCGCTATATGTGGGTCACGTTAGATGGCTGATAGCTGCATTTGAGCATATGTGCTTGACTACACACATCTAATGTACAAGACTATACATACAGCTTTGGCTGAGCAGCAAGCTCATTATGAGGCCCAAATAGCTGGTTACAGGCCCAGATCCAGTAGTAGAGTCATGGTCTCAATTCACCTCCACCCGATTATTTAAATGACGTCAATGATGATAGTTCTGTGACATCTGGTAGCGATTCTATTCACACTGACGAATGCTTATATTATATGTCCTTTTGTAAATGGTAAATCATGTTGTGTATATTCTGGTAATTTTTGGCATGTTGTATATTGCATATTATGGTACGTGTAGTGATATTACTATTGTTTCTATGTTGTTCAATATTAATTTCGTGAATGTTATGTCACTTGGAATTACATTTCATTCATATTCGTGGTCATGCATCCTGACTAGATAAATTTGAACTGCATACATAAGAAAAAACTTAGAAAACAATGGTTGTTAACTAGGTAATTACTTAAGCAAGAAAACTACATGTTACATTCAAGAAGGGATTCTAAAGCAATTATAAGATGTCGTATCTCTTATTCTAACTCATTGGCGTAAAAAATACCCTTTGGACATAAATGGTCATCAATCCATTCAGAGTAGTTGCAGCCGTTCGACCATAATGAGCATAGCTAGATCCTACGACCAATATTTTCTCCATTCACCCTTACCACTACCTCCACCGCTACCCACAGTGGTAACAGATGGGATATGAGTCAAACTTTTCCTTGTAAGGAGGTAGAGTAACTGCAATGATCGTAACTCTTGTTTATATAGAGATTGAACAATTGAAAATTATTCTGCCACTTCTTCATTTGGAGGTTGAGCAACTAAAACAGGATGACCCTCTTGTTCGAAAGGAGGTTCAACAGGTTTCTGAAGTATAAGTTTACTCTGATTTGGGTACTCATGACGCACATCCTCATAGTGCTGCTCTTAGTATTCGACACGCCAATCAACATTATTTCTTGGACTATCCGGCGGAGGTTGAGTTGGCCACCAGTCAGAATCTATTGATGAGGGTCATGCAGGCATAACTTTTGCTATGCCAAGTTGTGGAGAACAAAAATACTTGTTTGAGTGAAGAATTGTGAGAAAACCCCTTAGATATATATATATATCCGCATTGTATGTAGTGAATAAAACAAATTATATGACATAGATATGACCGGTCACTGTTCCCACTTTGCTTTGACATCTACAATCATGTCACTTTGACATAGATATGACCGGCACTGTTCCTATTTATACTGTAGCCACTATGACTGACATGTACTATGACGTTATATTATAGCCACTTTGCTTTACATACCGGCCTACACTATTAGTGCCGACGTTATACTGTAGCCGCGTTACTTTGCTTAAGCTACGATTTCCAAAGCCTATGAATGATATTTCGATATTTTAACTCCTTAATTTACATTTTTATTTAGTTCTCGACGATATTTCTAACTAAACAGAAGATGATCGATCATTTAACTCCATATATATCGTTAATGGCATAGGATGACTAGATTGCTTAATTCATTATTAAAGGAATTTATTAATTAATCAAAGTTTATATGTATTAATAAAAACTGATTAAAAACGAGCTCGCAACGTCGTGGTAGTTCGTAGTTTTACGATTGTACTTCAATTAAGTGCACACGACTCAGCTTACGTCAAATGAAAGAGACAAATCAAGATTTCAAATTGTAGATTTCGAGTTATGTAAAAATTCAATTTTCAGAAAGTCGTAGTAGAGTCATTTATTAACCATAACGAGTTAATTTATAAACTTAATTGACTTTTTGTAACAATAAGAAATTTCGCTCGATCCGAATCAATCACTAAACCGACCAAGACCGTTCGAAACCCCTGATTGCTTTGAGAACACGACAAATCAGAACGCAAACAGAAGAACATTTCATTGTATATTACAACAATTCCATCAGAATACAAGAATATACAGAGTATGAATAAATATTACACAGAAAATATCAGAGATTTAAATTACATTACATAGAAGCGGAAAAATAATACAATACACAACTGAAAGAGATATACGGATACAGAGCTTTCCGGATATCATTCCAGCTGTAAATCAGGATCCTGTGAATATAAATCTGCAAAACCAAAAATACTAGCTGCCCGTGTCAAAATAAGGGCACCCAGAGTTTAGGTTAAAACAATAAACTCCAGGTCAGTCATGTGACTGGTGTGAGAACTAAAACAGTTATTAATATTTATTTTAAATATGGTAAATCAAGGGACCACACCGTATAACACGGAACGTGTTTCCTCCCAAGAATACCAGTGCATAAAACAAACAACGCAATGCTAAATAAAGAAAAATGAAGTTATTATAAGGCCCGAGTCCCATCACACAATGCAACGCAAGCCGGAGGATAGGGTTTTTACCTTATAATAGCCAAGAATGCTTGGTACGTGAAATTTCATGTTTTATTATTACTATAAGTGTATAGTGTCAAAACAATTTCAAATCGTAAGTATCAATCATAGACGGCATAAGTGCCCCATACCACAATGTCGCCATATAGGCTTTACAAATAAAACTGCAAAGTCACGTATTGGAAGTTGGATTTCCATCTGTGAACCGAGGCAAAAGATAGTCCTCACCGAATTCGAGACTCTCTAGCCCGAGCCTCAGGATCAGAGCTTGAGTGACCCTTGGAGCGACAGGGCCGGTCCACCGATGTGGATTAAAATGCCTGAATATTGCGTTTCCCCACCCTTTGGGGCGTAAATGAGCCAAATGACTCCATCGGCTCCACATAGTCACCGATATATCCGAGGTGCCTCGCAACAGCAACAACCACACAGGTGAAAATAATATAAATGTCAGGGCTGGTAGGTCACTGACACTACGCTAGCTAGAAGGAAACGCATGCCATCCCTGAGGTCCTCTCCCGTTTTTGGTTCACAACCGGGGTGTGAGGCTCGCGAATCAACGCTGCACAAAGCTATGATACACAGGCCGCGCTTTGATCATCAACCACAAGACTTTGCTTTCCAACAGAAGCCTTGATCATTTACCACTTAGGCATGCCACACAGGCAATCCACTCCATGCGATTGATATCCATCAATATATAACCTATGAGCTCGTACATCTCAGAGAAGGGCGTTAAGCAAGAGAATAAATTCTCTGCCGCCAAACAGATATATATTTAACAGAAATCAATCACACACACGATCTCCAAGTACGTCTAGACGATCACCAACTGATTCCCTCCTCTTAGGTGTACAGCCCAATCAAGATCATCAGCAATCACCCAAACGATGTGAAGACCTCCGGTCTTCGACCACTGTCTTCATCCTCGACACATCGTTGAATCAGTTATTCAGAATGGGATAAACCCGGCTTTTCTGAATAACTCGCGTATATAATAAACAAGTGTTACACAAACACAACATATGCTCATTCCAACTCAGAATATTCTTTTATTCAAATATTCTTACACTCTGGGAAAAGTTCCCATAAATTTATT
Source organism: Allium sativum (assembly GCA_030737875.1). Taxonomy (NCBI): domain Eukaryota; kingdom Viridiplantae; phylum Streptophyta; class Magnoliopsida; order Asparagales; family Amaryllidaceae; genus Allium; species Allium sativum. Next base: position 105,453,902 of record CM060910.1, read on the forward strand.
GAAACTTCTGGTTACTTTTAAAATCCCTTTCAAATCCAATTTATTAATTTAAAAATAAATAAATTAATATTCTAGTTCAAAACTAGTTCATTTCGATAAAAATCTATTTTTATCTTTTCAAATTTGGAATTTTTCATCTCAATTCTTCATAAATCATTTCTTATGATTTCACACAAATTATTACTATTTTTAATAATTTTATCAAGGCCCGTACAGTCGAATTCCATTAATGGCCATCGAACTGCACTTACAGCGACCTTTTCCAAATTTGTTTTGGACATAATTCCAAATCCAACCGTTAGATTTCTAATTTCTAATATTTGTTAGAAAGCTCTTTTCGATACGAACCCAACAGTTCTGGTTTTAGGAGAATCCGGCGATCTGATCTCCCGTAATATCAATTCAAAGCTAATGGTCGAAATTCGCGAACTGCCGCGGCTCGACGCATTCTATTCAGGCCATTTAATATATATATATATATTATATATTTCCTCGATTTTCTTTTATAACGTATTTTATGAATCGTTTTAAATTCGTTTTCGAAACGATTTCAACTTCATATTCAATTTCGAATCAAAATTGAATATTCCACATCATCGATATACAAATGATAATATTTTCAAAACGTTATATTTTGAAATCAATTTCTTTCTTATATTCATTATAAAAATGAATAAAATCGATATAAATATCGTTCACGTCAAAATGGCGTCAATCTAATCAACACGGCTTTTATTCAACACATGAATGTTTATTCTATTCAACACATGAATATCTATTCTATTCAACACATGAATTTTTATTCTATTCAACCAATGAATTTTTATTCTATTCAACACATGAATTTTCATTTCTATTCAACACATGAATTTATTCTATTCAACACATGAATTTATTTTATTCAACACATGAATTTTCATTCTATTCTTTATTTTTCAAATTAGAATGAAGGCCAATCAATTACCATATAATGTTAATTATATGGATTCTCTACAACACATGCATATAATAGCAACGATAAATCATCAACCATCATCCAGAGTGCACCACACCACTGCATAAGCATTAAATATAGATAAGTAATGCTTACACAGTCTGTCAACCCATCGGTCGACATACCACTAAACAATTGGGATTAGTGTACGTCAATATCATCCCAACACCCGTGTGGGGTTTCAATCAATCAAACACATATTTTATTTGTGCAGTTGGGTGATGTGTAAAATTTATCGTCCCAATCAATATCAGTCAAATCGGTGTACATAAACAAATCGTTCGATTTGTAAATGAATATTTGTTTTATTTCAACACATGAATATATTTATTTTATTTCAACACATGAATATATATTTTATTTCAACACATGAATATATATTTTATTTCAACACATGAATATATATTTTATTTCAACACATGAATATATATTTTATTTCAACACGTGAATATATATTTTGTTTCAACTTATGATTATTTATATTTTATTTCAACACATGAATATATATTTTATTTCAACACATGAATATATATTTGATTTCAACACATGAATATATATTTGATTTCAACGCATGAATATATATTTTATTTCAACGCATGAATATATATTTTATTTCAACGCATGAATATATATTTTATTCCAACACATGAATATATATTTTATTTCAACGCATGAATATATATTTTATTTCAATGCATGAATATATATTTTATTTCAACACATGAATATATATTTTATTTCAACACATGAATATATATTTCACACATCACAATCAACAGTCAAATTTCACAACACAGCATTCAAACAAACAATTCATCCATGGTCTGTGGACGACGGGTGTCGGGTGCTGCTAAGCACCGTCTACATCCTAGTATATATTTCAACTAGAAATCAAAATAAAAGTGAGGAGTTCTCACCGATTAGTTAAACCAAACGTCACAACTCTTCATATGTAAAGATCTTCGTCGTGTCTCCAACGAGATCTGTTTCACGCGGTATATGTTAAAAATTATATTTTTAACAACGCTACTTCCTATACAAAGATTATATTTTTATAACACTGACTTCATAAAGATTATATTTTTATATTGCTACTCATATAAAAATCATATTTTTATATTCTCCAGTATGTAAAAAATCATATTTTTACTTCACCATTTCAACTATATAAAGATTCAAACTTTTCTAATATAAAAATTCGAAATTTTCTAATCAAAAATCCAACCTTTCATATATGATAAATATCTTATCTTTTCGCATTCAAAAAATCTAATCTTTATACTTCATTCACATATAGAAAAATTCGATTTTTGTACTTCCTTCACATATATAAAAGTTTGATTTTTATACTTAAAGATCAAATCTTTTTATTTTATAAAAAACTAATCTTTCCTCACATTAAAAATCAAACCTTTGTTCGATTAAAAATCAAATCTTTGTTCACTAACATCATAAGTAAAACTGATTTTCATTTTTAAATAACTAATTATTTTATATAAATAAATTAAAGAAATAAAAAAATAAATTAATTAAAACTTACAGTGGAAATCGAGGGGGAAGGGGCGGTTTCTTCACATTGAAGGGGAAGGGCTCGCTGCGCTCGAAGGGGGAGGAAGGGGGGGGGGGGTTCAGTGCGGATTGAAGAAGGAGGGGGAAGAGGAAGCAGGCGGAGGGGTGGTGACGCGATTTGGGACTCGCGGTGGCTATTGGTGTAAAGGGGGGAGGGTGCAGGTTCTTTAAACCGAAGGGGAAGGAGAAAGGGGGAAGAGGAGAAGGAGGATCGATGGAAGAAGAGGGGGGAGGGGGGGCGAGGCTCGCCGGAGCACGGCGGAGGGAGGGGGCGCCGCGCCTAGTTGCGGCGGTGGGTAGAACGCGACAACATTCTCTCTCTCTTTTTTCTATTTATTCAATTCGTTTTTTAAAGAAACGGAGGGGGGGCTGAATGGTTAAGGAGGAGGAGAGAGAGAAAAGAGTTGACCAAATATATTTTTATATTATTTTAAATCCCCAAAAAGCAACTTTAAATTTCGATCTCCAAACGAGACCCACCTCCTGTCGTCCCTAGCTAATTACCCCTATTCCGAACACAATGGGATATGCATCATAAGCCAGTTCGGCTATTTCGATAGGTTTCCATCAAAATTAAAATATAAATCTATATACATTCAATTTGAACGTACACTTTAAATTACCAGGGCTACATACTGCTTCAGAAAATTCCAAAAAAATTATTTCTAACTTTGTATTGATGATGCGGTCCTAACAAAACTAATTTCATCGAATTCTGGGACCGTTTGAAAAATGGCCATTTTCCGGTTGATTAAAATCAACTGAAACTGGTCAAACGCGTTTTCCTTTGCCATGCTCACATATTGATTCAGAAAATTACAAATTTTGAAACCTAGCAATAACTTGACATCACGGATCCAACAAAACTGGTTTCATCAAAAACCGAGGTCATTTGCCAAATTTCCATTTTTAAGGGCCAGAATTCCATAGTGACTATTCTGAATTTTCAACTGAACGTATCTTTTGATTTCCGCTATGAAATTTTGATTTCTCAGATTCGTTGGAAAGATATTTTCAAATAGATTCTAATATTTTTCGTTTCTCTAAAATCCGGTTAATTTTGAATCCTATACATTCATTTGAACTTTGAAATCGAAATTTCAAACTATCGCGCCATTTTCAATTCCTTTTATAATTATAAATAAATATTTATATTCTAACGACGATCTATATAAATATATACATTCTAATTCTATTCAAAATAAATTTCTCGTCGTTATTATTTAAATAATTCATAGTAAATATACAAAATTCATCAAAATTGCCAAAACAAAAATTTTAAATTGGCTCGGATTTCCGGGTTATTACAATCTCCCCCACTTAAAACTTTTTGTCCCCGAAAAGGAACAAAGCCGAAAGTTTTTTCACAAATCAACTCAACTTCCAGTGTTTTCATTACGGCTTAAGTTCTTCAACTTTTTAGTTTCTAAGAACTTTTCAATTTTTTCAAAAAATTGGCTAACACCCTAAATTTTCGAAACTTTTTGCCATAGCCTCCCCTGCACCGGGAGCTTCGGGATAATTCAAATAGCCTCCCATGACCCTTACCAATCCAAAAAGAAAAAGAAACAGCCAAGCGGCTAGCTAATCGGCTCATAAAATCATCAAAAACCCAATAAATTTGTAAACATGTACCTATTTGTCGGGCAAACAATTTTATTCCTCTTCTCTAGGCTCCTTGCTATGGCCTGTTCAATGTAAGTACATGTACATGCATGCTGATGCGATAAATTTTCAATACAACTCACTATTTGATTCAATTTGGCTAAAGGTTCAACATTCAATTAATCAAACAATAACCAGACAACACAACCAGCAATCAATTAGTTGATTATCTTTTCAATCACATAACTTTAATATATAGTCTAAAAATAAGATTTTTGATGCCAAATCACAACAATAGGCCCTATCTAATTTTAGTTCTCACACCAGTCTAATGGAAATATATAAATATCACACCTTCGAAACTCGAACATAAATACTGATGAAGTCATGACAATTATCATTACCATCTTTGGACGACTAGAGTGTGATTCTATATCTATCCAGTATATTAAAACTTCAAATACATGCGGATCAACGCAAAATCTTTATATACTGCATTATCCAAATTCAATATAAAATAAATATTCAAATACGAATAATTGATTTAAATTTCCAAAACAAAATTCGTTTTCAATTTTATTTTGAAAACATCACTCTTCACACTCGTTCTAGGATACTATTGATCCCATCTCTAACGAGTTATTATCATTGGATACTACTAATCCAATCTCTGATGAATTCTTTCGTATGGCTCTAGCTCTAATGTGTCTTATTCTCCGAGCTCTGTAAACCAAAGCTCTGATACCACATGTGACAATAAGAAATTTCGCTCGATCCGAATCGATGGCTAAACCGACCAAGACCGTTCGAAACCCTTGATTGCTTTGAGAACACGACAAATCAGAACGCAAACAGAAGAACATTTCATTGTATATTACAACAATTCCATCAGAATACACGAATATACATAGTATGAATAAATATTACACAGAAAATATCAGAGATTTAAATTACATTACATAGCAGCGGAAAAATAATACAATACACAACTAAAAGAGATATACGGATATAGAGCTTTCTGGATATCATTCCAGCTGTAAATCAGGATCCTGTGAATATAAATCTGCAAAACCAAAACTACTAGCTGCCCGTGTCAAAATAAGGGCACCCAGAGTTTAGGTTAAAACAATAAACTCCAGGTTAGTCATGTGACTGGTGTGAGAACTAAAACAATTACTAATCTTTATTTTAAAGTTAGGTAAATCAAGGGACCACGCCGTATAACACGGAACGGGTTTCCTCCCAAGAATACCAGTGCATAAAACAAACAGCGCAATGCTAAATAAAGAAAAATGAAGCTATTATAAGGCCCAGGTCCCATCACACAATGCAACGCAAGCCAGAGGATAGGGTTTTTACCTTATAATAGCCAAGAATGCTTGGTACGTGAAATTTCATGTTTTATTATTACTATAAGTGTATAGTGTCAATACAATTTCAAATCATAAGTATCAATCATAGACGGCATAAGTTCCCCATACCACAATGTCGCCAAACTAGGCTCTACAAATAAAACTGCAAAGACACGTATTGGAAGCTGGATTTCCATCTGTGAATCGAGGCAAAAGACAGTCCTCACCGAATTCGAGACTGTCTAGCCCGAGCCTCAGGATCAGAGCTCGAGTGACCCTTGGAGCGACAGGGCCGGTCCACCTATGTGGATTAAAATGCCTGAACACTGCGTTTCCCCACCCTTTGGGGCGTAAATGAGCCAAATGACTCCATCGGCTCCACATAGTCACCGATATATCCAAGGCGCCTCGCAACAGTAACAACCACACAGGTGAAAATAATATAAATGTCAGGGCTGGTAGATCACTGACACCACGCCAGCTAGAAGGAAACGCATGCCCTCCCTGAGGTTCTCTCCCGTTTTTGGTTCACAACCGGGGTGTGAGGCTTGCGAATCAAAGCTACATAAAGCTATGCCACACTGGCCATGCTTTGATCATCAACCATAAAACTTTGCTTTTCAACAGAAGCCTTGATCATTTGCCACTTAGGCACGCCACACAGGCAATTCACTCCATGCGATTGATATCCATCAATATATAACCCCTGAGCTCGTACGTCTCAGAGAAGGGCGTTAAGCAAGAGAATAAATTCTCCGCTGCCAAACAGATATATATTTAATAGAAATCAATCACACAGAATAAAATCCAATGTCAAACACACAGTCCATTTACAAGTCCGTTTTGGGTCTGAACGAAACTGGAGGCACCTTGTACCTTGCATATCCATCGATCTCCAAGTACGTCTGGACGATCACCAACTGATTCCCTCCTCTTGGGTGTACAACCCAATCAAGATCATCAGCAATCACCCAAACGATGTGAAGACCTCCGGTCTTCGACCACCGTCTTCATCCTCGACACGTCGTCGAATCAGTTATTCAGAATGGGATAAACCCGGCCTTTCTGAATAACTCGCATATATAATAAACAAGTGTTACACAAACACAACATACGCCTCATTCCAATTCAGAATATTCTTTTATTCAAATATTCTTACACTCTGGGAAAGGTTCCCATAAATTTTATCAAAGATAAATTCTTCAAATTTATTCTTTAATCTTCTTTTGAATATCAATTCAAACAAGTCGGGATTAGTGAATCTCACTGAAGTAATCATTTATTTTATTATGAAGTAAAACTGGTTATACTTCATATCTAACACCACGGTGTTATTGGTAAATTCAATTACCATTTCACATCCAAATTTAGTTAAAGATTTAACTATCACCTGGACCAAAACTGGTGATACTCCATTCCCGATCATTTCAATCTAATTAAAGATTCATTAAAACTCCACTTAGTTTTAATCTTTCCAAAAATCAATATTAATGATTGCTTAACTTGGAAAATCATATCCTGTCTTTAACTGGGTTAAAGAACCAATATCATTTAAAACACCGTTCACTATAAACCCAAAATCACATTCCATTCCAATTCAATTATTGAAACTTCTGGTTACTTTTAAAACCCTTTTCAAATCCAATTTATTTATTTAAAAATAAATAAATTATTATTCTAGTTCAAAACTAGTTCATTTCGATAAAAATCTATTTTTATCTTTTCAAATTTGGAATTTTTCATCTCAATTCTTCACAAATCATTTCTTATGATCTTACACAAATTATTACTATATTAATAATTTTATCAAGGCCCGAACAGTCGAATTCCATCAACGGCCATCGAACTGCACTTACAGTGACCTTTTCCAAATTTGATTTGGACATAATTCCAAATCCAACCATTAGATTTCTAATTTCTAATATTCGTTAGAAAGCTCTTTTTGATACGAACCCAATGGTTCCAGTTTTAGGAGAATCCGATGGTCGAATCTCCCGTAATATCCATTCGAAGCCAATGGTCGAAATTCGTGAACTGCCACAGCGCGGCGCGTTCTATTTAGGCCATTTAATATATATAATATATATAATATATATTATATATTTCGTCGATTTCCTATTAAAACGTATTTTATAAATCGTTTTAAATTCGATTTCGAAACGATTTCAACTTCATATTCAATTTCGAATCAAAATTAAATATTCCACATCATCGATATACAAATGATAATATTTTCAAAACGTTATATTTTGAAATAACTTTCTTTCTTATATTCATTATAAAAATGTATAAAATCAATATAAATATCGTTCACGTCAAAATGGCGTCAATCTAATCAACACGGCTTTCAGTCAAATCGCTGTACATAAACAAATCGTTCGATTTGTAAATGAATATTTGTTTTATTTCAACACATGAATATATTTATTTTATTTCAACACATGAATATATATTTTATTTCAACACATGAATATATATTTTATTTCAACACATGAATATATATTTTATTTCAACACATGAATATATATATTTTATTTCAACACATGAATATATATATTATTTCAACACATGATTATGTATTTTATTTCAACGCATGAATATATATTTTATTTCAACGCATGAATATATATTTTATTTCAACGCATGAATATATATTTTATTTCAACGCATGAATATATATTTTATTTCAACACATGAATATATATTTCACACATCACAATCAACAGTCAAATTTCACAACACAGCAATCAAACAAACAAGTCATCCATGGCCTGTGGACGACGGGTGTCGGGTGCTGCTAAGCACCGTCTGCATCCTAGTATATATTTCAACTAGAAATCAAAATAAAAGTGAGGAGTTCTCACCGATTAGCTAAACCAAACGCCACGACTCTTCATATGTAGAGATCTTCGTCGTGTCTCCAACGAGATCTGTTTCACGCGGTATATGTTAAAACTTATATTTTTAACAACGCTACTTCCTATACAAAGATTATATTTTTATAACGCTGACTTCATAAAGATTATATTTTTATATTGCCACTCATATAAAAATCACATTTTTATATTTTCCAGTATATAAAAAATCATATGTTTACTTCACCATTTCAACTATATAAAGATTCAAACTTTTCTAATATAAAAATTCAAACTTTTCTAATCAAAAATCTAACCTTTCATATAAGATAAATATCTTATCTTTTCGCATTCAAAAAATCTAATCTTTATACTTCATTCACATATAGAAAAATTCGATTTTTGTACTTCCTTCACATATATAAAAATTTGATTTTTATACTTAAAGATCAAATCTTTTTATTTTATAAAAATCTAATCTTTCCTCACATTAAAAATCAAAACTTTGTTCGATTAAAAATCAAATCTTTGTTCACTAATATCATAAGTAAAACCGATTTTCGTTTTTATATAACTAATTATTTTATATAAATAAATTAAAGAAATAAAAAAATAAATTAATTAAAACTTACAGTGGAAATCGAGGGGGAAGGGGCGGTTTCTTCACATTGAAGGGGGAGGGCTCGCTACGCTCGAAGGAAGGGGGGGGGGGGTGTTTCAGCGCGGATTGAAGAAGGAGGGGGAAGAGGAAGCAGGCGAAGGGGTGGTAACGCGATTTGGAACTCGCAGTGGCTATTGGTGTAAAGGGGGGTGCGGGTTCTTTAAACCAAAGGGGAAGGAGAAAGGGGGAAGAGGAGAAGGAGGATCGACGGAAGAAGAGGGGGGAAGGGGGGGCGACGCTCGCCGGAGGGAGGGAGGCGCCGCGCCTTGTTGCGGCGGCGGTGGGTAGAACACGACAACGTTCTCTCTCTCTTTTTTCTATTTATTCAATTCGCTTTTTGAAGAAACGGAGGGGGGGCTGAATGGTTAAGGAGGAGAGAGAGAGAAAAGAGTTGACCAAATATATTTTTATATTATTTTAAATCCCCAAAAAGCAACTTTAAATTTCAATCTCCAAACGAGACCCACCACCCGTCGTCCCTAGCTAATTACCCCTATTCCGAACACAATGGGATATGTATCGTAAGCCAGTTCGGCTGTTTCGATAGGTTTCCATCAAAATTAAAATATAAATCTATATATATTCAATTTGAACGTACACTTTAAATTACCAGTGCCACATACTGCTTCAGAAAATTCCAGAAAAATTATTTCTAACTTCGTATTGACGATATGGTCCTAATAAAACTAATTTCATCGAATTCTGAGACCGTTTGAAAAAATGGTCATTTTCCAATCGATTAAAATCAACTGAAACTGGTCAAGCGCGTTTTCCTTTTCCATGCTCACATATTGATTCAGAAAATTACGAATTTTGAAACCTACCAATAACTTGACTCACGGATCCAACAAAAGTGGTTTCGTCGAAAACCGAGGTCGTTTGCAAAATTTCCATTTTTAAGGGCCAGAATTCCATAGCGACTATTCTGAATTTTCAACTGGACGTATCTTTTGATTTCCGGTAGGAAATTTTGATTTCTCGGATTCGTTGGAAAGTTATTTTCAAATAGATTCTAATATTTTTGGTTTCGCTAAAATCCGATTTATTTTGAATCCTGTACATTCATTTGAACTTTGAAATCGAAATTTCAAACTACCGCACCATTTTCAATTCCTTTTATAATTATAAATAAATATTTATATTCTAACGACGATCTATATAAATATATACATTCTAATTTTATTCAAATAAATTTCTCGTCGTTATTATTTAAAATAATTCATTTTAAATATACAAAATTCATCAAAATCGCCAAAATAAAAATTTTAAATTGGCTCGGATTTCCGGGTTATTACACTTTTAATTATTTAATCATTATAATATACAACTATTGAGTTCTTACCGATATTTCTAACTAAAAAGAGGATGCCCCAATCGTTTAACTCCATATATATCGTCAACAACATAGGACGGCCTGATTGTTTAAGTCGTTATTAAAAGAATTTATTAACTAATCGAAGTTTGTTCGTATTAATATAAACTAATTAAAAACGAGCTCGCAACATCGCGGTAGTTCGTTGTTTTATGATATAAACTTCAATTGAGTGTACATGATTCAATTTACGTCGAAATTCTTTGAAACAAGATTCATTCGGATCTATTAGGTTGTAGTTTTCAAATAACAGAAACAAATCAAAATTTCAAATTGTAGATTTCGAGTTAAGCCAAAATTAAATTTTTGGAAAGTCTCTATACAGTCGTTTATAAACCATAACAACTTAATTTATAAACATAACTAATTTTAATTGTTAAATCATAGTAACATACAACTATTGAGTTCTCAACGATATTTCTAACTAAACAGAGGATGACTCGACCATTTAACTCCGTATATATCGTTAACGACATAGGATGACCCGATTGTTTAATTCATTATTAAAAGAATTTATTAATTAATCGGAGTTTGTTCGTATTAATATAAATTAATCAAAATGAGCTCGCAACATTGCGGTAGTTGGTAGTTTTATGATTTGAACTTCAATTAAGTGTAAAGATTCAATTTACATTGAAATTCTTTGAAACAAAAATCTTTCGGATCTATTAGATTATAGTTTTCAATTAAATAGACAAATCAAGATTTCAAATTGTAGATTTTGATTTATGTCAAAATAAAATTTTCATAAAGTTGTTGTAGATTCGTTTATAAACCATAACGACTTAATTTATAAACTTAATTTATTTTTAATTATTAAATCATAGTAACATACAACTATTAAGTTCTCAATGATATTTCTCACTAAACAGAGGATGGCCTATCGTTTAACTCTATATATGTCGTTAACGACATAGGACAACCTTATTGTTTAACTCATTATTAAAGGAATTTATTAATTAATCGAACTTTGTTCTTATTAATATAAATTTATTAAAAACGAGCTCGCAACATCGCGGTATTTCGTAATTTTAAGATTTGAACTTCAATTGAGTCTACACAATTCAAATTACGTTAGAATTCTTTAAAACAAGAATCTTTCGAATCTATTTGTTTATAGTTTTCAAATGAAAGAGACAAATCAAGATTTAAATTGTAGATTTTGAGTTATGTCAATTTTATTTTTTGGAAGTAGTTATAGAGTCGTTTATAAATCATAACGACTTAATTTATGAGCATAATTAATTTTTAATTATTAAATCATAGTAATATACAACTATTGTGTACTCAGCGATAGCACCGGCTAAACAAAATGCTTACATTAATAGTAAAAGATACATTCTAGAAATTTAACAATACAGACGTGCTACATAGTCAACTAAAACTAAAGATCTTCTTCACCTCGTTATTTCTCCTCAACTCTATATATTCTTATTGTACTTCATTCATGTGCGAAGTATCCATTAACATTATTGCATCTTCCTCTCTTCGTCGCTTTACGTCTAGAAGTTGATCAAGTTTAGAAATCCTTTCTTAGTGCTGACTGACTCTATTCTCCATACCTTTCATTAGACTCCTTCAGAAGTTTTCTGATTCACTACAACAAATTGACCATATTATAATGGTGGAAAACCGTTGTAAATTACATTTTACAATGGTGGCCTAACCGTCGTATATTAAGAAGTTGTAATAGACTAAAATCTTTTACATCTGTTTTGCACCAATGTGACATCGTTGTGATATGTATATTTTATAATTGTTTTTCGCCGTTGTAATAAGCTTTATTACAATTGTTAAGCACCGTTGTTGTTATAACTTTTACACCTGTTTATGACGGTTGTGTTATATTTTATTACAAATATTATTTTACAGTTGTAATAGATATATATATATATATATATATATATCCATAAATTATATACATATTACTAATATAAGAATTCATTCTAGAACATATTACCTACAAAACTGAAGATATCAAACAAACTTAAAACATGAACCAAAACAATATATCTGTTTTTTCAAACTCTCGTCATTTTTTTTACATAATACGCTGATAAAGCACAATACATGCATATCCAACAAAACAATCTAAAGTAGTCATTCACATTACCAACTAAACCTTACAAAAAATATAACCATTCCAAAATATATACATTGATACAACACAAAAAATACATATGAAAAAGTTTTGTCCATATATTAAAAACTTGTAGCAACATACTAATCAGGTCCAAGTCTCTCAGGTCGAGTAACTTCAACATATCCCAGACATACAAACCTGGTTAGAAAAAACACAAAATGATAATTTAAATGCTTATAAATTGTTTCTCGTGTGTCATTATGATCCATTATTAGTTCAGGCCTATTTGTTTTTCTCACTTTAAGATCTAACTACCATTATTAGTTCTTTGAGCAACAAAATTTGTGTGAGCTTCCTGCAACATGAAAAGTCAAAGAGCAGTTTCAAGGTACTAAAGTGTCATTGCAAACAAATAAAAATACACATATTTGGTAGCAAGACTACACCTCTGAATCCTTTTGTGTGAGCTTCCTACAAACATCCACTTTTTCGTCCCAAATTTTGTAGCAAGAGCACCTATGAAACCATTCAACAAAAGTATGCAAAAGCATAACTACACCACCCACACCAAATCCAATTAATATGACCATACATTTGTTTTGTTGAGATTGTCAGAGAGGAGGACAGTAGGGGGGTGTTGAGGATGTAGGCAGGACAATGGCATATTGTAGATAATGTAAAAGGAGTTTGGCTTGTAGGGTGGAATGGGCAAGTAATAAACATTAACATAGTAAAACAAAATGAAAATGTGAACTAAATGATCAAAAAGGAAAAAAACTATTGACAAAAGCTGAAAAATAGAAATAAGAACTTGGGTAGCAGTGAATAAAATGGAATGTCAAATGTAGTGCAAATGCAAAAATATTGACCTCTGACACACAAATGTAATATATATTTTTCTCTAATGCATGGGTAAAATGAAACAAATTGTGTTATGACTCTATCAATGGTTATAGATGTTTCCTTCCATAAAATGGACGTCTGAGCTTTGAAACAATTTTATTTTTATTTTAAGTTGGACGTTTGAGCTTTGAACATCCATAAAATTGGCGTATAGCTCTAAGCAATTATAAAATGGACGTCCAGGAACAAGTTAGATTGTTGAATTGCGAATTGAATATTAAGCTGAATTTTCAATTTGAATTGAACGATTAGGGGTATTCGTTCTGAATATTTACCCTTAACTAGTTCCCATTGGAGATGCTCTAAAAGAGTAGTTCAATACAAGATTGATTTGATTCTTTGAGCTCAACTGTATTGTTAGCCACCTAACCGCATATGCCCTAATGAAATGAAGCAATTAAGAACTCATTTAGAAGAAGTCAAGCGAATGAGTTTAACTAGACCAACAAACCCTTCGTAGGGTGCATCAACTGTATTTTTCAAGACGGTATATGGATCTTTGCAACTACGTGTATATCATAGAAATATGAATGATCTCAGAATCAACATTGCATATCCATTGTCAATAATACTTAACCTTCTTGATTAGCTTAGCACTCCTAAAATATTTTACAACTTGATTTACCAACCGATTTGTAGCTTAGAGTGGTAGAATGTATCATATCTCTTATTGGATTTTGAACTAGACATGGAATACATATGAATGGCTAGTAATATCATTTGGATTGGCAAATGTTATGACTAATTTTGTCAATCTAAATAGAGTTTACTATAATTTATAAATAAAATTATATCCTAGTTTTTATTTATGGAAAATATTATAACTAATTTCCATTTATTCATAATTTCAGTTTACAATCATGTCTTATTTTTCTTTATTTACCAAGTTATGCAAATGCATTCCTCTTTTTTCCTAACCAATAAATCTTGGCTATTCCCTTCCTCTTCTTTTTATTGTTCCCAAATCTAATATATTTTCTGTACTTAAAGTAAGATTTAGACTTGTACCATTTTCCATTCTCTGTATTTATTTCATTTTAAATCTCAAAGGCGATTCCTCACAGGCAGTATGTAAATTCTCAGATGTTTCCTTTTATTACAATATTGGCACAATACATTCTTTTAGCCTCAAATCATCAAATTTCCCCTTTTTGTTCTTAATTCCAATTAATTTGCATGTAATCACAATTCAATAAATTTGCGCATAACCACAATTCAATTATTCTGTGCATAATCACAATTCAATAAATTTGCGTCTAACCACAATTCAATTATTATGCGCATAACCACATTCAATTTTTTGCACATAACCATAATTTAATTTACTTGCACATAACCAAATTCAACACAAACTATATGTATTCCGATGCAGAAGAGGGGGAAAAGAAGAAGAAGAAGAAGAGAACATACTATGAATTCTTACAAGAATCAAATGATAGTGTACCATTATCGGAAAATATAATTTAAGCCCACTCACCTAATTGCTCTTCAATTCCTGAATCTGATTCAGATATGTCATCCATGGACTTCCTAATTGAATCTACTACTGTAATCACCATGGATTTACGAATTGATTCTAAAAGAAATTAAAATAATAGATCTTAATTCAGATTCATGAAACTTACCTCGTACGGATGAGAAATCTGAGTGTCTACAACTAAATATACTATTTTCATTTCCAAATCTCAAATTTGAAGTTCTAGACTAATATTTTATAATTCAAAAGAATTTGAAGGAGATAAAATGACTAAGCTCAGGCATTCTCTTAGAAAATATGAGTTGGAGGCTAGATCCTGTTGGCATATTTATAGTGCTTAGAAGGACCACATTTGTTGGATTCGTGAAGAACTAATTAGAATAGTCAAACGAAATAACACATGTCACTTGGTCCTTCATTGGGTCGACCCAGACCCAAGTTGTGTCAACCCATGGGTCGACACATGGGTCGACCCATTCCAAGTAAGGTTCGACCCATACACAGTTTTTAGACCATGTATAGACCCGCATTTCAGCTTGATTTATTCTCCCTTTATTTCTTGTTTAACATTATAGTTTCTTAACGTTCTGAACTTTATTTCTTTTCCACTTTTCCAACAATCTATTTCAAATTTCAAACCCCATTATTTGCATACATACTTCTGTTCATTCTACATTAATTACCTTCCGTTGTAAATTTACGCTTTAAATTTCAATTTTAAATCTATGCGTATATATTTATGCACAACCCCACAAAATTTCAACCGTTAATAGTTGCGTACTTTTTTTCTTAAACGTTATTAGTAAAGTTATCAATTCATTGATTCTTTCCGTTTTCAATATACATCTCAAATTTCAAACACATTTGTTCTTGGTATTCTTGCATGTATATATCTGCTTACAACTCCATTTATTTTCGAAATTCAAACAACGTTATCCCAACATTTATTTCTTACGTGTTTTGATTAATTACATGTTAATATATATATATATATATAATTTTTGCTTATATGTTCATACACATATACTTTTCTTTTAGAATATGTATCTTTTTGGTTTACCTTCTTAAAATTTAAAAATATGAAGTTGGTGGGATTCGAATTCGCATGCTACAACGTGGGACACAAGTTCTCAACCACTCCATCTGTCACTACTTTTGTTCATAAAATTAGAACTTTGAATATTATTAGTTCTATGTGTGTTTCTCTTATTTCTTCTTTTTTGTGTTTGTTCTTTAACTTCATTTATTGATGTCTTCTTCGTTTTAAGTCCAGTTTCTATAAAAAAAAATAGGTCTAAATTAGTCAAAAAATCGCCATGGACGCAATGGCGCTAATTTCATGACCAAACTAAACAAAATTGAATTTTATTTTATTACTTAATTAAAAATGAGAGGTATTACATTTTCCACCCTTAGAAATTTTTGTCTCCAAAATTCGATAAGGGCAGAATTGAGTATTCCTCACATAATTTACAACCATCATGTGTACAATCAATTTTTGCAACCATTTGTGCACTTGTGCAAAGTGTAACACAACATGCGAAACATGAATGCAATGAATGTCTAAGCGGTACTTCCTATATGAATGCAATTTTTTTTGAAAATCTTTTGAAAATATGATGCACACATCCTAAATATACTGGCAATTTTTACATGAATGTAATATTTTGAAAATCAAAAACACTTTTTCCAATTTTTATTACACTCTTATAGACTAAGAGCGTAGTTAATCCAATTTTTGAATCTAAATAATAAGAAAAGACTAATTTTCTGAATTTGATTTCTTATGTTAGAAAGAGGTAGAAAATTGAAAATTACATATTTTCCATCCACTTTTATGCACATTTTCCCCATACTTGGAAACCTTAATTGCTAATCTTATAAAAGTTCCTATTTTCTATTCCAAGCATGCTTTACATAAGAAAAAAATCCTTTTCGGTTTTCCAAGCTTACTTGGAAGTTTAATTTTCTCAATTTTTGCAGCTGTCGTCTTTGTCTATTTTTCTTTTAGTTGTTCATCTTTTACCTTCATTTCATTTTATTCACAATATCTTATGCTTTTTTGTTCTTTCCTAGTGACCACCACAACCACCTAAAAAATTTCCCGTTATACCATTATTTTTCTAAAATAAAACACTAAAAAGTAATGCAAATCTATGCTAAAAGAAAACTTTCCTATTTCCACTAGATGTGCTAAGAAGGATTTCTATTAATTATTAACCATGTCATAACTATACTTATAAAAATCTCAACTTGCTTTTTTTTCTATTCATTTCTTTTTTATCCTCTTCTCTTAAATCATGCAAGTTTTAAATTTACTTTTCACTTCTTTAAGCAGTTACTACTTGAAACATCTTTTCTGGGATTTCCTCAAAACTTTACTAATGTCCATGCACACTAATGAGACCTTTCTCACTAAATCATTTTTAATAAAATAAGATTAAGTTTCTACGAACCTTTTCTACAGAGGACTTTTGTGTTTTTGTACACCTTTTTTGCTTCACATTTCTTTGCCACTTTAACAAAACATGTTTACTTACAAGCTTATCGACTCATAAAAACTTATCTTATAATTCTTCTTATTCCAACAAGTTAAAATGTGTCCAATCTATCCTTTCAAAAAAAAAATTTATTTCACTGAAGGTCACTTATGCACCTGATATGGCCAATTCATTTATTCGCGCTTTCCCTTAACTATTTATATAGCTTAACCCCACAACTTGTTTGCGCATTCAATACTTTTGGAAACAATTTTGCACATTTTCTCAAAAATCATTTTAATGAAACTCTTAATATTAC
The DNA here is from genome assembly GCA_030737875.1 of Allium sativum. NCBI lineage: Eukaryota > Viridiplantae > Streptophyta > Magnoliopsida > Asparagales > Amaryllidaceae > Allium > Allium sativum. Next base: position 105,471,572 of record CM060910.1, read on the forward strand.
AAAGCAATAAATTTCTAAAAGTTTAAACTTTTAAATTTTTGAAACTCGAAAACATTTTCAAGAAATCTTTTTCTACATGTTGACACGCTTTTTAGTCGAAGTTATCACATGTCAAGTATTTGGTTATCAATGTGCTCAAGCATGAAGAACATCGTCAGGAAAACACAAAGCGATTTGGTCGAAGTCGCATCGCAAATATAAGAAGGCTCGAAACTCTTATCAGCTGACCTCTTTTAGGCCCGAGAACGTCTACTATAAGGCTTTGCACTACATCTCTTAGGCGAACCGTCAGTCGAGCAGAAGGCGAACGTCAGTCGAGTCGAAGGCGAGCCATCAACGGGTCCGGGGAGCAGCACCAGTGGAGGTCCGGGGTCCCTTCCGGCGGCGATCAACCTAACCGGCCAGGTCTGACAAGTGGACACTGACCGATTTGTTCGATTTCCTCGAACCAGAAGCTCGTATTTCTTCACTTCGGGCCACTGAAAACTAGAATTCCCTTACTTCGCGTTAAGCAACCTCGACTCCTTCAGCAACATGATTTCGGCCCCTTCCTCCATCAATTTCGTACCCCTTGTATGGGTACGAAATTCGTATCCCCCTGGAGGGGTACGAAATTCATATCCTCCCTAGGGATATGAGTTTCATATCCCGTGAGTTGTACGAATTTCGTACTTCTCACCAGATTCCTGTTTTATGGCTGATTAACGGGTCCGAAAATCTTGTTTGTGGTCCCTAGCTCCTACTTACTTCCTCCTATAAATACCCTAAGCCTTGGCCTTCATTGAGATCATTCTCCCTTGTAATTTTTGAACTTCTAGAGCTCCAAACACTCATTAATGGCTGCCAATACCTTCTCATGGCCATTTGACATGGATGGATAATTAAAAGGTGGCACATGCATGTTCCATTGATTTGTAGACACTAATAAGGATAATTAAACTACTTTTAGGCTCTTATGGACTTCTTGGACATTAAGGGTAAATCGATACATAGTTTACCAAGTCAATCCATCTAAAGTAGGAAGAAGAAGGACATTATTATTCTATTGTAATACTTTGTACTCGAATGTCGTCAAAACTTGTACCACATTGTAATCGGATATCATATGATTAATGATAATTAAAAAGTAGACGAAGGAGTTAGTGATGAACCACTATAAAAGTCGTGTTTCCCGCATTTACTTTGCTTAGTTTGGATTTATTGTGTTCACACCACACACACACATTGGGTGTTGGCGCGCGACAATTTTTCTCGTCAACACTACATTTACATTTTTTTCAAGTTTTTTTAAAAGTTCTAACTATCGGTCTAAGTACAAAGTGGTTTCTAATATTTTCATTTTCCTTCTTTGCATGAAATTATATTTCTTTGTGCTAAATTTCTTCTTCATATAATTTCCAACATAAATATGTCGGAACTGAAGAAGAAGACTAGCGTCACTTTTGCACCAAATGTATATATATAAATTCCTAATACATTTTCTCTTTCTTAATCTTTTCTCAGTTTACAAGGCCCTACTGCCTAATCCACTAATCTGAAACACTAAAATTTCAAATATCAACACATGGAAACTTTTTTTATTAAACCTTTAGTACACTTTCGACCCCAACAACTTATGGGCCTATAATTCTCAAACTTCCATAACCATTTCCTTGGTGTATAAAACCGATACCTTATTTTCCTCCATGTGTTGCTCACTTTATTAGTGAGTTTCTATATAGATATAGGTATACATATGTACATGTGTAACGACTCGAACTTCCCCGGTCTCCGAAGAGAAGAGAAAGAACGGATTGTTTGAGAACACGACAAAACAGAACATAAACAAAAAAACATTTCATTGCTGATTACAACAATTTCCATCAGAGTACAAGATAATAACAGAGTACGAATAAATATTACACATTCCAAAATATCAGAGATTTATGAATTACAATGCAGCGGAAAAATAATACATAACATAGCTTAAAGAAATACACGGATACAGAGCGTTCCGAATATAGCACTAGCTGTAAACCAAGATCATGTAAAAATAAATCTGCAAAACTAAAACTACTAACTACCCGTGTGGAAAATAGGGTCACCCAGAGTTTAGGTTATAACAGTAAACTCCAGGTCAGTCATGCGACTGGTGTGAGAACTAAAACAGTTATTTAAAACTTTACTTTAAAATATAGTGTATCAAGGGACCACGCCGTATAACACGAAACGGGTTTCCTCCCAAGAATACCAGTGCATATAAGAAACAACGCAATGGTTTTTGAAAAATGAAGCTATTATAAGACTCAGGTCCCATCACAGAATGCAACACAAGCCGGAGGATAGGGTTTTCCCTTATAATAGCCAAACATGCTTGGTACGTTTAAAACAAATCATTTTGATACTATTATAAGTGCATATATGTTTCAATAACAATTTCAATCATAATCTATCAATCATAGGCGACATGAGCGTCCCATGCCACTATGTCATATAGGTTTACAATCAAAACCGCAAAGTCACGTATTGGAAGTTGGATTTCCATCTGTGAATCAAGGCAAGGGTTCGTCCTCACTGATTCGAGACAATCTAGCCTACCATGTCTCAGGATACAGTCGCAACTGCACCTTGGATCTTTAGGGTCGGTCCTCTCTTACGTTTGAGGATTGGCAATTCCTGAACAATGCGTTTCCCCGCCCTATGGGGCGTAATTGAGCAAGATGACTCAATATCCATCGGCTCTGTAGTAACTGATATATCCGAGGTTCCTCTCTTTCCATCATCCACATAAGTAAACATGTTTGGGCTCCATACCATGACGCCACTCCTAGCTAGAAAGAAACGCATGTCCTCCCTGCAGTCCTCTCCAGTTTCTGGTTCACACCAAGGTGTGAGGCTTGCAAATTAATGATATACACAAAGCTGTGCTATATTAAAGTCATGCTTTGATCATCAACCACAAGACTCTGCTTTTCAACAGAAGCCTTGATCATTTGCATCTCAGCATGCCACACAGGCAATTCATGCCATGCGACTGATGTCTATCAATATATAACATCTAAGCTCGTACGTCTCAGAGAAGGGCGTTAAGCAAGAGAATAAATTCTCCGCCGCCAAACAAATATATATTTAATAGAGATCAATCAACATAGAATAAAATTCAATGTCAGACACACATCCATTTACTAGTTCGTTCTGGGTATGAACGAAGCTGGAGGCACCTTATTCCTCGTCCCATATGTCCAATACAGGAGAGAGGCCCTCACATATCCGGTCGATCTCCAAGTACGTCTGGAGATTGCCACTTATTACCTCATCTTGGGTGTACAGCTCAATCAAGACATCAGTAATCATCCAAACGATGTGAAAACCTCCGGTCTTCAATCACCGTCTTCATCGTCGACTTATCGTCGAATAATGTTATTCAGAATGGGTATAAACCCGGCCTTTCTGAATAACTTACGTATATAATAAACAAGTGTTATTAAAACACAACATACGCCTCATTCCAATTCTGAATATTCTTTTATTTATATATTCATATCCTTCGGGAAAGGTTCCCATTAATTTTATCAAATATAAATTCTTTAAATTTATTCTTTAATCTTCCTTTGGATATCAATTTTAAACCAAATTAAGGTTTATCCAAACTAGTCGGGATTAGCGCACCTTACCGAAGTAATCATTTCTTTTATTTCCCAATCCCAACCTATTCATCCCATGGAGAAAAACTGGTAATACTCCATATCTAACACCATAGTTTATCGATAAATTTAATTACAATTTTACGTTCAAATCTAATTAAAGATATAACTATCGGTCGGAGTAAAACTAGTACTACTCCATTCTCGATCATTTCCCGAATTGATAATTTAAATTATCACATTCTCTTTTAAATCTAATTAAATATTCATTAAAACTGCAACTTGGTTTTAATCTTCCCAAAAATCAATATTAATGATTATTTAACTTTGGAAACACAAACATGCCACATCGACAATCTACACCGTACTTTTGATTTCTGCCGATATATAACCTCTAAGCTCGTACGTCTTAGAGAAGGGTGTTAAGCAAGAGAATAAATTCTCTGCCACCAAAAAAATATATATTTAGCAGAGATCAACCATATAGTTTGAAATATAATGTTATACATGTAATCATGTCTTTAACTGGGTTAAAGAACTAATGTCATTTAAAACACAGTTCACGATAAACCCAAATCAAATTCCATTAATTATGGACTCTTCACGGAAAACAGATCAATATATAATCGATATCAATTTCCGTATCCGACTAATAATATAAATGGAATAACGACAAAGCCTTTTAAATTCCATATATATTAACAGTCTTCCTCCATAGAAGCTCATTTCGATTATTGTCAAATCGAATTCCATTCAATTCCAATTTAATATATTAAATTGGAAAACTTTACTTTGGAAAATTCCCGTTGAATCTTAATAAAAAGATTTACAAATTCCAAATCACATTTCACTGTAAATCAGGTTAAAAATCGAATGTCGTTAAAAACACAGTTCACAATAAACCTGATTCACATTCTATTTTATTCCAGTTAAATGTTAATTAACTAGAAACACTAATAATGTTAATTAAAAGATTTATTCTTTTCACATTGGGTTCAAGAACAGTGTTATTTAAGACACCATTCACGACAAACCCAAAACCCAATTCTTTTATTCAATTACAATCAAATATTAATTAATTAGAGAAACTTCACTAAATCTTAATTAAAGATTTATTCTTTTCTCAACTGGGTTTAAGAACAGTGTTAATGAAATCACCATTCACGACAAGCCCAAAATACAATTCAATACTAAATACAAGGCTCTGAATAGAAATTATATTGGTTTATATTCAATATCAAATCCTGAAATCAACAAATATCGTATTGGGAATAACGATATATATATATCTTCCAAATTCCTTCAGAATATTCGTAAAATCACGGAATCCAATAACGAAATATTCCGAAGATAATTTCGATTCAAACCCATTCCAATTCGTATATTGGAAATTTTGGTTATTTTTAAAACCATTTCAAATCTGATTTATTTATTTATAAATATTGGATTGTAATTCTAGTTCATAACAAGTTCATTTCGTTAAAAATATATTTTTATCTTTTCAAATATGGAATTTTTCATCCCAATTCTTTCCAAATCATTTATTATGATTTTACACAAATTATTAATATTTTTAATAATTTCATCAAGGCCCGTACAGTCGATTTCCATTAACGGTCATCGAAATGCTCTTACAGCGACCTTTTCCAAATTTGATTTGTAGTAATTCCAAATTCAACCGTCAGATTTCAAATTTCTTGTATTCATTGGAAAGCTCTTTTCGATATGAACCCAACGGTTCCGATTTTAGGAGAATCCGACGGTTGAATCTCCCGTAACGTCCATTCGAAGTCAGCGGTCGAAATTCACGAACTACCGCGGCGCGTTTTATTCAGGCCATTAAATGTATATATAATATATATATATTATATATATCTCATCGATTTCCATTTAAAACATATTTTATAAATCGTTTTCAACTTCATATTCAATTTTAAATCAAAATTGAATTTTCCCTATCATTATAATATATAAATGATAATCTTTCCAAAATATCAGATTTTGAAATCATTTCCTTTTCGATATTCATTATAAAAATGAATAAAATTGATATAAATATCATTCATGTCAAAATGGCGTTAATCTAATCAACACAGCTTTATATATATAAATATTTTCGTTTCCATCCCAAATCGGACATCAAAATCACATTTTGATTCATTACTGAATATTATTTTAAAATGTTAGTTATTTTAAAATATTCATTACTCATCATTTTAAAATATTCTTTAATTTAAAATATTCGTTCTTTCCGAGTTGGAATCAAACATAGTCAATTACCATATAATTTTATTTATATGGATTTCATATACATATGTACACAACAATAATCAAACACAGTCAACCATCAGCCAAAGTGCATTACACAACTGCATAAGCGTTAAATATAAATAATTAACGCTTACAACAGTCTGTCAACCCATCGATTGACATACAACTAAATATTGGAATTAGTGCATGTCCAATATTATCCCAATACCCGTGTGGGGTTTTCAAACAACAAACACTGATTATTATTTGTGCAGTTGGGCGATGTGTAAAATATATCATCCTAATCAATATCAGTCAAATGTGTGTACATCAACAAATCGTCCGATTTGTTGATGAATATTTTATTTTCATTCATATTCTCGTTAAAAATTATATTTTTAACGATAAAATATTTATTTCAACACATGAATATTTTATACAGTTCATTTATACAATAAAAACGATATTTTTATTTTTCTAACATTTTTAGAAAATTTCGGCGGCATAACGGCGCGATACTAGAACTAGGATAAAGTTTAGCCTTATCCCTCGCCTAATAATTGCTCATGCCATGCACATACCAATTCTAATCAATTCATTTCACTTCGCAAACCAAATTCAAACAAATAATCCAATCAACCAAACAAACATTGTTTCAAACAAAGGTGTCGGGTGCTACTAAGCAATCCTAGTATATATATTTAACTAGAAAATAAATTAAAGTGAGAAGTTCTCACCTTTTGTTTCCACTCCTGCTTTCTTTATTTCTGAACTGTTTTATTTCCAATGCGTAGCGTTCTTCTTTGTGATTTCCACGTAATCTGTTATATGCAGTTTATGTTAAAAATTATATTTTTAACAACGCTATATATATTTAAAAAAATCACCTCCTTCTCATTTCATTATATATATAAAAATCACATTTTTATATCGCCACTTCATATATAAAATAGTATTTTTTATTATATTGCTACATATATAAAGATCACATCTTTGTGCTAATGTAATACATATAAAGATCAAATTTTTATAGCGGTCTTTAGATAATAAAAATCACATTTTTATGTCGATGTTTATATTATAAAAATCATACTTTTATATCAAAACCATATGTATAAAAATCGTATTTTTTCATTCAATTCCATTTAAATAAAAATCATATTTTATATATTATAAAAATCATAAATTTATACAATAAAAATCATATTTTTAATCTAGTTTACTATATAAAAATTATGTTTTTACACCCCTAAAAATTATATTATCAACACGCTAAAAATTATTTTTACTTTGCTATAAATTATATTTTTACTTCGAGGTTAATAAAATAAAAATTACATTTTTAATGACATAAATAAGTAAAAATAATATAAAAAACTTACAGGAGGTGTCGGAGTCTAACGGGGTTAGGGTGTTAATTGTAAAGCGGAGAACATTTAAAAATTGGATTTTTAATGTATCGGGGAAGGGGGGTTCACTGTCGGAGGGGTGGTCGGTGGGGGTCAGAGAGGAGGCTGTGGGGGTGGGGACTGGCGGCGACCTCTCCCGTGGTGGCGGCTGTAACACCCCACGTCCGTTAATGTCACTCACAAAGGGAATGCATTAAGTTTCGTGGAGTATTAAAAGTAAACAGAACGGAATATTACAAGACAGAGAAAGTAGCACTTGAAATTTTTTATAACTTTATTGCAGCAGAAACAAAAATAAGTTTGATTACATTTCCAAATACCAAACCCAAGTACATAATATCAGTCTTGTACAAAACCTTCAGAGTACTTAATATTAAAACTGTAATCCCCAACAGAAAATGCCATAGATAAGCTGAATAAAAGCCAAGCAATTCATCTTTCAACTTCCAGCGGGAAGAAGGGATATCCGAACTAAGCTTGAGTATTTCCTCCCTAAAAACCTGGGGCGGGAGAGGGGGAACGGAAGAAAAGAGGCGAAAACAAACTAGGTCAGACATAAGTCTGGTGAGTCCAGTGACTTTAACAATATAGTCATTAAAGTAACAAGATAAGAATATAAACTGAAAAGTAAGAAATGACTATACATAAATATGCATGACAAGGTAAGTAGGATGAATAAGATAAACGTTGATCGCGCTTCCAATCACTAAAGGATAATTACTACACTGCACCAATGCTAATTTCACCGCACCGTTACTAGTTCCATACTGAAAGGTGATCCCCATCTTGTAATTGGTAGTCCTTTAGTGTAACATCTAATAAAAGGTATTCACCCCATACAATCCTTACTTGCCCATACTAAATACTAGATGTCCCCACACTACCCCCTTATCAATTAATCGATCGACTCCCTAACTCGCATGTATTTATTACTTGTGTCATTCGGCCCCGCTTGTTTACTTGTGTCATTCGGCCCTGCTTGTGTGTAGATACCTGTGTTGGTCCCACCATAAGGTGTATCAATCCCTATAATGACAACCCAACACAATTCAAGATGCACAGTGTATACTACTAATGCCCAGTGCCTGCTTTTTCCACTCCGGAGCACGTGCACGCCCATATTCCTCCGGAACCTACACTGCCGCACCACCCGCCGCTATTTTGACCGCTTATAATCAGCCCAGTAATCGTGCCCCACCCTGCCTAGTTCATGGTACCATGATACATCTATGTGGGTTACTGCTGAAATGGGTCCCCGTTACTAGGGTTTTCCACTGGATAAGTTTGTGGGCCTATATATGCAAATATTACCCACCTACACGAGATGTACTTAACCCTCCCACTGATTCAAACATGTTTATTTAACGGTTAAGTTTGTGGGCCCATATACACTAATATTACCCACCTACCCAAGGTTTACTTAACCCTCCTACTTATCAAGTCAATATGTATTATTGGTTAAGCTTGCCTTAACCCTATCCCCTTTGCTCATGTAATATTGGTTAAGCGCTATCCATTCATGTTAACTTAACTCACCCACACATCATGTTGTATTGGTTAAGTGTTTCTTATTACTTAACCCTGTTCATTCATCATGTTATATTGGTTAAGCGTTTTAAATTTACTTAACCCCACCCGCTTGTCTAATTAACATGTTGTATTGGTTAAGTGTTCTCAATTTAATTAACCTCACTCATTTGTCTAATTAACATGTTTTATTTGTTAAGTGTTCTCGATTTACTTAACCCCACCCACTTATCTAATTAACATGTTGTATTGGTTAAGTGTTCTCAATTTACTTAACCCCACCCACTTGTCTAATTAACATGTTGTATTGGTTAAGTGTCGCCTATTCATATGTTACTTAACCCTTCCGTTCTAAGCATGTTTGTTCATTAGCATTAATTAATTTATTAATGCACCAACCACTCATATTAGAACTGTTGTTTGCGGTTGCTGGATGTGCCGGGCGGTTCCGGGCAGACTTCTACCACAAACTCATCCTAACCTCGGCTTTTGGGCTTAATGCGCTAACCTCTCACATTAGATCTATGTTGTTGCGGTCGCTGGATGTGCCGGGCGGTTCCGGGCAGTCTTACACCGCAACTCAATCTAACCTCGGGTTAGGCATGTTCATCTTTTAACCAATTTACATATTTACCATTTTTGTCCAAGTCTAGATTTATATGTAAATTATCCATAAGTGTGGTCAATTCAAGTTATGCCACATTTACTAGATATGCCCAAAATTAATTATGCGATTACAACCCATTTTATGCCAAGTACATAATGTACAATATTTAATGTTTCCCAACTGTTTCCCAACGTCAATCGTTCGTACGATTCATATAATACGTTTGGCTCGTAATTAGCCTAACTCATTAGAAAAAGGGAAAGAAAGAGACGTATAACATCCAAACTGGCATAAAACAATATAGATCCAATTATGAACATAACTAGCATATAACAAAGATCCCATTTATGAACTTGCATAACAAAATAGATCTAAATTAACATATGAACTTGCATAATAAGTTAGATCTAAATTAACATATGAACTTGCATAACAAATTAGATCTAAATTAACATATGAACTTCCATAACAAATTAGATCTAAATTAACATATGGACTTGCATAACAAATTAGATCTAAATTAACATATGGACTTGCATAACAAATTAGATCTAAATTAACATATGAAACTAGACTAGCATGGATCATAAACTTGCATGATCATAACTTACATTGACATAAATTTGCATAATCAATGACTTGCATAAGCAATAAACATATAAAATATGAATTTGCATAAACATATAAACTGGCATGGATCTAGTCATATAAAATATGACTTGCATAGATCTAAACATATAAATAGGAACTTGCATGTATGAATATGATTTTCACATAAACTTGTGTTAGACCGAAATTTGGGCCCCAAATGCTGTGTGAAAACCTCACAATCACAGACCAATGCAGAAAAAGCAGTAAAAATAAGAGGAGACACACGAGATTTTTATAGTGGTTCGGCTCAAACCAAGCCTACGTCCACTTTATAGTTTCTTAAATCCTAAGAAGCTATTACAATACTGTTTTCTTGCTGTTCATACACGAAATCCTCGTGTTTACACTGAAGAAGTGGAGATTAAAGGGAAGATTATACACGATAGCCTCGTGTTGTAATGTGGAACTTAGTTTCCTTATTGAACAATGACCTTGCGTGAAGTAATGGTGGAAGCCATGATGAGTGAGAGCCAAAAGATCCCCTCAAAATGGCCATGCGATGGTGTATTTATAGGCGCAGAGAGGCTCCTGGGAGGATCGGATCGGGTGTGCCACGTGGCGAGCACAGAGGCAATCTCGGAAGTAGTGGAGTAGTGGTTACCAAGTCATGTGGAGACAGGTGTCATCCGATCCGCATCTATAGGAGGCGATTATGGCAAGAGAATAGGTCAAAACTTCGTGTGCAGAAGCAGGTCCAGGAGGTTGGTTTGGGTCCGATCCGAACTGAGTTGATGTCTCCGATCCGAAGATTGGAAGCACTTCAGTGCAGAATACTTCAGTCGGGTCGGGTCTTCCTTACCGAACCAACCCAGTTCATCCGATCCGAACTGGTTGAGGGTGATGGCAAATTTCCAAATCCAAGTTTCCGGTTCTGCATGCGTTAACAGAAACGGGCATAACTTTCAAACCGTAAGTCCGTTTTAGCCAAGCGAAAGCTCAAACTAAAGCTAATTCAGAGGGCTATAAGAGTTATAGAGCTTAGCTCCGTAATTTCTGTTTTCGGCCCAAAAGAGATCGTCTGATAGGAGTTTCGGGCCTTTCTTTATTCGTCATGCGATTTCGACCAAATCATTTCCTGTGTTCTAATGATATTCCCCATACTTATGCGTATTGTTAACCAGAGATTTCATGTGTGACGGCTTTGACTAAAAAGCAGGTCAACATTTTGCCACCCCCAAGAACATATCTTGCTGGTTGAAGGAAGATGTGTTCTGGATAACCCAAGGCCACGCCGGGCCTGCCAGCTGCAAGTATAATCCATACCTGGGAAGAAAAGAGAGCAAAAAGGTGTGTCAAATCCTGACAAAATTGATTACACTTTCGAGCGTAAACCATGCTTGGGCACTTGTTTGAGCATAAACCATACTCGAGGGACGTTCGAATTATCCTGCCAAAACCTGGCGAGGGTCCTAACCTTCCGGGTATAAGCCATACCAGGAAGTTCAAACTGAGCATAAGCCATACTCAAGTTTTATTGAGTTCCTTTGCCCAATCCTGACAAGATCGTTCGTCGTTCCGGAGTATAATCCATACTTAAGCATCCTAGTGAGTACAATCCATGCTCATGTCGGGATGGAGCTATACTTGCCAAAACCTGACAAGACAGTCTATCCCTAGGCATAATCCATGCCTAGGGGTCCGAGATAAGTATAAGCCATACTTTAATTGAGATTGAGAATCCTGCCACAACCTGACAAGACACTTAAATTCGCCAAACATAATCCGTGCTCGGAAAGTCCTTCCTCATTCAATTCAAAGTACAAAACAAAAGCAAATCCTGATTGGTTTGTCATCGAGTGCAGAGCACGCTTTGGAGCTAAATCCTAACCCCAAACGTGTGTACTTCGATTTAGCCAACCGGAAAACCTAAAGAAAGCAACGAGACATATCTTAAATCCTATGAAATGCTAAAAACGCAGAGTGATCCAATCCAGATCAGTTGATGATGAGCCCACGGGAGCTCGTTCCAGGGTCATTCCCTCTCTGGGGAGGAGGTGGTGGCAGCGCAGGTGCAGGCACTGTAGGTTGTTTCACATACTCGGGTAGCTCTCCACGTCTAACCCGTTCCTCAATCAAGTCTCGCAAGTGCCTACACTCATTTTTGTCATGACCGTTCATATCATGAAATATGCAGTATTTTCCAGAATCGCGTTCCCTTTGCGATGGCTCCCTCCTGGGAGGCTTTGGATAGGAGATATCACCATTTGTGTTCACGTAGATGTCGGTTAGTGACGAATTGAGCTCCGTGTACTTTTCATATCTAGGCCCTCTTCGGGGCTGAGCGTTGCAGTCATTCTTGACAGCAACTTTCCCTTTGCCTTTTCTAGAATCAGACGGTTCTTCGTCTTTGAGCATGTTAACATCGAGAATTTTCTTTTCGGACGTTGCGTCTTCTTCACGCAGAAACCCATCCGATTCAAGGTAGAATTCGCTGAGATTCCTTGGTGGGTCTCGGTATAAGGATTTTTTGAACTCCGAGTTGTCCAGAACGCCTGATACTGCTGCTATCAATACCATAGATTGCTCAGGACGATCGACTGATGCTGCTGCAATGTTGAACCTTTCCAGGAATGAGCGTAGAGTTTCTCTGAGTCCCTGTTTGATTGTAGTAAGCGACACGACGTTCTTGGATCTAGCAATATAGACCCGAAATTGTTCGATGAAGCGAGCGACCAACATGTTCCAGCTGTTGATCGATTCAGATTCCAACTACCGAATCCACATAGCGGCTATATCAGTCAAAAAGAGAGGGAAGCACTTTGCCATGACATTTTCCGACGCCGATTGAACTTCCATGTGTTGTTTGTAGCGCATGAGATGCACGGTAGGATCCGTCCTACCGTTGTAGGGCTCCAATTATGGAAGTTTGAAATCTGGGGGATTGTGAGAATTCCTGATTTCCTAAGTGAACGGATTGTGATTGACATCATCCATGTCATTCTGATAAGTGCGGCCTCTCGAGAGGCGTACGATCAGATTGGCGAGCCGGTCGCCTTCAAAGAGCTGTTGCAAGTTGCCAAGTTCAGAGCTGGTGCCTCTAGCATTAAATCCAGAAGGGTTTGGAAGTGTGTGGGGGACTTGGAGAGATGTCCGATTCGGATCGGGTGTAGCAGGCCCGAACTGAACCTGTTCTCGTGCCCCCATCCGAGGCAACTCATGCTGAAGTTGCGTAGGTCCTGATGCTTAAGTCTCGAACCGAACCAGAGATGATGTCGGCCGCGCTCAAGTTGAGTTTCCTGAGACGCCTTCATCCAAAGCGTTATGTGATGGAGCTGCACGCTGTGGAGGGGGATTGCCCCCGAGTTCTCTTGGAGTTCGCTCATCGGTTCGGATCGAGTACGAACAGATCTGGTTCTCTGCTCCTGCTGGGGCTGATTCAATGTTATTTCCAGTGAGTTGTGCGTAGCCGCTCGGCCTTCCTTCCATTCGAGCAAAGAATTGGTCGATGATCTCCTGTTGCTTACGGAGGAGACCATCTTGCCTTGCAATCTGGGTCCTCAATTTGGTGAGAACACCATCCATCTTTTCTCGCGTCAAGTATGCTGACGGGTTTTCATGTGAGGAAGCTTCATGGCTTGCCTCGTTTCTCGTGCCTTCGCCTTCAACACGGGATATCTTTCGCTTAGCCATCGATCCAATAGCCAAATAATCCGCTTCCTTTAGACCTAGAAATCGAAGTAGTTGTGTGCCCCCTTCCTGGCGCACCAAAAATGTTAGACCAAAATTTGGGCCTAACACTCAAATGCTATGTGAAAACCTCACAATCACAGTTCAATGCAGAAAAAGCAGTAAAAATAAGAGGAGACACATGAGATTTATTACAATACTGTTTGCTTGCTGTTTATACACGAAACCCCCGTGTTTACACTGAAGAAGGGGAGATTAAAGGAAAGATTATACACGATAGCCTCATGTTGTAATGTGGAGCTTGGCTTCCTTATTGAGCAATGACCTTGCGTGAAGTAATGGTGGAAGCCAGGATGAGTGAGAGCCAAAAGATCCCCTCAAAATGGCCATGTGATGGTGTATTTATAAGCGTAGAGAGGCTCCTGGGAGGATCGGATCGGGTATGCCAAGTGGCGAGCACTGAGGCGATCTCGAAAGTAGTGGAGCAGCGGTTACCAAGTTGTATGGAGACAGGTGTCATCCGATCCGCATCTGTAGGAGGCGGTTATGGCAAGAGAATAGGTCAAAACTTCGTGTGCAGAAGCAGGTCCAGGGGGTCGGTTCGGGTCCAATCTGAACCGAGTTGATGTCTCTGATCCGAAGATTGGAAGCACTTCAGTGCAGAATACTTCAGGCGGGTCGGGTCTTCCTTACCGAACCGACCCAGTTCATCCGATCCAAACCTGTTGAGGTCGATGCCAAATTTCCAAATCCAAGTTTCCAGTTCTGCATGAGTTCACGGAAACGGGCATAACTTTCAAACCGTAAGTCCATTTTAGCCAAATGAAAGCTCAAACTAAAGCTAATTCAGAGGGCTACAAGAGTTACAGAGCTCAGCTCCATAATTACTGTTTTCGGCCCAAAAGAGATCGTCTGGTAGGAGTTTCGGGCCTTTCTTTGTTCGTGATGCAATTTCGACCAAATCGTTTCCTGTGTTCTAACGATATTCCCATACTTGTGCGTATTGTTAACCAGAGATTTCATGTGTGACGGCTTTGACTAAAAAGCAGGTCAACAACTTGCATATGATTTGCATACAATCTTGCATATGTAATTAGACATGTAGATTAATATCACATGATTTACATATAAACTGGCATATGATTTGCATACAACAGCATCATAAAATGAATCTAATCGAGCATGCATAATTATACACATGAATTTACATCATAAAATGGACTTAATCTAGTATATTAATTAGTCATATTCATATAGTCCAACTTATAAACCCATCACAAATACGTTCAACAATTATCTTGTCAAAGAAGCTGTACTCACTATGAACGGATTAAAGAAGAGAATAGATTAAGCGTAGAATCCTTTTTCCACCATCCCAAGTTTTAATTCGTTGAATAAGAGAAGCTTGCTCAGTCTATGTTGCAACAGCATAGCGGCTTGAGAATGATTTTTTTTTTTTTTTTTTTTTTTGATTTAGGGTTTGGTTAGATGTCATTATATATGAGTGTAGGATTAATTTTAGAGTTTAGATCAGTCTAGGAGTAATCAGAGCCTTCCAAACCAAAGAGATGTGTCGCTCAGCCAATCACAGTACGACACATAAGCCCTAATACCTTAGAATTCGTCACCAGGCCAATTAGAGAAGGCCACGTTCAAAAAAACAATCATTGACCAACAAAAATACGCCATGTGCGCCACATGATGCATACACGTCATATATATATTCTATATATATTTTTATTATTTTAAATAAACACATTACTTTGTGAATCTTTTTTTTTTATGTGCTCTTTTTTTATTGTCAATTAACAAAAGTGACAAATTATCATATTCTCTTTAATGTTGATTGACATAAGTGACAAATTAGCATAAGTATTCATACAAATTAAGATTAATTACATGGTTTCCTAAATTATCATCAAATAAACATAAATGACAATCAGTCGAACATAAATGTCAAATTACTTGTTTTCTAACCAATGTCATATTAAACATATCTATAAATCAATGTTTTCCTTTCTTTTGTTGCAATCAATTTATTGCATGTATTGATTCCTTCTGTACTCACACATTTTTAAATTTGTATCTTTATAACATAATTGCACATATGTACATATATGCATCTATTTATTTAATACTTTTACCATATGCATTATTGCGTTAAATCTCCTTATTTAACGCACGTAATAATATGTTAATCTTCTTACCTTTAATTTGCCACATGCATTACTTTACATTAACGCTTTTATACATTTTCTTGCACACTTTTGAATTTTGTTTCTTAATTAATTAATCCATAAATTAATTATATAAAAATTTGGGTTATTACATTCTCCCTTCCTTAAAGGAGTTCGCCCCCGAAATCTTCAAGTTAAAAAGAATGTTACCATCCTACCATCCATCATCCATCTACTCATCCATCAATCACCGACAAACATTGTCCTTAAAAGATTTCTAATGCTTTAATGAACATATGCAAAAGTGTGCGTATATGTTCCTACTCTAATGCAAAATCAGGTGGTCTACTGACTCAGTCGACCTCCTTAATGCAATTCATGATAGTGCCATGCGTCCATTATGTATGCAAACAATCCTAATAATACATATCATTTTTACATACGTGCACAATCATTCATTCAAATGCAACATCCATATGATAACACATTCAATATAGATCCATCAAATTAATTATGCACACTTATTCATATGCAATATGAAAGTGATTGAGCCGATCTAGTAGGGCTTTTAATCGGATCGGACGTTCCGTTGTCCATTATTGTCCAACCTGAAAACTTACCCGACCGTGGTCCGGTCCAAATAAATAACGGGTAGAGCTTGAACAACAAAATATGTCCGATCAACATTTCGGGTTCGAGTCCGAATATACAACTGTTCAACCGAAATATGTTCGTGAACATGAGCCATGACAAATATGCAACGTTTCAGCCTTTCAGGTTAATTAAAAAAGTCTAGTTGCATGCATTGGAAAGGAGCAATAAATTGGAGATGCATTGAAAATGGGCACAAATTGGCACATGCATTAAAAAGGGGTATAGTACATGCATTCCATATTATGCTCTGCCGAATATTTTCAAATCTTATGGGTACTATCACATCATCACTATAGACTACCTATTAAATTAACAGTAAATTATATCCTACTATTTATACCTATTTAGAATTTTAGATTTTAGAATGTTATTTCTCAATTTCTCTAATTCCACCTTTCACATTTGACTTTTCACCTCTTCTGGAAGGATACTACGTATATATTAATTCTTCTCTTCATCTCTTGCTAATTTCTAATCTAACCTGTAGCCATGGCAGCTTCTTCAAATTCTCCAGGTACATATTCCTTTTTTATTCGATTTGAGATTACTCTAGTTAATATAATTCTTATTATATATGTTCTTTTGTTGCTTTCTTTGTTGATTGACATGCGGCTAAGAGATTAATTTGGTTTGAGATTAGTTTAGGAAATTTCAATTTTTTCTAGAATAAAAATTAATTTTTGATCCGATTTGCTTGCTACCTAGGTTATTGATATTGATGTTTAGAGATGATGAATTAGTAACCCTAAAGTCATAAAATCAAAACCCGAAATTAGCTTTTAGATCATTGTTGTTCAAAATGCATTTTTTACTTACGTATATGAAATACAAATTTTTGCTATAACAGAAATTTCTATGTTACTGTTAATTTTTGCTGTAACAGAAATTTTTTCTGTAGTGCTGATGTATGTTATTACGCAATGATGGTTCTCATTCTTCACTTATATATGTATATAAGTTGGACTATGACCATATAAATAATTGCTAAATTGTATCTTAGCTAACTTGTTAAATTAGTCTTTTAAACTTAACATGGCCCTATTACTTAAGGTTTGGCAACATAATAATATACTCTGCTCCAGTTAAATACATGAAACATGCACAGGTCTTTCATCTAATTAGAGCCTGCTACTACCTTACTGTAAAATGCAGACCTTATTTTAAAACACATTTCCTTAGTCCTTACAAACTGGAAGAATGCAATATGTAAATCCAAGCCAATGCAGTCGGTTACACCTTGAATACGACATAACAAAGTTGCATGTAAACTGACTAAAACATGCTTATTTACATTAATACTATTATGTAAAATACATAGCCCTCATTGTCTAAATGGCAGCACATCTTATTTATTGTTGTTCAAGGTCGATCATCATTTATGTTAACTTATTTACTACTGTAGTTTTACCTCATATGTTAACTTGCTCATTTTTTTATGATTTTTCTAAACTGCTTCATTTGCTATTTTTTTAACTTATGATTTTCAAGGCCATGGCATTGAGAGTTCAATGACGGGCCAACAACATCAAGGAGATAAAAATCAAGCTGGAGTAATCATAAGAGCAGAAAATGATAAGCAAGAAGATAATAGAGTGCCTGATGATATCAATGAGAAGACCAATGTTGAAATAGGTGACAAAACAACCATTGATGCTGCTAAAGGAATTGTTGGTGCAGCAGATAAGGAATCTAGAGGAAAAAATCTAAGGTTTGGTTAGAATTTGAAAATATTAAAGAAGAAGATAAAGATGGTAATG
This sequence comes from Allium sativum, assembly GCA_030737875.1. Taxonomy (NCBI): domain Eukaryota; kingdom Viridiplantae; phylum Streptophyta; class Magnoliopsida; order Asparagales; family Amaryllidaceae; genus Allium; species Allium sativum. The sequence continues at coordinate 105,489,854 of CM060910.1, forward strand.
TAAAACATTTTGTTAAATGTATTCATTGTGGTCAAAAATTAACTAAAACCAAGGATGGATGTACTACAACATTTAAGAGGCACCTAAATAAATGTCATGTTCACATTACCAAAGAAAAACACCAAAAATTGCTTGGCAAAGATATTATGAATGAAAAAGCATCTAGCAGTGAATTAATTGGAAAATTATCACTCCACAAGTATGATAAAAATAAGGTAAGTGAGTTGATGGCTACAATGATAATAGTGCACGAATACCCCTTTAGGATGGTTGAGCATGAGCTATTTGTGTTATATAGTCAAATGTTGAATCTTGAGTATGAAAAAGTGTCGCGGTTAACAATAAAAAATGATTGTATGAAATTGCATTCAGTCGAGAAAAAGAATTTGAAGGATGTCTTAAAAGGCATAAATAGGATGAGTTTAACTTATGATCTATGGACGTCAAACCAAACAATAGGTTATATGTGTTTGACCTGTCATTTTCTTGATGCTGAATGGAAACTTCAAAAACGCGTTCTGAGTTTTGGTAGTTTATCACCACTCCACACTGGATTAGCAATTTCTGATGCGGTTTTTTCAATCCTTCTAGAATGGGGTATTGAGAATAAGATATCTTCAATTACACTTGATAATGCTTCATCTAATGATGTATCTGTAAGAAACCTGAAAGATAATTTTGCATTGAAAGGTAGTCTTTATTTCAAGGGAAAGGTTTTTCATGTTCGATGTTGCACTCATGTGCTAAATTTATTGGTGCAAGACGGCCTAAGTGAGATAAAAGAAATAATCCAAAATATTCGTGAAAGTGTTAAATACTTTAAAATGTCAGCTCAGCGTCTCCATAAATTTGCTGAAATAGTCAAACAATTGCAACTTCCGGTTTCTAAACGTCTAATACTTGATGTTCCTACCCATTGGAATTCAACGTATGTGTGAAAACCCGTAACATCCCCGTAAAGGAAAGCGTCGGATAGTTCGAGAACAAGCCACAACAGAACGCATATAAAAGAACATTTCACTGTATATTACAACAATGCATCAGATTACAAAAATATACAGAGTATAAATGCATATTACACAGAAATATCAGAGATTTAAATTACATTTAAATACATAGCAGCGGAAAAATAATACAACACACAACTAGAATGAGATATACGGATACAAAGCTTTCCGGATATCGTTCCAGCTGTAAACCAGGATCCTGTGAATATAAATCTGCAAAACCAAAACTACTAGCTGCCCGTGTCAAAATAAGAGCACCCAGAGTTTAGGTTAAAACAATAAACTCCAGGTCAGTCATGTGACTGGTGTGAGAACTAAAACAGTTATTAGTCTTTATTTTAAATCATTAGGTAAATCAAGGGACCACGCCGTATAACACGGAACGGGTTTCCTCCCAAGAATACCAGTGCATAAAACAAACAGCGCAATGCTAAATAAAGAACAATGAAGCTGTTATAAGACCCAGGTCCTATCACACAATGCAACGCAAGCCGGGGGATAGGGTTTTCCCTTATAACAACCAAAGAATGCTTGATACGCTTAAAACAAATCATTTGATACTATTATAAGTGCATAGTGTATAAAACAACTTCAAATCATAAGTATCAATCATATGCGGCATGGGTACCATATATCATGTCGCCATACTAGTTTTACAATTAAACCGCAAATGTCACGTATTTGGAAATTGGATTTCCGTCTATGAACCGAGGCAAAAGATAGTCCTCAACCGATTCGTGACTCTCTAGCCCGAGCCACAAGTCAGAGCTTGAGTGACCTTGGAGCGACAGGGCCGGTCCACCGATGTGGATTAAACTTAAACCCTGAACATGCGCTCCCCCGCCCTTTGGGGCGTAAATGAGCCAATCAAATGACTCCATCGGTTCGAGAACGACCGATCAATCTGAGGCGCCTCGCAACAGCAACAACCACAAAAGTCAAACTCGTCAGGGCGTGTAAAACCACTGACGCCACTTCTAACTAGAAAGAAACGCATGCCCTCCCTGAGGTCCGTCTCCCGTTTTTGGTTCATACCGGGTGTGAAACACGCGAAGTAAACGTTACACAAAGCTACGCCACAAAGGCCTTGCTTTGATCATCACCACAAGACTTTGCTTTTCAACAGAAGCCTCGATCAATTGCCACTTAGGCATGCCACACAGGCAATTCACTCCATGCGTTTGATATCCATCAATATATAACCCCTGAGCTCGTACGTCTCAGAGAAGGGCGTTAAGCAAGAGAATAAATTCTCCGCCGCCAAACAGATATATATTTAATAGAGATCAATCACACGGACTGAAATCCAATGTCAGACACACAGTCCATTTACAAGTCCGTTCTGGGTCTGAACGAAACCGGAGGCACCTAGTACCCCGCATATCCATCGATCTCCAAGTACGTCTGGACGATCACTAACTGTTTCCATCTTCTTGGGTGTACAGCCCAATCAAGATCATCAGTAACCACCCAAACGACGTGAAGACCTCCGGTCTTCGACCATCGTCTTCATCTTCGACTTATCGTCGTATCAGTTATTCAGAATGGGATAAACCCGGTCTTTCCGAATAACTCGCGTATATCTTAAGTAAGTGTTACACAAACACAACATACGCCTCATTCCAATTCATTAGTCACTAACCGTAAATTAATCAAGAGAATAATTCCCCAAATATTAACCCCGAAGGCCGAAACCAACATCAGATCAATACCCAGAAAACCATTCTGCTTGGACAACCGACAGTTAGTTTCTAAATTTCACATTCATAGGGAAAGGTTCCCATTAATTTTATCCAAGATAAATTTCTTGAATTTATTCTCTAATCTTCTTTTGAATTTCGATTCAACTAGTCGGGATTAACGAAACTTACCGAAGTAATCATTTGTTTTAATTTCCCAATCCCAACCTATTTATCCCATGAAGTAAAACTGGTAATACTTCATATCTAACACCACAGTGTTATCGGTAAATTCAATTACCATTTCACGTTCAAATCTAATTAAAGATTTAACTATCGCCTGGAGCAAAACTGGTGATACTCCATTTTCGATCATTTCAATCTAATTAAAGATTCATTAAAACTCCACTTAGTTTTAATCGTTAGCTGGGTTAAAGAATCAGTGTCATTTAAAACACGGTTCACGGTAAACCCAAAATATCATTCCATTAATTATCGGGTTAAAGAACAAGTGTTATTTAAAACACTGTCCACGATAAACCCAAAAATCAATATCAATTCTATTCCAATTAAATATTGTTTAATTGGTACACTTCATTAAATCTAAATAAAAAGATTTAATCTTTTCTCAACTGGGTTCAAGAACAGTGTTAGTGAAGACACCATTCACGACAAACCCAAATCACATTTGATATTCAATATAAGGTTCTGAATAGAAAATATATCGGCTTATATTCAATATCAAATTCTACGATTAACAAATGTCGTATTGGAAATAACGATATATATATATATATATATATATATATATCTTTCAAATTTCCATAACAACATCCGTATAATCACGAATTCCAACATCGAAATATTCCGAAGACAATTTCGATTCAAATCCACTCCAATGAAATCATTGGAAATTCTGGTTATTTTTAGAACTCTTTTCAAATTCAATTTATTTATTTAAAAATAAATAGAATTATGTTTCTAGTTCAAAACTAGTTCATTTCGATAAAAATCTATTTTTATCTTTTCAAATATGGAGTTTTTCATCCCAATTCTTTCTAAATCATTTCTTATGATTTTACATAAATTATTACTATTTTTAATAATTTTATCAAGGCCCGTACAGTCGATTTCCATCAATGGCCATCGAACTGCACTTACAGCGACCTTTTTCGAATTTGATTTGGACATAACTCCAAATCCAACCGTTAGATTTCAAATTTCTAATATTCGTTAGAAAGCTCTTTTCGATACGAACCCAACGGTTCCGGTTTTAGGAGAATCCGACGGTCGGATCTCCCGTAATGTCTGTTTGAAATAGATGGTCGAAATTTACGAACTGCCGCGGCGCGGCGCGTTCTATTCAGGCCATTATATTATATATATAATATATATTTCGTCGATTTCTATTTAAAACGAATTATATAAATAGTTTTAAATTCGTTTCCAAAAGCAATTTCAACTTCCATCTCAATTCAAAGCAAAATTGAATTCTTCTTTATAAATTCGTTTTAAAATTCATTTCTATTCAATTCAAATTTCAATTCAATTTGAATTCATTTCAATTCGCTTTCAATTCGAATTCGTTTTCAATTCAATTCATTTCGAAATCGTTTTCAATTCAATTCATTTCGAAATCGTTTTCAATTCAATTCATTTCGAAATCGTTTTCAATTCTATTCATTTCGAAATCGTTTTCAATTCTATTCATTTCGAAATCGTTTTCAATTCAATTCATTTCAAAATCGTTTTCAATTCAATTCATTTCGAAATCGTTTTCAATTCAATTCATTTCGAAATCGTTTCAATTCAATTCATTTCGAAATCATTAAAATCGATATAAATATCGTTCACGTCAAAATGGCGTCAATCTAATCAACACGGCTTCATAAATTGCTATTTTCAAATATTCTATTTCAAATATTTCTTTTTCAAAATAGTTGTTATTATCAAAATATTTCGTTCAACACATGACCAATCTCAATGGATGAGTACTGTCAACACATGAACCTTTATTTTATATTATTCTTTATTTTTCAAATTGGAATGAGGCCCAATCAGTCACCATATAAAATTAATTATATGGATTTTCATACAACACATGTATAAAATAGCATTGAAAAATAATCAACCATCAACCAAAGTGCACTACGCTGTATAAGCATCAAATATAGATATCTAACGCTTATAACAGCCTGTCAATCAATCGATCGACATATTTAATCAATCAAGATGAGTGAACTTCAAATTTCATCCCAACACCCGTGTGGGGTTTCAAACAATCAAACGCATATCTTATTTGTGCAGTTGGGCGATGTGTAAAATTTATCGACCCAATCAATGTCCTTCAAATAGGTGTACATAAACAAACCGTCTGATTCGTAAATGAATATTTATTTATTCACATTCACGTTAAAAATTATATTTTTAACGATAAAACATTTTATTCCAACATATGAATTTCTATTCAGTTCATTCTTTAAATAAAATGATATTTTTATTTTTCTAACATATTTTAGAAAATTTCGGCGGCATAACGACACGATACTAGAAACGGGACAAGGCCTAGCCTTATCCCCGGTCTAGTGAAGGCCCACGCCATTCACACATCAATCATATCAATTCATTTCACCACACAATTCAATTTCAATCCAATAATCTAACTAATTTTTGCAATCAAACAAACAAGTCCATGGTCTGTGGACGATTGTGTCGGGTGCTACTAAGCACCGTCTGCATCCTAGCATATATATATATAACTAGAAAAAAAGAAATTGAAAGGTGAGAAATTCTCACCAGAAAGCTATCCTAGCTCCACGGCACTTCATTGATAGAAATCTTCATCGCTATCGCATCTTCGTCATCTTCGTTGCCCGTATACACTGTATATATAAAAATCACCTTTTTATATTCTCTATTATATAAAAATCATATTTTTATCGCTAACTTCATATTGTGAAAATAGAATTTTCATCGCTATTTCATATTTGTAAAAATAGAATTTTCAAAAATATATATTTCGCCTTTATAAAAATAAAGATTTCCCTTTATAAAAATAAAGTTTATATTTTCCTCGAAGTAAAAATCATATTTTTACTTCACTACTCATATCAAAATATCGTCTTTTCATATCTAAAAATATCGCCTTTTCATTTTGCTACCTATATAAAGATGATATTTTTAATATTCCTATCATGTAAAAATTATATTTTTAATTCTCTACCTAACCAAAAATCATATTTTTATATCATCTATATAGTAAAGACTATATTTTTAATACTTTAAAAATATAAAAGTCATATTTTTATTACTTTAAAAATATAAAAATCATATTTTTATACGACGTTATTTATTTTTACAAAGAAATCATATTTTAATTCAATGACATATATATCTAAAAATCGTATATTTTTTTTTATCAATGCTATATATATATTAAAAGTCACATTTTCTTTCTATATCATTAATATATAAAAGAATCACATTTTTATTTTATGGTATTTTATATAAAGAGCACATTTTTTATTCAAAATTATTTTTAAAACTATGTTATTTATTTTAAAAAAAACACATTTCATTTAAAGCTATTTATCAAAGAAACTGACTTTTATATTTATAAAGTTAATTACATAGAAAATAAATAAATAAATAAAAATAGAAATAAGCTCACGAGAAAAAGTCTGGAATCCTCGTTCTTCTTCATTCAAATACTGGGACTAGCAAAACCCGTCGCCCCCCTTAGGGCAACCTACCGCACCCACCTCCGATGATCGGAGGGTCATCCGCCACCACCAAGGGAGGCGCCCCAGTCCCCTCCGCCACTGCCCTTAACGGCCTCCCACTCGAACACCACCTCACGCCAGAAATCGAGGTCGACGGCGTCAGTTTTGCGCCTCCAATCCGAGCTCCTCCGTTTTCCAATTCTGATCGAACTAGTGTGGATTCGTAGAGCAAAGAAAGCTCTACGATTTTTGCTTTGGCAGGAGGGATTAATGCGAATAAGGTTATGAGGATTTGGGGTTTGAATTGTGGAGCGATTTAGTCCATCCGTTTGAAGTGGCGGCGGCAACGTTTTTAATTGGGCTAGGGTTTGCTGAAGAAAGGGGGTTTTATAATAAATTTTTATTATTATTTAATTACATTTAATTCTAAAAAGTGGGTTTCGTATCCGGTCTCCAATTCAAACCCAATGACCGTCGTCCATAGTGTTTCACCCCCATTCCGAACACAATGGGATATGTATCGCAGGCTGATTCGGCTGTTACAATCAGTTTTAGTTAAATTTACATTTAAATCACTATATTGAATTTTAAATGTACATTTCAAATTACCGGGGTCACATACTAACTAGAAAAATTCCCGAAAAATATTTTCTAGCTTCGTATTGACGATACGGTCCTAACAAAACTAGTTTCGCCGAATTCCGAGACCGTTGGAAAAATGGCCAATTTCCAGTCGATTAAAATCAACTGAAACTGGTCAAACACATTTAACTGCGCCACGCTCACATATTGATTCGAAAAATTATGAAATTTGAAACCTAGCAATAATTTCACATCCCGGACCCAACAAAACTGGTTTCGTCGAAATCCGAGGTCGTTTGCAAAATGTCCATTTTTAAAGGCCTGAATTCCAGAGCGACTATTCAGAATTTTCAACTGGACATATCTTTTGATTCCCGCTACGAAATTTTGATTTTTCGGATTCGTTGGAAAGATATTATCAAATAGATCCTATGATTTTTGGTTTCACTAAAATCCGGATTGTTTTGCACCCGGTATGTTCAATTGAAATTTGAAATCGAATTATCGAACTACCGCGCCATTTTCAATTCTATTTATAATTATATATATATATATATTTATATTCTAACGACGGCGTATGTTATATATACGTTCGAATTATATTCAAAATAAATTTCTCGTCGATATTATTTAAAATAATCTATTTTAAATATTCAAAATTCGCTAAAATTGCCAAAATAAAAATTTTAAACTGGCCCAGATTTTCGGGTTATTACAATCTCCCCCACTTAAAACTTTTCGTCCCCGAAAAGGAACAAAGTCGAAAGTGGTTTGATTAATCAACTCTACGTTCGATCTGGCTTCCATTCTCCAACTCTTTAGTTTCTGAGAATTTTCAAAATTTCAAATATTTGGCTAACACCCTAAATTTTCGAAAAATTTCGCCATAACCTCCCCTGCACTGGGAGCATCGGGGAATTTCAAATAGCTTCCCCGGTCCTTCAGATCTCAAAAAGGAAAAGAAAAAGCCAAGCGGCTAGCCAATAGGCTCATAAAATCATCATCACCCAAACAAAACAGTAAATTATGTAGTAAACATGTACCTATTTGTCGGGCAAACAAATTTTATTCTCTGCTCTAGCCTCCTTGCTATGACCTGTTCAATGTAAGTATATGTATATGCAAGCAAATGCGACCAATTTTCAATATAGTTCAATATTTGATTCAGTTAGGCTAAATGGTTCAGAATTAGCAAACAATTAAACAAACAACACAAACATCAATCAATTAATGGATTAACGTTTCAAATTCATAAATTTTACTACATATAAAGAAAATCATGTTTTTGATGCCAAATCACAACCATAGGCCCTATCTAATTTTGGTTCTCACACCAGTCAATAGGAAATATATAGATATCACACCTTCGAAACACGAATACCAATTCTGATGATGTTCGAACTATCATCAGAATCATCTCCGGGCGACTAGAGTGTGATTCTATATCTATCCAGTATATTAAAACTTCGAATAGACGCTAGCTAGGCGCATACGCAAAATCTTTATATATTGGACTGTCCTAATCAATATAAATAAATAATCAAATACGATTAAGTGATTTAAATTTTCAAAACAAAATTGGTTTTCACTCTTCACACTCGTTCTAGGATACTACTGATCCTATCTCTAACGAGTCATTCCCATTGGATATTACTAACCCAATATCTGATGAATTCTTTCGTATGGTTCTAATGTGTCTTATTCTCGAGCTTTGTAAACCAAAGCTCTGATACCAACTGTGAAAACCCGTAACTTCCCCGTAAAGGAAAGCGTCGGATAGTTCGAGAACAAGCCACAACAGAACGCATATAAAAGAACATTTCACTGTATATTACAACAATGCATCAGATTACAAGAATATACAGAGTATAAATGCATATTACACAGAAATATCAGAGATTTAAATTACATTTAAATACATAGCAGCGGAAAAATAATACAACACACAACTAGAATGAGATATACGGATACAAAGCTTTCCGGATATCGTTCCAGCTGTAAACCAGGATCCTGTGAATATAAATCTGCAAAACCAAAACTACTAGCTGCCCGTGTCAAAATAAGGGCACCCATAGTTTAGGTTAAAACAATAAACTCCAGGTCAGTCATGTGACTGGTGTGAGAACTAAAACAGTTATTAGTCTTTATTTTAAATCATTAGGTAAATCAAGGGACCACGCCGTATAACACGGAACGGGTTTCCTCCCAAGAATACCAGTGCATAAAACAAACAGCGCAATGCTAAATAAAGAACAATGAAGCTGTTATAAGACCCAGGTCCTATCACACAATGCAACGCAAGCCGGGGGATAGGGTTTTCCCTTATAACAACCAAAGAATGCTTGATACGCTTAAAACAAATCATTTGATACTATTATAAGTGCATAGTGTATAAAACAACTTCAAATCATAAGTATCAATCATAGGCGGCATGGGTACCATATATCATGTCGCCATACTAGTTTTACAATTAAAACCGCAAATGTCACGTATTTGGAAATTGGATTTCCGTCTATGAACCGAGGCAAAAGATAGTCCTCAACCGATTCGTGACTCTCTAGCGCGAGCCATAGGTCAGAGCTCGAGTGACCTTGGAGCGACAGGGCCGGTCCACCGATGTGGATTAAACTTAAACCCTGAACATGCGCTCCCCCGCCCTTTGGGGCGTAAATGAGCCAATCAAATGACTCCATCGGTTCGAGAACGACCGATCAATCCGAGGCGCCTCGTAACAGCAACAACCACAAAAGTCAAACTCGTCAGGGCGTGTAAAACCACTGATGCCACTTCTAACTAGAAAGAAACGCATGCCCTCCCTGAGGTCCGTCTCCCGTTTTTGGTTCATACCGGGTGTGAAACACGCGAAGTAAACGTTACACAAAGCTACGCCACAAAGGCCTTGCTTTGATCATCACCACAAGACTTTGCTTTTCAACAGAAGCCTCGATCAATTGCCACTTAGGCATGCCACACAGGCAATTCACTCCATGCGTTTGATATCCATCAATATATAACCCCTGAGCTCGTACGTCTCAGAGAAGGGCGTTAAGCAAGAGAATAAATTCTCCGCCGCCAAACAGATATATATTTAATAGAGATCAATCACACGGACTGAAATCCAATGTCAGACACATAGTCCATTTACAAGTCCGTTCTGGGTCTGAACGAAACCGGAGGCACCTAGTACCCCGCATATCCATCGATCTCCAAGTACGTCTGGACGATCACTAACTGTTTCCATCTTCTTGGGTGTACAGCCCAATCAAGATCATCAGTAACCACCCAAACGACGTGAAGACCTCCGGTCTTCGACCATCGTCTTCATCTTCGATTTATCGTCGTATCAGTTATTCAGAATGGGATAAACCCGGTCTTTCCGAATAACTCGCGTATATCTTAAGTAAGTGTTACACAAACACAACATACGCCTCATTCCAATTCATTAGTCACTAACCGTAAATTAATCAAGAGAATAATTCCCTAAATATTAACCCCGAAGGCCGAAACCAACATCAGATCAATACCCAGAAAACCATTCTGCTTGGCCAACTCACAGTTAGTTTCTAAATTTCACATTCATAGGGAAAGGTTCCCATTAATTTTATCCAAGATAAATTTCTTGAATTTATTCTCTAATCTTCTTTTGAATTACGATTCAACTAGTCGGGATTAACGAAACTTACCGAAGTAATCATTTGTTTTAATTTCCCAATCCAAACCTATTTATCCCATGAAGTAAAACTGGTAATACTTCATATCTAACACCACAGTGTTATCGGTAAATTCAATTACCATTTCACGTTCAAATCTAATTAAAGATTTAACTATCGCCTGGAGCAAAACTGGTGATACTCCATTTTCGATCATTTCAATCTAATTAAAGATTCATTAAAACTCCACTTAGTTTTAATCGTTAGCTGGGTTAAAGAATCAGTGTCATTTAAAACACGGTTCACGGTAAACCCAAAATATCATTCCATTAATTATCAGGTTAAAGAACAAGTGTTATTTAAAACACTGTCCACGATAAACCCAAAAATCAATATCAATTCTATTCCAATTAAATATTGTTTAATTGGTACACTTCATTAAATCTAAATAAAAAGATTTAATCTTTTCTCAACTGGGTTCAAGAACAGTGTTAGTGAAGACACCATTCACGACAAACCCAAATCACATTTGATATTCAATATAAGGTTCTGAATAGAAAATATATCGGCTTATATTCAATATCAAATTCTACGATTAACAAATGTCGTATTGGAAATAACGATATATATATATATATATATATATCTTTCAAATTTCCATAACAACATCCGTATAATCACGAATTCCAACATCGAAATATTCCGAAGACAATTTCGATTCAAATCCACTCCAATGCAATCATTGGAAATTCTGGTTATTTTTAGAACTCTTTTCAAATTCAATTTATTTATTTAAAAATAAATAGAATTATGTTTCTAGTTCAAAACTAGTTCATTTCGATAAAAATCTATTTTTATCTTTTCAAATATGGAGTTTTTCATCCCAATTCTTTCTAAATCATTTCTTATGATTTTACATAAATTATTACTATTTTTAATAATTTTATCAAGGCCTGTACAGTCGATTTCCATCAATGGCCATCGAACTGCACTTACAGCGACCTTTTTCGAATTTGATTTGGACATAACTCCAAATCCAACCGTTAGATTTCAAATTTCTAATATTCGTTAGAAAGCTCTTTACGATACGAACCCAACGGTTCCGGTTTTAGGAGAATCCGACGGTCGGATCTCCCGTAATGTCTGTTTGAAATAGATGGTCGAAATTTACGAACTGCCGCGGCGCGGCGCGTTCTATTCAGGCCATTATATTATATATATAATATATATTTCGTCGATTTCTATTTAAAACGAATTATATAAATAGTTTTAAATTCGTTTCCAAAAGCAATTTCAACTTCCATCTCAATTCAAAGCAAAATTGAATTCTTCTTTATAAATTCGTTTTAAAATTCATTTCTATTCAATTCAAATTTCAATTCAATTTGAATTCATTTCAATTCGCTTTCAATTCAATTCAAATTCGTTTTCAATTCAATTCATTTCGAAATCGTTTTCAATTCAATTCATTTCGAAATCGTTTTCAATTCAATTCATTTCGAAATCGTTTTCAATTCAATTCATTTCGAAATCGTTTTCAATTCTATTCATTTCGAAATCGTTTTCAATTCTATTCATTTCGAAATCGTTTTCAATTCTATTCATTTCGAAATCGTTTTCAATTCAATTCATTTCGAAATCGTTTTCAATTCAATTCATTTCGAAATCGTTTTCAATTCAATTCATTTCGAAATCGTTAAAATCGATATAAATATCGTTCACGTCAAAATGGCGTCAATCTAATCAACACGGCTTCATAAATTGCTATTTTCAAATATTCTATTTCAAATATTTCTTTTTCAAAATAGTTGTTATTATCAAAATATTTCGTTCAACACATGACCAATCTCAATGGATGAGTACTGTCAACACATGAACCTTTATTTTATATTATTCTTTATTTTTCAAATTGGAATGAGGCCCAATCAGTCACCATATAAAATTAATTATATGGATTTTCATACAACACATGTATAAAATAGCATTGAAAAATAATCAACCATCAACCAAAGTGCACTACACTGTATAAGCATCAAATATAGATATCCAACGCTTATAACAGCCTGTCAATCAATCGATCGACATATTTAATCAATCAGGATGAGTGAACTTCAAATTTCATCCCAACACCCGTGTGGGGTTTCAAACAATCAAACGCATATCTTATTTGTGTAGTTGGGCGATGTGTAAAATTTATCGACCCAATCAATGTCCTTCAAATAGGTGTACATAAACAAACCGTCTGATTCGTAAATGAATATTTATTTATTCACATTCACGTTAAAAATTATATTTTTAACGATAAAACATTTTATTCCAACATATGAATTTCTATTCAGTTCATTCTTTAAATAAAATGATATTTTTATTTTTCTAACATATTTTAGAAAATTTCGGCGGCATAACGGCACGATACTAGAAACGGGACAAGGCCTAGCCTTATCCCCGGTCTAGTGAAGGCCCACGCCATTCACACATCAATCATATCAATTCATTTCACCACACAATTCAATTTCAATCCAATAATCTAACTAATTTTTGCAATCAAACAAACAAGTCCATGGTCTGTGGACGATTGTGTCGGGTGCTACTAAGCACCGTCTGCATCCTAGCATATATATATATAACTAGAAAAAAAGAAATTGAAAGGTGAGAAATTCTCACCAGAAAGCTATCCTAGCTCCACGGCACTTCATTGATAGAAATCTTCATCGCTATCGCATCTTCGTCATCTTCGTTGCCCGTATACACTGTATATATAAAAATCACCTTTTTATATTCTCTATTATATAAAAATCATATTTTTATCGCTAACTTCGTATTGTGAAAATAGAATTTTCATCGCTATTTCATATTTGTAAAAATAGAATTTTCAAAAATATATATTTCGCCTTTATAAAAATAAAGATTTCCCTTTATAAAAATAAAGTTTATATTTTCCTCGAAGTAAAAATCATATTTTTACTTCACTACTCATATCAAAATATCATCTTTTCATATCTAAAAATATCGCCTTTTCATTTTGCTACCTATATAAAGATGATATTTTTAATATTCCTATCATGTAAAAATTATATTTTTAATTCTCTACCTAACCAAAAATCATATTTTTATATCATCTATATAGTAAAGACTATATTTTTAATACTTTAAAAATATAAAAGTCATATTTTTATTACTTTAAAAATATAAAAATCATATTTTTATACGACGTTATTTATTTTTACAAAGAAATCATATTTTAATTCAATGACACATATATCTAAAAATCGTATATTTTTTTTTTATCAATGCTATATATATATTAAAAGTCACATTTTCTTTCTATATCATTAATATATAAAAGAATCACATTTTTATTTTATGGTATTTTATATAAAGAGCACATTTTTTATTCAAAATTATTTTTAAAACTATGTTATTTATTTTTAAAAAAAACACATTTCATTTAAAGCTATTTATCAAAGAAACTGACTTTTATATTTATAAAGTTAATTACATAGAAAATAAATAAATAAATAAATAAAAATAGAAATAAGCTCACGAGAAAAAGTCTGGAATCCTCGTTCTTCTTCATTCAAATACTGGGACTAGCAAAACCCGTCGCCCCCCTTAGGGCAACCTACCGCACCCACCTCCGATGATCGGAGGGTCATCCGCCACCACCAAGGGAGGCGCCCCAGTCCCCTCCGCCACTGCCCTTAGCGGCCTCCCACTCGAACACCACCTCACGCCAGAAATCGAGGTCGACGGCGTCAGCTTTGCGCCTCCAATCCGAGCTCCTCCGTTTTCCAATTCTGATCGAACTAGTGTGGATTCGTAGAGCAAAGAAAGCTCTACGATTTTTTCTTTGGCAGGAGGGATTAATGCGAATAAGGTTATGAGGATTTGGGGTTTGAATTGTGGAGCGATTTAGTCCATCCGTTTGAAGTGGCGGCGGCAACGTTTTTAATTGGGCTAGGGTTTGCTGAAGAAAGGGGGTTTTATAATAAATTTTTATTATTATTTAATTACATTTAATTCTAAAAAGTGGGTTTCGTATCCGGTCTCCAATTCAAACCCAATGACCGTCGTCCATAGCGTTTCACCCCCATTCCGAACACAATGGGATATGTATCGCAGGCTGATTCGGCTGTTACAATCAGTTTTAGTTAAATTTACATTTAAATCACTATATTGAATTTTAAATGTACATTTCAAATTACCGGGGTCACATACTCACTAGAAAAATTCCCGAAAAATATTTTCTAGCTTCGTATTGAAGATACGGTCCTAACAAAACTAGTTTCGCCGAATTCCGAGACCGTTGGAAAAATGGCCAATTTCCAGTCGATTAAAATCAACTGAAACTGGTCAAACACATTTAACTGCGCCACGCTCACATATTGATTCGAAAAATTATGAAATTTGAAACCTAGCAATAATTTCACATCCCGGACCCAACAAAACTGGTTTCGTCGAAATCCGAGGTCGTTTGCAAAATGTCCATTTTTAAAGGCCTGAATTCCATAGCGACTATTCAGAATTTTCAACTGGACATATCTTTTGATTCCCGCTACGAAATTTTGATTTTTCGGATTCGTTGGAAAGATATTATCAAATAGATCCTATGATTTTTGGTTTCACTAAAATCCGGATTGTTTTGCACCCGGTACGTTCAATTGAAATTTGAAATCGAATTATCGAACTACCGCGCCATTTTCAATTCTATTTATAATTATATATATATATATTTATATTCTAACGACGGCGTATGTTATATATACGTTCGAATTATATTCAACATAAATTTCTCGTCGATATTATTTAAAATAATCTATTTTAAATATTCAAAATTCGCTAAAATTGCCAAAATAAAAATTTTAAACTGGCCCAGATTTTCGGGTTATTACAGTATGCAATGCTAGAATGTGCTTTAAAATTAAAAAAAGTTTTTTCCATGTATCAAGAACGGGATCCATCATATGTTTGGCTTCTATGATTGATTGGGGGAGAGCTGAGTTTGATTGTAACATTTTAGAGGTATTCAATGAGGCCTCGACTATCTTTTCAGGTACAAGTTATCCAACTTCTAACTTGTATCTTCCGGAGCTTTGGAAAATTAAGCAAACGTTAAATGAAAAGGCAATAGAATTTGAAGGATCTTTTTTCATGAGGGGAATGATAGAAAAAATGAGGATTAAGTTTGACAAGTATTGGGGTGATTGCAACTTATTAATGTCTATTGTTGCAGTTTTAGATCCAAGGTATAAAATGAAGCTCATTGAATTTTGTTTTCCTAAGATTTACGCCAAATCAGAAGCTGAAATTAATATACAACTTGTCATTTCATCAATGGAAGAACTATACTCTGAATATTCATGTGGTGTAGCATATAAGACATTAAAAATACTAAAGAAACTGAATCTGGTTATTCTTTAAGAAGAAAAAGGACAAAAGGCAGGTATGAATTTGATATGTGGGCTGATGAGTCAGATATAGTGGAGCCTTCACAATCTGAGTTAGAATTATACTTGAAAGATGGTAGATGTAGATTTGATAGTTTGGAAGATAATTTTGACGTATTGGATTGGTGGAAAATAAATGCTTCAAGCTACAAAATATTATCAAACATGGCTTGAGATATACTCTCCATTCCTATCAGTAGCGTCGCCTCTGAATCTGCATTAAGTGCTGGTGGTAGAGTTTTAGACCAGTTTAGAAGTTCTTTGAAATCTGAAACAGTGGAAGCTTTAATATGTAGTGTTGATTGGTTGCGTTCTAAATATGGTTTGAACAACCGTGAAGTAAGGAATCATTATATTTTATTGCTTATGATTTTTTTTAACTGTAAGTTGAATTTCATATTTATGGATAATTATGATAACATTTTCAGGTTCAAGATGATGAACATGACATGGAGGTAGTGATTTTTGAATAGTTTGGACAGAAAAGGGATTAGCCATGTGTAAGTACGATTCAGTTACATATTTTAAAATGGGTTATTTCTTTGATTGTAATTTATACATGCTTATTATTTCACTAAAAATTCAAATAGCATATGGTAGCGCAGACATTTTAGTAGGTGTATCACATAGAGCCCATTGCAATGAATATTAAATATGATATATGTTTATGTAATGTGAAATAATTTAGCTCTTATGACCTGTAACTTATTCAATAGAAAATTTTAAACTTTGAAAATATATTCAATACCTCAAAACTCATTTTCCTGACATGTTTAAAGTTTGGCTCCATAATTAAGATATGTTGGAGAATCTCTAATCTCATTTCAATTTCACTAATTTTTGCTTGTCATAACTTTTTTTGCTGTAGTGTTTGTGCACGTGATAAATTATAAATAGTTGGTTTTCTCTCACACTAAAGGCAACACCAACATATTCGTGTCTACTGTTTCTTAATTTTTGTTACTGTTTGATATTTAGAACTTTCTCATTTTATGTTGAATCCTTTTAGATTCTCATGTATTTAGTTTACACTGATAATTTACCTTGTAAATTTTTTTACAGGTGTAATTGACTAATTGTTTCTTTTGAACCTAAACAGCAGGGCAGACTTGAGAGGTAACTCCACAAAGTTAGCAAAAGGCTAGGGGGCTTCACTGCTTTTTATTTTGGTATTAGTTAGTTGCTGAAGTTATGTTTAATATTGTAGTCATTATTATTTTGGAATGCAACTATCGATTTCACAAGGCTATTAAAGTTGAAAGGTATCTTTACAAAAGTTAGCAAACTGAAATGTTATTAGCTAGTTGCTTTTGAGATTTATTTTAGTTGCTATATATTATGAAGTTGAAAGGTATGATGCTGTATTAGCTTGTTTCTTTTGAGTTTTGCTTTAGTTGCTATATATTATGAAGTTAAAAGGTATCCCATATGGTTGTTGAAGTTTATATGATGTTTATTTTATGTTATGTTCAGTAGTTCATGTCATTTTAATGTTCAGTGAGTTAAGTTGTTAGTGTTATATCTTATTTTGTTTCCATTACCTTGCCATGTTCTGTTTGTGTCTTGTTATTCTGATTTGCTAATATATTTTTTTCTTATGTTTTTATGTTGTTTTGAAAGCTTTAGCCTTGCTGTTTTGAAAGCTTTAGCCTTGTGTAAGCTGGTACTACGTGAAACAATGATGTTTTCATGTGTGATATTAATGTTTAGCCTTATTTTTTAATTTGCCAACTTTTGTCCGAACATGTGCCAGTGTTCGTGTAAGTCCGAACCTTCATGGACGGACTTATCGGACCGTACGCGGTCTGCTGTTAAAATTTTCGGTCCGAGTTCGGATTTCTTAAATTTTGTCCGTTAGTAACTGAGTCGGACTTGTGCTCGTCCGAACTTAATTTCGGTCCGAGTTTGAGCATTGAAGCGTTCGATCCATTCCACCCGATTAACACCATGCATCCACGAGCAACCACTAGCAAACACTTGCATCCACCAAACATAACATGTGTCAAACACACGTTTACAACCATAGGATTTTCCTACATAAAGATCGAAGATGTAATCGAGAGGACATACTGAACGATAGAACAAGTATAAAGAAAGCGATAGAAAAAGGAGAAGTTAAGAACATACCCTTCAAAAGGAAAGGGTACAACGTACGCATCTTGTCTTTCGTCTCCCAAGTCGTGTCTCCTTGATCATCTCCCCATTGGACTTTAACCACTTGACCTCTTAGTTGTGTTACTTCTTGACCTCCGATCCAAGGGTGCATGTAGGAGCTCGTCTAATCGTGGCATCTTGCTCCACTTCCACTTTCCTAAGCATGCTCGGCTCCACTACTTCTGCGGTATCATGTAAACGCTTCTTCAAGGATTGTCTTCTTCAAGAACCCTTCTCGTGATACGCAAAGTCTATCTCGCGCCTCGGGGGTAAACCCCGAACTTCATCAAAGACGTCATCAAACTCACGGACTACACGAACAAATTTCAAATCATCGACGAATGCGTCAAGAGATTCTAGGTAGCTAAGCATCACTGAACCCCTAGGGTCATAGGAAATATCAAGGGTCTCTCCACAACGAGTCAACAGTCTAACTACCCTCTTTTCACAGTCTAGGATGGCACCATGCCTGGCTAGCCAATCCATTCCTAGAATCAAGCTCTAGCCCGTGAAACGAAGTACGAAGGCGTTGCATTCAAGCCCAACGCCCAAGATAGACACTCTCAAATCCCGACAAACCATAGATAAGTGAGCCGAACCACCAATAGGATTTGAGACTACAATGGTATCCATAACTAGACTAATATTTAGGTGCAGTGTTTCAATTATCGAAGCAGATACAAACAAGTGTGAAGCGCAAAAGTCGACAAGAGTTCTAGGAAAAAGAAATCATATCTTCAACCAAAACTTCTTATCTCTTTTCGATATACTGACCACAAGAACACAAACTGCCCTTCCGAAGATCCTGTACTTTGTCCTTACCCTTGCCTCTTTGGACAATCCTGATAAGATGTCATGTCTCTCCGTAATGATAACAACTAATCTTCTTCTTCTTTTTAATGTCTTTCTTTAAGTGTCCAGTATTTAACAATTGTGTTACTTCCTTTTTCTCTTGGCCCTTGTTATCCTTACCACCATTCTTTGGATCCACTTTCTTATCCTGTGTCCTATCCATGTCTCCCCTTCACGTTCTCCATTCGTGACCTTCCACCAAAATGAAGCTTCATCCTTCATTAACCAAGCAACTGGTTGAACCTTCCTCCCATCGCCTATCTTAAAGGTACCAAAAAATCCTCCACTTCGTTGAGCCAAGTTATAGCCTCGACAAACATCTCAGTCCCATGAAGCGGTGTTCCGCACGGAAGTCCTTACACATCTTAGAAATAGCATCTATACGCGGAGGAAGAGATTCAAAAGGGAATGCGGAAGGAACTCGAAACAAAAATTGGAAGAAAGATATATGACTTTTGGGGATTATGTTTTTCAAAATAAACTTTCCTTTTGAAAATACTTCCTTTTAAAACCTTTTTGAAAATAGTTTTCAAAAACTTTTATCTAATCTGGTAACCTTCAGCTCTGATACCAAGAGTAACACCCTACGTCCGTTAATGTCACTCACAAAGGGAATGCATTAAGTTTCGTGGAGTATTATAAGTAAACAGAACAAGATATTACAAGACAGAGAAAGTAGTACTTGAAAATTTTTATAACTTTATTGCAGCTGAAACTGAAATAAGTTTGATTACATTTCCAAATACCAAAACCAAGTGCATAATATCAGTCTTGTACAACCCTTCAAAGTACTTAATATTAAAACTGTAAATCCCAACAGAAAATGCTATAGATAAGCTGAATCAAAGCCAAGTAATTCATCTTTCAACTTCAAGCTGGAAGAAGAGATATCCGAACTAAGCTTGGGTATTTCCTCCTTAAAAACTTAAGGGGGGGAGGGGACGGAAGAAAAGAGGTGAAAACAAACTAGGTCAGATATAAGTCTGGTGAGTCCAGTAACTTTAGTAATATAATCATTAAAGTAACATGATAAGAACATAAACTGGAAAGTAAGAAATTACTATACATAAATATGCATGACAAGGTAAGAAGGATGAATAACATAAATGTTGATCGCGCTTCTAATCACTAAAGGATAATTAATACACTACACCAATGCTAATTTCACTGCACCGTTACTAGTTCCATACTGAAAGTTGATCCCCATCTTGTAATTGGTAGTCCTCAAGAGTAACATCTAGTAAGTGGTATTCATCCCATACAATCCTTACTTGGCCATACTAAATACTAGATGTCCCCACACTACCGCCTTATCGCTTAATCAATCGGCTCCATAACTCGCATGTATTTATTACTTGTGTCATTCGGCCCCGCTTGTTTACTTGTGTCATTTGGCCTTGCTTGTATGTAGATACATGTGCTGGTCCCACCATAGGGTGTATCAATCCCTATGATGACAACTTGACACAATTCATGATGCACAGTGTATACTATTGATGCCCAGTGCCTGCTTTTTCCACTCCGGAGCACGTGCACGTCCATACTCCACCAGAACCTACACTGCCGCACCACCCACAGCTATTTTGACCGCTTATAATCAGCCCAGTAATCGTGCCCACCCTGCCTAGTTCAGGGTACCATGATACATCTATGTGGATTACTGCTGAAATGGGTCCATGTTACTAGGGTTTCCTACTGGTTAAGTTTGTGGGCCTATATATGCAAATATTACCCACCTACACGAGATGTACTTAACCCTTCCACTAATTCAAACATGTTTATTTAACGGTTAAGTTTGTGGGCCTATATACACTAATATTACCCACCTACCCAAGGTTTACTTAACCCTTCTACTTATCAAGTCAATATGTATTATTGGTTAAGCTTGCCTTAACCCTATCCCCTTTGTTCATGTAATATTGGTTCAGTGTTGTCCATTCATGTTAACATAACCAACCCACACATCATGTTGTATTGGTTAAGTGTTTCTTATTAACTTAGCCCTATTCATTCATCATGTTATATTGATTAAGTGTTTTAAATTTGCTTAATCCTACCCACTTGTCTAATTAACATGCTGTTTTGGTTAAGTGTTCTCAATTTACTTAACCCCACCCACTTATCTAATTAACATGTTATTGGTTAAGTGTTCTCAATTTACTTGACCCCACCCACTTGTCTAATTAACATGTTGTATTGGTTAAGTGTCGCCTATTCATATGTTACTTAATTCTTCCATTCTAAGCATGTCTGTTCATTGGCATTAATTAATTGATTAATGCACCAACCTCTCACATTAGAACTATTGTTCGTGGTTGCTGGATGAGCAGGGCGGTTCCGGGCAGACTTCTACCACAAACACATTCTAACCTCGGGTTTTGGGATTAATGCGCCACATTAGATCTGTGTTGTTGCGGTCGCTGGATATGCCGGGTGGTTCCGGGCAGTCTTACACCGCAACTCAATCCAACCTCGGGTTAGGCATGTTCATCTTTTAACCAATTTACATATTTACCATTTTTGTCCAAGTCTAGATTTATATGTAAATTATCCATAAGTGTGGTCAATTCAAGTTATGCCACATTTACTAGATATGCCCAAAATTATTTATATGATTACAACCCATTTTATGCCAATTACATAATGTCCAATATTTAATGTTTCCCAACTATTTCCCAACGTCAATCATTCATATGATTCATATAACACGGTAGGCTCGCAATTAGCCTAACTCATAAGAAAAAGGGAAAGAAAGAGATGTATAACATCCAAACTGGTGTAAAACAATATAGATCCAATTATGAACATAACTAGCATATAACAAAGTTCCCATTTATGTACTTGCATAACAAAATAGATCTAAATTAACATATGAAGTTGCATAACAAGTTAGATCTAAATTAACATATGAACTTGCATAACAAATTAGATCTAAATTAACATATGAACTTCCATAACAAATTAGATCTAAATTAACGTATGGACTTGCATAACAAATTAGATCTAAATTAACATATGGACTTGCATAAAAAATTAGATCTAAAGTAACATAAGAAAATAGACTAGCATGGATCATAAACTTGCATGATCATAATTTACATTGACATAAATTTGCATAACCAATGACTTGCATAAGCGATAGACATATAAAATATGAATTTGCATAAACATATAAACTAACATAGATCTAATCATATAAAATAAGACTTGCATAGATCTAAACATATAAATATGAACTTGCATGTATGAATATGATTTTCACATAAACTTGCATATGATTTGCATACAAACTTGCATATGTAATTAGATATGTAGACTAATATCACATGATTTACATATAAACTTGCATATGATTTGCATACAAACTTGCATACAACAACATCATAAAATGAATCTAATCGAGCATACATAATTAGACACATAACATCCTAAAATGGACTTAATCAAGTATATGTATTTAGTCATACTCATATAGTCCAACTTATAAACCCATCACAATTACATTCAACAATTATCTTGTTAAAGAAGTTGTACTCACTATGAACGGATTAAAGAACAAAATAGATTAAGCGCAAAATCCTTTTTCCACCATCCTAAGTTTTAATTCGTTGAATAAGAGAAGCTTGCTCAGTCTATGTTGCAGCAGCATGACGGCTTGATAATGATTTTTGTTTTGATTTAGGGTTTTGGTTAGATGTGAATATATAAGAGTGTAGGATTAATTCTACCCTTCAGATCAGTCTAGGAGTAATCAGAGCCATCCAAACCAAAGAGATGTATCACTCAGCCAATCACAGCATGATACATAAGCCTTAATACCTCAGATTTCGTCACCAAGCTAATCAGAGAAGGCCACGTCCAAAAAAACAATCCTTGACCAACAAAAATGCGCCATGATGCATACACATCATGTACATATATATATATATATATATATTCTGTATATATTTTTATTATTTTTAATACACACGTTACTTTGCGAATCTTTTTATTTTTTATGCGTTTTTTTTATTGTCAATTAACATAAGTGACAAATTATCATATTCTCTTTAATGTTAATTGACATAAGTGACAAATTAGCGTAAGTATTCATACAAATTAAGATTAATTACATGGTTTCCTAAATAATCATCAAATAAACATAAATGACAATCAATCGAACATAAATGACAAATTACTTGTTTTCTAATCAATGTCATATTAAACATATCTACAAATCAATGTTTTTCTTTCTTTTGTTGCAATCAATTTATTTCATGTATTGATTCCTTCTATACTCACACATTTTTAAATTTGTATCTTTATAACATATTTGCACATATGTACATGTATGCATCTATTTATTTATTTATTTATTACTTTTAACGTATGCGTTATTGCGTTAAATCTCCTTATTTAACGCACGTACTAATATGTTAATCTTCTTACGTTTAATTGGTCACATGCATTTCTTTACATTAATGCTTTTCTACATTTTCTTGTGCACTTTTGAATTTTCTTCCTTAATTAATTAATTCATAAATTAATTATATAAAAATTTGGGTTATTAAAGTGGCAGACCCACTGTTGGTCGGAGGTGGGAGATTGTGGTAGTTTTGGGGTGGTGCGGTTTTTAATGGGGAAGGAGGAGAGAGGGAGGTCGGAGGAGAGGGGGTTTGGACGGAGGGGGAGGCGCGACGCCAGAGGGAGGGAGGCGCGGCACCATCGGGGGCTAGGGTTCCGTCGCCTGCTGCTTTCTCTTTTTTTAATTCGATCAGGGAGAGAGAAAAGGAAAAGGGGTGGGGGTGATTATATATATAATTTATTATTTAATTTAATTTCCATGAAGTTGCTTTTTC
Source organism: Allium sativum (assembly GCA_030737875.1). Classification (NCBI taxonomy): domain Eukaryota; kingdom Viridiplantae; phylum Streptophyta; class Magnoliopsida; order Asparagales; family Amaryllidaceae; genus Allium; species Allium sativum. The sequence goes on from CM060910.1 coordinate 105,513,785, forward strand.
GTTCGAACTCCAATTCAAACCCAACGACTATTGCCTCTAGCTAATCACCCCCATTCCAAACACAATGGGATATGTTTCATAACCTAATTCAGCTATTTCGATCAGTTTCCGCTAAATTTAAAATATAAAGCGTTATATTTTAAATTCAAACACACATTTAATTTACCGGGGCCATATACTGACTCCATAAATTCCCGAAATATAAATTTAGCTATGTTTTGACGATACGGTCCTAACAAAACTAATTTCGTCGAATTTGGAGACCATTTGAAAAACATTCGTTTTCCAGTCGATTAAATTCAAAATTAACTGACCAAACACGTTTAAATTCACCACGCTCACATATTAATTCCCAAAATTACGATAATTGGAATCTAGCAATAATTTGACATTCCGGATCCAAAAAAAGTGGTTTCGTTGAAAACGAAGGTCATTCGCTAAATCCCTACTTTAAGGGCTATATATTATATAAATTCCATAACGACTATTCTGAATTTTCAACTGGACATAACTTTTTATTCCCGTTATAAAATCTGGATTTTCCACATTCATTGGAAAGGTATTTTCAAACAGATTCAAATATATCTGGTTTTACTAAAATCCGGTTTATTTTGAATCCTGTACATTCATTTGAAATTTGAAATCGAATTTTCAAACGATCACGCCATTTCCTATTCCTTTTGTAATTAAAATAAATATTTATATTCTAACTTCGATTTAAATAAATTTATATGTTCTAATTCTATTCGAAATAAATTTCTAGTCACTATTGTTTAAAATAAATCATTTTAAATATTCAAAACTCATTAAAATTGCCAAAATAAAAAATTTAAATTAGTTCCGATTTTCTGGGTTGTTACAATATGCATACATACATACATATATATATATATAATATTTAAAAAAATATAAATACGCTCAATCACTATCTATATAGAAATCCTAAACTAAAGCTCTAATACCAAATTTAACAACTGAATTTCGATAGATCCATTTTTTTCTTTGAAAAATCCAAATCTATCGAAGCTCGAGTTGGTTTATTTGGTATTCTATATAAATTCAAAGATAAATATATCAGATCTCATAATAGAAATCTCATAGTGGAAGGGAATAAAATATAATACTAGGTAAACACTTACCAGTATATTGACATTATCTAAAAAGTGTCTCGAAATAGTTAAATCTCAACCACCTGTCTAACTTGTGGGTTTGTTATGAGGAAGAGATCAGAAAAAATGTTCTAGTGATTGAACAAGTTATACTTTCTATAAATAACACTACATATATCGTTCTGTCACTGGTTTATATTTATTAAGTTATTCAGGTTTTTCTCACAATACACTTTCAATTTTTCCGCATGATCTGACCCATCTACTCCCCAGTAGATCAATCTAATAAATAATATATATGTTGTTATATACCCAATATATATCGAGGTAATTTTCACAGCACCGTCCTTGAGTGGTCCTCATCGTCGTACTACGAAAACGTATTAGACCTCCATTTCAATACCATGAAAACGTACTAGGCTACATTGTGAAAGCGAGTAAGCCTCTATTGTTGCGCCATAAGGATGCTCTAATCTCTGAGTTTCCCATGGAATTCAGTCTGGGGCTTTACACATACCTGTAAAGGACATCCTCGTTAGGCCTATAATACAGATATCGAAAGATAGGTCTGTCTCTTTTGGTAGCTTTCCAAGGCCCCACCCAGCATACCCCTACTAATGGAAGACTATTCAAAGTGCTAAATATCCTCCCTACCATCCAATCTAAACAAACATGTGGTTCCTCATCCAATGACCCGATAGTAAAAGGTCATTTGCTTCTTGGCTTAGTTCTAGTCTCTCCTGCACAAGCTTCGACTTACGATGGTAGAAATCCAACGATCTACTATTCTTTGTTGGGTTCCGACCACGAAGCCTCCCACCTTGAGGCAGCCCGCGAATCAACCTATGATCATCCCTATCAGTCTTTAGGCTGTCCACCATCAAAGATGCAACCAAGGCACGCTCACCGGATGGTACTGCGCAGACCATGCCTCTATAGGTACAACATCATTAGGCCTACCACAAAGGGCCATCATGGAGTATCCTCATGTCCCGTATTTCCTTCTAGTCCCGGTGAACAATAAGCTGGACATGCTCCTCTCGTGTATACAGACACCCTTGATGATTTGCCCTGTTGAGCTCTTCATTCCAAATATGTACGGACTGGTCCTACCACATCTCATCATACATTATTAGACCCTATGTCTAATCTTCAACTTCACGCTTGTTTTAATCACCGCATTGCTTATTAATTTGAACATTTACTTGTTTATTTTTCGTTCAAGTTATTCATTTATTAGCTTTAGTTGGCCGCTTATTTTCCCTAATTAGCTTTCAATGTCGGAACAGACCACTGTTTATTATGATATTCATTAAATTTAATTCCTTAATTATAAGTTTATTAATAATAAGCCTTCCCTATTCTTTTCCATTTTAATTATAACCTCGTGTTATAATATTAACACAACTATAATTGTGAATTTTGCTTATTAAACTTATTCCTCCTTGTCTAAGTTTATTTATAATAAGCCTCTTCTCATTTTATCATTTAATTATAACTCCTGTGCTATTATCCTACTTGTCCTTATGACAAGTCTACCTATTATATTACATTCTCGTCTAATATAATTTATTATAATAGGTTGCATCCCACATTCATTACATACTTTATAGGTTTCTTATTATTTAACACAACCCTTATAGTTATGACATTAATCTACTTACCGTCTTTGTAAGTTTACACAACAAACCTTTTACATATCCTTTTCTTTTAACCTCTTTCACTTACGTTACCCTTCTTTCTCATCTTTACAATTGGTTCTTTTTAGGAAGTTAGGTCAATTCCAAATTGATCGGTTACCAAAATTGTAATATATCCATTTCCATAGTTTCAAGTAATTACTGTAACACTTCTTTTCTTATTTTTGAGGTCATCAAATTGGTGCACAATATAGTTAACTCCCTATTTCACACTTATTTCCATCTATTCATACCATGCTTCCTATTTTTCTTTATTTACCAAACTATGCAAATACATTCCACTTTTTCCTAACAAGTCAGTCTTGGCTATTCCCAACCTTCCAGATTTATAGGTATATACAGATTCTTGTCTTCTTCTTTTTATTGTTCCCAAATCAAACATATTTTCTATACTTAAGTAAGATTCAGACTTATACCATTTTCTCATCTCTGTAATTATTTCACTTCAAATTTGAAAGGTGGTTCCTCACAAATGGTATGTAAATTCTCATATTTCCACTTTTATTACAATATTGGCACGATATATTCTTTTAGGCCCAAACCATCAAATTTTCCCTTTTTGTTCCCAATTCCAATTAATTTTTGCATAACCAAAATTCAATATATTTGCGCCTAAACATAATTAAATTTTTCTGTGCATAATCACAATTCAACAAATTTGTGCCTAACTACAATTAAATTATTCTGCACATAACCATAATTCAGTTATTTTGTGCATAACCATAATTTAGTTTGTTTTCACATAACTAAATTCAACACAAACTATATGTATTCCGACGCAGAAGAGGGGGAAAAGAAGAAAAAAGAATATATCATGAATTCTTATAGATACTAAACGATAATATACCATTATCGGGAAATATAATTTAAAACCACTCATTTAATTGCTTCCAATTCCTGAATCAGATTCAAATATGTCATCTGTGGCATTCCTAATTGAATCTACTACTGTAATTACCACGAATTTACAAATTTGATTCTATAAGAAATCAAAATAATAGATCTTAATTCAGATTCATGGAACTTACCGCGTATAAAGGAAAATTCTGAGCGTCTACAAACTAAATCTACTATTTTCATTTCCAAATCTGAAGTCTGAAGTCATAGACTAATATTTTATAATTCAACAGAGTTTGAAAGAGAAATTAAATGGCAGAGCTCTGGCGTCCTCTCAGAAAATATGAGTTGGAGGCTAGGCTATGCTAGCTTATTTATAGGCATTCAAAAAAACCACATCCATTGGATTCGTGGAGAAAAAATAAGAATAGTCAAACGAAATAATACATGTCACTTGGCCCTTCATTGGATCGACCTATGGGTCAACAAAGCCCTTAGGTAGGTCGACACATGGGTAGACCCACTCCAAGTAAGGGTTGACTCATACACAGTTTATTTCTTAACATTTTTAAGTTTATTTCTTTCCCATTTCTCCAGCCAATCTATTTCAAATTTCAAATGCTGTTATTATCTTGCATATTTTTATTCATTCTACATTTATTACCTTCCTTTGTGAGTTTACACTTTAAACTTAAACTTTAGATCTATGCGTATATATTTACGCACAATCCCAAAAAAATTCAACCATTAATAACTGCGTAATTTTTGTTTCTTAAACATTATTACTAACATTATTAATTCATTGATTCTTTTCGTTTTTAATAGACGTTTCAAATTTCAAACGCAATTATTCTTGTTTTGATTAATTGCTTTTTACTTTTGAATTGCATGTGTGTGTGTGTGTGTATATATATATATATATGTGTGTGTGTGTGTGTGTGTGTGTGTGTATACACACTCATATGTATATAATTTTTCCTTATATGTACATACACATATAATTTTCTCTTAGAAGATGCATTTTTTGGTTAGACTTCTTAAAATTTAAAAACATGATATTGGTCTGTTTCAAACTCGCAGGCTACAACTTGTGAGGCAAGTGCTCAACCACTCCACCTATCACTAATTTTGTTCACAAAATTAGAACATTGAATACTATTAGCTCTATGTGTGTTTCTCTTATTCCTTCTTTTTCGTGTTTATTATATAACTTTATTTAATGATATCATGTTCGTTTTAAGTTTGTTATCTATAAACCATAGGTCTAAATTGATCAGAAAATAGCCACAGACACAATGATACTAGTTTCATGACAAAATTCAGAAAATTTTACAGTTTTTTATTATTTAATTAAAAAGGCAGGGTGTTACTGCAGTAAATAAAAATCACAACAAAAGATGAAATCCTGGATATTGGTTCAAGTTTAAAGTCTATTACCTGCTATTAGAGAGATTTGACACTAAATTCTTAGGTTTGCAAGTGGATTTGATGCTAGGAAATTGCTAGGATTGAATTTTCTTACTTTTTGTTCTTTTTGCTGGTGTTTTTAGGAGAAGGAGAAGGAAGGAGGAAGAATGTACGTTGCCTTTCTTTCTCCAGATATTTACCTTAGCTTAGTACAGTAGTTAGGCTGATTAAGGTAATTAGCAAGCCCCAAGTACCCTAGTTAATCACTAGGTGAAGCTATTATGCCATGTTAATATGTAATTAGTCTATAAAACTATGTTTTTCTCCAAGTTTTACATCATACTCTCAACAACAATCATGGTTTAACCTTAACAATATTAAAAAAAATTGTTAACATCATTTTAAAAACATTTTAAAGCTCATTAACGATAAAACTTTATTTTACAACAAAAATTTATAGGTTACAGCAGTTTTACACAAAAGCATTTATTTTACCCCTTCTTGTGTAATATTTTTTTTGCATATGCACTAAATATTCCAATTGGCTTTGTTTTGATCCAAAATAAATTGTTAAACTTTGCAAAGCATTTGGTTTCACATTTATTATTACTTGCGACAATTTTTAACGCAAATTACACAATTATAATCATTTCACCTACATTTGTGTAACATTACATCACATATATAAACTAATTGTTACAAATGACATGTTTTAACTTAAGAAAATATCAAACATGATAAAACACATATTTTACATTTATGATCAACTTCAATCATTTTAGGCTTTTATGATTTAAAAATATTACGTTTTTTATCCAAAATTACAATATTCATAATATTAATCAAATAGTTACAATTTTTATCATCAACCATACTTAAAATGGTTTAAACTCATAAATTCTTACATAAGGAAATATTTGATCTTTACATTTTTCAATATTAAAACATATATTAACCTTTGTTAATATTCCTAATCGTCAAATTATTCAAATTCCACCAAAAAACCTATTTCACCAAAATCTCAAACTCCACATTTTATTATCCCAAGCCTCAATCTAATCACTTAATAGTGATTATACTCCACAATACAACCATCAAGCACCAGTTATTTGTAATCACATATAGTTGAGTCAAATAATCGAATTAATGATATATTCAACTTAATTATTATTTACAATAGCAGGCAATCATTGAAAACGCGAACCTATAAATATCATTTATGTACAATGAAGGATTCAATTTCTTGGTTTTGAACATCTTATTTCAGCGATAGTGTCCTCCCTAGCTGGAATTGCACATAACTTCCATGTTGGAAATGTTGTATAATTATTTGACCCTATTCTACAAACAATATTTGTGTGGCGGACGCTCGCTTTAATCTTGTATGCGTACCACGAAAATAGATATAATTTTGAGAACGAATCGAACTTATCAAAGAAAGGCCATAAATACTAACTTCTTATGTTTAAAGATGGCAGCTACACTCAGCTCAGTTGTTTCAGAGTGCAGCCCTTACCATGTGATTATGTGAAAAATCAACAAAATTTAATGCAATATGTTAAGCCTATAATTATCATTTTTCTACAAACTGATACATGCCTACCACCCATTCAATTATCCTTCCATATATACCCTTTTTCCTACACTTTCGATTTTCTATTCAAAGATATATATAAAAAAGAAAAACAAGAAGAGCTTTGCCTTGTTCGTTGCTCCCATTGCTCCTTTTCTTGCCACATCTACAGTTGTTGAATCAGATCCACTTAACGCCACTCTCTCAGCCATACCCTACGAAGCTTCAGGTATAATTTGCATATTTCATAGTATATTGTTGCAGGATAAGTTAGGCTCGAAGTTACCATAGTCATAATGAACATGTTCTTACCTTTGAAATGAAAACAGCAAAAAGGAATTCAATTGGGCAGAGGATTATAAAGTGCAGGAAAGGACAAGAATGTTGCGAATATGGTTTAGAACTGGAAGACAACAGCAAATGCCTTGGATGCGTCATGTGCGACACGAGGGCATCTTGCCCTTAAGAGCATCCCCAACATGGGGGTTGCTCGTGGTCAATTCATGGGGTTGACCTGAGCAACCCCCCAACGCGGTCAAGGGTTAAAACCCCTGATAGGTGTTGGGAAAACCGGTTAAGAATAACTAGTTTCCCCAACACCGGTTAAGCGTTTTAACCATTAACTGCTTGCTTTGGGTCCCCTTCCACTTCATTTTCTAACCGCTACTCTTCGTCTTCAAACCCTCTCGCAGCCGCCACCCCTTTCCTCCCTTCCTCTTCCACCACAAGCTCCAATCCCCTAAAAAAATATGAGAAGATTAGGTAAAGCTATTTTTGGTTTTGGGAGTAGTAATGCCTCCAACAACAATGCAGAAGAGGAGAATGAAGCGATTAAAGACACTTGTCCAATCAACGCGCGTCGTTCAAGGCTCATTTAGAGAAGACGGGTTGCTAAAGCTGGTGTTTATGCTACGCTGGATCCACACATCGATGTTAATTTGAGTATAAACAAAGCATTGGCTGATTTTCGCGAACTGCCCGAAGGCGTAAGACACCTTACCGATTCTTTGAAGTCGTCGTTAGAGGTATAATTTCTTAAACTAGTTAGTGTACTAGTCGGTAGTCGAAAAAGAAGTGTGTACAAAATTTAGTTATTCTTTTGCATGTTGTAGGCTCGTACTGATCGTACACGAGGATCGTGGGTTAGTATCGTCCGTTGTATAGGACGATTCGTGTGTACGACACATACGACATTATTGCGGAATACCTCAGAAGTATTGGATTTGGAGATTTCTTGAGTACTAATTTTGATGAACCCACTTGCATAATACGTATGTTAGAAAACGTAATATATTTACTTGAATTTAATATTTTTAATTTGCATCTTAGGTATTGAAAACCTGTACAATAATGATGTTCAGTTATGTGGTGTATTAGCCGTGTGTTGGTGGAAAACTACACGTACATTTCACTTTAGTTTTGAAGATATGGGTTTTACGCCACTAGATTTTACCATGCTTACTGGCTTACCAATTGGTAAGGGTGCAACTTTACCCTATGATGAGCTATATCAGCAGTATGACTTATTGGCTAGTATATTTTCACATTTAGACTTACGAGGGGGAGGGTTAACAAACAATCATCATATCGGATCCTCGTTCATGAAGCAAGCCATAATGAAATTAAGGGTACCTCGGCTTGCAGTTCACCACTTAGAGATTCTTAGATTGTTTAAATTATATATGATAGGTAATTTATTCTTTACGAATTCATCAAACACATTGCCATGTGGATTTGTAGCTGTTGTTGCGAGCATGTCGTTTGGCAGTACTTCTATTACATATGACTGGGGTACGCCGATTGTAGCTCATTTGTATAGGGGTTTGGACTAGCAATGCACTATTAGGGCCCATGGGTCGTCAATTACTAGTTTTTGGGAGGTTCTGCAGTACTGGTATTTTGAGTACTTTCATAACATGGTCTTTCCGACATTGGATCCTACACTATCACATTTCTACCCTCGTGTGAAAGCTTGGTGCCCGAAAACCGGCGGGTTGTACCAGGAGGTGATTGTCGTCATGTATTTGAAGTGGCTCGTATTCAGATAGAGATGAGGACCATAGGAGAGTCAGTTATGAGGCGTCCATTTGCCGATCCCCCTTTCTTATTAGGCCCAGCCCAGTAGCACGCTCAGTTTCTGTCAGGTAGACGATTTCCATTGGTATCGTCACCACCCTTTAGGATGTTATTGGTACTTGGGGGAGCGATGTTGGCGATAGTTATTCGATGTTGACGTTGTTTCCGATGATCCCCACCCTGATACAGGTCATTTACGGCTTTATTCCAGTGTTGATTTACAACAGCATGCCGGTGAGTGGTGGCCAGCTGACAGATTTATCATTACCGGTAGAGATTACGTTTTTTTTTGGGGATCGTTTTATGCGCCTTCTAATATGGCAACGTTCGTTCATGCCGCCGCATTTGATATAGTTTGTCCTTCCGCCTACACTTCGTTTGGTGTCCAGTTTTACTACGCGACATGTCTCAGAGTATGCTTACTTTGCATAAGCCTCCTCATCATTAGCCTCCTCAGCCTCCTTGGCAGCCTCGCCAGTCTCCTCATTCGGACCACCCTCGTCCAGCTCCTTAGTCGCAACAGCATGCCCAGCCACCTCATTCGACTATGCCGACGAGTTACGGTTGGACTGTGGGCATTCCTGGCACATCCGGTCCAGATATGTACGTTGATATTTCACAGCCTACTATTACACATTTTCTAGATCCCGTTGTTCTTCCTTACGAGGAACTATATCTTATGCATATTGGCCTTCACGATACGATGTATAGAGAGCATAAGCGCGCAGTTGATCAGTTGACGGCTTATATTAACGAGCTAACTACTGAGGATGACGAGCGATATCATCTGACACCACGAGTAGATGACGATGATGATGACCATGTCGATAGTGGACAAGCAGAACCTCTTGGAGATGATTCGTGGTTCTTTGATGGTATACCTTAAACTCATTTTATGTGGTATTTTAGTGTAGTTGTTTGTATTCGTATGTTATCATATTAGTCTGTTGTATTAGTAATTTTATGTAGTATGTATGATCTTATTGCTATCTTATTTGTTAGACTATAATCTGATATGTAAGATGTATGTGTGTAAGAAGCATGTATTTTGGGTATCTTCTTGTAATGGTTGTATTGTATTGTTATCTTTCTATCTCTTTCTTTTATACCTTGTAACTTATCTTTTTATTGTTAATGCTCGTATTGTTGATTTTTAACAATAGCACCAATAGATCTAAAAATAAACTTAAGGATACAACTATAGTACCCATAGATCCAACTCTAAGCATAAAGATACAAAAGCTTATAAAGATACAACAACTTACGATAGTAGATTCAGTACGTAAGCACATTAATTTTTACGCTCAATCTAAAGGGATTCTAAAGAGTTTCGAAGTCGCCTATTCTCTTGTTCTAACTCGTTAGCGTAAGAAATAGCCCTTGGACATAAACGGTCGTCTATCCACTCAAAATAATTGCATTTGTTAGGCTATAGCGAGCATAACTGGATCCTATGACCAATATTCTCTTCGTCCGCCCGGATTAGCACTTCCACCGCATAACCACAGTGACAATAAATGGGATAGGAGTTAACTTCCTGCTCGTTGGGAGACTGGTTAACCGAAACTCATCGTAGTCTTGATGACCTACATCTGGAACATTTAGAGCACGAGGGACTATAGCCTCTTGTACGCGTTCTTCATTTACAGTTTGGACTACTTGATGACCTACATCTGGAACATGAGCAGTTGGTGGATGAATCGTCAGGCGGGCCAACTCCGGTAGTCATGAAGCAGGTCCTCGTAGTGTCGCTCTTGGTGTTTGATATTCCCATCAATATCTGTTCTTAGACCTGAAGGCGGACGCTCAGGAAAATTTTGATCATAGTTCAAATCCATTGACGAGGGTCATGACCATGAAGATATTTTATTATTTTGATGAAAATTTTGGTTCCAGCTAACTAATAAATAGTAACCGGAGATATTTATATGGCCAATATGTGGAGTAAATATACGTATGATGGAGCAACATTAGACTAGTCAATGCAGGGTTGCAGTAGTGTACGTGTGACGACCCCTTAACATACAGAGTTATTAATCATTTCTGATAAGACTATTTAGTGTAGGGTTAAAGAAGTGTTCATGTGACAAACCTTTCAACTAAGGTGATATGACAATTCAGTGGCCTCAGTTCAGAAAATGTCTTCTATAGTGATTCTTTATACTAAACACTGATACCACTGTAGGGAATACTGTAGGGAATCTGCTTTTGATTGATACCGTATATCGAAGACAGCCCAAACAGGACAAATGACTAAGGACTCCATTATAATCCGAAAACTCTTGAACAAGAGTGGCATGACTCCACTTTCGAAAAAGAGTGACATGGGAACTATGCAAGACTTGACCAGTCAGTGAGCATCACTCACTATACGCTACTAATACGTTGACGCTCACACTCAAATAGTGTCCCCTTAGGAACACTCTAGCACTAATATATAATTAACTTCGAAGATGTATTTATATGGCCTAGTTTTATGCTCTGTAAACTCATTCTCATAATTAAATTACCACACATTCAGAATTTGAGCTATGAACAACTGGGAAAATGGCGATGAGGCTTCCAATAATCAACGACCTGGAAAATAAATTTTACTTGAAGGGAAGGTTTCTGAGCCACTACGTATGATTGAATCTAAACCTATCTGCCATTGTGGACAAGAATCGGTCTGGGTTGTTGCCAATACTGAGAAAAATGCCGGTCGTTGATTTTTCTCTTGTGAAGCCTACAAGGACCATAAGGTTTTTCCTGCTGAAATTAATTGTTGTAACTTTAAGCAGTGGATTGACCCTCCCATGTGCGAACGTGGACGTCAGTATGCACTGGAAGCGCAAGCCGAAATAAGATGCTTAAACAAGATTGTTGCCGATAAACCTAGACCTGGACCTTTCCCAGGGCCGTGATAGATGTATTTGTTTAGTAGATGTTTAATTATTATTTTAGTTTGAATTTGATGTTTATGTGTTTAGTTATTTCAGTTTTTATGACTGTGGTTTGGTCGTAAGCTTCTAAGTTATTGTTGTTGTTGTAGTTCATATGATTTTTGTTGTAGATGGTATAATTGTTGTTGTTATTAGCTTCTAAGCTTTATTGTTGTTGTACTTTGAATTTGATGTCCTTGTCACAGTTGTTGTAGAAGTGCGACCGTTGTTGATAAAAATCGTAAGCGTCGACGTGTAATGAGTAAAAACCAAAAGTTGTTGCGATGTGAATGGTCATTGTAGGGAATCTAACATAATATCATGAGAACACAATAATGAGTAGTCAGCTCTGTTGAACAGTAGCTCTTGGTAGTACATTATCCTTATAAGTAATGCATATTTGATAATCCTTCCTAATGCTTTTATATCTTCAAGCAACATCGTTCCAGACTTAAGTGAGAAATTTATTTCCTTCTTTGCTTAAAGGTAACGTTTATTATCAGCATACTTCGTATTTCTAGTAACTCTAATTATATTACTGATGCGTAGATTACATGGACGATTCCGAAATAAGAGATAAACAAATAGGAATGATTTTTGATGAGTACGAACGGAACATAGTCAACGATAACGAAGTTGGATTAGTTCATGATACACAAATTGAAGAGGTGCTTGGAGCGATGCAACATCGAACGGTTACAGCTCCGCGTCCATCTCCAGTAAATCAACGACCTAGTAATAGTGTTCAAACATTGAATTCTACAACTCGAGAATTTTCTTCCAAGGAATTGCTGGTCCTCGTAAAAACCTGGATTGAGGTTGAAAAAAGAGATGAGTTACTAATGCAAGGTGGAGGGGGTTTAACATATGAAGAAAGATGGGCAATGATCACGAGGCTATACAACAACCATCGTTCCCGGCCAACTAAACGAACATCGGTTGAAATCCAAATGGCTAATCGTCATTTTGCAGACGCTTGTGATCGGTACACAAAGATTATCGAAACTGTTGAAGACGAAAACATATTTAAAACAAACCAAGCAACATATGATTCTCGTTTCCTTTTCGAGTATGGTGAGGAATTTGTTGGCTACGAAGCGTATAAACTCCGTTACAGTTGGTTGACCCGCTATGGAACTAAGCAGGCTTACGGTATTATGATTTTATTGTTGTTTGAATGTCTGTTTAATTGGATGTTTGTACGTTGAATACTTAGAATATGGAACTGAAGAGGGCAATAACAAATGTTAAGACATTTCAAACTACACTTACACGAACTAGAACAACAAAACATACCGACATCAAATTCAAAGGATAATAAAAAAACAACGTTCCAAGAAAAACCAAATACTACTAATTTCTGAGATATCCAGCTTTATTTGCCTCAGCAACAATCTTGTTCAACCGCCTTATTTCTGCTTGCGCTTCCAGTGCATACTGAAGTCCACGTTGACACATCGGGGGGTCTATCCACTACATAATTTACAACATTGAACTTCATTAGGGTAATACCGGTGGTCCTCGAAGGCAGTAGATCCGAAAAATCGACGCCCAGCATTTTTTTCAGTTTTGGCAACAACAACAACTGATTCATTTCCACAACGACAAATGGGGTAAACTCCACTAAGTAGTGTTGGACTGATAGGATGTAGGGGCTCGATTACTTTCCCTTCGTATACGATCTATTTACCTGGTCGTTGATTTGCTATAATTTCACGCAATCGAGCATTCAACGATTTTGTTTTCAGCTTCACTGATTTAGACTGAACTTGTACTCCTTCACCGAATTCCACCATAGCCTTGTTGTGTTGTAGACTATTTCTTGACCGTTCAAACGCTTAATAACAAATATTCATTATTTCATCGTCAATCTCCAAGTTGTCCATAGCTAGAACTTAAAACAAAGATGTACACAAAATGAAATGACTACAAAGTGTATGAAATTTTTGTTATGTTAGAGAAATAAATAAGTTGCATATATATTGCTGCATTTGCGCACTAGGTAGGGCTAAATTTGTAAAATGAAATGGTGCAATTCTTAACAAGGGCTTGTTTACTATGGGAATTCGTTGCAATTCAATGGTGTAGGGTTAAATTTGTAAATGATTTTGTTTCAATTTCCAATAAAGACTGGTCCAATATCTGGAGAAACGTGATAAAGCGACAGAAAGATGAAGTGAAGCCATATTTCATGTTGATGGAATCCACACTGTACACTTACAGTAGACAGTAGTGTTCACTGTATAACTTTGGACATTGAAAGGTCATACTTCATGATAGTGATACAACCTATCTTTTTAATAACGTGACAGAAAGATAAAGTTCTGCCATATTTCATGTTGAAGGAATCCAGACTATACACCATACACCGACATAAAAAAAATATGAATGTTTCGTCTTCTACTGAACATTATTACTTTCTCAACCACCATCCGTAGGCCCCCCTTCATTAAATACTTCTTCACCCGTGAATTCTCGGAAGATAAACAAACTAGCCAAACTCCTATAATGTATACTTAATCCAATTTGTAATTTGTTGGGACCCCGGGATTGCTTTGTAGTAACCATAGTGTTGTTCTTCTAACTCAGCCAATTTTCATTGCTTAGAAATCAGCATTAACACCATGAATGCTTTAAAGCGATTATGGTGCCTCACAAATTCCTCTTCATCTTCTAGTTCATATGAAGTCGAAGAAAACTGCAACAAACAACAGCTATTGTATCAATGAGAAACTTTAAATGCGATGCAACGTGATATCGCAGAGAGCTCCAGATCAACCCAAGGAGGAAACCAAGTAGGTAGAAGAGATATGCGCTACGGACGTGACTATCCGGGGGGCACAATCAGTTGATGAAGGACTACTTTGTGCCAAACCCAGTATATGGCGACGTTTAATTTCGTCGTAGATTTCGTGTGTTGAGGACAGTGTTTGATCGAGTTCTGAACAAGGTTTCTGAATCCAATATATTTTTTACTCATAGAAGAAATGTTATCAAAGAACTAGGAGTTTCACCACTACAAAAAGTAACTGCGGCACTTTGTATGATTTCGTACGGAAGTTCAGCTGATTCGTTAGATGATAAAATACGAATAGGTGAATCAATGTCAATTCTGTGCTTGAAAGAGTTCTGCAAAACAATTGTTCGTGTCTTCGTGAAGAGTATCTACGATCCCTCACTGTAGGCAACATTGAACGATTGTTAAAATGGGAGATCAACGTGGTTTCCCAGGTATTTTGGGAAGCTTTGATTGTATGCATTGGACGTGGAAAAACTGTCTAGTAGCACTACAAGGCCAATACAGAGGCCACACAAAAAAGGCAACGTTGGTGTTAGAAGCGGTCGCTTCTTTCGATTTGTACATATGGCACACTTTTTTTGGTGTTCCTAGACCATTAAACGATATTAATGTCCTTCGCCAATCATACTTGTTTAATGATTTGTACAACGATCTGTCACCGCCATGCAACTATAAAATTGGTGATACTGACCATTATGTTGGTTATTATTTGGTTGATGGAATATTTTCGAAATGGAAGACACTTGTGCAGGCATTTAAAAAGCCAAACAATGCTAAAGAGGCGAAATTTACGCAACAACAAGAAAGTCTGAGAAAAGATGTAGAAAGATCATTTGGAGTTCTATTGGGACGATTTCATATTTTGAGAAATGAGGTGCACTACCACGTACAAGCAGTTATATCAGATATTATGTACTGTTGCATTATACTACATAATATGATAGTTGAAGAAGAAAGGGGACGATTCGAACTGCAACATAAAAACTATCCAGATATAGCAGTGGCGTTTAAGAGTAAGCCGTACAAGGACCCAAATACTTTTGCCGAGTACATGCAGCGTATCTAGGACGTTAGGGACCCCCAGGCTCATCTACAATTAAGGGACGAATTAGTCGAACATTATTGGGAGCATACCGGCAATCAATAGGAAGTGGTTTACTGTATCTAAAGGTTTAAGTTAAATTTCTTTCGTTTGTTTAGTTATATGTATGCGTTAATGCTTTTATGTATCGTTTATTGCTAGAGTTATGAAATATTACGTTAATGTTCTATTATTACATGTTCATACTTGCAAGATTGGTAGTAACAGTTAGAAAGGCAAATTTAACTCAGGAGCTATTACAACACTGACACCTAGTATCGAACTAAAGACACCTACCTTAATGAATCCTACAACAATGGTACTTAATAATTAAAAACTAGATAACGACATAGCAACAAACAACTATAATGAAACGATCAAAACATAAATATGTCCTATCCCATGCATCTTCTGTGACACGCTTCTAGTTCTTGCTTCATTAATAATCGTTGCATTAGGTTTAATGTATCCAAGTTGACAGTCATAAGTGCCATATCATCCATTCGTTCGAGTCGAGCTAATTCATGCTCCTTAATAGCCAACTCACGCTCTCTTGATATTTGAAGTTCTTCATGTCTTCACTGCTTCTCCTGGGCTCTCTCATCTCTCTTAGCTTCCCTCGCTTTCGCCAAATGTCGGTTAGATTCTTCAAAAGCTACCATTCGACTATGTAGTTGTTCGTAGTACGGACTGTAATATGCGACTGTTTTTTCTTACCTTTATATTTACCAGGAGGCCTACCACCGAAACTTGTTGAAAATGGGGTGTTTTCTTGAGGATCAGGACTTCTCGGGCTTGATCCTTGCATTGGCCTTATTGGCATAAATCGCGCTGCAGAATGGTCTTGGCATATTGTGCTCCATTTTTCCTCTCTAGATAGAATGACGTAACAATTATGCAAATTGAATGGTTGGTTTTTGTGATCAGCCATATAAGCTTCATTCGCACTCTTTAGCTATATGTGTTGAACAAACATAAGTTGCTATAATTATACGGTAAAACAATATAATCATAATTTAAGTAAATAAAAATTACCAGGTCTATATCGTTGGCACCGCTTTGCTGTCTACTTTGTAGTCCAGCCATAATCTAATTCCAAATTTGACAGTTAGCGTTGATTCTCTCCTAGGACTGTTTCAAAGAGTCGACTGTTTCGGTGGGCTTTCGGGGCTACGACTGTTGAATAATCTCAAAATAGAAGTCCAAAATGAATTATCAGTCTGACTAGTCCCTTTTATATTGTCTTTGGAGCACTCCACCCAACAAAAATCTAGTTCTGCTTGTTCTACTGGAGACCATTTCACTATTTTGTTTGACCTTCTCAATTGTGTGGTGGCAAAAACATCTGGATTTTCAGTATTATCGGCATCTGTTTCTTCGTTCAAGCCGCTGTTATCTCCAAACGAACAATTCAAATTTCTTGATAGATTTGGAGAAGTTTCGGGCGAGACTAACCGTTGTTGGCTGCTTGGAGAAGCGTAGTGATGATCACTGTAGTTTTACTGAAAATACGCATTTTGTCCAGAACCAGAATTTTGAGTATTGTGATAATGATTGGAGTTCTGCTGCGATTGATAGAAATTCGGGCTCTGTTGAGGATAATTACAGTTTGGAACATTCGGGAAGTTACCATAACTGGATTGTTGATTCTGCTGGAACGACGGATGGATTGGAACCTAATTGTTGTCGGATTGATTATTGTGTTGCTTTTGTGCATAATTGGGGACACCCTTCTTCCCTTTACCAGGGTTCGACATTGTAAATAAATTGAACAGAAAATGAAGAAGGAAGAGAAGTGTGTTTAGATGTAGAAATGTTGTGTATTATGATGTATATAGGTATGCTGTGTATAAAGCCTTTAATCAAACGGTAACTTAAGAGCAACGGTAATATTCACAACGTAAACAATCCAACAGCCATAATTTTTTTTTAAAAAAAAAAATTAAACCGAATTCCTCGAAACCGGCTATGGTGGAAGGAAAAAATTAATTCCTCCCACCATGGCCAGCTTCATAGAAACCGGCCATGGCCAAGGCGGCTTCTTCGAAGCCGGCTTGGGTTCGATTGTTGGAGCAACCATTTGGTTGCTCCAACAACCTCCACGGTTGCTGAAGCAACCCTGGCCCCGCCTTCGACCCACGCGTTGGGGGTCGGTTGCTTTTCAACCGACCTCCTGTTGGGGATGGCCTAATAAATTTGGGTGTGAAGGGGAAGTAATTAATAATTAAGTTGTTTTTTACGTAGAAAATATATGAAGCAATACTGAGAAATTATCTATTAAATATATATTGTGCTGTTTTGATTTGAAATCGGATATATTATATGTTCGCATAACGTCCTTATTCCAATGAAAAGTGAATTGACTGTTATATATACATGGAGATATTATGCTTTTTTGGCTTTATTGTTGTGTTGGATTATATACATGGAGATATTATACACGACACAAGATATATACATGGAGATGTAATACACAACAGCAAAAGTTAAAGCAGGGCTCTAATGGCAGCCATTTACCAATAGGGCAAAAGTGTACCCACACATCACTACTATCGACAAGGAAAAAATGGCTATTAATAAAAATAGTTCATTGTTACATCGTTAAACTAGTATAATATTGATTGATAATGGTAAGCTTATCCATTTATATATGTTAGACCAAAAATTGGCTCTAACACCCAAATTAGATATGAATTCAATGAAATAGGATCAAAAAGCAATAAAGAACACGCAATTTATAGTGGTTCGGTGTTAACGAGTCTACGTCCACTTTGTTTTCTTTTAATTGATGATTTAAATACAAATACAGCAATGATTCTCTCTCAACTTCACAATTACAATGCATAAACTCGCTCAAATCTCTCAAAAATGGACTTTAAGAGATGACTTTGTTCTGAATATGATTGTAGAATTCGGCTATGGAGGAAGTATGGACTGAGAATTTGCCAAAAGATCCTTTCAAATGCCTCTAGATGGTGTATTTATAGGTGAAAAATATCCTTGAAAGTGGCTCCGGTTCGGAATTGCATGGCATCCATCCCTTGAGAGTCGGGTTCGGAGGCTCCAAGATGGTTACAGTGCATTGATTTAGTAGGAGATCGTGGGAGAAATGGTCAGATCTTGTCCGAGTCTTCAGGGGATATGCGCAGCAACGATCACAGGTTCGAGGGGAAAAAGGGTTCGGATCGGGTCCTCCGATCCGATCCGGTGAAGCATCATGCTATCCCTTGACATTGTTTGTGTACTCCTCCGATCCGATGAAGCCGTTTGTTGTTTAATGCGCTGAAGCATCTCTCCAATCCGATCCGATGAGGTTACTTGATATCCTTTGATAATGCTGACGTATTACCGATCCGATCCGATGTGATTTCTGCATCTCTGATCTCCACTCACTTCCTGCGCTACTTCCCTCCGATCCGAACCGATTGATGACTTTTTCGTTGTTTGCTCTTTGTGTAGCCTAGTTCACAAAGTAGGCTAACATTTTGCCCCCTCGAAGTACACTCTTATCTGAGATAAAGTGTGCTTCGAAGCAGTTTACGAAACATCCTTTGAATTAGAACAGTTGAATGATCACTTCCATCTACTTGTAGTGTCACTTCATGAAGTCGTGACTTTTGCTGCTTATATATATCCATAATTCATATGAATTACTTCCTTCATTTTCGAACAACCCTGAGAGCTTTTATTTAATGTCCAGTGATTCCTCCAGGTAGGCTTTTTCTTTACTTTTTTTTTAAAATTCTCCCTACATGACAAATCTGCGTATATGATCCCCTTCGGTTCGGATCCCGATCCGAACAGATTCCCTTCAGTAGCAAACTCGGATGGGCCTCTCAATACTACTACACCATGGACTAACAGGCCAGAGTTCCTTCATGGGCTCGACTCCTGGTCCGAACGGAGTGAAGTAGGCTAGGAATACGAAGGGCCATCTTAAATCTATATAAGTCCACTACTCTTCTTCTTCCATTTCTCTTCCTTTTATTGTTCTCGTTTTCTGGCTCGTGCACCAAACCCTAGCTCCAAGGAAAAAAAGCTTCGAAATTCTCGTCTTAATCCTCGAATCAAACACATAGGTAGCTTCATAATCTTGAATCCCATCTTCATAATTACTTTTGGCTTAGATTCACGGTTTCCTTGAACGATTCCAGCAAGGTATTCAATGGATCTCGTCGTCATGACCTCCTTCACTCCGCCATCGTGTTAATGGCGTTAAATCTCTCTCGAGGCGACGTTGGAGGGGATTAAGACTCTTCGTTGAGCGTTTGAATGCATCGGTACGCGATTTCAGTTGGGACTTTCAACATAGTTTCAAGCTTAACCCCAAAGAGAAGGGAATAAGGGAGAGGATAAATGCAGGGGATCGGTTCGGGTAACAAGACAGAGACGAGAAAAAGGGAGAGGAGAAGTGCAAGGGACCGGTTCCGATGACAAGACAGAGATGAAAATGGGTTTCAACTGACTGGTTCGGGTCGGTCTTGCAAGCCAAGAGAAGAACAAGATTCACTTGACCGGACCGGATCGGAATGTGAAACAAAGAAGGGGAGAAGCATGGATGTTCAATCGATCCGGACCGTCCAAGTACTCACCTCCGAACCGATCCGACTTTGGTCACTGGGCATCAACTCTTGTCCCAGGCTAGCACAAGGCTTTCTCTCCGATCCGACCCTAGTGCGTGTATCCGAACCGAAAAACAATCCAAGATTGCACATAAGACCTTGCTTAGCTGGTTAAAACAATTCTTAATATAATCTTCAACTTAATGGACAGTTAGGATAGTGCCTTGCGAACATAAACAAATATCAAGAACCGTTCTGAACATTACTGCTTCCTTGTACCTTTACATTATGCTTTCATGTATTTACTTTGCATCTTTGTCACACGTAGCACACGCTTTAGTTCACATACACACACGGGGGACACGGGCAACTTTACTCTAATCCTTGTCATTGTTTCTTCAATAGTCTAGTGATCATGGCCTAGAGACGTTCTTCTAGATTAGCAAAGAAGATGGAAACTGCAAAAACTTCTGAGAAATATACTCTCGATGATGTATCTTCTTCTTCAGACCCTAAATGGGACGACAAGGGCTCATATTATGAAGTAGGAGTGCATAACAGCGAAACGCCTTCTGGCAGCGAAGTTTCTCTGGGCTATGCAGAGGAAGGAGGGATTGGAGATAATCTAGCTCCTGACGAATTTGAGTCTGCCATCATATTGGAATCACCTCAAGATTCTGTTGAATCGACGATTGACAACGACAGACTTGTTCGAATATGCTTAAAGCACGAGACACTGAAAAGGGATACCCTGGTGCCATCGAAAACTGACCGTCCTCACAATCCCCCAGAAGGATTTATGGCTGTTACTCGCTTGATGTGTATGGTTGGGGCTATTCCACCGTTTCCTTCTTTTGTTGTTGACTTCCTGAGATAGCTGCGGATTGCCCCCATGCAATTACACCCCAACTCCTATGCTTACTTATATACCTTATATATAGCATACAGAGAAATTTTAGGTACAGAGCTCACTTTCGACGATGTTCACATTTTTTATAATTTCAAGCATCGGACTCGAGAAACTTGTTCCTTTTCTTACTTCGAATCAGTCCTAAAAAGGAAATTCATTTCAACGCCATTCAGCAGCAAGACTGGCGATTCTAAGCTAGAATGGTTTTATATAAGGCTACAGCCGGGATGTGCCAGGAGATGGAAAAAATCAAGTAAAGCATTGGTCTCCTAGTTCTCAACTTTAAATGTTCAAACCAACACATTAATCAGTTTTCTTCTTGTTTACAATTGATAATCCAAATCAAATATCGGGTCAAGTGTACTTTGATCGGATGCACCAGCTCCTCAATGGCGACCAAAAATTTCTAACCATCGATGAAGTCCTTAAGGATGAATATCTTCATCTTCACGGGTTGCTGTCCATTACCCGTAGCATAGGTCAGGGGTCGGGTCCATATGTATACACCCCCCTAGTGGACGTAATTCCGGAAATGGGCGAGAGCTCGAAAACCCCCACAATGCTACTTCGAACTTCACCTTCTCTATCTTCAACTCAGGACGACGAGCTGGCCAACATGGCCGAAAAGCACCGAGAATGGTACATCGTCCCTGAGGATGCTACCTCTCCTGAAAAGTCAACGTCTTCCAAAGAACTGCCAATAGATGCTTCCCAAGGAGATGCCCCTAGTACCGATGATCCTACATTTCAGGGTTTAGGAGATCTCCCCTTACCTGAAACTATCTACATTTCAGAGGATTTTGGTACAAATCCTTTAGTTGTCACTTCTTCAAAAGAGACCACTCCCGCTATGGCCAAAGAGCCCACTCGCACTAGTCTGGCTTCAGACTCGGGTTTGTCGGGGGGAACACCACTTAGGATGCACTTAACACAATAGCACCACATTTCGCAGCACTTACTTCTTATGAGAATACTGATTCTGAATTCCATTTGCATTGTTGCGCAGGTACAATGTCTCGCCCTCATTATGACATCAGGAAAATTCATCGCAGCATGATTATGCCCCCTTCTGATGTTGAGCATGATCACCTCGAAGGCCGGGGTAGAGAGGATAGAAGGCCTCGTGACTCTTATCAGTCGTAGACCTCGTGCTCTCGCTCCCCCATTCGGTCGGATCCAGAACGATACAAAAGCTACCAAGGTCGTCGAGGAGAAGACACGTCGCAGTCAAAAGATCAAACCTCTCCTCAAGAAAAATGCAGTAGGGAAAGGATCCCGCCGAAAGATACCGACTCACGAGGCAAGCATAAGGTTTCTGATAAGCGGCCTAGGATGGGTGATACGGCCATCATGCCCGCTCATCATTAGGATACTGAGCTAACATATCGTGCACCTCCACCATTGGATGCTGAAGCTAAAGTTAAATGGGCATATTTGGAGAAATAATTCCCTGAACACTATTTTGAAAACCTGACTTTCTTACCTGCTCTCGAGCCTATTTCCTCGAGGTGGGCAGACGAGGCCAAAGCGAAGATTGACGCAGTCGAAAAACAATATCCGAAGATGTTCAAGTATTCACGTAACCTCTCCAGAATCATCCGAACTCTAATTACGGATACTGAGTTGATGAAAAATACTGCAGCAGCTGACGCAAAAGCCTTGAAAATTTTGAGGAAAGACCTTAAGGATACACAAGCCCAATTTGTCGTTGCTCAACGGGATGCTACCAACTTCAAGCAGCAATTTGGAGAGCTACAAAAACGTTATCATGACTTGCTCGAGTCTCATAGTTAAGAGCGCTTGGAGCTGATAAAGCAAGCAGAAGATGCTAAATCGGATAACGCCAAAATGCAACTTGCTTACACTGCTCTTGATCAAGAAAAAGGCCGAGTTAGCAAGGAAGAACGCTGAATTGGAAAAACGTAACGCTGACTTGGCTTCCAAGTTGATGGACGCTGAGAATAGGGCTGTCCTAGCGGAGGGTAATGTTGAAAGTGTTATTAAATCCGCCGAAGAGACTCGCAAGCAGCTGTCAGAGGCCGAGGAGGAAGTGCATGGTTTTGGTGAATTAATGAACGAATTCTTTGCACATATAATCCGTCGCCGAAACATCTCTTGGATTGAAGATTATCCAACTACCTTAGTTCACGTATGGAGTCGAATCATTGAATGGGAGAAAGAGGAACTCAAGGTAGACTCCGTCGACAAGGATAAGCTTATGGAAAAATATCTAAGAGATGATGAACCAGCACGCCTGGCTGAGGGACGCCGCCTCATCGCTACTACTATGGAGGAAGAGAAGCGGAAGGCTAAACAAAAGAATATCTCTTAGGCTGGTTCTTCTTCCACTGCCGCTGAAACTTCTGAAGTAGAGGGATATGACCCCGAAAACCCAGGGATCCCTCAGGCATCTCTTTTATCCCCTATACCCGAGACGGCGTCGGAGACGGCAGTTACTCTAGTTGAGAAATCATCAGAAGGTATTTCTACCTTTTCACCTCAATTCGTCAAGGCCGTCTCCACTTTTCATCACATAATCGGACAATCGATGGAGGACCCTTTATTTTCTCCTAAGTTGATAACTGTTGCTTCTCATTCTGTAGGTGTTGAACCGACCGAGAAGGTTGGTGGGCCTCTGGAAACCAGCACTGGAGCAAAATCCGCGGAGAAGGCTCAAGGAGAAAAGGATAAGGCTGCCACTATTGATTCAGGAGAGGGAGCTGAACTGTCTAAGGACGATGAGATGATAGACGCCTTGAAGGACAATGGCGGCAACGAGGGACATGAGGAAGACCCTAAGGTGGCTATAGTTGGCGAGTCAAAAAGCACTGATGACATCACTTTGGCTGCATTGAAAGCCGAACAAGACAAACGTATGCAGCTTAAAGTTGAAGTCCTGGACCCCAAAAGCCTTAAGCCTCTTGCAGTGGTGGATGCTGGATCAAGGTTAGTTGTTAAGCTTTCAACTAGGTCTATTACAGAAGAGCTTGCTAAAAAGTCTTCTCTTGATTCCAGTGTTCCGACTCCCGGGAAAAAATCAACCGATTCCAGCACTTCGGTCACAGGGAGGAAAAAGCCAAAGCGCATTTTGACTGATGCTGAAAGAGAGGCGAAGGATGCTCAGAAGGCTGCTAAAAAATCCAAGTCCGCTCCAAAGCCTAAGTTATGAAGTGCTTTGTTTTATTTTAGCATTTAATTGGCCTGCAATTGTTGCAGCGAGTGTGGCCCTCGCTTCTTCTTTTTTGCTTGTTTTCCTTGTACAAACTCACACGTTTGTAAATAAAAATAATTTATTTCCTGCAATGCCTGATAGTCGTTAGTTCAGTACATAAATGAAAATACACAAGTATGTCAAATTAAAGTCATATAATGAAGTCATTGTGGAGGGGAATATGTGTGCACATGTATGCCCCCAGTCAATCTTGAATAACTGAGCAAGAACTACTCAAGATTAAATTAAATTAAGAAGTCCAAATGTCCCCAATTCTCTGACGGGACCATATTCCTTTCGTCATTGATGCCTGTTCTTTCCGGCATCTTTATACTCTCCTGTCTCATAACCAGGTTAGAGTTTCGTTGAGGCGGTCTCTCATTTGGGTGCAACTTCACGCCTCAGAGGACGTCATCTTCCCATCCTTTATACTCTCTCTCGATTCTTGAGAGTTAGAGTTAAGAATGTCGTCTTCCCATTCTTCTATGTCTTATCGTACAAATAGTCGTTCTGTTTGTTCCTGCATATAAATCATCTCCAACTTTCCAAATTTAGTTTAACATTTCGTGTTTTACGGTCATGATAGAATAATTGTTGAAGATATAAATAATGCAGGAAAGTAAATGACACACGATATTTTTATAGTGGTTCGGCTAAGTCGTAGCCTACATCCACTTTATAGTCCTTTGTTCACATAAACAGACTTTTTAAGGAAAGTCGTGCCTTTTTACATAGCTTATGAAAACAAAAGAAATGACATTTCATATTTAGCTTAGATATCTTCGTAGGTGCTGAGCGTTCCAAGCTATGGGAATCTCTTCACTGTCCACGGTCGTTAGCTTGAATGCTCCTATATCAAGCTTCCGTTGGATGGTGAATGGACCTTCACATTTTGGACCCAGTTGGGTCGACGGCGGGAAGACTCGCTTCTGTACTAGGTCTCCTGATTCAAAGGTTTTGAAGCGAACTTTTTGGTCATAATAGCGTGCTACTTGATGTCAATGTCTTGAGGCACGCAAGTCGGCTTCATCTCTTTTTTTCTTGAATCATATCAAGAGATTCTAGGAGGAGTGCTTTATTCGTCATCGGGTCATAGTACGCAACTCGATGTGAAGGGACTTCTAATTCTACCGGGATCACTGCTTCTGACCCAAAGGAAAGTGAATAGGGAGTATGGCCGGTAGCCGTCTTAAAGGTTGTCCTGTAGGCCCACAGAGCTAATGGAAACTCGTCTACCCATCTAGCTTTGGCCCGCTCCAACAGCTTCTTCAAAATTGATTTAATGACTTTGTTTATGGCTTCGACCTGGCCATTTGATTACGGGTGAGCTACTGCAGTATATCGTTTATCAATGTTGTATTTCTGGCAAAAATTTCTGAACTCAATGCCATCAAACTGCGTCCCATTATCAGTTATGATGGTCTTCGGTATCCCAAATCGACAAATAATGTTTCTCACCACAAAACTGATCACTTTCCTTGCCGTGATGGTTGTTAGGGGTTCAGCTTCCACCCACTTTGTGAAGTAATCCACGGCAACGATCGCATACTTAGCTCCTCCTCTGACAATAGGTAGCACTCCAATAATGTCAATCCCCCACATGGCAAACGGCCACGGACTTACCATCGACTTGAGCTGAGTCGGAGGCGCTCTGGGAACTTTGGAATATCTTTGACATCTATCGCAGCGTCATGAATAGTCAGCCGCGTCTTTATTCACGTAGGCCAAAAATATCCGTACCGTAATATTTTCTTTGCCAGGGTCTAACCGCCAGTGTGATCTCCACACTGACCTTCATGCACTTCTCGCAGTACACATTTGATGTCGTCGTGTGCGATACACCGTAATAAGGGCATTGAAAACCCTTGACGATAAAGGACGTCGTCCTGTAACGCGTATCTTGTAGCCTTGCGTAATACAGCTCGTCTTTCGCTCTTTTTTAATGGGAGGGTTCCGTCCTTGAGAAAATTCTTAATTGATGTCATCCAGGATTCTCTTTCTGGTTCGACTTCTAAAGCTAGCTCTGCTTCCATTAGGTCGAAGCTTGGCGATTCCAACACCTCGATCGGGACCGTTTCTGTTTCTATAGGATTATCAGAACTTGCTAGTTTCACCAGTCAATCTGCTTTCTGATTTTCCGTTCCTAGAATGTGTGTTATGCTATAATGCTCCAAGCCTTCCAATAACTCCTTTACCTTTTTAAGATAAGCACTAAGTCGAGGTCCTTTAGCAGCAAATTCTTCCCGAACTTGACATACAACTATTTTGGAATCGCAATATATGTCTAGTGTCTTCACTCCCAAATCTTTGGCGAGTTTCAGCCCGACAATCAGGGCTTCATACTCAGAATCATTGTTAGTAGCAGTAAATTCCAACCGTAATGCACAATAAATAGACCGTCCTTCAGGAGTTATTAAAACAACTCCACTGCCGGACATTCTATCGTTCTTGGCTCCGTCTGTATATAATCTCCATGGACTGAGCTCCAACTCTTGATCCAAAGTAACTATCTTATCACCCACCGTTTCTTCTTCATGAATTGTAAATTTAGCTATGAAGACAGCCAAGGCCTGCCCCTTTATTGATCTTCGTGGCTGAAAGTTCAGATCAAACTGACTCAGCTCGATATTCCATTTGAGTAATCGCCCCGATGCTTCGGGTTTCTGCAGCACTTGTCTCAAAGGTTGATCAATATATACAATTATCAGGTGTTCCTGGAAGTAATGGCGGAGTTTACGGGAGGCAATCAGGAGGCTATAAGAAAACTTCTCAATCTTCGGATAGTTGCATTCTGCAGCAGCTAGTATTTTACTTACGTAGTACACAGGTTTATGGACTTTATCCTCTTCACGTACCAATGCTGTGTTGACGGCGTAAGACGATACTGCCAAGCAGACGAATAAATCCTCGTGTTCCACAGGCTTTGATAATATAGGAGACTTTTCTAAAAATTCTGACAAATTCTGGAATGCCTCTACACAGTCGGGAGTCCACTCAAAATTTCGCTTTCCCCGTTTTATGAGATCGAAGAAAGGTATACACTTGTCTGTTGCCTTGAAGATGAACCTGCCTAGTGCTGCAACCTTGCCAGCTAAGCTTTGAACATCCTTAATGTTACGTGGCTCCTCTATGTTCCTGATTGCTGCTATTTGGTCCGGATTGATTTCAATTCCTCTGGAACTCACGATAAAGCTGAGGAACTTGCCTGATGCCACACCAAAAGAACATTTCAAGGGGTTCAACTTCATCCCGTACTTTCGTAGTATGCCGAACATTTCTGCCAAGTCCTTCGTATGATCGGGAGATTGCTTGGACTTCACAAGCATATCATCCACATACACTTCCATGGTTTTCTCGATTTGATTGTAAAACATGCGGTTGACCAGGTGCTGATACGTGGCTCCCACATTTTTCAGCCCAAATGGCATTACCAGTAACAATACAATCCCAAGTCTATGATAAAGCTTGTATGCTCTTGATCTGGTATGTGCATGGGAATTGGATTGTACCCAGAATAGGCGTCCATAAAGGATAAGAGTTCATGCCCGGCAGTTGAATCTACTAGTTGATCAATTCTGGGAAGAGGAAAGCTATCCTACGGGCAAGCCTTGTTTAAATCAGAAAAGTCGATGCACGTTCTCCACTTCCCATTTGACTTTTTGACCAGGACAAGATTCGATATCCAGCCGGGATATTTTGAATCCTTAATGAATCCATTACCTTTCAATTTTTCTACTTCTTCTTTCAAAGCTGCTGACCGCTCTGGGCCTAACATCCGTCTCTTTTGCTTGACTGGTTGTGCTTTGGATTGATACACAAGGAGTGGGTCATGATGGTATAAGGCGAAATCCCACCAATGTCAGCGTGAGTCCAGGCAAACACATCTAGATTTTCCTTCAAGAAATAAGCCAATTCCCTTGCTCTAACTGGATCTAGTTGCGAGCCGATCTTCAGTACATTTGTTGGATCAGTTTCATCAATAGATATGTCGATTGTTATTCTATTAGGAGTTGCCTTCATGTCCCCAGGTTCTCTATCCTCTCTGGGATCCATATCCTCGAGCATGTCTGAGGGTGACTCTCTTGGGGCAGGACCCCTTAGTTGCTACGCTAAGGCCCCTTTTGGAGAGGCGGAATCGTCTTTAGTATCTATATTCAGCCCCTTCATTAGCATCTTTAACTCTGCCACGTAACAAGCTCGTCCCGTAGCTTAGTCGCCTCTCATCGTCCCAACTCCCGAGTCATTCGGGAATTTTAGCAGCAAACACCAAGACGCAATACATGCCCTAAATTCGGCAAGGGCTGGTCGGCCTAGGAAGGCATTGTAAGGAGACTCAAAATCCAGAACTACAAACGGCAGGATCCTTACTCTCTGGCGATCCCCCTGCCCTAGTGTGACTTGTAAATCCACAAAACCCATTGGAGCTGTGGATACTCCGTTAAAACCACGTATCCATCCTTGACATGGATTCAAGTCTTTTGCTGCGAGCCTCATTTGTTCGAAGGCTTTCTTGAAGAGGATATTGACCAAGATTCCGTTGTCCACTAACACCTTATGGACCAGAGCAGGGCCAATTGTCGTGGTTATCACTAGCGGATCATCGGTTGGGGATTGAACTCCAAACTCGTCTCTATTGCGGAATACGACATCATCAGACATCGTTTTTTGCTGTTTTATTGGAGTGACGTCTTCAAGGCTGCTGCATTCTCCTACTTCATAATGCTTGGCGGCGTTGACGTACTAGTCCAATGCTTTAAAACTATGACCAATCAAGTGAGGCCCGCCTATAATGGAGTTAACGACGATCCTCTTACCTTTTTGCTGAGCCGTGGGTTTTGAAGCAAGCTGTTCTTGGTTCGGGGCTTGTCCCCCTGTCCCTTGGGGTGGCTTTTTACTCATCCAACTTTCCTTCTTGCAGCAATTTTTCCACGATATCCCTCAAATGACGACACTCATTGGTGAAATGACCGTGTGTACCATGAAACAAGCAAAACTTTCCTGTTTCAATCTCCTTCTCAGTAGAATCTTTGGGTGGTGGTTTTTTGTAAATGTTCTCCAATGTATCATTTAACGGCATGTAATTTTCAAAACTCTAGAATCTAGGTCTTTTATTAGAGCTATTCCCACGGTTTCTGTTCCTTCTATTGCTATTCCCATTTCTATTGCTATTGCCACCACTCTGGTTGCCCACATTTACTTCCACTTTTCCTGAAATGTCACCAGACTGTTTCACGGCGACATTGCTATGGACACCTTCCTTCATGGCCCTTTTGGACTTTCTCTTCCGATTTGCCTTAGCTTCTTCTTGCCTTAAATGGACATTATCCTTTTCATAGAATAATTCTCTTGTAGGAGGTGGTTTTCCAGCCACGTAATCCCCGAACTCTGTGTCGAGATCTACTCCTTCTATCAAGGCCATCAGAATAGTAGGCTCATGGGGATCGGTGACTTCGGTGACGGCCAGGTTGAAGCGATCCAAATATGACTTCAAAGATTCTCCTGGGCCTTGTTTAATTCGTGACAATTCTATGACCGTCTTGGACTTTTGGGAATGGAGTCGGAACTGATTCATGAAACGCACACTCAATTCTGTGAAATTTGACACTGACCGAGGAGGAAGCCGAGTGAACCACATTAACGCTACATCTTCAAGATAAATGGGAAAAGCTTTGCATTTTATGGCATCTGGAGCTGCTGCCGCGTTCATGAACCATGCATATCTCATCAGATGCTGCCCTGGGTCTGTTCTTCCTGAATATCGATCCATCTAAGGAAAGTTGAATCGTCGGGGGAACTGGAAATTCAGGATGTCATCTGTGAAAGGGGTATGACTTCGCTCGATGCCCCAATCTTCATTAGTATACAGCCGGCTTTCAGACATAATCTGGCGCACCATTGCCCATACATCGACGTTGGTTAATGTCTGCACTGGCTCTCTAGATCTGATGTTTGGATTACCCCTGGGTTCCTGATCAGGGAATAACCTTCTGTTTCTGGCGGCAGCTGCTCTACGTTGCTCTCTGCGCTCCCGATTGGCCTCTAGAGGTAGAGGTTGGAGAAGTTGTTGCTGCGTGGGGTTAGTAATATTAGGATCCCTGGGTAAGACGTGGGATCCGCGCATAGGTAGTAACATAGGCTGTTGCAGACTTGGGTTATCAGGGCCCAATACACGAGCAGCATCTTCTTGGGATCCTATGATCTGAAAGTCAATTGATCTAGGTTCTGAGGTCATTCAAGCGGCCTTCTCTCGCGAGGACGTTCCTCCTCCTAAGAAGACGAATCGTCCGTAGGAATGCGGCGCGGTGGGGAAGGAGTTCTCTGCCTCCGGAGCTCTTGTAATTCTCTACCCATGGTGATCATGTTTTCCTGCATGCGAAGGTTGTCACGCCTTTGGGCTTCCAATGCTTCCTTAGTTCTCTGAAGCATGTCAAGAAAACGTTAAAAATCTCCCTGAGTAATCGGTGCAGAAGGATCAGGCTGAACATTAGTCATCGTGGCTGGAATCGGAGCGTTGGAGGGAGCTCGAGTAGAAGTTCCAGCCTCACTCTGGTTCAGATCGGATCGGTTCACAGCTGCCTGGTCAGTGCGGTTCGGATGGAGAGAGTGAAAGACCCCCACATCATCGGTCCGGATCGGATTACCACCACGGATCGGCTCATCGGTTCGGATCGGTGTTAACATGATCTGGTTCGTTTCCTCCTGATTAGACTTATCAACTCCAGAGCTTTGAGCGCGTGACCTTGTTAACACGATAGCTTGCTGATCTTCTCTGGGTTCATTTCCCCTTGCACCTTACACTTCCTTTCCTTTGGTCTTAGCCATAACACTTGATTCTTCATCGGTTAGTCAACAAATACTGAAAGATGTCCGAGAGAAGGGATTACTTCTTTGAACTTTAAGGTCGAAATAGTAGAATGATAATCCCGAAAAAACTGAGAATTCGGAAAGCTCTGAGTGAAAGCACCAAAATGTTAGACCAAAAATTGGCTCTAACACGCAAATTAGATATGAATTCAATGAAATAGGATCAAAAAGCAATAAAGAACACGAAATTTATAGTGGTTCGGCGTTAACGAGCCTACGTCCACTTTGTTTTCTTTTAATTGATGATTTGAATACAAATACAGCAATGATTCTCACTCAACTTCACAATTACAATGCATAAACTCGCTCAAATCTCTCAAAAATGGACTTTAAGAGATGACTTTGTTCTGAATATGATTGTAGAATTCGGCTATGGAGGAAGTATGGACTGAGAATTTGCCAAAAGATCCTTTCAAATGCCTCTAAATTGTGTATTTATAGGTGAAAAATCTCCTTGAAGTGGCTCCGGTTCGGAATTGCGTGGCATCCATCCCTTGAGAGTCGGGTTCGGAGGCTCCAAGATGGTTACAGCATATTGATTTAGTACGAGATTGTGGGAGAAATGGTCAGATCTTGTCCGAGTCTTCAAGGGATATGCGCAACAAAGATCACAGGTTCGAGGGGCAAAAGGGGTTCGGATCGGGTCCTCCGATCCGATCCGGTGAAGCAGCATGCTATCCCTTGACATTGTTTGTGTACTCCTCCGATCCGATGAAGTCGTTTGTTGTTTAATGCGCTGACGCATCTCTCCGATCCGATCCGATCCGATGAGGTTACTTGATATCCTTTGATAATGCTGACGTATTACAGATCCGATCTGATGTGATTTCTGCATCTCTGATCTCCACTCACTTCCTGCGCTACTTCCCTCCGATCCGAACCGATTGATGACTTTTTCGTTGTTTGCTCTTTGTGTAGCCTAGTTCACAAAGTAGGCTAACAATATATAAGACTATTAAACTTTTATTACGTTAAAATTTTGATAAGGGTAAAAAGAAAGTATTTTGCTGTTAATTCTAACTTCATTGATACTTTTATAAATGTTTTGAAAAAATTTCTTCTTCCGTTACAGGTCATATATGATTTAATATAGTGTTCCTTAGTGGTGGTAGTGATTAGAGCGTAAATGCTGTAATAAGCAAGTATTTTCTAACAAAAATTTAATATGCTGCTTTATTAGGTGCATATGATCTCTGTCGAATCCTACTTACAGAAATGCTACAGACAGTCACCCTCAAGCGACTGCCTTATTTACTCGTGCAAGCAACCAATGATGCAACAACCCTTTTCATTTTTAATTGTATTTCCAATAGAATGTGGGATCCTTTGCTGCTGCAGCAACCAATGATGCAGCGAATAATATTTTCAGTCGCTTAGGCGCGACTGTCAATAGTATTCCTCTCCCACTTATGGTCTTCTAAAGCTGAGTATAAGTTCATAAACAGCAGGGAAATTCACGGGTGTAGGCCAGTTTATATACAAACAATAACACATTAATCCCCCGTGTTCCAAGTTGCTTCGGCACGACAGTCACTGTATATGTGTTATCTGATTTTACTTGTTTTTCATTAGTGCAGATCCTACAATCTTACAGAGTCTTTTTAAGGCCAAAATTGTAGGCCTAGTTTGGACATCACTGGCCAACTTTTTTGGCCTCTTTTTCTGTATATATGGTCTTATTAAGGCAAATTATGTTGTAATCTCATAATTAATCTTTGAAATTTTGTTTTGTTGTCATTAGTTTTCCATTTTTCGGTAAATTAATAACTTTGATAGTAATAATGAAGATAGCAACAGCCACGTGGATCCTACAAACTAATATACATTAATTCTGCTTGATAACTCATCAAAACGATGTCATATCATATTAGAAAAATGATATTACATTTTATTACCAGAATAGTATAAATTAATTTCCACTTGCATTGCTAAAGATTCATTTCACTAATCAGGAGAGCGTATAATGCTTCAATCAGATAGAGTGCAGCTTAATTAATTTGGACCCATCTATTTGCACCTTCCATTATAACAATAAAATTTTAGTTTCAATTTTACCCTCAAACAAATTATTAAAATTATCTCCAATGTGTCTTTTCATTTGCCACGTTTAACTACTTTATGGATGAATCATTGAAACCTTCTTTCTTTCTTTTTTTATTTTTTTTATTTTCAGGTGAGACCTAAGACTTTATAGTAAATCGGGCATAAACTCTACCAACAATGCTGAAGGCCAAGTCTAAAAAAAAGACATTGTATAATGCAAATGCGGAAGCTACAAAAAAAACTGATTATTGAAAACATATACTATTATTTGGAATAATGATATTCTAAAAATAGCCAAAAATAAGCAAGTTTGGAACACTTATATTCTAAAAAACAACGGAAGAAAGATGTCAAATTTATACATCCACGATCCCTCCTTCTCATCCATTATCCGTTCTGCTTTCAGTTCATCATATCTGTTATCCTTCAAACATTTACATATTTCGAAATTAACGCTGAAAACGCAAAACGTAAAATAAACCAAACACTACAAACTTTTCAATGCCTCTGGTGCATACCTGTCAAACCTCTCAGCAATCACATTGCAAACTGATGAATTGAGACCATAAGCAAATCCATTAGCCCAGCAAAGCAAACATCAGCAAATGACAATAGAAAGATTTTATGCCCAGGATTAATAAAGTCATGCATGCGACTGATTGTCACTAACATGCCTCTTGCCATCATTGTTGTACAGTATGCTTTGTTTCTGTCCAACACAGCACTTCGCAGTCATGGCAAGAGAGGTTGCCCAGACGTAGAAGTGAAAAACGGAACTAATTTCTTCTACACCTTATTTGTGTTTAACAACTGTTCGATGAAGTTAAATGCAATTGTGGTAGTCCAAAGAAAAGAAATATGGTAGTCTTCGGCTTGGTAGAAGAGTTCATTTGACGGACCCCGAACTATGCTGAAGAAGCAGCAAACATATCTAATAGTGGAGATCAATTGTTTTGTCCCCATTCCCAATGTCCCCCGTGTCCCCTCCAATCAGATTCCCTGATTTTTGCTGTTTTGCACTTAAACCCCTGAATTGTTGGGGGACTTAAATGTAAAACAGCGGAAATCATGGGATCTGATTAGAGAGACACGGGGGGGACAACGGGAATGGAGACAAAAGAATTGAGCCCCTGATAGTGCGAGGAAGGTGCGAGGAAGAAGACAATAAAAGTGATTGGATTTTAAATGAATTTGATTTAGTAAATAAATAAAAGTGATTTAATACTAAATATCATTTAAAATATACTGAAATAACACGTAAACTATTATGAACTGATCAGTAATGATCTGTAAATGCAATAAATACTCAATTGATTGCTTGGTTATTTGATTGATAAAATTAGTCGTGCTTAATCATGTAAATCGTAAATTTTATATTGTATTGACATCTATTAGTGGGAATAAACACCGTTCTGCTATACAATTGGATTGACTGAATTGTTTAAA
Source organism: Allium sativum (assembly GCA_030737875.1). Classification (NCBI taxonomy): domain Eukaryota; kingdom Viridiplantae; phylum Streptophyta; class Magnoliopsida; order Asparagales; family Amaryllidaceae; genus Allium; species Allium sativum. The sequence goes on from CM060910.1 coordinate 105,548,325, forward strand.
CATCCTATTAGTAGAAATAAACACCTTTCTTCTATTATATCAGTTTTACATATTTTATCAGTTAATATATGTTGTTCAAATATTATCAGTTCATAATATCGAATTGTATTTTTGTGATTGTTTGTGCAAATTGGGATAACAACTTGACTGTCATCTTGTATAAGAGCTGCTATATACCGTTGGAATTGCTAAATTATAATTTTTGTAAAGTAACCCGGAAATGAACTTGAGTCTTGATAATTGGACATAAATTATTTTAAGAAACAATTAAACAGGTTATTTTAAATAAACTATTATTTTATTAATTTATTTAAAGGGAAGATCAATTAAAATCAGTTAATTGGGTTGTTTAGGGTTGAATTAAATCAACCGTTTAAATGGGTATTGATTATTAAATTATCTTTTTCAACTAATTTAATAGAAGAGGTTTTAATAAAATATTGTTTAAAAACTTTATAAGGTTTAAATTAATAGATTGGGTAGGTCAATGGTGGAGTTAAATAGTAATTTAAAATTGGATAAATTATCCCAAAAGGGTGTTTTTAACTTAATTAATCTTTTAATTAAGTTTTAAAGATAAATTTAGTCATAAAGGAAAAAGGAAAACAAGTCGATCATTTGGATTAAATTCCTCGATTTAATATTTAAGTTAACTAAACTTGATAAGCTGTTCAAACAACAATGTTGTTTGAAATGGTTTAAGATTTGGTAGTCAAATGGATTTACAAGATTTGGCTTGTCGAATATTTTGGATATCCGACTTCTACGAATCTTAACGATAAGAATGATTTCGACTCAAGGTCTGAGAGGTAATTAAAATACCCCAACTTGAACGATTTCACTATTATCTAGTAGATAGTATTGGTTCGTATTCGAAATAAGTATTAGAGTTAAATAACGTTTCCAGCTATGAATCAGATATCCAAGAGTGAGGTTATCACGTAAGATTGATAATAAGAATTTATAAATTAAGTAATACTTATGGTTCCAAAAAAATATAAACAAAGTTAATATTTGTATTTAAATGATTTACGATTTATTTAAATATGACTTAGTAGACCCAATGCAAATAAATCTATTTATTTTATTGTATAATTGAGAGTTAAATAACCAAATATCAAATGTATACTTTTACCCTATCGCTAACGTTTTTCGAAGGGTCCGAAAACTTATATATACATTACGGTTCATAAATTTTATTAAAGATCATTGAAGACGAGTTATACAAGGGTTTTTCTATCCATCCTAGGTAGAAATTTCGTAAGATGGATTTTCAGGATAGCGCCTTTGGTTTGTCTAGTCCCAAAACAACTTGTATGGATGAATGTTTGATAGAGTATGCCTAATGAATTGCATACGTTGATCTCTTCTAACATATTTATGTTTCTTGGCAAAGGAATTTGTTTCTCTTAGCTTTATACCCATGGTATTTTTAGGGAAATCAATTTGTGATTTGGCGGGTTTGATGATGTCACATTTAAAGTAAATGAAGACGTGTTATATCTAAAGGTTTGTTCAGCCTCAAGTCTCACAATCGGGAAACGAAAAAAAATCGGCAGGCAGCATGACTAAGCGGGTCGCTCCCAATTAGTGTGTATTGTCACCATCTAAAGAAAATTCATTATTTTCTCTTCTTTCCATTTTTGTATCTTCCGGGAATGGTTCTGTTGCTAGCAATTGCAAAGTGACAATATATTTGATACACTCAAGAGAAATGAGTGGTTGGTTATGTGAGGCCGGGATACAAGATGTTCTTATTGAATCCAGTGTATTGCCCTCTAGAGATACACTATCGGAAGGTGGTTTCATACCTTGTCATTGTTGGAAATCCATTATCCATAAGCGCTCGCGGTTTTAATTGTATACTATATATGTAAAGCGTGAGATGCAAGCGTTCTACTAAATTGCTATTTATTTGATTTAGACACTATTATAATATTAGATGAGTTTGATATAAAGATGTTTTGGGTTATCGTAAGGAAAAAACCATCCATGTTTATCTGTGGATCGGTCTTACAATTATTTATTCCTTCAAAACGTTTTTGAATGTTAAACCAAGATATTTTTGGATTCTTATATGGGAAAAACTCATTCCGTTTCTACGGTGTGGTCTTGCGAGTTATCTTTTTTTACCAAGCTGGTTTTAAAATCATTTACTCACACCAGTCCCATAACCGAGTCATAGCTTATTTTTCTATGTTTTCCCTAAACTCTTGGGTGCCCAAATTTGTACAGATAGTCTAATAGTTCAGGATTTTACATATTTTTCTACAGGATCTTAGATCAGGAGGCTTTAGCGTTAGATATTTATAGTTTATTCGGATGTGTTGTATATATGATGTACTCTGATGATGCATGTAATTAAAAATACAGTTTTGTAAATATGTATATAGTGTCATGTTTGATGTAAATATACTATCGGCATCAACCTGAACACCTTGGTGCCGACACTGAAGCCAAGAAGACAATACCAAATCCAGTGGCAAAAAGACAATACAAGAAGCCAATACCGAAGCTGAAGACAATACCTAAGGCAACACCAAAAAAATCATACAAGAAGCAGATATTAGAGCCGATTCCGAAAACAATATCGAAGCCGATACCGAAGCCAAGGAGAAAATACAAGAAGACAATACCAAGAAGTAATAAAGTCAATACCAGGAGGCGATACCGATACCAAGAAGCGATGAAGGCGATACTGGGAGGCGATACCAAGAAAAAAAATGCGAGTGGCACAGACGTAATATTGTTTTCTTTTCCTTGTAACCGAACTATATATATATAGGGCATTGTACTGTTGATATATATGTAGTTAAAGCCCCGCAAAATCCGCTTTATTGCCCGTAGCGCTCTTTAGTCGCTGCGCTATTTCAATTTAGCATTGATGAACAGTACCTCCGCTTAAAGCCCCGCTATTTTCCGCTTCATCCGCAAAAATAACGATATTCCTCATTCGCTTTAGCAATATTAATATACAAAGGATGATTTGACCAATTCTATTTTAAAATAAATCAAAAAAGTTAGGTAAAGAGCTAATTTTAAGTCATAAGTGCCTTATATAAGATAGAAATCTGTAGTAATCCTCGATTCTAACGTGCATAACCATGATATTCATTGATTTTATTACATAATATTAATTACTATTCATTTATTGTACACAAATGATGCAAGCATGATGATTAATTAATTTTAATTATATAGTTGTACATCTAATTAACATTTTGCACCTCTACTATATCCCCACTATTTCCCTGCTTTATCCCCGCTACCGCTTTTTACAACTCTACCGCTATAGAACGATTAAGCGCTTTAACTGCATAGGCTGATATGAGAGTAATAAGAAAGTTTTGTCTTCTCTAATACATTTAATTTCTTCTTAGTTTATACCGATTCACTACGCCATAGATTGTGTACTACAACAAAAATTCAAGGTGTTGCCAGCTAAAATGTAACACCCCATAATTTCAATATTAATGTTCACAAATTAAAGAATATCTAATCTCAGATATGAGAATTAAGGGAAACAGTTTGCGTCATTGTGTTCGTCTCAGAATTCTGGTTGAGATAGAGTCCGAGATTGCGTGAATTGGACTTCGTATGAAGAAGTTATGGCGATCGGAAGTTTCAGAAAAATTTAAACAGATTTCAAAAATTTGAATTTCAGAGTCAGATTGGGCTAGGCGGGAAATTACCCGCCAGGGCCAAGTCGACCAGGGGGGCGACCTACCCACACAGGTCGACCAGGGGGTCGACCTGCCCCCCGGGCAGATTTGTTTGATGACCTTTTAATGACTGTATGCTGAGTCATTAGGGTTTCTGATCTAGTCTGAATGGCTGGGGTTAATTCTGGGTTGATCGGGCGGCCCAAATTAATCCTAAACTCTATAAAAACACATGTAGACTCAAACCCTAAAATCAAATAAACATTAGAATCATGGCCTCCATGCCATCACCTTGCAACCTAGAATAGCCGCCACCAATTAGAGAGGAAGAAAAGCTAATCAATTCAATTCTAATCTAAACCGCAACAAATTGTCTTCTTCAAAGGGAAGCTAAATCAATTTCAGAACTCAGATTTCAGAACTCAAAACCTTCTTTGAGTTGTGAGTTTGATTTCTTTAATAAGATAATTAACAATTTAATTGGATTGAGCTATGATTTGGATTATATGGTTATGTTGTGAATCATTGACCGTATGTTATTATCTATGTTGTAAATTCTATGATGTTATCATCTATGTTGTAAAGTTTTGATGTTATCATCTATGTTGTAATTCTATGATTGGCTTATGTATAATCAATTCATAATGATGTTTCATATGCTAGTTTGGTTATGTTGTTGGAACTAATTCATATGATAAATCATATGTACGTATGCGAGTTTAGATGTTAATTTAGATATGAATCATATGCAACCTTACATGTTTCATGACCTCTATTTTATGTGTAAATTGGATCTAAAGTTAGGCTATGACATGTGAGAGTTATATGCAAAATTCTATATGCAAGTTTACATGTTTAGATGTAAGTTTACACCATCACTTATGTTGCACAAATCACATATGCAAGTGTGTGTGTGTGTGTGTGTGTGTGTGTATATATTTGGAGTATGAATCATGTAATGTAAGTTTGTGTTTATTGCCTATGCAAGTTTACACCTTATGATTAGATCTATGACATACATGGTTTATGCAAGTTTATGACTATTGCCTATGCAAGTTTACACCTTTAGATTTAGATCTATGACATATATAGTTTTATGCAAGTTCGTGACTTTGGCCTATGCAAGTTTTAGATGAAGAACCTCATTCACACATGCAAATTCACCCCTTATGTTTAGATCTAGTTTAATTTCTATGTGTGTTGTGATGTTTTCTCTTTATTCCATAAGTTAGACTATTCGAGTCTAACGTACATTTTACGTTAAACGAAAGAACGTACAACATGGGGCAATGGGATAATATTAAAAGATTTAATATTGAGAATTGGCATAAATGCCTTAAATGGCATAGAATGAATTCATGATGATAATTGGTATAATTTTGCATACCATAAATAGATGGACATAATTGAGCCAATTATGGACATAGTTAAATTTGGAAATGATTGATAATTTGAATAGGGAAATTAATTCAAATTGGGGGATAATTAATTATGTGTAATTAATCGCCTAAGACACGAGGTTAGGCTCTTTTGTGGTGTAAGACTGCGGACCCGCTCGGCAAATCCAGTTGCCACAAATGCCAGTCTAATGTGGGAGGTCTTAGGCATAAATTAAATGCGTAACAGTTGTAAAGGCACGAGATTATGCTCGTTTGTGGTGTAAAACTGCCCGGACCCGCCCGGCAAATCTAGCTGCAACAAATGCCAGTCTAATGTAGGAGGTCTTTACAAGGTTACGGTGTTAATGAATTAAGAAACACTTAACCCGATAAACAAGTGGTGGGACATGGGGGTTAAGTGGGTGCCTTGGGTGGCTTATGAAACACAATTAGAAACACTTAACCAAAAATAAGTCATGTAAGTGAATATGAATAAGAAGAGGGTTAAGTGGGATGTACTAGAGGGGACCAAGCTTAGGTGGATAGCTTGTGTCAAGTAATGGGGGCCCGTTTCAACCAGTAACCCATAAGTATCTTTGTGGGCTCGACCCAAGTCGAGGACGAGCCACGCATACTGGACTCGACTGTAAGAGGCCAAAACGGGTTAGCGGTGGCAATGTAAGTCCAACAGGTTCATGTGCGTGTGTGGACCCGGGCTGGTAGGTAAGATGTTGTTGCATCGTGTAGGTATAAGCCGTGCATTATTGGTGGTATCGGGTTGCCACTTTGGGGAGTGATACACCCCACTATGGGACCAACATGGGTATCTACGAGTTAGGGAGACGATCGCATGGGGGTAGTGGGTACAGCTAGTGGAGATAGGGGCAGGCGGCACCTATGAAGGCAACTAGGGGTACACAAAACTACCATTATCATTATTAAAGTCTTGTAGGTGGGATCAACTTTTAGGGTCATTGGTGTGGTGCAGTGTAGTAATTATCTTATAGCGACTAGGTGCGCCTTTAACGTTATCTTTGTTCATCTTATTTCCTTTAGTTTGCTCTGCCATACCCAATTGTTCACAGTCATTTCCTTATTTTCCAACTTATGCCTTAGCCTAGTTATTTTGATAATTATATTGTTAAAGTTATCGCACTCGCCAGACTTTATGTCTGACCCCTTTGTTTCCACCTCTTTTCTTCCTTTCCCCCCAGGTGCTCAGGGTGGAACTAGCACCAGTGGAACTTGATTTTGGACAGCTGTATCTCTTGCTTTTAGAAGTTTCTTGGATCGCTGAAGTAAAAGTTCAGCCTATCTTATTTATGGCTATTTTGTGTTGGGTTATGTCTTTTAATTTATGTACCCTGATTTAGTCAAGATGGATACTATGTACTTTGACTCTGGTTTTTGATGATGTAATCAAACCTATGTGTTTACCGCTGCAATGAATAAAATTTTAAATTTTTAAGTACTGTTTATATCTGTCTTGTTGTTAAGTTTTTGTTCTATACACACTTAATATGCTCCATTGAAATTAATGCATTCCCTTTGTGAGTGAAATTATTGGACGTGGGGTGTTACACGTGGTATCAGAGCTGAAGGTTACCAGAACAGATATGAATTTTGAAAAACTGTTTTTCAAAAACATTTTTACAAAGAAGTACCTTCAAAAGTATGTTTTAAGGAAAGTATTTTCAACAGAAAAGCTTATTTTAGAAAGCATAACCCCAAGAGCCATATATCCTTCCTTTGGTTATTTTGTATTGAATCTTTCCTTTTTCGTTTCAGCACGTCTGGAATTCCCGATATACCCGAGGGGATACCAATACCAGGATGGTTTAGGAGGTATTTGGAGACTGGGACCACCGCCGTAGGTCCAACAAATGCTCCTCCTCCTCCTCGTGTCGATATTTTTGCAAAGATATGTAAGGACTTTCGGGCAATGGGTGGAAAACCTTTTCATGGGACAGAGACATTTGTTGAAGCTCGAAATTGGCTAAAGGAGGTGGAAGAATTGTTTGGGATCTTTGAAGTGGAAGATGGAAGAAAGGTCCAGTTAGTTTTCTGGCTGATGAAGGATGAGGCCTCGTTTTGGTGGGAGGTCACTAATGGAGAGCGTCCAGTTGATACATGGCCAGATTTCAGGCGGAGGTTTGAGGCAAAGTTTCTCTCACGGGCTGAAGTGAATCTATACATGGAAAAGTTTTTGGCATTGAAGCAGGGGAATCTATCAGTGAAAGAATACGTCAACAAGTTCAATCAGTTGGCGAGATTTGGCTTGAACTTGGTGAATACACCAGAAAAGAAGGCCCTGAGATTTGTTAAGGGTTTGAACGAGCCGCCTCATGGGTTAGTTATAACCCACATCCTCATGGGGGCTACCTTTGAGAGACTAGTTGACATGGCGCTTATGCATGAAGAAGAGAAGGGCGCCAATGCTAATAAGGCACCCGAGAAGAAAGGGGATCAAAAGAAACCGCAACAGCAACAACAGAACAAGAAAGGTGGTAAAGGCAACAATGGTAAGGGAAAGAAAAGATGCTTTAACTGTGGGACACCAGGCCATCTAAGCAAAGATTGTAGGAAGAAAAAGAAGACTGGTTGTTTCAACTGTGGCGAAGCAGGACATCGGATTAAGGACTGCCCAAGGAAAGGGCAGAGGGCAGGGTCTACCTCGGGAGGACAGGTGCAGGCTCTTATGGCACCAGGGCAGACAAGGGGGCAAGTTCAGGCTCTCATGGTTCCACCGCTGCAAGAACGAGGTAGAACGATTTTCGTTGAAAGTTTAGTTTTCTGTTTGATCAACTTGTCTGTACTTTATTCGATTCTGGCGCATCACATTCGTTTATCTCTACATCATTAGTTGAAACACTACACCTAAATACTAGTTTAGTTATAGATCCCTTAGTAGTCTCAAATCCTATTGGTGGTTCGGCTCATCTTTCTATGATTTGTCAGGATTTGAGAGTGTCTATCTTGGGCGTTGGGTTTGAATGTAACGCCTTTGTTCTTGGCTTTATGGGCTATGGCTTAATTCTAGGTATGGATTAGCTAACTAGATACGGGGCCATCCTAGATTGTGAAAGAAGGGTAGTTAGATTGTTGACTCGTTGTGGAAAGACCCTTGATATTTCTTACAACCCTAGAGGTCCAGTAATGCTTAGCTACCTAGAATCCCTTGACACATCCGATGATGATTTACATTCTATTCGTATAGTCCGTGAATATGTTGATGTCTTCGATGAGGTGAGGGGTTTACCCCCAAAACGTGAGATGGACTTTCGAATATATCTAGTAGATAATGCAAAGCCAGTTGCATTGCCAGTGTGCCACATGGCTCCAAGAGAGAGAAGAGAACTCAGTAAGCAAGTGAAAGAATTGCTTGAGAAGGGGTTCATAAGACGTAGTATATCGAGGTGGAGTGCCCAGTAGTATTTGCCATGAAGGTGGATGGGTCCCTTAGACTTTGTGTGGACTATAGAGAACTTAATAAGCTTGCTAGGAAGAATAGGTACCCACTGCCGAGGAATGATGACCTCTTTGATCAGTTAGTTGGCGCCTCAGTGTTTTCGCAGTTGGACTTAGCCACGGGTTTCCATCAGTTGAGAGTAGCAGAGGATAGCATAGACAAGACTGCCTTTAGGACTCCGGACGGCTTCTTCGAGTGGCTTGTGATGCCCTTCGGTTTGACAAACGCCCCCGCATAATTTGTTGACTTGATGAGTAGGGTGTTTAGGGAGTACCTTAATAGATTCATGGTAGTCTTTGTGGACAGCATCTTGATCTTTTCTAAGAGCGAGGAAGAGCATGCCCTACATTTTAGGGAAGTGTTGGAGACCCTTCAAGCGCATAGCCTTAAAGCTAAATTTTCTAAATGTCACTTTTGGAGGAAGGAAGTGCGATTCTTAGGGCATGTGGTTTCCAAAGAGGGGATAGCTGTGGATCCCGCGAAGGTAGTGGCCATCCAAGACTGGAAGGTCCCTAAAAATGCTACCGAGATAAGGAGTTTCTTAGGGTTAGCTGGATACTATAGGAAGTTTATCAAAGACTTCACAAAAATATCAGCCCCATTAACACACTTGACGAAGAAGAACCTAGTTTTCACATGGGATGTTGATTGTGATGATGCGTTCCAACGTTTAAAGAGAGCTTTGACCACAGCCTCAGTCTTAGTATTGCCAGATGGGAGTAAGCCATTTACCGTTTATACCGATGCTTGTGGGACAGAACTAGGCGTAGTCTTAATGCAAGAGGGAAGGGTAATAGCCTATGGAGGAAGGCAGTTGAGAGTGCATGAGAGAAATTACCCTACACATGACCTAGAGTTGGCCGCTATTGTTTTCACGCTTAAGTCTTGGCGTCATTATCTTCTTGGCGAAAAATTCGAATTGTTCACTGACTACAAATCGCTAAAATACTTGTTCTCTCAGAAGGACTTGAACTTAAGGCAGCAAAGGTGGATGGAATTCTTAGCGTCCTACAATTTCGAGATAGCATATACCCCTGGTAAGGGTAATGTGGTGGCAGATGCCTTAAGTAGGAAAAGGTTGTCCTTGAGTCCGTTGTTTGTTGAGCGACAAAGCTTAGAGTTCATCTCTATGTTTGACTTTAGACCTTCCATTGACTTTGTACCCGGTTTGCTAGCATCCTTAGAGGTCAGACCTACGCTTTTGGGATGGACTGGTGAGGCACAACGAGATGACCCACAATTGGTTGAGTTAGTAGAGAAGCTCAAAAGGGGGAGTCATCGAGCCATCTCAGTAGGTATACCCTAGATGATAAGGGGTTGGTTACGTAAGGATGGTAGACTTTGTGTACCACGGGATGAGAATTTGAGGAAGACCATTCTTGAAGATGCACATCGTTCGAAGATGACCATCCATCCCGGTGGGGACAAGATGTACATGGACATGAGACGAGTTTACTTTTGGGCTGGTATGAAGAGGGATGTGGCTGAGTTTGTCGCTAGATGCTTGGTGTTTCAACAAGTAAAAGAAGAGCAAAAGAAGCCTGGTGGGTTGCTTCACCCTTTGGAGGTCCCACAATGGAAGTGGGAAAGTGTCTCGATGGACTTTATTGATAGGTCACCGAGATCGAGGAAGGGTAATACAGGGATTTGGGTTGTGGTAGACAGACTTACTAAGAGCGCCCATTTCATTCCCGTGAAGAGTAAGTGGGCTGCTCCATGGTTAGCCTTCGTATACATTCGAGAGATAGTTCGTTTGCACGGTGTTCCTTCTAGAATAGTGAGCGACTGCGATCCTATCTTTACTAGCGAGTTTTGGAAGAGCTTGCAAGAGGTGGTAGGGACTCAGTTATGTTTGAGCACCGCATATCATCCTCAAACGGATGGCCAGACCAAGAGGGTGAATCGTATTCTAGAGGACCTATTGAGGTTGTGTGTCTTAGACTTCGGAGGTACATGGGAGGAACATCTTCCGTTGGTAGAGTTTGCATATAATAATAGCTTTCAGTCTAGCATTGGCATGGCACCGTTCGAGGCTCTTTATGGACGGCCGTGTCATTCGCCTACATGTTGGTGGGAATCTACAGATAAGATCTTGCTTGGGCCCTATATGATTAGAGAGACTTCGGAAAAGATCAATTTGATTCGAAGGAGGATGAAGACGGCGCAAGATAGGCAGAAATCTTATGCGGACAAGAGGAGACAGATCTTGAGTTTGATATTGGGGACATGGTCTTTGTCAAGGTGTCTCCATTACGGAATGTTGTTCGCTTTGGGTCCGTTGGGAAGTTAGCACCAAGGTTCGTAGGGCCGTTTCCTATTAAGGAGAGGATTGGACAGATGGCATATAGAGTGGATTTTCCCGATAGACTTAGTGGTGTACACGATGTATTCTATGTATCACATTTGAGGAAGTGCTTGCATGAGACCACAGAAGTGGTAGAGCCGAGCTTGCTTAGAGAGGTGCAGATAGAGCATGATGCGACGATTCGATGAGCTCCTGCGTGCATTCTTGGGTCGGAGATTAAGAAGTTGAGCAATCGGGAGGTCAAGCTTGTCAAAGTGCAATGGAGAGATGATGAGAGCAACGCTACTTGGGAGACGGAAGGGAAGATGCGTTCATTGTACCCTTTTCTTTCCGAGGGAATGTCTTTTAATTTCTCCTTTATCGCTTAGCTTGTACTTGTTTTATCTTTAGTACGTCCTCTCGCTAGTATCTTTGGCCTTTAGACAGGGTAGTCCTATGGTTGAAACATGTGTTTGAGACATGTTATGTATGATGGATGCATGTGGATGCAAGTGGTTGCTAGTGGTTGCTCGTGGATACATATACACACACTTTAGGCACTAAATCGGCTCAGTCTTTTCATATTGTATATAAATGTGTGTACATATTTAAGTTAATGGATGTATAATGATTGTACAGTATCATATGGATGTTGCATTTTGGTGAATGGTTGGCACATATGTAGAAATAATATGTATCGATAGGATTCTTTCGCATACATAATGGACGCATGGCACTATCATGGTTTACATTAAGGAGGTCAACTGAATAAGTAGACCGCCTGATTTTGCATTAGATAAAGAACATATACACACACTCCTTGAATATGTTCATACAGCTTTAGGAATTTTATAAGGACAATGGATGCCTGTGTTTGATGTGTTGAGTAGATGGTTGTTTGGATGTTAGGATATGCATTCTCCTTAACTTGGAGATTTCGGGGGCGAAATCCTTTAAGGAGGGGAGAATGTAACACCCCGTAATTTTCAATATTAATGTTCACAAATTAAAGAATAACTAATCTCAGATGTGACAACTAAGGGAAATGTGTTGCACCATTGTGTTCGTCTCGGAATTCTGGTTGAGATAGAGTCCGAGTTTGTGTGAATTGGACTTCGTATGAAGAAGTTATGGCGATCGGAAGTTTTAGAAAAATTTAAACAGATTTCGAAAATTCGAATTTCAGAGTCAGATTGGGCTAGGTGGGAAATTTCCCGCCAGGGCCAGGTCGACCTACCCACACAGGTCGACCAGGGGGACGACCTACCCACACAGGTCGACCAGGAAGTTAGTTTTAGAATTGGATGTCTTTGACAAGAGTGTAGCCATACCAATAACATGTGGAAGATATTAACATAATTTAATCCTATACGCCAAAATATCTATAATATCATAAACTATCATTTTCCTACCACCCATTCACTTGTATCTTCCTTTTCCAATCCTTCTATATATATATATACACCCTCTTTCCTACACTTTCGATTTTCTATTCAAAGACATATATAAAAAAGAAAAACATGAAGAGCTTTGCCTTGTTAGTTGCCCTCACTGCTTTGCTTCTTGCTACATCATCTACCGTTGTAGAATCAGCTCCACTTCGCGCCACTCTCTCAGTCATACCCTACGAAGCTTCAGGTATAATTTGCATTTTTCATAGTGTATTGTTGTAGGATAAGTTAGGCTCGAAGTCACCTTATTCACCTTATATAGTCATAATGAATAGATGGACTGCTGTTATATTGCTGTCTGTTTTACTACTGTAATTTTCTCTTTTGAAATAATTAAAAACAGCAAAAAGGAACCAATATGGGCAGAAGCTTATAAAGTGCAAGAAAGGAGAAGAATGCTATGTATATGTTAGCAGTCCGTCAGGATGCGTCATGTGCAGCAGGATGTGTCCTTAATGGATTTGGTTGCAGACGCAAGTAATAATTAAAGTCGTTTAATTTTCTCAGGAAAATAATTGTAGTAAGGCCGATCAATGAACAACGTACGTAGCCTGAAATTATCTATTAATATTGCGATATTTTGATTTGAAATCAAGATTGCCTTATATTATTGCATGCCCCATTCGAATGAGATAGGAATGTAATTGTTTGGCATTTATCAATATGAGAAAAGTGTTCCTGATATTATCAATAAGTCAAAAATGAGTATCAAAATTTTATCATTACCGCTTGTAAAATATTTGTTGATATACTATTGAACTGCTAACTACTGACCGGTAATGATGATTTACGATTCATATAGCTAGCTATAAAAAATTTATTACATTAAAATTTGATAGTGGTGAAAAATTAAATATGTTATTATTATTATTATAACTTCATTATTTTTTATATGAGTACTTCGATTTAGTTCAGTTGACATAGAAAATTTTACTCGTCCATTTCAAGTTATTTGAAATAACTGAATTTCTAATCTTAAATTTGAACTTATCAATGCCCGAAGGAGTTATAAAAAAGGATAACGGAACAAGTGTTTGCTTAAAATATAATAAAATAAAAAAAAGGGCTAGAACTGTTAATTTTGACACTAAATTTTGGCGTCGACATCCCTGAGTTTCGAAAATTTGGAACTTAAATGTCCAAAGCGGACAGTTATAAGAAATGCAATAATAATATGCGGTGAAGTAAATGACACAATTATTTATAGTGGTTCGGCCCGCCGGGGACTACGTCCACTTGAATAATATTGTGACGAATACATGAAAATAAGGTAAAAGAAAAAGAATAATGATCACCATTGTTTTTAGTCTTGTTAACAAAAGCCTATGTAGTCAATTGGTAAGAGAATGTGACTTTCAAGAGAGTGGCGCGAGTTCAATTTTCACCAGCACCATATTTTGGTTTTAGGGGAACGACTAAAATAATACATACAAGGAAGAACGAAAATATATGTATACATGGATTTGTAAGTGTGTGTGTCTATATATATATATATATATATATATATATATATATATATATATATATATATAAGAGCGTTCAGTGACACCCCAAATAGTGAGCACCCCATTTGGCCCATATATAAATCAAGCATTTATATTAGAATAAGTGAGTGGGAGGTGAGAGAATGAGTGGAGGGGGAGAGAAAAACGAGATATGTGGTGGAAATCAGGGGCATTTAGGGGTGCTGCACTGTTTCGGGTGTCATTGTACGCTCGCCATATATATACATATATATATATATATATAAACATATATATATATACATACATATATATATAAAAACACACACACACAAAAAAAACATATATATATATAAGAGAAAAATTCAAAATAAGGATGCAATCAAAGAAATCCGGTAAGAATTAAATAACAGCATAACGCCGTTTGAATTTTGAAAACAAAATAAAAAATTATGCATGTATATATATATATATATATATATATATATACACGTGTAAAGAGTGCATTAGAAGTTTTGTATGCATATAAGGACCTTATATACAAATATAATTCAAATTAATTCAAAACTGAATACCAACGCGCAAAAAATATATGAATAAGGCTTGGGTCGACCCAAACAACGGTGGGTCGACCCATAAGTCGACCCAAAGGGGTTTGATCGACCCCGGGGTCGACCCAGGGGTCAACGCACCCCTGATCTGGGCAAATTCATTGATGAATCTAGATTGTTTTTCATACCACATTTGTTGCTAACTCAGCGCTGCGTGTACGATAAGATCCTGAACACCTATAAATAGGCTAGTAGAGCCGAAACTAAATCTCATATTTTCTGAGAGAGTGTCTAGACTCTACCATTCTTCCTCCTCCTCAAATCTCTTTAGAAAATAGAATAATCAGTTTAAGGAAATCCTGAATCAAGGTATATAGGAAAAGAATGTATATCTACAAATGGGTATTCAACATTCTGTTCGAAGTAACGTAAATTCTTAGATTCGGTCAATTTAAATTGGAGAAAGAGTGTGATATCATGTATCAACCTCAAAAGCATCATACACCTGTTAAGAAGAACAAAATAAGTATGTTAATTGGTATATGTTATATATAAGTATGTGCAAGTACAAAAGGTGCATCGGCCTAGAGCAAAAAAGAACAAAAATTAATTAAGGGTCTGTTTGGTAACCCAAATCAAAAGCGTTTATTTGAATACAATACGTACTTTTACTTTTAAGAAGTCAAAAAGTTCGTTTAGTATAATAACTACTTATAAGTCAAAAAGATACAAAGTCAATATGGATAGAATTTATATTCATAATAGCTTTTTGGCTTTTGCCTTATAATCTTAAAACAAAATGTAATATAATTCAATTTTTTTAAGTACATACTACAATATTAAACAAAAAATCACAAAACAATTGGTATTGTAAAACATAAACCACAAAATATATGAAAAATGTATCAAAACACAACATAAATACTTGCATGTAGCTTATACATAAACAAAGCAACTAAAGCACATTTAAAATTACAAATCCAAACAAAACAGGCCCATAATACATAAAAGTTGATCTTTCCAACAAATTTCAAGCATTATAATACAAATATTGGAAACTTCGAAAAATATTGAACCCAAGACGACAAACGATAAAATGTCATCATGCTTCGTTTGCAATTTAAATTTCAGTTTGCAGGCATTCTCATTTGCATTCACTTTTTTTTAGCAACTAGCTTACATTGCTCTCTATTGTTTACAATCTACAATTTACAAAAATATTGCAGTACATTTCTATTCTTGTTTTTCTACATTCTTGTTCACAGCCATCATGGGTAACTAGTTTACATTCTTGTTCGTTCCTGTCTTCATTGTTGCACTTCCTCGATGCAGAACTAGCTATAAAAAATGTCATTAATGTCAATCGGATTACTAAACTCAAAAAGATAACCATGAAATGTGCAAAACTAAAAATGAACATGTATTTATGCATATGGTTTGGATGAGGTCATGTTCACCATCATCAAAAGAGGATACATATTTAGTAGATGGACCTTGTATAGTATTCAACTGCTGACGAATCAACCAATTTTTTTTATAACGATACTGGCAGTTTTAATTAATAGCTTAAGCATTACGACTTTCATCATTTCATACTAATTATAATGAGAGAGAACTAAAATAAGAATTATCGGCACTACCCTAAAAAATATTACTCCATATACATGGGAACCAATGTTTTAACACCATAAAAGTCAAGAAACTGGGAAGTGGGAACTAAAATACTATTCAGTTCTAGACCATGAAAGTTTGGTATTTCATCTTTGTGGTCACGAAACTGGGAACTAAAATACATGTTCAGAAAATTAAGATTATTAATGCTTCTAGATAAGAATGCGTACATAACCAACTTAAATTAGTCGATATTAGTCTGGAGCTATAATTTGCAAACAGGTGTATAAAATGAAATTAAATGTTCATTTTGTAATGCTTTCTCATCCAATTTTAAACATACATAGTTTGACAACTCCAAGATATGTGACAAAAGCTGAAAATGAGCCAGAAAAGAAAGGAAAAAACCTTCTATGTCATAAGGTAAGAGGAAAAATAGTTTATAGCATCAACTTATTTGAATAACACACTAATTCATGCTGCAATTGTAAGAGTATGTCATAAATAATCAATATTAAGAAATAACCGCATGAGTTTAGGTAAGTTAAACTCAGCCATTTTTTATTATTTCTATGAATAGCACTTATCAAGCTATAATGAAATTTTCTGAAATACAGAAATTTTATTTAAAAGCATAAACATGCCATGGAGGAATGTTTGTCCAAGCAAACAAGCAATACCCAAATCCATAAAAGTAAGGATCCAGAAGATTCGCACTGGGCTTAAGATAAGCATCCTGCGCGTGCGTACGAGCTGAGGTGGTGCAGTACGGATCGTGTGATTTTAATGGTTATGCTAGGGGAACTGCTGACCATATACATGTGACGATGATAACTTATAACTAGTATTCTGTTTTGCTTTCTACATGGTAAGCTGCTGTAAAGTAAGGGAAATATAATGTTTTATCTAATTGTAAGGCAAGGAAGTTAGTTTACCAGCGTTCTAGTTGATAGAAGCATCCGCAACAACATCTATATCCTTTCTACTCTTAACCAAGCTTCTCTTTTTACTCAGGTACTGCCATATAGCCTTATAGAACGTCTTCATCCTTTCTAGAATGCAACTACGGTTTTCAAAGAGTTTATCAGATCATACCCTTCACTTCTTTTGTTCTTATCAACATAATAATAGTGAAGAAGTTATGGCGATCGGAAGTTTTAGAAAAAATTAAACAGATTTCAAAAATTCGAATTTCAGAGTCAGATTGGGCTAGGTGGGAAATTTCCGCCCTCGACCACGGGGTCGACCTACCCACACAGGTCGACCTACCCCCCGGGCAGATTTGTTTGATGACCTTTTAATGACTGTTTGCTGAATCATTAGGGTTTCTGATCTAGTCTGAATGGCGGGGGTTAATTCTGGGGTTGATCGGACGGCCTAAATTAATCCTAAACTATATAAAAACACATGTAGACTCAAACCCTAAAATCAAATAAAAATTAGAATCATGGCCTCCATGCCGTCACCTTGCAACCTAGAATAGCCACCATCAATTAGAGAGGTAGAAAAGCTAATCAATTCAATTCTAATCTAAACCGCAACAAATTGTCTTCTTCAAAGGAAAGTTAAATCAATTTCAAACTCAGATTTCAGAACTCAAGACCTTCTTTGAGTTGTGAGTTCGATTTCTTTAATAAGATAACCAACAATTTAATTGGACTGAGCTATGATTTGGATTATATGGTTATGTTGTGCATCATTGACTGTATGTTATTATCTATGTTGTAAATTCTATGATGTTATCATCCATGTTGTAAAGTTGTGATGTTATCATCTATGTTGTAATTCTATGATTGGCTTATGTATAATCAATTCATAATGATGTTTCATATGCTAATTTGGTTATGTTGTTGGAACTAATTCATATGATAAATCATATGTATGTATGCGAGTTTAGATGTTAATTTAGATATGAATCATATGCAGCCTTGCATATTTCATGACCTCTATTTTATGTGTAAATTGGATCTAAAGTTAGGCTATGACATGTGTGAGTTATATGCTAGCATACAAAATTCTATATGCTAGTTTACATGTTTAGATGTAAGTTTACACAATCGCTTATGTTGCATTAATCACATATGCAAGTATATATGTATATATATATATATATATATGTATATATATATATATATATATGTTTGGAGTATGAATCATGTAATGTAACTTTGTGGTTATTGCTTATGCAAGTTTACACCTTATGATTAGATCTATGACATACATGGTTTATGCAAGTTTATGACTATTGCCTATGCAAGTTTACACCTTTAGATTTAGATCTATGACATATGTAGTTTTATGCAAGTTTGTGACTTTGGCCTATGCAAGTTTTAGATGAAGAACCTCATTCACACATGCAAGTTCACCCCTTATGTTTAGATCTAGTTTTATTTCTATGTGTGTTGTGATGTTTTCTCTTTATTCCATAAGTTAGACTATTCGAGTATAACGTATATTTTATGTTAAACGAACGAACGTACAATGTACGGCAATGGGATAATATTAAAAGATTTAATATTGAGAATTGGCATAAATGCCTTAAATGACATAGAATAAATTCATGATGATAATTGGTATAATTTTGCATACCATAAATAGATGGAAATAATTGAGTCAATTATGGACATAGTTAAATTTGGAATTGATTGATAATTTGAATAGTTAAATTAATTCAAATTGGGGGATAAATAATTATGTGTAATTAATCGCCTAAGGCACGAGGTTATGCTCTTTTGTGGTGTAAGACTGCCCGGACCCGCCTTGCAAATCCAGCTGCCACAAATGCCAGTCTAATGTGGGAGGTCTTAGGCATAAATTAAATGCGTAACAGTTGTAAAGACGCGAGGTTAGGCTCGTTTGTGGTGTAAGACTGCCCGGACCTGCCCGGCAAATCCAACTGCCACAAATGCTAGTCTAATGTGGGAGGTCTTTACAAGGTTACGGTGTTAATGAATTAAGAAACACTTAACCAGATAAATATGTGGTGGGACATGGGGGTTAAGTAGGCGCCTTGGGTGGCTTGTGAAATACGATTAGAAACAATTAACCAAAAATAAGACATGTAAGTGAAAATGAATAAGAAAAGGGTTAAGTGGGATGTACTAGATGGGACCAAGCTTAGGTGGATAGCTTGTGTCAAGTAATGGGGGCCCGTTTCAACCAGTAACCCATAAGTATCTTTGTGGGCTCGACCCAAGTCGAGGATGGGACACACATACTGGACTTGACTGTAAGAGGCCAAAACGGGTTAGCGGTGGCAACACAAGTCCAACGGGTTCATGTGCGTTTGTGGACCCGGGCTGGTAGGTAAGACGTTGTTGCATCGTGTAGGTATAAGCCGTGCATTGTTGGTGGTATCGGGTTGCCACTTTGGGGAGTGATACACCCCACTGTGGGACCAGCACGAGTATCTACGAGTTAGAGAGCCGATCGCATGGGGTAGTGGGTACAACTAGTGGAGATAGGGGTAGGCGGCACCTATGAAGGCAACTAGGGTTACATGAAACAACCATTATCATTATTAAAGTCTTGTAGGTGGGAACAACTTTTAGGGTGTTGGGTGTGGTGCAGTGTAGTAATTATCTTATAGCGACTAGGTGCGCCTTTAACGTTATCTTTGTTCATCTTATTTCCTTTAGTTTGCTCTGCCATACCCAATTGTTCACAGTCATGTAACAACCCGTATTTTTCGATAACGTGTTAAGACGAGAATCAAGGCAGAATTTAATTTTAAATTCTGAATCAAGTAAAACGGGCTATGCCATTGCGTTCGTCTCGGAAAAATACGCGAAATAGAGTCTGAGTTTTCGAGAATCGGAGTCCGTATGACCAAGATATGGCCTCGCGAAGTTTCACGAAAAATTCCCAAATTAAAGTATACTTAATTAAGTGAAATGGGTTGCGCAGAGAAATATATATATATTGATATATATATATATATATAATTGAAAATTAAATAAATAAATATGCAAAAATGTTCAAAACAGCGAATTGGGAGAGGGGAATAACCGAACCGGCCGATTTTTGAGGTCGACCCAAGCCCGCTGGGTCGACTAGGGGTTAATCCAGGGTGTTTGGCTGTCAACCCGTGGGCCGATTCGCTCAAATGCAGATTTTGCATTTGGATGGTTCTCATGGTTCATCTTTAATCTAGAGGCCCTAGATGGTTCCTACACTTGACTTCTTCCCCAAGACATGCTTTGATGGCTTGTATTGAATCTAGGTTTAATCCTATGGCCTAAAACACTTGCCTAATCTATAAATAAGACCTTAACCTATCCTAAATCCTCATTATTCATTCATGCAACTAAACTATGGCAAAATTTTACCTCTCATGGCCTCCACTCTCTTCATAAAATTTCTAAATGGTTTCTATGAGAGATTTTCCATGCATACAAGTGTTTTCAAGCTTGTATGAGTGTCATTAGCTTGCATTCAAGTCAAGTTTCTATCTTTGCATCATAAAGCAAGGGTTTTGATCATTTTGGCTCAAGGGTTTTTATGTTAGAGCTTGCATTTTGGGTCTATTTGATTGCATAAGGGCTTTGTAATATCTTTTGTGCCTTCATAGCAATGTAAGCCCTTTCCCTACTCTTAGATATTAACTATGAAGTTAAATGTTCATGTTGCAAGTTTGGGTTTGATCATTGAGTAAGATACATGCTATCATGTCATGCAAGTTTATGAAGTCATTATCTTGATCTTGTGAGCTAAAAGCTACAACCTTTATGTTGAAATGTTGCATTAGGCAACATGAGAACCCTCATAACCTTTATGTCAACTTGCATATGAAGTCATAACCCTTATATGATGATATATGCGAGTTACTAGTCATCATTCCATATCTTTTGTCACCATGATTCGCTTATGTACCAAGTTTGGGTTTATGCATGTTTTGAGGCTTAAGAATGTAACATGCAAGTTAATGAACACATTTGTGCCTCATTTGCCACCATGATTAACTTGTGGCTTAATATCCATTTTTGTCATGCCTTTGCCAAGTCTCTTCTTTTAGTCCATTACGTTGTCGCGAACGTATATGCGAGTTTAAAAGCGTTGGGTTATGTTATGGGTAATTTCTAATGACATGAAAATACAACTTGAAAACATGACTTGAAATATAACATGGAAGTTGACATGTAAGTATGCATAAAAACATAAGCTTGGGAATTTACCTATTAAGTTAGGTCTACCCTTTGGGAATTTACCTATTAAGTTAGGTCTACCCAAATGCTTGAAAACTTGTAACATGTTTTGGGAAACATGATGGACATGACACTTAGATAATATAAGTGTGGCCAACTCGAGGTTGGGTTGAGTTTGCAACGTAAAACTACCCGGAACCGACCGACCTAACTAGTAGTTGCAAACAATAGGACCCAATGTGAGAAGTTGGTCATGTTGTGCTTGAACCCGAGGTTAGACCAAGTTGTGGTGTAAAGCTACCCGGAACCGACCGGCTTAACTAGTAACCACAACAAAGTCTAATGTGAGAGGTGAAGGTGCATTAAGTAATTAATGCCACATGATAGGGTTAAGTTAATTTGATTAATGACTCTTAACCAAATATGACATGGACAAATGGGTTAAGTAATTTGATTAGGCTAATGATACTTAACAAAACATGACAAGGTTGGGTAGGTTAAGTAACTTGATTTGCCTAATGACACTTAACCATTTTTATATGACTAGTGGATGGGGTTAAGTTAACCAACACTTAATCAATCCAACGCGATAACTTGGTAAGGTTAAGTAAGTTTTCTTAATGACGCTTAACCGAAAAATACGGTTAACGAATGGGGTTAAGATTAGACTCAACTAGTCTAAACATGGAAATCGGATGGGGTTAAGTTAGCCTGGACTTAATTAATCCCACTTGGTAGTTTAATGGGGTTAAGTTAAACACTTAACTAATCTAAACATGATGAATTGATGTGGTTAAGTGACCTATACTTAACCAATCTAACTCGTGAATTTATTGAGGTTAAGTTAACCTATACTTAACCGATCTAACGTGAAAACATGATAAGGCTAAGTCACGAATCGCTTGAATACACTTGACCGATTTGACTGAGTAAATTGATAGGGTCAAGTTAATATATACTTAACCAATCTAGAATGATAATTGGACGAGGTTAAGTCGTGAATTGCTTAATACATACTTAACCAACGTGAGAATGGTTTGTAGGGTTAAGTCTTGGACTTGGATACTTAGCCAATTTTGACATGATTTGAAGACGGGTTAAGTCTTGGACTTGGATACTTAGCCAATTTTGACATGATTGGTAGACGGGTTAAGTCATGAACTTAAGTGACACTTAATCCATTATGTAAACCCTAGTTCTGAGGATAGGGGATAACCGTAGTTAACAAGGATAACGGGAATAAGGCTAAGTGGTAAACCTTAGTTGAGGAATAACTAAGTAATGATTCTTAGTCAAGGAAATTTAGACCAGTTCATAGATAGATGAGTAACCTGATACGGTAGGTCATCGTTTAAGTATACGAGTAGGAGCAAGTATCTGATTTAGATAAAGGCTCCAGCGAACTGGGTAACGAAGCAGCGGCTTCGGGGAACGTGAGGGTATTCTTGGTATCCCTCCATGAGCTGCCAGGTGATTATACTAGGCTCATGAGAGGTTAAGGTCTGCGTTAGAAGAACCAAGAGTATGCCTTGGTTGCTATGGGAGCAACCTAAAGACGGGGATAGATAGGGGATAGTCGACGATACACGGTCGTACCCTAGATAGCATTTCTTCAGACCACCTACCATCTTTGGTCAAGCGTGTACGTACGGAAAGGCAGAGAACACCCAATAGACCATAATTGCTATCTAATTACGGTTGCGGTAAGGCTAGGATTGTGGGTTGGCCAGTAGTGTGTTCTCATACAGGATTTATCCTGTCTTGTCTTTCACTAGTTGAGGGAGCGGTCGCGTGGGACCATAGCCACGTATAGAAAAACAGACCTTAGCATCTGCATCGGCAAATAAATCGAAAGCTCCCGACCGAGTCCTGTATTTCTCGATCTGCCCTGTGACAGGACTCGGATGGCACGATGTGATACATGTGCATACGGTCATGGAAAACGATTCACGATGAATGCGTGGGAAAAAGGGCGCGGTTGACGGTTAGCGTAAATCCCAATGGCCCTGGGTGGTTGAACCAAAACCGAGATACGAAAACGTGCAATAGGTAAGCATAATCCCTAGTGGCCCTAGGTAGCATAAGTCCTAGTTGTACAAACGATAATTCATGTTGGAAGACCCTAGCTAGGTTTAGGGTAATAGTCCAAACCGATCTTAAGGATCATGGAACTATGTTAAAGTAATGTAGAATCTCATGGGAAAGCCCGTATGGTCTACGGCAAGGGACTGAACATTTACATGGAATAAAACATACAAGTTGAGTAACCTATATATGCAATATATTAGGTTGACATGGACCATTACACGACTTTTGAGTGAGGGTCATTCTTGGTTAACACATGATACGGTGGGGATACTAGTACGGTAGGTGCAGAGCTAAAATGCAGGATAGATATCATGGAACATTATACGTGATAGATATCTTGGGGATATTATACTTGATAGAAACCTGACGATGTGATACCTTGTTTTATCTTGACATCGTAATTTATCATGACACCTTAGTTTATCTGAGTTCAGTAGTTCATCCTGTTATTTTGATTTAGCTTATCTATCTTGTCATCATGCTTATGTTCATCTCAGTTTCTCATGTCAGTTAACTTTACTAGTTTTTATGCTAATAGTAGATAGGGCTTACTCAGTCTTTTTGACTGACCCGTTTTGTTTCGCCTCTTTTCTTCCGTTTCCCCCCAGGTTACAGGGAGGAAATACTGTTGTTTAGTTCGGATTTCTTCTGCTTGAAGGTCATCATGGATGGCTTGGACTTTTCTTGGCTAATGGCTACTTTACTGTTTTTACTTGGGGAATAATTTATGAAAATGTCTTTATGCTTCTTTACTATTGCAAGACAGGTTTTGATGTACTCTGATGTAAAAGGCTTTAGACCTTATTTATTCATGTTATGAAAGTATGATTTTACTTCCGCTATTTTTATATGTTCTGTCTTGTGATATTTCTGTGCATGTTTACCAATAATGCCCCTCTAAAGCTAGTGCATTCCTTTGCGAGTGACCCTAGCGGGGGCGGGGTGTTACACGTGGTATCAGAGCAGAAGGTTACCCGACTGGGCAAAAGTTTTTAAAGACCTTCTGAAAACTATTTGAAAATCGTTTACAAAGAAGCATTTTTTCAAGAAAATTTTCTTTTAAAAGAAAAAGGCTATTCCCCAAAGGCCATTAGCACTATCCTTGTTTCCTTAATTGAATCTCTTCTCCTTTCTTTCCTCCATCTGTAGTCACAGTGGTTTTAACTGCGACTAGTCTTTTCTATCTACGAAAGTGCTTTCCATGCGATGGAGGTGGTTTTCAAGAGACCAGTGGCCGCGTTATAAGAAAGGATAGTGAGAAAGAGGATAAAGGATACGAGCTTAAGGATGAGCAACTTGTTGGTATGGCTTAGTCCTCAAAGGAGGGAGAAAGATAAACAATGAAACCCATGACGAGAAAGTATCTTTGGTATGGTGAAACGGGACGGATAGTTAAGTATTGTGGGACAAGGACAAGATCATCGTTGTATACCCTCACTAGTGTACCTGAGTAGGGGGATAACATCCTTGTTGAAGATCTAGTTATTCTTTTCTATCATCCCGCCATGACTTTGTTTTGATCCCCGCATCATTTAAGTCCGCTTCGGTAGTTGAGTCTCTGCACCTTAAGTACTAACGTAATAGAGAATCCCATTTTTGTCTCAAAGTCCTATTGGAGAATCAGTCCATTTATACATGACTTGTTTGGATTTGGGAATGTCTATGCCAAGTGTTGAGTTTGGAAATAATGCTTATGTTTATAAGCTATGGATGGATTCTAGGGATGAAGTGGTTATCCAGTAGGGGGTGCCACTCTCGGTTTTGATAGGAGGGTAGTTAGACCTTTTGACTAGCCTTGGTAATGCCCTTGAAGTATCGGGTAACTTTTTTGAGGTTCTGTCATGACTAGTTACTTAGAATCCCTTGATGCCTTTATTGGAAATTTGAAGCCCGATCGAGTGGTGTTCGCCAATAAGACGGATGGTTTACTTCATTTATGCATGGGTTATAGAGATCACCCTAGTAAGTGCGCGTGATAACCTGATTGACATCTGTTTACTTTCAAGAGAAAGTTCTTCTACATGGAATGCCTTATAGTATATAAACGAGATCCAAGATTCACTAGTGAATTTTGGAAAGCTTGCATGAGATCATGAGTACGCAGTCATGTTTGCGCCAAGTATTCTAGAAAAAGGATAAGTGCAAGTGGAACGAGAGGCGACGAAGAAATGAGGTTCAGCTCATGTTATGGAAGCAGGAAATAAGAAGCTACGAAATCGCGAAGTTAAAGGGCGGTCAAGGCACAATGGAAGTAAGCCCGAGGAAATACGACTTTGATGGTCAAAGACTAGATACGCGCATGATATCTCTTTTTGGGAGTATATCCTTGATCCCTGTTTCTGTAGAGCTTACTTATAGGTTATCTTTTGTGGACATCCTCTCGGTCCTACTTTCTGTTACAAACCCTGTAAGGAGTTTGTCTTGTTTATCTTCTCGGCCCTGTTTCAGGGAATTCTAGGTAGAACCCTATGGATGTAAACATGTATTTGAAACATGTTATGATTGATATGGTTGCAAGTGGTTGCTCATGGATGCGCGAATACACATTAGATACTAGCTCGACTCGGTCACATTTCATATTACATATGCACGAGTATTTATACTTGTTTATGGATGAAATCGAATGTATTATCATGCGGTTGTTGCATATGAATGAATGATTGTGCACGCATATAGTATCTATATGACTAGGACTATTTGCATACATGTTGGATTCATGGCACTATACATATTTTGCATTAGAAAGATTATTCAGGCCTGATCATTAGCATTAGCTAAGGCACATGTACACACACGTTTTGCATATATTCATATAGCATTAGAAATCATCTAAGGACAATGGTTGCTTGTGGATGATGTTTTGAGTAGATGGATGATGGATGGTAGGATATGTTCTTCCTAACTTGGAGATTTCGGGGACGAAATCCTAAAAGGTGGGGAGAATGTAACAACCCGTATTTTTCGATAACGTGTTAAGACGAGAATCAAGGCAGAATTTAATTTTAAATTCTGAATCAAGTAAAACGGGCTATGCCATTGCGTTCGTCTCGGAAAAATACGCGAAATAGAGTCTGAGTTTTCGAGAATCGGAGTCCGTATGACCAAGATATGGCCTCGCGAAGTTTCACGAAAAATTCCCAAATTAAAGTATACTTAATTAAGTGAAATGGGTTGCGCAGAGATATATATATATATATTGATATATATATATATAATTGAAAATTAAAAAAATAAATATGCAAAAATGTTCAAAACAGCGAATTGGGAGAGGGGAATAACCGAACCGGCCGATTTTTGAGGTCGACCCAAGCCCGCTGGGTCGACTAGGGGTTAATCCAGGGTGTTTGGCTGTCAACCCATGGGCCGATTCGCTCAAATGCAGATTTTGCATTTGGATGGTTCTCATGGTTCATCTTTAATCTAAAGGCCCTAGATGGTTCCTACACTTGACTTCTTCCCCAAGACATGCTTTAATGGCTTGGATTGAATCTAGGTTTAATCCTATGGCCTAAAACACTTGCCTAATCTATAAATAAGGCCCTAACCTATCCTAAATCCTCATTATTCATTCATGCAACTAAACTATGGCAAAATTTTACCTCTCATGGCCTCCACTCTCTTCATAAAATTTCTAAATGGTTTCTATGAGAGATTTTCCATGCATACAAGTGTTTTCAAGCTTGTATGAGTGTCATTAGCTTGCATTCAAGTCAAGTTTCTATCTTTGCATCATAAAGCAAGGGTTTTGATCATTTTGGCTCAAGGGTTTTTATGTTAGAGCTTGCATTTTGGGTCTATTTGATTGCATAAGGGCTTTGTCATATCTTTTGTGCCTTCATAGCAATGTAAGCCCTTTCCCTACTCTTAGATATTAACTATGAAGTTAAATGTTCATGTTGCAAGTTTGGGTTTGATCATTGAGTATGATACATGCTATCATGTCATGCAAGTTTATGAAGTCATTATCTTGATCTTGTGAGCTAAAAGCTACAACCTTTATGTTGAAATGTTGCATTAGGCAACATGAGAACCCTCATAACCTTTATGTCAACTTGCATATGAAGTCATAACCCTTATATGATGATATATGCGAGTTACTAGTCATCATTCCATATCTTTTGTCACCATGATTCGCTTATGTGCCAAGTTTGGGTTTATGCATGTTTTGAGGCTTAAGAATGTAACATGCAAGTTAATGAACACATTTGTGCCTCATTTGCCACCATGATTAACTTGTGGCTTAATATCCATTTTTGTCATGCCTTTACCAAGTCTCTTCTTTTAATCCATTACGTTGTCGCGAACGTATATGCGAGTTTAAAAGCATTGGGTTATGTTATGGGTAATTTCTAATGACATGAAAATACAACTTGAAAACATGACTTGAAATATAACATGGAAGTTGACATGTAAGTATGCATAAAAACATAAGCTTGGGAATTTACCTATTAAGTTAGGTCTACCCTTTGGGAATTTACCTATTAAGTTAGGTCTACCCAAATGCTTGAAAACTTGTAACATGTTTTGGGAAACATGATGGACATGACACTTAGATAATATAAGTGTGGCCAACTCGAGGTTGGGTTGAGTTTGCAACGTAAAACTACCCGGAACCGACCGGC
Source organism: Allium sativum (assembly GCA_030737875.1). Classification (NCBI taxonomy): domain Eukaryota; kingdom Viridiplantae; phylum Streptophyta; class Magnoliopsida; order Asparagales; family Amaryllidaceae; genus Allium; species Allium sativum. Next base: position 105,576,049 of record CM060910.1, read on the forward strand.
CTAACTAGTAGTTGCAAACAATAGGACCCAATGTGAGAAGTTGGTCATGTTGTGCTTGAACCCGAGGTTAGACCAAGTTGTGGTGTAAAGCTACCCGGAATCGACCGGCTTAACTAGTAACCACAACAAAGTCTAATGTGAGAGGTGAAGGTGCATTAAGTAATTAATGCCACATGATAGGGTTAAGTTAATTTGATTAATGACTCTTAACCAAATATGACATGGACAAATGGGTTAAGTAATTTGATTAGGCTAATGATACTTAACAAAACATGACAAGGTTGGGTAGGTTAAGTAACTTGATTTGCCTAATGACACTTAACCATTTTTATATGACTAGTGGATGGGGTTAAGTTAACCAACACTTAATCAATCCAACGCGATAACTTGGTAAGGTTAAGTAAGTTTTCTTAATGACGCTTAACCGTAAAATACGGTTAACGAATGGGGTTAAGATTAGACTCAACTAGTCTAAACATGGAAATCGGATGGGATTAAGTTAGCCTGGACTTAATTAATCCCACTCGGTAGTTTAATGGGGTTAAGTTAAACACTTAACTAATCTAAACATGATGAATTGATGTGGTTAAGTGACCTATACTTAACCAATCTAACTCGTGAATTTATTGAGGTTAAGTTAACCTATACTTAACCGATCTAATGTGAAAACATGATAAGGCTAAGTCACGAATCGCTTGAATACACTTGACCGATTTGACTGAGTAAATTGATAGGTTCAAGTTAATATATACTTAACCAATCTAGAATGATAATTGGACGAGGTTAAGTCGTGAATTGCTTAATACATACTTAACCAACGTGAGCATGGTTTGTAGGGTTAAGTCTTGGACTTGGATACTTAGCCAATTTTGACATGATTTGAAGACGGGTTAAGTCTTGGACTTGGATACTTAGCCAATTTTGACATGATTGGTAGACGGGTTAAGTCATGAACTTAAGTGACACTTAATCCATTATGTAAACCCTAGTTCTGAGGATAGGGGATAACCGTAGTTAACAAGGATAACGGGAATAAGGCTAAGTGGTAAACCTTAGTTGAGGAATAACTAAGTAATGATTCTTAGTCAAGGAAATTCAGACCAGTTCATAGATAGATGAGTAACCTGATACGGTAGGTCATCGTTTAAGTATACGAGTAGGAGCAAGTATCTGATTTAGATAAAGGCTCCAGCGAACTGGGTAACGAAGCAGCGGCTTCAGGGAACGTGAGGGTATTCTTGGTATCCCTCTATGAGCTGCCAGGTGATTATACCAGGCTCATGAGAGGTTAAGGTCTGCGTTAGAAGAACCAAGACTATGCCTTGGTTGCTATGCGAGCGACCTAAAGACGGGGATGGATAGGGGATAGTCAACGATACACGGTCGTACCCTAGATAGCATTTCGTCAGACTACCTACCATCTTTGGTCAAGCGTGTACGTACGGAAAGGCAGAGAACACCCAATAGACCATAATTGCTATCTAATTATGGTTGCGGTAAGGCTAGGATTGTGGGTTGGCCAGTAGTGTGTTCTCATACAGGATTTATCCTGTCTTGTCTTTCACTAGTTGAGGGAGGGGTCACATGGGACCATAGCCACGTATAGAAAAACAGACCTTAGCATCTGCATCGGCAGATAAATCGAAAGCTCCCGACCGAGTCCTGTATTTCTCGATCTGCCCTGTGACAGGACTCGGATGGCACGATGTGATACATGTGCATACAGTCATGGAAAACGATTCACGATGAATGCGTGGGAAAAAGGGCGCGGTTGACGGTTAGCGTAAATCCCAGTGGCCCTGGGTGGTTGAACCAAAACCGAGATACGAAAACGTGCAATAGGTAAGCGTAATCCCTAGTGGCCCTAGGTAGCATAAGTCCTAGTTGTACAAACGATAATTCATGTTGGAAGACCCTAGCTAGGTTTAGGGTAACAGTCCAAACCGATCTTAAGGATCATGGAACTATGTTAAAGTAATGTAGAATCTCATGGGAAAGCCCGTATGGTCTACGGCAAGGGACTGAACATTTACATGGAATAAAACATACAAGTTGAGTAACCTATATATGCGATATATTAGGTTGACATGGACCATTACACGACTTTTGAGTGAGGGTCATTCTTGGTTAACACATGATACGGTGGGGATACTAGTACGGTAGGTGCAGAGCTAAAATGCAGGATAGATATCATGGAACGTTATACGTGATAGATATCTTAGGGATATTATACTTGATAGAAACCTGACGATGTGATACCTTGTTTTATCTTGACATCGTAATTTATCATGACACCTTAGTTTTTCTGAGTTCAGTAGTTCATCCTGTTATTTTGATTTAGCTTATCTATCTTGTCATCATGCTTATGTTCATCTCAGTTTCTCATGTCAGTTAACTTTACTAGTTTTTATGCTAATAGTAGATAGGGCTTACTCAGTCTTTTTGACTGACCCGTTTTGTTTTGCCTCTTTTCTTCCGTTTCCCCCCAGGTTACAGGGAGGAAATACTGTTGTTTAGTTCGGATTTCTTCTGCTTGAAGGTCATCATGGATGGCTTGGACTTTTCTTAGCTAATGGCTACTTTACTGTTTTTACTTGGGGAATAATTTATGAAAATGTCTTTATGCTTCTTTACTATTGCAAGACAGGTTTTGATGTACTCTGATGTAAAAGGCTTTAGACCTTATTTATTCATGTTATGAAAGTTTGATTTTACTTCCGCTATTTTTATATGTTCTGTCTTGTGATATTTCTGTGCATGTTTACCAATAATGCCCCTCTAAAGCTAGTGCATTCCTTTGCGAGTGACCCTAGCGGAGGCGGGGTGTTACAAGTCATTTCCTTATTTTCCAACTTATGCCTTAGCCTTGTTATTTTGATAATTATATTGTTAAAGTTATCGCACTCGCCAGACTTTATGTCTGACCCCCTTTGTTTCCACCTCTTTTCTTCCTCCCCCACCCCAGGTGCTCAGGGTGGAACTAGCACCAGTGGAGCTTGATTTTGGACAGCTGTATCTCTTGCTTTTAGAAGTTGCTTGGATCGTTGAAGTAAAAGTTCAGCCTATCTTATTTATGGTTATTTTGTGTTGGGGTTGTGTCTTTCAGTTTATGTAACACCCCACCTCCGCTAGGGTCACTCTTTCGGGGGCACTAGTTTCTGGGGGGCATTAGAACCGGGTAAGCATGCATAATGATATATCAAGGCAGAACAAGAACATAAATATATATGTAAAACAGAGTAAGTGAGAATAAAACAGCGGAATATCTCAAACCATCTCAAAACAAGTCTAGTACATCATAAAGTCAACTGCCAAAATAAACATGTCTAGTACATCATAAACAGAAATACTGAAATACATAGTGCTATCCCCAAAATAAAGATGATAAACCATAGCGAGCTCAATGTCCAGACATACATGAGCTATCCAGCAAACAAGCAAGCGATCCAAGCTAAGCACCACTGTTCCCTCCCTGAGAACCGGGGGGGGGGGGGGGAACGGAAGAAAAGAAGCGAAAGAAAACAGGTCAGTCAAAAAGACTGGTAAGCCCTACTACGATCAGTCTATAAACTAATAAAGTTAACATCATGATGGAAACTGAGATGAACATACTGGCAATAGATAAAGGTGTCATCACATAAAGAAGATTAATCTTTGCACCACAGTGTACTAGCAAACTAACATAACAGGTATTGATCCCTCAGCCCAAACTTTGGCCCAATAACATGAGGTGACCTTAATACAAGGTCCAGCCCAACGGTCTAGTCGATCGGCTCCCTATAAACCTAACACGTCAAGTGTTGGTGTCCATACGGCCCACATATGGTTGTAGTCAGACTGTGCTGGGTCCACCTTCGGGTGTATCAAGCCCTCGGGTGTCAACCCCAGACACCTAAGCAATAATGCACAGTCTAAACCTACTGGTACCCGTGCCTCGAGTTTGTCCAACACCGGACTACGTGCACGTCCGTAGCCCGCCTGGACCCGCACCGCTGTACCACTCAGCCGTCGCTTTGGTCGCTTACATCAGTCCAGTAATCGTGCCCCGCCCTAGCCTAGCCTCTAGGGTTGTGAATGATACCAAACTGGGATTACTGCTGGAACAGACCACGTTGCTAGGGTTTTCTAAGAGGGTTAAGTGTGGTTTAACCCCTCACTAATCATGGATTAAATTAGTTAAGTGTAACCAACAGTTCACCACTTAACCCCATTTAATCCCTCGTATCCCCAAAATTGGTTAAGTATTAGTGGGCCATGAGTTAACCCTAATCATGAGGCTTTAATTAATTTAATTGTGCCTTAACCTCTCACATTAGACTTTGTTGCGGTTACTAGTTAAGTCGGGCGGGTCCGGGTAGCTTTACACCACAACTTGGTCTAACCTCGGGTCCAAGGTACACATGACCAACTTCTCACATTGGGTCCTATTGTTTGTAGCAACTAGTTAAGCCGGTCGGTTCCGGGTAGGTTTACTTTACAAACTCAACCCAACCTCGAGTCGGCCACACTTATGTTTTCTAAGTGTCATGTCCACTTTATTTTCAAAACATAATTACAAGTTTAACAAATACTTGGGTAGACCTAACTTAATAGGTAAATTCCCAAGGGGTAGACCTAACTTAATAGGTAAATTCCCAATCTCATATTTTCATGTATTTTAAGTTTTACCCCAAAACCCTCCAACGTCATTCTATCGCTTACATATTCGTCATAACGCATAAAGGATAGAAAGAGGGAACTTGGCACAACATACATGATAAATCTTACATATCATAATAAACATGCATAACATGTTGGACTTGCATAACTTAGCATAGTGAACTTGCATAAACATGCATAACTTGTTAAACTTGCAAATCATGGCATAGTGAACTTGCATAAACATGCATAACTTGTTAAACTTGCAAATCATGGCATAGTGAACTTGCATAAGCATGCATAACTTATTAAACATGCATAACATGGCATAGTGAACTCGCATAAGCATGCATAACTTATTAAACATGCATAACATAGCATAGTGAACTCGCATAAGCATGCATAACTTATTAAACATGCATAACATAGCATGGTGAACTCACATAAGCATGCATAACTTATTAAACATGCATAAATCCCAACTTTCATCACATATTAACTTTAGAGTTTCTAAAATGAAGGTAAGAGGGCTTACAAATATTATGAAGACACAAATCTACTAATAAAGATTGAGAAGCCCTTTATGCAAGCATATAAAAACCCAAAACAAAGCTCCAATTAACAAAAATCCCAAAAACTCTAGCTTAGCAAATAAAGCTTGCAACTTGATGATGTATGCAAGCTAATGATCATTCATACAACTTAGAAATGCTTGTATGAACATCAAAATCTTCATAGGAATAATTTTTGAAGAGGGTGGAGGCTAGGGTTTTTAGGTGGAGGCCATTTGAGAATTCAATTTGACATAGTTTGGTTGCTAGAATGAATAATGAGTGATTTAGGGTAGGCTAGGGTCTTATTTATAGATTAGGCTAGTGATTTAGACCATAGGATTAACCCTAGGTTGAATTAGGTCCATCAGATTTCGGAATTCTCCAGAACCAAGCCACACAAACAAGCCCAAATCAAAAATGGTGCGCCAGGCAAAAGTGCTCGGCCACCCCGTGTCGACAGGGCTGTCGACAGGGCAGTCGACACCCTTAGACCCCTGTCGACATGCCTGTCGACATGGGGGTCTTGGCGGGAGTTTTCCCGCCTGACGCCAGTTATCCCTAATCCTTGTTTTTAATTTAAAATTTAAATCTGTTTTTAACATGGAAATTTCTGAAAACTTCAATGGGCCTTAACTGGGTCATACGGACTCCGATTTTCGAAAACTCGGACTCTATTTCGCGTATTTTTCCGAGACGAACGCAATGGCATAGCCCGTTTCCCTTGATTCAGATTTTTGAATTAAATTCTTCCTCGATTTATGTTATAACAGGTTATTGAAAATACGGGTTGCTACATTCTCCCCTCCTTAAAGGATTTCGTCCCCGAAATCTTCAAGTTAGGAAGAACGTATCCTACCATCCAATCATCCATCTACTCAAAGCATCATCCACGAGCAATCATTGTCCTTAAAAGATTCTAAATGCTATATGAACATATGCAAAAGTGTGTGTATATGTACTTATCTAATGCAAAGATCAATGCAAAATATGTTAGTGAAATGTATCCATATGTATGCAAATCCCTAACATAATGTATAATATCTACATGCGTGCTTAATCATACATCCATATGCAACATCCATGTGGTTGCATACAAATTTCATCCAAGAATAAGCATAAACACTCATGCACATGCAATATGAGGAGTGTGTGAGCCGATCTAGTGCCTAATGTGTATCATGCATCCACGAGTAACCACTTGCAAACACTTGCAACCACTTGCAACCATCAAACATAACATGTCTCAAACACATGTTTCATCCAAAGGGTTTCTACCTAAGGTTCTCATGACAAGATTAGCACGATAACTAGATAAACATGGATAGCAAAGAGAAAGATATGCTAACAAAGGAAAGAGATTGAGAGTGTACCCTCAAAAAGGAATGGATAAAGCCCACGCATCTTCTCCTCGGTTTCCCAAGTTGCGTCTTCTTCGGCTTCACCCCATTGAACCTTCACCAACTTGACCTCTCGATTCCTTAGCTTCTTGGTCTCCGTCCCCAAGATACGAATCGGAGCTTTCCTCAAAGTTGCCTCTTTCTCTACTTCCACGTCTTCAAGAATGCTAGGTTCAACCACCTCAGCGGACTCATGTAGGCACTTTCGGAGATGCGAGACATGAAAGACATTATGCACTCCGGACAGCTTCTCGGGCAATTGCACTTTATAAGCCATCTTCCCAATTCTCTCTATGATAGGGAAGGGTCCAACAAATCTCGGTGCTAACTTCCCAACAGCTCCAAATCAGACCACATTCCGCAAAGGAGAAACCTTTACGAAAACCATATCCCCAACATCAAACTCCAAATCGGATCTTCACTTATCAGCATAGGATTTCTGTCGGTCTTGGGCCGCCTTCATCCGTCTTCTAATCAACTCGACCTTCTCGGATGTATCTCTAATCATGTCAGGTCCAAGTATAAGCTTATCTGTAGTCTCCCACCAACATGTAGGTGACTTGCACGGTCTCCCATATAAAGCCTCAAATGGTGCCATCCCAATGCTCGTCTGATAACTGTTATTATATGCAAACTCAAAAAGAGGAAGATGGTCCTCCCAAGTACCACCAAAGTCCAGAATACAAAGCCTCAATAGATCCTCGAATACCCTATTCACCCTTTTGGTTTGGCCGTCCGTCTGTGGGTGATAAGCAGTACTCAGATTCAACCTCGTGCCCATAGCCTCTTGCAAGCTATTCCTGAATTGACTTGTAAAGATTGGGTCACGGTCACTGACTATGCTGGAAGGGACTCCATGTAGTCGTACTATCTCACGAAGATATACTGATGCTAGTCCAGATGCAGTCCTTTTGCTCTTCACCGGAATGAAATGAGCACTCTTCGTAAGCCTATCCACAATGACCCATATGCTTGTATTCCCTTTTCTTGACCTTGGCAATCCGTCAACAAAGTCCATAGAAATACTCTCCCACTTCCATAGCGGGACCTCTAGAGGATGCAATAGCCCACCAGGCTTCTTCGACTCGGCTTTTACTCTTTGACAAACAACGCATCTAGAGACAAACTCCGCCACATCCTTCTTCATTCCAGGCCAGAAGAAAATGCGCTTCATATCCTTATACATCTTATCTCCACCCGGATGTATAGTCATCTTGGAGCGATGTGCTTCATCAAGAACTTTCCTCACCAAGTCTTCCACCATCGGAACACAAAGCCTTCCGTCTCTCCTCAGCCAACCCTTATCATCTATAGAATATCGAGCAAGGTGACTAGATGTCTCCCCTCGAATCAGCTTATCCATAATCTCAATTATCTGAGGGTCTTCCTTCTGCGAAGCCCCAACTTGATCCAGAAGGGTAGGCCTGAGCTCAAGAGATGCTAAAGAACCGGTCATCGACTCAACCGCCAAAGAGAAATCAAAGGTTGCCAAGAACTCTAAATTCTTCATCTCAACAAATAGAGGACTTAGTGTCAACCTTTTCCTACTCAACGCATCCGCTACAACATTCCCCTTGCCAGGGGTATAAGCTATTTCAAAATCATAGGACGCCAAGAATTCCATCCATCTTTGCTGCCTCAGATTCAGATCCTTCTGAGAAAAGAGATACTTCAAAGACTTGTGATCGGTATAAAGCTCAAATCTTTCTCCCAGAAGATAATGGCGCCATGCCTTGAGTGCATATACTATTGCTGCCAACTCTAAGTCATGAGTGGGATAATTCTTCTCATGCACTTTGAGTTGTCTACCGCCAAAGCATATCACTCTGCCCTCTTGCATCAGAACAGCTCCCAACCCCGTGCCACACGCATCGGTGTATACTGTAAATAATTTCCCTCCATCGGGCAAAGCTAGAACGGGTGCTGATGTGAGAGCTCTTTTGAGCTTCTGAAAAGCAAGCTCGCACTCTAAGCTCCAAGCAAAAACTGAATTCTTCTTCGTCAACTTAGTAAGAGGAGCGGATATCTTCGCGAAGTCCTTGATGAACTTCCGGTAAAAACCCGCAAGACCTAGAAAACTTCTCACCTCGGTTGCATTCCTTGGAGTCTTCCAATCCTGAACTGCAACTACCTTAGCGGGATCCACCGCTAAGCCTTGCTTGGATACGATATGCCCGAGGAATCTAACTTCCCTTCTCCAAAAGTGACACTTGGAGAACTTGGCCTTTAACTGATGCGCTCTAAGCGTATCCATCACCTCTACAAGATGCCTCGCGTGCTCTTCTTCATCCTTGGAGAAGATCAGAATATCATCCACAAAGACCACGACAAACTTGTTCAACAACTCTCAAAACACCCTACTCATCAAGTCCACGAAATACGCGGGTGCATTCGTCAAACCGAACGGCATAACAAGCCATTCAAAGAATTCATCTGGAGTTCTGAATGAAGTCTTGTCTATACTATCTTCAGCCACTCTGAGCTGATGAAATCCAGTAGCAAGATCAAGCTGAGAGAAAACAGAAGCACCGACAAGCTGGTCAAAAAGATCATCAATCCTCGGTAATGGGTGTCTGTTCTTCTTAGTCAGCTTATTCAACTCTCTATAGTCCACACAAAGTCGAAGAGAACCATCTGCCTTAGTAGCAAACACCACAGGCGCTCCCCATTCGGATATACTTCGTCTGATGAAGTTCTTCTCAAGCAACTCCTTTACTTGCTTGCTGAGCTCCCGTCTCTCACGTGGAGCCATGTGCCGAACGGGCAAAGAAACAGGCTAAGCATTATCCACCAGATAAATGCGAAAATCAATCTCTCGTTTAGGGGGCAACCCCTTAACTTCTTCAAAAACATCTGGATAATCTCGGACCACCCTTACAGACTGAAGGGTTTCCTCTGACGAGTCGAGAGATTCAAGATAGCACAACATGACGGGATCCTTCGGATTGCATGAAATCTCTAAGGTGTTGCCAAGGCGAGTCACAAGCCTCACAACCCTATGCTCACAATCAAGAATGGCTCCATATCTGGACAGCCAATCCATGCCCAATATCAATCCGTATCCCCTGAAACCAAGAACATACGCACTACACAAGAACTCTACACTGAGTATAGAGATCCTCAGATCCTCACATATCATAGATAGATGAGCAGAACCCCCAATGGGATTCGAAACACAAACGGGATCATCCACTAAGCTAGTACTAAGGTGCAAGCTATCAACAAGATCAGATGAAATAAAGCTATGTGATGCACCAGAATCAAACAAGGTACGAACTGGAAGATCGGAAACATAAACAAGGTTCTCAACAGAAACACTACCTCGATCGGGAACTGGAGCGGTATTGAGAGCATGAACTTGCCCTCCTGAAGGTCCAGCCTGCCCTTTCTTCTTCGGGCATTCCTTGCTGAAGTGTCCAGTCTCACCACAGGAAAAACATCCACCACTAAGCTTCCTTTTCTTCTTCCTACAATCCTTAGCAAAGTGTCCAGGCGCACCACAGTAATTGCACTTTCCCTTGCCTTTGTTGTTGTTCCCCTTCTTGTTCTTGCTCTGATTCCCCTGACTGCTTTGACCACCTTGATTGCCTTTACCTTGAGAATCAGTCTTCTTTGCTTGAGTATCACTCGACTTGACCTCTTTCTTTCCATCTCCCTGAAGTTGAGCCATATCGACCAAACTCTCAAAAGTAGCTCCATGCGGAATATGTGACATCGCCAAACCCTGCAGCGGCTCATTCAATCCTCTAGCAAATCGAAGAGCCTTCTTCTCAGGAGTGTTCACCATATCCAAACCAAAACGGGCCAGCTGATTAAACTTGTTCACATACTCCTTGACCGACATATCACCTTGCTTTAATGCAATGAACTTCTCCATCTGTAAATTCGCCTCAGCAGAAGATAGAAACTTGGCCACAAATCTAGCCCTCAAATCGGCCCAAGTCTCGACAGGCCTCGTCCCATTGGTGACCTCCCACCAATAGGCTGCTTCGTCCTTCAAAAGCCATACTGTCAATAAGATCTTCCTCTCGTCATCAATCCTAAAGATAGCAAACAAGTCCTCAGTGTCTTTCAGCCAATTCCTAGCTTCAACAAAAGATTCCGTGCCTAGGAAATTCTTGCCTCCCATCGCCTTGAAGTCTTTACAAACCTTCGTGAACTCAACCTGAGGATGCTGAGGGGGAGGAGGAGGAAGAGGAGCCTCAGCAACAGGAGGAGGAGGAACATTAGCAACGGGAGGAGGAATATTAACTACTGGAGGAGGAGGAACAGGAACCACCGGAGGAGGGACATTAGGGGTAGGATTCTCAACTACAGGAGGAGGAGTGGGAGTAGGGTTTGCGGGGCCGGCTGCCGCCCTAGCTTCAAGAAGTCTCCTATACCAGAGTGGTACATTTACTCCATCCGGGATGGCAAGATTCTCAGCCATACTGAAACGAAAGATAAGATAAGATTAGGTCAAGGGAACGAAGGATAACGCTAATGGCTTTTTGGGGAATAGCCTTTTAAAATACTAGACTTTTCTTTGGAAAATACTTTATACTTGTTTTGAAAATAGTTTTTCAAAAGTCTTTTTAAAAACTTTTTGTTCTTTCTTGTAAACCTTATGCTCTGATACCAAATTTGTAACACCCCACCTCCGCTAGGGTCACTCTTTTGGGGGCACTAGCTTCTGGGGGGCGTTAGAACCGGGTAAGCATGCATAATGATATATCAAGGCAGAACAAGAACATAAATATATGTGTAAAACAGAGTAAGTGAGAATAAAACAGCGGAATATCTCAAACCATCTCAAAACAAGTCTAGTACATCATAAAGTCAACTGCCAAAATAAACATGTCTAGTACATCATAAACAGAAATACTGAAATACATAGTGCTATCCCCAAAATAAAGATGATAAACCATAGCGAGCTCAATGTCCAGACCTACATGAGCTATCCAGCAAACAAGCAAGCGATCCAAGCTAAGCACCACTGTTCCCTCCCTGAGAACCTGGGGGGGGGGGGAACGGAAGAAAAGAAGCGAAAGAAAACAGGTCAGTCAAAAAGACTGGTAAGCCCTACTACGATCAGTCTATAAACTAATAAAGTTAACATCATGATGGAAACTGAGATGAACATACTGGCAATAGATAAAGGTGTCATCACATAAAGAAGATTAAGCTTTGCACCACAGTGTACTAGCAAACTAACATAACAGGTATTGATCCCTCAGCCCAAACTTTGGCCCAATAACATGAGGTGACCTTAATACAAGGTCCAGCCCAACAGTCTAGTCGATCGGCTCCCTATAAACCTAACACGTCAAGTGTTGGTGTCCATACGGCCCACATATGGTTGTAGTCAGACTGTGCTGGGTCCACCTTCGGGTGTATCAAGCCCTCGGGTGTCAACCCCAGACACCTAAGCAATAATGCACAGTCTAAACCTACTGGTACCCGTGCCTCGAGTTTGTCCAACACCGGACTACGTGCACGTCCGTAGCCCGCCTGGACCCGCACCGCTGTACCACTCAGCCGTCGCTTTGGTCGCTTACATCAGTCCAGTAATCGTGCCCCGCCCTAGCCTAGCCTCTAGGGTTGTGAATGATACCAAACTGGGATTACTGCTGGAACAGACCACGTTGCTAGGGTTTTCTAAGAGGGTTAAGTGTGGTTTAACCCCTCACTAATCATGGATTAAATTAGTTAAGTGTAACCAATAGTTCACCACTTAACCCCATTTAATCCCTCGTATCCCCAAAATTGGTTAAGTATTAGTGGGCCATGACTTAACCCTAATCATGAGGCTTTAATTAATTTAATTGTGCCTTAACCTCTCACATTAGACTTTGTTGCGGTTACTAGTTAAGCCGGGCGGGTCCGGGTAGCTTTACACCACAACTTGGTCTAACCTCGGGTCCAAGGTACACATGACCAACTTCTCACATTGGGTCCTATTGTTTGTAGCAACTAGTTAAGCCGGTCGGTTCCGGGTAGGTTTACTTTACAAACTCAACCCAACCTCGAGTCGGCCACACTTATGTTTTCTAAGTGTCATGTCCACTTTATTTTCAAAACATAATTACAAGTTTAACAAATACTTGGGTAGACCTAACTTAATAGGTAAATTCCCAAGGGGTAGACCTAACTTAATAGGTAAATTCCCAATCTCATATTTTCATGTATTTTAAGTTTTACCCCAAAACCCTCCAACGTCATTCTATCGCTTACATATTCGTCATAACGCATAAAGGATAGAAAGAGGGAACTTGGCACAACATACATGATAAATCTTACATATCATAATAAACATGCATAACATGTTGGACTTGCATAACTTAGCATAGTGAACTTGCATAAACATGCATAACTTGTTAAACTTGCAAATCATGGCATAGTGAACTTGCATAAACATGCATAACTTGTTAAACTTGCAAATCATGGCATAGTGAACTTGCATAAGCATGCATAACTTATTAAACATGCATAACATGGCATAGTGAACTCGCATAAGCATGCATAACTTATTAAACATGCATAACATAGCATAGTGAACTCGCATAAGCATGCATAACTTATTAAACATGCATAACATAGCATGGTGAACTCGCATAAGCATGCATAACTTATTAAACATGCATAAATCCCAACTTTCATCACATATTAACTTTAGAGTTTCTAAAATGAAGGTAAGAGGGCTTACAAATATTATGAAGACACAAATCTACTAATAAAGATTGAGAAGCCCTTTATGCAAGCATATAAAAACCCAAAACAAAGCTCCAATTAACAAAAATCCCAAAAACTCTAGCTTAGCAAATAAAGCTTGCAACTTGATGATGTATGCAAGCTAATGATCATTCATACAACTTAGAAATGCTTGTATGAACATCAAAATCTTCATAGGAATAATTTTTGAAGAGGGTGGAGGCTAGGGTTTTTAGGTGGAGGCCATTTGAGAATTCAATTTGACATAGTTTGGTTGCTAGAATGAATAATGAGTGATTTAGGGTAGGTTAGGGTCTTATTTATAGATTAGGCTAGTGATTTAGACCATAGGATTAACCCTAGGTTGAATTAGGTCCATCAGATTTCGGAATTCTCCAGAACCAAGCCATACAACCAAGCCCAAATCAAAAATGGTGCGCCAGGCAAAAGTGCCCGGCCACCCCGTGTCGACAGGGCTGTCGACAGGGCAGTCGACACCCTTAGACCCCTGTCGACATGCCTGTCGACATGGGGGTCTTGGCGGGAGTTTTCCCGCCTGACGCCAGTTAGCCCTAATCCTTGTTTTTAATTTAAAATTTAAATCTGTTTTTAACATGGAAATTTCTGAAAACTTCAATGGGCCTTAACCGGGTCATACGGACTCCGATTTTCGAAAACTCGGACTCTATTTCGCGTATTTTTCCGAGACGAACGCAATGGCATAGCCCGTTTCCCTTGATTCAGATTTTTGAATTAAATTCTGCCTCGATTTATGTTATAACAGGTTATTGAAAATACGGGTTGCTACAGTTTATGTACTCTGATTTAGTCAAGATGGATATTATGTACTTTGACTCTGGTTTTTGATGATGTAATCAAACCTACTTGTTTACCGCTGCAATGAATAAAATTTTAAATTTTTAAGTACTGTTTATATATGTCTTGTTGTTAAATTTCTGTTCTATACACACTTAAAACGCTCTATAGAAGTTAATGCATTCTCTTTGTGAGTGGCATTAATGGACGTGGGGTGTTACATAAAATGTTGTCACAACTATGTTAATTTTTGTCTATTGCAACGCACGCTTCAATGTGTTAGCATAGATACCAACCAAGTGTTGCAGTAGCCGCGTGAATAAAATTATCCATCCACATCAACACGATCCAACGGTCCACGTTACTGATCCGTGTCATTCTGATTTTCCTGCATCGCCTCACCTCCTTTGCCCTAAATTTTCGTTTTCCTACCGAACATAATTCACGCTATTTTTCATTTGTGAAAAAAAACAGCCGCTTCCTTTTCAATGGCGATGGAAAATTAGAGTTTTTCCCTCTTCAACAAATTACGACTTCCATCCGTCTATCCATATCTCGAGCAACCAGTCTTTGACTCATTACGGATCAACTCCGAATGATCTGAAAATTTGCTCATGGCCTCTGCTCACCACTTTCATGCCATGCCTCAAAGAATCGTCACCATCCGATCCACCCACATGGGTTGTGCCGACCCATCTTGATTTAGCGTATTTTGACCCAAGATTTTTCATGCCCCATTCTCTTGTATTTCAGAGCGGCTCCGTCAAGTTTTGTCTGAATCCGATCATCTAAACTTCTGATTTGCTATATCGTTCAATCCTATAATTTTGCGGCAAACAATATAACATACAACTCAAGAAACACAATCTATTCAATCAAAAACCACATCAATCTTTAGAACAATGATCACACGAACACGAACACGAACAAATCATAACTATAGCATATATAACATATCACAATTATGAGATCTAGCATGATTTGGATCTAAACATATGAATAAACATTATTAATCTAACAAATATTCTGTTAGTATGATCAAATTATGTTTTCTATGGTTTCTAAATCCGAATTAAACATATATGATCAGATTTAAGGTGATTTTAACATATAACATATGAATATGATCCTAATTTACCATACAATTTGTAGCTTCTGTGTGAGAGATATTAATCACTCATATAATCCTTGATTTGATGTAGATTCAATTGAGATCAGATCTGGACAGCGTTGAAACCCCTTGAATTTGATGCAATTTGATGTGATCTAATCTTCCTTGATGATGATCTATCCTCTAAATGCAATTTATAATGAATTTGATGGAAGAAAATGAAGAAATAGGGCTTTATAGGCAGAACCGAAGAATCACAAACTCCCAAACCTAAAGTTTAGAATGAAAAAAGTAAATCTAACTCTCTACACAAGTACCCTGGATCAAGGGCAAAATAGTCATACTTGAATTTGGTAAAAATCATGGACATGTCTCACATCCCCATGAAGGACATATTAAAATCTGAGAATGATGCGACTACTGGATCATAAAATATAAATATTTTATGATTGGTCGATACGTAAAATACGGATCGTTACATTCTCCTCCTTTAGGAATTTTGCCGCTGAAACCTCAAGTAAACATGAGCACATGCGTAAAAAAATGTCAAAACAATTATAAACAAGTGTTAAAACAATTATTAACCAAACATATGAACTTGAGTACAATAAAGTTTAAACGTTTTCTAGTATTTATATGTTTGAAAATGTAAAACAAATTATGATGTGAGTAAACTTGCCTTCTCTAACTAGTTGCCAGATGTAAAGAAGATGAATAATCCTCGGTTTTCCAATAATATGTTGTTCAAATATAAACTGGTGGTTATGCTTCGAGTAAAAAAAAACAGTACTCTGAAATAAGAGTGTCGTATAACCCTATTATGCACACACAAATACACGCGTTTTACTATTATTTTATTTAATAATTGTAAATATTAATACCTAATCCTAATATTATAATTACTTTAATTACAATATAAATATACATATTTTTATGACATTAAATTAAACCAAAACATTAGAAAGTGGATGTATTCAAAGTGAAAAGAAAAGAGAAAATCTTATTCCTAAAATACTTAACCAAATTAAAAGCCTTTACATGATGCCAAAAAAGAAAAAAAAAGCTAAACTTTCAAATCAAATTTGAATTCAAATATCATTATTATCTTATTTATTTCATAAATAATTAATATTTACTTAATTATATTTTACTCTCAAAATACCATAGGATCATTTAATTTAATTAAACATTTTTTTTTATATAGAAAAGATTGCTTTGAAATGGAAGCGAAAAGGAAGAATTTTTTTTTTTTCAAAATTAAATATAAAATGAAAGGGTATGGTTTATAAATAAACGGTTAATTTAATATTTTAATGAGTTAAATAATCACAAATTCAAATGGTGAAATTTAGGGTAGTTGCAAAAACTTGGAAACTTGACAAATATAATGAAAATTTGGTATTAACATACTTTGAGTTACGTGTATTACTCGTTCTTCGTGCTCAAAGTATGGATCTGCAATTTGATTGTACCGAGAGGAACAAGATTTGTGCGGCGGACGCTCACTCTAATCTTGCATGCGTACTGTGAAATTAGTAAGTAATTAATGGAACAGATCAATCTCCCTTGTCAAAGAAAGGCCACAAATTCTAACTTCCTGTATATTCAAAGATGGCGGCTACACTCCACTCAGCTCTTTTAGTTTTAGACTTGGATGTCTTTGACAAGAGTGTAGGCTAGCCATACCAATAACATGTGGAAGATATTAACATAATTTAATCCTATACGCCAAAATATCTATAATATCTTTTTCCTACCACCCATTCACTTGTATCTTCCTTTTCCAATCCTTCTATATATATACCCTCTTTCCTACACTTTCGATTTTCTATTCAAAGATATATATAAAAAAGAAAAACATGAAGAGCTTTGCCTTGTTAGTTGCCCTCACTGCTTTGCTTCTTGCTACATCATCTACCGTTGTAGAATCAGCTCCACTTCGCGCCACTCTCTCAGCCATACCCTACGAAGCTTCAGGTATAATTTGCATATTTCATAGTATATATATTGTTGCAGGATAAGTTAGGCTCGAAGTCACCTTGTTCACCTTATATAGTCATAATGAATAGATGAACTGCTGTTATATTGCTGTCTGTTTTACTACTGTAATTTTCTCTTTTGAAATAATTAAAAACAGCAAAAAGGAACCAATATGGGCAGAAGCTTATAAAGTGCAAGAAAGGAGAAGAATGCTGTGTATATGTTAGCAGTCCGTCAGGATGCGTCATGTGCAGCAGGATGTGTCCTTAATGGATTTGGTTGCAGACGCAAGTAATAATTATAGTTGTTTAATTTTCTCAGGAAAATAATTGTAGTAAGGCTGATCAATGAACAACGTACGTAGCCTGAAATTATCTATTAATATTGCGATATTTTGATTTGAAATCAAGATTGCCTTATATTATTGCATGACCCCATTCGAATGAGATAGGAATGTAATTGTTTGGCATTTATCAATATGAGAAAAGTGTTCCTGATATTATCAATAAGTCAAAAATGAGTATCAAAATTTTATCTTTACCGCTTGTAAAATATTTGTTGTGTTGATATACTATTGAACTGGTAACTGCTGACCGATAATGATAATTTACGATTCATATAGCTAGCTATACAAAATTTATTACATTAAAATTTGATAGTGGTGAAAAATTAAATATGTTATTATTATTATTATAACTTCATTATTTTTTATATGAGTACTTTGATTTAGTTCGGTTGACATAGAAAATTTTACTCGTCCATATCAAGTTATTTGAAATAATTGAATTTCTAATCTTAACTTTGAACTTATCAATGCCCGAAGGAGTTATAAAAAAGGATAACGGCACAAGTGTTTGCTTAAAATATAATAATAATAATAAAACAAAAAGGGCTAGAACTGTTAATTTTGACACTAAATTTTGGCGTCGACATCCGTGAGTTTCGAAAATTTGGAACTTAAATGTCCAAAGCGTAGAGTTATAAGATATGCAGTAATAATGTGCGGTGAAGTGTAAATGACACAATTATTTATAGTGGTTCGGCCCGCCGGGGACTACGTCCACTTTAATAATATTGTAACGAATACATGAAAATAAGGTAAAAGAAAAAGAATAATGATCACCATTGTTTTTAGTCTTGTTAACAAAAGCCTATGTAGTCATTTGGTAAGAGAATGTGACTTTTAAGAGAGTGGCGCGAGTTCAATTTTCACCAGCACCATATTGTTGTTTTAGGGGAACGACTAAAATAATACATACAAGGAAGAACAAAAATATATGTATACATGGATATGTAAGTGTGTGTGTGTGTGTGTGTGTGTGTGTGTGTGTGTGTGTGTGTGTGTGTAGGAGCGTTCAATGACACCCCAAATAGTGAGCACCCCATTTGGCCCCTATATAAATCAAGCATTTATATTAGAATAAGTGAGTGGGAGGTGAACGCTCGTCATATATATATACATACATACATATATATATATATATATATATATATATATATATATATATATATATATAAACACACACACAAAAAAAAACATATATATATATATAAGAGAAAAATTCAAAATAAGGATGCAATCAAAGAAATCTGGTAAGAATTAAATAACAGCATAACGCCGTTTGAATTTTGAAAACAAAATAAAAATTATGCGTGTATATATATATATATATATATATATATATATATATATATATACACGTGTAAAGAGTGCATTAGAAGTTTTGTATACATATAAGGACCTTATATACGAATATAATTCAAATCAATTCAAAACTGAATACCAACGCGCAAAAAATATATGAATAAGGCTTGGGTCGACCCAAACAATGGTGGGTCGACCTATAAGTCGACCCAAAGGGGTTTGATTGACCCCGGGGTCGACCCAGGGGTCAACGCACCCCTGATCTGGGCAGATTCATTGATGAATCTAGATTGTTTTTCATACCACATTCGTTGCTAACTCAGCGCTGCGTGTACGATAAGATCCTGAACACCTATAAATAGGCAAGCAGAGCCTAAACTAAATCTCATATTTTCTGAGAGAGTGTCTAGACTCTACCATTCTTCCTCCTCCTCAAATCTCTTCAGAAAATAGAATAATCAGTTTAAGGAAATCCTGAATCAAGGTATATAGGAAAAGAATGTATATCCACAAATGGGTATTCAGAATTCTGTTCGAAGTATGGTAAATTCTTGGATCCGGTCAATTTAAATTGGAGAAATAGTGTGATATCATGTATCAACCTCAAAAGCATCATACGCCTGTTAAGAAGAACCAAATAAGTATGTTAATTGGTATATGTTATATACAAGTATGTGCAAGTACAAAAGGTGCATCGGCCTAAAGCAAAAAAGAAAAAAAATTAATTAAGGGTCTGTTTGGTAACCCAAATCAAAAGCGTTTATGTGAATACAATACGTACTTTTACTTTTAAAAAGTCAAAAAGTTCGTTTAGTATAATAACTACTTATAAGTCAAAAAGATACAAAGTCAATATGGATAGAATTTATATTCATAATAGCTTTTTGGCTTTTGCCTTATAATCTTAAAACAAAATGCAATATAATTCAATTTTTTTAAGTACATACTACAATATTAAACAAAAAATCACAAAACAATTGGTATTGTAAAACATAAACCACAAAATATATGAAAAATGTATCAAAACACAACATAAATACTTGCATGTAGCTTATACATAAACAAAGCAACTAAAGCACATTTAAAATTACAAATCCAAACAAAACAGGCCCATAATACATAAAAGTTGATCTTTTCAACAAATTTCAAGCATTATAATACAAATATTGGAAACTTCGAAAAATATTGAACCCAAGACGACAAACGATAAAATGTCATCATGCTTTGTTTGCAATTTAAATTTCAGTTTGCAGGCATTCTCATTTGCATTCACTTTTTTTTAGCAACTAGCTTACATTGCTCTCTATTGTTTACAATCTACAATTTACAAAAATATTGCAGTACATTTCTATTCTTGTTTTTCTACATTCTTGTTCACATCCATCATGAGTAACTAGTTTACATTCTTGTTCGTTCCTGTCTTCATTGTTGCACTTCCTCGACGTAGAACTAGCTATAAAAAATGTCATTAATGTCAATCGGATTACTAAACAAAAAAAGATAACCATGAAATGTGCAAAACTAAAAATGAACATGTATTTATGCATATGGTTTGGATGAGGTCATGTTCACCATCATCAAAAGAGGATACATATTTAGTAGATGGACCTTGTATAGTATTCAACTGCTGACGAATCAACCAATTTTTTTTATACCGATACTGGCAGTTTTAATTAATAGCTTAAGCATTATGAATTTCATCATTTCATACTAATTATAATGAGAGAGAACTAAAATAAGAATTATTGGCACTATCCTAAAAAATATTACTCCATATACATGGGAACCAATGTTTTAACACCATAAAAGTCAAGAAACTAGGAAGTGGGAACTAAAATACTATTCAGTTCTAGACCATGAAAGTTTGGTATTTCATCTGTGGTCACGAAACTGGGAACTAAAATACATGTTCAGAAAATTAAGATTATTAATGCTTCTGGATAAGAATGCGTACATACCCAACTTAAATTAGTCGATATTAGTCTGGAGCTATAATTTGCAAACAGGTGTATAAAATGAAATTAAATGTTCATTTTGTAATGCTTTCTCATCCAATTTTAAACATATATAGTTTGACAACTCCAAGATATGTGACAAAAGCTGAAAATGAGCCAGAAAAGAAAGGAAAAAAACCTTCTATGTCATAAGGTGAGAGGAAAAATAGTTTATAGCTTCAACTTATTTGAATAACACACTAATTCATGCTGCAATGGTAAGAGTATGTCATAAATAATCAATATTAAGAAATAACCGCATGAGTTTAGGTAAGTTAAACTCAGCCATTTTTTATTATTTTTGTGAATAGCACTTATCAAGTTATAATGAAATTTTCTGAAATACAGAAATTTTATTTAAAAGCATAAACATGCCATGGAGGAATGTTCGTCAAAGCAAACAAGCAATACCCAAATCCATAAAAGTAAGGATCCAGAAGATTCGCACTGGGCTTAAGATAAGCATCCTGCGCGTGCGTACGAGCTAAGGTGGTGCTGTACGGATCGTGTGATTTTAATGGTTGTGCTAGGGGAACTGCTGACCACATACATGTGACGATGATAACTTATAACTAGTATTGTGTTTTGCTTTCTACATGGTAAGCTGCTGCAAAGTAAATATAATGTTTTATCTAATTGTAAGGCAAGGAAGTTAGTTTACCAGCGTTCTAGTTGATAGAAGCATCAGCAACGACATCTATATCCTTTCTACTCTTAACCAAGCTTCTCTTTTTACTCAGCTACTGCCATATAGCCATATAGAACGTCTTCATCCTTCTAGAATGCAACTACGGTTTTCAAAGAGTTTATCAGATCATACCCTTCACTTCTTTTGTTCTTATCAGCATAATAATAGTGAAGCTTTTGCTCTTCCTTTAACCTAGAGAAAGTAGCCATGAATTTCACTAATAGCACACTCTGATCAGCTGGCCTCTCTCTTTCTACCTTCATTTTTCCAGTATTGAAACCTCTACTTGCAACAAACGATTTCAAATATCATTGTTGCACACCACAATTTTATGCAGTAAAAGCTTGACAAATAAACAAAACTGACTTTGGATGACATATTAGATAAACAAATACAATGATGTTGCTATTATCGTCTATTGGATGTATAGCCTGAAAAAATCATGAGACAAGCCTACAATTATACAAGAAGCGACAACGGGTTCTTTTAAACAGTTCTAACCATTCTGATACTTAATTCTGCTTTCCCATAATGGATTATGCCATAACCTAACCCGAACTAAACCGACTCGAACACGGTGGGTCTCAGGTAGGGTCTAGGTGATGAAAAATACAGTTTAGACCCAATCAAACTCGACCCGAAAGACCCGACCAAAAACATTGAAAATTTTGTATTTTTAGTGTTACTTTCAACCGAACCCGACCCGAAGCTCGGATTGGGTTGGGTCCAGATTTTTGAAATGTATGATTCATACCCGACAAAATACGACCAGCCTAGATCCAAGACCCGCCTAGTCGGGTCCGGGTCCATCAGGTCCGGTCTAAGTGCCACCCCTCGTTGACTCAGACAGTCAATAGATTCTTCTTGTTTTAAGGTGGAAATTGGAATAAATTTAAGAATCAATAAGACAACTGGCAGAGCTAGACATGTCATAGTTTTCTTAGACAATCAAGCAAGGCAATATCTATACATGATCCTAGATAGAAAATTCAAAATATAAGCAGAACAAGAGGATACTAAAAAAAGGGTGAACCTTCGAGCATCTCCTCCATCTCTTTCACTGACACAGCCTTTGGTCCATTAGTACACTTGTGCTCGATAGAACAATTAAGAATGATAACAATAAGACAGAGGATGAGATCATCTTTCAGTTTCTTGGTTTCAGATGGACTTTTTCATTTATAAGCACAAGGTACATCTGAAATTACAAGCCAATCCCACCCATTGAGAACAAAGAGCGCTTTATGACATCCATATGTTTTGTTCTCAACCTTAATTACTTTTAGAGAATGGTATGAATGGCATAAAAGACTTTGTATATTTGAAAACTCCTTTGAAAATGAGAACTTGCAAAAAACCGGGCATAAGAGATTAGTGCACCTGAGTTTATTTTACTACACTCTGCCTGTTTTGTTGCCGTGTATAACTATGTTTTGAATGTTATCTCAACTTGCACACATATATCATTCCCACTTAACTCCTCCAGCATTTTCTCTAAATTTTTATGTCCACCTAACATTCTTAGTTTTGTGAGTACTCATAAATACACATGTTGACACATTTATCAATACACATGTTGACTGATTTCTCTGACTTTGTAATAACTCAACCTAAGTAATTCATTTAGCATCATAGGTAATTGTAATACTTATACTAGGGGGTTGAATGTTACAATATTAAGTCAATGATGTACATAAGCTTAGATGTCAACAAAGGAAGAGAAATATTTACTGCATTAACAAAGAAAAGAGCGGTGCACAAGGGATGCTAAACTAATTGAGGCTATCTTTTTATTAATCATATAGTTTCATGTAATGTGAAAGATGACTGGTTTTGATATAAAAACATAAACATGAATTTACCATCTAATGTGTGCCATTTGAATATTAAAACTATTCAGATCAACGAAAGCAATTTAGTGCTTTCACGAACAAATAAGCACTAAAATATACCATTCAATCTGAATTGCTTCGTGTCATGATCCCTTGTTTAAATTTTACCTGAGGCTTCTTGAAATACATATAATTGTTTTCAGTGCTCTGCACTATTTGAACTCATGGAAGCCTAGAAAATACAGCTGAGAAGTTTGCACAGCATTTTCAGTCCACTTCTCATTTTGCCTGACTGATGTTCTCGGTCCAACTGAGACTCGCTATCAGTGCATTCCTTCATGTCTTCAGAATTTATATGATGGCATGCCCCTTCCTGCTCTATATGTTGTGTAGAAGCTTTGTATCATTCCTTAAAAAAAAAATCAGATTGGCTTCCCAAGACACAAAAGCATACGAATATTAAAACAGCATAAATGATGTCTATTCTTCCTATTGCATAAATAACAGAATGTAGAGTTCAAACATTACTTCTGCAAGCAAATTGCCTTAGAATATCTATATCATCCACCATTAATATATTGACTATGATTCTAGGTGACTATATACTAACCTAAAGCTTCTGCAAACGTACACTCAATAAATCTATCAAACATGCATAAATACTCACCTCCACAAAATCTCAATTGCACATCTATACAATCCCTGTTTCAAGATGTTACAATTATTGGAAAGTCACAATTATGAATAATAAATTTGAATATGGAGTCAAATATAAAAAGTTGTGATTGCAAAAGTAGAAAAGGAATATGGTAAAAGCTCAAATTTGTATTTCCTCCCATAATTGTTAGAATGAACATGCTCAAAGTTATACACATGATATGTCAGTCAGTTTTTTAATTTCAACTAAATTGAATATAACATTTACTGGGTGTTTTTATATTGTACATAACATATAGAATAAAATTTATTGTGACATACATATAAGAGAATTAACACAACTATGCGAACATATAAGCGCATAAATTGTATTTCAGGATACGTATCTTATGGATGTGGAAAGCATGTTGATACAAATTCCTTTATTCAACAGATGGATGCGTTGAATTAATAATAGTACCTAAAATGATTGCTACGGTAATAAAGAGGCAACAATCAATAGTTACAGTTAATAGTTTCTATAGACAACAAATCCACTATACCGTGAAGTTTCCTAGTAAATATAGTAAGTTATCTTAGCAGTAAGCAGCTACAATATTATTTCATGTACGAAGGGAAATCCAATGGTAATACAAAAATTTATTACAGTTACAACAGTTAAAAACTGAATTGAGCTTTTCCCTCTTAGGATACTTTTATATTTTAAACATTAATGTATAATAGCAAGTCCATCAGTATGCTTCTGGAATACAACTACCTGTTTTTAATATCCTAAGTCATAAAATGGAATATAACATAGAATTTAGGTACAATAATAACCTTCACTCTCTTCCTATAGATTTATACAGATCTGCAGACAAGGCAAGTAATACTACTGCTGAAGAACAAGCATGAGTTCATAAAAAAGAGTCCCACACCTTAATGCATATAGGTTGAATACAATATCCTACAAAAAAAATACACTGATTAAAAAGAAAGAAAACCTTTTGATTTTAACAAGGGAACAAGCTAATTATGAAGAAAAATCCAACTGGTGTTGCATGAAATTCTACACCAAACAGATAATTCAAATCCATTTTAAGAAAAATCCAGGATATAATACATCTAATTATGAAGAAAAAATGTGGACATTTGCATTTTAGCATATAGGATGAAGTTGTCTTAAAACAAATTAGCAATATTTAAGCACATAAACAAACTCAAGCCTACATATGCAAGAAAATAGTTGAAAATCACAGTAAAATAAATTAGAATTAAGAATCAAGTGATAGGCAGGAAAAAAAATTAAAATATAGACGGTCATGTATAAGATCACCATGTTTATTTACCACTGTTTCAGTTTAAAAAATATATGAACGTACGAGGGAATAGAGTAAACACCTCTATTTTTATTCGGAAACTATTTGTGATTGACGGTCAACTCCTGCGTACATGCATCAATGTCAAAGAAGGTTTTCCAGTAGCTATTTGTTAGCAATCATTGTTGTAATATTTAATTTTTCCAGTAGCTTTACATCATGACATTAAATGCATTTTATTATTAAATGCATAAATTGTGTGTTATACATGTACGTTTTTTTATTAGTCAATAGAAGACAAACTGCCACAACACCAAAATGACTAATTTGAAACGGTAATAAAACGTTTCTAAAAGTTTTAGAAACACTTTTTCGGTGTTGTAGATTAGTATGTTGCAAATTCTTGAAACACCTATATTATGTTTCAAATTGACAAATTGAAACACTTAGCAGGTATTTCAGATTAGCAAATTGAAACACTGAGTAAGTGTTTCAAATAGATAAAGCGCAACACTTATTTAATGTTTCAAATAGATAAACTGCAACACTTATTGAGTGTTTCAAATTGATAAACCGCAACACTTTGTGAGTGTTTCAAATTGATAAACCGCAACACTTATTATATGTTTCAAACTAATTATTCATCACACCACGATTGTGATATGAAAATTGTTTCAGAATGTGAATTGATATCCTTAGTAATATAAATAGATATAATCATTCTCCAAATTAGATATTCATAAGCAAATTCACCATAAACAAATTACTATAACATAAAGGTAAATCATATCTACAAATATGCCACAACAAGTCCAAGTTACATAGCAAGTACGAGGTTGACAATATAATAAATAAAAAAAAAAGATAACCAAGTTTGCTCCTAAACACTTTCTATACCCCTTGATTCATCATATTGTCATATTGAAATTCATATCTGCAAAAAAAAAAAAAAAAAAAAAAAAAAAAAAAAAAAAAAAAAAAAATCATGCATTGCTAGAATATTAGACAATGTAAAAATTTGTTTACACAATCAAAGCAAATGAACATCAAAATGGAACATTTTACATTTACAATTAAAGAATGATGATATTTATCTTAATAAAAGCTAAGATGAAACCAAAGCTCTAAATGTAATGCTTATATTTGACTGAATTGAATTATTATTCGATATAAGTTCAAAATAAGAAGTAACTCCCACGTTTGTAATGATATATCACAAGCAGTGCACCATTTTATAAGAAAAATATATATTCAAAATAGTAAAATTGTACCCAAATAGAAGAGCTAATGCCAATCATGTAAAAGGTGATAAGCTTTAGTCCAAGCTGCCAAGTGCTACCAACCATGACCGCTGGCCACCCCTAAACATATTTGAAATCAAAATGATACAAATGTAGTAATTAATACTAAAATTTACGTAGTTAAAACATAAATACAGTTACCAGACAGAACTCCTTGAGCAGAATCCGACAGTTTAAACATAGAGAGCAAAGGCGTCATATAAGAAAATTGTAGAACAATTTCAATATATGATCTCTAAAACTACCATAGAAAAACAAGTATACGAAGAAAAAAATTCCAAACCATGAAGCTTTTTCATCAATGTTTGTCTTTTCTTCACTTTGAAAACATAACAATGCAAACACTAAGTATTTAACTGCATCATAAATACGATATAGTATATAAAATAGAATAACGAGTTATTAAGAATACCAGTGGTCAACACAGATTACTGATCCTAGTTAAGCATATTGTTCCAAAATCGGATCGCCACACACAACTCCACTCCATTCCATCTCCACCAAACTATCAATTAGGTCACAGCCTGTAGCAAAATTAAAATACTCAAATAAGTACTAAAATGATACTATATCTATGAACGTTGGTAGGGTGAATATAATGGTGTCATTATTTATGTGTAAAACCTAAGCACTAGTCACTTGAATAAAGAAGGGTGAAGCAGTATGAAAAACACATTCGCATCCATCTGCAATAAAACCAAAAGATCCTACATTTAACATATTTTCTTTGTACAACTGCAAATCTTTTTTTGCACCATCTAGTGTTAGCAAGTGCTCAATTTCCTTTGGATTTGCAGAAATAGAAATAACTGTGATACTGTTTGGTGACAAATATATCAACATACTAGGTTTCCATTCCTTCCCTTGGTTTCTGGTATCTTGATCCATGGTTTCAATATTCAATACACATGCAAAATTAAGTGTATCCCTAATTAATATAAAATAATTGAATACCTGGGTCAGTAACAATAGTTATTTACTACTCATACAATAACATAAAAACAGTGATAGTTTAGTAAACATAAGAATATAAAATCTTAATATAACCAATAAGAACATGAAATAAAACATTTTTTTACTAGCAATAAACAACTAGAGTGTATTTAACTAACATTATGCCAATATTTTTTTAGAAGTAATGTTTTAACTATTTCTCACCATCTATGATAACATTAATGTCATAAAAGACAGAATCAAATTTTCTAATAATGTGAATGCCGCACATGTTACAATAATAGTTTGATTTCAAATTTAGACCATCATGAAAAGTGACATCGGAGAATGGTCTGAGTTAATAAATACTATGACAAATGTGATATTGACTCATTATACCAAAATAAAATATCCTTACATGGACTATATTAGGAACTAAACATGTAATAGGAAAAGCTCATAATAATGCAAACGGAATGTTATAATGATTTTGCAGTAAAGAACAAATTTAGGGTATAAATGATTCATTGAACCATAATAATTCATCAATCCAAAGCTTCATATATGAAACTATTTCATGGTTATGTTTTATTCCAAACATTACAAATACATGCCATGATGTCCACTGATAATTAATATAGCATTATCCTTGTTGTGACATTAACTGGTTATAGTCTGAACAGTGAGAAATCATTTAAGTATTCAACTAGCATATTAAACTTTCAACATGAATCATTTAACTAGACAGCTAACTAGAAATCATTTTTCTATTAATTCATACTTCATCCATAACAAATTACTTAATAACATAGTTAACTGATCTATTAATATATATTTTTTTTCCTTTAAAAAAACTGACATGTTCGCATAAAAAAAACAAAAAAACCGTCATGTTGATTAAAAAACTGTCACTTAATTGATAATCTGCACATGTTAATTTATACATTAGATTAACCTGCATTAGGAATGGCTCCCCTCCCCTTAAATTCATGTGTAATCTCCTACCACTGGAGATGCTCTAAACATGTGCATGATAAACTCAGAAATTCAATGTTTTTTAACAGATTTTGTGCAGTGCAAAACCTATCAAAACTGTCACCCTCAAAATCCTTGGTAACCGCTCTCAAAAAACTCATGGGTTGAGCTTAAATGCACCGTTTTGACTTGCAATTTCTAAAGTGTAATGTCAGCCAAACATATCTAATGAATGATCATCTAATGAACTTAAATAAGCTGTATACATTATTGTATATGCTGTTAGAAAGTTGATATCATTTCCACTGTTTGAATCCTCCAGGCCTTGGTAAAAAATACTGATTATGTAACCATTATCTAGTTACTAAATTCAATTAAATGCATATGTGTTCAATTAACCACGTTAGCCGCGGACAAATGAGAAAGATCTCAATTTTCCCTATCTAAAACAATGAATTCCAGCAACGGTCAGGTAGACCACAGTTAATATTCCGCACTTGATACACATTTAGATGGTCCTTAATATGTTTTGGTAAGCTGTTCACCTTAGGGAGCTGTGTACTTTAATGTAAATTTATCTGGTCTATGTACCCCTCTTTAGCTTACATCATTACTTAACAAGAAATTGGTAAAACTTGCTTATATGGTTCTATATTAATTTGGTTTAGGTCTAAAACAAGCTCTAATGAGTACATAATTTATTTGCATTCAATATCATTTTGGGTTGCCCTGGATGAAGTGCAGTTATGTTACCTTTAGTTGAAGAAAATAACGATTGTGCTAAAATTAACATCAGCGATGAAAAATGAGACTGTCCTAACCAGATTTTAAATCCGGTTAAAATGAACATTTTGGACCATTAAACATTCGTGTACATTCAGATTAGTCTTCAGACAATATTTTCTTTTTAGTGTTTCGATGCAATGGATCCCCTGTTTCTACTGCATCAGTATTTATATTTGATACATCTTAGGTGTTTCACTTGCACATTACAACTGATGTTATATAGTTTTATTTCTCACTACAGTTCAGTAGAAAAGATACAGTTAGAATTTTGTTTATTTTTGGATTTCTAGCTTCAATTCATCTGGATATATAATGCTCTGTATTGCTCTGCTTACAGGAATTCAAAGTGCATGCTTCAAAGTGAACACCAGTTAAGATGTTATGGAATCTTCATCCTCGCCATGGAGCAAACATTTTGAAAAAGGAATTAGGAGTAACATTGTTTCCTCAAATTATCTAATGCACCATATGATGATAGTATTTATTTGACATCTATCATCTGAAACTTCATCTTTTTCACTACATAGAGATATAAACATAGAAAAATTAACTATATTGTGGTCTTTGAGCCGTTTTACTTCAAAAAAGTCATATTTGTTCATGCTACATGTTCATCGCTTTATTTTGCTGCTGCTATTTGTTTGCTTAGTAATAGTGTATGTTATCCAATAGATACGCTATGCTTACAATGTCCGACGCGTAGTTCCTGGAGTTTGGACCTTCAAGTATAAGTTTGTCATATTTGTTTAATATGTAAGGACAATATTATGAGACTAATTGCTTCAACTGACTCTCATGTTCTACATTATTCATTTACATTAGGCACCAACCTAAGCAGAACGTACATACTAGAAAACACAGGTGAGGCCGAGAATATTTGTACATTTAAATAACTAGTACTAAATCTGTAGTTGGCAAATTCTCTATAAATAGCCCAGACTATATATGAATAGTTTATTTAAGTTTGAGTGTTTGGAAAATCATTATAATGAGGTAGCATACGTAGGTTAGAAAACACAGCTGAAGAAAAAATTCCTCATTGCTTATAAGTGAATTAAGATAGAACTTCATAAGGCTAAAACAGTCCTGTTATTCTTACTAAATTGAAAGAATTATCACTATCTAACATTCACCATCTTTTTACATGAATGTGTACAGAATTTTAATTTGGTATACATTATTTTACTAAAGAAGTCATAACAGTCAAATATCAAACCATTTGATTATTTTAGTTTAAAAGTCAAATTATATCCAAAATAGTTTCAAGAAGATTTAAAATAAGTATTTGTCTACTTCCTCTAGATCTCAATTTTTATTACTTCTTGTTATATATTGACTTTGATTCCAGAGACTCTGTTAAGGATCACATCCTTAGATTTGGTGAATGTATCATGCTCTACATGCTAAAGGCATATCCATCCAGATTTAAAACCATATTTTAAGCATAGCGGTAAATTAACCTACCTATGTTTAACCAAGATTGTGACGGCCCGCCCCGCACCAACCGACATTTACTTAAAAGGTGTGCTGTACACATGTCAAGTTAGCACGGGACGGTCGTCATAAGGAAAAGAAGAAGACGGAGAATCAACAAGGAACCTGTAGAATGTCCCACAGCGCATAGAACAAAATATAATAACAACATACTTGACATAAAACAGGTGAGACAGTGCATAAGCTGAAAACAAACTATCATAGCAGCGGAAAATCCAAATACAGCTTATGTTCTACATCATCATTATTACAACTTTTCAAACTGTCTCCAAAGGTAAAAGCAAGATAAGGGAGGTACACTACTAATGCCCAAGTAGTGACCACCAACGACACAGGTAGAATATATATATATATATATATATATATATATATATATATATATATATATATATATCATACGTGGAAGCCTCCTGCTCGCCTCCGGATCAGCTACTCGTGCATCAACAACTAACTTGTCTCTAGTCTGCTCGTTTAGGAGTGCCCAGAGTAATAAGAAGAGACATAAAACTCTGGGTCAGATAAAAGTCTGGTGTGAGCGATAAGCAGCTAAATAGAACAATAACAGATATACTAAACCATACCTGAACCTGGACCTGCAACCAAAGAGTTAGCACTGCATACTGTACAACACTCTAAGGTGCCACTGAATAAATGGTGTAAAGATAATGGGGGTGGGGGTGTGCATGTCATAGTGATGGCAAACAATCAAGCATAGCAACCATCCTCACATCTCTCACTCAGTGCGTAAAGCATACGATATCTACCACTTCGATCACCCAATATATTTTGCTATGATCACTCTGCCCCATGAAGTCACAACGGCTTCACTGCACTGATGCACAGCCACTAATCCTTCGCTATGTCCACTTTGCCCCACGGAGTCGTACACACCCCGCTGCACTGGCTCATAGCCTTACTAATCCTTTACTATGTCCACTCTGCCCCATGGAGTCGCAACGACTCCACTGCACTGGCTCATAGTATTACTACGATCACTTTGCCCCTCTAGTCATAATGACTCTACTGCACTGATACGTAGCCCATCATTCCTTTTCAATGGTGAATCGATGTTATGAACGTCGACAACTCCTTAGCACTCGTCCCGCAGCAAAGCCCAACCATGAAGTGAACTCATTGGTTCCCAACTGGATCCTGAGCTCTAACTTCCATTTGGATTACCTTCGCATCTCGGGTTATTGGTCATCACCGGATCAGTTCGGATCCTCAGTCCTTCTTCTCTGTCGGTTCGGATCGGCCTTCATTATCCCCCACTAGATCGATTCGTGCCAAGCTTTTTCAGATCGGATCGGAGGCCTTCATATGATGATGGATCGGATCGGTCACCATCAGAGCACACCGGGTCGGGTCGTAGTCTCCAAGTCGCGTCGCCAGACCACGTTGACAAATCGGGTCGGGGGTGCTTCTGGCGGATCGTATCGGAGGACTCTAGGCGGTTCGGTTCAGAGAGAACACTCCTTCTAGCCAAGTACACACAGTTCGTGTTCACCATCCATGAACGGTTCGGTTTGGAGGGACTAACCACGATCGGGTTGGGTCAGGCTATACGATCCGGTCCGGTTTCCTGCATTTTCATACAACTTCCAACGACAGTTTATACGCCTCTCAACGACGTTTTCGACCATTCTAACTATTCTAATCAATTACAAAACATACCGTACAGTCTTAGCAACAAGTAGAAGTGACCTCAAACACCAAAACATCAATATGATAGGTTAAAATGGATCAAACATAGCCAAAACCCCATATTTTCCCTTAAGCATGTTTAAGCAAAACTAGTGACATGATTAGTAAAACTTAATCAAACTAACCCAAATTTCTAATAGAGTTCAAAAACATTATTTCGAAATTTATCAATATTTTTCCAGATTTTTAACAAGTATAAATTCGCTAATTAACACTAATTACCCTTTATTAGCCATAATTAGTGAGGAACTATGCAAATCACTCACGTTAGCCACAAATAAACCTTAGATCTGAAGTAAATCTCTGATATGGCGCGAATACCAATGCTAAACAGCAGCTCTAATCTTGATTTGGTGAAGATCTCCCTTGATTTGATGTTGCTAAGCTTAATCATTGATTAGAAAGTGATTTGGAGGTGATTTAGAGGTTGGAGGCCATTTTTAGGGTTTTTAAGAGGTAAGGAGGCTAGAAAACTGAAATGGAATGAAACCCTAACTCTTTTCAGCCTCCCCATAACCCTAATCCCGAAATGGGTTATGAGCCCATTTACTAATCACCCTATTTGGCCTAAGCAGATTTTCACCTTCCAAACCTTATTTCAGCCATATCTCCTAAACGGTAAGTCCGTTTTCCACATGTGACCACTCTTAGGAAAGGTAAACCATCAAACGAATCTAATGGAAGTGGTTTCAGGTCAAAACTCTTTTCCAATCAAAAGTTATGGCCGAAACAAGATCAGCTAGGAGCAAAATGGTCATTTAAAAATCGACAAAAATCATGAACATGGGAAATGACCTGTATAGTTGTTTCCCAACTCCACATGACCATACGACTTCATATAAGAAAGAAATAAATATTCTACGATCCTCCGATGCGTAGAATGCGGGTTGTTACATTCTCCCCCCTTAAGAAATTTCGCCCCCGAAATTCCCTAACCAAAACACACAAAGGGTCCCGCATGCCTATCAACCATAAAACAACAATCAAACATGCAAAACAAGTCTATCCTAGCATGCGGAATAACTAGATTGCAAAGTAAATCTTACCTGGCAAAGAGTTCTGGGATAGGGGCAGACGACACCTATGTAGTCAGCTAGGGGTACGTAAGGCTATTTATAAAGTTTTTGTGTGAAGAAAGTGGGAACAAACAATAAGGTGACTGGTGTGGTGCAGTGTAGTAATGTGCGGTGCAGTGTAGTAATCATTCGTTAGTAATTAGGTGTGCCTTTACTGTTATCTTTAACGTTTTCTTAAACGCTATCTTTATCTTCCTAAGAGTTCATAGACATTTACATGTCTTCCAGCTTATGCCTTAGTCTAGTTATTTTGATAATAGTATTGTTAGAATTATCATACTCGCCAGACTTTATGTCTGACCCCCTCTATTTCTATCCTTTTTCCCCCTCCAGGTCCTCAGGTTGGGCCCAGTTCTAGTGGAGTTTGATTGAATTGCTTTATCTCTCTTTGGAAAGCTTGGACCATTGAAGTAAAGTCCAGCTTGTTATCTTTTTAATGGCTATTTATGTAATGGGATTATGTATTTTGTTTTTATGAAGATGGATATTGTACTTGGTTATGATCTATGGTTTTATGATGTAACAAACATGTTTAATTTCCGCTGCAATAAAATGAAGTTTTAGATTTCCAAGTACTATTTATTATCTGTCTTGTTGTATTTTTTCTGTTTTATATTCACTTATAACCTCAATGGAAGTTAATGCATTCCCTTTGTGAGTGACATTAATGGACGTGGGGTGTCACATTAGCCGATTAATTTTGAACATTTAATATCGTTTTAAATGATTGAATTGATAATATAAACAGATTTTTATATGGAATATATCAATCAATAATCGAATACGAATTGATTTCGAGTATATCGAATTATCTAATACGAAAACAACAGATAATTGAATTCGAAGTTAAAAATGAATCGAAACGATTCTAAACTATTTATATAAATTTTTATTGATTAGAATTAAGATAGTAAGGTTTTTAAAATGGAAATTTATATGATTTCATTTATTATTGGAATTGTCGATTTAATCAATGCATGGAAATAGTAGTTTTTCAAACGATCTCGAAATTTGATGAAACCAGTTCCATCGTGTCCGGAATATTAAGTTATTTATGGTAGAGTGTCAAATTTCATCGCGATCGGAGTACACTGTGATAGGTTTAGCGTGAAACTTTAGATGTAAGTTTCGTGAAAATATCATATTATTCAAAATCAGTTCTTTTTTTGAAAATCAAATCGAAATGAATTGCATGTTCTTTGGCCGACTTATTTTGTACCCTAAGCCGACCATAGTACGCATGCAGCTTCCATAGTTTGTACAAACACAACCTATATTTTTCTCGAGCAGAAAAAATGTCCCCTCTTCATTTATAAAACCCGCTTACCTCAATCATTTTCGTTTGAAAATCATAAAACAAACAAAGAAAAAGAATAGCTGCCCCTTTCATTGATTTTCAAAAATCAATATAAAACCAAATCAATTTATAAATCATTTGGAACTTCTGAACTTAATGAAGCCACCATTTATATTCGATATCTTTTAAAATCGCATACCCAGTTTTGGGTTCTAGCAATATTCTGAAGCTCAATTTCAGGAATATAGGATTAAGGCTTCGAGCGCGGTGAGATAAGGAAGATCAGAGTGGGTTTCTCTAGCAATGATGAGCAAGGCGACAGATTTTGAGGACAATCGATTTTAGTAGGGTTCGCACCCTGTGCAAAGGAGGGTGAGTTCGGTGTCTATAGTAACAACATTAACATTGATTGCTAAACTTATTGATTTTCGGAAGATAATTTATGTTCAAACATAAAGTGGTCAAAACTAGTACCTAAAACATTAAAGATGAAGTTTTAATATAGCCAATAAATAATAAGATTGAAATATTAATAAAAGAATGATTAGGTAGAGGACTTATGGTTGACATAAAGCCTTAGGTGTAGGTAAGGAATGAATTATTTTTATATTATATTAAATTTCGATGGAAATTGGAATATGTTTTAATTGAAATTATTGGAATTTAATTTATTCTGGAAAAAAGAATTGGACGATTTATATTTGTAACGACCCAGATTTTTGGTTGATTTATTTTAAAATATTTAGTATGGTTTTAAATATTGAATTTATAATATAAATGGTAATTTTTTTGGTTATCGATTAAATAATCGAAATACGATTATTTTGATAATCATCGTAATACGAGAATTTAAAATAATTCAATTCGAAATTAGAATTAAATCAAAACAATTCAGATGATCAGTATTAATTGTATTTGAATATAGGTGATAATAAAAATATTTTAATTATTAGAGAATTTTTTTTGAATTTAAAGTATATTATATCGATTTTATATATACATATTCGAAATAAAATTCAGAAAATATTCTGTTGAGTTCGGCATAACGCTATAACATTGGAACGACGGTCGGTACGCTAAAATAGCGGTTCACGATTTTTAACTGTGAACCCCGAGATATTTATAATGGATAAGATCGATATTAAATCGAGAATCTAATCGATATATGTTTAAAAAGAATAAAAGATCTCTTTATACCGAATCAGAATCAATTCAAATTAATTAGAAAATCTTTTTAAAATAAATACAAAGATTCCATTCTTCTCTATAGAAATGCGCTGGCCTTTCCTCTTTCTCTCGTTTGTTTCATTCCTCTCAGTATTCTAAAGTCCTAAAAATCAAAAGAAGGGTCGTACTCCACTTTTGTATTGAGCCGTTCAAACCGCGATTTGAATCTCCAAATCGAAAGCTTCAAAATATATATCAATAGCTGCTCCTCGTTCAAATCCAAGCCTCATTCAAAACAAGGCACGATTCAGGATTTTAGACATCGCGTGGAAATTAGGGTTGGAAGCTCTCGTGATGGACAAAATATCTATTGACTCGCGATGGAAATGAAGGAAACGCAAGTATAATCATCAAGCGGGAGTCGCGATTTGAGATGCTTCGATTTCAGATATCGCGATGATTGTGTTCATTGGTTACAGACTGGAGGGTGCAATGTAGCATGGTATGTTCGACAGGTGGGGTCGGTTGCGGTTGAGTGATGCGTATGGGCGAGGAAGTGTTCGACAGTGGAGTTTTAGGGTTCAGTCTACAATGGTCGACGCTGAGGTGTTAATGGCGAACTGGGTCAAACTAGGGCAGTCAGTGAACGGACGAGTGGAGAAGGTTTGTTGCAGTATGAAGGCTGAGGGGATGGAGCATTTAAACAGCTGTACGGTGGAGTGTACGTGAGTTGTGCATTAAAATGTGGTATTGGAAATGAAGGCAGTTTCGGGCTTTGATTTTTGGAGGAGGAGCTGATGTTGGTACAGGGTTATGAACTGGATAGTGCAATGGCAATTTTGGTGAAATGGGGAAGTAGCAGACTTCGGTTTGTCAAGTGGTGGAATCCGAATTGGGTTTTGCTGTAAAGCTAGGGCATTGTAAAGTGTGGAGTGTAAGGTAATTTAAATAGTTAATTTATCTTAATTAAATCTTTAATCATATTCGAATTTGTTCGGTTACTTATAAATTAAAAATCTCGAATTCAAATGGGGCCAGATTCGAACGGGTGGTTGGATTCGTGTTGTCATCACTTACACAATGGAAATGAATTGGGATAGATCACAACAAAAATCACGGTGAGTAAATCTCACTCACCTTTTATTTAGAATTATTTTTATTCGTTAAAAATAATTGTTGTTGCTTGTTTGAATTTTTTCTGGTTGCTTTAAATATATTACTTATTTTGGGTTGACTATTATATATATATTGGGTTGATGATTGGTTGGATTCCCGCAGTACCATTAGCGGATGCCCGCGGAACCATTAGCGGATGATTACCCTATATGCCACACGCTATGATAGTGGATGACCTTCTATACCGCGATATCCTGCCTCGAAGCAGGATGGGTATTATTTTTGTTGACTAATGTCTGTGGATGCAGGAAAAATAGGTTGGAGGGATCCAACTGGATTCCTCAAAAATATATTATCTGTTTGTTTGTTTGGTTTCATATGTATATTCATATACGATGTGTTAAACAAATCAAACGATTGAAATTGGTTGATTTGATTGTTTAAAATATCCCTGGGCTTGAATATATTTTTAAAAAAATATCAAAAAGGGTATTTGAGATTTAAAAAGGAATTCTATTTTTATAAATAGAATTTGAATTTTTATGAACTATAGAAAATATTAACTTGTTTGAATATATATGAAACAAGAATTTGATTTGTAAACTTGGTTTATAAATTTATAATTTTGGATTTTAATCGAATTTATAAACTCTATTTATAAATTTAAAATGTTGGATTTGAATTGAATTTTTATAAACTTTGTTTATAAATATATAATGTGGGATTTTAAGTGAAGTTATAAACATTGTTTATAAATCTAATGCAGAAAATTCAAAAGGAATTCAAATATAGGATTTGAATATCGGAAGTAAAATCGAATTTGTATAAAGAAATTTAAAAAAATGGAATTTGAATATAGAATTCAAATAGATTGAAACGAGAATTTGAATATAAAATTCAAATAGTAATATACTTTGAATATATAATTTAAAGAGTTAAAATGGAATTTGAAAATAAGATTCAAATAGAGTTAAGATGGAATTTGAAAATAAGATTTAAATAGAGTTAAAATGGAATTTGAAAATAAGATTCAAATAGAGTTAAAATGGCATTTGAAGATAGGATTCAAAAAGAGTTGAAATGGAATTTGAATATAGGTAATTCAATTTGATTGAAATTAGATTTGAATATAGAAATTCAAATGAAGTTTGAAAATAGGTTTGAATATAGAAATTCAATGGAGATTCAAAGTGGAATTTGAATATAGGAAATTCAATTTGAATTGAAATAGAATTTGAATATAGAAGATCGAAGCATAAATAAATTTATTTCCGAGTTAGGAAAAAATGACAATTTTAGAAGATCGGAAATATTATGTTAAATCGGAAAATTGGATTTGATATATATTAAAAATATATCAAAATGGAGTTGAATTTATAATAACCGAAGTTTAAACGTTTATATATATAAGTTTAATTAAAACGAACTCGCCGCAGCGCTGTAGTTCGTAAAGTGGCGTTTCGAACTTCAATTGAGTATAGAGAACTTGACTGAAGTCGGAATTCTCTGAAACAAGAATCGTCAGGACCGATTAGATAATAGTTTTCTAATGGACGAGAAAAATCTGGTTTTCGTCGAATAAATTTTGAGTTATATGAAAATCAAATTTTCAGAAAACAGCGCCATAACCATTTAAAAACCATAACGGTTTATTTAATTTTATAAAAGGATTTTAAGCGAATAAAATCCGAATTTCTATTTAGAAAATTTCAAATTTGAGTTGTAAATTATATGTGAACTCAAGTAGAGTAATGAATTGATTTTTGAATGATTTTTGAATAGAATTAACTAATTTGAATAGTAATTAGTTAATGAGATTTTGAATTGATATTGGGCTTTGAATAAGTGAATTCGATTTGAAAATTTATATTCGAAATCGAAAAGGAAACTAAAATTAAAATTGAAATTCAATTTGGTTATGAGCAAGTTAAATGTAATGGCCGGAAAATTCGTTCCAATTTGAGCTGACTAATATCCTACATATTCAACTCAAAGTGCACGAAAATTCAGATCATTAATAGAAAGAATTCAGAGGGTGAGATAGAAAAGATAGAGCTAATAGAATAGAAGAAGAAGAAGAAGATCACAACTAGACTAATTCAGAGTAAATACGAAACTCACAGCGGAATGAATAAATTTTATTATAACATAACTTTAAAATACAATTCTGAATTTGTATATATATACATACCATATTAGAGTATAACTCATATACATTACAGCGGAAATAATTTCTACATAACTAGTGGTGAAGTCTCCTGCTTTTTGAGCTCCTCCAAATATATCTGTAAAAGCCTGAAGCACTTGACTGCCCGTACAAATTTGGGCACCCAAGAGTTTAGGGAAAACAAACAAAATAAACTCTGGGTCAGTCATGGGACTGGTGTGAGTAGTCCAACCATACTGTTTAACTTTAAAAAAATCCTTTTGAAACAAAAGGATAATAGTAAGACCAGCCCACACATAAACATGGACGACTTTTACCTTACTATAACCCAAATAGTTTGATATCAAAATCCAGTGATATTATGATAATGTCTAAGCAAATAAATATCCAAATAGCAGAACGCTTGTATCTCACGCTCCACATATATATAGTATAAAATCAAAAACCGCAAGGCACTTATTGGAGAATGGATTCCAACAGACAAGGTATGGGAGCACCTTCCGAACAGTGTACTCTAGAGGGGATACACCTGGATTCAACTAGAACGTCATGCAACCCGGCCACACATGACCGACCACTCATTTAGCTTGAGTGTATCGAATATATTGCCACCACGGTTGTAGACCTTCCAACCGTCATCTGAAGATACAGAATCGAAAAGAAGTATAAATATGAATTTTCTCTAGATCGGTGACAATACACCCTGCTTAGGGATGACCCAACTAGCCATGCTGCCTAGCCCAACTTTTGTTACTTCCTGGTTGTGAGGCCAGAGGCTACGTCTATCTTCAGAACATATGATCACCCTTCACTTTGAATGTCACATCATCAAATCCGTAATCACACATTGATTACACAAATGCATACTAGGTGTAGAATAAAGAGAAGTTACCTTCTCCCCACCAGCTTGGTATATTCATAAAAATCAACAGCGTGACCGTTGGAAATACTCTGTCAGATATTCGTCCATACAAGTTGTCCTGGGACTGGACAAACAAAAACACCATTCTAGAACTGGACGACCCTTGCATTTAACTCCGTCTTCAATTATCTTCAGCATGTATAATTCGCAACGCTTATGCCTATATGGAGTGGTTTTCGGATAATAAATCCAACCGATCTCTCCGTATTGACAATGATGGTCAAACACTTTGATAGTCGGTTATTTAACTATCGAAGTAAAAACAAACATTTCATTCAAATGTTTAACTAGACATCACATAAACACGGGTACTTTTTATTTAACATTTGTTCTTATTATTCGAATTCCCATATCTTTACCAGATATTTCTCAAATTCCGTTTTAGCCTTTTTATACTTCTTGGAAAACATTTTCAGTTATTATAAACTCTTATTCTTTCATGTTCCAGAAAACATACGTTATTAACGTTCGAAACATTTCCATTCTTTTCACGTTCTTTATTTTCTACACTTGGATAATCTACCTTATTTACATTGGAAAATATCTCCAATTTCATTTTAACCTTTTAATCAGCCCAACGTTCACTTTTAAAACCTCATTCACCTTGAAATGTGAATACCATCCCTTATTATAGAAATCTGTAAATCTTTATCATATAACTCTTTATTCATGTAATAATTCCCCTGACCCGCAAATTTCCGTACCCTTTGAGTTGACTAATCATACCCCACGTCCAACCCAAATTGCACAGAAATACGAATCATTATTAGAAAGAAGTTAGAGGATGAGAAATAGAAAGAAAGAATTATTAGAATAGAAGAAAACGAAAATCACAAACTCACAGCGGAACGAATAAAATATATTAGATAATATAACTTTGAAGCACAAATCAGTATTTGTATATACATACCATTATCAGAGCACAACGATTATCCCTAGAACAGTTATAAATACTTGTTTCCAGATACAACATAGTACACAGCGGAAAATATGATAGTCTATAGCTAACTGTTGAAGCCTCTTGCTTCAAGCTCCTCCAAGTGAATCTGAAAAATCCCGACTACTTGACTGCCTGTACAAATTTGGGCACCCAAGAGTTTAGGGAAAACAAACAAAATAAACTCTGGGTCAGTCATGGGACTGGTGTGAGTAAACTCCAACCATTTGTTTAACTTTCAAAATCCTTTCGAAAGAAAAGGTAATCGTAAGACCGATCCACACAAAAACACGGATGGTTTTTTACCTTACGATAACCAAAAATATTTTTGATATCAAATCCAATGATATTATAATAATGTCTACACCAAATAAATAGAATCTAGCGGAACGCTTGCATCTCACGCTCCGTATATAATATTGAATCAAAACCCGCATGGCGCTTATTGGAGATTGGATTTCCAACATGACAAGGTATGGGACCACCTTCCGATAGTGTATCTCTAGAGACGAATACACTGGGTTCAACAAGAACATCTTGCAACCCGGCCCTCACATGACCGACCACTCATTTCGCTTGATTGTATCGAATGTATACCACCGACGGTTGGGATCAGCAACCGCCTCCCGATAAGGGACAGCATCGATAGATTTAAGAACAAAAGGAATTTCTCTAGATAGGTGATCATACATCCTAATGGGTGCGACCCACATAGCCATGCTGCCTGCCCGATTTTTGTCCTTTCCTGGTTGATGAGGCTTGAGGTTTGAATTACCTTCCAGCACATCTGGCCACCATTCACTTTGAATGCCACATCGTCATACCCGTCAAATCACAAATTGATTTCCTCAAAAATACCACGGGTATAAAGCTAAGAGAAACGAATTTCTCCGCCACCAAACGTAAGTACGTTTGAAGAGATCAACTTACGCGATCCGTTAGATATACTCTATCAGACATTCGTCCATTTGCGTTTGTCCTGGGTCTGGACAAACCGAAGGCACTAACCCGTAAACAGGACCGCCCTTGCATAACTCCGTCTTCAATTTTCTTCAGCATAAGTTGCTTCATAATGTTTCACCAATACGGAGTGGTTTTCAGATATCAAATCTGATCCCGGTCTCTCCATGTTGACAACGGAGGTATAAAAATAAAACTTTGATAGTCGGTGATTTAACTATCAAAGAAACATCCATACAATCAACGGTTCTATTTCCAAATGGAAATTCTATCAATCAAGCATTAAACAACACTGGGCCCTTTTTATATTAGTTCTTTATTACATTATCATTTCCAATTCCCATTTTCCACCTTTCGTGTTATTTCAAAGCTCTATTTTCTCTCTCGATCATTGGAAAACATTTCCAATATTATAATTCCTTTATTGAGAAAATATCTCTTATTCCGGTTAGAAAACATTTCTAAATCCTTTGAATTAACTGATGTTATAAACATCGTTATTATAACTCAAATCATAAATCATTCGTTAACTAACGATATCACTAACCAACCCTTGCTATCGAGCCTTAACCATTCCTCCGTCAATAATGCAGCTAGTCAAGTTGGGGTATAATTACCTCTCAGACCATAACTGAACGACATTCTTAACTTTGAAGTAGGCAGAGCCCACAACTTTAAACCAAACATTGCTTACGCGACTCTCGGATTTGATCTACGAACACACCTTCTTTATAAAAATATTGATTATAACGGTAGCGTTATAATCGCTGTCTTCAAATGTTTGGTTTATAAAACATTGCTTTCAACAACAGCGTTACAACCGCTATCTAGCATTATAGAACACTTATCATAACCATAGCATTAAAATTGCTATTAAAACAGTTATTATAACGGCAACGTTAAAATTGCTATTTGGATTTACCAAGACATTTATTATAACAGCAGCGTCTAAAATTGCTGTATAGATTTACAACATCTATTATAACAACAGTGCTAAAATCACTGTTTAATTTTATAAAAGCATTCCTTACAATGACAGCATTAAAGCCGCTGTTTAAAATTAAAAAAAAACATTTCTTATAACAACAGCGTTATGATTGCTGTTTTGAATAAAATACCGTGTGCGACGCACACGCTTCCGTTGTTCATTTATAAACTCTGTT
The DNA here is from genome assembly GCA_030737875.1 of Allium sativum. Classification (NCBI taxonomy): domain Eukaryota; kingdom Viridiplantae; phylum Streptophyta; class Magnoliopsida; order Asparagales; family Amaryllidaceae; genus Allium; species Allium sativum. The sequence continues at coordinate 105,619,347 of CM060910.1, forward strand.
TATTTTAAACAATTCAAGCTCTCCTTTAAACATATTTATAAACTATACATTCTTTTAACCACTTAATTCGATTTCTATAAATCCCCCTTTTTATATACATTTTATTTGCAAAATATTTCCTTGTTTTAAACTATTTATTCTTTTATTTTAAGCATTTGAAAATTTTTCTTTGAACTTTCCTCTGTAATTTGCTAAATTCGGATCCATTTCCAAACATTGGTTTCAAAACCGATACTCACTTTCAAATATACATTCATATTTGAACTCACCATTTAATTTATCCAATGGTTAATGATCCACTTAATTTATATCTTTATTTATAACATTTTTCTTGGTTTACCCAATGGAATAGGTTTCCATTTGCAACTCAATGAAAAAGAAATTATTTCTAATTTGGAAATAAACTCTGCTTTTAAATTCTAATTTCCTTTTTCACATTCGATGATATTTTACGGTATCTAAAATATCAGGTTCCTAAGGCCAGGGTAAACCAAACACACAAATTCAACCATGGATAATGTAGCATAACATATATCATTATCAAATAAAACAGTAAATAAAATGTTGAGGGATCCAGTTGGATCCCTCCAACCTGTTTCCCTGCATCCACAGATGTTAGTAACATCAAAAATATCGCATTAATGAAAAAATCAATCAACGATGTGATTATATCAACCAATTTATCAACTATTCAACCAAGCAACCATTTCACATTATAAAATAATTTAAAACTCGTTTATATATAAAAATATAAACGAGAGGGAGTTAGTGAGTTTACTCACCTTGTTTTGCAGTCGACGAATCTTCTTTTGTTTCGTTCTAAAATCAAACAGTGTTTGATTTTATCACGAAATTCAAGTTGTTCCGTTCTCAACCACGTCCATTCCATAAGGTAGACCTCGTCGTCACGATTTCAGCGTGACCGGTTTGGTCCAATTCTGTCAACGAATGAATTAGACGCAACTGTTACTATAACCTTAACATTTGATTTAAAAAAAACATTAACCATTAATTAGTTATTTAGTTAATTATTATTACCCGATAATACGTGATTAACTTCCCGATGTAGTACTACTTCAATCACACTTCTTCACGGTTGTCTGTAAATACTTTTTTTTTTGATCAGTCAACTTGTTAACCTGACCGTCATATTTCAGCATCGCTCCAAATCACGCCCTCTTCTTCAACGTCTAACTTCTCACCACCCCATAATACAAAATTTCGGATGCTAAACAAGGGTTTAAAACCCACATCTCATTCACTTCCAGCGTTAAAACCCGTCTCCCTCCCAATTGTAAATTCCCACTTTCAGAAAAAAATTGTCACTTAAATAATTCAAACTCCTTAATCCACATAATAACCCCCTTCAATCCTTCTCCTACATCGTGTCAATACGCAACTACTGACGTTTTAACTTTTAAATCCACTTGTCTTTTTTTTTCAGATCAAAGGTGTAAACACTATTTCATTGCTGAAAAACATTACTTCCCCTTAATTCCCTTCCCTCAAACAAATATACATCTGCACCTCACATTTATCACTTCAAACTCAACGTTTGCCACTGATTACACGGCTTGATTCCTTCCTCTTTAATACTTTCCTTTAGCACATTGTTAAAACATCTGCTTCCTTCTCCTTCGAACAACAAGTCACGCATGCTACCCTTTTATCTCAACTCCACTCTTCTACGTTTACTTCCTACAGTAATTCCTTCATCAATATTAAAACGCTACTCCACTTTTAACGCTTCTGCCTCCTGTTTGAATCCCGCACTGCAAAAACCAAGACATCGATCAGTATTCCAATTTCCGCACACCCCCTCTGACAGCCGACACCAGATCAACGGCCTCCGTTCCGTTCCCCTACCCCTGTCGCTCCATAATGTTTAACCTAGCTCAGAAATAGAGAGTGATTTCAGATGCGTTCTAGCTCCGGTTCCCTTTGATTGGCGACCATATAATCCATCACCACCGAAGAAATTGAAGATCTCGCATCCCACTATGATATTCGGATTGAAGATTTCGTGAATTATAGGGTGGATTTAACATGAAATCGAGGAGAATGAGGAGTGTATTTCGGCCGTCCAATTGTCTTATTCGTGCTATAGAAGAAATAAATTGGGTTTGTTTTTGAAAACAAGAGGATGATGCCAACTTTGATTTTTAAGAGTCAAAAGAAACCAACAGGATAAATGAAACAGCCTGTTATATAGGGTGAATTTCTTTGGAACGCAGGGTAGTAAGTTACTTGGAAGGCACGGCAGTTAGAAGGTTTGGCACCCACGGCAAGTAATAGCTGTAGCGTAGGTAGCTAGGTCTGCTTAATCAATACTATAGGGTGGCATCTTTTAAATTTTGAAAACATAAATATAGGGTAGTAGCTTTTCATCTCGCGCAACAGGAAATGAAGTTGCGGCCCTTTTTCTTTACCCTGCTATTTCAAGACGTGATTTGCCAAGAACCGGATTTGATTTTCTTGTTATAAAATGAAACGTATTCCACTATGAAAAATCTCGTTCAAGTACTGACTGCTATGGACAAAAATAAAAATATTATCGTGTCAAGCGATGTGCCATGATCCCAAAAATATAATAATATCGGTAGTTTAACTTATATTATGAAATCCCAAAATATTGATATAAGGTGCAAAATACTCCAAATAAAAAGTTGCGTATTTAATTAATTATAAATTACAGAAAAATTCTAAAAATTAAATTATAACTACACCTCAAAAGAATCTTGCCCAAATTCGTAACCGATCTCTAGTTATATTAAATAAACCGTTATGGCTTATATACGACTCCACAGCGACTTTCTGAAAATTTGATTTGGACATAACTTCCAATATATAAGACGAAATCTCGAATTTTCTCTTCCATTAGAAAAATATAGTTAAACAGAACCGAACGTTTCTTGTTTCAGAGAAATCCGACCTATTTTGGATTCTTTATATTCAGTTGAAGTTTAATTCGTAAATTATGAACTACCGCGACTATTTCGAGCTCGTTATAAATTATATTATAAATTATACGTTTAAATATCATTTTATTAAATAAATTCCTTATAAATTCCTATATATAATTCAATTAAAATATTTAAAACAAATTTAAATATTCAGAATTCAACGGCCGAAAATCCGGGTCGTTACATCCCCTTATCTTGTTTACCGAAATCTCTTTCCTACTTTTATATTCCTATTCCACTTATAAACTCTGTTTCTAGGTCAACTTCTTATCAAATGAATATCAAGTTTATAACTAAATACTGATTCCTATCCTATCAACATTTTTTTGTTTAAAACTAAATGTTAATTTTCCTACCAGATTATAATTCCTAAAAATAATTTACTTTTAATACATTCGACATCGTCGAATCCTAGTTCCAAATCCTAATGGTTTAATTCTAATTACATTTCGAACATCGAAATGCAGCCATCGTTTTCTGATACGATTCTCCAATTTCTCTTTCTAAACTTATTCTTATATTTTCTTTCGACAAACATCATTACTTATTACTTCCGAATAAGTGGGTTTCAAAACAAACTGTTTTCATTTCCTAGGAAGTGCTGCTATATATAAAAATCACACTTAAGTTTGGTTAACAATGTTAATTTATCGTTACAGTTCAAAACTTGTCATACGCTGTAATATTCTTTTTATAACTAATCTTGACATAACAGTCACGCTTAAGCCTAGTCAACAACGTTTATTTTATTGCTATAGTTCTAAGACTTGCAATACGCTGCCATATTCCCTTTATACTAATCTTGACATCTCTTTCCATTACAAATTGGTATCGTTCCTCGATAATAGTGAAGCCGTTCAAGTTGGGGTATTTTATTTACCTCTCAGACCTTGATCGACAATGTTCTTATCTTAGAATAGATATAGTCCGTAACTCTAAACTCCTTATTACTTATAATATACATCAAATCGTATTTCCTTGTTTTAATTTGGAATATGGTTTTATAAAAACATATTCATACTTTGAAATATCCGTTGTTTATGCTTTGTTTATTTTAAACATTAACTCTTCGTTTAACTTCATTTTACAATTCTATTTATAACTTCTTTACAAGGACCCATTTAATATAATAATCATTTTCAATTAAACAGTTGATTTAAATCAACTTCTTTCCATCAGTAAATTCGTTGACTGATTTTAATTACTCCTTACCATTAGATTAATATAATTAATCTAATAATATTTCTTAACTTTTTGCTTTAAATTAATTATCCAAACTATTCACTCGCAGGATAATTATATTCTAATAACTTATTTAAATGTCAAATAATCGTTTATATTTACTTTATAAAACGAACTCTAAAATACTGGTTTATAATAGAACTTCTATTATAAATTTAAATCTTCTTTTTAATTATAAAAATATAATTTTTACAATTAACTTCGTTCATTTGCCTGATGGCCAATCAACTCCTTAACAAAACGATTGGTTTACGGTCGACTGCTGCCATTTTCTTATCGATATAGTCTATTAATTAAATTAAACTAACGCTGAATTTTCATTCAACACAGTTCAAACAGTGCATATACAAAACAAACAGTACATATAAATACTGAGGAATCCGGTTGGATTCCTTCAACCGGTTTCCCGCATCCCCAGATGATAGTCAAACAATTTACGTTGATCCTTACTAGGGAATATTATAATCGATGGAATCTGTATCCAATCCGTGATGTGTACATATGCAACGATATGTATATTTCAACCAATTTAACTAAAATATACCTAAACGATGATCACACAACATTCAACCAAATATTAAAATATAATTAAAATATTTTAAATAGATCAGAGTGAGTGAATTTACTCACCTTAGCGCCTTAACCATTAAATAACGATTTGCGTCAATTCGGATCCGCGCCCGTTAAAATTCGCTCCTCCAAAACCAAGAAGAAAAGCTCATCCGCATACCATTCCACTATTTCATCGATTGCACCTTTTTCTTTCCTTTTCTGGCCGTGCGTGTGCTGCTACTTCACCCTTCTTCTCAGTAAAATACCTGCTCCTCTCATATAACGTATCCACTTTCGTCAAATTCTTAAGCCATGCGGTTCTCCTGTAGAAATCAAAACACTCGATGACCTCGATCGTCTGTTGTTCGATAAATTCTCGACCTCCCCAAAGCTCCACCAATTCCCTCCTCACCATGCTAACCCATCCTTATATCTCGCGTTTGCTATCCAAGACTAACGCTTCATTTATTTTTCCAGAAACCGTAATGGACCCTACTTACGCCCATCAAACGGCACACGTACACACTTCCTCGCAGTCAATACTTAGGACTCCTGCTACTTCTTCATGACGCTCAAAAGCCATTCTTCAGATCCTACCACGTTTTCACGAACTCAACATTTTTTCTGTTAACATTTTATCCACTGTCCATGTTGGTATCTATTTCCGCACCATGAACCTCAACCTTGGACTCCACGTTGGCATGCCTATAGCCATGCACAGTCCTCAACACCTCTCGGTCGTAAACCTTCCACGATCAATAATTTCAACTCTCCCAACAGTGAATAGCTCCGATACTTTCCATAATCCCTGCGAACAGCTCCTACTTCCTCAAACTACAAGTCTTCATTAGTTGCATCATCTACATGCCTACCAGTTCGCTCCCCCTCACGTCCTTCTCAGCAAACCACCAGCTTCCCCCACCGCTGAGCAACTCCTGTACTTGGTGGATCACCTCCATTCACAACCTAACTACCCGATGATCGCTGCACCTGCAAACCGTCCCTCAGTCACCGACCTCCTAACTTTACTTTGTTTCAATACAAGAAAAATGCTGCTCCACTTCCACTTACTCTAAATATATCCACTCAGTCCCCCCTTTAGTTTGCAAACGTAACTTCTTCAATGTACTGCTCCATTATGACACGCCCTCTTCCTCCCTACCAACGCCGTAACTATCAGCCCTTAGATCCACCTCAGCTCGCTGGATTCGGCTAATGATGTCACCACTACAAATCAGCACACTTACAGCAATGCCATGGTTTCATCCCCGCATGTATACATGCTTATGACTTCTCACCACCACATGAAATACAACTGATGCCGCTCCGCACTTCATCCATTCACTAAGGCCTCTCATATACACACAAATCCGCATGCATGCTTCCATTCGCATCATCAACCATTACATCTTTCCTTTCCTTTACCCTATAGCTGCTCAACCCCATGCAACCCACTCACTTTAGTATTCCATTCCTATTCCATTCACGTTCACGAAACCCTCTTGCAAACTGAGCCTTCTCCCTTTGTTTAAGAATCTCCCCACCTCGTTTTTATATATCAAAGCTTCCGGTTATTTATTAATGGCGGCATCTTTTGGGAAAGGAGATGGTTACTCTATGATATATTTATATGCAAGCTTACTTAATCCTTAAGTGTTAGGGTGATGGTCTTATAGGATCATAGGGTGTAGTTTTTAGTTAGTACAGCATAGGGTGAGTCTTCAACGTAGGCTAGGAGTTAGGAGTAGGGTTTTGGATATATTGTAGATGCTATTTTAGTCTGGTTATATTTATTTACTAGTTTTAGTATTGTTTTTCTATACTTGTCTTTCCACGTTGAGGCTAGTAACTAGTAATAGCGGTATGCCTGATTGGAAAGAACCCGTTGCGTGAAAAGTATAGACATATACAGTGTTTGTTTTTCTTTATTATTAATTAAATAGGTTTACCTTAGGACTAAGGAAAGTGTACAGGGAGAACGTGTAGTGATGGGAAACCAAGTGATATAATATCAATTCCTTAATTTCGAAGTAATAGGATGTACTCTGTATGCTATCTCCTTAGGCATGTGCCATTTCTTAATCCTTGAGACTCTACACTAGCGTAGATGAGAATATATATAAAATATATACAGGACAATACTTAAGGACGAAGGAAATAACACAGTATTTGATGCGTACGTGTTTGTGAAAAGAATTCCGTGTCTTTCAAAGTGTAGCTACAAATGTTTGTTCACGTTTTTATGGTTTCGTTCACGAATGGGACGCTACTGAAACAAATAAAAATACCACTGTGATGAGCTCGGTGTCACGATCCTAAAAATATAATAATATCGGTAGGTTGACTTATATTTTGAAACACTGAAATATCGATACAGAGTGCAAAATACTTTAAATATAAAGTTGCGTATTTAATCGATTAAAAATTGCAGTAAAATTCTAAAAATTAAATTATCACTATGTCTCAAAAGAACCTTGTTCAAATTTGCGACCGGTATCTAGTTATATCAAATAAACCATTACGGTCGATAGACGATTCTATATCGACTATTTGAATATTTGATTTGGATATATCTTGCAATATATAATTCAGAAATTCGATTTTTCACCTCCATTAGAAAAATACAGTTCAACAGATTCCAATGTTTCTTGTTTCGCAGAAATCCTACTGATAACGAGTCTTGTACACTCTGTTGAAGTGCAGAACGTTAAATTACGAATTGTGGCGATATTACGGGCTCGATTATATTTAATATATATTTTTATACGTTCAACTTCGTTTATATAGATCCATTTATATTACGATTTCAATATTTATATAGATTTATATATTCAAATATGACCCGATAAAAATGCGGGACGTTACATTCCTTCCCCCTTAAAATAATTTCGTCCTCGAAATTGCTAAGATAGGGAAAATGCTACAATCTCTGTTGTAAACTGGTTAAAAATCTTTTTGGTTTACTTCATAATTTCAGTTTCAACTGAACTGATTAATTCCAATTAAATATTAATTCCTTCTTATTTCGAATATTTTCAGAATTCTGAAAATTTCCTAACGGCTTAAATTTTTGGAGAATTTTCGCCAGCATCTCCTCTGCCCGGCTCGTTCGATACTACTACAACTTGCCTCTCTGGGCTTTCTTCAATTCAACAGAAAATCAAACAGCCAAACGCTTGCCCAAATCGACTCATAAAAATCTCATACTCGTATATAAACGTGTACCTTCTCTGTTGGGTATTCAACTCTATCTCTGCCATCTGCTATCACTTTAGCATATATCCAATCATTTCTAGCTGATCTCCAATCAATTAATTCTCCAATCCAATCATTCTCCTTATGTACAAACCAAATTCCATTTCAAACTTCGGTTTTGATCTCAATTTCAAATCCTTAACTGAACAATCCAATTTCATTTCAGATTATCTCCAATTTAAACCAGTTAAATTCTAAATCACTTTGACCATTTCAATCTATTAAACTTTGTAAATTAAATTTAAATTTCGGAATTCAAATCCCTGGGTTTTATTTCAAATCCATTTGAAATCATTTTTATTTACAGATAGTAATAACGATTCAAAACATTTGAGTTTCACCACTTAAAAAAAATCTGGACAAAATCTTTGGTAGTATTCCATCACTTCGAAACTCGAAAACGAACACTGATGCTGCTGCAGTCATCATCAGAATTATTTTCCAGCGGCCGAAGTGAGTTCAATACTATATCACTTTCAAAATCATTTTAAACGCTTCATTTTCGAAAATTACTTCAAAATATCTTTTCGACACTTGGATAATATTTCAAAATTTTCCCAGGATCTTAAAATTCCATAATTTTAATTCAAATTTCATTTACAACATTTTTCATGTTTTGTAATTTTAATTCCAATTCTGGTTTACATTTCAGAGTTAATCCATCTGATTGTTATATATTATACGAATTTCGATTGGTTATTTACATAACCACTCAATTATAAATCTTATTTGATCATAATAACAGTCAACACATCCAATATATATAATAATTTCAACATATATATTTCTTTTTATATCAAAATATAATTTGGGTAAAATTATTTCGTTTACCCTCTTTTCAAAACATACTGTGTTGAATTACTCTGTTCAAGAGTTTAGAAATACTTATTGACACAGTTTGCATTACTGTTTCGACCAGAATTCATAAATCACTCGACTGACTAGTCAACACAATATAAAACAATTTTTTTATTAATTTATAAATACGCGCTCATATATATACACTCATACTCAATCTAGAGTATTACTAACTCTATCTTTATTGAGTTACGCTACAAAGCCAAGGTAATCACTTAACCTTCAGCTCTGATACCAACTGTAATGACCGGCAAATTCGTACCAATTTGAGCTGACTAATATCCTACACATTCAACTCAAAGTGCAAGAAAATTCAGATCTTTAATAGAAAGAATTTAGTGGGTGAGATAGAAAAGATAGAACTAATAGAATAGAAGAAGAAGATCACAACTGGACTAATTCAGAGTAAATACGAAACTCACAGCGGAATGAATAAATTTTATTATAACATAACTTGGAAATACAATTCTGAATTTGTATATATATACATACCATATCAGAGTATAACTCATATACATCACAGCGGAAATAATTTCTACATAACTTGTAACGACCCGGAAAAATGCGATCTTGGTTATTCGATATACAACACATATCGAACATCCAAGGATCGAAAAATCCTGGTAATTAATGAAAGAAATTAGAAGGTGAGAATAGATAAGATAGAAACTTAGAATAGAAGAAGAAAAAGAACACAACATCAGAGTAACACGAACCTCACAGCGGAACGAATAATAACATAACTTTGAAATATAACAGTTATGTATACAATAGCACTTATCAGAGTACAGGACTTACAACACAGCGGAAATAACTATAGCTATATGATCTTGAAGCCTCCTGCTCCAGCTCTTCAAGTATATCTGTAAATCCCGACTACTTGACTGCCCGTACAAATTTAGGCACCCAAGAGTTTAGGAAAAACAACAAAGTAAACTCCGGGTCTGTCATGGGACTGGTATGAGTAAAACAGTTTAAACAGGTATATGAACAAGTAAACGATATCTCATAAGACCACGCCGCAGAACGGAACGGATTTTTCCCTTATGAGAATCCAAAATATCTTTATATCAAAAACCTTTTGATATTATAATAATGTCTATGCACAAATAGATATCAACTAGCAGAAACGCTTTCATCTCACGTTCTACATATATGGTATACAATTCAAAACCGCAAGCACGTATTGGGTAATGGATTTCCAACTATGACAAGGTATGGAACCACCTTCCGATCAGTGTACTCTAGGAACGATACAATGGAGTTCAACAAGAACATCTTGTAACTCAGCCACACATGACCGACCATTTCGCTTGAGTGTATCGAATGTACATCACCAACGGTTGGGATCAGCAACCGTTCCCGTATATAAATGGGACATAATTGATAGATTTAAGAAACAAATGAATATTCTCTAGATAGGTGATTATACAGCCTACTTCGGTACGACCGACTTAGCCATGCTGCCTGCCCGATTTCTGTCATTTACCGGTTGATGAGGCTAGAAGCTACGCTTTATCATTACATCAGATTCACTTCGAATGCTACATTGTCAAATCCATCGAAATCACTAATTGACGTTTACAACAGTACATTACGTGTCAGCTAAAAGAAGTTTCCTTCTCCACTTCCACTCTGGGTACGGTTGAAGAAATCAATGTACGTGAACCTTTCTGGAAATACTCTGTCAGACATCCATCTTCATTCACTTAAAATGTCACATCGTCATACCCGCCAAATCACAAATTGACTTATCCAAAAATAACACGGGTATACAGCTAAGCGAAACGAATTCCTCCGCCACCAAACGTGAATACGTTTGAACAGATCAACTTACGCAGTTCATTGGATATACTCTGTCAGACCTTCGTCCTTACAAGTTATCCTGGGACTGGACAAACCGAAGGCACTATTCTGTAGACAGGATAGTCCTTGCATTTTACTCCGTCTTCAATTATCTTTGGCATATATGATTCGCGACGCTTATGCCAATATAGAGTGGTTCTTTGGATAATAATCCAACCGGACTCTCTATATTAACAACGTTAAAATGGTCAAAACTTCGATAGTCTGTGAGTTAACTATCAAAGAAAAACAAGTGTGCAAACAACGATATTATTTCCAGATGGAAATTATATCGAACAAACATCATTTAACATTAATCTCTTTAGTTTGTTTATTTACATATCTCCTGTTTCCCTATATTCTAAATTCTTAATTTTCTTTTATCAGAAAACATTTCTGATTCTCGTTTGGAAAACATTTCCAAAACTCCTTTACGATCAAACCTTACCATTTCTTAGTTAAGAAGGAAGTCACTCAAGTTGGGGTATAATTACCTCTCAGACCTTAACTGAAAAACGTTATAACTTCGAAATGGTCAAAGTTTATCTTTTAATCTTTAACAACTTCTTTACGCCTTTCTCAGATCCAATTGTACTAATCCACTTCTTGGTTATAACGATAACGTTATAATCCCTCCTTTCGAATTATCTAACTTTAATTATAACTTCTATTCTTATTAGTGAATAATTAACCTAACACTTATTTATTTAAATATAAATAAATCTCTATTTAAACACTGGAAAGTATAAGTACTTTCCCGAATTCGATATAAATTGAATTTGCCGATTAACTCTCTTCGAGAAATCTCTATTTGATTAACTCTTCTTCGAATAACCTATATTCGATTAACTTCTTCTCGAATAAACGATATTCGATAATCTCTCTTCGAATAACTAATATTCGATAACTCTTTCTTTTCAAGTATCTCATATTTGAAAATCTCACTTCGATTAAACTATAATCGATAACTCCCTTCGATGAAACTAACATCGATAACTCCTTTCGATGAAACTAACATCGATAACTCCTTTCGATGAAACTAACATCGATAACTCCTTTCGATGAAACTAACATCGATTTATTTAACTCGACGAACTTAACTCAACTAACTTAACTTGACTCGACTAACTCGACTTACTTGGTTCGATCAATTCGATTCGATTAACTAGGCTCGACTAACTTGACTAACTTAACTCGACTTACTTGGTTCGACCAATTCGATTCGATTAACTAGGCTCGACTAACTTGACTAACTTAACTCGACTTACTTGGTTTGTCCAATTCGATTCGATTCACTAGGCTCGACTAACTTGGTCGAACCACCCGATCAACTCAACTTATTTAACTTAACTTATTTCTCAACTCGATCAACTCGATTAACTCCTATCGAATAACTAATATTCGATTAAACTCCATTCGCTTGACTCTAGATCGCAGCGATCACAATGGTTACGCCTGACTCCCTCAGGAAACATCCGACCGCCGTAGGCTATTTACAGCCCTGCGAATTACGCTAGCAGTCGTACAAGATGGCAACTTACCCTGAATACTATGTTTGACTAACTCTGTCTCAAATAACTATATTTGATTAACTCTAGTTCGTTTTAACTCTAATCGATTAACTCTAACTAATTAACTCCAACTGGTTAACTCTAACTGATTAACTCTAACTGGTTAACTCTATTTGACTAACTCGACTTGACTAACCCCTTTCGAATAACATATTCGATTAACTAACTTTCGAATACCATATTCGATTAACTAACTTCGAATACCATATTTGATTAACTAACTTCGAATACCATATTCGATTAACTAACTTCGAATACCATATTCGATTAACTCCTTTCGAATGTCTATATTCGATTAACTAACTTCGAATACCATATTCGATTAACTCCTTTCGAATGTCTATATTCGACTAACTAACTTCGAATACCATATTCGATTAACTCCTTTCGAATGTCTATATTCGATTAACTGACTTCGAATACCATATTCGATTAACTCCTTTCGAATGTCTATATTCGATTAACTAACTTCGAATACAATATTCGATTTCTCCTTTCGAATACCATATTCGATTTCTCCTTTCGAATACCATATTCGATTTACTTTATTCACTTTATAAAGATTTCCTTTTTAACAACGTTTTATTCATTTGAAAGGATTTACTTTTAAATAACGGTTCTACACTTTAAAAATGATTTCCTTTTTATAATGTTCCCTTTCCAATTCTATTTGTAAATGGTTTACAAATATTTCCTTTTCAAATTTATTCTTGAAATATTCTAACTCCTTAAATTCCCTGAAAAATTCGCCATAACCTCCTTTGTATCGGGAGCATCGGGAAAACCCCCAAACTCACCACACAGGCCTTTCCATTCAAAAAGAAATGTTTTGAATTTATTTCCTTTTCAAATATCTCCTATATATAAATATTCCAATTTATAAACATTTCTTATTTATAAATATTCTACTTTATAAATATCTCTTATTTATAAATATCCCATTTTATAAATATGCTATTTTCAATATCACTTTGAAAATTCCCTTATCTACATTCCGGTATGTTATGGTATTCAATCATTTCAAATCAAGATGTTCAATATCGTTCAAGCACATATAATCGCCCACAGATTTTATATCACATCATATAACAATATATGAAAAACAATAAAATAACTGTTGAGGAATCCAGTCGGATTCCTCCAACCTGTCTCCCTGCATCCACAGATGTTACACAATATGATTATCATCACTTTCAGTTCTATATGATATATTCTGTTAAATAGAATCGATATAGAAAATTCAGCTAACTGACTAGTAGTTCAATCAAACAGTCAACATACAATCAATCAACCAATATCTAACAGTTCTAAAAATACAACATGAAATTATAAACTATTCAGAGATAGTGAGATTTACTCACTTTGGCAGTTCATCGTTAAAGAACGATAAACTGTTATTTAATTTGAATCAAACAATTTATTTCGCCGTAATTTCAAACGAACCCCAATCCACTTCCAGTCAGCTTCATTGTGAAGCTCTCGTCCAACGGATCTGACCGTTCGAATTTTTGATATCGTATGGCCTAGTTATAACAATTTCAAGTTAGGACTTTATTTATTTAAATTAAACTCAATTTAAATTATAAACACTTAAATAAAAATTTGGGCCTTACCCTTCCTTAATAGCCCATTCCCCTTGAACACCCATACCCGCGTACTGTTCTCTTCCTCCAATACAGTCCAGATCGCACTCCTCTTTCTCCAGATAACGATAAGCACCTTTCCACGCCTCACTTCTCTTCATCGTTCTTTTCAACACCACACAAATGATTAAATACATTAAAAGCCTTAAGCTTTCTCCTAAATCATGTTTACTGCTCCTAAACCCTTCCTCCTCCTATCAGTTACTGTTCGAACAAACCATGGCTGCTTTCCCCTCTACTGTACTCCCTGTAACACCCACCTCCGCTAGGGTCACTCACAAAGGGAATGCACTAGTTTTGGAGGGGTATTATCAAGATAACATCACAGAATTATCACAAGACAGAACATTAATAAAAAAATATATTAAGTAAACAGCGGAAGAATTTATGAGCAAAACAGAACTTCATTTTATTCCAAAATAAACCATGTCTCTTACAAACATTTCAAATAACTTCATTACAACTGTCTTGTAATAATAGCCAAAGAAGCAATAACTTAAAAATAGAAAAACAGCTTATTCCCCAAGTGCAGTAAAAAGAAGCAGCCATAGCAAACTATACATGCTGAGCCAAAGCAAGTGATATCCAAGCTATGAGCTAGTGTTTCCTCCCTGAGAACCTGGGGGGGAAACGAAAGAAAAAGAGGCGAAAGGAAAAGGGTCAGTCATAAAGACTGAGTAAGTCCTAGTGACTTTCAGTTTAAAAACGGTTAAAACAACCTGTCATGTATGAACTGGAACTAAACTTAAGAATGGTGTCAAGGTGAACAAGATAGACTAAGGTGATCAGGATAAGTCAAGACAAGTCAAGTAAAGCATCACATGTTCGAGATTCGTTGCATCGACTGTACTATTATACTAAGCCCATATCACAAGTTAATCATGAAATAAATCCCACGGCCCAATATCATGAAATGACCCTGAAACGGGGTTTGACCCAAGTACGGGGTCCTACGGAGCGATTATCTAGTCGATCGGCTCCCTACAAGTTCTAGCTCGTCAAGTGTCTGTGTCATACGGCTAATCACGAATGTAGTCACCTGTGCTGGGTCCACCTTCGGGTGTATCAGCCCTAGGGTGTCAACCCCTGACACGATTCAAGGTGCACAAATAAATCTACGGATACCCAGTGCCTGCCCCGGAATACGTGCACGACCGTAGTCCACCGAACCTACACTGGCATACCCCACTGCCGTCGTTCACCTCTTACAATCAGCCCAGTAATCGTGCCCCACCCGGCCTAGCCCCAGGGTACCTTGATACATCTAGAGGGTTACTGCTGGAAAGGGTCGTGTCTAGGGTTTCGCCTAACAGATTAGGTCATGTAATTCGTGACCTAACCCGCCTAACCGATTAAGTCATGTAATTCGTGACTTAATCTTTTCCAGTTTAGTCGTGTCAAGATGGTTAAGTATGTCATTTAAATTCGTGACTTAACCCGCCTACGTGTCATGTCAAGTTGGCTAAGTGTTGTCGTTTCAAGTTCATGACTTAGCCCTACAAATCGTGTTCAAGTTGGTTAAGTTGTCTTTTCATGTTCATGACTTAACTCTAATTGGCATTAATTGATTCGTTAATGCACCGAACCACTCACATAGGATCCTATTATTCGTAGCCACTGGATTTGTCGGGCGGTTCCGGGCAGGTTTACGCTACGAACTCAACCCAACCTCGGGTTTCAAGCGCGATGTGACCAACTACCCACATTGGATCCTATTGTTTGTAGCAACTGGATTTGCAGGGCGGTTCCAGGCATGTTTACACTACAAACTCAACCCAATCTCGAGTTGGCCACTTTCTTGTTTTCTAAAGTCATGCCCATGTTCTTATCGAATTCGTGCTATTTTCATAGCATGTTCATATGTCAATTTCGTGCCCAACTAAGGCATGTTTCAAGTCAAGTTATGGCATGTTCAAGTCGAGTTTTCGTGCCATATTTCATGTTCTACTTATGCCAAATTTCACGGTTTACGATTATAATCAATTCAAGTTTTGACTATTCTACCCAATCGTATCCCCAACGTATATAAACGTACTTCGTTCACAAGCATAAACAATTCAAGAGATAAAGGGGAATAACACCAAACATGTGATAGGCATACGTGACAATTCCAACATCACTTGCATAATAAACAGGCTATAACATATCACATGGTTTCAATACTAGCATGATGATAACTTGGCATAGTAATGGTTCCAACTTAGTTCAACATGATGAATTCAACTTTACATCCTAGGCATTGTAATCATTTCGGGCATAATAATAATTTTATTACAAACATGAAACATTAAAGGCATGGTAATTCTAATAGGCATAGTGGATTCCAATTTAGTATTTTTAACATAATAATTCTCATCTAGCATTATAAACATAATGATTCCAACTTTTCATCATGACCTAGCAATCCCCAATTTGTCATTAGCATGATAGGTATATTAACATCATAGGCATAGTTTCATTAATATCATAGACATGGTTTAATTAGCATCATAGGCATGGTTTAATCAACATGAGGATTTCAATGAACATAATGATTCCATGGACATGTATTTGTTCAATTTGCAATAAAATTCAGCCCAAGTGATTCATAACAACATCAACATCATGATAAGTTTAACTTGCAACATTAACATAGCAATATTCCCAAATTTTGATTCAAAGTTAAACAATATAAACATGGATTAATAATAGTTCCTAAATCCGGTTTCAATTCAGAGCATGTCCATGTTATTTCAGCGTTTTTGCCTAAAAAGTGACATAGAACTTCCAATATGAAGCAAGCAATCCAAATCAAAACTTTAAATCAAATAGCCCCAAATCCGTTGTCTAAAGCATCGTAGTTGTTGTAGCTTCTAGTTGTAGCCTTCAAGAATCATCCTTCGTCTTCTTTAATTTTGTTCTTTGTATTTTTAATTTAGAGTTTTAGGTTTAATGGCGGCTGCATGAGGCTAAAATGAAATAGTATTATTTAAGCTAGGTCTTAGGGTCTTTTTATAGTGTTTAGGATTAGTTTTAGCCATAGGATAAACCCTAAGATAGATCTGAGCCATTTAAAATCGTCACAAGCCCCCAAAACAAGACCCAGGAGCCAAAACAGGTGCACCAGGCCGACTTGGCCGACCAGGGAGGTCGACCCCCAGGTCGACACCCAGGTCGACTCCCCAGTCGACCTGGGGGGAGGTCGACACACAGGTCGACCCCCAGGTCGACTCTAGTGTCGACCTGGTTGGGGGGAGGTCGACCCTAGTGTCGACCCCCCCTGTCGACCTGTCTGGGCGGGATTTTTCCCGCCTACCCTGAATTCTGAAAATTTGAATCTGTTTTTGAATTTGAATTTTTCGTGAAACTTTGCGAGGCCATATCTTGATCATACGGACTCCGATTTATGAAATTTTGGACTCTATTTCGCGTATTTTTCCGACACGAATGCAATGGAGCAACCCGTTTTCCCTGATTCATATTCTAACATTTAATTCTGCGCTGTTTTAAGTTATAACGTGTTGTTTAAAATACGGGTTGTTACATTCTCCCCTCCTTAAAGGATTTCGTCCCCGAAATCTTCATGTTAGGAAGAACGTATCCTACCATCCATCATCCATCTACTCAAAGCATCATCCACAGGCAGTCATTGTCCTTAAAAGATTTCTAATGCTGTATGAACATATGCAGAAAGTGTGTGTATATGTTCATTATCTAATGCAAATGATCCGGTCTGATTGATCTTCTCAAATGCAAAATATGTTTAGTGAAATGAATCCAATATGTATGCAAAAAATTTCCTATTATAATTCATAATTTCTATATGAGTGCTCAAACATTCAATCATATGCAACATCCAAATGATAGCACAACCAAGTTTCCAAAATAAACACTCATGCATATGCAAGTATGAAACTGTAACTGATCCGATCTAGTGCCTAATATGTATTCATGCATCCACGAGCAACCACTTGCGACCACTTGCAACCATTTTGCAATCATAACATGTTTCAATTACATGTTTACATCCAAAAAGATTCTACCTATGGTTCTCAAGATAAGATCGAGGAGATAACAAAATAAAACAAAGCATCTAGAAAAAGAAGTTAAAGATGTACCCCCGGAAGGTCCGGTCTGCTTCTTAGGGCAGTCCTTGCTGATGTGTCCAGTCTCCCCACAATGAAAACATTCACCTTGCTTTCTTTTCCTCTTTCTACAATCCTTGGCTATGTGCCCTTCCATACCACAGAAATTGCATTTCCTTTTATCACGTGAGTTGTCGTTCTTGCCTCCTTTCTCGGGGTCTACCTTCTTATTCTGAGAATCGTTGGGCTTGACCTCTTTCTTGCCCTTCTTATCTTCCTCATACAGTAGGGTCATATCCACCAAGCTTTCAAAGGTCGCCCCCATGGGCACATGAGTCATGGCCAAACCATGTAGTGGCTCGTTCAAGCCTCATGCAAAACGTAGTGCCTTTTTCTGAGGAGTGTTGACAAACTCTAATCCAAAGCGAGCAAGCTGATTGAAACGGTTCACATATTCTTTAACTGTCATATTTCCTTGTTTAAGGGCCAGAAACCGTTCCATTTGGAGACCCTCCTCTGCCGATGACAAGAACTTAAGCCCAAATCTCCCTCTAAAGTCCGCCCAAGTCTCAATGGGCCTAGTAGCGTTGGTGACTTCCCACCAATAAGAAGCTTCCTCTTTCATGAGCCACGCCGCCAACTGTACTTTCCTATTGTCCTCTACCTCAAAGATAACAAACAAGTCTTTGGTTTCCTTCAACCAATTCCGTGCCTCAACAAAAGTCTCAGTTCCTAGGAAATCCTTTCCGCCCATGGCCTTAAAGTCCTTGCATATCTTTGAAAAAGCGGTTTCTCGCGGAGGTTGAGGAGGATGAGGAGGAGGATTGGCTGGGCCTGCCACATTAGCCCGAGCCTCGAGGAAATGACGGAACCAAGTGGGTATATTGACACCCTCGGGAAGATTAAGATCGTCGGCCATGATAAGATGAAAACGAAAAAGGAAAAGATTCAAACGAGGAAACAAAGATTGTGCTAATGGATTTTTGGGGAATAGCCTTTTAAAATAAACCAACTTTTCTTGAAAAGTGCTTCTTTGTAAATGGTTTTGAAAAAAAAAATTCAAAAGGTTTTCAAAACTTTTGCCCAATCTTGGTAACCTTCTGCTCTGATACCAAATGTAACACCCACCTCCGCTAGGGTCACTCACAAAGGGAATGCACTAGTTTTGGAGGGGTATTATCGAGATAACATCATAGAATTATCACAAGACAGAACATTAATAAAAAAAATTAAGTAAACAGCCGAAGAATTTATGAGCAAAACAGAACTTCATTTTATTCCAAAATAAACCATGTCTCTTGCAAACATTTCAAATAACTTCATTACAACTGTCTTGTAATAATAGCCAAAGAAGCAATAACTTTAAAACAGAAAAACAGCTTATTCCCCAAGTGCAGTAAAAAGAAGCAGCCATAGCAAACCGTACATGCTGAGCCAAAGCAAGTGATATCCAAGCTAAGAGCTAGTGTTTCCTCCCTGAGAACCTTGGGGGGGGGGGGGGGACGAAAGAAAAAGAGGCGAAAGGAAAAGGGTCAGTCATAAAGACTGAGTAAGTCCTAGTGACTTTCAGTGTAAAAACGGTTAAAACAACCTATCATGTATGAACTGGAACTAAACTTAAGAATGGTGTCAAGGTGAACAAGATAGACTAAGGTGATCAGGATAAGTCAAGACAAGTCAAGTAAAGCATCACATGTTCGAGATTCGTTACATCGACTGTACTAGTATACTAAGCCCATATCACAAGTTAATCACGAAATAAATCCCACGGCCCAATATCATGAAATGACCCTGAAACGGGGTCTGACCCAAGTACGGGGTCCTACAGAGCGATTATCTAGTCGATCGGCTCCCTACAAGTTCTAGCTCGTCAAGTGTCTGTGTCATACGGCTAATCACGAATGTAGTCACCTGTGCTGGGTCCACCTTCGGGTGTATCAGCCCTAGGGTGTCAACCCCTGACACGATTCAAGATGCACAGATAAATCTACGGATACCCAGTGCCTGCCCCGGAATACGTGCACGACCATAGTCCACCGAACCTACACTGGCATACCCCACTGCCGTCGTTCACCTCTTACAATCAGCCTAGTAATCGTGCCCCACCCGGCCTAGCCCCAGGGTACCTTGATACATCTAGAGGGTTACTGCTGAAAAGGGTCGTGTCTAGGGTTTCGCCTAAAAGATTAGGTCATGTAATTCGTGACCTAACCCGCCTAATCGATTAAGTCATGTAATTCGTGACTTAATCCTTTTCCAGTCTAGTCTTGTCAAGATGGTTAAGTATGTCATTTAAATTCGTGACTTAACCCGGCTACGCGTCATGTCAAGTTGGCTAAGTGTTGTCGTTTCAAGTTCATGACTTAGCCCTACAAATCGTGTTCAAGTTGGTTAAGTTGTCTTTTCATGTTCATGACTTAACCCTAATTGGCATTAATTGATTTGTTAATGCACCGAACCACTCACATTGGATCCTGTTGTTCGTAGCCACTGGATTTGCCGGGCGGTTCCGGGCAGGTTTACGCTACGAACTCAACCCAACCTCGGGTTTCAAGCGCGATGTGACCAACTACCCACATTGGATCATATTGTTTGTAGCAACTGGATTTGTCGGGCGGTTCCGGGCAGGTTTACACTACAAACTCAACCCAACCTCGAGTTGGCCACTTTCTTATTTTCTAAAGTCATGCCCATGTTCTTATCAGATTCGTGCTATTTTCATAGCATGTTCATATGTCAATTTCGTGCCCAACTAAGGCATGTTCAAGTCAAGTTATGGCATGTTCAAGTCGAGTTTTCGTGCCATATTTCATGTTCTACTTGTGCCAAATTTCACGGTTTATGATTATAATCAATTCAAGTTTTGACTATTCTACCCAATCGTATCCCCAACGTATATAAACGTACTTCGTTCACAAGCATAAACAATTCAAGAGATAAAGGGGAATAACACCAAACATGTGATAGGCATACGTGACAATTCTAACATCACTTGCATAATAAACAGGCTATAACATATCACATGGTTTCAATACTAGCATGATGATAACTTGGCATAGTAATGGTTCCAACTTAGTTCAACATGATGAATTCAACTTTACATCCTAGGCATAATAATCATTTCGAGCATAATAATAATTTTATTACAAACATGAAACATTAAAGGCATGGTAATTCTAATAGGCATAGTGGATTCCAATTTAGTATTTTTAACATAATGATTCTCATCTAGCATTATAAACATAATGATTCCAACTTTTCATCATGACCTAGCAATCCCCAATTTGTCATTAGCATGATAGGTATATTAACATCACAGGCATAGTTTCATTAATATCATAGACATGGTTTAATTAGCATCATAGGCATGGTTTAATCAACATGAGGATTTCAATGAACATAATGATTCCATAGACATGTATTTGTTCAACTTGCAGTAAAATTCAGCCCAAGTGATTCATAACAACATCAACATCATGATAAGTTTAACTTGCAACATTAACATAGCAATATTCCCAAATTTTGATTCAAAGTTAAACAATATAAACATGGATTAATAATAGTTCCTAAATCCGGTTTCAATTCATAGCATGTCCATGTTATTTCAGCGTTTTTGCCTAAAAAGTGACATAGAACTTACAATATGAAGCAAGCAATCCAAATCAAAACTTTAAATCAAATAGCCCCAAATCCGTTGTCTAAAGCGTCGTAGTTGTTGTAGCTTCTAGTTGTAGCCTTCAAGAACCATCCTTCGTCTTCTTTAATTTTGTTCTTTGTATTTTTAATTTAGAGTTTAGGTTTAATGGCGGCTGCATGAGGCTAAAATGAAATAGTATGATTTAAGCTAGGTCTTAGGGTCTTTTTATAGTGTTTAGGATTAGTTTTAGCCATAGGATAAACCCTAGGATAGATCTGAGCCATTTAAAATCGTCACAAGCCCCCAAAACAAGACCCAGGAGCCAAAACAGGTGCACCAGACTGACCTGGCGACCAGGGAGGTCGACACCCAGGTCGACTCCCCAGTCGACCTGGGGGGAGGTCGACACACAGGTCGACCCCCAGGTCGACTCTAGTGTCGACCTGGTTGGGGGGAGGTCGACCCTCCTGTCGACCTGTCTGGGCAGGATTTTTCCCGCCTACCCTGAATTCTGAAAATTTGAATCTGTTTTTGAATTTGAATTTTTCGTGAAACTTTGCGAGGCCATATCTTGATCATACGGACTCCGATTTACCAAATTTCGGACTCTATTTCGCGTATTTTTCTGAGACGAACGCAATGGCGCTACCCGTTTTCCCTGATTTAGATTTTAACATTTAATTCTGCCCTATTTTAAGTCATAACGTGTTGTTTAAAATACGGGTTGTTACACTCCCTTTCCTCACGATGAAACATCACCAGAACACCACTATCTCAATCTCCATCAAAAACTCAATCAACTCTTACCCTAAGTGTACCACTCGCACCCTCCATTTCTCTTGCGTTCGACAGTCTGCCTCACCGCCACAACAAAGGCGCGTCACTTATAGTTCCAGGAATTTCCCAAAAACTCAAGGTAGGTGTGGTTCTCAGTAAGGAACCCGAATCAAACGCCCAAAACCGCTATTGATGCTTGAATCGGCCTCCGTTCTTAACCCTAGGCTCACTGTGCTTTTTGAGCAACAACAAAAAGGCCTTCGCACTCAACAATCGGTACCCAGGGTTGAAGAGAAACCTGAATCCAAGCTCACCATTCGATTCTATGATTTTTAGAATTTGTTTTGGGATTGTTTTGATTTTCTATGTGGATTTTCTCATTTAGGATATTTTGCTGAGTGCAAAAAATGAGTGACGGCGGAATGTTTGACTTGTGGAATGAGAGACTTATGTTTTAGGAAGGTAGTTAGGGGTATTTATAGGCAAAACAAAATATCTAGATATTTTACAGAGGAATATTCCCGGTATATTATCATTTATATATTCATTTTTTACTTCTAAAAATTCGTGTGATCACACACGATACCTAAAAATCACGAAACTGGACCTGTAGCTTGAGTTCGACATTACGGTCCCAAAGAAGTTGGTTTCGTCAAATTCTGAGGTCGTATGAAAAACTGGCTATTTTTAAAGCTCTGGATGACCCATTTAAATATATAAATATATTTAAATATAATTAAATTAAATATTAATAAATTAATATTATCGTATATTCACATATGATATCGTACAGCTCCAGAATATCATATCAGAATATACAGTTTGATATTTCAGATTCCAGATTATCCCGGTATTCAGTTTATACTGAAAATCTCTTTTATAACGTATATAAAGCGTCGCAAATTATAAAGGAATTTTACAGCGACTTTTCTGAAATTTGATTTGGACGTAAATTAAAATCTACACGACTAAATCCCGATCTTTCTCTTCCACTAGAAAGATATACTCCACCAGCTCTACACGTTTCTTGTTTCACAGAAATCCGGCTTAAAACGAATCCTGTACATTCAGTTGAAGTTCGAATCGCCAAATAGCGAACTGCCGCGCCATTTCAAGCTCTATTTTAATTATATTATAATTATACATTCAAACTGACGTCGATTGAATATATTCGTCAATATAATTCAACTCTAAGCTGAATTAAATACTAGGGGACGACCCCGTTCACAGAATATTGTGATTTCCAATATTTTTGATTATTTCTGAATTAAATATATTATTTAATTTATTATCTTAATTAAATATTCCCAGTTATTTAATTCCACGACCATTAAATCCTTTAATTCTCCATTTATATAATTAAATAAATTAATTATAATACCTCTGCCAATGCGGGTCATTACATTCTTCCCCACTTAAAATAATTTCGTCCTCGAAATTGCTAAGTTAGAGGACGACCCTATCTATTTAGTAAAAGCTTATCTGTTAACCCTTGTCTCTGGTTTCAACTGAACCAACTAATATCGATTCAAATATTAATTCCTTTCGACCAACTAAAATTTTCAAAAATTCTGAAAATTTTCTAACACTTTAAATTTTCGGAAAATTTCGCCAACACCTCCTTTGTACTGGTCAATAGGTCAAACTCCAACTCGCCTCTCTGGGCCATCTCCAACCCAAAAGAAAATCAAACAGCCAAGCGGCTTGCCAATTCGGCTCATAAATCTCATGCTTATATCAAATGTAAACTTGTACCTTTTTGTCGGGTATATCAACTTTATCCCTTACACCTGTTATCAATCCACATATAATAATGTCATCATAATCAATTTCCAATCTGTTTTTGCCCACAAATCAAACCATAGGCTTATACTCAAGTCCAACTTCATTTCCAATTCGAGTTCCAATCTCAATTTCAAACTCTTAACTCCCCGACCCAATATCATTTCAAAATCTCTATGTTACAAATCCCATTTTATCTTGATATTTTCTATTACAATTCAAATTCCACTTAACTGGGTTCCATTCCAGTTTGCCTCCACAATTTTTATTCAATTGCTTTTAAATTCAAACTGTCTTTTTCCTGGGAGTTTCAAATCACTTTTCCATATCAAAAATCAAAGTATTTATTTCAAAGTACCAAAACAACTTGTTTTTCTCAAACCATTCATAAACAAAATCTTTGGTAGTAATCCGTCACTTAGCAGCTCAAAACGAACACTGATGATGTCGCGATTCATCATTAGGGTTATTTCCCAGCTACCGAAGTGAGTTCAATGCTATAGCACTTTCAAAACCCGTTTTTAAACATTTCCACCTTGAAATCAGTTCCAAATATCCTTTTACAATGTTGTAAACAAATTTAAAATCTCCTAGGATCTTAAAATTCACATATATTAAATCCAGATTCATTTACAAACACCTTTCCCATTTCTGGGATTTTAAATTCCAATTCTGATCTAAATTCAGATTTAATTCATTCCAATTTCATATAATTCACTTGTATAAATTCTGATTGGTTACATATAACCATTTCACATTTTATAAGCTTATCTGATTATAATTACTACCAACACATTCTATATATGATAATATATCACATATCCATACTGTGTCGGTCCATCGTATTCAAGTGTTTATTTACTCCTACCGATACAGTGGATCAAACTGATCGACTAGAACTCATAAACTACTCAACCGACGAATCTCCACAATATAAAACCATTTTTATATCAAATACAAATACGTAATCGAATATATACACTCAAACTCAATCTAGGGTATTACTAACCCTATCTCTACCGAGTCACGCCACAGAGCCAAGGTAATTCTTAACTTAAGCTCTGATACCAACTATAACGACCCGGAAAAATGCGATCTTGGTTATTTGATATACAACACATATCGAACATCCAAGGATCGAAAAATCCTGGTAATTAATGAAAGAAATTAGAAGGTGAGAATAGATAAGATAGAAACTTAGAATAGAAGAAGAAGAAGAACACAACATCAGAGTAACACGAAACTCACAGCGGAACGAATAACATATAATAGATAACATAACTTCGAAATATAACAGTTATGTATACAATAGCACTTATCAGAGTACAACATTTACAACACAGCGGAAATAACTATAGCTATATGATCTTGAAGCCTCCTGCTCCAGCTCTTCAAGTATATCTGTAAATCCCGACTACTTGACTGCCCGTACAAATTTAGGCACCCAAGAGTTTAGGGAAAACAACAAAGTAAACTCCGGGTCAGTCATGGGACTGGTATGAGTAAAACAGTTTAAACAGGTATATGAACAAGTAAACGATATCTCATAAGACCACGCCGCAGAACGGAACGGGTTTTTCCCTTATGAGAATCCAAAATATCTTTATATCAAAAACCTTTTGATATTATAATAATATCTATGTACAAATAGATATCAACTAGCAGAAACGCTTTCATCTCACGTTCTACATATATGGTATACAATTCAAAACTGTAAGCACGTATTGGGTAATGGATTTCCAACTATGACAAGGTATGGAACCACCATCCAATCAGTGTACTCTAGGAACGATACACTGGAGTTCAACAAGAACATCTTGTAACTCAGCCACACATGACCGACCACTCATTTCGCTTGAGTGTATCGAATGTACATAACCAACAGTTGGGATCAGCAACCGTTCCCGTATATATATGGTACAGCATTGACAGATTTAAGAAACAAATGAATATTCTCTAGATAGATGATTATACACCCTACTTCAGTGCGACCGACTTAGCCATGTTGTCTGCCCGATTTCTGTCATTTACCGGTTGATGAGGCTAGAAGCTACGCTTTATCATTACATCAGATTCACTTAGAATGCTACATTGTCAAATCCATCGAAATCACTAATTGACGTTTACAACAGTACATTACGTGTCAGCTAAAAGAAGTTACCTTCTCCGCTTCCACTCTTGGTACGGTTGAAGAAATCAATGTACGTGACCTTTCTAGAAATACTCTGTCAGACATCCATCTTCATTCACTTAAAATGTCACATCCTCATACCCGCCAAATCACAAATTGACTTATCCAAAAATAACACGGGTATACAGCTAAGAGAAACGAATTCCTCTACAACCAAACGTGAATACGTTTGAACAGATCAACTTACGCGGTTCATTGGATATACTCTGTCAGACCTTCGTCCATACAAGTTGTCCTGGGATTGGACAAACCGAAGGCACTATTCTGTAGACAGGATAGTCCTTGCATTTTACTCCGTCTTCAATTATCTTTGGCATATATGATTCGCGATGCTTATGTCAATACAGAGTGGTTCTTTGGATAATAATCCAACCGGTCTCTCCATATTAACAACGTTAAAATGGTCAAAACTTCGATAGTCTATGAGTTAACTATCAAAGAAAAACAAGTGTGCAAACAATGATATTATTTCCAGATGGAAATTATATCGAACAAACATCATTTAACATTAATCTCTTTAGTTCGTTTATTTACTTATCTCCTGTTTCCCTATATTCTAAATTCTTATTTTTCTTTTATCAGAAAACATTTCTAATTCTCGTTTGGAAAACATTTCCAAAACTCCTTTACGATCAAACCTTACCATTTCTTAGTTAAGAAGGAAGTCACTCAAGTTGGGGTATAATTACCTCTCAGACCTTAACTGAACAACGTTATAACTTCGAAATGGTCAAAGTTTATCTTTTAATCTTTAACAACTTCTTTACGCCTTTCTCGGATCCAATTGTACCAATCCACTTCTATATTTAAAACATTGGTTATAACGATAACGTTATAATCCCTCCTTTCGAATTATCTAACTTTAATTATAACTTCTATTCTTATAAGTGAATAATTAACCTAACACTTATTTATTTAAATATAAATAAATCTCTATTTAAACACTGGAATGTATAAGTACTTTCCCGAATTCGATATAAATAGAATTTGCCGATTAACTCTCTTCGAGAAATCTCTATTTGATTAACTCTTCTTCGAATAACCTATATCCGATTAACTTCTTCTCGAATAAACGATATTCGATAATCTCTCTTCGAATAACTAATATTCGATAACTCTTTCTTTTCAAATATCTCATATTTGAAAATCTCACTTCGATTAAACTATAATTTATAACTCCCTTCGATGAAACTAACATCGATAACTCCTTTCGATGAAACTAACATCGATAACTCCTTTCGATGAAACTAACATCGATAACTCCTTTCGATGAAACTAACATCGATTTATTTAACTCGACGAACTTAACTCGACTAACTTAACTTGACTCGACTAACTCGACTTACTTGGTTCGACCAATTCAATTCGATTAACTAGGCTCGACTAACTTGACTAACTTAACTCGACTTACTTGGTTCGACCAATTCGATTTGATTAACTAGGCTCGACTAACTTGACTAACTTAACTCGACTTACTTTGTTCGACCAATTCGATTCGATTAACTAGGCTCGACTAACTTGGTCGAACCACCCGATCAACTCAACTTATTTAACTTAACTTATTTCTCAACTCGATCAACTCGATTAACTCCTATCGAATAACTAATATTCGATTAAACTCCATTCGCTTGACTCTAGATCGCAGCGATCACAAAGGTTACGCTTGACTCCCTCAGGAAACATCCGACCGCCGTAGGCTATTTACAGCCCTGCGAATTACGCTAGCAGTCGTACAAGATGGCAGCTTACCCTGAATACTATGTTTGACTAACTCTGTCTCAAATAACTATATTTGATTAACTCTAGTTCGTTTTAACTCTAATTGATTAACTCTAACTAATTAACTCCAACTGGTTAACTCTAACTGGTTAACTCTAACTGGTTAACTCTATTTGACTAACTCGACTTGACTAACCCCTTTCGAATAACATATTCGATTAACTAACTTTCGAATACCATATTCGATTAACTAACTTCGAATACCATATTCGATTAACTAACTTCGAATACCATATTCGATTAACTAACTTCGAATACCATATTCAATTAACTCCTTTCGAATGTCTATATTCGATTAACTAACTTCGAATACCATATTCGATTAACTCCTTTCGAATGTCTATATTCGATTAACTAACTTCGAATACCATATTCGATTAACTCCTTTCGAATGTCTATATTCGATTAACTAACTTTGAATACCATATTGATTAACTCCTTTCGAATGTCTACATTCGATTAACTAACTTCGAATACCATATTCGATTTCTCCTTTCGAATACCATATTCGATTTCTCCTTTCGAATACCATATTCGATTTACTTTATTCACTTTATAAAGATTTCCTTTTTAACAACGTTTTGTTCATTTAAAAGGATTTACTTTTAAATAACTGTTCTACACTTTAAAAATGATTTCCTTTTTATAATGTCCCCTTTCCAATTCTATTTGTAAATGGTTTACAAATATTTCCTTTTCAAATTTATTCTTGAAATATTCTAACTCCTTAAATTCCCTGAAAAATTCGCCATAACCTCCTTTGTATCGGGAGCATCGGGAAAATTCCCATACTCGCCACACAGGCCTTTCCATTCAAAAAGAAATGTTTTGAATTTATTTCCTTTTCAAATATCTCCTATTTATAAATATTCCAATTTATAAACATTTCTTATTTATAAATATTCCACTTTATAAATATCTCTTATTTATAAATATCCCATTTTATAAATATGCTATTTTCAATATCACTTTGAAAATTCCCTTATCTACATTCCGGTATGTTATGGTATTCAATCATATCAAATCACGATGTCCAATATCGTCCAAGCACATATAATCGCCCACATATTTTATATCACATCATATAACAATATATGAAAAACAATAAAATAACTGTTGAGGAATCCAGTCAGATTCCTCCAACATGTCTCCCTGCATCCACAGATGTTACACAATATGATTATCATCACTTTCAGTTCTATATGATATATTCTGTTAAACAGAATCGATATAGAAAATTCAACTAACTGACTAGTAGTTCAATCAAACAGTCAACATACAGTCAATCAACCAAATTCTAACAGTTCTAAAAATACAACATGAAATTATAAACTGTTTAGAGTTAGTGAGATTTACTCACTTTGGCAGTTCATCGTTAAAGAACGATAAACTGTTATTTGATTTGAATCAAACAATTTATTTCGCCGTAATTTCAAACTAGCCCCAATCCACTTCCAGTCAGCTTCATTGTGAAGCTCTCGTCCATACGATCCCAACGGATCTGACCGTTGAATTTCTGATATCGTATTACCCAGTTATAACAATTTCAAGTTAGGACTTTATTTATTTAAATTAAACTCAATTTAAATTATAAACACTTAAACAAAAATTTGGGCCTTACCCTTCCTTAACAGCCATTCCCCTTGAACACCCATACCCACGTACTGTTCTCTTCCTCCAATACAGTCCAGATCGCACTCCTCTTTCTCCAGATAACGATAAGCACCTTTCCACGCCTCACTTCTCTTCATCGTTCTTTTCAACACCACACAAATGATTAAATACATTAAAAGCCCTAAGCTTTCTCCTAAATCATGTTTACTGCTCCTAAACCCTTCCTCCTCCTATCAGCTACTGTTCGAACAAACCATGGCTGCTTTCCCCTTTACCGTACTCCCTTTCCTCGCGATGAAACATCACCAGAACACCACCATCTCAATCTCCATCAAAAACTCCATCAACTCTTACCCTAAGTGTACCACTCGCACCCTCCATTTCTCTTGCGTTCGACAGTCTGCCTCACCGCCACAACAAAGGCGCGTCACTTATAGTTCCAGGAATTTCCCAAAAACTCAAGGTAGGTGTGGTTCTCAGTAAGGAACCCGAATCAAACGCCCAAAACCGCTATTGATGCTTGAATCGGCCTCCGTTCTTAACCCTAGGCTCACTGTGCTTTTTGAGCAACAACAAAAAGGCCTTCGCACTCAACAATCGGTACCCAGGGTTGAAGAGAAACCTGAATCCAAGCTCACCATTCGATTCTATGATTTTTAGAATTTGTTTTGGGATTGTTTTGATTTTCTATGTGGATTTTCTCATTTAGGATATTTTGCTAAGTGCAAAAAATGAGTGACGGCGGAATGTTTGACTTGTGGAATGAGAGACTTATGTTTTAGGAAGGTAGTTAGGGGTATTTATAGGCAAAACAAAATATCTAGATATTTTACAGAGGAATATTCACGGTATATTATCATTTATATATTCATTTTTTACTTCTAAAAATTCGTGTGATCACACACGATACCTAAAAATCACGAAACTGGACCTGTAGCTAGAGTTCGACATTACGGTCCCAAAGAAGTTGGTTTCGTCAAATTCTGAGGTCGTATGAAAAACTGGCTATTTTTAAAGCTCTGGATGACCCATTTAAATATATAAATATATTTAAATATAATTAAATTAAATATTAATAAATTAATATTATCGTATATATTCACATATGATATCGTACAGCTCCAGAATATCATATCAGAATATACAGTTTGATATTTCAAATTCCAGATTATCCCGGTATTCAGTTTATACTGAAAATCTCTTTTATAACGTATATAAAGCGTCGCAAATTATAAAGGAATTTTACAACAACTTTTCTGAAATTTGATTTGGACGTAAATCAAAATCTACACGATGAAATCCCGATCTTTCTCTTCCACTAGAAAGGTATACTCCACCAGCTCCACACGTTTCTTGTTTCACAGAAATCCGGCTTAAAACGAATCCTGTACATTCAGTTGAAGTTCGAATCGCCAAATAGCGAACTGCCGCGCCATTTCAAGCTCTATTTTAATTATATTATAATTATACATTCAAACTGACGTCGATTGAATATATTCGTCAATATAATTCAACTCTAAGCTGAATTAAATACTAGGGGACGACCCCGTTCACATAATATTGTGATTTCCAATATTTTTGATTATTTCTGAATTAAATATATTATTTAATTTATTATCTTAATTAAATATTCCAAGTTATTTAATTCCACGACCATTAAATCCTTTAATTCACCATTTACATAATTAAATTAATTAATTATAATACCTCTGCCAATGCGGGTCATTACATAACTAGTGGTGAAGTCTCCTGCTTTTTGAGCTCCTCCAAATATATCTGTAAAAGCCTCAAACACTTGACTGCCCGTACAAATTTGGGCATCCAAGAGTTTAGGGAAAACAAACAAAATAAACTCTGGGTCAGTCATGGGACTGGTGTGAGTAAATTTCAACCATACTGTTTAACATTAAAAAATCCTTTTGAAACAAAAAGGATAATAGTAAGATCAGCACACACATAAACATGGACGGCTTTTACCTTACTATGACCCAAACAGTTTGATATCAAAATCCAGTGATATTATGATAATGTCTAAGCAATTAAATATCCAAATAGTAGAACGCTTGCATCTCACGCTCCACATATATATAGTATAAAATCAAAAACCGCAGGGTGCTTATTGGAGAATGGATTCCAACAGACAAGGTATGGGAGCACCTTCCGAACAGTGTACTCTAGAGGGGATACACCTGGATTCAACAAGAACGTCTTGCAACCCGGCCACACAAGACCGACCACTCATTTAGCTTGAGTGTTTCGAATATATTGCCACCACGGTTGTAGGCCTTCCAACCATTATCCGAAGATAACAAAATCAAAAAGAAGTATAAATATGAATTTTCTCTAGATCGGTGACAATACACCCTGCTTGGGGATGACTTAACTAGCCATGCTGCCTAGCCCAACTTTTGTTACTTCCTAGTTGTGAGGCCAGAGGATACGTCTATCTTCAGAACATCTGATCACCCTTCACTTTGAATGTCACATCGTCAAATCCGTAATCACACATTAATTACACAAATGCACACTAGGTGTAGAATAAAGAGAAGTTACCTTCTCCCCACCAACTTGGTATATTCATAAAAATCAATGGCGTGACCGTTGTAAATACTCTGTCAAACATTCATCCATACAAGTTGTCCTGGGACTGGACAAACAAAAACACCATTCTAGAACTGGACAACCCTTGCATCTAACTTTGCCTTCAATTATCTTCAGCATATCTAATTCGCAGCGCTTACGTCTATACGGAGTGGTTTTTGGATAATAAATCCAACCGGTCTCTCCGTATTGACAACGATGGTCAAACATTTCGATAGTCGGTTATTTAACTATCGAAGTAAAAACAAAAATTTCATTCAAATGTTTAACTAGACATCACATAAACATGGGTACTTTTTATTTAACATTTGTTCTTATTATTCGAATTCCCATTTCTTTACCAGATATTTCTCAAATCCCGTTTTAGCCTTTTTATACTTCTTGGAAAACATTTTCAGTTATTATAAACTCTTATTCTTTCATGTTCCAGAAAACATACGTTATTAACGTTCGAAACATTTCCATTCTTTTCACGTTTTTTATTTTCTACACTTGGATAATCTACCCTATTTACATTGAGAAATATTTCCAATTTCATGTTAACCTTTTAATCAGCCCAACGTTCACTTTTAAAACATCATTCACTTTGAAATGTGAATACCATCCCTTATTATAGAAATCTGAAAATCTTTATCATATAACTCTTTATTCACGTAATAATTCCCCTTATCTTGTTTACCGAAATCTCTTTCCTACTTTTATATTCCTATTCCATTTATAAACTCTATTTCTAGGTCAACTTCTTATCAAATAAATATCAAGTTTATAACTAAATACTGATTCCTATCCTATCAACATATTTTTGTTTAAAACTAAATGTTAATTTTCCTATCAGATTATAATTCCTAAAGTTAATTTACTTTTAATACATTCGACATTGTTGAATCCTAGTTCCAAATCCTAATGGTTTAATTCTAATTGCATTTCGAACATCGAAATGCAGCCATCGTTTTCTAATACGATTCTCCAATTTCTCTTTCTAAACTTATTCTTATATTTTCTTTCGAAAAAAATCGTTACTTATTACTTCCGAATAAGTGGGTTTCAAAAAAAATTGTTTTCATTTCCTAGGAAGTGCTGCTATATATAAAAATCATGCTTATGTTTGGTTAACACCGTTAATTTATCGTTACAGTTCAAAACTTGTCATACGCTGTAATATTCTTTTTATAACTAATCTTGACATAACAGTCACGCTTAAGCCTAGTCAACAGCGTTTATTTTATCGCTACAGTTCTAAGACTTGCAATACGTTGCCATATTCCCTTTATACTAATCTTGACATCTCTTTTCGTTACAAACTGATATCGTTCCTCGATAATAGTAAAGCCATTCAAGTTGGGGTATTTTATTTACCTCTCAGACCTTGATCGACAACGTTCTTATCTTAGAATAGATATAGTCCGTAACTCTAAACTCCTTATTACTTATAATATACATTAAATCGTATTTCCTTGTTTTATTTTGGAATATTGTTTTATAACACCGTATTCATACTTTGAAATCTCCGTTGTTTATGCTTTGTTTATTTTAAACATTAACTCTTCGTTTAACTTCAATTCACAATTCTATTTATAACTTCTTTACAAGGACCCATTTAATCTAATAATCATTTTTCAATTTAACAGTTGATTTAAATCAACTTCATTCCATCAATAAATTTGTTAACTGATTTTAATTACTTCTTACCGTTAGATTAATATAATTAATCTAATAATTTTTCTTAACTTTTTGCTTTAAATTAATTATCCAAACTATTCACTCGTAGGATAATTATATTTTAATAACTTTTTTAAATGTCAAATAATCGTTTATATTTACTACATAAAACGAACTCTAAAATATTGGTTTATATTAGAACTTCTATTATAAATTTAAATCTTCTTTTTAATTATAAAAATATAATTTTTATAATTAACTTCGTTCATTTGCCTAGTGGCCAATCAACTCCTTAACAAAACGATTGGCTTACGGTTGACTGCTGCCATTTTCTTATCGATATAGTCTATTAACTAAATTAAACTAACGCTGAATTTTCATTCTACACGGTTCAAATAGTGCATATACAAAACAAACAGTACATATAAATACTGAGGAATCCGGTTGGATTCCTTCAACCGGTTTCCCGCATCCCCAGATGTTAGTCAAACAATTTACATTGATTCTTACTAGGGAATATTATAATCAATGGAATTTGTATCCAATCCGTGATGTGTACATATGTAACGATATGTATATTTCAACCAATTTA
This sequence comes from Allium sativum, assembly GCA_030737875.1. NCBI lineage: Eukaryota > Viridiplantae > Streptophyta > Magnoliopsida > Asparagales > Amaryllidaceae > Allium > Allium sativum. The sequence goes on from CM060910.1 coordinate 105,653,972, forward strand.
ATTGAAATCTACCTAAATGACCATCACACAGCATTCAACCAAATATTAAAATATAATTAAATTATTTTAAATAGATCAGAGTGAGTGAATTTACTCACCTTGGCGCCTTAACCACTAAATAACGATTTGCGTCAATTCGGATCCGCGCCCGTTAAAAGTCGCTCCTCCAAAACCAAGAAGAATAGCTCATTCGCATACCATTCCACTATTTCGCCGATTTTACCTTTTTATTTCCTTTTCTGGCCATGCGTGTGCTGCTACTTCACCCTTCTTCTTAGTAAAATACCCGCTCCTCTCGTGTAACGTTTCTACTTTCGTCAAATTCTTAAGCCATGCGGTTCTCCTGTAGAAATCAAAATACTCGATGACCTCGATCGTTGGTTGTTCGATAAATTCTCGAGCTCCCCAAAGCTCCACCAATTCCCTTCTCACCATGCTAACCCATCCTTATATCTCGTGTTTGCTATCCAAGACTAACGCTTCATTTATTTTTCCAGAAACCGTAATGGACCCTACTGACGCCCATCAAATGGCACACGTACACACTTCGTCGCAGTCAATACTTAGGACTCCCGCTACTTCTTCATGACGCTTAAAAGCCATGCTTCAGATCCTACCACGTTTTCACGAACTCAACATTTCTTCTGTTAACATTTTATCCACTGTCCATGTTGGTATCTATTTCCGCACCGTGATCCTCAACCTTGGACTCCACGTTGGCATGCCTATATCCATGCACAGTCCTCAACACCTCTTTGTCGTAAACCTTCCACGATCAATAATTTCAACTCTCCCAGCAGTGAACAGCTCTGATACTTTCCATAATCCCTGCGAACAGCTCCTCCTTCCTTAAACTACAAGTCTTCATTAGTTGCATCATCTACACGCCTACCAGTTCGCTCCTCCTCACGTCCTTCTTAGCAAACCACCAGCTTTCCCCACCGTTGACCAACTCCTGTACTTGCCGGATCACCTCCACTCACAACCGAACTACTCGATGATCGCTGCACCTGCAAACCGTCCCTCAGTCACCGACCTCCTAACTTTACTTTGTTTCAATACAAGAAAAATGTTGCTCCAGTTCCACTTACTCCAAATATATCCACTCAGTCCCCCCTTTAGTTTGCAAACATAACTTCTTCAGTGTACTGCTCCATTATGACATGCCCTCTTCCTCCCTACCAACGCCGTAACTATCAGCCCTTAGATCTACCTCAGCTCGCTGGATTCGGCTAATATCGTCACCATGTCAAATCAGCACACTTACAACAACGCCATGGTTTCATCCCAACATGTATACATGTTTATGACTTCTCACCACCACATGAAATACAACTGATGCCGCTCCGCACTTCATCCATTCACTAAGGCCTCCCATATACACACAAATCCGCATGCATGCTTCCGGTCACACCACCAACCATTACATCTCTCCTTTCCTTTACCCTATCGCTGCTCAACCCCATGCAACCCACTCACTTTAGTATTCCATTCCTATTCCATTCACGTTCACGAAACCCTCTTGCAAACTGAGCCTTCTCCCTTTGTTTAAGAATCTCCCCACCTTGTTTTTATATATCAAAGCTTTTGGTTATTTATTAATGGCAACATCTTTTCAGAAAGGAGATGGGTACTCTACGATATATTTATACGCAAGCTTACTTAATCCTTAAGTGTTAGGGTGATGGTCTTATAGGATCATAGGGTGCAGTTTTTAGTTAGTACAACATAAGGTGAGTCTTCAACGTAGGCTAGGAGTTAGGAGTAGGGTTATGGATATATTGTAGATACTATTTTAGTCTGTTCATATTTATTTACTGGTTTCAGTATTGTTTTTCTATGCTTGTCTTTCCACGTTGAGGCTAGTAACTTGTAATAGCAGTATACCTGATTGGAAAGAACCTATTGCGTGAAAAGTATGAACATATGCAGTGTTTGTTTTTCTTTATTATTAAGTAAATAGGTTTACCTTGGTACTAAGGAAAGTGTACAGGGAGAATGTGTAGTGATGGGAAACCAAGTGATATAATATCAATTCCTTAATTTCGAAGTAATAGGATGTACTCTGTATGCTATCTCCTTAGGCATGTGCCATTTCTTAAGCCTTGAGACTCTACACTATCATAGATGAGAATATATATAAAATATATATAGGACAATTCTTAAGGACCAACGAAATAACACAGTATTTGATGCGTACGTGTTTGTGAAAAGAATTCTGTGTCTTGCAAAGTGTAGCTACATATGTTTGTTCACGTTTTTATGGTTTCGTTCACGAATGGGCTGATACTGACACAAATAAAAATACCACTGTGATGAGCTTGGTGTCACGATCCCAAAAATATAATAATATCATAGGTTGACTTATATTTTGAAACTCCGAAATATCGATACAGGGTGCAAAATACTTTAAATATAAAGTTGCATATTCAGATTACTAAAAATTTCAGTAAAATTCTAAAAATTAAATTATCACTATGTCTCAAAAGAACCTTGTTCAAATTGGCGACCGGTATCTAGTTATATCAAATAAACCGTTACGGTCGATAGACGATTCTACATCGACTATTTGAATATTTGATTTGGACATATCTTGCAATATATAATTCAGAAATTCGATTTTTCACCTCCATTAGAAAAATACAGTTCAACAGATTCCAATGTTTCTTGTTTCGCAGAAATCCGACTGATAACGGGTCTTGTACACTCCGTTGAAGTGTAGAACGTTAAATTATGAACTGTAGCGATATTACGGGCTCGATTATATCTAATATATATTTTTATATGTTCAACTTCATTTATATAAATCCATTTATATTACAATTTCAATATTTAAACAGATTTAAATATTCAAATACGACCCGATAAAAATGCGGGACGTTACATTAAATATTTTGTTTGAACATGTTATGTTCAAACAAAGAAGTGGAAATGGCAAAATAGCTAATTAAAGAATAAATGGGCAGGACTGAATTCAAATGATTGGATTGAGTTGAATTGAGTTGAAAATAGGCGAACATGTGTTAGACAGGTATGGGATGAATTATATGAAGATTTTAACTTATGTGCTCGACAAAAAGGTACATGTTTAAATTCATATATGAGATTTTATGCGTAGTATCGGCTAGCCGCTTGGCTTTTTCTTTTTCTTTTGGGTCGGTGAGGGCCATGGGAGGCTATTTGAAATATCCCGATGCTCCCGGTACAAGGGAGGTTATGGCGAATTTTTCCAGGAATTTAAGGAGTTAGAATAATTTTAAGAAAAAATTGATAGTTAGAAATAAATGTATCGGTATACATAGAATTCAATAAGGAAACGGATTTAAAAATAGAATATTACAAACAAAAAGGGAAATCGATAAGCTGGTAATAGAAAGAGAAACATATATACGTTTAAAATGAATAATTAGTTTTTATAATGTTGATTATTTGGGGTAAGTGGTTTTGTCTGTTTTGAAGTTAATGATGTTTCCAGTCAAGGTCTGAGAGATAATTTTACCCCAACTTGATTGATTTCATTTTTTAATTGATAAATAGCAAGATCCAGTCTCAAAGAGAAGTGTTGAATAATAGTTAGTTGAATCAAATATTTTGGGTTGTCATGACGATGTTTTACACAACATTCGTTTTAACCCAAGTGATGGAATTTTGGAAATATAAAAGTAAATATTTCCTGAGTATAATTAAAGTAGTCAGGAAAGAGATAAGTGATTGAAATTGTTTCAATTTCAAATAGAATATATTTTCTAAGTACAGAAAATAAAACAAGGCGAGATGTAGAAATGTTTTCCAAATAGTGTAAGAGGCCAAGATGATTGTTAAAATATTTGGTTAACAAATATTGATAAGGAAATGGAATAATGATTTAATTAATGAAATATCAATTAAATGGCCCAGTGGTTTGTTTGATGTTATGGATGAATGGATGTTTGTTTATTTTTCTTCGATAATTAAATAACCGACTATCGAAGTGTTTGCCAATATCGTTGTCAATATAGAGAGACCAGTTGGATTATTATCCGTGAACCACTCTGCATTGGCAGTAGCATTGCGAATCAGATTATATGAAGGTAATCGAAGACGGTGTAAAACGCAAGGGCTTTTTCTATTAATAGAAATTGTGCCTTCAGTTTCGTTCAATCCCAGAACGAACGTATATGGACGAATATCTGACAAAGTATTTCCAATGATCGAATATGATCGTTCAGTACAAATATACATGGTGGAAACGGATTTATTCCCGTAGCATAATATCCAGAATATATTTGTGCAAATCAACGAATGGTTAACGGATCTGACAATGTGGCATTCAAACTGATTATGCTATCAATGAATGATAAGAAATCGTAGCCTCAGGCCTCAACAACCGGGAAATGACAAAAATCGGGCAGGCAGCATGGCTATGTGGGTTGCTCCCATTAGGGTGTATTATCACCTATCTAGAGATTCATTTAATTTCTTATTCTATTCGATGCTGTCCCATTTGGGAAACGGTTGCTGATCCCAACCGTTGGTGATATACATTCGATACACTCAAGCAAAATGAGTGGTCGGTTATGTGTGGGCCGGGTTGCAAGATGCTCTTGTTGAACCCAGTGTATTCCTCTCTAGAGATACACTATCGGAAGGTGGTTCCATAACTTATCATGTTGGAAATCCAATCTCCAATAAGCACCCTACGGTTTTTGATTTTATATTATATATGGAGCGTGAGATGCAAGCGTTCCACTAAATTCTATTTATTTGATTAGACATTATTATAATATCACTGGATTTTTGTATCAAAGTGTTTTGGGTTATAGTAAGGTAAAAACCATCCATGTTTATGTGTGGGCTGGTCTTACTATTATCTTTCCTTTCGAAAGAATTTTGAAAGTTAAACAAATGGTTCGAGTTTACTCACACCAGTCCCATGACTGACCCAGAGTTTATTTTGTTTGTTTTCCCTAAACTCTTAGGTGCCCAAATTTGTACGGGCAGTCAAGTAGTCGAGATTTTTCAGATTCACTTGGAAGAGCTGGAAGTAGGAGGCTTCACCAGTTAGCTATAGAATATCATATATTCCGCTGTGAACCATGATTGTATGTGGAAACAGGTGTTTATAACTGTTCCATGAATAACTATTGTGCTCTGATGATGGTATGTATATAAAGTTACTGATTTGTATTTCAAAAGTTATGTTATATAATATATTTTACTCGTTCCGCTTTGAGATTTGTCTTCTTTGTTTTCTTCTATTCTAATATTTCTTTCTTTCTATTTCTCATCCTCTAACTTCTTTCTAATAATAATTCGTATTTCTGTGCAATTTGGGTTGGACTTTTGGTGTTATTAGTCGACTCAGAGAGTACAGATTTACGGGCCGTTACAGTTGGTATCAGAGCTTAGGTTAAGCGAATACCTAGGCTTTGGTGGGATTGTGCTCATTAGAGATAGGGTCAGTAGAACCCTAGAATGAGTTGAGTGTATATACGAGAGGGTGTATTTGTTAATTGATATAAAAATTTGTTTTATATTGTGTTGACTTGTCTGGTGAGTAGTTTATGAATTATAATCGAATCGTAGGATGCCACAAAGTTGATAGGGATTTCTAAACACTTGAACAGAGAAATTCAACATAATAATGTTTTAAAGTGGGTAAATGAAATAATTTTACCCAAAATTATATTTTGATATAGAAAGAATAAATTTTGAAATTATTATATATGGATGTACTGGTTGTTATTATTATAGTTAAATGAGATTATAAGCAATGAAATGGTTATATAGAACCAAATAGAACTTGTATATGAATAAGATATACAATTGAGATGAATTAAAATTGAATTCAAACCAGAATTTGGAACTTAAATCCTGGGAAGTTGAAAAATATTTTTCAGAAGTATATTAAAATGATATAGCTTTGTTTGAAAGGGATTTTTGAATTAAAATCATTTTGAATGGGTTTTGAAATTGTTTAAGCACTGAACTCACTTTAGTGGCTAGAAAATAATTCTGAGGAGGACTGCAGCTTCGTCAGTGTTCATTTTCAAGTTTCTAAGTGATGGATTGCTACCTTAGACAATTTTCTGATGGAAATTTGTTTGAAAGAAAACAAGTTTAGTTGAAAAACTCAAATATTTTGAATTTGAAAAGATTATAAGTATATGTACATGTTTAAGTGATTTCAAAAGGATTTGAAATGAAAACCCTGGGATTTGGATTCTGGAAGTGGATTTTAAATTAAGCTAGTTAAATGGATTGAAGTAAATCAATTAACTAGAATCAATTTGAATAGGTTTAATGGAATATAGATTGGATATAAATGGATTGATCATAGATCATTCGAAATAAATGAAGGAAGAACAAAAGTTTTGGTGGAAATAAATTTGTTGAAGTATGAGGAGTTGAGTTCCAACATAAGTGAGAATTTGTTCCATTTTTCCTACCTTAGCAATTTCGAGGACGAAATTATTTTAAGGGGGAAAGAATGTAACGACCGAGATTTTTGGTTAATTTATTTTAAAATATTTAGTATGGTTTTAAATATTGAATTTATAACATAAATGGTAATTTTTTAAGTTATCGATTAAATAATTGAAATACGATTATTTTGATAATCATCGTAATACGAGAATTTAAAATAATTCAATTTGAAGTTAGAATTAAATCAAAACAATTCAGATGATCAGTATTAATTGTATTTGAATATATGTGATAATAAAAATATTTTTTATTATTAGAGAATTTATTTGTTTTTGAATTTGAAGTATATTATATCAATTTTATATATACACATTCGAAATAAAATTCAGAAAATATTCTGTTGAGTTCGGTATAACGGTATAACATTGGAACGACGGTTGGTACGCTAAAATAGCAGTTCACGATTTTTAACTGTGAACCCCGAGATATTTATAATGGATAAGATTGAAATCAAATCGAGAATCAAATCGATATCTGTTTAAAAAGAATAAAAGATCTCTTTATATCGAATCAAAATCAAATCAAATTAATTAGAAAATCTTTTTAAAATAAGTACAAAGATTCCATTCTTCTCGATATAAACGCGCTGGCCCTTCCTCTTTCTCTCGTTTTTTTCATTCCTCTCAGTATTCTAAAGTCCTAAAAATCAAAAGAAGGGTCGTACTCCACTTTTGTATTGAACCGTTCAAACCGCGATTTGAATCGCCAAATCGAAAGCTTCAAAATATATATCAATAGCTGCTCCTCGTTCAAATCCAAGCCTCGTTCAAAACAAGGCACGATTCAGGATTTTAGACATCGCGTGGAAATTAGGGTTGGAAGCACTCGCGATGGACAAAATATCTGTTGACTCGCGATGGAAATGAAGGAAACGCTGGTATAATCATCAAGCGGGAGTCGCGATTTGAGATGCTTCGATTTCAGATATCGCGATGATTGTGTTCATTGGTTACAGACTGGAGGGTGCGATGTAGCATGGTGTGTTTGACAGGTGGGGTCGGCTGCGGTTGAGAGATGCATATGGGAGAGGAAGTGTTCGATAGTGCAGTTTTAGGGTTCGGTCTATAATGGTCGACGCTGAGGTGTTAATGCGAACTGGGTCAAACTAGGGCTGTCAGTGAACATACGAGTGGAGAAGGTTCGTTGCAGTATGAAGGCTGAGGGGATGGAGCATTTAAATAGCAGTACGGTGGAGTGTACGTGAGTTGTGCGTTAAAATGTGGTATTGGAAATGAAGGCAGTTTCGGGCTTTGATTTTTGGAGGAGTAGCTGATGTTGGTATAGGGTTATGAACTGGATAGTGCAATGGCAGTTTTGGTGAAATGGGGAAGTAGCAGACTTCGGTTTGTCAAGTGGTGGAATCCGAATTGGGTTTTGCTGTAAAGCTAGGGCATTGTTAAGTGTGGAGTGTAACGTAATTTAAATAGTTAATTTATCTTAATTAAATCTTTAATCATATTCGAATTTGTTCGGTTACTTATAAAATAAAAATCTCGAATTCGAATGGGGCCAGATTCGAATGGGTGGTTGGATTCGTATTGTCATCACTTGTACAATGGAAATGAATTGGGATAGATCACAACAAAAATCACGGTGAGTAAATCTCACTCACCTTTTATTTAGAATTATTTTTATTTGTTAAAAATAATTGTTATTGCTTGTTTGGATTTTTTCTGGTTGCTTTAAATATATTACTTATTTAGGGTTGACTATTATATATATATTGAGTTGATGATTGGTTGGATTCCCGCAGTACCATTCGCGGATGCCAACGGTACCATTAGCGGATGATTACCCTATACGCCCCACACTATGATAGTGGATGACCTTCTATACAGCGATATCCCGCCTCGAAGCAGGATGGGTATTATTTATGTTGGCTAACGTCTGTGGATGCAGGAAAAACAGGTTGAAGGGATCCAACTGGATTCCTCAAAAATATATTATCTGTTTGTTTGTTTGTTTGGTTTCATATGTATATTCATATATGATGTGTTAAAAAAAATCAAATTATTGAAATTGGTTGATTTGATTGTTTAAAATATCCCTGGGCTTGAATATATTTTTAAAAAATATCAAAAAGGGTATTTGAGATTTAAAAAGGAATTCTATTTTTATAAATAGAATTTGATTTTTTATGAACTATTGAAAATATTAACTTGTTTGAATATATATAAAACAAGAATTGAATTTATAAACTTGGTTTATAAATTTATAATTTTTGATTTGAATTGAATTTATAAACTCTGTTTATAAATTTGAAATGTTGGATTTGAATTTATTTTTTATAAACTTTGTTTATAAATATATAATGTGGGATTTTAAGTGAAGTTATAAACATTGTTTATAAATTTAATGCAGAAAATTCAAAAGGAATTCAAATATAGGATTTGAATATCGGAAGTAAAATGGAATTTGAATAAAGTAATTTTAAAAAATGGAATTTGAATATAGAATTCAAATAGATTGAAACGAGAATTTGAATATAGAATTCAAATAGTAATAGACTTTGAATATATAATTTAAAGAGTTAAAATGGAATTTTAAAATAAGATTCAAATCGAGTTAAAATGGAATTTGAAAATAAGATTCAAATAGAGTTAAAATGGAATTTGAAGATAGGATTCAAAAAGAGTTGAAATGGAATTTGAATATAGGTAATTCAATTTGATTGAAATTAGATTTAAATATAGAAATTCAAATGAAGTTTGAAAATAGATTTGAATATAGAAATTCAAATGGAGATTGAAAATGGAATTTGAATATAGGAAATTCAATTTGAATTGAAATAGAATTTGAATATAGAAGATCGAAGTATAAATAAATTTATTTCTGAGTTAGGGAAAAAATGACAATTTTAGAAGATCAGAAATATTATGTTGAATTGGAAAATTGGATTTGATATATATTAAAAATATATCAGAATGGAGTTGAATTTATTATAATCGAAGTTTAAACGTTTATATATATAAATATAATTAAAACGAACTCGCCGCAGTGCTACAGTTCGTAAAGTGGCGTTTCGAACTTCAATTGAGTATAGAGAACTTGATTGAAGTCGGAATTCTCTGAAACAAGAATCGTCAGGGTCAATTAGATAATAGTTTTCTTATGGAGGAGAAAAATCTGGTTTTCGTCGAATAAATTTTGAGTTATATCAAAATCAAATTTTCAGAAAAAACAGTGCCATAACCATTTAAAAACCGAAACGGTTTATTTAATTTTATAAAAGTATTTTAAGCGAATAAAATCCGAATTTCTATTTAGAAAATTTTAGATTTGAGTTGTAAATTATATGTGAACTCAAGTAGAGCAATGAATTGATTTTTGAAACAGAAATCAGATGTAACGACCCAGAAAATCTGAACCAATTTAAAATTTTTAAATTGGCTAAAATAATGGATTTTAAATATTTAAAATAAATATTTTAAATAATGGCGATGAAAAGTGAGTTTGTATCGACAATTGAAAACGAATATAATTAATTATAATTATAAACAAGGCCTGAAAAGGCGCTGCAGTTTCAAAAATTGAATTCGAACTTTGTCAGACTGTACCGGGTGCAAAACAAAACGGATTTTAGTGAAACCAAAAATATTTAAATCTGTTAGTGAATACCTTTCTAACAAATCTGAAAAATCGAATTTTCATAGCGGAAAACAAAAGTTATGGCCGAATGGATTTTCAGAAAGGTCGCTATGGAATTTATATAGCCCGTGAAATTGGCCATTTTGCATACGACCTCGGAATTCGACGAAACCACTTTTGTTGGATCCGGGATGTGAAGTTATTGCTAGGTTTCAAATTTCATAATTTTTGAAGCTAGTATGTGAGCGTGGCAAAGGAAAATGTGTTTTGGTCAATTATAGTTAAATTGGATCGACCAAAAATGGGCCTTTTTGCAAACTGTCTCAGAATTCGACAAAACTAGTTTTGTTGGGACCGTATCATTAAAACATAGCTAGATTTATTTTTCTGGAATTTTTCGAATTAGTTTGTGGCCCTGGCAAATTGAAATGCACGTTCAAATTAAATATTGAATGTTTTATATTTTAATTTGAAGGAAAACTGACTGAAACATTCGAATGGGCCTTCGAAACATATCCCATTGAGTTCGGAATGGGGGTACTTGGCTAGGGGCGACAGTCGTTGGGTTTGAATTGGTGTTCATATGTGAAGAGGGGTATTTTCGGATTTTTGAAATAAAAAAATAAAAAAATTGAACCGACCAATCACAATTCGTCTTCCCCCCCGTAACCCCCCTGCGCACGGCGGAAATGGTTCCAAATCTTCCCGGAGATATTTCTCTCTTGTTTCTCAATGAAATCGAGTGATTTTAGACCCATTTTAAAGCTCTTCTTCCCCTCTTTAAATCCATACCAAGTTTGAATATTTTCATTGCACGTGGAGAGAGAACCGAGCACGGGAAGGTTCGCACTTCAGGGCGCCGCCGTGGCCACTGGGCCCCACCGAGCCGGCCGCCTCCACCCGCCGTTCAGGCGCCTTCCAGCCTTCTTCGACACCGTATGACCCGATTCCCCTATCGCGCAACGGTTTGGTTGAAAGATCGAACCCTAGTTTCGAACCAGGTTTGAAAACTAACGGCTGCTCTATATTTTCAACTGTTTTTACACTTTTAAGTGTTGCAAACCTTTGAAAAATCATATCTTTTTGCTGTTTTAACGAAATTTGATGAAACAGGAAACATCGTGACCGTGTGGACGTCTTCTACATTTTAGAAAAGACCGCATATTTTTCTGAGCCTTCTGCTATTTTTGGTGGAGTGGAACCCAATGTGAGATTTCTAATTTATAAACAATATGGAAAACGACGATGCATGAATTATATAGTCGATGAATGAGTTATATAAGCGTTGTACACCTCTTTTATAAGCGTTGTATAAGTTGTACCTTCGATGTATAAGTTATATATGCGTTATATATGTGTTGAAATAAAATTGAATTGCTATATATAAATATATATGTATATATATATATACGCCCCTCATTCACAAACCATGAATGATATTTATTGATTGTGTTTGGTGTGAAAATTGATTGATAGCGAATGGTTGTTTGGAATTGTTTGTGGTTGATATTGATTGATTGTGGTTGAAAAATACCCATTTGTGGTTGAGAAATATTTGGGTGAAACCACATAGGATTAGTTTGTGGAAATGAAATAAAAATATACATGCCGCCTGCGTGCGAACTAGATGCATGATCCCCATTGTCAAAAACCGCGAGGTTTTAAGGTAGAGCGAGGAGCCGAACTAGGGACTGTCCCGGTTTTAACTACCCTGCCGTTATGCTGCCGAAATTTTGAATAATATTCATGTGTTTGAATTATTTTCATTTGCTGAAACCATATTTATTCATTGAATAGAAAACCTTCATGTGTTGAATCGATATTCATTCGTTGATTAGAAATTCATGTGTCGAATGGTCTTCGTGTTTTAAATATAAAAATCACATTTTTATCTATATATACAAACTATAGAAAACCTTCATGTGTTGAATCGATATTCATTCGTTGATTAGAAATTCATGTGTTGAATGGTCTTCGTGTTTTAAATATAAAAATCACATTTTTATCTATATATAGACACTATAGAAAACCTTCATGTGTTGAATCGATATTCATTCGTTGATTAGAAATTCATGTGTTGAATGGTATTCATATTTTAAAATAAATTGTTTTACAATAAAAATCACCTTTTTATCATCTATATGAACTATATAAATTAACCTTGTTTTAAAATAAATTGCTTTACAATAAAAATACTATTTTATCCCCGGTATAAACTATATAAAATAATAGTGTTTTGAAATGAATTGTTTTACAATAAAAATCACATTTTTATTATATACACGAATTGTTGAAATGTGAAGTGTTACAAATAGCCACTCGTTCAAATAAATATATATGAGTTGAAATATTCATTAATTAGCTAATGATATGATTTTTGCCTATACATGTAACAGTAGAATGAATGGTGTTTTAAACCAAATGGAATCAAATATGAAGTTGAATAGAGGATGATAAATGATAAGAACTGTATATATGTACATGCATATTTATTGAACAGGTTATAGCAAAGGGGCTAGAGAAGAGGAATAAAATTTTGTGCCCGACAAATAGGTACACATTTACTGTTTTGTTTGAGTGATGATTTTATGAGCCTGTTGGCTAGCCGCTTGGCTTTTTCTTTTTCTTTTTGACATGAGACGCCCGTGTGGCTATTTGGGAATTTTCCCAGCCCCTCCCGTACAAAGGAGGTTATGGCGAAATTTTCCGAAATTTTAAGGCGTTAGAGAAATATTTGAAGTGAAAACGATATAGGAATTTTTGAATGAACTATATTTATATAAATATATAAATATAAATAAAATTAAAACGAAACGTGGCCGTGCAGTTCGCATTTTGAAACCGTGATTTCAAACGATTATACCGGGAGATCCGACCATTGGATTTTCCCGAAACCGCAACCGTCGGGTTCGCCTTGGAAATATCTTTCCAACGGCACCAACTTTGTAAAAATCCAACGGTTGGATGGTCTGGAATGTTTAATTCAAATCTGAAGAAAAACAGCGCCAGAATCGATTATATTTATATATATATATATATAAATATAATTATATTTAATCGAATAACGATGCTGCAGTTCGTATTTTGAAATCGAAATTCAAACGATTGTACCGGGAGATCCGACCGTCGGATTTTCCCGAAACTGGAACCGTTGGATTCGTTTTGAAAAGATCTTTCTAATGATGTAAATTTTATGAAGATCCAACGGTTAGATTTTCAGATATGTGTAAATCAAATCTGAAGAAAAACAGCGCCACGGTCGCGTTATGGCCCGAAGCGTCATTTTGAATAAATTGACTATTTTAAAATAAATAAAAATAGCGATAAATCGTTATAAAATATCATAAACAATATGGATGTGATTTAGAAATTAACTGAAGGTTGGCTAAGTCGAAAGGTTTCCTGGGTGTTGATCTGATGTTGGTTTCGGCCTTCGGGGTTAATATTTGAGAAATCGTTCTCTTACTGATTGATGGTTAGTGACTAATGAATTGAAATGATGCGTGTATATGTTAGTGTTGCACTTGTTTATTATATACACGAGTTGCTCAGAAAGACCGGGTTTATCCCATTCTGAATAACTGAATCGACGATAAGGAATCGAAGATGAAGACGGTGGTCGAAGACCGGAGATCCTCACCTCGTTTGGATGGTAACCGAGGTCCTGATTGGGAGGCATCCCGAAATATGGATAATGAGTGGTGATCGTCCAGACGTACGTGGTGATCGATGGGTTTGCGAGGTATTTAGTGCCTCCGGTTTCGTTCAGACCCAGAACGGGCTTGTAAATGGACTGTGTGTCTGACATTGGATTTTATTCTGTGTTGATTGATCTCTGTTAAATATACATCTGTTTAGCGGCGGAGAATTTATTCTTTTGCTTAACGCCCTTCTCTGAAACGCACGAGCTCAGAGGTTGTATATCGATGGACATCAGTCGCATGGCATGAATTGCCTGTGTAGCATGCTAAGATGCAGTGATCAGGGCTTCTGTTGAAAAGCAAAGCCTTGTGGTGATGATCAAAGCACCGCCTGTGTGGCGTAGCTTTGTGTATAACGTGAATTCGCGAGCCTCACACCCCGGTATGAACCAGAAATGGGAGAAAGGACCTCAGGGAGGACATGCGTTTCTTCCTAGCTAGGGTGGTGTCAGTGACCTACCGCCCTGACATTTATATACTTTTCACCTATGTGGTTGTTGCTATTGCGAGGCGCCTCGGTTTGATCGGACGATCCGGGTCCGATGGAGTCGTTCGTTGGCTCGTTTACGCCCCAAAGGGCGGGGAAACGCATTGTTCAGGAATTTTAATCCACATCGGTGGACCGGCCCTGTCGCTTCTAGGGTCACTAGCTCTGATCCTGAGACTCGGGCTAGGCAGTCTCGAATTCGGTAAGGACTATCTTTTGCCTTGGTTCATGACGGAAATCCAATTTCCAAATACGTGACTGTGCGGTTTCGATTGTATATATATATTTGGCGGCATAGTGGCATGGGACGCTCATGTCGTCTATGATTGATAGTTATGATTTGAAATTGTTTTCAAACCATATAAACACTAGCAATAATATCAAATGCCTTTGTTTTATTCGTATCAAGCATATTTTGGCCGTTATAAGGTAAAAACTCTATCCTCCGGTTTGCGTTGCATTGTGTGATGGGATGTAACAACCCGTAAAATCTGGGCCAGTTTAAAATTTTTATTTTGGCAATTTTAGCGAATTTTGATTATTTAAAATGAATTATTATAAATAATATCGACGAGAAAATTTATTTTTAATATAATTCGACGTATATATTATATACGTCGTCGTTAGAATATAATATTTTTATATAATTATAAATAGAATCGAAAATGGCGCGGTAGTTCGATAATTCGATTTCAAACTTCAATTGAATGTACCGGGTGCAAAACAATCCGGATTTTAATGAAACCAAAAACATTAGGATCTAATTGGTAATATCTTTCCAACGAATCCGACAAATCCAGATTTCATAGCGGGAATCAAAAGATATGTCCAGTTGAAAATTCTGAATAGTCGCTATGGAATTCAGGCCCTTAAAAATGGACATTTTGCAAACGACCTCGGATTTCGACGAAACCACTTTTGTTGGATCCGCAGTGTAAAGTTATTGCTAGATTTCAAATTTCATAATTTTTCGAATCAATATGTGAGCGTGGTAAAGGAAAACGTGTTTTGACCATTTCAGTTGATTTTAATCGACTGGAAATTGGCCATTTTTCTAACGGTCTCAGAATTCGATGAAACTAGTTTTGTTAGGACCGTATCGTCAATACGAAGCTAGAAAATATTTTTCTAGAATTTTTAGAGTTCGTATGCGACCCCGGTAATTTGAAATGTACGTTTAAAATTCAATATAGTGATTTAAATGTAAATTCAACGGAAACTAATTGAAACGATCAAATCAACTTGCGATACATATCCCATTGTGTTCGGAATGGGGGTAGAACGCTATGGACGACAGGCGGTGGGCCTCGTTTCGAGGTCGTATGTAAAAGTCAACTCTTTGCAAATTAAATAATTAATAAAAAAATAAATATAAAAAAAATCTTATCTCCCCCCCCCCCCCCTTAAAACCTTCTGCCCCCCCCCCCCCCTGTTCAAAACTATTTCTGAGAAGAGAAAAAAAAAAAAAGAATCGCGCCTGGCAACCGACGAGACCCCCCCCCTCCAAGCGGCGGCGCCGCGACGCTACCCCCCCCTTCCTTCTCCTCCTCCTCCCCTTCCCTCCCTTCGCCTGCGACAACCGAAACCCCCCCCCCCCAGACCCGAACCCGCAACCGACGAGAACCCCCCCCTTCCCTCTGCGAACAACCGACGAGACCCCCCCCCCCTCCGATCTGCAAACCTCAACGAAGCCGACCCCCCCCCCCTCCGATCTGCAAACCTCGACGAAGCCCCCCCGACCACTCGACAGCCCCCCTATGTAAGTTTTATTTATTTGATTTTTATTTTATATAAATAGAAATTAAATCTGAATTTCATTTGTTTAAATAAAAAAAACTGATTTTTGTTTACATAGAAAAAAAACTGATTTTTGTTTAAAAGGAAAAAAAAAACTGATTTTAAGAAAAGTAAAAGATTTGAATTTTGAAAAGAAAAGATTTAAACTTTGAAGTAAAAATTCGATTTTTATATATTGAACTTTGAAGTAAAAATTCGATTTTTATATATTGAACTTTGAAGTAAAAATTCGATTTTTATATATTGAACTTTGAAGTAAAAATTCGATTTTTATATATTGAACTTTGAAGTAAAAATTCGATTTTTATATATTGAACTTTGAAGTAAAAATTCGATTTTTATATATTAAATAGCGAACTAAAAATTCGATTTTTATATATTGAATAGCATCGTAAAAATTCGATTTTTATATTTATAGTGACTACGGGCAAGAAGACGATAAAAAGGCGAGAAGAAGAGTCAAGATGATTGGATAGCTTTCGGTGAGAATTTCTCACCTTTCAATTTAATTTTTCTAGTTATATAAATATACTAGGATGCAGACGGTGCTTAGTAGCACCCGACACAACCGTCCACAGACCATGGACTTGTTTGTTTGGTTGCATAGATTAGAGATTGTTTGACTGAAATTGAATTGTTTGGTGAGATGAAATTGATTTGATTGATGTGTGAATGGCGTGGGCCTTCACTAGACCGGGGATAAGGCTAGGCCTCGTCCCGTTTCTAGTATCGTGCCGTTATGCTGCCGAAATTTTCTAAAATATGTTAGAAAATAAAAATATCATTTTATTTGTGTAAATGAATAATAGAAATTCATATGTTGAAATAAAATGTTTTATCGTTAAAAATATAATTTTTAACGTGAATATGAATATAGTGAAAGTGAATAAAATAAATATTCATTTACAAACCAGACGGTTTGTTTATGTACACTTATTTGAAGGACATTGATTGGGTCGATAAATTTTACACATCGCCCAACAGCACAAATAAAATATGTGTTTGATTGTTTGAAACCCCACACGGGTGTTGGGATGAAATTTGAAGTTCACTCATCCCAATGATTGAATATGTCGATCGGTTGATTGACAGGCTGTTTTAAGCGTTGAATATCTAAATTTGATGCTTATACAGTGTAGTGCACTTTGGTTGATGGTTGATTATTTTTCCATGCTATTATATACATGTGTTGTATGAAAATCCATATAATTAACTTTATATGGTAATTGATTGGGCCTCATTCCAGTTTTAAAATAGAAATATTTGAAATAGAAATATTCGAAATGGAATATTTGGAAATATCAATATATGAAGCCGTGTTGATTAGATTGACGCCATTTTGACGTGAATGATATTTATATCGAATTGAAAACGATTTCGAATTGAATTGAATTGAAAACGATTTCGAAATGAATTGAATTGAAAACGATTTCGAAATGAATTGAATTGAAAACGATTTCGAAATGAATTGAATTGAAAACGATTTCGAAATGAATTGAATCGAAAACGATTTCGAAATGAATTGAATCGAAAACGATTTCGAAATGAATTGAATCGAAAACGATTTCGAAATGAATTGAATCGAAAACGATTTCGAATTGAATTGAATCGAAAACGATTTCGAAATGAATTGAATCGAAAACGATTTCGAAATGAATTGAATCGAAAACGATTTCGAAATGAATTGAATCGAAAACGATTTCGAAATGAATTGAATCGAAAACGATTTCGAAATGAATTGAATCGAAAACGATTTCGAAATGAATTGAATCGAAAACGATTTCGAAATGAATTGAATCGAAAACGATTTCGAAATGAATTGAATCGAAAACGATTTCGAAATGAATTGAATCGAAAACGATTTCGAAATGAATTGAATCGAAAACGATTTCGAAATGAATTGAATCGAAAACGATTTCGAATTGAATTCGATTTCGAAATGAATTGAATTGAAAACGATTTCGAATTGAATTGAAAACGAATTCAAATGGAATTGAAAGCGAATTGAAATGAATTCAAATTGAATTGAAATTTGAATTGAATAGAAATGAATTTTAAAACGAATTTATAAAGAAGAATTCAATTTTGATTTGAATTGAAAAGGAAGTTGAAATTGCTTTTGAAACGAATTCAAAACTATTTATATAACTCGTTTTAAATAGAAATCGACGAAATATATATTATATATATTATATATAATATAATGGCCTGAATGGAACGCGCCGCGCCGCGGCAGTTCGTGAATTTCGACCATTTATTTCAAACGGACATTGCGGGAGATCCGACCGTCGGATTCTCCTAAAACCGGAACCGTTAGGTTCGTATCGAAAAGAGCTTTCTAACGAATATTAGAAATTTGAAATCTAACGGTTGGATTTGGAATTATGTTCAAATCAAATTTGAAAAAGGTCGCTGTAAGTGCAGTTCGATGGCCATTGGTGGAAATCGACTGTACAGGCCTTGATAAAATTATTAAAAATAGTAATAATTTGTGTAAAATCATAAGAAATGATTTAGAAAGATTTGAGATGAAAAACTCCATATTTGAAAAGATAAAAATAGATTTTTATCGGAATGAACTAGTTTTGAACTAGAATTATAATTCTATTTATTTTTAAATAAATAAATTGAATTCGAAAAGGGTTTTAAAAATAACCAAAATTTCCAATGATTGCATTGGAGTGGATTTGAATCGAAATTGTCCTCGGAATATTTCGATGTTGGATTTCGTGATTATACAACTGTGGTTATGGAAATTTGAAAGATATAGATATATGTATCGTTATTTCCAATACGATATTTGTTAGTCGTAGAATTTGATATTGAATATAAGCCGGTATATTTTCTATTCAGAGCCTTGTATTGAATATCAAATGTGATTTGGGTTTGTCGTGAATGGTGTCTTCACTAACACTGTTCTTGAACCCAGTTGAGAAAAGATTAAATCTTTTTATTTAGATTTAATGAAGTGTACCAATTAAATAATATTTAATTGGAATTGAATTGATATTGATTTTTGGGTTTATCGTGGACAGTGTTTTTTAATAACACTCGTTCTTTAACCCGATAATTAATGAAGGTGATTTTGGGTTTATTGTGAACTATGTTTTTAAATGACACGGATTCTTTAACCCAGTCACAGATTAAAACTAAGTGGAGTTTTAATGAATCTTTAATTAGATTGAAATAATCGAAGTGGAGTATCACCAGTTTTTCTCCAGGCGATAGTTAAATCTTTAATTAGATTTGAACGTGAAATGGTAATTGAATTTACCGATAACACCGTGGTGTTAGATATGAAGTATAACCAGTTTTACTTCATGGGATGAATAGGTTGGGATTGGGAAATTAAAACAAATGATTACTTCGGTAAGGTTCGTTAATCCCGACTAGTTTGAATTGATATTCAAAAGTAGATTAAAGAATAAATTCAAGGAATTTATCTTTGATAAAATTAATGGGAACCTTTCCCTATGAATGTGAAATTTAGGAACTGACTGTCGGTTGGCCAAGCAGAATGGTTTTCTGGGTATTGATCTGATGTTGGTTTCGGCCTTCGGGGTTAATATTTGGGAAATTATTCTCTTGATTAATTTACGGTTAGTGACTAATGAATTGGAATGAGGCGTATGTTGTGTTTGTGTAACACTTATTTAAAATATACGCGAGTTATTCGGAAAGACCGGGTTTATCCCATTCTGAATAACTGATACGACGATAAGTCGAAGATGAAGACGATGGTCGAAGACCGGAGGTCTTCACGTCGTTTGGGTGATAACTGATGATCTTGATTGGGCTGTACACCCAAGAAGATGGAAACAGTTGGTGATCGTCCAGACGTACTTGGAGATCGATGGATGTGCGGGGTACTAGGTGCCTCCGGTTTCGTTCGGACCCAGAACGGACTTGTAAATGGACTGTGTGTCTGACATTGGATTTTAGTCCGTGTGATTGATCTCTATTAAATATATATCTGTTTGGCGGCGGAGAATTTATTCTCTTGCTTAACGCCCTTCTCTGAGACGTACGAGCTCAGGGTTGATGGATATCAAACGCATGGGGTGAATTGCCTGTGTGGCATGCCTAAGTGGCAATTGATCGAGGCTTCTGTTGAAAAGCAAAGTCTTGTGGTGATGATCAAAGCACGGCCTTTGTGGCGTAGCTTTGTGTAACGTTTACCTCGCGTGTTTCACACCCGGTATGAACCAAAAACGGGAGAGGACGTCAGGGAGGGCATGCGTTTCTTTCTAGCTAGAAGTGGCGTCAGTGGTTTTACACGCCCTGACGAGTTTGACTTATGTGGTTGTTGCTGTTGCGAGGCGCCTCGGATTGATCGGTCGTTCTCGAACCGATGGAGTCATTTAGTTGGCTCGTTTACGCCCCATAGGGCGGGGAAATGCATGTCCAGGGTTTAAGTTTAATCCACATCGGTGGACTGGCCCTGAGGATCCAAGGGCCCACCTGAGTCTGGGTCCTGAGGGGCGGGCTAGAGCGTCTCGAATCGGTTGAGGACTATCTTTTGCCTCGGTTCATAGAAGGAAATCCAATTTCCAAATACGTGACTTTGCGGTTTTATTTGTAAACCTATATATGGCGACATGATATATGGTACCCATGCCGCCTATGATTGATACTTATGATTTGAAGTTGTTTTATACACTATGCACTTATTATAGTATCAAATGATTTGTTTTAAACGTATCAAGCATTCTTTGGCTGTTATAAGGGAAAACCCTATCCCCCGGCTTGCGTTGCATTGTGTGATAGGACCTGGGTCTTATAACAGCTTCATCTTTCTTTATTTAGCATTGCGCTGTTTTGTTTTATGCACCGGTATTCTTGGGAGGAAACCCGTTCCGTGTTATACGGCGTGGTCCCTTGATTTACCTAACTTTCAAATAAAGATTAATAACTGTTTTAGTTCTCACACCAGTCCCATGACTGACCTGGAGTTTATTGTTTTAACCTAAACTCTGGGTGCCCCTATTTTCGACACGGGCAGCTAGTAGTTTTGGTTTTGCAGATTTATATTCACAGGATCCTGGTTTACAGCTGGAACGATATCCGGAAAGCTTTGTATCCGTATATCTCATTCTAGTTGTGTATTGTATTATTTTTCTGCTGCTATGTATTTAAATGTAATTTAAATCTCTGATAATTCTGTGTAATATTTATTTATACTCTGTATATTCTTGTAATCTGATGCATTGTTGTTATATACAATGAAATGTTGTTTTATATGCGTTCTGTTGTGGCTTGTTCTCGAACTATCCGACGCTTTCCTTTACGGGAAAGTTGCGGGTCTTTACATGGGAACTGAGTCTTATAATGGCTTCATTTTTATAAAAAGCATTGCGATGTTTAAAAGAAAGATTTGTTTTAAAGAACTGGCAATCCAATGGAGTAAACCCGTTCCACGAAAGTGGCGTGGTCCTGTGATTGGCCAAATTATATATGTGTTGAGTAGATTTCTCATACCAGTCCCATGACTGACTCGTAGTTTGTTTCACTTTCAAACTCGGGTGCCCCTTTTTCTACACGGGCAGCCTTGTATTCAGGTTTAGCTGGTTCTTTCTGGATAGCTGGAGCTGAAGATGGATTCTATCATTTATCTCTTTTTATGCTGTTCATCTCCTATTGTACATATTATGTTTGTTTTCCGCTGTAGACATTTACGTACAGCTGAACTGTATTTTTACTAAGTATGATTCTGTATACTGTGTAACTCTGATGATTACTTTTATCCAGTTATTCTATTGTTTATTATCTGGTGTATTTATTTAATTCTGTTCTGCTATTATCTGTTTCTGTGTTATATTCCACGGATTACCCTTGCCACCGTCAGTACAGGGTTTGGGGTCGTCTCATCAGATTTTTGATTTTTGAATAGAATTAACTAATTTGAATAGTATTTAGTTAATGAGATTTTTAATTGATATTGGGCTTTGAATAAGTGAATTTGATTTGAAAATTTACATTCGAAATCGAAAAGGAAACTAAAATTGAAATTGAAATTCAATTTGGTTATGAGCAAGTTAAATATTTTGATTGAACATGATTTGTTCAAACAAAGAAGTGGAATAGGCAAAATAGCTAATTAAAGAATAAAAGGGCGGGACTGAATTCAAATGATTGGATTGAGTTGAATTGAATTGAAAACAGGTGAACATGTGTTAGACAGGTATGGGATGAAGTATATGAAGATTTTAATTTATGTGCCCGACAAAAAGGTACATGTTTAAATTCATATATGAGATTTTATGTGCCGTATCGGCTAGCCGCTTGGCTTTTTCTTTTTCTTTTGGATTTGTGAGGGCTATGGGAGGCTATTTGAAATATTCCGATGCTCCCGGTACAAGGGAGGTTATGGCGAATTTTTCCGGGAATTTAAGGAGTTAGAATATTTTTAAGAAAAATTTGATAGTTAGAAATAAATGTATCGGTATATATAGAATTCGATAAGGAAACGGATTTAAAAATAGAATATTATAAACAAAAAGGGAAATCGATAAGCTAGTAATAGAAAGAGAAACATATATACGTTTAAAATGAATAATTGGTTTTTATAATGTTGATTATTCGGGGTAAGTGGTTTTGTCTGTTTTGAAGTTAATGATGTTTTCAGTCAAGGTCTGAGAGGTAATTTTACACCAACTTGATTGATTTCATTTTTAATTGATAAATAGCAAGATCCAGCCTCGACGAGAAGTGTTGAATAATAGTTAGTTGAATCAAATATTTAGGGTTGTTGTGACGATGTTTTACACAACGTTCGTTTTAACCCAGGTGATGGAATTTTGGAAATATAAAAGTAAATAATTCCTGAGTATAATTAAAGTAGTCGGGAAAGAGATAAGTGATTGAAATTGTTTCAATTTCAAATAGAATATATTTTCTAAGTACAGAAAATAAAAGAAGTGAGATGTAGAAATGTTTTCCAAATATTGTAAGAGGCCAAGATGATTGTTAAAATATTTGGTTAACAAATATTGATAAGGAAATGGAATAATGATTTAATTAATGAAATATCAATTAAATGGCCCTGTGGGTTGTTTGATGTTTTGGATGTATGGATGTTTGTTTATCTTTCTTCGATAGTTAAATAACCGACTATCGAAGTGTTTGCCAATATCGTTGTCAATATGGAGAGACCGGTAGGATTATTATCGGTGAACCACTCTGTATTGGCAGTAGCGTTGCGAATCAGATTATACAAAGGTAATCGAAGACGGTGTAAAATGCAAGGGCTTTTTCTATTAATAGAAAATGTGCCTTCGGTTTTGTTCAATCCCAGAACGAACGTATATGGACGAGTGTCTGACAAAGCATTTCCAATGATCACATGAGTTGGTCTATATAAATATATATGGTGGCAATGGATTTATTCCCTTAGCATAATATCCAGAATATATTTGTGCAAATCAATGAGTGATTAACGGATCTGACAATGTGGCATTCAAAGTGATGGTGTTATAAATGAATGATAAGTAATCGTAGCCTCAGGCCTCAACAACCGGGAAATGACAAAAATCGGACAGGCAGCATGGCTATGTGGGTC
Organism: Allium sativum; assembly: GCA_030737875.1. Taxonomy (NCBI): domain Eukaryota; kingdom Viridiplantae; phylum Streptophyta; class Magnoliopsida; order Asparagales; family Amaryllidaceae; genus Allium; species Allium sativum. The sequence goes on from CM060910.1 coordinate 105,677,568, forward strand.
GCTCTCATTAGGGTGTATTATCACCTATCTAGAGATTCATTTAATTTCTTATTCTATTGGATGCTGTCCCATTTGGGAAACGGTTGCTGATCCCAACCGTTGGTGATATACATTCGATACACTCAAGCGAATTGAGTGGTCGGTCATGTGTGGGCCGGGTTGCAAGATGTTCTTGTTGAACCCAGTGTATTCCTTTCTAGAGATACACTATCGGAAGGTGGTTCCATACCTTGTCATGTTGGAAATCCAATCTCCAATAAGCACCCTGCGGTTTTTGATTTTATATTATATATGGAGCGTGAGATGCAAGCGTGCCGCTAGATTCTATTTATTTGATTAGACATTATTATAATATCACTGGATTTTTGTATCAAAGTGTTTTGGGTTATAGTAAGGTAAAAACCATCCATGTTTATGTGTGGGCTGGTCTTACTATTATCTTTCCTTTCGAAAGAATTTTGAAAGTTAAACAAATGGTTCGAGTTTACTCACACCAGTCCCATGACTGACCCAGAGTTTATTTTGTTTGTTTTCCCTGAACTCTTGGGTGCCCAAATTTGTATGGGCAGCCAAGTAGTCGGGATTTTTCAGATTCACTTGGAAGAGTTGGAAGTAGGAGGCTTCACCAGTTAGCTATAGACTATCATACATTCCGCTGTGAACCATGTTTGTATCTGGAAACAGGTGTTTATAACTGTTCCAAGAATAACTGTTGTGCTTTGATGATGGTATGTATATAAAGTTACTGATTTGTATTTCAAAAGTTATGTTATATAATATATTTTACTCGTTCCACTGTGAGATTTGTCTTCTTTGTTTTCTTCTATTCTAATATTTCTTTCTTTCTATTTCTCATCCTCTAACTTCTTTCTAATAATGATTCGTATTTCTGTGCAATTTGGGTTGGACTTGTGGTGTTATTAGTCAACTCAGATAGTACAGATTTGCGGGCCGTTAAAATATTTAATCGTTATATAGCTTGAATCGAACGCATCGGGTAGCGATAGTTTGTTAATATCAATTTTGTAAACTTAGTGGAAAAAAGAATTGGACATTTATGGTTCTCAGTAAAGATTTATTTTTATATTATATTTGGATCCGCTGCGATGTGAGGCTCTATGTTGTGTTGGTCCCTCTTCTTGTATTCTAATATTTCTTATCTCACCCTCTAAATTTCTATCTAATAACTATCTGGTGTTTTTGATACTTGAGTTTTGGCAAGTGATACGATTTATTTATTATTGTAGGAATTCGGGGGTCGAATTCCTTTGTCGGGTCGTTACAGAACCAATTCTGGTTAATGAATGGTTTTCATGAACGATATGAATAAGAAATCGCAAGAGGGATTTTGTGCCAAAGATATGATTTAGGAAAGATAAAAGTGATTTTCCATTATTATGGTTAATAAATGATTTGGATTTGATTAAGCATGTTTTCATGTTATGAAAGATTTAATCTTTAATTAGATTTTGAATAAAATAAGGTAATTAGAATTACCAGAACACGAGGAGTGTAAATATGGATCACCACTAGTTTTACTCCATGGGATATTAACAACGTGTAGCGATAGTTCGTTAATTTATGTTCAAACATAAGGTGGTCAAAACTAGTACCTAAAACAATAAAGATGAAGTTTTAATATATTCAGTAAATAATAAGATTGAAATCTTAATAAAAGAATGATTAGGTAAAGGACTTATGGTTGACATAAGGCCTTAGGTGGTAGATAAAGAACCAAAAGTGAACGAGTCAGGCATATGTGCATTCGAAAACGAAGGAGAAGGTGTAAGGCTTGGTATAAAAGCCAAAAATGAAAGCAACTGATATAACATCAATAGAAATGTAACAACCCGGATTTTTAGAACCAATTTAAAAATTTTATTTTAGCTATTTTAATGGATTTTGAATATTTAAAATGATTTATTTTAAATAATAACGACTAAAAATTTATTTAAATCGCAGTTGAAACGAATAACTCTATTTTAATTATAAAACGAGCCTAAAATGGCGTGGCAGTTTGAAAATTCGATTTTAAATTTCAATTGAATGTACAGAATTTAAAATAAATCGGATTTCAGTAAAATTGAAAATAATTGAATTTGTTTAATTATATCTTTCCAACGAATGTAAAAATTCTTATTTCATAACGGGAATAAAAAGTTATGTCCAGATTAAAATTCAGAATAGTCGCTATGAAATTTAATATAATATATAGCCCTTAAAAATAGCCATTTTGCAGACGACCTCCGTTTTCGATGAAACTACTTTTGTTGGATCCGGAATGTAGAATTATTGCTAGATTCCAATTTTCATAATTTTTGGAATTAATATGTGAGCGTGGTGAAATTAAACTTGTTTGGCCAATTTAGTTTGAATTTAATCGACTCAAAAATGACCGTTTTTCAAACGGTCTGCAAATTCAACGAAATTAGTTTTGTTGGGACCGTATCGTCAAAACATAGCTAGATTTATTTTTTGGGAATTTTTGAAGTTATTATATGGCCCCGGTAAATTGAAATGTATGTTTAAATTAAATATATATTGATTTATATTTTAATTTAAAGAAAACCTAAGTGAAACAGTCGGATTGGCCTATGAAACATATCCTATTGTGTTCAGAATGGGGTAACTAGTTAGGGGCGTCAGTCGTTGGGTCTAGTTTGGAGGTCGAATAAAAAGTCAACTCTTTGGAAATTATTAAATATAATATAATTTTATATAAAACCCTAAAAATCCCCCTTTTTCTCTTCACAATCAAAGCACGATAAAAAAAACCACCCAGACCTCGTCGCTACCCCCTTTCCCCGTCGCGACCGCTGCTAGGCAATTGCCGTCGTCAAAGACCCCTCCGATCCTCCATCACCTCCTTTCCTTCTCCTTCTCCTCCTCCTCTTCAGCCTATGTCCTTCTTCCCTAAGACCTAGCAACCACTAGATCTCCACCACCGCCTTAATTAGCCTCCCGCCGACCACCAGGGGAAGCCCCACTGTCGGCAGCTCCGGCGCCTACGTCAGACCCTCCCCTCCGACCAAAAACCCTAAAACTTATAAGTTTTTTATTTTTTATTTGATTTTGATTTCCTTGAAAAAAATGTGGTTTTCTTCATATAAAAATATAATTTTTAGTTAGGATAAAAATATGGTTCTTATATATATAGTTTTAGAATAAAAATGTGATTTTTATTTATATAGTAGCTGGATAAAAATGTGATTTTTATTTATATAGTAATGTAATAAAAATGTTATTTTTGTTTATATAGTAGCATAATAAAATGTGATTTTTATATATATAGTAGCGTAATAAAAATGTGGTTTTTATTTATATAGTAGCGTAATAAAAATGTGATTTTTATATATATGACATTGAATTAAAAATGTGGGTTATATATATATATATATATATATATATATATATATAGAGAGAGAGAGAGAGAGAGAGCTTTATTAAAAAAATATGATCTTTAAAAATATATAAAGCATTGTTTTTAAATTTATATATAACATTGTTTTTAAAAATATAAATAACATGATTTTTAAAAGAAATAACACAGTGTAAAAAAATGGTATTTTTAAATATATATAGTGTTGTTAAAAATATGATGATTTTTAATATAAATCGTGTGAAATAGATCTCGTTGGAAACACGATGAAGGACACCACGCGCTGTAACAAATACAAAACCAAACCGTTCAAATAAAGAATGACGGAGTGGAAATCAAAGGTGAGAACTCCTTCTCACTTAATTTAATTTACAGTTAAAAATATTTTTGGTTGTAGACGGGGCTTAGAAGCCTCCTGACACTATTTATTGTACAAACCATACTATGTGATTTGAATTATATGGAGTTCAACACTCAAATTCGCACAATCACATAATTGAAAGCGATGTATGGATATTACCGACACACGGATTTCATTCTCCGCGAATAGACACTTATGGCCCCGTATATGGCATTTGGGGGAGTTAAGTATTTATTTATTTGGCTGTTTTGCGCAATTTGATTATGGTTGTGGAATTTGATTTGTTTGTTTGAATTTGAATTGGTTTTTGTATGGCACGAGCCAGTATTAGGCGAGGGATAAGGCCAGACCTTATTTCGGTTCTAATATCATGCCGTTATGCTGCCGAAATTTTCTAAATGTATTAGAAAAATTTTGTTAGTTGAAAATATTATTTTTAGGTTATAACGGCGATAAATAAAATAATATTTGGATAGTTAAAAATAAATTTACGCATCCATTTACAAGTCGGACAGCTTGTTTAGGCTCGCCTATTTTTGTGATATCGGTTGGGACGATAATTTTTACACATCGTCCAAGTGCACAAATAATAATAATTATTTGACGGCTGAAACCCCAAACGGGTATTGGGATGGTATTTGATGTATACTAATCCCAATTGTTTAGTTGTATGTCAATCGATAGGTTGACAGACTGTTGTAAGCGTTAGTTATTTATATTTAACGCTTATGCAGTTGTGTGATGCACTTTGGATGATGGTTGATTTGTTTTGATTGATTTTTATATATCCATATAAATAACATTATATGGTAATTGACTGTGTATGATTCCAATTCAGAAAGCACAAATATTTAAAATAATGAGTATTTTAAAATAATATTCAGTAAATGATTAAAATATGATTTTGATGTCCGATTTGGGATGGATACGAAAATATTGAAATGTGTGAAGCCGTGTTGGATAGATTTTCGTCATTTTAACTTGAACGATATTTATATCAATTTTATTCATTTTTATAATGAATATCGAAAAGAAAATGATTTCAAAATCTGATATTTTTAAAATATTATCATTTTAATATTATAATGACATGGAGTATTCAATTTTGATTTAAAATTGAAATTAAAGTTGGAATCATTTTAAAACGAATTTATAAATGATTTATAAAATACGTTTTTAAATTGAAATCGATGAAATATATATAATATATATATTATATATATATAATGGCCTGAATAGAACGTACCGCGCCGCGACTGTTTGCGAATTTCGACCATTGACTTCAAATTGACATTACGGGAGATCCGACCGTCGGATTCTCCTAAAACCGAAACCATTCGTATCGAAAAGAGCTTTCCAATGAATATAAGAGATTTGAAATCTAATGGTTGGATTTGGAGTTACGTCCAAATCAAATTTGGAAAAGGTCGAAGTAAGCGCAGTTCGATGGCCGTTTATGGAAATCGACTGAAAGGGCCTTAATAAAATTATTAAAAATAGTAATAATTTGTGTAAAATCATAATAAATGATTTTGAAAGAAATAGGATGAAAAATTCTATATTTGTAAAGATAAAATATATTATTATTTAAATGAACTAGTTATTAACTAGAATTATAATCGAATTATTTTTAAATAAATAAATTGGATAGAGAATGGGTTTTAATATAACCAGAATTTCCAATATATAAATTGGAATGGATTTGAATGGAAATTATCTTCGGAATATTTCGATATTCGTTTCAGTGATTATACGGATATTGCTATAGAAATTTGGAAGATTTATTTATATTGGTATTTCCAAAACGATATTTGTAAGTTTCAGAATTTGATATTGAATATAAGCCGATATAATTTCGATTCATAGCCTTATATTTGATATCAAATTGGATTTTGGGCTTTGTAGTGATCGGTGTCTTAAATAACACTGTTCTTAAACATAGTTGAGATAAGAATAAATCTTCAAATTAAGATTTAGTGAAGTTTTCCAATTAATTAATATTTAATTGGAACTGAATAAAAGAATTGGATTTTGGATTTGTCGTGAATGGTGTCTTAAATAACACTGTTCTTAAACCCCGTGTGAAAAGAATAAATCTTTTAATTAAGATTATTAGAGTTTCCAGTTATATTTAGTAACTGGAATAAAATGGAATGTGAGTTCAATTAATAGTGAAACGTGATTTGGAATTTATAAATCTTTTTATTAAGATTTAAAGGAAAATTTCCAAAGTAAAGTTTGCCAATTTAATAAAATATATTGGAATGGAATGGAATTCGATTTGGTAATAATCGAAGCGAGCTTCTGTGGAGGAAGACTGTTAATATATATGGAATTTGAAAGGCTTTGTCATTATTCTATTTATATTATTAGTCAGATACGGAAATTGATATCAATTATATATTGATCAGTTTTCCGTGAAGATTCCATAATTAATGGAATGTGATTTTGGGTTTACCGTGAACTGTGTTTTAAATGACATTAGTTCTTTAACCCAGTTAAAGACAGGATTACATGTCTAACATTGTATTTTGAAATGTATTTGTTGATCTCTACTATATATATATATCTGTTTGGTGGCGGAAAATGCTGAGACATATGAGCTCAGAGGTTATATATCGGCAAAGATTAACGGTACGGTGTAGATTGTCGATGCGAGATGTTTGATTTCCCAAAGTTAAATAATCATTAATATTGATTTTTTGGGAAGAATAAAACTAAGTTGAGTTTTAATGAATCTTTAATTAGATTGAAATTTGAATGTGATAATTTAAATAATCAAATTTGGGAAATGATCGAGAATGGAGTATCACCAATTTTGCTCCAAGCGATAGTTAGATCTTTAATTAGATTTGAACCTGAAATGGTAATTAATTTACCGGTAACACCATGGTGTTAGATATGGAGTATTACTAGTTTTTCTTCATGGGATGAATAGGTTGGGATTGGGAAGTTAAACAAATGATTACTTCGGTAAGGTGCGCTAATCCCCACTAGTTTGGATAAACCTTAATTTGGTTTGAATTTATATCCAAAGGAAGATTAAAGAATAAATTTAAAGAATTTATATTTGATAAAATTAATGGGAACCTTTCCCAAAGGATATGGATATTTAAATAAAAGAATATTCAGAATTGGAATGAGGCTTATGTTGTGTTTTGTAGCACTTGATTATAAAATAAGTGAATTATTCGGAAAGGCCGTGTTTATACCCATTCTGAATAATTGATTCAACGATAAACCGATGATGAAAACGGTGGTTCAAACCGGAGGTCTTCACATCTTTTAGATGATCACTGATGTCTTGATTGGGCTGTACACCCAAGACAAGGTAATAAGTGGTGATCGTCCAGACAACTTGGAGATCGACCAGATATGTGAGGATCTCTCTCCTGTATTGGACTTATGGACGCGGAATAATGTGCCTCCGGTTTTGTTCTGACCCAGAACAAACTACTAAATGGATATGTGTCTGACATTGGATTTTATTCTATGTTGATTGATCTCTATTAAATATATATATATATATATCTGTTTGGGGGTAGAGAATTTATTATCCTGCTTAACACCCTTCTCTGAGACGCATGAGCTCAAAGGTTATATATCGATAGACATTGGATTTTATTCTATGTTGATTGATCTCTATCAAATATATATCTGTTTGGGGGTGTAGAATTTATTATCCTGCTTAACACCCTTCTTTGAGACGCATGAGCTCAGAGGTTATATATCGATAGACATCATTTGCATGGTGTGAATTGTCAGTGTGGCATGCTGAGATGCAAATGAACAAGGCTTCTGTTGAAAATCAGAGTCTTGTGATTGATGATTAAAGCATGGCCTTAAATGGCATAGCTCTGTGTTTGGCATTAATTCGCGAGCCTCACACCTCGGTATGAGTCAAAAACGGGATAAGGGACCGTAGGGAGTGCACGGCGTTTCCTTCTAGCTATGGGTGGTGTCATGGTATGGAGTCCAGACATTTTTATATTTTTACGTATGTGGATAATGGATAGCAAGGCGCCTCGGATATATCGGTTACAACGAAGCCGATGGATAGGTCCAATAGGACCGGGAAACATGTGTTCAGGAATAACCGATCCTCAAACGTAAGCGAGGACCGACCCTGAAGCATCCAAGGGTTTCCCAGAGTGTGTAATCCTAAGGCATTTGCTGGCGTGTCTCGAAGCCGGCGAGGAGTACATCCCTTGTCTCAACTCATGACAGAAATCCAATTTCCAATACATGACTATTCGGTTTTAGTTGTAAACCTATATGGCAACATAGTAGCATGGGATACTATGCCATCTTGATTGATACATTTATATTTGAAGTTGTTTGATACACTATGCACATATAGTAATATCAAAATGATTTGTTCTATAATGTATCAAGCATATGTGGCTATTATAAGGTAAAACTCTATCCTCCGGCTTGTGTTGCATTGTGTGATGGGACCTAAGTCTTATAATAGCTTCATTAAAACCCGTTCCGTGTTATTCGGCATGGTCCCTGGATTTACTTTATTTTTAAAGTAAAATTTTAAATAACTGTTTTAGTTCTCACACCAGTCGCATGACTGACCTGGAGTTTATTGTTTTAACCTAAACTCTAGGTGCCCTTATTTTCCACACGGGCTGCTAGTAGTTTTGGTTTTGCAGATTCATTTTTACAGGATCTAGATTTACAGCTGGATCTATATTCGGGATGCTCTGTATCCGTGTATTCCTTTAAGTTGTGTTATGTATTATTTTTCCTCTGCTTTGTAATTTGAATCTTTGATATTTATCAAATGTATTTTGTTTATTCATACTCTGTTATATTCTTGTACTCTGATGTAATTGTAGTAATAGCAATGAAATGTTCTTTTGTTTGCGTTCTGATTTGTCATGTCCTCAACTCAATCCGGGCTTTCCCGTAAAGGCGCGTTTGGGTCGTTTTAGCTAGTATCATAGCTTTGGTTTACAGAGCACGAGAACAAGACACATTAGGACCAAACGAAAGAATTCATCAAAGATTGAATTAGTAATATCCAATGAGAATGACTCGTTAGAGATGGGATCAGTAGTATCCTAGAACGAGTTGGAAGAGTGTTATTTTTGAAATAAAAATGAAAACAAATTTTGTTTTGAAAATTATAACATATTATACGTGTCTGAATATTTTATTTTAAATTGATTTGGACTATTGGGTATATGGAGATTTTGAATATACGTCTGATCCACGTGTATACGAAGCCTCAAATATATTGGATGGATATAAAATCACACTCTAGTCGCTCGGAGATGATACTGGTGATTGACATGCCATCACCAATATTTGTGTTTGAGTTTCGAAAGTGGGATATCTATATATTTCCAATTGGCTAGGGTGAGAACTAAAATTAGGTAGGGTTATTATTGTGAATTGGCATGAAAAACTTGATTTTGAATCTATATATCAAAGTTATGAATTTGAAAATTTAATCAACTAAATGATTGCTGGTTGTGTTGTATGATAATTAGTTTGACTAATTAAAATGTTGAACCAATAAGAAAATGGAAAGGTAAATTTAGCCAAATTTTGAACTGAATTGAATTTTTTTTTGAAATTGCATACATGCACACGTATATACATTGAACTTGTCATAGTAAGGAAGCTAAGAAGAGGAATAAAATTATATTCCTCACAAATAGGCACATGTTTACTAATTTATTGGGTTTTGATGATTTTGTGAGCCGATTGGCTTTTTTCTTTTGGATTGGTGAGGGCCTTGTGAGGCAAGTTGCAGTTTTAAAGGTCTCCCTGTACAAAGGAGGTTATGGCGAAATTTTTCGAAAATTTAGGGTGTTAGCCAAATTTTTGAGAAATTAGAAAATTCCTAGAAATTGAAAAGTTGAAGAATGAAAGCCAGAATGAAAGTTGAGTTGGTTGGTTAAACAACTTTCCTCTCCGTTCCTTTCCGAGGTCGAAAAGATTTGAAAGGGGGGAGAATGTAACAACCTGCAGTATCAGAACTAATTTAAATTGTTTATTTTAGCTATTTTAATGGATTTTGAATATGTAAAATGAGTTATTTTAAATAATAATGACTAAAAATTTATTTAAATCGAAGTTCGAATGAATAAATTTATTTTAATTATAAAACGAGTCTGAAATGGCGTGACAGTTTGAAAATTCGATTTTAAATTTCAATTGAATGTACATGATTCAAAATAAATCGGATTTTAGTAAAACCAGAAATAATTGAATTTGTTTAATTATATATTTCTAATGAATGTGAAAAATCCAAATTTCATAACGGGAAGAAAAAGTTATTTCCAGTTTAAAATTCAGAATAGTCGCTATGGAATTTAATATAATATATTACCCTTAAAAATAGCCATTTTGTAGATGACCTCCGTTTTCAATGAAACCACTTTTGTTGGATCCGGAATGTCGAATTATTGCTAAATTACAATTTTCATAATTTTTGGAATTAATATGTGAGCATGCTGAATTTAAACGTAGTTGGTCAATTCAGTTTGAATTTAATCGACTATAAAATGACTGTTTTTCGGATGGTCTCCAAATTCAACAAAATTAGTTTTGTTAGGACCGTATCGTCAAAACATAGCTAGATCTATTTTTCGGGAATTTTTGGAGTCAGTATATGGCCCCGGTAAATTAAAATGTATGTTTAAATTAAATATATATTAATTTATATTATAATTTAAAGAAAACCTGATTGAAACAGTCGAATTGGCCTACGAAACATATCTCATTGTGTTCAAAATGGGGGTAATTAGTTAGTGGCGTCAGTCGTTGGGTCTCGTTCGGAGGTCAAATAAAAAGTCAATTCTTTGGAAATTATTAAATATAATATAATTTTATATAAAACCCTAAAAATCCCCCCTTTTCTCTTCACAGTCAAAACACGATCAAAATAGGAAAAAGAAAAATAAACTGCACGGACCCCTTCGCGACCACCGCTAGGCGATTGCCGTCGCCAGAGACCCCCCTCCGATCCTCCATCGCCTCCCTTCCTTCTCTTCCTCTTCTTCAGCCTCTGTCCTTCTTCCCCAAGCCCTAGCACCCACAAGATCCTCCACCACCACCCTAATTGACCTACCGCCGACTACCACGGGGAACCTCCGCTGCCTACAGCTCCGGTGCCCATGTCAGACACTACCCCTTCGACCAAAAACCATAAAACTTGTAAGTTTTATTATTTTATTATTTGATTTTGATTTCCTTGATAAAAATGAGGTTTTTAGTCATATAAAAATATAATTTTTAATTAGGATAAAAATATGGTTTTTATATATATAGTTTTAGAATAAATTTGTGATTTCATTTATATAGTAGCAGAATAAAAATGTGATTTTTATTTACATAGTAGCGTAATAAAAAAGTGATTTTTATTTATATAGTAGCGTAATAAAAATGTGGTTTTTATGTATATAGTAGCATAATAAAAATGTGATTTTTATATTTATGACATTGAACTAAAAATGTGGGTTATATATATAGCTTTATTACAAAATCTAATCTTTAAAAATATATAAAGCATTGTTTTCAAAATTTATATATAGCATTGTTTCTAAAAATATAAATAACATGATTTTTAAAGGAAATAACACAGTGTATAAAAATGGGATTTTTAAATATATATAGCATCGTTAAAAATATGATTTTTAATATAAATCACGTGAAACAAATCTCGTTGGAAACACGATGGAGGACACCACGTGCTGTAACAAATACAAAACCAAATCGTTCAAATAAAGAATGACGGAGTGGAAACCAAAGGTGAGAACTCCTTCTCACTTAATTTATTTACAGTTAAAAATATTTGTGATTGCAGACGGGGCTTAGAAGCCCCCTACACTATTTATTATACAAACCATATAATATGATTTGAATTATATGGGGTTCAACACTCGAATTCACACAATCACATAATTGAAAGCGATGTATGGATATTACCGACACACGGATTTCATTCTCCGCGAATAGACACTTATGGCGCCGTAAATGGCATTTTGGGTAGTTGAGTATTTATTTATTTGGATGTTCTGCGTGATTTGATTATGGTTGTTAAATTTGATTTATTTGTTTTAATTTGAATTGGTTTGTGTCTGGTGCGAGCAAGTATTAGGCGAGGGATAAGCCTAGATCTTATTCCGGTTCTAGTATCGTGCCGTTATGATGCCGATGTTTTCTAAAATGTGTTAGAAAAATTTATTTAGTTGAAAATATTATTTTTAGGTTATAACGGCGATAAATAAAATAACATTTGGATAGTTAAAAATTAATTTACACATCCATTTACAAGTCGGACGACTTGTTTAGGCTCGTCTATTTTTGTGATATCGATTGGGACAATAAATTTTACACATCACCCAAGTGCACAAATAATAATAATTATTTGATGGTTGAAATGCCACATGGGTATTGGGATGATATTTTACGTACACTAATCCCAATTGTTTAGTTGTATGTCAATCGATAGGTTGACAGACTGTTGTAAGCATTAATTATTTAAATTTAACGCTTATGCAGTTGTGTGATGCACTCTGGATGATGGTTGATTTGTTTTGATTGATTGTTATTTATATATATGTTGTATGAAATCCAAATAAATAATATTATATGGTAATTGACGGTGTCTGATTCCAATTCAGAAAGAATGAATATTTTAAAATAACGATTATTTTAAAATAATATTCAATGAAGAATTAAAATATAATTTTGATGTCCGACTTGAGATGGACACGAAAATATTGAAATGTGTGAAGCCATGTTGGTTAGATTTGTGTCATTTTAACGTGAACAATATTTATATCGATTTTATTCACTTTTATAATGAATATAAAAAAGGAAATGATTTCAAAATCTGATATTTTGAAAATATTATCATTTTAATATTATAATGATATGGAAAATTCAATTTTGATTTGAAACTGAAATGAAAGTTGGAATCGTTTTAAAATGAGTTTATAATCGATTTATAAAATACATTTTTAAATGGAAATCGACAAAATATATATAATATATATTATATATATTTAATGGCCTGAATAGAATGTGCCACGATCATTCGCGAATTTCGACCATTGACTTCGAATTGACATTACGGGAGATTCGATCGTCGGATTCTCCTAAATCCAGAACTGTTGGGTTCGTATCGAAAAGAGCTTTCAGCGAATATAAGAGATTTAAAATCTAACAGTTGGATTTGGAATTATGTCCAAATCAAATTTGGAAAAGGTCGATGTAAGTGCAGTTCGATGACCATTTATGGAAATCGACTGATAGGGCCTTAATAAAATTATTAAAAATATTTATAATTTGTGTAAAATCATAATAAATGATTTGGAAAGAATTAGAATAAAAAATTCCATATTTTTAAAGATAAAAATATATTTTTATTGAAATGAACTAGTTATTGAATAGAATTATAGTCCAATTATTTTTAAATAAATAAATTGGATTGAGAATTGGTTTTAATATAACCAGAATTTCCAATATATGAATTGGAATGGAAATCATCTTAGGAATATTTCGATACTGGTTTCCGTGATAATACGGATTTTGTTATGGAAATTTGGAAGATATATTTATATCGGTATTTCCAAAACGATATTTCTTGGTTTCAGAATTTGATATTGAATATAAGCCGATATAATTTCCATTCAGAGCCTTGTATTTGATATCAAATTGAATTTTGGGTTTTGTCGTGAACAGTGTCTTAAATAACACTGTTCTTAAACCTAGTTGAGATAAGAACAAATCTTTAAATTTAGATTTAGTGAAGTTTTCTAATTAATTAATATTTAACTGGAATTGAATAAAAGAATTGGATTATGGGTTTGTCGTAAATGGTGTCTTAAATAACACTGTTCTAAAAACCCATGTGAAAAGATTAAATCTTTTAATTAAGATTATTAGAGTTTCCAGTTATGTTTAGTAACTGGAATGAAATGGAATGTGAATTGGGTTTATTGTGAACTGTGTTTTTAATGACATTCGCTCTTTAACCCAATTAACAATGAAATATGATTTGTAATTTATAAGTCTTTTTATTAAGATTTAAAGGAAATTTTCCAAAGTAAAGTTTGCCAATTTAATAAAATAAATTGGAATGGAATGGAATTCGATTCGGTAATAATCGAAGTGAGCTTCTGTGGAGGAAGAATTTTAATATATATGGAATTTAAAAGGCTTTGTCGTTATTCCATTTATATTATTAGTCGGATACGGAAATTGATATCGATTATATATTGATCTGTTTTCCGTGAAGATTCCATAATTAATGCAATGTGATTTTGGGTTTATCGTGAATTGTGTTTTAAATGACATTAGTTCTTTAACCCAGTTAAAGATAGGATTACATGTCTAACATTGTATTTCGAACTGTATTTGTTGATATTTGCTAAATATATGTCTGTTTGGTGGCGGAGAATTTATTCTCTTTCTTAGCACCCTTCTCTGAGACGTACGAGCTCAGAGGTTATATATCGGCAAAGATCAATGGTATGGTGTAGATTGTTGATGCGGCATGTTTGATTTCTCAAAGTTAAATAATCATTAATATTGATTTTTGGGAAGATTAAAACTAAATGGAGTTTTAATGAATCTTTAATTAGATTGAAATGTGAATGTGATAATTTAAATTATCAAATCTGGAAAATGATCGAGAATGGAGTATCATAAGTTTTGCTCCAAGCGATAGTTAATTAGATTTAAACGTGAAATGGTAATTAAATTTACCGGTAACACCAGGGTGTTAGATATGGAGTATTACCCTTTTTCTCCATGGGATGAGTAGGTTGGGATTGGGAAATTAAACAAATGATTACTTTGGTAAGGTGCGCTAATCCCAACTAGCTTGGATAAACCTTAATTTGGTTTGAATTGATATCCAAAGGAATATTAAAGAATAAATTTAAAGAATTTATCTTTGATAAAATTAATAGGAACCTTTCGCAAAGTATATGAATATTCAAACAAAAGAATATTCAGAATTGGAATTAGGCATATGTTGTGTTTTGTAGCACTTGATTATAAAATAAGTGAATTATTCAGAAAGGCTGAGTTTATACCCATTTTTAGTAATTGATTCGACGATAAGTCGATGATGGTTGAAGACCGAAGGTCTTCACATCGTTTGGATGATTACAGATGACTTGATTGTGCTGTACATCCAAGACAAGGTAATAAATGGTGATCGTCTAGACGTACTTGGAGATCGACCGGATATTCGAGGACCTCTCTCCTGTATTGGACATATGGACGAGGAATAAGGTGCCTCCGGTTTCGTTCAGACCCAGAATGAACTATTAAATGGATGCGTGTCTAACATTGGATTTTACTCTGTGTTGATTGATCTCTATTAAATATATATCTTTTTGGTGGCGGAGAATTTATTCTCTTATTTAATACCCTTCTCGGAGACGTACGAGCTTAGAGGTTATATATCGATAGACATCAGTTCCATGGCATGAATTGTCAGTGTGGCATGCTGAGATGCAAATGATCAAGACTTCTATTGAAAAGTAGAGTCTTGTGGTTGATGATCAAAGCATGGCCTTAATTGGAATAGCTCTGTGTATTGCGTTAATTCGCGAGCCTCACACCTCGGTATGAGTCAAAAACGGGATAAGGGACCGCAGGGACTACACGACATTTCCTTCTAGCTATGGGTGGTGTCATGGTATGGAGCCCAGACATTTTTATATTTTTACCTATGTGGATGATGGATAGCGAGGTGCCTTGGATATATCGGTTACTGCGGAGCCAATGGATAGGTCCGATAGGACCGGGAAACGTGTGTTTAGGAATAACCAATCCTCAAACGTAAGAGAGGATCGGCCCTGAAGCATCCATGGGTTTGCCAGAGTGTGTAATCCTAAGGCATTTGCTAGAGTGTCTCGAAGCCGGCAAGGAGTACATCCCTCACCTCGACTCATGACGGAAATCCAATTTCCAATACGTGACTTTTCAGTTTTAGTTGTAAACCTATATGGCGACATAGTAGCTGTAACAACCCGAAAATCTGGGCCAGTTTAAAATTTTTATTTCGGCGATTTTAGCGAATTTTGATTATTTAAAATGAATTATTTTAAATAATATCGACGAGAAAATTATTTTGAATATAATTCGAACGTATATATTATACGCGTCGTCGTTAGAATATAAATATTTATATATAATTATAAATAGAATTGAAAATGGCGTGGTAGTTCGATAATTCGATTTCAAACTTCAATTGAATGTACCGGATGCAAAACAATCCGGATTTTAGTGAAACCAAAAATAATGGAAGCTAATTGTGACTATCTTTCCAACGAATCCGAAAAATCGAAATTTCATAGCGGGAATCAAAAGATATGTCCAGTTGAAAATTCTGAATAGTCGCTATGGAATTCAGGCCCTTAAAAATGGAAATTTTGCAAATGACCTCGGATCTCGATGAAACCAGTTTTGTTGGGTCCGTGATGTCGAATTATTGCTAGATTCCAAATTTCATAATTTTTCGAATCAGTATGTGAGCGTGGCAAAAGAAAATGCGTTTGACCAGTTTTAGTTGATTTTAATCGACTGGAAAATGGCCATTTTTCCAACGGTCTCAGAATTCGACGAAACTAGTTTTGTTAGGACCGTATTGTCAATACGAAGCTAGAAAATATTTTTATGGAATTTTTAGAGGCAGTATGTGACCCCAATAATTTGAAATGTACGTTTAAAATTTAATATAGCGATTTAAATGTAAATTCAACGGAAACTAATCGAAACGATCACATCAGCTTGCGATACATATCCCATTGTGTTCAGAATGAGGGTAATACGTTCGGGACGACAGTCGGCGGGTTCGATTTCGAGTTCGAATGAAAATGGTACCATAGGGAATTCAAAATCCAAATTAAATTAAATAATTATATAATTTCCTTACTTACCCTTGGCCCCCCTTTCTCCCTTATACCCCCCCCCCCCCCCCCCCCCGCTCCTTGAATCGGTCAACAAAAAAAATTAGAAAGAAAAAAAAACTGCTCCTCGAGGTCGCCCACCACCCGTCGTTTCTCCCCCGCCACCGCCGGCGCCTCACGCCGCCCACCCTCACCTGCTCTTCCTCCTCTACTTCTAACCGACACTCACCCAAACCCCTACGCGCTCGCACCCAAGCCCGAACCCGCACCCAGTGCCGAAGCCCTACTCCGGCGAGCCCCACCAGAACCGCGATGGCCCCTCCTCCTTCTCGCCCTGACGCGGCTCCTC
This sequence comes from Allium sativum, assembly GCA_030737875.1. NCBI lineage: Eukaryota > Viridiplantae > Streptophyta > Magnoliopsida > Asparagales > Amaryllidaceae > Allium > Allium sativum. The sequence goes on from CM060910.1 coordinate 105,694,547, forward strand.
CCCCGAAGATCCAGCGCGACCCATTTCCCCCAAAGCTCCAACCGCACCTAAACCTAGCCCTGCGCCTCTGCTCGGCCAATCCGCACCCCCTCCTCCTCGCAAGCAGTCGCACCCAGCAGCCCTTCTTCAATCGAATCAGTAAGTATTTAATTTTTGAATAAAAGAAACCTGATTTTTATTATTAAGGGAATCTGAACTTTGTTTAAAAAAAAAAAAATATGAACTTTGTTTTGGGAAAAAAAGGCGAGATCTTTGGTTGTTTAAAGTTTTGATTTTCATTATGCATATCGTTTTTAAGGAGGCGATTTATATATAGCAAAAAGATTATATTTTTACAATAGTAAAGACGAGAATTTTTATAATGTAAAGGCGAGATTTTTATATATTGAATAGCGAAGTCAAAATTCGATTTTTATATATTGAATAGCGAAGTCAAAATTCGATTTTTATATATTGAATAGCGAAGTCAAAATTCGATTTTTATATATTGAATAGCGAAGTCAAAATTCAATTTTTATATATTGAATAGCGAAGTCAAAATTCAATTTTTATATATTGAATAGCGAAGTAAAAATTCGATTTTTATATATTGAATAGCGAAGTAAAAATTCGATTTTTATATATTGAATAGCGAAGTCAAAATTCGATTTTTATATATTGAATAGCGAAGTCAAAATTCGATTTTTATATATTGAATAGCGAAGTAAAAATTCGATTTTTACATATGTAGTGGCTACGGGCAACGAAAGCGACAAATGGCGAGATTGGCGAAGATTTCTATAAAAGAAGAGTCAAGATGATTGGATAGCTTTTTGTGAGAACTTCTCACCTTTCAATTTAATTTTCTAGTTATATATATATATATATACTAGGATGCAGACGGTGTTTAGTAGCACCCGACACCCGTCATCCACAGACCATGGATGGCTTGTTTGTTTAATTATTTGGTTGTGTAGTTGGTTAGATTATTTGGTTTGGAATTGAATTGTTTAGTGAAATGAAATTGATTTGATTGATGTGTGAATGGCGTGGGCCTTCACTAGACCGGGGATAAGGCTAGGCCTTGTCCCGTTTCTAGTATCGTGTCGTTATGCCGCCGAAATTTTCTAAAATATGTTAGAAAAATAAAAATATCATTTTATTGAAAAAAATGAACCGAATAGAATATTCATAGGTTGAATAAAATGTTTTATCGTTAAAAAGATAATTTTTAACGTGAATGTGAATAAATAAATATTCACTTACAAACCGAACGGTTTGTTTATGTACACCTATTTGAAGGACATTGATTGTGTAAAAACCCGTAACTTCCCCGTAAAGGAAAGCGACGGATAGTTCGAGAACAAACCACGATAGAACGCATATAAAGAACATTTCATTGTATATTACAACAATGCATGAGACTACAAGAATATACAGAGTATAAATAAATATTACACAGAAATATCAGAGATTTAAATTACATTTAAATACATAGCAGCGGAAAATAATACAATACACAACTAGAAGTAGATATACGGATACAAAGCTTTCCGGATATCATTCCAGCTGTAAACCAGGATCCTGTGAATATAAATCTGCAAAACCAAAACTACTAGCTGCCCGTGTCAAAATAAGGGCACCCAGAGTTTAGGTTAAAACAATAAACTCCAGGTCAGTCATGTGACTGGTGTGGGAACTAAAACAGTTATTAATCTTTATTTTAAATCATTAGGTAAATCAAGGGACCACGCCGTATAACACGGAACGGGTTTCCTTCCAAGAATACCAGTGCATAAAACAAACAGCGCAATGCTAAATAAAGAAAAATGAAGCTGTTATAAGACCCAGGTCCTATCACACAATGCAACGCAAGCCGGGGGATAGGGTTTTCCCTTATAACAGCCAAAGAATGCTTGATACGTTTAAAACAAATCACTTGATACTTTTATAAGTGCATAGTGTATAAAACAACTTCAAATCATAAGTATCAATCATAGGCGGCATGAGCGCCCCATCCCACTATGTCGCCATACTAGGTTCTACAAATAAAACCGCAAATGTCGCGTATTTGGAAATTGGATTTCCGTCTATGAACCGAGGCCAGGGATCGTCCTCCACTGATTCGTGACTCTCTAGCCCGAGCCACAGGAACAGCCGCAACTGCCCCATGGAGCGACAGGGCCGGTCCACCGATGTGGATTATAGTGCATGAACAATACGTTTCCCCGCCCTTTGGGGCGTAAATGAGCCAACTAAATGACTCCATCGGTTCGAGAACGACCGATCAATCTGAGGCGCCTCGCAACAGCAACAACCACATAAGTCAAACTCGTCAGGGCGTGTAAAACCACTGACGCCACTTCTAACTAGGAAGAAACGCATGCCCTCCCTGAGGTCCGTCTCCCGTTTTTGATTCATACCGGGTGTGAAACTCGCGAAGTAAACGTTACACAAAGCTACGCCACAAAGGCCGTGCTTTGATCATCACCACAAGACTTTGCTTTTCAACAGAAGCCTCGATCAATTGCCACTTAGGCATGCCACACAGGCAATTCACTCCATGCGTTTGATATCCATCAATATATAACCCCTGAGCTCGTACGTCTCAGAGAAGGGCGTTAAGCAAGAGAATAAATTCTCCGCCGCCAAACAGATATATATTTAATAGAGATCAATCACACGGACTAAAATCCAATGTCAGACACACAGTCCATTTACAAGTCCGTTCTGGGTCTGAACGAAACCGGAGGCACCTAGTACCCCGCATATCCATCGATCTCCAAGTACGTCTGGACGATCACCAACTGTTTCCATCTTCTTGGGTGTACAGCCCAATCAAGATCATCAGTTATCACCCAAACGACGTGAAGACCTCCGGTCTTCGACCACCGTCTTCATCTTCGACTTATCGTCGTATCAGTTATTCAGAATGGGATAAACCCGGTCTTCCCGAATAACTCGCGTATATTTTATAAAAGTGCTACACAAACACAACATACGCCTCATTCCAATTCATCAGTCACTAACCGCAAATTAATCAAGAGAATAGTTCCCCAAATATTAACCCCGAAGGCCGAAACCAACATCAGATCAATATCCAGAAAACCATTCTGCTTGGCTAACCGACAGTTAGTTTCTAAATTTCACATTCATAGGGAAAGATTCCCATTAATTTTATCAAAGATAAATTCCTTGAATTTATTCTTTAATCTACTTTTGAATATCAATTCAAAACTAGTCGAGATTAACGAACCTTACCGAAGTAATCATTTGTTTTAATTTCCCAATCCCAACCTATTCATCCCATGAAGTAAAACTGGTCATACTTCATATCTAACACCACGGTGTTATCGGTAAATTCAATTACCATTTCACGTTCAAATCTAATTAAAGATTTAACTATCGCCTGGAGCAAAACTGGTGATACTCCATTTTCGATCATTTCAATCTAATTAAAGATTCATTAAAACTCCACTTAGTTTTAATCTTCGACTGGGATAAAGAATCAGTGTCATTTAAAACACGGTTCACGATAAATCCAAAATCACATTCATTAATTATCGGGTTAAAGAACGAGTGTTATTTAAAACACTGTTCACGATAAACCCAAAAATCAATATCGACTCGATTCCAATTAAATATTATTTAATTGGTACATTTCATTAAATATAAATAAAAAGATTTAATCTTTTCTCCACTGGGTTTAAGAACAGTGTTAGTGAAGACACCATTCACGACAAACTCAAATCACATTTGATATTCAATACAAGGCTCTGAATAGAAAATATACCGGCTTATATTCAATATCAAATTCTACGACTAACAAATATCGTATTGGAAATAACGATATATATATCTATATCTTTCAAATTTCCATAACAACAGTTGTATAATCACGAAATCCAACATCGAAATATTCCGAAGACAATTTCGATTCAAATCCACTCCAATGCAATCATTGGAAATTCTGGTTATTTTTAAAACCCTTTTCGAATTCAATTTATTTATTTAAAAATAAATAGAATTATAATTCTAGTTCAAAACTAGTTCATTCCGATAAAAATCTATTTTTATCTTTTCAAATATGGAGTTTTTCATCCCAATTCTTTCTAAATCATTTCTTATGATTTTACACAAATTATTACTATTTTTAATAATTTTATCAAGGCCCGTACAGTCGATTTCCATCAACGGCCATCGAACTGCACTTACAGCGACCTTTTTCCAATTTTATTTGGACATAATTCCAAATCCAACCGTTAGATTTCAAATTTCTAATATTCGTTAGAAAGCTCTTTTCGATACGAACCCAACGGTTCCGGTTTTAGGAGAATCCGACGGTCGGATCTCCCGTAATGTCCTTTTGAAATAAATGGTCGAAATTCACGAACTGCCGCGGCGCGGCGCGTTCTATTCAGGCCATTATATTATATATATAATATATATAATATATACTTTGTCAATTTCTATTTAAAACGAATTATATAAATAGTTTTAAAATCGTTTCAAAAGCAATTTCAACTTTCTTTTCAATTCAAATCAAAATTGAATTCTTCTTTATAAATTCGTTTTAAAATTCATTTCTATTCAATTCAAATTTCAATTCAATTTGAATTCATTTCAATTCGCTTTCAATTCAATTTGAATTCGTTTTCAATTTAATTCAATTCGAAATCGTTTTCACTTTAATTCATTTCAAAATCGTTTTCAATTCAATTCATTTCGAAATCGTTTTCAATTCAATTCATTTCGAAATCGTTTTCAATTCAATTTATTTCGAGATCGTTTTCAATTCAATTCATTTCGAAATCGTTTTCAATTCAATTCATTTCGAAATCGTTTTCAATTCAATTTATTTCGAAATCGTTTTCAATTCAATTCATTTCGAAATCGTTTTCAATTCAATTTATTTCGAAATCGTTTTCAATTCAATTCATTTCGAAATCGTTTTCAATTCAATTCATTTCGAAATGAATAAAATCGATATAAATATCGTTCACGTCAAAATGGCGTCAATCTAATAAACACGGCTTCATATATTCCTTTATTCTATTCAACAAATGAATATTTATTTTTGTCAACACACGACTAATCTCAACGAATGAGTACTGTCCACGTGTGACTATATTTGTTAAATTATTTCGTTCAACACATGACCAATCTCAATGGATGAGTATTGTCAACACATGAACTTTTATTTTATATCGATAAAGATGTCAATTTTATTACTAAAATATTTCGTTCAACACATGACCAATCTCAATGGATGAGTTCTGTCAACACATGAACTTTTATTTTATAATATTCTTTATCTTTCAAATTGGAATGAGGCCCAATCAATTACCATATAAAGTTAATTATATGGATTTTCATACATTACACACATATAATAGCATTGAAAAATAATCAACCATCAACCAAAGTGCACTACACTGTATAAGCATCAAATATAGATATCTAACGCTTATAACAGCCTGTCAATCAATCGATCGACATATTTAATCAATCAGGATGAGTGAACTTCAAATTTCATCCCAACACCCGTGTGGGGTTTCAAACAATCAAACACATATTTTATCTGTGCAGTTAGGCGATGTGTAAAATTTATCGACCCAATCAATGTCCTTCAAATAGGTGTACATAAACAAACCGTCTGGTTTTTAAATGAATATTTATTTATTCACATTCACGTTAAAAATTATATTTTTAACGACAAAACATTTTATTCCAACATATGAATTTCTATTCAGTTCATTTTTTAAATAAAATGATATTTTTATTTTTCTAACTTATTTTAGAAAATTTCGGCGGCATAACGGCACGATACTAGAAACGGGACAAGGCCTAGCCTTATCCCCGGTCTAGTGAAGGCCCACGCCATTCACACATCAATCAAAATCACCAAACAACCAAATTCAAATCACATCATATAACTAATCTATGCAACCAAACAAACAAGTCCATGGTCTGTGGACGATTGTGTCGGGTGCTACTAAGCACCGTCTGCACCCTAGTATAAATATTTAATTAGAAAAGAAATTGAAAGGTGAGAAATTCTCACAGATAGCTATCCAATCATCTTGACTCTTCTTTGATAGAAATCTTCATCGTCATCGCATCTTCGTTGCTGTAGCCACTACATATGTAAAAATCGAATTTTTACTTCGTTATTCAATATATAAAAATCGAATTTTTATTTCGAAGTTCAACATATAAAAAATCTATTTTTCTTTCGAAGTTCAATATATAAAAATTCTATTTTTCTTTCGAAGTTCAATATATAAAAATCATATTTTTCTTTCGCTATTCAATATAGATAAAATTCCATTTCAAAAATATAGATTTCGCATTTTTACATCTAAAAATTTCGCCTTTTCATATTTAAAAACATCGCCTTTTCATATTTAAAAACATCGTTTTTTTTATTATTTAAAAACATCGCCTTTTCATATTTAAAAACATCGTTTTTTTATTATTTAAAAACATCGCCTTTTCATATTTAAAAACATCGTTTTTTTTATTATTTAAAAACATCGCCTTTTCATATTTAAAAACATCGTTTTTTTATTATTTAAAAACATCGCCTTTTCATATTTAAAAACATCGTTTTTTCATATTTAAAAACATCGTTTTTTCATATTTAAAGATTTTACCTTTTCAATTTCTAAAATCTAATCTTTTTATATTTTAAAAATCTAATCTTTTTAGTTTGAAAAATCCTATCTCTACCCGTATAAAAATTTAAACTTTATTGGATTAAAAACCATATTCTTCCCTAAGGCAAAATCATATTTTTACCTTTCTAAAAATCCTAACTTTTTCTTTATTTTTATAAACTAAAATATAACTTTTATCATTACAAAAATATAAACTTCACTTTATAAAATACAAATCTATGTTATTTATAGAATGAAAATCTATTTATTTTAATATAATAATCAATTTCCTTTCACAGTGTAATTTAAAGAAGAACAAAAAGGAAAAACAACTCACATTCGGAAGGGGAAGCGGGAAGGACTGGTGCAGGCGAGACCCGGTGGTGGTGGGGTCCCACGGCGTTGCTGAGGTGGCGGCAGACCGTTCTTGCGGTGGCAGTCTACGGTGGTCCAGGGCGTGGTGGTTGCGCGGCTCGTTTTCTGGTGTTGGGGGGTTTGAACATCGCGAGGAGGGAGCGGAAAAGGGGGGACGACGGAGAGAGGGGGTTTGGCGTTGGGGAGGCTGGAGGGCGTTGGTCACCGCTGGCGCCGGGAGGGGGGATCTCGATCGGAGGGCTCGCCTGAGCTGCGGGGCGTGGGCAGCACCTTCGTGGAGGGCGGCGATCGATTTGAGGGGGGGGGGGTCTGAGGGTCAACGGGTTTCCTTTTTTTTTATTCTGAACGAATGAAAAGGATGGGGGAGAAATGAAGATATATAATAATATATATTTTATTTTATTTTATTTTTTTAAAAGTAACTTTTTCATTCGAACTCGAAACGAGACCCACCGCCTGTCGTCCTCAGCTAATTACCCCCATCCCGAACACAATGGGATATGCCACTCAAGCCAATTCAGCTGTTTCGATCAGTTTCGGTTGAATTTACATTTAAATCGCTATATTGAATTTTAAACGTACATTTCAAATTACCGGGGTCACATACTAACTAGAAAAATTCCAGAAAAATATTTTCTAGCTTCGTATTGACGATACGGTCCTAACAAAACTAGTTTCGTCGAATTCCGAGACCGTTGGAAAAATGGCCAATTTCCAGTCGATTAAAATCAACTGAAATTGGTCAAATGCGTTTTCCTTTGCCACGCTCACATATTGATTCAGAAAATTATGAAATTTGGAATCTAGCAATAAATTGACATCACAGACCCAACAAAAGTGGTTTCGTCGAAATCCGAGGTCATTTGCAAAATGTCCATTTTTAAGGGCCTGAATTCCATAGCGACTATTCAGAATTTTCAACTGGACATATCTTTTGATTCCCGCTATCAAATCTTGATCTTTCGGATTCGTTGGAAAGATATCATCAATTAGATCCCATTATTTTTGGTTTCACTAAAATCCGGATTGTTTTGCACCCGGTACGTTCAATTGAAGTTTGAAATCGAATTATCGAACTACCGCGCCATTTTCAATTCTATTTATAATTATATATAAATATTTATATTCTAACGACGACTCGTATAATATATACGTTCGAATTAAAAATAAATTTCTCGTCGCTTTTATTTAAAATAATTCATTTTAAATAATCAAAATTCGCTAACATTGCCAAAATAAAAATTTCAAACTGGCTCGCATTTTCCGGGTTATTACAATCTCCCCCACTTAAAACTTTTCGTCCCCGAAAAGGAACAAAGTCGAAAGTGGTTTGATTAATCAACCCTACGCTCGATCTGGCTTCCATTCTCCAACTCTTTAGCTTCTGAAAATTTTCAAAATTTCAAAAATTTGGCTAACACCCTAAATTTCTGAAAAATTTCGCCATAACCTCCCCTGCAATGGGAGCATCGGGGAATTTCAAATAGCTTCCCCGGTCCTTCAGATCTCAAAAAGAAAAAGAAAAAGCCAAGCGGCTAGCCAATAGGCTCACAAAATCATCATCACCCAAACAAAACAGGAAATTACGTAGTAAACATGTACCTATTTGTCGGGCAAACAAATTTTATTCTCTGCTCTAGCCTCCTTGCTATGACCTGTTCAATGTAAGTATAGGTATATGCAAGCAAATGCGACCAATTTCAATACAATTCATTATTTGATACAATTAGGCGTAATGGTTCAAAATTATCAAACAATTAAACAAACAACACAATCATCAATCAATTTGTGGATTAGAGTTTCAAATTGATAACTTTGATACATAGTCAAAAATCAGGTTTTTGATGCCAAATCACAACAATAGGCCCTATCTAATTTTGGTTCTCACACCAGTCTAATGGAAACATATAGAAATCACACTTTCGTCACTCGAACATAAATTCGGATGATGATCGATCAATCATCAGAATCGCCCCCGGGCGACTAGAGTGTAATTCTATATCTATCCAGTATATTAAAAATTCGAATACACGCGGATCAGACGTATACGCAAAATCTGTATATACTGGATTGTCCACATCAATATAGATAGATAATCAAATACGAATAATTGATTTTAAATTTTCAAAACAAAATTGTTTTCATTTTACAAATATACTCTTCACACTCGTTCTAGGATTCTACTGATCCTATCTCTAACGAGTCATTCCCATTGGATATTACTAACCCAATATCTGATGAATTCTTTCGTACAGTTCTAATGTGTCTTGTTCTCTGAGCTTTGTAAACCAAAGCTCTGATACCAACTGTAAAAACCCGTAACTTCCCCGTAAAGGAAAGCGACGGACAGTTCGAGAACAAACCACGACAGAACGCATATAAAAAACATTTCATTGTATATTACAACAATGCATGAGACTACAAGAATATACAGAGTATAAATAAATATTACACAGAAATATCAGAGATTTAAATTACATTTAAATACATAGCAGCGGAAAATAATACAATACACAACTAGAAGTAGATATACGGATACAAAGCTTTCCGGATATCATTCCAGCTGTAAACCAGGATCCTGTGAATATAAATCTGCAAAACCAAAACTACTAGCTTCCCGTGTCAAAATAAGGGCACCCAGAGTTTAGGTTAAAACAATAAACTCCAGGTCAGTCATGTGACTGGTGTGAGAACTAAAACAGTTATTAATCTTTATTTTAAATCATTAGGTAAATCAAGGGACCACGCCGTATAACACGGAACGGGTTTCCTCCCAAGAATACCAGTGCATAAAACAAACAGCGCAATGCTAAATAAAGAAAAATGAAGCTGTTATAAGACCCAGGTCCTATCACACAATGCAACGCAAGCCGGGGGATAGGGTTTTCCCTTATAACAGCCAAAGAATGCTTGATACGTTTAAAACAAATCACTTGATACTTTTATAAGTGCATAGTGTATAAAACAACTTCAAATCATAAGTATCAATCATAGGCGGCATGAGCGCCCCATCCCACTATGTCGCCATACTAGGTTCTACAAATAAAACCGCAAATGTCGCGTATTTGGAAATTGGATTTCCGTCTATGAACCGAGGCCAGGGATTGTCCTCCACCGATTCGTGACTCTCTAGCCCGAGCCACAGGAACAGCCGCAACTGCCCCATGGAGCGACAGGGCCGGTCCACCGATGTGGATTATAGTGCCTGAACAATACGTTTCCCCGCCCTTTGGGGCGTAAATGAGCCAACTAAATGACTCCATCGGTTCGAGAACGACCGATCAATCCGAGGCGCCTCGCAACAGCAACAACCACATAAGTCAAACTCGTCAGGGCGTGTAAAACCACTGACGCCACTTCTAACTAGGAAGAAACGCATGCCCTCCCTGAGGTCCGTCTCCCGTTTTTGATTCATACCGGGTGTGAAACTCGCGAAGTAAACGTTACACAAAGCTACGCCACAAAGGCCGTGCTTTGATCATCACCACAAGACTTTGCTTTTCAACAGAAGCCTCGATCAATTGCCACTTAGGCATGCCACACAGGCAATTCACTCCATGCGTTTGATATCCATCAATATATAACCCCTGAGCTCGTACGTCTCAGAGAAGGGCGTTAAGCAAGATAATAAATTCTCCGCCGCCAAACAGATATATATTTAATAGAGATCAATCACACGGACTAAAATCCAATGTCAGACACACAGTCCATTTACAAGTCCGTTCTGGGTCTGAATGAAACCGGAGGCACCTAGTACCCCGCATATCCATCGATCTCCAAGTACGTTTGGACGATCACCAACTGTTTCCATCTTCTTGGGTGTACAGCCCAATCAAGATCATCAGTAATCACCCAAACGACGTGAAGACCTCCGGTCTTCGACCACCGTCTTCATCTTCGACTTATCGTCGTATCAGTTATTCAGAATGGGATAAACCCGGTCTTTCCGAATAACTCGCGTATATTTTATAAAAGTGCTACACAAACACAACATACGCCTCATTCCAATTCATCAGTCACTAACCGCAAATTAATCTAGAGAATAGTTCCCCAAATATTAACCCCGAAGGCCGAAACCAACATCAGATCAATATCCAGAAAACCATTCTGCTTGGCTAACCGACAGTTAGTTTCTAAATTTCACATTCATAGGGAAAGATTCCCATTAATTTTATCAAAGATAAATTCCTTGAATTTATTCTTTAATCTACTTTTGAATATCAATTCAAAACTAGTCGGGATTAACGAACCTTACCGAAGTAATCATTTGTTTTAATTTCCCAATCCCAACCTATTCATCCCATGAAGTAAAACTGGTCATACTTCATATCTAACACCACGGTGTTATCGGTAAATTCAATTACCATTTCACGTTCAAATCTAATTAAAGATTTAACTATCGCCTGGAGCAAAACTGGTGATACTCCATTTTCGATCATTTCAATCTAATTAAAGATTCATTAAAACTCCACTTAGTTTTAATCTTCGACTGGGTTAAAGAATCAGTGTCATTTAAAACACGGTTCACGATAAACCCAAAATCACATTCATTAATTATCGGGTTAAAGAACGAGTGTTATTTAAAACACTGTTCACGATAAACCCAAAAATCAATATCGACTCGATTCCAATTAAATATTATTTAATTGGTACATTTCATTAAATCTAAATAAAAAGATTTAATCTTTTCTCCACTGGGTTTAAGAACAGTGTTAGTGAAGACACCATTCACGACAAACCCAAATCACATTTGATATTCAATACAAGGCTCTGAATAGAAAATATACCGGCTTATATTCAATATCAAATTCTACGACTAACAAATATCGTATTGGAAATAACGATATATATATCTATATCTTTCAAATTTCCATAACAACAGTTGTATAATCACGAAATCCAACATCAAAATATTCCGAAGACAATTTCGATTCAAATCCACTCCAATGCAATCATTGGAAATTGTGGTTATTTTTAAAACCCTTTTCGAATTCAATTTATTTATTTAAAAATAAATAGAATTATAATTCTAGTTCAAAACTAGTTCATTCCGATAAAAATCTATTTTTATCCTTTCAAATATGGAGTTTTTCATCCCAATTCTTTCTAAATCATTTCTTATGATTTTACACAAATTATTACTATTTTTAATAATTTTATCAAGGCCCGTACAGTCGATTTCCATCAACGGCCATCGAACTGCACTTACAGCGACCTTTTTCCAATTTGATTTGGACATAATTCCAAATCCAACCGTTAGATTTCAAATTTCTAATATTCGTTAGAAAGCTCTTTTCGATACGAACCCAACAGTTCCTGTTTTAGGAGAATCCGACGGTCGGATCTCCCGTAATGTCCGTTTGAAATAAATGGTCGAAATTCACGAATTGCCGCGGCGCGGCGCGTTCTATTCAGGCCATTATATTATATATATAATATATATAATATATACTTCGTCAATTTCTATTTAAAACGAATTATATAAATAGTTTTAAAATCGTTTCAAAAGCAATTTCAACTTTCTTTTCAATTCAAATCAAAATTGAATTCTTCTTTATAAATTCGTTTTAAAATTCATTTCTATTCAATTCAAATTTCAATTCAATTTGAATTCATTTCAATTCGCTTTCAATTCAATTTGAATTCGTTTTCAATTTAATTCAATTCGAAATCGTTTTCACTTTAATCCATTTCGAAATCGTTTTCAATTCAATTCATTTCGAAATCGTTTTCAATTCAATTCATTTTGAAATCGTTTTCAATTCAATTTATTTCGAGATCGTTTTCAATTCAATTCATTTCGAAATCGTTTTCAATTCAATTCATTTCGAAATCGTTTTCAATTCAATTTATTTCGAAATCGTTTTCAATTCAATTCATTTCGAAATCGTTTTCAATTCAATTTATTTCGAAATCGTTTTCAATTCAATTCATTTCGAAATCGTTTTCAATTCAATTCATTTCGAAATGAATAAAATCGATATAAATATCGTTCACGTCAAAATGGCGTCAATCTAATAAACACGGCTTCATATATTCCTTTATTCTATTCAACAAATGAATATTTATTTTTGTCAACACACGACTAATCTCAACGAATGAGTACTGTCCACGTGTGACTATATTTGTTAAATTATTTCGTTCAACACATGACCAATCTCAATGGATGAGTATTGTCAACACATGAACTTTTATTTTATATCGATAAAGATGTCAATTTTATTACTAAAATATTTCGTTCAACACATGACCAATCTCAATGGATGAGTATTGTCAACACATGAACTTTTATTTTATAATATTCTTTATCTTTCAAATTGGAATGAGGCCCAATCAATTACCATATAAAGTTAATTATATGGATTTTCATACATTACACACATATAATAGCATTGAAAAATAATCAACCATCAACCAAAGTGCACTACACTGTATAAGCATCAAATATAGATATCTAACGCTTATAACAGCCTGTCAATCAATCGATCGACATATTTAATCAATCAGGATGAGTGAACTTCAAATTTCATCCCAACACCCGTGTGGGGTTTCAAACAATCAAACGCATATTTTATCTGTGCAGTTGGGCGATGTGTAAAATTTATCGACCCAATCAATGTCCTTCAAATAGGTGTACATAAACAAACCATCTGGTTTGTAAATGAATATTTATTTATTCACATTCACGTTAAAAATTATATTTTTAACGACAAAACATTTTATTCCAACATATGAATTTCTATTCAGTTCATTCTTTAAATAAAATGATATTTTTATTTTTCTAACTTATTTTAGAAAATTTCGGCGGCATAACGGCACGATACTAGAAACGGGACAAGGCCTAGCCTTATCCCCGGTCTAGTGAAGGCCCACGCCATTCACACATCAATCAAAATCACCAAACAACCAAATTCAAATCACATCATATAACTAATCTATGCAACCAAACAAACAAGTCCATGGTCTGTGGACGATTGTGTCGGGTGCTACTAAGCACCGTCTGCACCCTAGTATAAATATTTAATTAGAAAAGAAATTGAAAGGTGAGAAATTCTCACAGATAGCTATCCAATCATCTTGACTCTTCTTTGATAGAAATCTTCATCGTCATCGCATCTTCGTTGCTGTAGCCACTACATATGTAAAAATCGAATTTTTACTTCGTTATTCAATATATAAAAATCGAATTTTTATTTCGAAGTTCAACATATAAAAATTCTATTTTTCTTTCGAAGTTCAATATATAAAAATTCTATTTTTCTTTCGAAGTTCAATATATAAAAATCATATTTTTCTTTCGCTATTCAATATAGATAAAATTCCATTTCAAAAATATAGATTTCGCATTTTTACATCTAAAAATTTCGCCTTTTCATATTTAAAAACATCGCCTTTTCATATTTAAAAACATCGTTTTTTTTATTATTTAAAAACATCGCCTTTTCATATTTAAAAACATCGTTTTTTTATTATTTAAAAACATCGCCTTTTCATATTTAAAAACATCGTTTTTTTATTATTTAAAAACATCGCCTTTTCATATTTAAAAACATCGCCTTTTCATATTTAAAAACATCGCCTTTTCATATTTAAAAACATCGTTTTTTCATATTTAAAGATTTTACCTTTTCAATTTCTAAAATCTAATCTTTTTATATTTTAAAAATCTAATATTTTTAGTTTGAAAAATCCTATCTCTACCCATATAAAAATTTAAACTTTATTGGATTAAAAACCATATTCTTCCCTAAGGCAAAATCATATTTTTACCTTTCTAAAAATCCTAACTTTTTCTTTATTTTTATAAACTAAAATATAACTTTTATCATTACAAAAATATAAACTTCACTTTATAAAATACAAATCTATGTTATTTATAGAATGAAAATCTATTTTTTTTAATATAATAATCAATTTCCTTTTACAGTGTAATTTAAAGAAGAACAAAAAGGAAAAACAACTCACATTCGGAAGGGGAAGCAGGAAGGACTGGTGCAGGCGAGACCCGGTGGTGGTGGGGTTCCACGGCGTTGCTGAGGTGGCGGCAGGCCGTTCTTGCGGTGGCAGTCTACGGTGGTCCAGGGCGTGGTGGTTGCGCGGCTCGTTTTCTGGTGTTGGGGGGGTTTGAACGTCGCGAGGAGGGAGCGGAAAAGGGGGGACGACGGAGAGAGGGGGTTTGGCGTTGGGGAGGCTGGAGGGCGTTGGTCACCGCTGGCGCCGGGGGGGGGGGGGGGGGGGATCTCGATCGGAGGGCTCGCCTGAGCTGCGGGGCGTGGGCGGCGCCTTCGTGGAGGGTGGCGATCGATTTGAGGGGGGGGGGGTCTGAGGGTCAACGGGTTTCCTTTTTTTTTTTTATTCTGAACGAATGAAAAGGATGGGGGAGAAATGAAGATATATAATAATATATATTTTATTTTATTTTATTTTTTTAAAAGTAACCTTTTCATTCGAACTCGAAACGAGACCCACCGCCTGTCGTCCTTAGCTAATTACCCCCATCCCGAACACAATGGGATATGCCACTCAAGCCAATTCAGCTGTTTCGATCAGTTTCGTTTGAATTTACATTTAAATTGCTATATTGAATTTTAAACGTACATTTCAAATTACCGGGGTCACATACTAACTCGAAAAATTCCAGAAAAATATTTTCTAGCTTCGTATTGACGATACGGTCCTAACAAAACTAGTTTCGTCGAATTCCGAGACCGTTGGAAAAATGGCCAATTTCCAGTCGATTAAAATCAACTGAAATTGGTCAAACGCGTTTTCCTTTGCCACGCTCACATATTGATTCAGAAAATTATGAAATTTGGAATCTAGCAATAAATTGACATCACGGACCCAACAAAAGTGGTTTCGTCGAAATCCGAGGTCATTTGCAAAATGTCCATTTTTAAGGGCCTGAATTCCATAGCGACTATTCAGAATTTTCAACTGGACATATCTTTTGATTCCCGCTATCAAATCTTGATCTTTCGGATTCGTTGGAAATATATCATCAATTAGATCCCATTATTTTTGGTTTCACTAAAATCCGGATTGTTTTGCACCCGGTACGTTCAATTGAAGTTTGAAATCGAATTATCGAACTACCGCGCCATTTTCAATTCTATTTATAATTATATATAAATATTTATATTCTAACGACGACGCGTATAATATATACGTTCGAATTATATTAAAAATAAATTTCTCGTCGCTTTTATTTAAAATAATTCATTTTAAATAATCAAAATTCGCTAACATTGCCAAAATAAAAATTTCAAACTGGCTCGCATTTTCCGCGTTATTACAGATTGGGACGATAAATTTTACACATCGCCCAACTGCACAAATAAAATATGTGTTTGATTGTTTGAAACCCCACATGGGTGTTAGGATGAAATTTGAAGTTCACTCATCCTGATTGATTAAATATGTGGATCGATCGATTGACAGGCTGTTATAAGCGTTAGATATCTATATTTGATGCTTATACAGTGTAGTGCACTTTGGTTGATGGTTGATTATTTTTCAATGCTATTATATACATGTGTTGTATGGAATCCATATAATTAACTTTATATGGTAATTGATTGGGTCTCATTCCAATTTGAAAAATAAAGAATAATATAAAATAAAGGTTCATGTGTTGACAGTACTCATCCATTGAGATTGGTCATGTGTTGAATGAAATATTTTAGTAATAAAATTTACATCTTTATCAATATAAAATAAAGGTTCATGTGTTGACAGTACTCATCCATTGAGATTGGTCATGTGTTGAACGAAATATTTTGATAATAACAACTATTTTAAAAAAAGAAATATTTGAAATAGAATATTTGAAAATAGAAATTTATGAAGCCGTGTTGATTAGATTGACGCCATTTTGACGTGAACGGTATTTATATCGAAATGAATTGAAAACGATTTCGAAATGAAATGAATTGAAAACGATTTCGAAATGAAATGAATTGAAAACGATTTCGAAATGAAATGAATTGAAAACGATTTCGAAATGAAATGAATTGAAAACGATTTTCGAAATGAAATGAATTGAAAACGATTTCGAAATGAAATGAATTGAAAACGATTTCGAAATGAAATGAATTGAAAATGATTTCGAAATGAATTGAATATAAAACGAATTCAAATTGAATTGAAAGCAAATTGAAATGAATTCAAATTGAATTGAAATTTGAATTGAATAGAAATGAATTTTAAAATGAAGTTATAAAGAAGAATTCTATTTTGATTTGAATTGAAATGGAAGTTGAAATTGCTTTTGAAACGAATTTAAAACTATTTATAAAATTCGTTTTAAATAGAAATCGGCGAAATATATATTATATATATAATATAATGGCCTGAATAGAACGCGCCGCGCCGCGGCAGTTCGCGAATTTCGACCATTTATTTCAAACGGACATTACGGGAGATCCGACCATCGGATCCTCCTAAAACCGGAACCATTGGGTTCGTATCGAAAAGAGCTTTCTAACGAATATTAGAAATTTGAAATCTAACGGTTGGATTTGAAGTTACGTCCAAATCAAATTTGAAAAAGGTCGTTGTAAGTGCAGTTCGATGGCCATTGATGGAAATCGACTGTACGGGCCTTGATAAAATTATTAAAAATAGTAATAATTTGTGTAAAATCATAAGAAATGATTTGGGAAAAATTGGGATGAAAAACTCCATATTTGAAAAGATAAAAATAGATTTTTATCGAAATGAACTGGTTTTGAACTAGAATTATAATTCTATTTATTTTTAAATAAATAAATTGAATTTAAAAAGGGTTTTAAAAATAACCAGAATATCCAATGATTGCATTGGAGTGGAATTGAATCGAAATTGTCTTCGGAATATTTCGATGTTGGAATTCGTGATTATATGGATGTTGATATGGAAATTTGAAAGATATATACTTATATCTTTATTTCCAATACGACATTTGTTAATCGTAGAATTTGATATTGAATATAAGCCGATATATTTTCTATTCAGAGCCTTATATTGAATATCAAATGTGATTTGGGTTTGTCGTGAATGGTGTCTTCATTAACACTGTTCTTGAACCCTGTTGAGAAAAGATTAAATCTTTTTATTTAGATTTAATGAAGTGTACCAATTAAATAATATTTAATTGGAATTGAATTGATATTGATTTTTGGATTTATCGTGAACAGTGTTTTAAAAACACTCGTTCTTTAACCCGATAATTAATGAATGTGATTTTGGGTTTATCGTGAACAGTGTTTTAAACAACACTCGTTCTTTAACCCGATAATTAATGAATGTGATTTTGGGTTTATCGTGAACTGTGTTTTTAAATGACACTGATTCTTTAACCCAGTTAAAGATTAAAACTAAGTGGAGTTTTAATGAATCTTTAATTAGATTGAAAAGATCGAAAATGGAGTACCATCAGTTTTGCTCTAGGCGATAGTTAAATCTTTAATTAGATTTGAACGTGAAATGGTAATTGAATTTACCGATAACACCGTGGTGTTAGATATGAAGTATTACCAGTTTTACTTCATGGGATGAATAGGTTGTGATTGGGAAATTAAAACCAATGATTACTACGGTAAGGTTCGCTAATTCCGACTAGTTGAATCGAAATTCAAAGGAAAATTAGAGAATAAATTCAAGAAATTATCTTGGATAAAATTAATGGGAAACTTTCCCTATGAATGTGAAATCAGAAACTAACTGTCGGTTAGCCAAGCAGAATGGTTTTCTGGATATTGATCTGATGTTGGTTTCGGCCTTCGGGGTTATTATTTGGGGAATTATTCTCTTGATTAATTTACGGTTAGTGACTAATGAATTGGAATGAGGCGTATGTTGTGTTTGTGTAACACTTATTTAAATATACGCGAGTTATTCGGAAAGACCGGGTTTATCCCATTCTGAATAACTGATACGACGATAAGTCGAAGATGAAGACGGTGGTCGAAGACCGGAAGTCTTCACGTCATTTGGGTGATTACTGATGATCTTGATTGGGCTGTACACCCAAGAAGATGGAAACCGTTGGTGATCGTCCAGACGTACTTGGAGATCGATGGATATGCGGGGTACTAGGTGCCTCCGGTTTCGTTCAGACCCAGAACGGACTTGTAAATGGACTGTGTGTCTGACATTGGATTTTAGTCCGTGTGATTGATCTCTATTAAATATATATCTGTTTGGCGACGGAGAATTTATTCTCTTGCTTAACGCCCTTCTCTGAGACGTACGAGCTCAGGGGTTATATATTGATGGATATCAAACGCATGGAGTGAATTGCCTGTGTGGCATGCCTAAGTGGCAATTGATCGAGGCTTCTGTTGAAAAGCAAAGTCTTGTGGTGATGATCAAAGCACGGCCTTTGTGGCGTAGCTTTGTGTAACGTTTACTTCGCGAATTTCACACCCGGTATGAACCAAAAACGGGAGACGGACCTCAAGGAGGGCCTGCGTTTCCTCCTAGCTAGAAGTGGCGTCAGTGGTTTTACACGCCCTGACGAGTTTGACTTATGTGGTTGTTGCTGTTGCGAGGCGCCTCGGTTAGATCGGACGATCCGGGTCTGATGGAGTCATTCGTTGGCTCGCTTACGCCCCAAAGGGCGGCGAAACGCAGTGTTCAGGATTTAAGTTTAATCCACATCGGTGGACCGGCCCTGACGATCCAAGGGTCGATGCGTTCTGATCCTGAGACTCGAGCTAGGCAATCTCGAATCGGTAGAGGACTATCTTTTGCCTCGGTTCATAGACGGAAATCCAATTTCCAAATACGTGACATTTGCGGTTTTATTTGTAGAGCCTAGTATGGCGACATAGTGGGATGGGGCGCTCATGCCGCCTATGATTGATACTTATGATTTGAAGTTGTTTTATACACTATGCACTTATAATAGTATCAAACGATTTGTTTTAACCATATAAGCATTCTTTGGCTGTTATAAGGGAAAACCCTATCCTCGGCTGCGTTGCATTGTGTGATGGGACCTGGGTCTTATAACAGCTTCATTTTTCTTTATTTAGCATTGCGCTGTTTGTTTTATGCACTGGTATTCTTGGGAGGAAACCCGTTCCGTGTTATACGGCGTGGTCCCTTGATTTACCTAACTTTAAAAATAAAGATTAACTGTTTTAGTTCTCACACCAGTCCCATGACTGACCTGGAGTTTATTGTTTTAACCTAAACTCTGGGTGCCCTTATTTTGACACGGGCAGCTAGTAGTTTTGGTTTTGCAGATTTATATTCACAGGATCCTGGTTTATAGCTGGAACGATATCCGGAAAGCTTTGTATCCGTATATCTCTTCTAGTTGTGTATTGTATTATTTTCCGCTGCTATGTATTTAAATGTAATTTAAATCTCTGATATTTCTGTGTAATATTCATTTATACTCTGTATATTCTTGTAATCTGATGCATTGTTGTAATATACAATGAAATGTTCTTTTATATGTGTTCCTTTGTGGCTTGTTCTCGAACTATCCGACGCTTTCCTTTACGGGGAAGTTACGGGTTTTCACAGTTGGTATCAGAGCTTTGGTTTACAGAGCTCGAGAACAAAGCACATTAGAACCGTACAAAAGAATTCATCAGATATTGGATTAGTAATATCCAATTAGAATGACTCGTTAGAGATAGGATCAGTAGTATCCTAGAACGAGTGTGAAGAGTATATTTTTCAAATGAAAACAATTTTGTTTTGAAAGTTAAATTTAAGTATACGTATTTGAATAATTTATTTATATTGATATGAGCAATCTAGTATATAAAGATTTTGCTTATACGCGTCATGAACATATACTCGAAGTTTCAATATATTAGATAGATATAGAATCACATTCTAGACACCCGGAGATGGTTCTGATGATTGATCGATCATCATCAGAACTTATGTTCGTGTTTCGAAGGTATGATATCTATATATTTCCATTAGACTGGTGTGAGAACCAAAACTTATAGAGTTAGAACACATTGTTGTGAATTGGCATCAAAAACATGATTTTTTGTATGTATAACAAAATTATCAATTTGAAACGTTAAATTCACTAATTGATTGATATTTGTGTTGTTTGTTTATTTGTTTGATAATTTTGAACCATTTAGCCTAATTGAAAAAAATATTGAATTGTATTGAAAATTGGTCGCATTTGCTTGCATATACATATACTTACATTGAACAGGTCATAGCAAGGAGGCTAGAGCCGAAGAATAAAATTTGTTTGCCCGACAAATAGGTACATGTTTACTACATAATTACTGTTTTGTTTGGGTGATGATGATTTTATGAGTCTATTGGCTAGCCACTTGGCTTTTTCTTTTTCTTTTTGAGATCTGAAGGACCAGGGAAGCTATTTGAGATTTCCCGATGCTCCCATTGCAGGGGAGGTTATGGCGAAATTTTTCGAAAATTTAGGGTGTTAGCCAAATTTTTGAAAATTCTCAGAAACTGAAAAGTTGGAGAATGGAAGCCAGATCGAACATAGAGTTTATTAATCAAACCACTTTCGACTTTGTTCCTTTTCGGGGACGAAAAGTTTTAAGTGGGGGAGATTGTAACAACCCGAAAATCTGGGCCAGTTTAAAATTTTTACTTCGGCGATTTTAGTGAATTTTGATTATTTAAAATGAATTATTTTAAATAATATCGACGAGAAAATTATTTTGAATATAATTCGAACGTATATATTATACGCGTCGTCGTTAGAATATAAATATTTATATATAATTATAAATAGAATTGAAAATGGCGTGGTAGTTCGATAATTCGATTTCAAACTTCAATTGAATGTACCGGATGCAAAACAATCCGGATTTTAGTGAAACCAAAAATAATGGAAGCTAATTGTGACTATCTTTCCAACGAATCCGAAAAATCGAAATTTCATAGCGGGAATCAAAAGATATGTCCAGTTGAAAATTCTGAATAGTCGCTATGGAATTCAGGCCCTTAAAAATGGACATTTTGCAAATGACCTCGGATCTCGACGAAACCAGTTTTGTTGGGTCCGTGATGTCGAATTATTGCTAGATTCCAAATTTCATAATTTTTCGAATCAGTATGTGAGAGTGGCAAAAGAAAATGCGTTTGACGAGTTTCAGTTAATTCTAATCGACTGGAAAATGGCCATTTTTCCAACGGTCTCAGAATTCGACGAAACTAGTTTTGTTAGGACCGTATCGTCTATACGAAGCTAGAAAATATTTTTATGGAATTTTTAGAGGCAGTATGTGACCCCAGTAATTTGAAATGTACGTTTAAAATTCAATATAGCGATTTAAATGTAAATTCAACGGAAACTAATCGAAACGATCACATCAGCTTGCGATACATATCCCATTGTGTTCAGAATAGGGGTAATACGCTAGGGACGACAGTCGGTGGGTTCGATTTTGAGTTCGAATGAAAATGGTACCATAGGGAATTCAAAATCCAAATTAAATTAAATAATTATATAATTTCCTTACTTACCCTTGGCCCCCCTTTCTCCCTTATACCCCCCCCCCCCCCCGCTCCTGAATCGGTCAACAAAAAAATTAGAAAGAAAAAAAAACTGCTCCTCGAGGTCGCCCACCACCCGTCGTTTCTCCCCCGCCACCGCCGGCGCCTCACGCCGCCCACCCTCACCTGCTCTTCCTCCTCTACTTCTAACCGACACTCACCCAAACCCCTACGCGCTCGCACCCAAGCCCGAACCCGCACCCAGTGCCGACGCCCTACTCTGGCGAGCCCCACCAGAACTGCGATGGCCCCTCCTCCTTCTCGCCCTGACGCGGCTCCTCCCCCGAAGATCCAGCGCGACCCATTTCCCCCAAAGCTCCAACCGCACCTAACCCTAGCCCTGCGCCTCTGCTCGGCCAATCCGCACCCCCTCCTCCTCGCTAGCAGTCGCACCCAGCAGCCCTTCTTCAATCGAATCAGTAAGTTTTTAATTTTTGAATAAAAGAAACCTGATTTTTATTATTAAGGGAATCTGAACTTTGTTTTAAAAAAAAAAATATGAACTTTGTTTTGGAAAAAAAGGCGAGATCTTTGGTTGTTTAAAGTTTTGATTTTCATTATGCATATCGTTTTTAAGGAGGCGATTTATATATAGCAAAAAGATTATATTTTTACAATAGTAAAGACGAGAATTTTTATAATGTAAAGGCGAGATTTTTATATATTGAATAGCGAAGTCAAAATTCGATTTTTATATATTGAATAGCGAAGTCAAAATTCGATTTTTATATATTGAATAGCGAAGTCAAAATTCGATTTTTATATATTGAATAGCGAAGTCAAAATTCGATTTTTATATATTGAATAGCGAAGTCAAAATTCGATTTTTATATATTGAATAGCGAAGTCAAAATTCGATTTTTATATATTGAATAGCGAAGTCAAAATTCGATTTATATATATTGAATAGCGAAGTCAAAATTCGATTTTTATATATTGAATAGCGAAGTCAAAATTCGATTTTTATATATTGAATAGCGAAGTCAAAATTCAATTTTTATATATTGAATAGCGAAGTCAAAATTCGATTTTTATATATTGAATAGCGAAGTAAAAATTCGATTTTTATATATTGAATAGCGAAGTAAAAATTCGATTTTTATATATTGAATAGCGAAGTCAAAATTCGATTTTTATATATTGAATAGCGAAGTCAAAATTCGATTTTTATATATTGAATAGCGAAGTAAAAATTCGATTTTTACATATGTAGTGGCTACGGGCAACGAAAGCGACAAAAGGCGAGATTGGCGAAGATTTCTATAAAAGAAGAGTCAAGATGATTGGATAGCTTTTTGTGAGAACTTCTCACCTTTCAATTTAATTTTCTAGTTATATATATATACTAGGATGCAGACGGTGTTTAGTAGCACCCGACACCCGTCATCCACAGACCATGGATGGCTTGTTTGTTTAATTATTTGGTTGTGTAGTTGGTTAGCTTATTTGGTTTGGAATTGAATTGTTTGGTGAAATGAAATTGATTTGATTGATGTGTGAATGGCGTGGGCCTTCACTAGACCGGGGATAAGGCTAGGCCTTGTCCCGTTTCTAGTATCGTGCCGTTATGCCGCCGAAATTTTCTAAAATATGTTAGAAAAATAAAAATATCATTTTATTGAAAAAAATGAACCGAATAGAATATTCATAGGTTGAATAAAATGTTTTATCATTAAAAAGATAATTTTTAACGTGAATGTGAATAAATAAATATTCACTTACAAACCGGACGGTTTGTTTATGTACACCTATTTGAAGGACATTGATTGGGACGATAAATTTTACACATCGCCCAACTGCACAAATAAAATATGTGTTTGATTGTTTGAAACCCCACACGGGTGTTAGGATGAAATTTGAAGTTCACTCATCCTGATTGATTAAATATGTCGATCGATCGATTGACAGGCTGTTATAAGCGTTAGATATCTATATTTGATGCTTATACAGTGTAGTGCACTTTGGTTGATGGTTGATTATTTTTCAATGCTATTATATACATGTGTTGTATGGAATCCATATAATTAACTTTATATGGTAATTGATTGGGCCTAATTCCAATTTGAAAAATAAAGAATAATATAAAATAAAGGTTCATGTGTTGACAGTACTCATCCATTGAGATTGGTCATGTGTTGAACGAAATATTTTAGTAATAAAATTTACATCTTTATCAATATAAAATAAAGGTTCATGTGTTGACAGTACTCATCCATTGAGATTGGTCATGTGTTGAACGAAATATTTTGATAATAACAACTATTTTAAAAAAAGAAATATTTGAAATAGAATATTTGAAAATAGAAATTTATGAAGCCGTGTTGATTAGATTGACGCCATTTTGACGTGAACGATATTTATATCGAAATGAATTGAAAACGATTTCGAAATGAAATGAATTGAAAACGATTTCGAAATGAAATGAATTGAAAACGATTTCGAAATGAATTGAATATAAAACGAATTCAAATTGAATTGAAAGCAAATTGAAATGAATTCAAATTGAATTGAAATTTGAATTGAATAGAAATGAATTTTAAAACAAATTTATAAAGAAGAATTCTATTTTGATTTGAATTGAAATGGAAGTTGAAATTGCTTTTGAAACGAATTTAAAACTATTTATAAAATTCGTTTTAAATAGAAACCGACGAAATATATATTATATATATTATATATATAATATAATGGCCTGAATAGAACGCGCCGCGGCAGTTCGCAAATTTCGACCATTTATTTCAAACGGACATTACGGGAGATCTGACCGTCGGATCCTCCTAAAACCGGAACCGTTGGGTTCGTATCGAAAAGAGCTTTCTAACGAATATTAGAAATTTGAAATCTAACGGTTGGATTTGAAGTTACGTCCAAATCAAATTTGAAAAAGGTCGCTGTAAGTGCAGTTCGACGGCCATTGATGGAAATCGACTGTACGGGCCTTGATAAAATTATTGAAAATAGTAATAATTTGTGTAAAATCATAAGAAATGATTTGGGAAAAATTGTGATGAAAAACTCCATATTTGAAAAGATAAAAATAGATTTTTATCGAAATGAACTGGTTTTAAACTAGAATTATAATTCTATTTATTTTTAAATAAATAAATTGAATTTAAAAAGGGCTTTAAAATTAACCAGAATATCCAATGATTGCATTGGAGTGGAATTGAATCGAAATTGTCTTCGGAATATTTCGATGTTGGAATTCGTGATTATACGGATGTTGATATGGAAATTTGAAAGATATATACTTATATCGTTATTTCCAATACGACATTTGTTAATCGTAGAATTTGATATTGAATATAAGCCGATATATTTTCTATTCAGAGCCTTATATTGAATATCAAATGTGATTTGGGTTTGTCGTGAATGGTGTCTTCATTAACACTTTTCTTGAACCCTGTTGAGAAAAGATTAAATCTTTTTATTTAGATTTAATGAAGTGTACCAATTAAATAATATTTAATTGGAATTGAATTGATATTGATTTTTGGGTTTATCGTGAACAGTGTTTTAAACAACACTCGTTCTTTAACCCGATAATTAATGAATGTGATTTTGGGTTTATCGTGAACAGTGTTTTAAACAACACTCGTTCTTTAACCCGATAATTAATGAATGTGATTTTGGGTTTATCGTGAACTGTGTTTTTAAATGACACTGATTCTTTAACCCAGTTAAAGATTAAAACTAAGTGGAGTTTTAATGAATCTTTAATTAGATTGAAAAGATCGAAAATGGAATACCATCAGTTTTGCTCCAGGCGATAGTTAAATCTTTAATTAGATTTGAACGTGAAATGGTAATTGAATTTACCGATAACACCGTGGTGTTAGATATGAAGTATTACCAGTTTTACTTCATGGGATGAATAGGTTGGGATTGGGAAATTAAAACCAATGATTACTACGGTAAGGTTCGCTAATTCCGACTAGTTGAATCGAAATTCAAAGGAAAATTAGAGAATAAATTCAAGAAATTATCTTGGATAAAATTAATGGGAACCTTTCCCTATGAATGTGAAATCAGAAACTAACTGTCGGTTAGCCAAGCAGAATGGTTTTCTGGATATTGATCTGATGTTGGTTTCGGCCTTCGGGGTTAATATTTGGGGAATTATTCTCTTGATTAATTTACAGTTAGTGACTGATGAATTGGAATGTGGCGTATGTTGTGTTTGTGTAACACTTATTTAAATATACGCGAGTTATTCGGAAAGACCGGGTTTATCCCATTCTGAATAACTGATACGACGATAAGTCGAAGATGAAGACGGTGGTCGAAGACCGGAAGTCTTCACGTCGTTTGGGTGATTACTGATGATCTTGATTGGGCTGTACACCCAAGAAGATGGAAACCGTTGGTGATCGTCCAGACGTACTTGGAGATCGATGGATATGCGGGGTACTAGGTGCCTCCGGTTTCGTTCAGACCCAGAACGGACTTGTAAATGGACTGTGTGTCTGACATTGGATTTTGTTCCGTGTGATTGATCTCTATTAAATATATATCTGTTTGGCGGCGGAGAATTTATTCTCTTGCTTAACGCCCTTCTGTGAGACGTACGAGCTCAGGGGTTATATATTGATGGATATCAAACGCATGGAGTGAATTGCCTGTGTGGCATGCCTAAGTGGCAATTGATCGAGGCTTCTGTTGAAAAGCAAAGTCTTGTGGTGATGATCAAAGCACGGCCTTTGTGGCGTAGCTTTGTGTAACGTTTACTTCGCGAATTTCACACCCGGTATGAACCAAAAACGGGAGACGGACCTCAGGGAGGGCCTGCGTTTCCTCCTAGCTAGAAGTGGCGTCAGTGGTTTTACACGCCCTGACGAGTTTGACTTATGTGGTTGTTGCTGTTGCGAGGCGCCTCGGTTAGATCGGACGATCCGGGTCCGATGGAGTCATTCGTTGGCTCGCTTACGCCCCAAAGGGCGGCAAAACGCAGTGTTCAGGATTTAAGTTTAATCCACATCGGTGGACCGGCCCTGACGATCCAAGGGTCGATGCGTTCTGATCCTGAGACTCGGGCTAGGCAGTCTCGAATCGGTAGAGGACTATCTTTTGCCTCGGTTCATAGACGGAAATCCAATTTCCAAATACGTGACATTTGCGGTTTTATTTGTAGAGCCTAGTATGGCGACATAGTGGGATGGGGCGCTCATGCCGCCTATGATTGATACTTATGATTTGAAGTTGTTTTATACACTATGCACTTATAATAGTATCAAATGATTTGTTTTAACCGTATCAAGCATTCTTTGGCTGTTATAAGGGAAAACCCTATCCTCGGCTTCGTTGCGTTGTGTGATGGGACCTGGGTCTTATAACAGCTTCATTTTTCTTTATTTAGCATTGCGCTGTTTGTTTTATGCACTGGTATTCTTGGGAGGAAACCCGTTCCGTGTTATACGGCGTGGTCCCTTGATTTACCTAACTTTAAAAATAAAGATTAACTGTTTTAGTTCTCACACCAGTCCCATGACTGACCTGGAGTTTATTGTTTTAACCTAAACTCTGGGTGCCCTTATTTTGACACGGGCAGCTAGTAGTTTTGGTTTTGCAGATTTATATTCACAGGATCCTGGTTTACAGCTGGAACGATATCCGGAAAGCTTTGTATCCGTATATCTCTTCTAGTTGTGTATTGTATTATTTTCCGCTGCTATGTATTTAAATGTAATTTAAATCTCTGATATTTCTGTGTAATATTCATTTATACTCTGTATATTCTTGTAATCTGATGCATTGTTGTAATATACAATGAAATGTTCTTTTATATGCGTTCCGTTGTGGCTTGTTCTCGAACTATCCGATGCTTTCCTTTACGGGGAAGTTACGGGTTTTCGCAGTAGCATGGGATACTATGTCGTCTATGATTGATACATTTATATTTGAAGCTGTTTGATACACTATGCACTTATAGTAATATCAAAATGATTTGTTTTATAACGTATCAAGCATGTTTGGCTATTATAAGGTCAAACTCTATCCTCCGACTTGCGTTACATTGTGTGATGGGGCCTGAGTCTTATAATAGCTTCATTTCTCCAAAAAGCATTGCGCTGTTTGTTTTATGCACTGGTATTTTTGGGAGAAAACCCGTTCCGTCTTATCGGGCGTGGTCTCTGGATTTTCTTTATTTTTAAAGTAAAGTTTTAAATAACTGTTTTAGTTCTCACACCAGCCACATGACTGACCTGGAATTTATTGTTTTAACCTTAACTTGGTGCCCCTATTTTCCTCATGGATTGCTACTAGTTTTGGTTTTGTAGATTTATTTTTACAGGATCCTGGTTTATAGCTGGAGCTTTATTCGGGATGCTTTGTATCTGTGTATTCCTTTAAACTGTGTTATGTAATATTTTTCCGCTGCTTTGTAATTTGAATCTCTGATATTTATCAAATGTATATTGTTTATTCATACTCTGTTATATTCTTGTACTCTGATGTAATTGTTGTAATAGCAATGAAATGTTCTTACGTTTGCATTCTGATTTGTGTGTCCTTAACTAAATCCGGGCTTTCCAGTAAGGGCAAATTTGGGTCATTTCAAGAAACCAATTGGTTATTTTTTAAAATACAACGTGAGACACACATCCAATTACAAAACCGTTCTGGGTCTAAACGAAACCGAAGGAACCTTATTCCTCGTCCATTTAAGGAGACAGGCCCTTGCATATATCCAATCAATCTCCAAGTATGTCTGGACGACCGACACTTATAGCCTCGTCTTGGGTGTACCTCCGGTATTCAACCGCCGTCTTCAAGTATATTTATTGGGATTATCGAACCTTACGAAAAGGTAATTTCTCAAATTGTTATCCCATTTCCATCATGTTCATCCCATGGAGTAAAACTGGTGGTGTTCCATATTTACACTCCTCGTGTTCTGGTAAGTTTAATTACCTTCTTCCATTTCAAATATGATTAAAGATCAATTCTTTCATAACGTGAAAACATGCTTACTCAAATGCAAATCATTCATTAACCATAATAATGGAAAATCACTCTTATCTTTCCCAAATCATATCTTTGGCACAAAATCCTTCTTGCGATTTCTTATTCACATACCATTCATTAACTAGAATTGATTCCGTAACGACCGGACAAAGGAATTCGACTCCCGAATTCCACCAATAATACATTACCGTATTACTTGCCAAAACTCAAGTATCGAAAACACCAGATAGTTATTAGAAAGAAATTTAGAGGGTGAGATAAGAAATAAAGAAATATTAGAATAGAAGAAGAAGAAGGACCAACCAACACAGAGTCTCACATCACAACAATACAAAATATAATATCAAAATAAATCTTTACTGAGAGCTTTAAATAAGAACTTACAATCATTAGAGTACATCACACATCTGGAAAGATATGATAATATGTCCTCATATACAATCACATAGCAGAATAATAACTATAATATCATACGTTTGAAAACTTCCAGCTCGTCTCTTCATAGCATCCGGTAACCTGAACCTGTGAAACCTGGTATAACACGAGCATTACAAACGTTGGACCAGTCTGGTGAGCCAGAGTGAGAAAACACATTAAGTTTAAGAATATCATCCAACTTGATTTTTAACATCAAAATCTTTTCAAAAGAAAAGGATAATTATAATACTAAATCCACATATAAATACGGACGGTTTTTACCTTATGATAATCCACACCATTTTTGGAATCATATATTATTCTGATATTATAATAGTGTTTGAATACAAAAAAAATAACAATCTAGCATAACATTTGCATCTCACGCTCTACATACATAGTATATAATCAAAATCGCGGGCTCTTATTGGAGAATGGATTTCCATGGCAAGGTATGAGCAACCACCTTTTTGAAAGTGAATCTCTAAAGAGGAATACAACTAGTTCAACAAGAACATCTTGCAACCCGGGCTAAACATGACCGGTACTCATTTCACTTAAGAATACCGAATGTATTTTCAACTTACTACTTTTTGTTGCGACCACAGTAGTTCCCGGTAAATATAGAAAAGAAAAGAAGTAACAAATATAAATATTCTCTAGATGGTGACAACACACCCTACTTGGGTGCGACCCACTTAACCATGCGACCTACCCAATATTTTCCATTTCCTGGTTGATGAGGTTTGAGGTTATAAATCTTCCTTCAGAACATCTAGCCGCCATTCACTTCGAATGCCACATCATCAGATCTGCCATAATTGATGTCCATAGAAATAATCTTGTTGTTAAGCTAAGAGAACGACCATTCTCCACCATAACTATGGTATGTTTGGAGAAATAAACGTACGTAATCCCTTTGAAAATACTCTGTCAGACATTCGTCCATACAAGTCATCCAAGAATAGGATGAACCGAAGGCTCTTCTACCATATCTTAGGTATCACCCTATGGATCAGTAGCGATGTAATAAGCCAAGATTTTAAATAAGTTTAAATAGAATTTCTATTGTATAATTTAGGTTTCTAAATATAAATTGAAATTAATAAGATTAATACAAATATTGATGTAATAATCTTTTATATTTTGTCTTTCTTTATCGATATGAGTTTGAAAAAGGAAACTTATTTTAAGGATACGTTTGATTTATATGATTTTATAAGTAATGATATTATTTAATTTTGAGATTATTTTGATTTTGCAAGATATGATTTATTTAAATGTTATATATAGGACTTTACAGATATATTTCAGATATTAATATTTATAATGATTATATTACAAATATATGAATTTTATAAATATTTTTAAAATCTTATTTTTTTTAATATTGGATAAGATATATGTATGTATATTTTAAGTAATATAATTTTTATAACATATGATAATTTGGTGAAATATATGTATAATTAATTACTTATGATATTTTCTTTAAAGATTGTTATGTATTCAAAAAAAATTAATATAAAATTTTAGAAGATATATTTTTATAAATAATATTTTTAAAATTTCAAGGGTAATATTATTTATATGTTTTATGTAAAGCATATTTTATTTTAGCAAGATGATATTTAAGGATATATACAAGATTTTACAAAATATATTAAGATTTATATGATATGCATTTCATTAAGAATGTTAATTATTTAAATTATCTTATGACTTTGCTTTTCAAAAATGTTATTTAAATAAGAATTTACAAACATTAATATATATTGACAAATTATGATGTTTATACATGAAATTTACTTAGAATTTTGCAATCAAGTTTATTTTAACTTGGTTTTAAATTAATCTTATAAGTGTAAATTTAAAATTTTAATATTCAAATCTAAATTTGTTTTTTCAAATTTTAGGATATTAACATTTTAAAATATTTGACTATGTTGATTTAGAAATTATAATTTTTCTTTCCTAATTTCATTAGAGGATTACAGTTGAAATTTAAATGAATTTACTTGGCCTTGAATTTGTTTTTTTTTAATATTTATTTGACACTGTATTTGGAAATACTAAATGCTCTAGTATTGTGTGGTATACTTGATATCATACATAGTAAAATTAAAGGGTATTCATAATTGAAGAAATAATAGTTTAATAAAATTTGGACACTTGTTCATGGATTTACACTTTTTTAGTAAACAAACATAAGGTTGGACACATCTCACGTTCTTTGACACTTGTTAAAGTTTCCGTGAATGTTATCTTGAGAACCATGTTCCACTCTCCTTCACGTTAACACATCAGTCACCTTCCCCTTTCCACTTAAAATATAGTTCACGTCACCTTCCCTCTTCTTCAATTAAAAAATCAAACCTTCCCCACTTGATTTAACTCACACCTACCTTCCCTTCCCCCTTCGACACGCACGGCTTCCGTTCCTTATCGGCTCCACCATCCACTTCTACTTCACCTTCCACTCTCGGCACACCTCCACGGCCGACAAGTCCATCTCCATTTCACTCCCTCCTCTTTAAAATAGCAGTTCCCCATTTTTTTTACACAATCGGCCTTCCCCTTTAGCACCAACTCATCAACTCCGCAACCCAGACCGCATTCCCATTCCTCCTAGACCACACTTCCTTCCCCGCGAGATCACTCCTCTTCCACTAAAAAAATAGTTTGGTTCTCCTTGTTTTGCTCTCGGCCTCCCCACTTCTAATAGCTCCACTATCACACTATGCCACCGCTAGCACAAAGCCACCTGCAGGAGCCTCCGACACACGTAAGTCGCCGTACACCTTCTCCCCATACTGACCCACTTCCCCTCCTACTCAAAATCAGTTGAACTCCTCCTTACAGTTATTAACCCGCCACCGCGTAAGCTCCCGCGCTAACAATCAACCACCCCAACCCGCTGCTCCTTCCCCACATGCCCTCACGTCGATCGAAAAAATTGTGAGTCCCCTCTTCCCTGAGAAAAACCGTGCGTTGTTGTCCCCCTTTAAAAGAAAAAAGGAATTGATTGCCATACTTGAATACAACATGCAAAGGAAACCATCTCACTTCCTTTTTATTGCATTCGGTCCTTATTTCTACCCTGGTCAACAACTGGCTAGCACCTCTTCAAACCACCCAGTTCAAGCCATGTCTCTCTCTAACTCAGTTGTAAATCCACTTGTCTTGGGAAGCCTCCCTTGTATTGGATAGAAAACGTACACGTGGAAGTTTGTGTAGAAAGAAATATAATTATATATAAACATATGTTGGGTTTGTGAAGGAAGAAGTGGTGTGAGTCAAAACGTGTGTAAAGGAAGCATGTGTTATTAAGAAGAAGTGCGCAAGGAGGTAGAATCGTCAGTTGACTTATTCGTAGTTGATACAGAGAGTGGAAAGTGAAGAATATATGAGGCATCAAGGTGAGAACATTTAATTATATTTTTACAAATGGTTAAATATAATTAGCTGATAATTATAATTAGTTAGCATAAATTAATGGCTTGTGGATATTGATTGTTGTATGTGATGTTTGAATGGATATTTAGGTTGCTAGAACACATTGTACACTAAGCGTTATTGAACACAAGTGCGCACAAGTAAATGGTTGTTTAATTGTTGTAATGCTAATGGATGAATTCATATTCATATGGTTGAGTATCAACCACATATATACCATAATTGTGGAGTTATACGAATAATCAGTTTGAATCTCCCTTCCATGATGATTTTATTATTTAATATACATATAATAATTGAAATTTTAATTTGAATTTAGATTCAAATGATTTGAAAATCTAAGTTAAGAATGTTTAAAGGCATGAATAAATTTGGAAATGTTTTCAAATTGTGAAATAAGCTTTGAAATTTAATTAAGGAAATTAGATTAAATTTAAATAAGAACTTTAGAAACATTTTCTATTGAACGCTTGATTTAAGTTGTGAAGTTAAGTTCGGATAATGATTTGGGTTTAAACAATAAGTTTAGATATAAACACTTGGTTCCATTATTTTTTGACGACCATTTGTAAGCTTTAAAACAATTAAAAGAGTTTGGAAAATATTATATTAAGTTTCGATGGAAATTGTAATACAGTTTTAATTGAAATTATGGGAATTTAACTTATTCTGGAAAAAAGAAGTGGACGATTTATATTTAATCATTATAGCTTGAATTGAACGCATCGTGTAGCGACAGTTCGTTAATATCGATTTTAGTGTTCAAATGGTTATAACTTGAATGTTTTACTCCATGAGCTATATAACGATTATCTTTTTTCCAATAAGTTAATATCGATTACATGCAATTCGATAACCATAATGTAAATTCGAATGAAAGTAGTTTGTAAAAATCATAAAAAATTCGAAAAAATTATGATTAATCATATTATTTTTATTTAAAAGTGAGTTGAGTGGAAATATTCGAATTTCAAATGATTTTAAATTAATTTGATTTAAATGGCTATTTTTCAACACTTTTAGTAACGTTTTCAAATGTTGTTATAACATTTTCAAAAGATAATTGGGTTTTGAAGTTTATAAACCATAAGCTATTATTTAAAAAGGGTTTGTTAAATATTTTGGAAGGATTTAAAGTGATCAAATTATTTTGTATAAGATTTATTTATCGTTTTAAAGTTAGGTATGGAAATTTGAATAATGAGGGAATGAGTTTGGATGGAGATGGTCTTCAAATATTCGATATGAAATTCCGGGGTTGGACGAATACTGTCAGAAACATTATAAAATATTTACATCCAAATTATGATAGCGTTCACTGAGTTTATAAATTTATATCAAATATAAGTCGATTGAACTCTATTTAAACTTATATTCGAATATCAATTGTTTTGAATTATCGTAAATGGAATTTTAAAAATAAAAATAATTAAGATTTGGAAGACTTATGTAAAGCGTAACGATGAATAAAAGAATTATGTTTTGAAATATTAGTTTGGGAAAATGAATATTGAATTTTAAAGAAGAATTAAGATGGTAATGGGATTTAAGCTATTTGAAATGAATCCAACCTTAATCGAAAATGAATTGATAACGATTGGAAAGGAGATTTGAACGAAAACCTGTGTAATCTATAGCTGTTGATTTTAAAATGTGCTTATTACTTGAAAAGACCAGGATCAAATATATATTCGAAAACCAATCCAAGTAATAATTCGATGTTATAAAGAAACCGAAGGCTTGGAAATTGATAAGGGAAGACTGAGAATCTTTGAATTGTTTGGATTAATTGCTGATGCCTTGTTTGGGCCGATCACCTAATGCGAGGTTATAAGTGGCATGAGATCTGAATATATTAGGAGATTTTCAGATTTGTTGTTCCATTCCGACCCAGAACGGACTTGTATGGATTGTGTATCTGACAATGAAATTGACTGCGTAGCATTAATTTATGTTGATATATATCGGGTTTGTGGCGATAAATTATTCTCGTCTCTAAGACGTATGAACTTAGAGGTTATGTATTGATGAAAAACAGTGAAATGTGGTGAATTGACAATGTGGCATACTCGAGTTATGAAATGAGCTAGTGATGATCAAAGCAAGGCTTATTGAAGCATAGCTTTGTGTATATCGTGAACTCGACAGACCTCACACCCTGGATTGATTGTAAACTGACGATTAGGTTGTATTAATATACATAATCTCTATTGAAAATCGAAAGCTTCAGCGGTGGTAACACCTGTGAAACCTGAGAAAATAAAGTATATACGGTGTCTGAGTCTAGATAAAAACCGGGATATATACTTTGCGCTATGTTTTCGGTGTCCGTGTCTGGATGTTAACCGGGAGATATTTAGTTTATGGCCTCGATTGATCTTTCGTGCCAGGAACCATCATGTTGGAAACCCAACATCCAATATGAGCCTTTCGTTTGTTTGTAACTATGTATGTGGGCATAGTCACTATGCTTGCTAAGATTAATATATCTATTTGTGAAATGGTTTTCTACACTACGCACTGCTAATAGTATAGAAAGAGGATTTCACGTATGAAAGCATTTTGGTTATCATAAGGCAAAACTCACCCATATGGTGTGCGTTTACATTGTGTGATGTGGGATGACCTTATGATAGCTTCATTTTCAAAGCCATTACGAATTTCTATGCACTAGGATACACATGAAGTAAACCTGTTCCGCGTTAGCGGCGTGGTCTGGTGAATTTCCAACTATAAATTAAACCCTGAATAATAACGATTTTGAGTTCTCACACCATTCCTTGATTGACCTGGAGTTCATTGTTCCATACCTAAACTCCGGGTACCCAAAATTTTACATAGGAAGCTAGTAGTTTAGTTGTAGGTTTAGTCTTCAGAGCTGGATTCAGATTTGGAGCTAGAGTTTTGTTTTAGTTTTACTCCTTCCTTTGAGAGCATATTTGTTTCCGCTGAGTTTGTATTGTACTTTGATTTCTTGTAATTTTGATGTAAAATTTTTGTAATGAAATAAAAAATTCTATTACTTGTGTTCAAATATGTTAGTACCCATTACCATCCTTCTTTATGAACGATTTAAGTTGGTTTAGTTGCTTGCGAGAATCAAGCAAAAAGGCGGGTCATTATAGTTGGTATCAGAGCTTTGGTTTATAAAAAGCTATGAGGGACAACATATTTAAATAAAAAATAGGACTCATCATGGTTATAATATCTCACTAGAGATAGGGTTTGGAATACCCTAGAATGAGATTCTGGAGTATTATGTTTGAGAGAGCGTATTTTGAAAATATAAACTATTTTGAAACTAAATAAATCATCTGGGGAGTGTAATACACCTTATAATAAGAGTTTTGAGTATTTTATTAACCTGAAGGTTGGACTATCATGTATGTATGCGTTTTGAATAACTGCCTAGCTAATGTACATACGAAGTCCAATATATGCTAGATAGATATAGAGTCACACTCTAGTCGCCCGGGGATGGTTTTGTTGATCGATGGATCATCATTGGTAATTATTTTCGAGTTTCGAAAGTGGGATGACTATATGATTCTGATTTAAATGTTGAGAAATACATAAAACCATTAGATAAGTGTTTGAAGTTGCTTAGATAAATTTTAATAAAACATTTTGATTAATAAATATGGACTGAAATAGATAAGAATTTTTTTAAATAGAATTACATCTTTGAGAATTTCTTGTGAAGTATAAATTGAATTTGCAAATAGATAGAATGGAAATGAATGTTTTGAAGATATAATGCTATCTCTTCGCTGGCTGTTGTGTTTTTCTTTTCCTTGCACCGTCGCTATCTTTTGTTTATCGTTACCTATTTGATATATTCGTGATGGTCCAATCCTATCTCTGAACCCTTCCTTTTACCTTGCATCGACCAATCTACAGAAAAGTTGGTGTAATAGCATAGTTTTGAATTTAAAATTAAGTATTTTGAATTATCTCTTGCTTTGAATTTGTATTAACTACAAATGAATTCCAAAAATGTTGAATTTATCCAATATGCTATTTTGCAAGATAATTGAAAATTTTTTGGGAAAATAAATATTTATTTCAGAATATAGTTCCCAAATTTTGAAAATAATTTCTAACTAATTAGTATTTCGAAACAAATTTGTTTGAAATATGTATATACTAAATCAGAGTAGCACATCGTAAGCGTGAAGATATTTTCAAATAAATTTGTTTCAAGAGATTTTCTGACTATTCGAATAATGTAACTTTTCAAATAAGATCTAAATATTTAAATCCAGAATGAATAAAATCCTATATTTTGCGCAAATGATTTTGGAAATGAGATTTGAAAAAGGAGAATTATACAACTGTATGAATTTCTTGGAAAGGAATTTATCTGATGTGTGATCATTGGAAATCATATTTTAAGAATATTTTGAAAATAATTTGAAATTTGTGGAAACTTGATATGACTTGAAAATTTAAATGGTTTATAAAGTGGTTTATAAATGGAGAAAATTCGATGACTTGAATCCCGAGATTTTGAAATATTTGAAAAACAAAATAATATATGATTAGAAAATTTTATTTCGAAATGATATATAAAATTTAGGTATGAAATAAAATGATTTGTTACTAAGATTCGAGTAACTCGTGACTAAAGAAAGGTAAGATGTTGGTGTAAACCCTTAATTGATGATCTGCTCTGGGGTCCAGAGAGACATCATTTATTTATATCGGTACATGTAGGCCATGCCTAGTGGCCTTGTCATTGGGAGAAACCTCTCGACTTGGGACAAAAATGTTATGATGTTTTATCGTAAAATATTTGAAACTTTCGAAATGGTTTTTGTTTCAAAATCCCGAAGCGAGTATGATTCAATATGAAAAGAAAATGATAGTATTTCAAGTGATTTGAAACTAAAACTGGGATTTCGAGTCGAAGAAATTATTTCATGCTTTAATTTCAAATATTAATAGAAATTAGATTTTGATAAGGTAGTTTTGATGAGTTATATTTACTAGGAAGTTTCAACTTTTGAAAACGTATCCAAAAACCAAAGAGGGTAATTGACTTAAAATTTGTATAAGGATTTAAAACAAGATATTTTCCTTTTCATAGACAAAAAGTCTTAAAAAGGGGTGAATGTAATAACCCAAGATTTTAGCTAAGTTTAAATTGAATTTCCATTGTATAA
Organism: Allium sativum; assembly: GCA_030737875.1. NCBI lineage: Eukaryota > Viridiplantae > Streptophyta > Magnoliopsida > Asparagales > Amaryllidaceae > Allium > Allium sativum. Next base: position 105,733,059 of record CM060910.1, read on the forward strand.
TTTGGGGTTTCTAAATATAAATCGAAATTAATAAGATTTAATACAAATATTGATTTAATAATCTTTTACATTTTATCTTGCTTTATCAATATGAGTTTGAAAAAGGAAACCTATTTTAAGGATATGTTTGATTTATAAGATTTTATAAGTAATGGTATTATTTAATTTTGAGAATATATTGATTTTGTAAGAAATGATTTATTTAAATGTTAAATATAGGATTTTACAGATATATTTCAGATATTAAGATTTATAATGATTATATTACAAAGATATGAATTTTAGAAATATTTTTAAAACCTTATTTTGTTTAATATTGGGTAAGATATATGTATGTATATTTTAAGTAATATAATTTTTAAAACATATGATAACTCAGTGAAATATATGTATATTTAATAACTTATGATGTTTTCTATGAAGATTGTTATATATTCAATATATTATTAATATAAAATTTTGGAAGATATGTTTTTATAAATAATATTTTTAAAATTTTAAGGGTAATATTATTTATATGGTTTATATAAAGCATATTTTATTTTAGCAAGATGATATTTAAGGCAATATACAAGATTTTACAAAATATATTAAGATTTATATGATACGCATTTCATTAAGAATGTTAAGTATTTAAATTATCTTATGACTTTGCTTTTTAAAAATGTTATTTAAATAAGAATTTACAAACATTAATATATATTGACAAATTATGATGTTTATACTTGAAATTCACTTAGAATTTTGGAATCAAGTTTATTTTAACTTGGTTTTAAATTAATCTCATAAGTGTAAATTTAAATTTTTAATATTCAAATAGGATTAACAAAAAAAGACCATGCACTTTACTTGGTCTTCGATTATCTTCAAAATAATTTGATTCGTAACGCTTATGCTAATTCAGAGTGGTTTCGGATAATGAATCCAACATGTTTCTCCATATTGGCAACAATAACATTTAATTGGCGAGAATTCCGATAGTCGATCTTTAACTATCAAAGAAACAAACATTTATCTAGATACATTATTTCCAAAAGGAAATACGATTGATTTGCATCAAATAATCACTGAGCCCATTTAATTAATATCTCATTAATTAAATCATTTCCAAATTTCCATTCAATGTCTATTACTCAACTATATTTTCAAATCACTTTGGCCTCTTACGAGATTTGGAAAACATTTCCATATTCAACATTTTTTGTTTTCCATACTTAGAAAATACCTTCTATTTATAATTGGAAAACATTTATAATTTCTTGTCCCTTCCATGAAACCATTCATTTCTATACTTCTATTCAATCATCCCAATTTATTTCAAATCAATTCAACACTTGTAATTCAATCACATTCCATTCACTAATTATTTTTCTAATTAGCTCCTTTGCTTAATCCACTTTAAGTTTGAACATATCATGTTCAAATAAAAAAAATCGCTTATAAACCAAGTCGAATTCCACTTTTAACTCAAGTTCCATATTCGATTCGAATTTAAATTCACACATTCAATATACTTAATAAAAGTTAAGTTCGATCCCAAAACTCCATTAACTAATTAGCTCAAATTAGTTTATTTCCATTCCATAACCCAAAATAGGATTTTGATTTCAAAAATCAATCCACTTTGTTCACATGAGTTCAAATTTATATAATAATTCCAGTCTAGATTTTTCTAGTGGAAATCTGGGTTCTGTTTACTCAAAATCCTTCTATTTTATTTATAAATTATGGCGATCGCCCTGTACCTCCTGCACCTAACTGAGAAAAAAGTGCATTGTATAATGTCCCACGCTAACACAAGATGATCATTAGGGGAAAAATAATTCGGAATGAACCTTTCGCAAAACTCACATTGTATGGATAATATATAATAATAAAATATACAACAAGACATAGTAATGAAGCATAACTGAGTAGAAAATCAAATCTTCATAAACCATAGAGTCTCAAGTACAATATTTCTTGGTACATGAATCTCTCAATACAATATGCCTCATTACATCCCTAAGAGTAACAACATCTTCAACAAACCACGGAAATAGAAAAGCACTAGAATTATAGCGGATAACACATAATACGTAAGCCTCTAGCTCATCTTCGCACAACATCAAAATCATCAACCCTGCTACCTGTTATTCAGTCTGCCCACCATCAGACTTGTGAACGGCCCAAAGTAATAGGAGGAAAACATAAAACCTTGAGTCAGACAATAGTCTTAGTGACTGATAAAATAGCTAACAACAGTTACCAAGGATAATACGAATATTGACGGATCAACTGTTTGATCTGCCTAGCAACCATTAAGCCATATGTGAAAACCATTCGTTACATGTCACATCAGTAATAGGAATGGATAACCCCAATCCCGCTTCTTTTCAACAACCTACGGTGATAACTCACCCAAATAATTCAAGAAAAAATCACACATGAACGTTCGTCGCAACCATAGCAACCATAATAGTCAAGACCTAGCTATTACTGACTACCGCCTTGAATCCGCATCTCAAACAATCAGTCTTTGACCCATCACAAATTAACTCCGAATGGTCTAAAAATTCAATAGTAGCCTCGAACCACTAATGCAAAGCCAAGCACCAAAAATCATCACCATCCGACTCTCCTCCATGCACTTAGTGCATTTGGGCACCAATATTTGCATGCTCCATTCTCTTGTCTTCAAGACCGCCTCCGCCAAGTTTCAAATAAATCCGATCATCTGAACTTCCAATTTGCTCTGTTCTTCGTTCCTATGATTCGACGATAAATGATCTAACATACAACTCAAGCAATGCAATTAAATCAATCAAAACAAACATCAATCCAGCAACATACAATCATACAAACACGAACAAATCACAATTAAAGCATAAACATATCATAAACATGAGATCAAATATGATTTGGATCTAAACATAGGTATAAACATGATTAATCTAACACTATCCAGTTAATATAATCAAATTAGATTTTCCTAGGGTTTCTAAATTTGAATTAAACATATATGATCAGATCTACGGTGATTATAACATGTAGCATATGAATATAACCTTAATTTACCCATACAATTCGTAGTTTCTATGTGAAAGATATCTATCACTCAATTGTTTCTAGATCCAATGCAAATTTGGTGATTTCAGATCTGGACACCAAGGTAATAAGAGGGAAACATAAAACCTTGAGTCAAACAACAGTCTTAGTAAGCGATAAAATATCTAACAATAGTTACACATGATAATATGTGCATAGGCGGGTCAACTATCCGATCTTCCCAACAACCATCAAGCCACACATAAAAATGTTCACTAAATGTCATATCAGAAATAGGAATGGACAACCCCGATGATAGCATAACTAGAGAATTCAAGAATAAGTCGCACATGAACTTCCATAACAATCGTAGCAACCATAGCAATCATAGCAACCATAACAATCAAGACCTAGCTATCACCGACTATTGCCTTGAATCCACATGTCAAGCAATCAGTCTTCGACCCATCACAAATCAACTTCAAATGGTTTGGAAATTCACTAGTAGACTCGACTCACCAATGCAAAGCCACACACTAAAAAGCATCACTATCTGACCCTCCTTCGTGGATCGGTGTCCAACCATCATGGGTTGGCGTCGATCCATGCACTTAGTGCATTTATGCACCAAAATTTGCATGCACCATTCTCTCGTCTTCCAAAGCGCCTCCGCTAAGTTTCATCTTAATTCGATCATCTGAACTTCTGATTTTCTATGTTTTTTAATTATAATATTCAACGGAAAACAATCTAACATACAACTCAAGCAATGCAATCAATTCTATTTAAAAAACATAAATCCAGCAACGTACAATCATACAAACATGAAAAAATCACAATTAAAGCATAAACATATCATAAACATGAGATCTAATATGATTTGGATTTAAACATAGGTATAAATGTGATTAATCTAACACTATCCAGTTAATATGATCAAACTAGGTTTTCCTAGGGTTTCTAAATTTGAATTAAACATATATGATCATATCTATGGTGATTATAACAGGTAGCATATGAATATAACCCTAATTTACCTATACAATTTGTAGTTTCTATGTGAAAGATATCTATCACTCACTTATTTCTAGATCCAACGCGAATTTGGTGATTTCAGATTTGGACAATAATGAAATTCCCCAAATTTAATGCAATCTTATACGATCTAACTTTCCCTGATGCCTATTTGTCTTCTAGATGCATTCTACTATGAATATGAATGAAGAAGATGAAGATATAGGGTTTTAGGTTAAACTAGTGGATCACAGATGCCTAACTAAAACTTTGAATGAAGAGAGCAACCCTAGTTCTCTCCCCCAAATGCCCATATTTATATCTGCCAGGCATAGGTCTAATGGGTTTGTCTAATCAACCCATTAGCCGCTGACCAATCCGCCTAGCACAAAATGAAACTTAAAACAATGATTCCTCCCAAACCGTTGAAACAATTCCTTCATATGACAAACCTACAAAATCATAAACAATCATTCTGATCCAGTGAAACTGATCTTAGCACCTAATTCGATCCCAGTCAAAAGTTATAGCCCAAACAGTAAACGAAAGGGAAAAATGGTCATAATTAGATTCGGTAAAAATCATGAGCATGTTTCGCATCCCCATGTACAACCTATTGAAATCTAAGAATGATCCGACCACTAGAGAATAAAATATAATTGTTTTATGATCAGTCGATACATAAAATATGGGTCGTTACATTCTCCTCTCCTTTAGGGATTTCTCCCTTGAAATCCCAAGCAAAGACGAGCATACAAGATATTCCTCATGCGTACCATCTACGAGTAGCCAACCTACAATGCAATCTAGCATCCAACAATCCATGCACCCAAAATCCTATCCAAGCATGTGGAACTTCTAATAGTGCAAGACCTAATGGTATAAGTAATATACGATATCCGAGACATACCACTCAAGGAGTTCTGGATGGATTGAATTTGTACTCTTCTACATTTCCCATGTACAATGGTCATCGTCCTCACCTGGTTATACCTTGATAAGCCTAACAACTTTCCTCCTAAGTTGTTACGTGTCATTCCCTACAACGCGAAGCGGCTTACGAGATCTAGAAACTTCAGGCTTAACATCAAAATCTTCAAGTTGATCGGGAGATACCACAACATTCGAGTCATGCACAAACTTCCATAGAAATGATACATGAAACACGTTATGCACACTCTCCATCTTATCAGGTAAATCCAATCTATAGGCGAGCTTCATAATACAATCGATAATCGGAAATGGTCCAACGAACCTTGGAGCTAATTTCCTTTCTTTCCAAAACGAACTATATTTCAAAGAGGCGAGATCATAACGAATACCAAATATCCAACTGAGAACTCCATATACTTTCGTCACTTATCGCTATAACTCTTCTAACAATCTTGGGCTGCCTTCATTCATTGCTGAATGATCTCAATATTATCCGTCGTTTTTCTTCCAACTGAGAACTCCATATCCTTTCGTCGTTTCTAACAAATAAGATGGAGAACTACACAGACTCCCATACAACACCTCATACAGTGCCATTCCAATACTCAGCTTGTAGCTATTATTGTAAACAAACTCGATTAAATGCAGATGATCTTCTCACGATCCTCCAAAATCTAGCACATAAGCTCTAAGAAGATTTTCCAATACTCGATTAACCCTTTCGGTCTGATCATCTGCCTGGGGATCATTAGTTATACTCAAACATGGCTCAGTTTCTAATGTTTCTTGCAAACTTATCCAAAATCCACTTGTGAATAACCGATCTCGATCTCTAACTATACTCTTTAGAATTCCATGGAACCGAACTATCCACTCAAGATATAACTCTACCAATTACGATGCAGTCATAGTTGATCGGCCAGGAATAAACTATGTGATTTCGGTCAAACGATCCATGAAAACCCAAATACTATCATTCCCTATCCTTGTTCTAGGTAATCCATCAATAAAATCCATCGACACTTGCTCCCATTTCCACGCAGGAAGTTCCAATGGATGTAACAATCCACGGTTTCTTCTCCTCGGCTTTAACCAACCGGCAATTCATGAATTTCAACACGAATTTCCCAACATACCTTTTCATACCTTCCCAGTAGTAGACTCGTTTCATATCTCGATTCATCTTATTACCACCGGGGTGAATCGTCAATCTAGAGTGATGACACCCCGCTCAAAACTTCATCTCTTAATCCATCTAAATCAGTAACAATCAATCGACCATTCTTGCGAAGCCAACCATCTCCATCGACTTCGAAATCATTAATTTACTCAGGGTCAATTCTCATCTCTAATCTCTGAATAATTTCAAGTAGCTTATCATCTCATTTTTGTCTTTTGCCAATCCTTTCAACGAGATTCAATTTAAATGATAAACTTTTGCTAAAATCTTAGGCTCCAACTCACAACGAGGTCTAAAATCATATTTGGCCAAATACTCGAGATATTTCCATTATGAAAACTTGGCTCCTAAGCTCGCATGTCTTCTGCTCAATGCATCGGCCGCTGCGTTGCCTTTGCCTAGAGTATAGGCAATACCAAAATCATATAATACCAAAAATTCTAAACATCGCTGCTGCCAAAGATTCAAATCCTTCTAGGAGAAGAGATACTTGAATGACTTATTTTCTGTTAACAACTCAAATCTAATTCCTGAAAACAATGTCTCCAAATCTTCAGAGCAAATACTATTGCCGCTAACTCCAAAATGTGAGTCGGGTAATTCCTTTCATGCGGTTTTAGTTGTTGACTCGCATAAGCCATAACTCTATCCTTTCGCATTAGCACTGTTCCAAGTTCGATGCCACATGCATCGGTATATACTATCATCTCCTCATTCCCACTACGAATAGTTAAAAAAGGGGAATTTGTCAATCTCTCTTTCATAATTCTAAAAGCTTGCTCATGCTTCGCATCCCACGCAAAGGCCTGATTTTTATTCATCAGTCTGGTTATGGTGCAACTATCTTAGAGAAATCCTTGATAAATTGTCGATAATATCTAGCTAAACCAAGAAAACTTCTAATATCCGTCACATTCTTGGGACGATCCCAATACTGAATCGCTGCCACCTTAGCGGGATTCACCATTATTCCTTGTCCTAATACGACATAACCCAAAAAACTTACTTCTTCCTTCCAGAAATGACATTTCGAAAACTTAGCCCTCAGCTAATGCTTTCACAAAATTTCCAAAACAATTCTCAAGTGCATCTTGTGTTCCTCCACGGTTCTAGAATAAACCAGTATATCATCCACAAACACAAGTACGTACTTGTTCAATTGATCTCTTAAGACTCGGTTCATAAGATCCGCAAAATATGCTGGCGCGTTAGACAATCCAAATGGAATCACTAGCCACTCATAGAATTCAAATAGTGTCCTAAAAGTAGTCTTCGACACACTATCCCTAGCCACTCTCAACTCGTGAAATCCCGTTGCCAAATCAATTTGGGAAAACACCTTTGCTTCATGAAGTTGATCAAACAAGTAACTGATTCTAGGCAATAGATACTTGTTCTTCTTGGTCACCTATTTAGCTCACGGTAATCCACACATAATCGCAATGATCCGTCGACCTTGGTTGCAAACACAACTTGTGCACCCCACTCGGATACACTTCTCCGAATGAATCCCTTACTCAAAAGATCGTTGTCTTGCACCCCTAACTCTCGTTATTCCTTTGGCGCCATTCGCCTAAGAGGCATAACAATAGGTCTGGCTCCGTCCACTAAATCAATCTGAAACTCAATCTCTCGATGCAGCAGCAACCCTCTGACTTCATCAAATACATCAGAAAACTCTCGCTCGATTGGCATAGATGACAACACATCCCATTTAATCACAAGAGAATATAAAAAGCTAACCAAAATTCCATCCTATGGTTGACATCGTATCACTATTGCTCACCCTTCCACATTCCTGAATGTCACCTCAAGCCTCTCGCAATCCACAACAGCTGCATACTTCTTAAGCCAGTCCATACCCAAAATAAAACCAAACCCAGCAAGTTCGAAACAAAACAATCACACAAAAAAAAGCAACTATGACTCGATAAAACTATACCACGACAAACCATACAAAGACTAGACGAACCACTTTAATGGATTAGTCATAACTAATGGCCTATCAACAATCTTAGGTTTTAAAACTAAATTGCAAAGAAACTCATTATAGATGAAAGACTATTGAGTGAACTTAAATTTGAAATACTTCTGATGGAAGGCTTACCTAAAATGACAATGCTCCTTCCCTAGTTCCTCATAGGAGTATGCTAAGAAATTGGAATAGCTTCCAAAACACATGCTTCCACTAATTGCTTATGCTTAAGAAGATCTGGACAATCCTTTTCCTTATGCCCAAGATTAATACAACGAAAACATCCATCCATCTTTGGATTCTTACAATCACTTACATAATGACTGCTCTCTTGGTAGTTAAAACAAGTAGCCCCGATCTTACGCCTTCTGTGGCCATTTCCCTCTTACTGCTGCCGTTTTCTTTTCTTATTACCTTTATTCTGCTTCTTTCCTTCCATATGATTATACTTACTTCCATTACTCCACTTAGGCTTGGGTTCTTTTGTAGCGTCGACACCGATAGTAGTTTTCGTTGTAAATCTGTTCCTACCTTTGAAAGCCTTATCCCAAGCAGCATTAATCTCCACTTTAGACTCTTAAATCAATCTCGCGGTTGCTCTAAAGCCATACCTCTCGTCAACTCATCCTTTTCATATGAAGAAGAATAATCCTTTTCCCACGTAACAAAATCAACCCTAGGTGCCTGCACAGGAACACCATGTTATACCGCCGCTTGTGGAGTGTGCATCCTCCTCATGATCGCTGCCATTACAGCCTCGAACAAAGCAGGATAATTAGGTACAACAATTGTAGCTCCCCACTGCTACCTTTGCCTACCCCTCGAACAGTCGATTCATTCCTAGTTGCATTTCCCGAAGTATGACGACTCATTCTTACTTTGAAACAAGAAGGATTAGTCCATATCAGAGAAAGGTCGCAATGGTGTTCAAGTGCTTACTACCCAACTATACTATAGTACATACATATATGATGTAGCAATCATCCAAATAAAATTACAAGTACGTCTCTCATACGTGTTTACGTTCGTGGACTTTGGGTAAAATCGATTAACTAAAGCTCTAATACCAAATGTGACGACTGCTCCATACCTTCTTGTTTCAATTATAATAATAAAAAATCAAATATTCGTAACCATAGAATCTCAGGTAGAATATATCTGGAACATGAATCTCTCAATACAATATGCCTCATCACATCCCTCAGTGTAACAACATTCAACAAACAGTGGAAATATAAAAGCACTAGTAGTATTATAGTAGATAGCATATAAAATGTAAGCCTCCAGCTCGTCTTCACACAACATCAACATTACCAACTTTGCTACTTAGTCTGTCCACCATCAAATTGGTAAACAGACCAAGGTAATAAGCGGGAAACATAAAACCGTGAGTTAGACAACAGTCTTAGTGAGCGATAAAATATCTAACAACAGTTACACAGGATAATATAAGCATAGACAGGTCAACTATTCGATCTTCCCAGCAACCATCAAGCCACATGTAAAAAACTATTCACCATATGTCACATCAAAAATAGGAATGGACAACCCAAATCCGTCTTTTTTTGACAACCTACGATGATATCATAACCAGAGAATTCAAGAATAAGTCACACATGAACTTCCATAGCAATCGTAGTAACCATAGCAGTCATAGAAACCATAACAGTCAAGACCTAGCTGTCACCGACTACTGCCTTGCATCCACATCTCAAGCAATCAGTCTTCGACCGATCACAAATTAACTTCAAATGGTTTGGAAATTCACTAGTAGCCTCGACTCACCAATGCATAGACACACACTTAAAAGCATCACTATCTGACCCTCCTTCGTGGATCGGTGTCGAACCATCATGGGTCGGCGTCGACCCATGCACTTAGTGCATTTAGGCACCAAAATTTGCATGCACCATTCTCTCGTCTTCCAAAGCGCCTTCGCCAAGTTTCGTCTGAATTCGATCATCTGAAATTTTGATTTGCTATGTTCTTCGATTATATTATTCAATGGAACTTTTTTAACATACAACTCAAGCAATGCAATCAATTCTAACAAAAAAAACATAAATCTAGCTATGTACAATCATACAAACATGAACAAATCACACATGAGATCTAATATGATTTGGATTTAAACATAGGTATAAACGTGATTAATCTAACATTATCCAGTTAATATGATCAAACTAGATTTTCCTAGGGTTTCAAAATTTGAATTAAACATATATGATCAGATCTATGGTGATTATATCATGTAGCATATGAATATAACCCTAATTTACCAATACAATTCGTAGTTTCTGTGTGAAAGATATCTTCACTCACTTGTTTCTAGATCCAACGCGAATTTGGTGATTTTAGATCTGGACAACAACGAAATTCCACAAATTTAATGCAATCATATGTGATCTAACTTTCCCTGATGCCTATCCGTCCTTTAGATGCAATCTACTATGAATATGAATGAAGAAGATGAAGAAATAGGGTTTTAGGTTGAACTAGAGGATCATAGATGCCCAACCTAAAACTTTGAATGAAGAGAGTAACCCTGGTTCTCTCCCCCAAACACCCATATTTATATCCGCTGGTCATAGGTCTAATGGGTTTGTCTAATCACCACATTAGCTGTTGATAGTCAGCTTAACACGAGCTGAAACTTAAAACAACAATTCCTCCCAAACCTTTGAACCAAATCCTTAATGTGACCATTCTACGGAATCGTAAACACCCATTCTAATCTAATGGAATCACTCTCAACACATGATTTGATACCTATAAAAAGTTATAACCAAAAAAATAAACGAAAGGGAAAAATTATCGTAATTAGATTCGGTAAAAATCATGGAAATGTCTCGCATCCCCATGAACAACCTATCGAATTCTCAAAATGATCTGACCACTAGAGAATAAGACATAATTATTTTACGATTGGTCGATATGTAAATTATGGGTCGTTACATAAATTCTTATGGTTTATAAATGATTATACCGCGATTTTTCTAGAATTTGATTTTGACTTAACTCAAAATCTGTAATGCGAATTCTAGATTTTCCTCATCTTTTATTAGAAAACTATTATTCAATAGTTCCGGATGATTCTTGTTTCAAGGAATTCTGACTTATATTGAGTTGTGTATACTCAATTTAAGTTTGGAATGTAAAACTACAAACAACCGTGCCACGACGAGCTCGTTTTTATTAAACTTAAATATAATGTTTAAACTTCGTTTATCACATGGAATTAGCGTCATTGCATCTTTGGCTATTTTTTGATCAATTTAGACATATGGATTGCAGAAAACGGATTTAAGATGAGAAAGATACCTTTAAACGAAATATTACAATAAACGTGAAAAGAAGGAATAAGAAAAGAATAATGACCACCATTGCTTCTAGTCTTGTTAACAAAAGCCTATGTAGATCCGTTGGTAAAGACATGTGAGTGGCGTAAGTTCGAGTCCCTCCGGCGCCATATTGTTATTTTAGAGGAATAACTATAATAATACATGTTCTAGGAGAAAAATATGTATAAGTGCACATATAAGGAAATCTATACATAAAAGGAAGTACAAAAATATATGTATACATGCATATGTAAATATATGCATATGTATGTGCAAAAAAAATACAAAAGAGAAATTCAAAATAAACCTGTAATCAATGTAAATAGATAAGAATCTAGTGATGCATGATGCCATTTGAATTTCGAAAAAGAGATAAATATTACGTGTATATATAAAAATATATATTCACAAATTCGAATGTTGAAATGAAAAGATAATTAATGCATAATGAAGGAAAAATGGATAAGAAGTTAACATGCTGAAAAATTAATAATTCAAATGAACTCAAACTGGAGACAACGCGCAAAAAAGGACCTATAGGAGGACCCACCCAGGGCCTGGGTTTATCTACAGGTCGACCCGAGCAAGGGTCGGGTCTGTGACGACCGCCCATAACCCCTGAACTTAACAAGAGGAACCATACACTGAATGACGTGCAAGGCAGCTTTGGACGATCATCAAGGTAGGTAATATCTACTAAATCTGTCATATAACTCACAACGCAAGGATAAAGTATAATAGAACATATACAACATACAGGAATAGTGAAGCATCATATAGCAGAAATCCAAACTTTCATATAATCCTGAAAGGTGTTTCATACATCGTCCGAATACAACATAAATGTCTATACATGAAGCCTCACTACATAGCCCTCGGAGAATACACCAAATAGAACGACAACAGACACATCCAATATGCATAGTATGGAAAATATTACGCATGCCTCCTGCTTGTCATTGCTCTGCATCCTCGTCTCACTAAGATTGCTACCCGAAACCTGCTACTCGGTCTGCCCATCCAAACACAACGGATGAACAATCCAAGATAATAAGAGGAAACATAAAACCTTGAGTCAAACAGCAGTCTTAGTGAGCGATAAAATAGCTCACTAACATCATCAATGAAGTATATGAGAATAGGTAGATTAACAAACCAATCTACCCAACACCATATAAGAACCCAAATCTGCCTTCCCCACATATGATAGTGGTAACCTTTACAAACAAGCAATTGAAAAACAACAGTCCAACCATGGCAACCAGGAGTAACCGAACATACAACAAAATAGCCATCATTCAATATTAATCATATCAACTAGTTATATCTCACGTAAACCATCCTTATTGAGCTCAACATCTCTCAAACCTAAGCCGCAGAATCCTAAATCAATATCAGACAAGCATCGAGAAACATTTCCTTCGACTTCAGAGAATCTACGTGAGATGGTAAAAGAAAAACAATCAAACATCCAAAACCTGGCTATCACTGCCTATACTGCTTTGAAACCATCGTTAATCGTATGATGACCACCTGCCGTATATCAAGGCTAATGTTAATCCCCTGTTCTAGCAGAAACTCCATACGCCTTCATGACTCGTATGCTTGTCTTTCCAATCTCGACAACTAGGCCCTTCACGACTGCCCAAGGTAAGAGGCCCTTCACGACCGCCCAAAGTACCCGTGCTTTGAGACTGCTTTAAATTATGAAAATGATAATCTCTCGGCCTTCGCATCTTTAGCCAACAACCCCGATGACAATTAGCAAGTTCAAGTCCCCTCGAGCAACCATTACCCACAAATTCATCACCTTGAGTTATCTTCTCATTTGTTGCATTACGATGATCAACGAATGCATCACAACACTTCAAACATTCCACTTTGAATTCGCATCGAAGCTATAACCATCATCGACTCAAAAAACAAGTTTTGTTTGGTCGATGCTGCATTCCATAGCATTTCCATCTTTCTATCTATGAAAAACTAAGCACAACGTCAAAACTGCCTTTGACAGTGTTTCTGAAATGCTACTATATCTCTACATCCAATTCTGGGTCATTCGATGTGAAAAACTAAGCAAAACATCAAAGTAACCTTTCATAATGTTTTTGGAAAGCCATCATATTCGCTAGTTCAATTCTGCAACAATCCAGTGTGAAAACTACGCAAAACATGAAAATAGCCTTTCATAGCATTTTTGGATTGCTCTCATTGCTCCTGCGTGATCCATCCTGGATCGTGGCCGATCCATCAGCCAGACCCCTAAAAATCACATGCGCTCCCCATGTTTTCAATCAGATCCGTTGTAACAACCCGGATTTTATGAACCAATGTAAAATATTATTTTTGGTTAATTTAATGAATTTTGGAATATTTAAAATATTTATTTTAAATAATAATGATTAAAAAAATCTATTTTATAGTGGTCAAAATTTTAATATAAATTATATTTTGAGCCTGGAATGGGCAGTATCAAAATCTCATAAAGTCGCTATAGAATTATATATATATATAATATTATGACCCCAAAACGCTACTTTTTACATTTGAAGGAATTTGGACTCAAAACCACTTCCATTGAGTTCAAAATAATGTTTTTATATGAAGATGAGTATAAACACTTATATATTTCGAGTTTCGGAAAATTTTCATTATTTTATATATTTTTAATATTAAAATATACGCGCTAAATGTAAATTTTGCAAACGACCTCCGAATCCGACGAAACCAGTTTCTATGGATTCGAATATTTTAGAAATAGTTGTGGTCCGAATTTCATCAAGTTCGGATTAAGTATGTGGTCGTACGGGTTTTAATGTTGCGAATTGGACTTTAAAATAGCAACATGTAGGTAAATAAAAGGGGTCTAATAACATAAGGACCTAATTAAAATTTGCCAACTCCTATATAATATCCTATTCTCCTAACCCTAGTCATTCTCTAAATCTAATTATAAGTTCCTTCTTCCTCCTCTTTGCAATGGCGGCTCCCTTCTCCACAAAATAAATGATGAAAATCAAATTTCTGCAAACCATAGCAAATTATATGTCAAAACGAAGGTCTCGACGATACGAAGCTACGGATACCATTAGTTTTGTCATACAACGCTCGGATTCGCCAAAAATTCTGATCAAACTTTCTGATTTTCGAAATTAAAAAGCTCTAAATCTCAAAAATCCCCAAATTTTCAAATTCTCAGAAACTAGCCTTGTGACATCTCGATCAATTTTCCAAATTACCACAAAATTACTGATCAAATTCGTTTGTTGAAATTCATAAAATTCTGGGCTAGAAATTCGTTTGAAGCTATCTAATTTTCTAAATCTCAAAAATCCCCAAATTTTCAAATTATCAAAAACTAGCCTTATGGCATCTCGATCAATTTGCCAAATTACCACAAAATTACTGATCAAATTCGTTTTTTGAAATTCATAAAATTCTGGGCTAGAAATTCGTTTGAAGCTGTTCCAATTTTCTAAATCTCAAAAATCCCCAAATTTTCAAATTCTCAGAAACTAGCCTTGTGACATCTCGATCAATTTGCCAAATTACCACAAAATTACTGATCAAATTCTTTTTTTGAAATTCATAAAATTCTGGGCTAGAAATTCGTTCGAAGCTGTTCCAATTTTCTAAATCTCAAAAATTCCCTGAATTTTCAAATTCTCAGAAAGTAGCCTTTTGATATCTCGATCAATTTGCCAAATTACCACAAAATTACTGATCAAATTCGTTTTTTGAAATTCATAAAATTTTGGGTAGAAATCCGTTTGAAGCTGTTCGACGTCGCCTCGGTTTCTAAACAATGGAAGGTAACGCTTTAATAACGTAATAAAAAGTTAATTAATTTAATTAATTTTATAATTAGGTTATTTAAAGGATTAAATAGGGATATCTTTTCATGTAAGGTCAGAATTTGATGAAACAAAATGCGTTGGAATCCTCTTGACGAGAAGCTTCGCATAGACACTAATTTTGCCCAATTCCGAGGATGTTGAATTTTGGGCCAAAATTGGGCCCAAAACCACCCATTTGGAACCGATAAAGTCAAATCTAGGTGAGAACTCTTTTCCCACTGAATTTTTATTTACAGTTATTATTTATTTTCATAAATGTATGTATATAAATGTCTATGGTGAATGTTTATGAATTATTCCTGTGGCGTGCATGATATGTTGTGAATTGATGTTTGGATGTGATACAAGGTTTAAAATTTGAAAATAGGTAACATGCTAATTAATGTAAATTTATTATTATTTATGATAGTTCAAATATGTTACACTGCCATATACAAGTTGCCTGACTTGTATATGTTGATTGGGCTGATATTTTCACACATTGCCCAAGTGCACAAATAATATATTATTATTTGGATTTTGTTTGGATGTCATTTTGAATGTTGTGTGAATGTTATCTGAATGATATTGTAATGTTATTTTGGTGATAAAGAAATGTCTATCATTATTTTACAAATGCATTGTATGAAATCCATTAATTAATGGTATTTGATTTGAGTCTCATTCCAATGCAGAATTTTCAAAAGTTATCAAAACATGGTTTTCAATTAAGGAATTAAAGGTGATTTTAATGCTCTTAAATATTATTTAATGTGCATGAAGCCGATTAAGTAGTCTTGCGCTATTTATACGGGAATGGTTATTTCCATTAATTTTATTTATTGTACAATAAATGAGGAAGGGTTGAAATTTGAAATATAACATTTTGAATTTATTTTAATGTTATTATAATAAAATGAACATGCTTAACCCGAGGTTGGAATGAGTTGCGGTATAAGACTGTCTGGACCCGCCCGACACATTCAGCAACTGCAGCAATAAATCTAATGTGAGAGGTTAGTGCAGTAATAAATGATTAATTAATATTGGAAGTTTGAAATTCAAAATTATACATTTTGAAAATATTATTATAATATTATTTTAAATATTATAAGAATAAATGTAGCAAAATGATTAATTAATATTGGAAGTTTGAAATTCAAAAATTATACATTTTGAAAATATCATTGTAATATTATTTTAAATATTATAAGAATAAATGTAGTAATAAATCACTAATTAATATTTCGAGTTTGAATTTCAAAATTATACATTTTGAAAATATTATTATAATATTATTTTAATAAGATAAGAATATGAGATATGTATAAAAATAAGAGTTAATCTATTATTAATGGAAGAATATGAAATATGTATAAAATAAAGGTTAATCTTTTATTAAAGTGAAATTTATGAAATGTGCCTAGAATATAAAAGTAATCTTTTATTAAAAGAAAGAACATGAAACATATTTCGATATAAAAAGTTAATCCTTTTATTTAGGAATATGAGTTTACATTAAATGGTTAGCGCTAAAAAGTTATTTAATGAAGGAAAAATTTGTTGAAACCTTTAAATAATAATTTTAATGTACATTTAGAAAGAATACGTTAGTGAATACGTTGAACGATTTATATCAATATGCAATATAAATTAAAATTAATTGAAGCGCGGTAGTTCGTGTTTTGAAATCGTAACTTTAAATGATTACAACAAATGATCTTTCCATCGATATTTAATTCATTAAAATCCAACGGTTAGATTTTGAGAAATGATAAATTTAAATTTAAATAAAAACAGCGCCAGTGCCATTAAAAGACCTGAAACGTTGTTTAATTAAATAGGGCTATTTTTAACTAACTAAAATAGGGAAAAATTATGTAAAATCTTAATAAATGTTGTAAAAGGGTTTTGGATGTGAAATTCCAAATTTATTAAGAGGAAAGATATTTTTATCGAGTTAAGAAATTTATTTATTTCTATAAATAAATTAAAGAGTAAAACCAAGTATTTCAAGCGAATAAATTAGATTGGAATTTAAGAAAGGAATGACATTTTTTTATTAAGTAGAAAAAAAAAATGAACTTTCCAATATTAAAATTAATTGGAAGTTGATTTGGGTTGACTGTGAAAAATGTTTTAAATGACATTAGTTCTTAAAACCCAAATTAACGATGAAGTGATGATTTGTAATTTATTAATCTTTTAATTAATATTCAATGAAATATTCTAAAGATAAGTTTCAATTTAATATATATTAAATTGGAATTAATTGAAATATGATTTTGGGTTTATCGTGAACGATGTTTGAGCAGCATTTGTTCTTTAACCCAGTTAAAGACAAGATTGTTTCTTGAAAGTTAAATAATCAAATAATAAGGATTTTAGAGGACTAAAACTAATTATAGTTTTTTTATAAATCTTTAATTGGATTGGAATGAGGCGTTGGTTGTGTTTAGAGCTCATAATTTTAAATTGCGCAAATTATTCAGAAAGACCGAGTTTAACCCATTCTGAATAATTCATACGACGATTGAAGATCGACGAAGAAGACGGTTATTGAAGACTGGGAAATTTCCACATCGAATGGATGATTATTTATATCTTGATTGGATGTACAACCAAGACGATGGAATTATTGATCATCCAGGCGTACATGGAGATCTACCGAATACGGCTTCGTTTAGACCCAGAACGGAATTTTAAATGGATTGTGTGTCTGACATCGTACTCCATTATATATTATAGTTATTGATCCCTGCTGAATGTGTAAATGTTGGTGGCGGAGAATTTATTCTTTTTGCTTAACACACATTTTATATATTTAGTAGACGATTAAATACTTGGTATGGATGGACGATGTGGCATGCTAAGATGCAATGATCAAGGCTTTTGTTGAAAAGCAGAGCCTTGTGGATGATCAAAG
This sequence comes from Allium sativum, assembly GCA_030737875.1. Classification (NCBI taxonomy): domain Eukaryota; kingdom Viridiplantae; phylum Streptophyta; class Magnoliopsida; order Asparagales; family Amaryllidaceae; genus Allium; species Allium sativum. Next base: position 105,751,291 of record CM060910.1, read on the forward strand.
CACAACTTTAATTAGCATGGTTTTGTGTATAGCGTAACTTCGTGAGCCTCACAACCCAGTTGAGTCTAAAACTGGAGAAGGGAACGCAGGGAGAGCAGCATGTTTCTTTCTAGCTAGAAGTGGTGTTTGGGTTTTACACGGCCTGGCATTTTACTTATGTGGATGATGGAATGAGGCGCCTCAGATGATAGGTACTATAGGATCGCGAAACCTGTGTTTAGGAATTGTCAATCCACAAAGTTGTATGTGTGGACCGGTCCTGCAGGATCCAAGGGTTCTCTACGGGGATCCTGAGACATTAGCTAGAGTGTCTCGAATTGGTAAGGAGCTCCTCCCTAGCCTTGTCTCATGATGGAAACCAAATTCCAAATACGACCCTACAGATTTGATTGTATTACTAGTACGGAAGCATAGTATATGGTCGCTATGCTTCCTAGGATTGATACATTTATTTTGAAATGTTTTTATATACACTAATAATAATATCAAATTCGTTTTATCGTACTTAGCATGTTTAATCATCATAAGGTAAAACTCTATCCTCTGGGTTGTGTTGCATTGTGTGATAGGACTTGAGTCTTATGGTGATTCCATTTTTTCTTCAAAAGCATTGCGTTGTTTTATGATTCACTTATTGTGCACTTTAAATTATGCATGGCAATCCATTGGAATAAACCCGTTCCGCGTTAGTGGCGTGGTCTTTGGATTTGCCTTATTACTATTAGTTAAATTAGTTAAGAATTCTCACACCAGTCCCACGACTGACCCGTTGCTTGTTTCCACCTTTGCAAACTCGAGTGCCCATTATTTTCCACACAGGCAGTCGAGTAGTTTGTCTACAGGTCTTCATCTCAAGCAGAATTCTGGATTGAAGCTTAAAGCTGTGTCCAAAGCATAGTTCTCTTCCGCTGCCTTAGTTATTTTATTTTCCGCTGCATTGTAAATTTTAAATCTTTAATTTTGTATTTTCATTTATTTATGCTCTTATTCTTGTACTCTGATGTAAACTGTTGCAACAGTAATGGAAATGTTCTTTTATTTGTGTTCTGATGTGTGTTGTTCTCAAAACAATCCGAGATTTTCCGCAAGGGGAATTTTGGGTTGTTTCATCCGCCCCTATGGATCGTGCGCGATCCAAGACATTTCTACAGCGTTTGTTAAAATGCTATCAAATCCTAATGATCCATCCTTTTGCCAGACCAAGAAAAATGCTCTGATTCATCACATTTTCAAGGCTGATCCACCACTTTTTGGCTTGCACAATCCATGCCTGGATCGTGACCGATCCAGGACCTTTCATGGCGTTTCTCAAGCACTGTCATACCCAGAAAATCCAGTTTTTGCCAGATTCATTAAAACTTGTCAAATTCATCATTTTTTCGCGTCAATTCTCTGATTTATGGTGCCTGATCCATACTAGGATTTGTGCTCAATCCATCCACCTACCACAGCATTTCCCAAATGCTACAGATTCCAGATTTTTTCTGGATCTTGATTTTTGGCCCAGTCTTTCACTTTTTCTTCGTCGATCTACTCCTTTGCTACTTGAGCCACACCAAAGCCTCTACAACACTGACCCATCATGATCTCGCTCGATCAATGATTTTTGCATTTTTTTTCAATAATGCTTTGACCGATCTTCCTTGAATCTTCTAAACTAAAATAGATCCGATCCAGGAAACCATGTTTGTGCAAAACCTAACTAGATCCAAGCTTGACTTCTACTTGATTTCATACTCCCGAGATCCTCCCGATTCCAATGTTTCAAACAACGATTCAACCAACAACAAATCATATCAAAACAACAATCATTCAAACAATGATTTTCATTACAATAAAATAGAAAACTTACCTTTTTAAGTTGCTAATTAGATCCTATGGTGATTTGAGTTAAAAACCATACTTACATTGATTATATCTATGCAAAAACACCTTGAAATGATGAAGATGAGATCAAACAACCCATATATTTGATTGAATCCGTGCGAGAGATGCATATCACTCACCAAATCTTCAATCCAGCTTAGAAACGATGAAATATGAATTCGGACAGTGAAGATCTATCTTCAGACCTCTCGATTTGATGTGATCTATCTTCGTTTATGTAGATCTAGTTCCTCAATCCCTACTTGTAGATCTAGAATTTCAATGGTCGATAGCTGTATTTGTTTGAGCAAGTACAATCACAAGTTTAACCAAATGAGATAATGAAGAAATGTAACCCTCTCTCCATACCTCTAACCCCATATTTATAGCATCCAACCAGCCCACTAATGGGCCTCTCCAAATCAGCCCCCTAACGGTTCAAAACCCTGGACATCAAATTGTGAAACACAAAAACAACGATTCCTCCCAAACCGCTGAACCAAATCTTTAATGTGACCATTCTATGAAATTGGCAACACCGTTTCCTTTCCAATGAAACCGACCTCAACACCTGATTCAACTCCAGTCAAATGTTATGCCCTATACAAGACTAATATAAGGGGAAAATGGCCATAAATAAAATTGGTAAAAATTATGTACAAGTCTCACATCCCTACGAACAACATATCAAAATATGAGAATGATCCTACCCTTATGGAATAAAATAAAAATATTTTACGATCCTCCGATACGTAAAATGCGGGTCGTAATAGGGTCGACCAGTGGGTCGACTCAAGTGATAGGTGGGTCGATCCAAGTAGGTGGGTCAACTTATGGGTCAACCCAGGGGTAGGTGGGTTAACCCCCCTGATCTGGGCAGATACGTTCGGCGAATCTAGACTGTTTTTTGAACCATATTCGTTGCCCGACTCAGCACTGCGTGTACGATTAAGATTGGAGGTTAATTTATTGGGAGGTAAATGAGTACGACGTGAGTTTAAAGCCATGAGTGCTTAACCTAATAAATAATTAACGTGATTGTACAATATATGCAGGGTTATTTCAGATTGTGGTAATTAGTCAGTCACCAAAACTTGTGTTCTGACCCCTCCTCATAACACACTTGCAGGTTAGGTTTATGGCAGATATATGATAGCTTTGGATACTGGTTAGGCAATATTATAGTTATGGTAAGGCTATATTTGGTTATATTATATTTATTCCATTCCGCTGTGAGATGTTTTCTGAGCTCTTATATATTTTATTTCTCTGTCTTTTTTGTAGGATACTAGACAAGCCAACTCGGGTTCCGATAGATTGGGATTTTAAAAAAAAAATTGGGTCTGTTGGAATTCAGGTTGCTACATCTGGTATCAGAGCTTAGGTTTAGGATTCCTTTATAGATAGTGAGCAAACGTATTTGTATTTTTGAAATATAAATATATTATATATATACACCTTGATCCATAGAGGAACCCACTAAATAGGAAGAATGGTTTCTGGTAAGAACTGGGATATTAATTTTGACACTAAAGGAATGATTATGGAAATTTGATACCCTTAGGTGGTTTGGGTGAAAAGTGTACAATATGCTTTGTATTGGAGAAAGACATATCCCATGTTCTAGTGTCTGAGATGTTAGTATTTCAGATTAGTGGGTTTGGCCACCGAGCCTTAGAAATTGGGAAAATGAAAAGAGGAAAATGGATTAGGAATATATATATATATATATACATATATATATTTGAGAGAAATGACTTTGTTGGAATATCTAGGAGAGTCAAAATAAGTTATAAATCCAACTTTGTGTCTAGCCCCATTGTTAACTTTTGAACTTGAAAAATTAAAAGCTTTCGGGTGACAGTGTACGGTGTTTTTCAAGTTTTGACGTTAAAATTCATAAAGTATAAAAGGATTAAAAATATATGTATACATGCATATGTATGTGCAAATATATATATATATATATATATATATATATATATATATATATATATATATATACAAAATAGAAATTCAAACTAAACCTGCAATCAATGAAAATAGGTAAGAGTTTAGTGATGGCATAATGCCGTTTGAATTTCGAAAAAGAGATAAAGATTGCGCTTATATATATATATATGCACAAATTCAAATGTGGAGATAAAAAGATACTTAATGCATAATGAAGGAAAAATGGATAAGAAATTAATCTGCTAAACAACTAATAATTCAAATCAATTAAAACTGGAGACGACGCGTGGAAAGGACTGGTGGGAGGACCCAACCAGTGCCTAGGTCGAGCTACGGGTCGACCCAAGAAAGTGTTGGGCCGACTCATGGCTTGACCTAAGTGGTAAGTGGGTCGATTCAAGTAAGTGGGTTGACTAATGGGTCGACCCACGGGCTTGGTGGGGTGACCCCCCTGATCTGAGCAGATTCGTTTGGCGTATCTGGACTGTTTTTGGACCATTTTCATTGCTGACTCAACACTGTACATAAGATTAAGATTAAGACTTTCTTGTAACACTGTACATAAGATTAAGATTAAGACTTTCTCGTACACTTATAAATAAACTAGCAGGGCCTAGCCTAAATCTCCTATTTTCTGAGAGGTTGTCTAGGCTCTACCATTCTTCTTCCTCCTCAAATCTGTTCAGAAAATAGAATAATTAGTCTTAGGAAATAAAATTCAATATTTGGAGGAAAAGAATATATATCTCTGCAATTGGGTGTTGAGAATTCTAATCAGTGTGAGGTAACTCCATGGATCTGGTTTTCATAGGTTTTCTTTCTCTCTTTTCCCTTCTTTAGCAATAGATTTGTGAATCCATGGATATTTTTGAATATAGATTAAGTTAGGGACGCCAAAGAACAACAAATCTAGATCAGATTCATGGATTGGAAAGCTACTAGGTGAGTGGTTCTAAATTATATTACTTTAAGTAACGGTATATTTATCTTTTGTATTCCCCATTACAATTAATCTGCTAAACAGTTGATAACTGTGGAAAATTGAGTATTAAAACCGTTTAGAACATGTTTAAAAGATTATGGTTGTATATAGAACCATCCTAAGAACCTGTTAATTAGATGTTGTGAATCCAGTTATAATGAAATTGCAAATAATTGTGGTAACTGGGGTTAAATCTGCTGAGAACATTTATGTCATATAATCATGTTTCCATTTAAACATTCGTCTAAATGGGAAATTTCTGTAAATTGTGTAATTTTGGATTTTATGATAAACCTAAACATTGGCTTAAGAATGTTATTATGCCAAAAGGTTGTAAACATAATTACAGTAAAATTTGGAAGAATAGATACGCCTAAATTAGATGAAAAATTTACAGCAATTAAAAAATTGTAACTACACTAAGACGCGAGGTTAAATTCAACTTGTGGTAAAGTCTGCTCATAACCGCCCGGCAAATCCAGCAACCATAGGTGGTCAATTTAATGTGAGGGGGCCGGTGCATAAGCATAAATATAATAGTAAATAACAGTACTGAGACACGAGGTTAAGTTCAACTTGTGGTAGAGTCCACCTAGAACCCCCCGGCAAATTTAGCATCCACAAATAGTTAGCTTAATGTGAGAGGTCTGGTGCCTATATATATATATATATATATATATATATATATGAATATTTGTATGTAACGGAAACTTGTAAATGACGTTAATTGTAATGAATGGATGTTGCAACAGTACAAGAATTGGAATGAATATGGAATGATAAAAACCTATTATAATTAATTACATTAATGATAATGTTATATAATATGTAGGCTTCTCCTAGAGACAAGAGGGATTATAACGTTGGTTATAATAAATGGAAAAAAACTTATTTATAAACCTTGGTTAAGAGAACTAAGTAAATAAGTAAAGAACAACAAGAAGTTGTCATAAACCAAGTCATGGTTAATGAATAAGAATGAAGTAGGCTTATTATTGGTAGACTTATTAATGGGAATTAAGAAATCTGCAATAGAACGTAATAATAAGAGGAATCCCGCTCAAGCGACATTAGACTGGATGACATAATGAAACTTATGAAATAAAGTGAGTTGTACTTAATGATATATATTAAGTAACATGTTAACATAGAGCCTGCTGATTGAGATAAGATATACTTAATTAGACATTAAGCAGAACATGTTATTTAAACTTGTAAACACTGAAATTGGAAAAGAATGACATGATAATAATGATTGTAGATTGCAAACCTTGAATTGCAATCTAGAGGATAAAATGTTATGGGCTTATTAATGGACTAAAATGGGTTAAGTTATATAACTTAAATAAATAAGCGAGAGGGGTCCATTCCTTAGAGATATAAGAGGCTCGGAGAGAACATGGAAACTTGAATAAGAAGTTAATATGATTGGAAATAACCAAGTTAACTGTAAATCGGATGAGGTAGAGCAAGCGCATAATTAAACATTTAGACATAGGGTCAAATAACACGTTAATGTGATGCACTTGGACCAGTCCGCATGTCTGATGGTGAAGAACCCAACGAGGTAGATCATCGTGGTGTTTACAGGAACGAGGGGAGCACGTCCATTTGATTACTCTTCTGATATTCTGCTTGCTGGCTCTGCGGGACTAGGAGGAAGCACGCGGCTTCCGAGGGACATGGTAGGGTACTCCGTGGTGGTCCTCTATTGCGGTGCATGCTCAGGCTGCACTCGCATAAGTTGGATCTGTGCGTTACCATCCGTTAAGTATACCTTGACTACAACAGTAGTTTAACATCCAAAAGGCTATGGTGGTATGACATTGGAGTGGTTCGACGATTTGCTTACAGAGAGGCTGGTCAATACCGAATTAAGGATAGTAGTCGTCAGGTACCTGTCATCAGCAGTCAGTGTGACGCAGAAAGACTAGAGCTAAACCTACATACCATTGATCATTCATTATCAAGACTTTGGTTGCGAGACATGCCAATTTGGATGTAGATTTTTTGCTAGGGGCACGTCGCTTAGCTCTTGATGTAGTCTTTCACTAGTTGAGGGAGGGGTCGAGGTGGGACCATAGCCACCGTAGAAATATTGACCATAGTTTAGATATCTGTACTTTAGGCCTCTTTGGCAGAAATATACATATGTTGAAAAAGGCTCTCAGCCGAGTTCTGTGTATTCAGATGCAACTCTATTACGGAACTTGGGGTATAATAAACAGTACGTACATGTGAGGATTTAGATACATGCATGCTGCACGTGGTGGTGTATTGTAGACGCTAGGGCATTGCTCTGTGATTGACCTAGGAGTTTGGATATGGAGATCTGTAAGTCGTTGTGGCGTAGAATGAGAGTTATAAATGTTGCGTAGTTTTATAGAGAACCATACGTCTCTCTGGCATAGGATGAGAGTTTCATATGCTTTCTTGGCATGATGGCATAGACCATGCGAGAATGGTACCATGGGAGGGAGATACCTTGATATTGGGAGTGGCTACATATATGTAATATTAGGTTAATCTACTAGGAGGAAGATGGGTATGACATGAGTGCAAATCCTTGAGTGCTATTAACCCAAGCAATCGAATAAATAATTAACATGACTAAAGGCTATATGTAGGGTTATTTCAGATTGTGTAATTTAGTCTAGCCACCAAAACTTATGTTTTGACCCCTTCCTTATAACACTCTCGCATGTTAGGTTTATGGCAGAGATATGATATCTTTGGATACTGGTTAGGAATTATTGTTACTGATATTTGGTTATATTATATTTTATCCATTCCGCTGTGAGATGTTTTCTAAGCTCTGATATATTTTATGTCTCTCTGTCTTTTCTACAAGATACCAAACAAGCCAACTCGGATTCCGATAAATTGGGATTTTTGAAAAAAAATCGGTCTATCGGAATTCAGATTGTTACACCATTCTTATGTATTTTAATATAAATTAAGCCAGTTTTCCAAGTCCAACTTAAAATTTCTGATTATCATAAATCTTAGATTATATTATTCAAAATTCATCACTTGGTTATAAATTTATTAACAACTCAAGTTTCTATATTAAATTCCAATTTCTTTGGAAATAAATTATTTTATAAAATTCAACATAATCGAATTCTAATTATAAATGCCTTGGATTTATCATAATTCAGTCTATATTCTGAACTCCGGAAGAAAATCTACCATTCCCTTTTTGAAACGATTTCCAATTACTTTTTATTCTAATAACTTCCATTTATAAAACTCTTTTACATAAGAAATCCTTTTATAATTTCAAATCCTTTTTAAGGCCCAATATCACTTATAATATGATTTATAATCCCATATTGACTTCAATCTATTTATAAGATATTGGTTATACCAATATAATTTCACTCTTCCTATTTCATTGTATATTTATTTTGCTTCTTCATAACATTCTCTTTTTAATAATTCGTTTTTAAGATAATATTGTATTATTATAAAACCTATATAAATATAGAATCTAATTCATATTTTAAAATATTGGAAATTCCTACTTCTTAAAAATAGTAAATTTTAAATTATAGTTTCTATTATTCAAATTATCTTTCTAGAAATAAATTATTTTTATTAAATCCAACATAGTCAGATTCCCATTTATTGATCCTTAGAATTTATCTCAATTACATTCACATTCCGAACATCAGAATAAATTTCATTATTTCCTTTTTGTAACGATTTCCGATTTCCCTTTTTAAATTCCCTCTTGAATTTACATTCCCAAATTATCTGATGACAATTATTTCACCATATTTATGAACATCGTTTATAAATTTACCTACTTGAATTACTTATTAAAACAAGTTTATTTTTTAGCCCATTCGAAATTCAGTTTCTATTTTGGAAAAAAATAAATTTCCTATAAAATCTCAAAATCCCTTCTTATGATATTTTAAATATTAATATTTAGGGCCCGTGCTATTCAACAAATACAACAAAATCTATCACAGAACACCTAACACATAATATAGCACACTATATAAATGGAAACAAATAATAATAAATTTGAGGAATCCAGTTGGTTCCCTTTAACTTATTTTCCCGGCATCCACAGATGTTAGACAACATAAATAGTATCATCTCCCTTCGAGGTGGGATATCGCACTATAAAAGGTCATCCGCTATTACACGGGGTGCATAGGGCCTGATCTGTTGAAAAATGCGGGAATATCAATTAGCAACCTTAAATATAACTAATATATATCTATGATGACCACAATTAATAAATAATTTATCAATGCATCGAAACAGCCAATAAACATCATATAAAAATTATATACTAAATAGAAATTTATTTATAATATTTTGTAAATAAACAAGAAATAGTGAGTTTACTCACATTGATTTTAATAGTCAAAATAACAAAAAAATTTCGATTAAATTAAACTAATATTTAATTAAACCGAAAATCCCACCTCCCTTCAAACCATTCCAATTCAGTTCATATCCATAGTATTCTTCCGTATATCCCAACGGGACTGATTTTTCTCAATCTTAATACACTGTAATAATCCATTTTCTTTACTTTTTTAAAAAACAGCTCCCTGCTCCAAAGTTTTACTGCCTTTATCATGCTCTTTGACCGTCTATGTCTCCCTCCATCATCAGTTGATTCAAAATCCAACCGCACCTTGCTTCTCCTCTTCCTGATCTTGCTCACCCCATCACCTTATACCCAACTCAAATGTCTACTGTAGATACCGACCTCGCCCTCCTCCATGCAGGATGCAAACCCTATTGAAATCCCATTCCATCAAAAATTGTCGCCTTGCTCTTCACTGCCAGAGAAACCAACTCTGGTATTCCATATCTCACCGCGCTCGAAGCCTTAATCCCCTATTCCTAAAATCAAGATTCAGAATATTGCTCGAACAAAAACTTGGTGCACGGTTTCAGATACATCGAATAGAAGTGGCAGCTTCATCGAGTTCAGAAGTTTTAAATGATTTAGAAATAGATTTGGCTTTATATTAATTTTTCAAAATCAATGAAAAAGCAGCATTTTTTTTCTTTGTTTGTTTTCTAATTTGCAAACGAAAATGAGGGAGATATGCAGGTTTTACAAATGAAGAGGGCACATTTTTTTCTGCTCGAGAAAAATATGGGGTGCTTTTGTACAAATTAGGGTGGTTGCATGCATGAAATTTTAGATGTAAGTTTCGTGAAAATATTATATTATTCAAAATCAAATCTTTTTTGAAAGTCAAATCAAAATAGGTTACATGCACTTTGGTCGACCTATATCGTACCATAATCCGACCACAAATGAGCTTTGATCGCGATGAAATTTGACATCCTACGATAACTTAATATTCCGAACACAATGGAACTGGTTTCGTCAAACTCCGAGATTGATTGAAAAACTCCTATTTCAATGCGTCAATTAAATCAACGATTCCAATAATAAATGAAAACATTTAAATTTCCATTTTAAAAACCTTACTTTCTTAATTCTAATCAACAAGAATTTATATAAATCGTTTAGAATCATTTCGATTCATTTTTAACTTCAAATTCAATTATCTATTGTTTTTCGTATTACAATAATTCGATATACTCAAAATTAAATCATATTTGATTATTAAACAATAAATTCCATATTTATATTATCAACTCGATCATTTAAAACACAATATTAAATATTCAAAATTAATTGACTAAAAATTCAGGTTTTTTCATTCTTCAACTCTTAAAAGAATATCGTCCCCGAAAATCCTAAGGTGGGAACCGTGCAGTTAAGCGCTTAGCAGATTCAATGTGGCGAAGGTCCAAAAAATCATAAAAGGGATAATGTGAGGAAATAGCAAGATACAGCGGATGACTCTAAAATAGCACATGCTTCGTTTGTAATGTTTTTACGAATGTAAAGAAGACAGTTAAACAAAAAACTAGTACCCAGTTTAACTATAAATATAGCAATCTTAATTTTAAACAAAATTATGTGGAGATACCTGTAAATAAACGAAAATTGCTATTTAGCTTAATTAGATCTTATGGAATATAGAGTATTTTTGTTTCTAAAAATATATATTAAAAAATTCAATTGGAAAAAACCTAACTTCATAATTTTTATAATGCATAGGTGTAACTTTCCAGTTCATTTCTTTCATCAAATTATAGCGGGAATAGCGTAATATAGCAGAAATAAACAGATATATCGGGAGTAGCGGAATATAGCGGGGATTAAAGCAGAGAGGCTATATCAGAGGCTATCAGGGAAAAGCATAACGGTGGTAATCCGTTATTGATATAGTATTGTTAAAGTTGGGTAATAGCAAGGCATTAACTGCATAGGGCAGGAAAAATGCTGCAAACCCATTAACATTCCAAAAACCCACTTATGTTGAAACTCAACATTTCATACTTCCACAACTTTATTTCCAACAAATCTTTGGTTTTCATTCATATTACACACAATATATACTCATATTCGTTCAATTCGAATGATTTACAATTAATACATTCACATCCAATTCATATTCCATTCAAATTGATTCTAATCAATTTACTTACTTTGTTTACAACAAACGAAAAAAAATCTATAAATATTTGGTATTATATGGTTAATAAAAAAGACACTTATATCTGTGGATAGTTAAAAGCTGTTTCCAAATCAATTTATCCACTTCAACCCATTCAGCTTGCTTAAGTTAAATTTAAATTCCAAAATTTGAATTCCTGGGTTTTTATTTCATTTCAGATCTCTTTAAAATCAGATTATACACGTATATTCATTTTAAATATTAAATATTAAATCCCCTTTTAATTTAAACCAATCCTAGTTTAATAAAAAACAATTTGTCTTGGAAATTTATGTAATATCTTGGCTTTTTACCAAGGCGTATTTTCCTTCCGAAATTCCAAAACAACTTGTTTTTTCTCAAAATAATACAAATCAATAATCTCGTCAGCAATACATCACTTAGAAATTCAAAAATAAACTCGAATAATGTGGCTAGCATCAAGAGTTCGCCAAATCCATTTAAAACATTCCCACTGATAGAAATTCCTAAAAGCAATGCACATTCCTATTGATTTAACATTTTGGAAAACATTTCCCTATACCAGGATTTTAGAAAATCCAAATATTTTACCCAAAACCTTCCAAACACATTTTCAGAAAAAATTCGAGTTCTATTTTCAAATTCTAGCTTAAACTTGCTTTTAATTATGATTTTATTTGTAACTTAACCCTTGGAATCTTCCTTTGGTTTATATAACAAATTTAAATTTATAATCTTGATTCGGTCATGATCACGATAGCCAATGCACATCAATATGATAATAAATCCAAGGAATATAATTTCTTTTATATCAAAATATATTTTAGATGAAATTATTTCATTTACCCTTTTTCAAAAATGTACTGCATTGGTTTATGCGCTCAAGTGTTTAGAAATTCCTAACGATATTGCAGCATCCCACAAATCGGCCAGAATTCATAACTCACTCAACCAATAAATAAACACAATATAAAACCATTTTATATTCACTAACAAGTACGTGCTCATAAATATATATATATATACACACACACTCATTCTAGGGTACTACTACCTCTATCTCTAATGAGTTACCCCAACAAAGCCAAGAGATTCGCTCAACCTAATTTCTGATACCAATTGTAATGGCCCGCAAATCCGTATCCTTTGAGTTGACGAAATACACCACACGTCCTACCCAAATTGCACAGAAATACCAATCATTGTGGAAAAGGAAGAAAAGATAGAAGAATAATAGAAATAACAACACAGAATCTCACACCGTAGTAGAATAAAATATAAATCATATAGCTTTCAAATACGGAATTCTATACCATATATACATACCATTATCGGAGTACAACACAACATATCACAACGAAAATAAATAGTATATATCTAACGTTGAAGCCTTCTACTCCAAGCTCCTTCAAGGGTATCTGTAAATACCTAAACACTTGAATGCCCATATAAATTGGAGCACCCAACAATTTAGGGTAGCAAAACAAATAAACTTTGGGTCAGTCATGTGACTGGTGTAAGTAAACTCTAATTACTTGATTTACCTTTAGAAATCATTTCTAAAGAAAATATAATCATAAGATCGATCCACAAATAAGGTGGATGGCTTTTACCTTGCGATAATCCAAAACTTTCTTTGTATCAACATTATTCTGATATTATAATAGTGTCTAATCAAATCAACAACAATCTAGTAAAATGCATGCATCTCACGCTCCACATACGTGTTATACGATAAAAAACGACGGGTGCTTATTGGAAAATGGATTTCCAAATATGACAAGGTATGGACAACCTTCCAATAGTGTATCTCTAGAGAGCCTAGGTTCAACAAGGACATCTTTCACTCAGCTACACATGACCAATCACTCATTTCGCTTGAGTGTACCGATGTATTATTGTCAACGGTTGTGATCAGCAACCATTTTCTAAAGCATACAACAATGATGGAAGAAGAAACTAATGAATTTTCTCTAGATCAGGTGATAATACACCCTAATGGGTGTGACCTACATAGCCATGCTTCCTTCCCGATTTTTGTCAACTTTACGGTTGATAAGGCTTAAGGCTATGATTACCTTTTTGTCCATCACATGCAAACTTTGAATGTCACATTGCCTGATCCATAATCACTAATTGATTTGCATAAATACACTCTGGGTGTTATGTGAAAGAAGCTACCTTCTCTGCCACCATACTCGGTATATTTGTAAAAACAACCTTTCAAAATCATTAGAAATACTCTGTCAGACATTCATTCATACAAGTCCATTCTAGGTCTGAATGAAACCGAAGGCACTATTTCCATTAATCCATTTTAGGCAACTTATACATAGAATTATCAGAAAAAAGCCCTTGCACTTTACTCCATCTTCAATTATCTTCAAAATAATTTGATTTGTTAATGTTTATGCCAACACAAAGTAGTTTAGGATTATAAATCCAACCGGCCTCTCCTATTTACAACGATAACATTTAATCTGCCAGAATTCCGATAGTCGGTTGTTTAACTATCGAAGAAACAAACATTCATCCAAATATCTTATCTCTAAAAGGAAATACTATTGATTTGCATCAAATAATCTCTAAGCCCTTTCAATTAATAACTCATTAATTAAATCATTTCCCAGCTTTCTTTCAATATCTATTACCCAAATATATTTTCAAATCGCTTTGGCGTCTTATGATATTTGGAAACATTTCTATAACGACCCAAAATTTATTAAGAATTATTTAATGGATATAAAATATTTAAAAAAATTATTTTAAGAATTAACTACTTGAAATATATTTAAAATAAGGTTTGAATGTAGAATTTGTAATATAGCTAAAAAAGCTTGCATCAGCGTGGTAGTTCGTAATATTACGTTTTGCACTTTAAACAATTATACGGGATTTGTTATAGATCGGACTTTGGTGAAACAAGAAATGTTAGAACCTATTTAACTATATCCTTCTAACAAAGTGAAAAATCGAGATTTCGTCTTGTAGATTGTAAATTATGTTCAAATCAAATTTCCAAAAAGTCGTTATGAAATTGTTTATAAATCATAACGTTATATTCAAAGTATTTCTGTATATATTGAACATCAATTTGGCTAGAAAATTGAAATATCGAGTTATAAACTCAAGTATGTTTATTTTGGAGCTACATTGTATTCTATTTTGATATATATGACAATATTAATTTATTATTATTAAATCAAATTATTTTGGAATTTATTAATATTTTATTAGTTTTATTCAAGCCTTTAAAATAAACATTTTGCAAACGACCACGGATTTCGATGAAATCAAACTTATCAGATCTGTAATGATAAATTATTATAAGATTTCAAATTTCATGTCAATCAGAGTTAGTGTCTGGTTGTGGTAAATTAAAACGCGTGTTGAAAATCGATTTTACACTAGTTTAAAATTTGACTTTGAAAATTAAAAATATAGATGATAGAATTAGCTAACAGAATTTGTTCCATTGTGTCCGGAATAGGGGTATTTGTCTGGATAAGTTATTCTGGATAGTTAACTGCACAACCAAATATCGTTAGTAATTAAATAATAATAAATTCTTAGTATAAATACCCTTCAACAGCCCAACCCTACCCCTTTTATTTTTGCAACGACCCAACGTTAGATGGCCAGAAATCACTCGAATTCAAGTGCTAAGATCACTCAATCCGTAAACATTTAGCAAAAACATCCAATACAAATCTCTTCGGGAGCTTTAAATCAATACAAATTTGATGAAGTATGGTGTAGTGAATCAAGAGAATGTTGGGTCAAAGGCCGAGCGTTCGAACGCAATTTATGGGTGTAGGGTAAGGTCGAGTTGGCCATCATGGCCGGTGAAGGAGGAGGAGGCTCGGGGGTTGGCGGCGGTGGTCGTGGATGAGGCACTGGTAGCCTGGAGCGGCATGCGTGATGGAGAATTTAGGTGCAAGGTGGGTTCGAAGTATCGTCCTGAAGTAATGAACGATGTAGGAGGATAATCGACAAAAATAAGTTAATTATTTTATATAATGACCGTCAATTTTACTCGAATTTGAAAAACTAATATATCTATTATATGTAATCAGGATCTAACGAAACAAGATCCGTTGGGATTGTATGGATGCAAGCTATGCAATGAAACGGAATGGGACAAGATTGGAGAAAGTTGGAGTATTTTGGTTGAATTAAACGGTTGTTTAATTTAATATAAATTCAAATTGTTATTCCAATGATTTACTAATCAATGTGAGAACTGCTTGAACTGATTTAAAAGTTATTATAATCTTATCTGGTTATATATTGATTGCTTGTGGTTGGTATGATTGCTTCGTGCATGATGGACGTTTATTTACAGTTTTATTTATATTGTTTATGTACAATTTAAGCGTTAAAAATTATAACGCTTATTTTATGACTGTTGATTGATGGAGTTTACTTTTGTGTTTGTTATTATAAATTTTCACACACATTAACACCAATAATATGAAATAATTTGGGAATTGATTATTCCACTGGAATTTTAAATGAATAATATATTCATTAAATTGAAATAGACATGAAAAAATAGAAATTGGATTTTTATATCTGAATCAATTTGAAAACGAAGTTAAGATGATTTCAAACAACTTTTGAAAAGGTTGAAATGGATTTGAAAGATTCTTGAATTAGAAATGACTTGTTCTAATTTAAAATAGATTTAGATGGTAAATTCAAAAGGTAAATTTGAATTAGATATATAAAAGATGTTTTTAACTTGAATGGATTGTTCCAATGATCTTCTTTCTTTTTCTAATGAATTAAAGAAAAGTTTGGATTTTAAAATATTATATTTTGAAAAATATTATTATTTTAATGTTATAAAAATATAGAATATTCAATTTTTAATTATAATTGAATTTGAAGTCTGAGTCGTTTTTAAATGAGTTTATAAACATTTTATAAAATATATTTGAAATGAATTGACTTATTTTATTTTAAGTAATAATATGGTTTGAGTAAGGCGTGTCGCGCAGCGATCGTTCGTGAATTTCAGCCATGAACTTCAAATGGCTATAACTAAAGCAGTTTGAATCGGATTTCCCTGAAAATGAAAACATTTTTTCTATTGATAAGTTCTTTCCAATAAAATAACAAATTTTGAATTTCACCTTATAGATTTCAAGTAATGTTTAAATCTATTTTGTATAGGTCGTTGTAAACGCAATTCACTAACCGTAATTGGAAATCAATCGAAATGGCCATATAAAAATTATCAAAAATATGGAAAAATATGATAAATCATAATAAGTGATTATAAAGAGATTTGGAAACGAAATATGAAGTTCTGAACTAATCTCGATCTAAGTATTTTTCAACCAAACATATTGAATATGGTAAACGTTATTTTTGATGTTTAAAGTTGAATACGAATATATAGTTTTTAAAAGCTATTATATATGGTTTATATAATTAATAAATTATTTGGGAAGTAATTCGACTTAATTTTAAAATATTAGTCGAGTTTCGTTTGAATAGGAATAGTCGCACAGTGATAGTTCGCGAACGTCGACCGTTGACTTTAAATTGATGCACCGGGAGATCAGGCTATTAGATCTTCCTAAAAAAAATGTGTTTGGTTTGTAATGAAAAGAGTTTTCAAATGAAAAAGGATGTTAAAAGACCCAATGGTTAGATCTTGAAATATGTGCAAATAAAATTTGAATAAAATTGGATTTTAATAGAAATAATCTTCATATATTTGCATTTACTATTCTAAGGAATTTGGAAGATGTTTTACATCGTTTTTCCACTTATGGTATTTGTTGATTACGAGAATTGGTGTTGAATATAATTTGATGTAAACTCTATTTGAATTCTTATATTTAATAACAATTGGTTTGGGTTTATCGTGAATAATGTCTTAAATAACATTGTTCTTTAATCCATTTAAAAGAGAACATGATTTATTGTGATTAGTTGAAAAATGAAATCTTTATTTAAATTGAATATAAAGATTTAAATAAAGAAGTTGGAAATCGATGGTTTATCGTTGAATTGGGTAATCTACTGGGTGTTTGATCTAATGTTGGTTTAGTCCTTCTGGGTCATACACTTGATAGATTATCCACGTGGCATTGTGCAATTGAGAACTTGTAATGTTCCGTATTTTTGGTAGCCAAATATTTTATTTATTTACTATTTTAAATATTGTATTTGGAATATTAATGGATTTTAATATTTAATTCATTTATAAAACAAATTTCGAACGTTATAATTTATAATTAATTTAAATCGAGCTCATAACGGCGCGTTAGTTCATAATATTGAGTTTTCAACTTCAATTGAATATATAAGATTCGATACAAGTCGGATTTCTATGAAACAAGAAACGTTTGAATTTTGTTGATTATAATTTTCTAGTGAAAGAGAAAAATCAAGATTTCATGTTGTAGATTGTTAGTTATCTCCAATTCAAATTTTAAATTAGTCGCTATGGAAATCGTTAATAAACGATATTGTTTATTTAAATAATTTATAATGGTTTTTATGTAATTTGGATATTGTTTAACCAAAAATGTTGTTATTGAGTTCTGTAATCCATATTGTTTATATTCGAGGTTATATGATATTTTTATTTGGATATTTATGATAATAATAATTTATTTTAATTTAATTGAATTATTTTGGAATTTAATTAATATTTTATTAGTATTTTTATAAGCCTTTAAAAGGGCCATTTTATAAATGGCCTCGGTTTTCAATGAAATTAGTTTCATTGGAACCGTAACGTTAAATTATCATATGATATTAAATTTCATAACAAACTGATGTAGTATGTGACTTCTGTAGCAAAAAATGTCTTTGTTTTTATTTAATCGTTTTCTCGATTTAAATTGGAAATTAAGAATAGCCGATTATCTAACGAACTCCATTTTCAGCGAAATTAATTTTATTAAGTCTGTAATGATTTATAATTGTAGTATTTCAAATTTCAAGTTATTTGGATATATTTTGTGATCATGCGCAATTTAAATGTGTGCCAATTCACGTATATGAGTTATAAAGTAATTTTCATAAATAATCCTGGAATTTGAAGAAACCTGTCCCATTGTGTCTGAAATATTGTTTTATGCTTGGATTTGCGTTTTCATTGAAAATAGAAGACGTTTGTGGTTTGTTTTACGCGTGGCTTCGCGCTGAAGTATGGTATTATAATATTTTAATCCATTCTTTACCCTATAAATACCACGCAACGGTCAAATTCCCTAATTATTTTTGGACAGGTCAACTAAAACAAATGCCGCCTCTTTTAATAATTCGATAGAGAGAGAAACCTTAAACTTCCGTCATGTTTTCTTTAATCCACCGAACAGATCAGAAATTGTTCAGCATCAAAAGTCGTGAGCTCAACCAGCTCTCTTTGGGGATCAGTCACGATTATATTTAGATGGACGAGCTGGCTTGTGAAGAGGTCAAAAGCTACAACAGTCGTAGTGAAATTTCAGGCGACTAAGAGGACGGGGAGGCACGAAAATTTAGGCGAAGGCCGGGGAGCAAGAGACGCGGCGACTGGCACTCTGTGATGATGGTCCGAAAGTTGAGACATGGTGCATCGGTTGAGGCAGTGATGTGAGCATGGGTACTTTGAAGTAGCTGGGAACGAATGTGGATGGAAAGAACAGGTAGTGGTTTCATGAGTCAGGTGCATGCGAAAGTTGGAAGAGATGACATCGGGGCTAAAGGCATGTTGAGAACGGTTACTTGAAGGGATTAAAGATGTAGAATGAAGGGGGATGAACTGGAATGAAATACAGTAGAAAATGGAAAAAGAAAAAGGGTAGAGAATGGGTTTGAAACAGAAAGGTAACGAGTAAGGAGATGTAAAATAATTTGAAACCGTGCCTAATCATTGTTCAAATTGCCTAATTATGGTACTAATATAAACGTAAGTAGTTATATAATTTAATAACGTATATATAAGAATTGACGTGGCCTATAAAATGTGTGACAGGGGTGATTTCGAAAGATGTCTAACCATATTCTAATATGCCTATAATGTTAAATATGCACAATAGTATATATAACAAGGCAAACAATTTATATGACTATATGATTTAAACATGTCCGAACATTTTTATAAAACTGCCTAATACTATAATTTTCATGCCTAATCATTTTAAACATGGATAACCGTCGTATTCAAATATGCCTAGCTATAATTTTAAGTCAATGATCTTTTATATAAGAATAACTGAATTATTTAATAATATGATGTTTACTGTGCTTAACCCGTCTTTCAAATGTAATGTGACCTGAGAGTTTATAATATGCCTAAGTTGAGCGTGCCTAATCGGGTTGAAACTCCCTAATGGGATCTTAAGAAAAGTAATGAAAATTTTAGGTCAATATATATTTAAGGTATCAATAATATTATATTAAATAGTAAATACCCTATTAAAATTATAACTTGGTGATACAGTAATGGAATGGAACAAACCAAAGACGTTGGAACCATATCGGTGAACACGACATTATAAAGATGATTTGGATGGAACTAGATGTAGCTGGAAATAAACTGTTCTAATGACGAACATAAATCAAGGTGAGTTAAACTCACTCAGTTCTTCCTACTTATATTTTATATAATTTGGGTTTATTATTGTGTGCTATGTTTACTAATGATTGATTGTTTGTTAATTATATATTCATATGACGATTAAATCAATGAAATTAGACATTTGTTTAATTTCAGTAAAACACCAAATCGTTAATCTAACAATTGGAACCAACTGAGGTAACTTAAATGGTTGATATCAATTGACTATTGAATTTATGTTGATATATTGAATTGAATGATTATATTGAGGTAATGTATTTGGATGCAGGAGATAACAGGTTGGAGGGATCCAACTGGATGCCTCACAGTAGCTATAAAATTTTATTATTTTATAATATATGTTGAATAATATGAATTTGTGATGTTGGGATTAACTGGTTGGAGAAATCCAACATGATTTCCCAATAATATTGATAATGTTTATCAATATGATTTGTTGTGTTCATTGGATGTGGAATTTTTTTATATTTCACAGTTGGTACTTTAGCAGATATTACCTCTTTAGTATTGTCAATAAATTTAAAATGATTTTTGAATCAATATTAAATCGGTTGTGAACATTTTCAAGGTTATATTTATATATATGAAACAAGATGTTTATTTTAAATATAAACATCGCAGATATATTTATGTTTTTAAAACTATTTAAATCATAAAATAATTAATGGAAATTCCAAGATATTAATAAATAAATGGTTAGATGATATAAACTAAATGGAAATGTTAAAATAGTTGTGAAGAAGGGTTTATGTGACCTAAACAGAATTTTTAAAGATCTTAAGAAGTTAGAATGTACATGTAACGACCAGTTAAATTCAACGCTCGAATTTTCAACAATAGTACATAATCTCGTATTACTTGCTAAAAATTCAAGTATTGAAACCCAAACCGTTAATAGAAAGAAGTTGGAGGATAAAAAGAAGAAAGAAAGAAATATTATAATAGAAGAACAAGAAGGACGCATCAGAATCTCACAGTGCAACGATTAAATATAATATATCAAATCTTTTTACAAAAAGAAACTGTATATACATACCAATCATCAGAGTATAATAAATATCTATCACAGTGGAAAATAACTCTAAATAACTAAAGGTGAAGCCTCCTGCTTCCAGCTCCTGAAACTCCATGCGAAACCTATCTTGGAAACATACTCGATCTGACCCGAGCACATTTGAAGCAAAGCAAAATTCACTTGGATCAGTCTAGTATGCTTTCGGTGGTAAATTCACCGCACAAACAACTTGTTTAACTTTGAAAAATCCTTTTTAAAAGAAAAGGATAATAGAAAGACCAGCCCACGAACGGTTTTTACCTTACTGTAACCCAAAACATTTTTGAAATCAATATCTTTTCTGATATTATAATAATGTCTATCAAACCACAAATAAATAATATTCTAGCAGAACGCTTGCAGCTCATGCTCTACATATATAGTATACAATCAAAACCGCGGGCTCTTATTAGAGAATGGATTTCCTGGCAAGGTATGGGACCACCTTCCGGGCAATGTACCTCCGAAGATGAATACATTGGGGTTCAATAAGAATGTCTTGCAACTCTGCTATGCATGATCGACCCCTCATTTCTGTTGAGAGTACTGAATATATCATTACCACGGTTGGGGGCCAGCCAACCGAACTGATATCATACTTATATAATTAAAAGGGACAACCGAAGGCATTTGATTTCTCAAGATCAGGTAATGATATACCCTTTCATGGGTGCGACCCACATAGCCATGTTGCCTACCTGATTTAGTGCCATTTTCCTGTTGATGAAGCTTGAGGTCACATTATCTTTTTACAATAGCACATCTCCATTCACTTTGAATGCCACATCGTCAGATCCGCAAAATCACTATTTAGCGTCCACTAATACACTCTGGGTGTTAAGCAAGAGAATATCACCGCCACCAAACTTGGTATATTTGTAAAAATCAATGTGCATGATCCGTAAGGAAATACTCTATCAGACATTCATCCATACAAGTCATCCAAGAACAGGATGAACCGAAGGCACCTTCCTATAGCATCCTATATAGGAATCACCCCAAGGATCAGTAGCGAGAAGTCCTTGTAATCCGAAGATTCCAATCACGACATAATCACAATCACAAGATCTCTGCTTGCAATCAGATAAATTTACCAAGTAGTTCTTCTGCTCATGAAGTTAAACGATCTTCAAAGCTCCATCTTTAAGCCTGCAAGTTAGTCGCGTCCGCACAGCAGATTCGAAGTGGTTTTGGGTCTAGTTTCCATCCCGGTCCCTTCGAAACAACATGTCAAAAAGGTCCAAGAATAATATTCATTTGATACTTGATTATTTAACTATCAAATCATAGCAGTAAAGCTAAGTAAATTGGCAGCTTATGTCCGTAATATAAAATATTTCATTTAAGCTGTTCATCGAATCTTATAATCGATCCCATAAATTTAATCTCATCAAAACTCTTTTTTTTCACTATTTGAAAACACTAACCCATATTCTCTTTAAAACAATGTATTTACCAAATTTCTCTTTTTATTTCCTTTGTTAGGGAGTATTACTATATTTCATAAAACATCTTGTATTTCCCTTTTCTCTTGGAAAATCGTTTATATATTCTCAAAATCCTTTTCATAATTTCTTATGTTAAAAATTATCGTTACAGCTTCATAAACTCACCTTCCATTTCCTTTATCTTTTGGAAGTAACGTTATATTTTATTTAATCAAATGGCATAGGCTTAATTACAAAATCCTTCCCTTATTTCAATTAAAGCATTTCACTTAATTCAGTTCTTAGGTGACCACTTATTTTTAAAATCATCGTCTTGGGTAAAACCCTTTTTATAGAACTTTGTTTATATGATTTGAATTAAACTTCAAATCCTTTTCATACTAATCCATTCCATAACTTTTGTTTAAAAGGGGAATTCCACTTGTAAAGCACTCGCTTTAGTTATTATTAAATAAAAGTAGTTTTCTTTCCAACTAACTAAAACTAGCATAGTTATTTCATTCTAAAAGGTCATTTAAATCATGATAATTTTATTAATCATAAATAACTCGATAATCACTTTCCTACCCATTACAAGCTAATACTATCTCTCGATAATAGTGAAGTCATTCAAGTTAGGGTATTCTAATTACCTCTCAGACCTTGATCCACAACGTTCTTATCTCAAGATAATAGAAGTTTGCAACACCCAGTCTGATACATCATTCCCATGTCCATTTAGTACGGTTTTATAAACCATTTTCATTTATTTGAAAACCCACTTTACAAGTAAATTCCTTTTTACAAAACTCTTATTAGAATTTGATCAAACCTTATCGCCACTTAATCACTTCTTAATTGAATTCTAATTAAAAGTCATCGCTTTAATTATTACTAATTAAAATAATAATTAACTTCAATATTAACTACATTAAAAACTGTTAACTTCGATATTAACTAAAAATAGAATAATTATCATTTTAAAAAAGCTTATTAAATAATAATTAACTTTATTAACACTAAATAATTCGATACTTACTTAAAATATAGTTAATAAAAGTTTAACTAATTGTTGACACCACACTTTAAGTTTAACGAATATTTGGAAAACCAATGATTAGATTAATTTAAATCAAAATAATCCAAATGCCAATTTCGATTTAAAACAGTCGACTTTCCCAACTGTATACATCAGTTAAATCGTTAACTGATTTTCATTCCTCTTTCCCCTTAAATTAACTAAATAACTTAATTAATTTAAAAACATTATTTAATTGTGTTATAAAACAATTATTTCATTTTACTAACCCGTAGGTTAGTTTCTGTTTGTAGTTCGTAAAACTCATTAATGACATTAGAATTCTTATTATAAAATATTTAAAAGTTTATATTAAAAACATGGTTATAAACATATAAATATATTTATCAACTTCTTTTTCATTTCTTAAATAAAATAAACTCAAAAACTTTAATTTAGGTATAAAATATATTTTATAACTTAAAACTACGTCAACTCGCCTGGCGGCGAGATGTAAAATCAATAGATTTTAAATCATCACTACCAACCACTTAATCAATATTGTCGATTGATTAAAATCACAACAACGATTAGCATCCACTCAACCTGTTCTTCCCTACATCACAGATTATTATAACATTTCATGATAACATAAAATTTTAAATTAATAAATTAACGATGATAATATAACTAACAACAACCATTAAATCAACCTAAGCATCCAAGGCATCCAACCAACCAATATATATTATTAATGGTATTTTAATTTAATAAATTTAGCACATCATAGCAGTCCTGAAAAGTGTGAAAGTTAACTCACCTTTTGATTCGATTGATGATTCGATAAATACAGCTAAAATTAAACGGAGATTAAATTACTTCAAAATCCTTTCGAAACAGCTCAGCAACGTAGTATTTTCCCTTGCGATTCCATTGCTTCTTGTTTCACACAATTTTGTTAATGTATGTAGAATTCATACCATTCCATACGATACGATAACATTTTTATATATTTTTATATAATTGATTAATATATAATCGATTAACTAATATAATTCGACTTACGTTAATCCAAGCCCTTAATAGCATTTCTAATTTCGGCATGCAATCCCATTTGTTTGAAACTGTGATGATTGCGGTCCCCTGTATTCACTAATTCATTTGCTTTTCTTTAGCCTCGTTTTCGTTTTGTTTTTAATACATAATGGTAAGGTCCAATCCACCATGAAGTTAGCCCTCCACCTTCTAAGACTACTACATCTCCAATATGTAACCAGTTGGAGGCATATATCCATGCACAACCATCGCATCTTTTTTTAACAATGAAAGCCCGAGCACAAAAAGAAAGTCACAGATCACCTTTCAATAGCCCATCGTTCTTCTCTACCTCCTTAAAATACAGCAACATATAACTAACGAGAGCTAATCCTTTGTCCTCAAAATTCTCTATCTCTCTATACCCAATCAATAAGAATCCTTGATTTTTATCCTTTTGCAATTAAATCCAAGAATAAAAGAAAGTTTAACTACAAAAAGGTGAAATTCAGGGGATGCTGATTGGTTGGAGTACAGAGGACAGAGAATTTTGGCAATAGGTGATTTTATTTGATAACTTTATGGCCGAGATCATCTTATGCCCCCTCCATATTTCCTTTAGCCCTTGCCACGCAAATGTAATTATCCAGTATATTCCCATAGTCCCATCCCACATCACGTGTAAGTAACTCGCCTCCATCATGCAAGTAACCCACTCCCCCGTGACATCTTCCCCGTCACTTCACCGAGATCTCTCCTCCCCTGTCACATGACCAACGCCTCCTCCCTAACCGGACTGACCCACTGCCATCGACCGCAATGCCTGAAACAAGCTAACCCGAATTCGTTCACTTCAGCGTTCTCAGAAACCACACCTGCATGCTACAATGCTATGCACAAACCCTGTTGGTTCCAACCACCTCATGTTCGTGCGCCTCCACCTTACGAGCCCTACGCCAGTCTCAAAATGACTCAGCTCCGCCTCTCTCTCCCATATTTTGTTACGTTTAAACTACCCACTTCAGCAACAAACACCATACGCCGTCGTTCTGGTGAGCTGCAGCCGTCCTTGACCAACGTCAACGACCTTGTGCCTCATCCTCTACCTTTTTCCTTCACTGACCATCACTCTATATCCAGCAAACTACACGATGATCTTCCCAACAAGCTTTAGCATGAAGATTTTATCATGGTTTATATTTTTATATTTTTTCCTGAATTCGTTTGGAGATTTAAAACTTGCGTTTACGTTGAAAAAAAAGAAGAGTAGTGTGGATGAGCGAGAAATTTGAAGCTTCTTTGATTTCCATTTTTTCTTCTGGTGATAGGAGAACGAGACTTCGGGGATATTTGTAAATGGGAAGAATGGAAGATAAGAAGCATGTCATAATAACATAGGAGAGTAGCATAGGTCTGCTGAGGTGAGTTGAAGTATGGGTGAGTAATGTGGGGAGGTAGTAATCGTTAAGGCTAAATATAAGATAGGATTTATTTGAAGTAATTTTTATTATATTAAAAAGGTGAGGTCATGTCTTAATGTTCCTAACCCAATGAAATTAATTTCATTGGAAACAAAATCTGTTTGCAGAACGATGTTATTTTAATTTATCGGTTCACCCTTTAAATTTTCGTTCACCGACAAAATAGCTCCGTTTGGCTCCAAACTGCAAATCTAGCAATAATCAGCAATACGTATTCCAATAAAACCATTTCGTAAAAAATGGAGGTAGTATGAAAAATAATCATTTCTAAGGCCTATAAATAGCGATATAATCTAAATAAATTCCAAAATAATTCCAATTATATATAAATAAATTATTACAATCGAATATACCCAAACAGAATAAACAATAGCTTCAAATTGAACGAATATAGATTTAACGTTCATCGTTTATTAACGAATTCTATAGCGACTATTTAAAAATTTGATTTGGACATAAAACAAAATCTACAACATGAAAACTCGATTTTTCTACTTCATTAGAAAAATATTATCCAACAGATTCAAACATTATTTAAGTGGCTGCCTAAGCTCTGCCATTCTTCATCCTCCTCAAATCTCTTTAGAAAAATAGAAAAATTAGTATTAAGAAATGCTGATCCAAGATCTGGAGGAAAAGAATGTATGTCTACAAATGGGTGTTCAGAGTTCTAATCGAAGTGAGGTAAATTCTTGGATCTGGTCAATTTAAATTTCTCTTCTTTCTTTCCTTTTCTTTTAGTTTGAGAATTGTGAATTCATGGTTATCTAGGTTCTAGATTCAGTTAAGGGAGCCATGGAATGCTAGGTCTAGACCAGATTCATGAATTGGAAAGCTATTAGGTGAGTGAATTTAGTTATGCCTTTTTGATTATATTTATCATTTGGCATTCCCCATTAATGTGTATAATAAACGTGCTGAAATGTTTAACCTACTATAATATGCTGAAGTGATTAATCAGCTGAACTGTAAACCTGCTAAAATATATAAGCATGTAAATCTATAGGCTTAATTCAAGGTTAAGTGGAAATTTTTGCATTAAAACTGTTTAGGACATGTTAAAAAGATTACTATTGTGTATAGAACCATCCTAAGAACCCGTTAATTGGAATGTTATTTACGTGAACCCTTGATTGTAAAAATTGGGATAATTACATGTTAATATGTGAGATTAAAATAATTACATGATTAGATAATTACATGTTATTCCTTTAAGGTTAGGTTAATTACATGTTAGGAAGAACACGCAACATGATAATCAGTTAGAATGGACTTAATATGATATTAAGTATGAAAATTAAAAAATAGAATTATAGTAAAAATTTGAAAGAATGGGTATGCCTAAATGATATGGAAAATTTATAGTAATTAAGAAATTGTCACGAAACTTAGACACGAGGTTAAATTCAACTTGTGGTAGAAGTCTGTTCGGAATCACCCACTAAACCTGGCATCCACAAGTGATTAATTTAATGTGAGGGGTCTAGTGCATAAATATACATGTAACAGTGCTAAGACACAAGGTTGAGTCCAACTTGTAGTAGAAGTCTACACAGAACTGCCAACAAATCCAGCATCCACAAGTGGTCAGCTTAATGTGAGAGGTCTGGTGCATAAACACACATATGAATATATGCATATAACAGGATTGAAATAAATGGCATTAATTGTAGTTAATGGAATTGGAGGAATCTTACAACGGTAATAAAAATAAGGGAAAGAATAGGGAATGATAATAACCTATTATGAATAAACCTGAATGGGAAAAGATTATAGGTAGGCTTGTCCTAGGGACAAGTGGAAATTATAACTTATGTTATAATAAATGATGGAGGGAATGAGATAACTTATAATGAGGTAATTTGTACTTAATTATACATCAAGTATCTGTAAAACAGAGAATTTGAATCCTGTTGATAAGAAGAATTTGTTTTTTTAAACCTAAGAATCTGGAATCTGATGACAGGAATAACATGTTAAAGGCTTATTAATGAATTTAAAAGGGTTAAGTTATATAATTGAAATTAATAAGGAGGAAGAACTTGGTAACTTAAATAAGAAGTCAATATGAATTGAAATAACCAAGTTAACTGGAAATCTGATGAGGTTAAGCAAGCGCGTAATTAAA
This sequence comes from Allium sativum, assembly GCA_030737875.1. NCBI lineage: Eukaryota > Viridiplantae > Streptophyta > Magnoliopsida > Asparagales > Amaryllidaceae > Allium > Allium sativum. The sequence continues at coordinate 105,779,355 of CM060910.1, forward strand.
TGTTTAGACATAGGGTCTAATAACACATCAAACTGAGGCACGAGGGGTGCACACATCCATTTGATTATTCTGCATGTTGTTCTGCTGATATTCTGCTGGCTCCGAAGGACTGGAAGGGGAAGCACGCGGCTTCCTAGGATGTGGAGGGTACTCCTGGTAGTCCTCTATGCGGTGACAACGCTTAGGCTGTGCTCCCAGGGGTTAGATCTGCGCGTTACTACCAGTGAGTATACCTTGATTGTCACGATAATGGGCAATCAAAAGGATGTAAGGTAGCTTTGGTTATTCGACGATCATGTTGGCTTGTGACTAGGGGGTTACAACCACTTCTGTTTGCTTTTAGCGGGTCTAACCATCTGTTTGATAGAAGTTGTTGGGTACCAACCATCGACAGTCAGCATGATACATAATGCGTGATGCGGAAAGATGGAGAGCTAAACCAAAAGACTATAGACCTTTTACTATCAAGGCTTTGGGTGAGGGACCAGCCAATTAGGATTTGTTGTTTGTTGTTTTCTTTGGGGTCACGTCACTAACTCTCAATTCTGTTTGTCTTTCATAGTTTACGGAGGGGTCGGGTGGGACCATAGCCAATGTGAAAATGTAGACCATAACATCTTTTTATACATATACATGAAAAGCTTTCGACCGAGTTCCGTGTTTCTGATACCGCCCTGTTACGAAACTCGGTGCACAGTAGATAATATGTGCGGATACATGTATACCGTTTTCAGATAGTGTACCGTAAAGGCTACGGCATCGAGTGCGATTAACGATACGTATGTGAGAAAGTATAGATACATGAATATCTACTCCGGATGGTGTATCATAGACTTTAGGGCATTTACTCTGTAATGGAATATGAATTCGATCGAATGATTCGAAGGTGGCAGTCCGTACGCTTACATAGAATGGTGGTAGCGGGACTATGCGGAACGTGTTAACCTATAAAATATGGGATTATAATATTTGTCATGTCACATAAACTTAAGTCGTTAGCTTGTTCCTGAATCATGTCAAAGGGGCTAAGCCAATCTAAAGTTGTCACTAGGTCATGCCATTCTCGAACAAGTTAGCCAAGTCGCCCCAAAGCAATATTTCATTCCCTTCAATACGTCAGGGCAAAGGTAAAAGCACTTAGGAGTCATACTGTTCTTAAACCATGACGTAAGAACGGGTTATCTTCATGCCGCAAGTCGCTGTCATGTTTTAGGCTATGTCGTTCAGAGTCCAAGGCATAAGGTCAGGCCAATGCCCCATTAGGTCAGATCGTACCCGAGTTTATACGGCATTCCACCATGCCGTCGCGTTACCATTTTGAGCAGCGACATAACGAGTAATACAAGACCGCAAATCACTTTACACCATGACACGAATGGCTTGGGATCATGCTAGACTGCAACATAAAGGCGAGGCATTTCAGAAGCAAGGTTCAATAAGCTATGCGATATGAGTCATGCCGCTGGCAACATGAGTCATGGCGTTTTCCCCCGTAATTACAGAATTTCCACCTGGTATGAATCTTACCTATAAATACCCCCTCATTCCTTCATTTTGGGGGATCGGTCTCTATTACCACGAAGTGCCACCAAGCTATTTCTTCAACCACTATCCATGGCTTCCAGTGCTCATTCCATCTCCTTCCAACAACGAGTTAATCAAGTCTTCCTCCATCTCCATTAGAGATCTTCCATCTTCAAGTCAAAAATAATCTCATCCAAGCCAAGATCATCTCCATTACATCTCTCCAAATCCAAGATCTAACGCTGAATCACTATCGAATCAAGGAAATTCTCTCAAGTGATCAAGTGTTGAAGACATTCTTCCATCTTCACCATCCTTAGAGAAATCAATCAGATCCTCTGGTAGATTCAAGCATATTATAGAGTAAAAGTGAGAATTGAGAGACAGATTTAAGAAGAATTCTTGTATAAACTGAAGGATGAATGTATCGAATCAAAGCATGCATTTTTTTATACTTTGTGAAGATAATGAGATTGGTTTCTAAAGTGGACGTAGATCTATCTTAGATCGAACCACTATAAAATTCCTTGTCTTTTAATTGCAATTTTTCTATTTCGTGGCTCCACTTTTTCTACTTACCCATTGCTGAACTACTCTTTTAGTACCTTTGGTGCTGTATTTCATTTTTGGAATAAACATTTGGCTTCCACCATGGGACCCATTCGCATTTCCTCTTTCTAAGCCATTCGCAAAAGTAAAGGTTGGAGCTCATTCCTCCTATAGATTCTCCAAATCTAGAGTCCAAGATATTCAACAAATTCTCTTACAAGTTTAAGGCCTTGTCCAAGCTATGGGAAGAACACCAAAGAGCAAAGCTAGTAAGACCGCTGAAGAGACCGACAACCTTACCAACAATGTTAGGCTACCCACTAACCGTTTTGAAGTTGGTGAAACTTCTAAGGATGGAGCGGCTATAACAAGGAAGGAGTTGGATGAAGTTGTTGCTGGTCTAACAATTCAAATGGACATCACGAATAACGCTATATTGAAGAAGTTAGAATCCATGTTCGTTGTCCAAGCTGCAACAACAAAAATAACCATGAATGCCGCCCGTGCCAAATCTGCTCAAATTGCTCATACGGAAGATACAGGTTGTTGGATATAGATTAACCCTAGAGGGGGGTAAATAGGGTTTATTGTATTTTTGCAAGATATTAAAATATTCACAGGGCATAGAATATAATAGAAATAGAAATGTATAAAATAAGTGACATAAGATATATCCAGCTTCGGCAAAATCCTACCTATTACTGCATTCCTAAGGTTTCTACTAGGTGATAGAACGGATCTCGCTTACAAGACCATGTAAACTCGCGAACCCCTCGCTCATATTCTAACCCTACGCTCAAAACCCTAGACTGATCTAATCCCCTAAATCAAATTTCCCCAAATTACGACCCTGTAACCAGTAACCCTAGTTTTTGCAGACTCTAATAAAATGTCAGTAACACCCTAACTAGATTCCCTAGTTTTTGACAGACACTAGAAAAACCATTGGTTTGATTTTCAATACAAAACAAAATACTAAAACAATAAATGAAACCCTAGTTTATAAAAAAAACTAATTCTCCCTTTATTCTCTAAGTAGGTCAGCCCATTTGAAAATGATGTACCCGTGTTTCATTTTATCCGATCCACTTTACTTTCTTCATGGAAATTAGAAATGGCGGTAGGCGATTGGGAAATTCTAGGGTTTTCTGATTTGAAACCCCAAATCGATTTCGATGCTTAATGGAATGAGATTCTCTGAAGCTTGAATTCGATGTTGCTTTCTGATGCTTCGATTTTGAATTTTCTCAATCGAAAATGACGGAATTTTTTTTGTGTTTTCTCTAAGTTTTACTTTTCGATTATACTCTGGTTTTCGATGATATTTTCCTATGATGAAAAATGGTTGTTATATAGGATAATAAAATCTTTAAACATCTCTGATTTCACATCAAATGGCTTGATTGATTTTGCGCGAGTTGGTTGCCTTCTTTGAGATGATTTCCACGGCTTTTAATTGATATTGAGTAATTTTGGGGAACATAAAATCAAGGTCCCTTGAGTTTCTCTGCGTGATTCTATGCATTAGAATGAATTCCAGTCATGAATTATGTCTCTCTTTGAATCTGGTCGATTTATAGACTTGTAAATGAGAGAATCTTCCCCATAAAAATTGTCCTGTATTTCTGGAATAAAAGGAAAGATTCCAAAATAGATTTTATTCAAAAAGAAAATTTTTGCCAAATTTTCTCTTGCCATGAATACATAGTGACCTTGATAACATGATTTAGAATTTTCTGTTCAAAATTTCTGCCTTAAATGATGAGAATAATTCTTGCCAACTTTGAATTGTTTCGTGCCAAATATATTCTCTTTGATTACACTGATGTATTCTTGGTTGATTTTTGGAGATAACTGAATTGCAGAAATTTCTTCTTTCTAAAAACATATAATTTCCAAGTCTACAAAGAAAAAACCTTCTTGCATGCTAGATTAAATGTGACACTTCATATGCTTTATTCATATTACATACTGCCATGTAATTGTGCATGATAACACTTGAGTTTTGCTGCACCATTTTGTAATCTTCTGTCCACTTGTTCATACTTGCAGTTTACATGTTGAGTTTTCTTATTACAGTAATGTCCCGAGATTTTTAACTAACTTTTGGTAAACAATAAATATATGATTACTTCTATAACTAGTTAAATTAATAGAAATTAATTTAATACTTGTTGTAAAATATATTTTATCATTTAAACTACATAAATATGCATCTATATATGTATTAGTTTGGTGTGAAAGTATCTTTCATGTATTTGTTTGTTAAATAAGAATTTAAGCAAATACTTATATTAGTTTTACATTTTAAATTAATTCTAACTTATCCAGAATAAATAAATGAAGGAAATTTTATTTGTACTTCATATATAAGTCAAATGTTGACAAGAATGATAAACACTTAAGTGTTCATACAAGATTGATGGATGTTAGTGTGTCTTCCCATCTCATGAAAGAATGGACACTTTTGTTCGTGAAGCATTAATGTAAAGCAAAACTTAGCAGCTAAGGTTTCATATTAATATACATATGTTGACCAGTAACACTTACTTTTGCACCTGCCGTAAGATGGAAGTAGCGTATAGCTAGGAATGAACAATTCAATTGATCCCATCACTATGTAAGAAGGATTTGTATTTAGAACCATAAGGTACCTTATGCATTAATGCTCTCTTTACTACTTCAGCCAAAACTAGACTATTTACATTGATCTATATTAACAAGTACAAATATATATACTTGTGCAAGAAAATTCTTGAGCAAAACTAGACACCAGCTATTTATATAAGGGTACTAGCATCACTTCATGAACATAGACATAGGAGCCAAGCATGTCTTTCTTTCAATCACTAAAACATCCATGCATATTAAAGAGTTCTTTCCCCATAAAAACATTAATGATAGCATTAAATAGTTTAGTATTATTTTACATCTATAAATAGGAGCCTACTTACATAATGTTTGCACCACATTTTCGATCTAAGAAGAACTGAAACTAGGCACATGTCTAGGAACAGAGTGACATCCGTTTGTGAGTAAAATTTCCCTTTTATTTAATTTGATCTTTGGAAACACTGCTATGAAATGATTTAAACTGTTTGAACACAAACCTGTGTAGATATATATACACTGCTATATGTATGCTCTCTGTTAAGATTTAGAAACTTACTGTAAACCTTATATCATGTTGTCCTGTTAAAACTGTGTTCATATCCTCTGACTTAAATCCTCTATAAACACCAAAGTGATTGTATAGGTAATAGTCATGTATATTTATATACATGTATCATATTAATGATTGATAAAGTCTGTTATTTCATTAGAGCCAGTATTGAATAAAAATACGGATATGAATACCTTATTTCTAGAAGAGGATTATCCACATTCTCACACTAGAGTTATTTAAATGTTAGGACCTAATGTATATGGTTTTAGTTTTTAGTAATATAGACAAAAGAAATACATTTTGTAGTGAATATATACACAAAAAAAGAAAACAAGAAACAAACTATAGGGTTTTCTATAAACCAACTTACATTATGAATTTTCAGACAACCCAGAACTAGGTTTTAAGAGTATAAATGGAATTATGGTACAAAACAATGATTTTTAGTAGTGGTTTCAAGATTTTCAAGTCTATATATAACAAGATAAACGAGGATGAACGAAAATCAATTTTTGGTCAAAATTCCGGCGAACCACGTGATGAAGTTTGACGACGTGAAGCCTGGAGGAGCGTATCGAGTAGGAGAGTACGGGAAAAATACAATGTTACTTTTATAATGTATAAATGAGGAGGACGATGTGAAATTAGGGATGTTGGGTACCTTTTTGTAGTCATTGGGTATTGTCAGAACTACACCACCACGGGGGACTGGGGGAGGTGCGCATAGCGGGGACAGGTGCTGGAGGTCATCACCAATGTATGGCCAAAGTTTGACGCGTTCAGATGGTTGGAGGAAGTAGCAGTTTGAGTTTTCATGGATCGTGTTTTGGAGGAAGGTTGAGGATCTGGAAGTATAAATGGAGACGAGGTGCGAAGTTGAGTTTGCGAGGATGGTCAGCAGTGGCAGAAGGTCAGCGGAGCTCCTATGCATGTGCACGTGTATGTGTGTGTACATCCGGAAAGTGAAGAAGAAGAAGGAGGAGTGGGCATGAGAAAAGCATGGTGATCAAACGCGATGGGCACAAGGTTTTGGGATTGGTACTTTGGCAAACTGGTAGTGCCAAGGGGTACTTTGGTTGAGAGGAAATCATCGGGTGCGACATTGGATTTTGTCATGGGAGCACGAGTGTTGAAGGGTTGGTACTTTGATAGTACAAAGTGGTACTTTGGCAGGTGGTAGTACCAGGTGGTAGTGGGCTGGAGCATGAGGATCTGAGCAGTTTTCACGTGCGCACCGTGGTGTTCCGGAAGTGGCACTTTGGCAAAATTGGTACTTTGGCCAAAACGCTAACAAAGAAGATTTTAAATGAAGTTTTAACTAAAAACAGTTTTAATTAAATAAAATAATAAAATAATAAAATAAAGAAGAAAATAATAAATAAATAAATAAAAAGAGATTTTTATTTAAAATATCGTAGGCAAGTGAAAGGAAGACGGTAGCAAGAAGATCAAAGACGGAAGCTCGACTGTTGAAGTTCAATGAGTTTGAAAGTAAAAATATAAAGAAAATAATTAAAAATAAATTATAAATTTAATTTATTTATGATTAATTAGGAATAAGAAAATAATTTCCAAGGATAACAGAAGTATTAAATTATCATATAAACACATATGACAAACAAAGAAAAAACTGTGTGTGATGCACACGTTTTATTTTGCTCATTTCTAAATGATGGTTAAAACGAAATAAAATTATTTAACTGAAACTCATAATCATAGGATGTGTAAACTGAAACATAACCATGTTAGGCTGATAATTATTTATCAATTGTAAAAGACATTACATACATCATTTCGAAGAGACCAGAATAAATATTCCACTTCGACTCGAATTATACGCTGCGTATCAGAAATATCAAAGATGAAGATATGGAAGGGCTATTTTAAATAGTACCTTCGATTTGTCCAGTCCCAGGACAACCTGTATGGTAAGGTGTCTGACAACGTATATCTATTAGATTCTACACATTGAATTTACTTAAGTATATTATGTTGGTGGCGGAGAAATTCGTTTCTCTTAGCTTTATTGCCCACGATATATTTGGGAAATAGCAATGAGTGTTCTGACAGATAGGACGATGTGACATTCAAAGTAATTGAAGATATAATCTGTTAAAAAGATAAGTTTAGCCTCCAGCTTCACAACCAAGAAATGACAAAAATCGGGCAGGCAGCATGGCTATGTGGGTAGCTCCCATTAGGGTGTATTATCACCTATCTAGAGATTCATTTTATTCCTTATTTTATCAATGCTGTCCCATTTGGGAAATGGTTTCCGTACACAACCATTGGTGATATACATTCGATACACCCAAGAGAAATGAGTGGTCGGTCATCTGTGGTCGGGTTACAAGAAGTTCTTATTGAACCCAGTGTATTTCTCTCTAGAGATACACCATCGGAATGTGGTTCCATACCTTGTCATAGTTGGAAATCCATTATCCATAAGCGTTGAGCAGTTTTGTTTGTATATTATATAAGTAGAATGTGAGATGAAAGCATTCCTACTAGATTCTAATTTATTTGTGGAAACCCTAGACATTGTTATAGTATCTGGTTTAAATATACAAATTATTTTTATTCTCATAAGGTAAAAACCCATTCCGTATTTATGGCATGGTCTTATGAGTATGATTTTATTTCTTAAACTTGTTTTAAAATGGTTTACTCACACCAGTCCCCGACTGACCCAGAGTTTATTTTTCTGTGTTTTCTTTAAACTCTTAGGTACTCATAACACTTACTATGAGTAGACAAGTGATCCACGACTTGACTTAACTTTTGGAGTAGCTAGATGGGAAGGATCTGAATGTTGGCTTATCTATGTATAATTATCTGAAAGTTGTTTTATCCATGATGTTATGTATAATTATCTGCAAGTTAGTATCACAAATGTTAAGTATGTAGTTTGTGATGGAACGTATCCGTATGTATGAAGTACTCTAATGTACTTGATCTATGATATGTAATATTTTGGGTTGTTATGTTATGTTCAAGTTCCGCTGTGAGATTTTGATGTTTTCTTTAGTTTTATCTTCTATCTATCTTTTATTCTTATATAATGATACAACTTTCGAGGTGTTCGAAAGTTTGGTCGTTACAGTTGGTATCAGAGCTTAGGTTACTGAATACCTCGGCTTTGGGTGAGTAATGAGAGCGTATTTGAAATTGGATATTATTATATATAATATATATACGTACTTAGGAGGGTTCGACTTGAGTTAGATAACTAAGTATTTTGACATATGATCAAGTTTGATTATCGACTGATATACTTAGGTAATTAAGTACAAAATTAAGTCATTAACAGGGTATGAACCCATGATAAGTGAACTGGTTGATTTTTGAAAAAGAATCAGATTTCTAAGTTACGAAATGAAGTAACTAATTTAATAATTAATTAGTTAAGGGAGACTGCGGATGGAACTTAACGGAGTTAAGTGTATTGACCTGAGGAGTTGAATATGGATTCATGTTTAAGAAGAGAATTTGGGATAGATAAATATATTCGAATGGGTTGATTCAAATTAAGGAAGTATATAAGACTTGGAAATTTTTCCAAATGAAATCAAGGATACTTTGGAGTAATATGAGTAATGAGGAATTATGTTTAGGGGTTAAGAAATTGGAACCTAACTGGAAAATTGGTTAAGTTAAATGATTTTCTAGGTATCGATCTGATGTTGATTTCGGTCTTCGGGGTTGATACTTAGAGGGTTATTTGCTTACCAATTTACGGTCAGGAACTAATGAATATTGAGAAATAGTAATGTGGAGATGGAAATGTTTTCTGACCAAAATAACAGATATTTCCAGTTATGGAATAACCAGGATAAATAACAAATTACTGATGTGTGTTGACTGTTTATGTATATAAGTTTATAACTCAAGTTAAAACTCGAATCTATGCGTTAATCTCAAATTTCGAGGACGAAATTTTTATAAGGAGGGTAGATTATAATGTCCTGGGATTTTTAACTAACTTTTGGTAAACAATAATTATACGATTACTTCTATAACTAGTTAAATTAATATAATTAAATTTAATACTTGTAGTAAAATATATTTTATCGTTTAAACTACATACATATGCATCTATATATGTAACACCCCACCTCCGCTAGGGTCACTCGCAAAGGGAATGCACTAGGTTTGGTGAAGCATTATCGAGGTAAACATGCATAGAAATATTACAAGACAGAACATATATAAAACAGCGGAAGTAAAACAAATTTCATTACCTTATAAAATAAGGTCTAAAGCCTTTTACATCAGAATACATCAAAAAACCTGTCTTGCTATAGTAAAGAAGCATAAAACCTTTTCATAAATTATTTCCCAAAATAAAGCGGTGAAGCAGCCATAGCCAAGAGAAGACCACGCTATACATGATGACCTTCAAGCATATGAGGTCCGAACTAAACCACATCATTTCCTCCCTGAAAACCTGGAGGGGGAAACGGAAGACAAGAGGCGAAAGAAAACGGGGTCAGTCATAAAGACTGGTAAGTCCTATCTACTTCCAGCATAAAAACAGGTAAAGGTAACATGACATGCATAAACTGAAAGTAAACATAAGGATGACGACAAGATAGATAAGCTAAGCCAAGATAACTGGATGAACTACCGTAGTAAGATAGACTAAGATATCATGATAAACTACGGTGTCAAGATAAATCAAGGTATCACATCGTCAGGTTTCTATCCAGCATACTACCCCAAGGTACTTATCATGTCTAACATCCCACGGTATTTATCATGTATATTTGCTCTGCACCCCTAGTACTAGTATCCCAACCCGCGTCATGTGTTAACTATGAATGTCCCTTGCCCAATGTCATGTAATGGTCCATGTCAACCTAATATATATATATATATATATATATCATATGTACGTTTTCCCCACTCGTATGTTTCTTTCATGTATAAGTTCAGTCCTTTGCCGTAGGCCGTACGGGCTTTCCCATGTAAATCTATACCACCTCAACGTAGTATCATTTTATCCTTGAAGTTGTTTTGGACTGCTACCCTTGATCTGGTTATGTCTTCTTACCATGAACTATCGCGTGTTCACTTAGTATTTATGCCACCTAGGACCACTAGGGATTATGCTACCTAATGAACGTTTCCATGTCTCGGTTTGGGTTCAAGCCACCTAGGGCCACTAGGGATTATGCCACCCATCAACCGCGCCCTTTTTCCCGCATATGTATCATGAATCGTTTTCCATGTCTAGACGCACATGTTCCTCAATGTGCCATCCGAGTTCTGTGCCAGGGCAAATCAAGAAATACGGAACTCGGTCGGGAGCTTTAAGTCGTTTGCTGATGCAAATATCAAGGTCTGTTTTTGTACCCGTGGCTAGGGTCCCACGTGACCCCTCCCTCAACTACTGAAAGGCAATCCAAGAAAAATCATGTATGAGAACCACATCCCGGCCCCACTATAGCCCCACTTTCCTATGGGCCAACCTCACCCATGACTCGATAGTAAGCACATGGTCTGTTGGGGGTTCCCTGCCTTTCCGTTCGTGCCCGATTGACTAAAGATGGTAGGTAGTCGATGACGCACTATCCAGGGCAAAAGTCAAGTATCGTCGACTCCACGCTAATCCATCCCAGTCTTTAGGTCGCTCGCATAGCAACCAAGGCATACTCTTGGCTCTTCTACCGCAAACCTTAACCTCTGTGGGGCCGGGTTTCATGGACCACCTGCCACCTCACAGAGGGATACCAAGAGTACCCTCATGTCCCCCAAGCTACCGCTTCGTCACCCAGTTCGTTGGAGCCTTTATCCAAGTCAGATAATTTGCTCCTCCTCGTGTGTTTAAGCGATGACCTACCATATCGGGTTACTCATCCATTCATGAACTAGTCCCATGTCCTTGGCTAAGAACTATTACTTAGTTATACTTAACTAAGGTTTACCACTTAGCTTCTTTTCCCCGTTACCCTTGATTAACTACGATTTTCTACCTAGTTTCTCTAACTAGGGTTTTGCCTATTGGGTTAAGTGTTGTTATTCAAGTTCATGGCTTAGCCCGCCTATGAATCATGTCAAGATTGGCTAAGTATTCAAGTCCAAGACCTAGCCCTATAAGTTGGTTAAGTATACCAAGAAGCTCATGACTTAACCCTATTCAATCATCAAGTCAATTTGGTTAAGTATTTGTTTATCTTAACCCTATCAGGTTACCGTGTTAGATTGGTTAAGCATAGATTATCTTAACCTTATCGGATTATCGAGTCGGATTGGTTAAGTATAGGTTAACTTAACCCCATCCGCTAATCGTATTAGAATGGTTAAGTATATTTAAATGGTCTTGTGACTTAACCCTATTAAGTTCTCATATTAGATTGGTTAAGTATGGTTGCTTAACCTCATCCAATCATCATGTATAATTGATTAGGTATAAGTTACTTAACCTCATTAAATTATCATGTTAAGTTGGTTAAGTATTGGTTACTTAACCACATTGAACTACCAAGTTTAGATTGGTTAAGTGTTTAACTTAACCCCATCGAATTACCGTGTCTAGATTAGTTAAGTGTAGGTTACTTAACCCCATCTAATTACCGTGTTTAGATTAGTAAAGTGTAGATTACTTAACCCCATTTAATTACCAAGTCAGATTAGTTAAGTGTAAATTACTTAACCCCATCCCCTAATCGTCTTGTATGGTTAAGTGTCATTAAGAAATCAAGCCCAGTCCCAATTAACCTACCCATTCGTGTCATATCGGTTAAGTGTAATTAGTTAAATTTACTTAACCTTATCATGTGGCATTAATTTAATTAATGCACTCTCAACCTCTCACATTAGACCTTGTTGTGGTTACTAGTTAAGCCGGGCGGGTCCGGGTAGTTTTATACCACAACTTAGTCTAACCTCGGGTCTTAAGCGCGACATGAACAACTTCTCACATTGGATCTTATTGTTTGTAGCCACTAGTTAAGCCGGGCGGGTCCGGGTAGATTTATGCTACAAACTCAACCCAACCTCGAGTTGGCCAATTTCATGTTTGGTCTAGTGTTATATTACACTTACAACCCATACGTGTCTAGTTTCAAGTCCCATGTTTACCCTACGTATCATGTCCCCATTTTGGTTCAACTTTCATGTCGTATTCACATGTAACCTCAAGTAAAGTTTTTCGCGTCATTCTCATGTTTGTCCATCCTACCCCAAATCGTGTTTTCACTTGAGTAAAAGCGAGTCAACATAGTAGGTATACTATGGCTACATGTAGACCCCAAAACATGCACGATGCCACAAAAGGGATTGGCTCCAACATGCATGGTATCATAAGAGGGTTTGGCCTTAAAACATGAACGATAGTGTCATATAGGGATTGGCCATAAGCATACATAACATAAAAGGGAATTGGCCACAAGCATGCATAATGTCATAAAGGATTTGGCCATAAACTTGCATATTATCATAGGAAATTTTGCCACAAACTTGCATGTTGTCATAACGGGATTTGACCTTACATAAACATGATGTCATAAGGGTTTGGTTTCATTTACATGCATAAGCCCCAAAGTCCAATTTATGCAATTATTTCACAAGTCAAAGTGGTACTAAGTGTTCATGCTATCATACTACAAGTAAAGGTCCAATCTTGCATGGCAAACTAAGTCCAATGCAACATGAATAGCATGGTTTAGTCGCTAAAACATAACCCAAAGTCATATGTTCATGATAAAGGGGCAAACTAGGTTTACATAGGTAAACATACTCATGTTACATCGCATTTTATCCCATGTCATCATTAAACTACCGTTAACATCTCGAAGTAGCTAGAACTTACATAGCGAGGCTTAGAGGGTGCGCATGAATCGTCTTGACGATGAAAGGTAACTCCTTTGATGAAGAACCATCATGAAATCGCCGTAGCAACGTTGATCGAGCCTCGATTTGGTGTAGCAAGCTTGCACCTTTCGATTCGGATCCGATTTGCATGCATAGTCTCTTGGAGTTGGAGATGGAGGCCATGATCACTTGGCATTCGGGAAGCACTTCATGGCATGAGTGATTTGTGAGGGTTTAGGTTGGCTTAGGGGTCTTTTTATAGAGATTAGGAGTAGTTTAGGCCGTTAGATTAACCCTAAGATAGATCCAAGCCCTCAAAAATCGTCACAAGCCTCCAAAACCAGAAGCAGGTGCACCATGTCGCTGGTTCGACCCAGGGGGGGGGGTCGACCCAGGGGTCGACACCCATGTCGACCCCCTGGAGGGGGGTCGACCCTAGGGTCGACACCCATGTCGACCCCCTGGAGGGGGGGTCGACACCCTGTGGGTCTGGCAGGAATTTTCCCGCCTTCTCTTTCTGGGCTGAATTTCAAATCTGTTTTCGGATTTGAATTTTCGTCAAACTTCGCGAGGCCATATCTCGGTCATACGGACTCCGATTTACAAAATTTCGGACTCTATTTCGCGTATTTTTCCGATACGAACGCAATGGCGCAACCCATTTATCCTGATTCAGATTTTATAATTTAATTCTGCCTTGATTCTTGTCTTAACATGTTGTTAAAATTCGGGTTGTTACATTCTCCCCTCCTTTAAGGATTTCGTCCCCGAAATCTCCAAGTTAGGAAGAACATATCCTACCATCCATCATCCATCTACTCAAAACATCATCCACAGGCAACCATTGTCCTTAGACGATTTCTAATGCCATATGAACATATGCAAAGCGTGTGTGTATATTCTCCTTAGCTAATGCTAATGATCAGGCCTGAATGATCTTTCTAATGCAAAATATGTTTAGTGCCATGAGTACAACATGTATGCAAATAGTCCTAGTCATATAAGTACTATATGCGTGCACAAACATTCATTCATATGCAACATCCGCATGATAACACATTCAATTTCATCCATAAACAAGTATAAATACTTGTGCATACGCAACGTGAAACGTGACCGCGTCAATCTAGTATCTAATGTGTATTCGCGCATCCACGAGCAACACTTGCAGCCATTTGCAACCATATCAATCATAACATGTTTCAAATACATGTTTACATCCATAGGATTCTACCTAAGGTTCTCATGATAGGATCGAGGACAGAAACAGGACCGAGAGGATATTCACCAAAAGATAACATGCGAGCAAGCTCTACAGGAAAAACCAGGGATCAAGGATACACTCTTTAAAAAGAGGTACGATGCGCGTGTCTAGCCTTATGTCTTCTAAGTCGCGTTTCCTTGAGCTTAATTCCTCGGTGCCTTGACCATCTTTTTAACTCCATGATTTCGTAGCTCCTTGATTCCTATTTCCAAGATATGAGTTAGAACACATTTCATTGTCGACTCTTATTCCACTTTCACTTATCCTTTTCCTAGTATACTTGGCTCAAACGTATCCACTTACTCTTGCAAGCTCTCCAAAATTCACTAGGGAATTCTGGATCTCGTTTGCCGATGCCAATCCATGTTGCTAAGAGTACTTACTAGGGTGATTCCCATAACTCATGCATAAGCGAAACGAACCATCTGCCTTAGCGGCGAATTCTATTCGAACGGATTACCCACAACTGCATCCCGAGATTCTAGGTAACTAACCATGACAAAACCCAAAAGGTTACACGAGACTTCGAGGGTATCACCAAGGTGAGTCGAGAGTCTAACTACCCTCTTTCCAAAACCGAGAATGGCACCCCTTATTGGGTGACCACTTTATCCCTAGAATCCATCCGTAGCCGAGACATGTCATTCTCAAATCCAAACAAGTCATGAAGAAATGGACCAACTCTCCAACCAGATTTTTGGGACAAAAACTGGGATCCTCTACCATGCTAGTACTAAGGTGCAGAGACTCAACTATCCAAGCAGACTTAAATGATACGATGATCAAGACAAAGTCTGGACGGGATGATAGAAAAGAACGACTAAACCTTTACCAGAAACGGTACCATCTCTTTTAGGTACCTTAGAAATGGGAGCGTACAATTACCCTCTCCAATGGTCTTGTCCTTGTCCTCCTTGATGGACTAAGCCTTACCAACAAGTTGCTTATCCTTAAGCTCGCGTCCTTTATCCTTACTCTTGTTATCCTTCCTTGTACCACGACAACAGGTCTCTCGAGAACCGCCTCCATCGTACGGAAAACCCCTACGTGGCTAGACAAAGATTAGTCACAGTTAGAACTACTGTGACTACAGATGGAGGAAAGAAAGGAAAAAAGATTCAATCAAGGAATCAAAGGATAGTGCTAATGGCTTTTGGGGAATAGCCTTTAGAAACTTTTCTTGAAAAATGCTTCTTTCTAAACGGTTTCTCAAATAGTTTTCAGAAGGTTTTAAAAAAACTTTTGCCCAGTCTGGTAACCTTCTGCTCTGATACCAAATGTAACACCCCACCTCCGCTAGGGTCACTCGCAAAGGGAATGCACTAGGTTTGGTGAAGCATTATCGAGGTAAACATGCATAGAAATATTACAAGACAGAACATATATAAAACAGCGGAAGTAAAACAAATTTCATTACCTTATAAAATAAGGTCTAAAGCCTTTTACATCAGAATACATCAAAAAACTTGTCTTGCTATAGTAAAGAAGCATAAAACCTTTTCATAAATTATTCCCCAAAATAAAGCGGTGAAGCAGCCATAGCCAAGAGAAGACCACGATATACATGATGACCTTCAAGCATATGAGGTCCGAACTAAACCACATCATTTCCTCCCTGAAAACCTGGGGGGGAAACGGAAGACAAGAGGCGAAAGAAAATGGGGTCAGTCATAAAGACTGGTAAGTCCTATCTACTTCAAGCATAAAAACAGGTAAAGGTAACATGACATGCATAAACTGAAAGTAAACATAAGGATGACGACAAGATAGATAAGCTAAGCCAAGATAACTGGATGAACTACTGTAGTAAGATAGAATAAGGTATCATGATAAACTACGGTGTCAAGATAAATCAAGGTATCACATCGTCAGGTTTCTATCCAGCATACTACCCCAAGGTACTTATCATCTCTAACATCCCACGGTGTTTATCATGTATATTTGCTCTGCACCCCTCGTACTAGTATCCCAACCCGCGTCATGTGTTAACTATGAACGTCCCTTGCCCAATGTCATGTAATGGTCCATGTCAACCTAATATATATATATATATATATCATATGTAGGTTTTCCCCACTCGTATGTTTCTTTCCATGTATAAGTTCAGTCCTTTGCCGTAGGCCGTACGGGCTTTCCCATGTAAATCTATACCACCTCAATGTAGTACCATTTTATCCTTGAAGTTGTTTTGGACTGCTACCCTTGATCTGGTTATGTCTTCTCACCATGAACTATCGCGTGTTCACTTAGGATTTATGCCACCTAGGACCACTAGGGATTATGCTACCTAATGAACATTTGCGTGTCTCGGTTTGGGTTCAAGCCACCTAGGGCCACTAGGGATTATGCCACCCGTCAACCGCGCCCTTTTTCCCGCGTATGTATCGTGAATCGTTTTCCATGTCTAGACGCACATGTTCCTCAATGTGCCATCCGAGTTCTGTGCCAGGGCAAATCAAGAAATACGGAACTCGGTCGGGAGCTTTAAGTCGTCTGCTGATGCAGATATCAAGGTCTGTTTTTGTACCCGTGGCTATGGCCCCACGTGACCCCTCCCTCAACTACTGAAAGGCAATCCAAGAAAAATCATGTATGAGAACCACATCCCGGCCCCACTATAGCCCCACTTTCCTATAGGCCAACCTCACCCATGACTCGATAGTAAGCACATGGTCTGTTGGGGGTTCCCTGCCTTTCCGTTCGTGCACGATTGACTAAAGATGGTAGGTAGTCGATGACGCGCTATCCAGGGCAAAAGTCAAGTATCGTCGACTCCACGCTAATCCATCCCAGTCTTTAGGTCACTCGCATAGCAACCAAGGCATACTCTTGGCTCTTCTACCGCAGACCTTAACCTCTGTGGGGCCGGGTTTCATGGACCACCTGCCACCTCACAGAGGGATACCAAGAGTACCCTCATGTCCCCCGAAGCTACCGCTTCGTCACCCAGTTCGTTGGAGCCTTTATTCAAGTCAGATAATTTGCTCCTCCTCGTGTGTTTAAGCGATAACCTACCATATCGGGTTACTCATCCATTCATGAACTAGTCCCATGTCCTTGGCTAAGAACTATTACTTAGTTATACTTAACTAAGGTTTATCACTTAGCTTCTTTTCCCCGTTACCCTTGATTAACTACAATTTTCTACCTAGTTCCTCTAACTAGGGTTTTTCCTATTGGGTTAAGTGTTGTTATTCAAGTTCATGGCTTAGCCCGTCTATGAATCATGTCAAGATTGGCTAAGTATTCAAGTCCAAGACCTAGCCCTACAAGTTGGTTAAGTATACCAAGAAGCTCATGACTTAACCCTATTCAATTATCAAGTCAATTTGGTTAAGTATTTGTTTATCTTAACCCTATCAGGTTATCGTGTTAGATTGGTTAAGCACAGATTATCTTAACCTTATCGGATTATCGAGTCAGATTGGTTAAGTATAGGTTAACTTAACCCCATCCGCTAATCGTATTAGAATGGTTAAGTATATTTAAACGGTCTTGTGACTTAACCCTATCAAGTTCTCATATTAGATTGGTTAAGTATGGTTGCTTAACCTCATCCAATCATCATGTATAATTGATTAGGTATAAGTTACTTAACCTCATTAAATTATCATGTTAAGTTGGTTAAGTATTGGTTACTTAACCACATTGAATTACCAAGTTTAGATTGGTTAAGTGTTTAACTTAACCCCATCGAATTACCGTGTCTAGATTAGTTAAGTGTAGGTTACTTAACCCCATCTAATTACCGTGTTTAGATTAGTTAAGTGTAGGTTACTTAACCCCATCTAATTACCAAATCAGATTAGTTAAGTGTAAATTACTTAACCCCATCCCCTAATCGTCTTGTATGGTTAATTGTCATTAAGAAATCAAGCCCGGTCCCACTTAACCAACCCATTCGTGTCATATCGGTTAAGTGTCATTAGTTAAATTTACTTAACCTTATCATGTGGCATTAATTTAATTAATGCACTATCAACCTCTCACATTAGACCTTGTTGTGGTTACTAGTTAAGTCGGGCGGGTCCGGGTAGTTTTACACCACAACCTAGTCTAACCTCGGGTCTTAAGCGCGACATGACCAACTTCTCACATTGGATCTTATTGTTTGTAGCCACTAGTTAAGCCGGGCGGGTCCGAGTAGATTTATGCTACAAACTCAACCCAACCTCGAGTTGGCCACTTTCATGTTTGGTCTAGTGTTATATTACACTTACAACCCATACGTGTCTAGTTTCAAGTCCCATGTTTACCCTACGTGTCATGTCCCCATTTTGGTTCAACTTTCATGTCGTGTTAACATGTAACCTCAAGTCAAGTTTTTCGCGTCATTCTCATGTTTGTCCATCCTACCACAAATTGTGTTTTCACTTGAGTAAAAGCGAGTCAACATAGTAGGTATACTATGGCTACATGTAGACCCCAAAACATGCACGATGCCACAAAAGGGATTGGCTCCAACATGCATGGTATCATAAGAGGGTTTGGCCTTAAAACATGAACGATAGTGTCATATAGGGATTGGACATAAGCATACATAGCATAAAAGGGAATTGGCCACAAGCATGCATAATGTCATAAAGGATTTGGCCATAAACTTGCATATTATCATAGGAAATTTTGCCACAAACTTGCATGTTGTCATAACGGGATTTGACCTTACATAAACATGATGTCATAAGGGGTTGGTTTCATTTACATGCATAAGCCCCAAAGTCCAATTTATGCAATTATTTCACAAGTCAAAGTGGTTCTAAGTGTTCATGCTATCATACTACAAGTAAAGGTCCAATCTTGCATGGCAAACTAAGTCCAACGCAACATGAATAGCATGGTTTAGTCGCTAAAACATAACCCAAAGTCATATGTTCATGATAAAGGGGCAAACTAGGTTTAGATAGGTAAACATACTCATGTTACATCGCATTTTATCCCATGTCATCATTAAACTACCGTTAACATCTCGAAGTAGCTAGAACTTACATAGCGAGGCCTAGAGGGTGCGCATGAATCGTCTTGACGATGAAAGGTGACTCATTTGATGAAGAACCGTCATGAAATCGCCGTAGCAACGTTGATCGAGCCTCAATTTGGTGTAGCAAGCTTGCACCTTTCGATTCGGATCCGATTTGCATGCATAGTCTCTTGGAGTTGGAGATGGAGGCCATGATCACTTGGCATTCGGGCAGCTCTTCGTGGCATGAGTGATTTGTGAGGGTTTAGGGTAGGCTTAGGGGTCTTTTTATAGAGATTAGGAGTAGTTTAGGCCATTAGATTAACCCTAGGATAGATCCAAGACCTCAAAAATCGTCACAAGCCTCCAAATAAGAGCCAAAACTAGAAGCAGGTGCACCAGGTCGCTGGTTCGACCAGGGGGGGGTCGACCCAGGGGTCGACACCCATGTCGACCCCCTGGAGGGGGTCGACCCCGGGGTCGACATCCATGTCGACCCCCTGGAGGGGGGGTCGACCCAGGGGTCGACACCCTGTGGGTCTGGCGGGAATTTTCCCGCCTTCTCTTTCTGGGCTGAATTTCAAATCTGTTTTCGGATTTGAATTTTCGTGAAACTTCGCGAGGCCATATCTCGGTCATACGGACTCCGATTTACAAAATTTCGGACTCTATTTCGCGTATTTTTCCGAGACGAACGCAATAACGCAACCCGTTTATCCTGATTCAGACTTTATAATTTAATTCTGCTTTGATTCTTGTCTTAACATGTTGTTAAAATTCGGGTTGTTACAATATATGTATTAGTTTGGTATGAAAGTATCTTTCATGTATTTGTTTGTTAAATAAGAATTTAAGCAAATACTTATATTAGTTTTACATTTTAAATTGATTCTAACTTATTCGGAATAAATAAATGATGGAAATTTTATTTTTACTGCATATATAAGAAAAATGTTGACAAGAATGATAAACATTTAAGTGTTTAAACAAGATTGATGGATGTTAGTGTGTCTTCCCATCTCTTGAAAGAATGGACACTTTTGTACATGAAACATTAATGTAAAGCAAAACTTAGCAGCTAAGGTTTCATTTAAATATACATATGTTAACCAATAACGCTTACTCTTGCACCTGCCGTATGATGGAAGTAGCATCTAGCTAGGAATGAACAATTCAATTGATCCTATCACTGTGTAAGAAGGATTTGTACTTAGAACAATAAGGTACCTTATTCATTAATGCTCTCTTTACTACTTCAGCCAAAACTAGACTATTTACATTGATCAATATTAACAAGTACAAATATATATACTGTGTAAGAAATTTTGTAACAACCCGGAAAATCTGAATCAGTTTGAAAATTTTAAATTGGCTATTTTAGTGGGTTATAGATATTTAAAATAAATTATTCTAAATAATAACGATGAAAAGTGTGTTTGAATCGACGTTTGAAAATAAATATAATTGATTCTAATTATAAACAAGGCCTGAAATGGCGCGGTAGTTTCAAAATTTGAATTCAAACTTTGACTTACTTTACCGGGTGCAAATTAAAACGGATTTTAGTGAAACTAAAAATATTTAAATATGTTAGTGATTATCTTTCTAACGAATCTGAAAAATCGAAGTTTCATAGCGGGAAGCAAAAGTTATGGCTAAATGAATTTTCAGAAAGGTCGCTATAGAGTTTATATAGCCCGTGAAAATGACCATTTTACAAACGACCTCAGAATTCAACGAAACCATTTTTGTTGGATTGGGGATGTCAAATTATTGCTAGGTTTCAAATTTCATTATTTTTGAAGCTAGTATGTGAGCATGGCAAAGGAAAATGTGTTTGGTCGATTTCTATTAAATTGGATCGACCTGAAAAGGGCCATTTTTCAAACGGTCTCAGAATTCGACGAAACTAGTTTCGTTGGGGCCGTATCGTCAAAACAAAGCTGGATTTATTTTTCTGGAATTTTTAGAAGCAGTGTGTGGCCCCGGCAAATTAAAATGTACGTTCAAAACAGAATTTGAATGTTTTATATTTTAATTTGAAGAATACCTGACTCTAACAGTCGAATGGGCCTACGAAACATATTCCATTGTGTTCGGAATTGGGGTATTTAGCTAGGGGCGACAGTCATTGGGTTTGAATTGGAGTTCTTTTGGAAAGAAGGGTATTTTTGGATTTAAAATAAATAAAAATATTTAAAAAAAACCCCGGCCAATCACATTCCTCCATCCATTCAGCGTTGACCCGGACACCCTCGTCCTCTTCAAAACGCGCATGGCGGAAAGGAACCCCGGCCTTCTCTCCTCTTTTTCTCCTCATCCGTACAACGAAACCCACCCCTCCTTTGGAGCTTTTTGTAGATCTCATCCCTAGCACCACATCCATACCCATCTCGCCCTTCGTCACGCAGTATACGTCGAGATTGAAGCCTCCAAAACTGCCGCGTTCAAAACCCCGCCGGAGTCCCTACACCCCGTCGATCTGAGCAAGGATGGTGGCGCCGGAGAGCTGCTTCGAAGATCTACAACGCTGCGCTGGCCGATCGTCTGGAAGTGGCGCGGATTTTAAGAAAAATGAAAACCTATTTTTGAATCATCTAAAGGAGGTAACGGCCTGAATTGTTTTAACTGTTTATAACGTTTTAAAGCGCTATAAATTTTGATTTTCAATTAAAAATCATATCTTTTTCGTTTGTGGTCGAAACTCAGTGAAACAAGAGACAGTGGACTCGTGAGGACGTCTTCTACATTCTAGAAGAGACCGCATATTTTTCTGAGCATTCTGCTATTTTTGGTGGATTGGAACCCAATGTGAGATTTCTGAATTATAAACGACATGGAAATGATGATGTATAAATTATATATTCGAAGTACGAGTTATATAAGCATTGTACACCTCATGTATAAGCGTTGTATAAGTTGTATGTTCGATGTATAAGTTATATATGCGTTGTAAAAATTATATATGTGTTGAAATAGATGTGAAATATACTTATATATATATATATGCCCCTCGTCCACAAACCATGGACGATATTTATTGGTTTTGATTGGTGTGAAAATTGGTTGATAGCGAATGGTTGATTTGAATTGTTTGTGGTTGAAATTGATTGATTGTGGTTGAAAAATACCCGTTTGTGGTTGAGAATTATTTGGTTGAAACCACATAGGATTAGTTTGTGGAAAAGAAAATAAACATGTCGCCTGCGTGCGAACTAGATGCATGAAATCCCCATTGTCAAAAGCTGTGAGGCTTTAAGGTAGAGCGAGGAGCCGTACTAGGGACGGTCCCGGTTTTAACTACCCTGCCGTTATGCTGCCGAAATTTTCAATAATATTCATGTGTTAGAATCATTTTCATGGGTTGAAACTATATTCGTGTGTTGAATAGAAATTCATGTGTTGAATAGAAATTCATGTGTTGAACGACATTCCTGTTTTGAAATAAATTGTTTTATAATAAAAATCCTATTTTTATCATCTATATGAACTATATGAAATAGTCATGTTTTGAAATAAATTGTTTTATAACAAAAATCCTATTTTTATCATCTATATGAACTATATAAAATAGTCGTGTTTTGAAAGAAATTACTTTATAATAAAAATCCTATTTTTATCATCTATATGAGCTATATAAAATAGTCGTGTTTTGAAAGAAATTGTTTTATAATAAAAATAACATTTTTATCATCTATATGAACTATATAAAATAGTCGTGTTTTGAAATAAATTGTTTTTCAATAAAAATCACATTTTTACTGTATACATGAAGTGTTAAAAATAGTGAAGTGCTGAAATAAATGTCTATTGGATAAAAATATCATTTTTATCAAATGTATGAAAAGAATATGGTTTTGAAATCGAAGAATAGATTATATATATTTAATTAAAATAAATCGAATAACGAAGCTGTAGTTCGTGTTTTGAAACCATGATTTCAAACGATTACTAGGGGAGATCCGACCATCGGATTTTCCCGAAACCGGAACCGTTGGGTTCGCTTTGGAAATATCTTTCCAATGACACCAACTTTGTAAAGATCCAATGGTTGGATTGTCTGGAATATTTAATTCAAATATGAAGAAAAACAGCGCTAGAATTAATTATATATATATATATATAATTAAATTAAATCGAATAACGACGCTGCAGTTCATATTTTGAAATCGAAACTTCAAATGATTGTACAAGGAGATCCGACCATCGGATTTTCCCAAAACCGGAACCGTTGGATTCGTTTTGAAAAGATCTTTCTAATGATATAAAATTTGTGAAGATCCAATGGTTAGATTTTCAGATATGTGTAAATCAAATCTGAAGAAAAACAGCGCCACGGCCGTGTTATGGCCCGAAGCTTCGTTTGAATAAATTGGCTATTTTTAAATTAATAAAAATAGCGATAAATCGTTATAAAATATTATAAACGATATAGAATGGAAATAAACCGAATTTACTCGGTTTATTGGATATTTGATGATTGAATGTGTTTGGCATGAAAATTATATTAAAGAAATCGTCTTTGATAAAAAATAATGGGAATCTACTCCTAAGAATGTGAAATTTATAAACTAAATGAAGGTTAGCTAAGTCAAATGGTTTCCTGGGTTTTGATCTGATGTTGGTTTCGGCCTTCGGAGTTAATATTCGGGAAATCGTTCTCTTACTAATTTACGGTTAGTGATTGATGAATTGGTATAAGGCGTATGTTGTGTTTGTGTAGCACTTGTTAATTATATACGCGAGTTGCTCAGAAAGACTGGGTTTATCCCATTCTGAATAACTGAATCAACGATAAGAAATCGATGATGAAGACGGTGGTCGAAGACCGGAGAGCTTCACGTCGTTTGGATGATTACTAACGTCTTGATTGGGAGGCATCCCAAGATACAGATAATTACTGGTGATCGTTCAGATGTACTTGGAAATCGATGGGTATGCGAGGTATATAGTGCCCCCGGTTTCGTTCATACCCAGAACGGACTTGTAAATGGACTGTGTGTATGACATCGGATTTCATTTTGTGTGATTGATAGCCATCAGTTGCATGGCGTGAATTGCCTGTGTGACATGCTGAGATGCAGTGATCAAGGCTTTTGTTGAAAAGCAAAGTCTTGTGGTTGATGATTAAAGCATGGCCTGTGTGGCATAGCTTTGTATATAACGTGAATTCGCGAGCCTCACACCCCGGTATGGACTAGAAACGGGAGAGGACATCAGGGAGGGCATGTGTTTCCTTCTAGCTAGAGGTGGTGTCAGTGCTTAAACTGGCTGACATTTATATTATTTTCACCTGTGTGGTTGTTGCTGTTGCGAGGCGGCTCGGTTATATCGGTCAATCTGGGACCGATGGAGTCAGTCATTGGCTCATTTAGGCCCCCAAAGGGCAGGGAAACGTAGTGTTCAGGCATAATAATCCACATCGGTGGACTGGCCCTGACGATCCAAGGTGTAGTTGCAGCTGTTCTTGAGACTCGGGCTAGACAGTCTCGAATTCGGTAAGGACTATCTTTAGCCTTGGTTCATGATGGAAATCCAATTTCCAAATACGACACCGTGCGGTTTTGATTGTGTGTATATATATAGCGACATGATATATGGTACCCATGCCATCTATGATTGATAGTTATGATTGAAATTGTTTTTGAAACATATAAAAACTAGTAATAATATCAAATTCTTTTGTTTTATTCGTATCAAGCATATTTTGGCCATTATAAGGTAAAACTCTATCCTCTGGTTTGCGTTGCATTGCGTGATGGGAACTGAGTCTTATAATGGCTTCATTTTTTATAAAAAGCATTGCGATGTTTAAAAGATTTACTTGTTGTAAAGCACTGGCAATCCAATGGAGTAAACCCGTTCCGCGAAAGTGGCGTGGTCCTATGATTAGCCAAATTATATAATGTGTTAATTAGATTTCTCATACCAGTCCCATGACTGACTCGTAGTTTGTTTCACTTGCAAACTTGGGTGCCCTTATTTCTACACGGGCTGCCTTGTCTTCAGGTTTTAGCAGGCTCTTTCTGGATAGCTGGAGCTGAAGATGGATTCTATCATTTCTCTTTTTATGCTGTTCAGCTCATATTGTGCATATTATGTTTGTTTCCTACTGTAGACATTTATGTATAGCTGAACTGTATTTGTACTAAGTATGATTCTGTATACTGAGTAACTCTGATGATTACGTTTATCCAGAGTATTATTTGTACATTATCTGGTGTATTTTTTTAATTCTGTTCTTCTATTATCTATTTATGTGTTATATTCCAAAGATTACCCTTGCCACTGTCGTACGGGGTTTTGGGGTCATCACAAATTTCCTAAGCAAAACTAGACACCAGCTATTTATACAAGGGTATTAGCATCACTTCATGAACATAGACATAGAGCCAAGCATGTCTTTCTTTCAATCACTAAAGCATCCCTGCATAATAAAGAGTTCTTTCCCCATAAAAACATTAATGCTAGCATTAAATACATTATTAATTTAGTATTATTTTACATCTATAAATAGGAGCCTACTTACATAATCTTTGCACCACATTCTCGATCTACGAAGAATTGAAACTAGGCACAAGTCTAGGAAATGAGTGACAACTATTTGTGAGTAAAACTTCCTTTTTATTTAATTTGATCTTTGGAAACACTGCTATGAAATGATTTAAACTGTTTGAACACAAACCCGTGTAGATATATATACATTGCTATATGTATGCTCTCTGTTAAGATTTAGAAACTTATTATAAACCTTATATCATGTTGTCCTGTTAAAACTGTGTTCATACCCTCTAACTTAAATCCTCTATAAACACCAAAGTGATTGTATAGGTAATAGTCATGTATATTTATATACATGTATCATATTGATGATTGATAAAGTCTGTTATTTCATTAGAGCCAGTATTGAATAAAAATACGGATATGAATACCCTGTTTCCAGAAGAGGATTATCCAAATTCTCACACCAGAGTTATTTAAATGTTAAGACCTAATGTATATGGTTTCTGGTTTCAGTAACATAGATAAAAGAAATATATTATGTAGTGAATATATACATAAAAAGGGAAAACCAGAAACAAACTATAGGGTTCTTTGTAAACCAACTTACGTCAAAAAATTTCAAACAGCCTAGAACTAGGTTTTAAGAGTATAAATGGAATTGTGGTGCAAAACAATGAATTTTAGTAATGGTTTCAAGATTTTTTAAGTCTATATATAATAAGATAAACGGGGATGAACGAAAACCAGTTTTTGGTCAAAATTCCGGCGAACCGCATGATGAAGTTCGATGACGTGAAGCCTGGAGGAGCGTCTCGAGTCAGATAGTACGGGAAAAATACTACATAATTTTTCTAATGTATAAATGAGGAGGACGATGTGAAATTAGGGTTGTTGGGTACCTTTTTATAGTCATTGGGTACTGTCAAAACTACACCTCACGGAGGACTGGGGGAGGTGCGCATAGGGGGGACAGGTGCTAGAGGTCATCACCGATATATGGCCAAAGTTTGACGTGTTCGGATGGTCGGAGGAAGTAGTAATTTAAGTTTTATTGGATCGTGTTTTTGGAAGAAGGATGAGGATGATCGGTGAAAACACTGTCAGAGGGGGTAATAGGCGGATCTGGAAGTAGAAATGGAGACGAATTGCGAAGTGGAGTTTACGAGGATGGTCAGCAGTGGCGGAAGATCAGTAGAGCTCCTATGCATGTGAAAGTGTATGTGTGTATACATCAGGAAAGTAAAGAAGAAGGAGGAGCGGTCATGGGAAAAGCATGGTGATGGAACGTGTTGGGCATGAGGTTTTGGACTTGGTACTTTGGCAAACTGGTTGTGCCAAGTGGTACTTTGGCTGAGAGGAAATCATCGGGTGCGACATTGGATTTTGGCATGGAAGCACGAGTGCTAAAGGGTTGTACTTTGGTACTTTGTTAGTATAAAGTGTTACTTTGACAAGTGGTACTACCAGGTGGTAGTGGGCTGGAGCATGTGGATTTGAGCAGTTTTCACGGGGGCACCGTGGTGTTTCGAAAGTGGCACTTTGGCAAAATTGGTACTTTTGCTAATACGCTAACAAAGAAGATTTTAAATGAAGTTTTAATTAAATAAAAAAGAAAATAAATAAAATAAAGAAGAAAATAATAAATAAATAAAAATAGATTTTTATATAAAATATCATAGGCAAGTGAAAGGAAGACAGAAGCAAGAAGACCAAAGGCGGAAGCTCGACTGTAGAAGTTCGATGAGTTTGAAAACAAATATATAAAGAAAATAATTAAAAATAATTAAAAATAAATTATAAATTTAATTTATTTACGATTAATTAGGAATAAGAAAATAATTTCCAAAGATAACAGAAGTATTAGATTGTCATATAAACATAGATGACAAACAAACAAAATACAGTGTGTGACGCACACGCTTTATTTTGCTCATTTCTAAATGATGGTTAAAACTGAATAAGATTGTTTGACTGAAACTCATAATCAAAGGATGTGTAAATCGAAACATAACCATGTTAGGCTGATAATTATTTATCAACTGTAAAAACGTTACATACATCGTTTCGAAGAGACCGGAATAAATATTCCACTTCGACTTGAATTATACACTGCGTGTCAGAAATATTGAAGACAAAGATATGCAAGGGCTATTTTAAATAGTACCTTTGGTCTGTCCAATCCCAGGACGACCTGTATGGTCGGGTGTCTGACAACGTATATCTGTTAGATTCTACACATCGAATTTACTTAAGTATATTACATTGGTAGCGGAGAAATTCGTTTCTCTTAACTTTATTGCCTGCAATATATTTGGGAAATCGAATGAGTGTTCTGACAGATAGGATGATGTGACATTCAAAGTAATTGAAGACATAATCTGTCAAAAAGATAAGTTTAGCCTCAAACTTCACAGCCAGGAAATGACAAAAATCGGGCAGGCAACATGGCTATGTGGGTAGCTCCCATTAGGGTGTATTTTCACCTATCTAGAGATTCATTTTATTCCTTATTCTATCGATGCTGTCCCATTCGGGAAATGTTAGCCGTACACAGCCATTGGTGACATACATTCGATACACTTAAGAGAAATGAGTGGTCGGTCATGTATGGCCGGGTTATAAGAAGTTCTTGTTGAACCCAGTGTATTTCTCTCAAGAGATACACCATCGGATGGTGGTTCCATACCTTGTCATAGTTGGAAATCCATTATCCATAAGCGTTGAGCAGTTTTGTTTGTATATTATATAAGTAGAATGTGAGATGAAAGCAATCCTACTAGATTCTAAATTATTTGTGGAAACCCTAGACATTATCATAGTATTTGGTTTAAATATACAAACTGTTTTTATTCTCATAAAGTAAAAACCCGTTCCGTATTTATGGTATGGTCTTATGAGTATGATTTTATTTCTTAAACTTGTTTTAAAATGGTTTACTCACACCAGTCCCCGACTAACATAGAGTTTATTTTTCTTTGTTTTCTTTAAACTCTTAGGTACTTGTAACACTTATTATGAGTAGACAAGTGATCCAGGTCTTGACTTAACTTTTGGAGCAGCTAGATGGGAAGGATCTGAATGTAGGCTTATCTATGTATAATTATCTGCAAGTTGTTTTATCCATGATGTTATATATAATTATCTGCAAGTTAGTATCACAAATGTTAAGTATGTAATTTGTGATGAAATGTATCCGTATATATGAAGTGCTCTAATGTACTTGACTTATAATATGTAATATTTTGGATTGTTATGTTATGATCAAGTTCCACTATGAGATTCTGATGTCTTCTTTAGTTTTATCTTCTATCTATCTTTTATTCTTATATAATGATACAACTTCCGAGGTGTTCTAAAGTTGGGTCATTACAATTACCACGTGCATGTCATGGAAAGTATACACACTTGTGCGTGACCCATCTTGCTCCTTGTTATGTTTTATGTTGCACATGTATATACTTCTGTGCTGCACCATTTACTTGTTCACTTCGAGTTTGTTGCTTTCTTGAACATTGCTAAACCATATATGTTGTTGATATGAACACTTGTATATTCATGTTTGTTTTCTCTTGATTGAGTCCTTTTTGTTGTCCCACCATGTAATTGCTATGGATTGACTCCATGTAGCCTTGTTGCTGCCTATGTGTCACTTTACCATTTCATACACCATGTATAAACACTGACTTGGATTCTTGGCTATGCAGCCATACTACTGCCTTGACCATGTTGATGTAACTTTGTACTTATGTTGTGCTGCTTTGCATATAAGTGACTTGTTGTAATTTGCACTTGTTCTTCCCTTTTATGTCGGTGTTGTACCATTTGAACCATGCATTTTCTGTTTGAACTGCACACTTGCATCATGCACTAGAGCCCTGTATTGTGCACTTGTTCACCTTCATGTATATGCTGCTCCATCATTTATGTTGCATTGTGTTTGAACATGGCTCGCCCACTTTAGCTTTGTATGTTTGATTGCACTTAGTCGAGATGGTCCACGTGGCTACTCCTTAGTTGCACACTGGATTGGCGAGGCAGTGCACACGTGTATGCATATACACGTGTGTATATGCAGCCATTCAGAAAATATTCTTGTCCCTGCACTGAAATATTTTGTATATACAAAATGACTGCCTTGTGGTATTTACAGTGTTTCACTATGAATATCACAAGTTGTCTCGACATAGATAAATCAGATCAAGTCATGAAAAATGATGAGAAACACACCAGAAATCTGAGGCAAAATAATTTTTAAAAATAAATTCAAATTTGCATGTATTTAGTTTTATTTTTATTGCAGTGTACTGTGTGTGTGTTTCTGTATATGATAGGTAAGGATGACTGGACTGACTGTAAGCTGTGAAGACATAAGACTGAAGATGACTGAGAAAAGTATATAAGAATATCTGTATATGGGTGGGTCTGTAAGCTGAGTGTAGTATATATGAAAATGTACTGAGTGTGAGTGTTGTAGAGAGGAACTATGTATGTGTATAATGAGATAATTGTACTGATATATGTTATAAACAAATTCGATTGAAATAAAATATCATTTTATTCTGTTCAAGCAAACTTGTCTATCATATTCCGTTTACTTACAAATACAGTATTCTGTGAATATATATGAAATGGGATGTGTTCAAATAGTGGAGTTATAAATAGTTGTATAGTTTGAAATAAAATATTATACTTAAATAAAATACTATGTGAATATTTGAATTTCTATATAGCAGTCATATTTTATTTAAATATAAAAATTATATTGTTGTCTGTGATGAATATATGAAATGAAATAGTACAATAACAAACATATTTATAATAATATATATTTGATTGTTATCATCAAACAAGAATCATATAAATGTGTATACAATGCCGTTATATACAACAGTCTCCCCCTTTTGACGATGACAAACAAATATTAAGATTTTTAATATAATAAATATGTT
The DNA here is from genome assembly GCA_030737875.1 of Allium sativum. Lineage (NCBI taxonomy): Eukaryota > Viridiplantae > Streptophyta > Magnoliopsida > Asparagales > Amaryllidaceae > Allium > Allium sativum. The sequence continues at coordinate 105,810,083 of CM060910.1, forward strand.
TGACCAGTGAAGAACTGAACTCCCCTTATTTGAAAGCTCTCTCTACAAAATACACTCCCCCTATAACTGTGCATGAGTAAAGAGAAAGAAAATTGAATGGAATTTTCAAAACTAAAATATTTATAAAATATTCACTAATAAATCAAAATCTCAAACCATTCTCCCCCTTCTGTTAGCATCAAAAGGATTCGGAACTTAAAATATAGATGAAAAATGACTAAAAATATAATTTCAGCTTAAGAGGATGAATGGTTTTCATAAATTTCAATCAGTCAAACAAAAATCATAATATATTGAGAGCTAGTGGCATATTTCAAATTGTAGGTAATGACGAATTTTAGATGAAATTTATACAAATGGAGAGAGTTAAAAAAATGATTTCCAATTATTCTCAAAAGAATTTTATAAAATTGAGCACAAAAACAGTGATGGATTTGGATTATAATTATAAATTCAATTTAAGTGAGAAAATCGAGTAATCTCTAATCCAAATAGCTATAATCAACAAATCATAATACGTCATAAAATATTAACACATTTCACAAATTAGAAAATGGATTGATAGGCTAGTTTTTACACACCAAGGAGAATTTCATATAAAAATTTATTTATTGCAAATTCTTTTCTTTCTTTTTCTTTTGATTTAAGAGCACACTAACCAATTTAAGAGCACACTAACCACGCATAAACAGATCTTGGATTTTTAAATGAGATCAGTTGCAGCTTAAATATAAGTAATCTCTTAACCATGCATGACCAGAGCTTGTATTTTTAAATGAGGTTAGAGAAACACTTCTGTTTTAATTATATATATTTATCATTTTCAGTTCCAAAAGAAAAACTCCTCGGTATATAAAACCAATAAGGATGATAGAAATGTGGTTGGTACAGAAAAGGACTGTGAAATAAATTTCTAAATTAATTATATTATGAAATATGCCCGATTGTATGGGGATCACTGAAAATTTTCAATTATCACCAATTCTGAATAATAACGTAGTCCAATTTCTATCACAAATATTTCCGCTATTTATTCAAAAAGATTTAAAAAGAAATTAACTCTCCACATTAACATAAAATCACGATGGTTGGCAGAATGATGGTAGATAAAGAAGATAGTTGTGAAATAATTGCCAATTCAAAGATATTATAATAATTATTCAACCATCATGAAAATCTAACTAAAGTCTCCTCAAGTTATGAAATATACTGTAGTCACATTTCATCACAATTTCAAAAGTTAATAATAATTTTGATGAATTATAAATACAGTTCAACTTGGATATTGATTTCAATTTTTGAATGAATAAAAAATAAATAATTTTAAAATTGAAAATCAATTACAAGAGGAATTTAGAGAGATATATATATAAGAAAAAAAATATATATACATGATGAGAATAAGATGAATAAAAAAATTCAGCACTTCCTAATCTGATACCACTTGTTGTCTCTGCAAACGGGGATTCTAATACCATCCTGGTGGTTATCAAAGATATCTCAGACAACGATATCCAATCACAAAACATAAGTAATTAAATCAAATATTTCAGATCCATTTTTCTGAGTAGCATGACCAATTCAGAAAAAAATCACAAGATGGTTTTTAAAAAATTTCTATAGGTCCAAGAGGTCAAATCATGATTCTATTTAGACAATCAGAGCAGCAAGACAATATTTACCAAAGCAAGCAATTACCAAAAAATTCCAAGTCAATATGAGGACAACACAAATAGTTTCAAAGCAAAAACTTATCGGGATGACGGTCTCATAAGATGATTTATGATCCAAGATTAAAAATACCGTTCATTTTAAATCATTTGATGGAATATGAATATATCAAGATTCAATGAATCAATCACACCAGATTATAAATTTTAGATCCGAGATATGTGTGAGATTCAATAAATCAATAATTTCAAATGAATTAAAACAAAAAAATATCCAAATCAAATAATCATGAAATAACAGTGAGTTTTAAGACCAGATTTTCAAGAAATTTTCACAAATATTTTTGACAAGTACAAGAGTAATTTCAGAACATTTACATCAAGTATGAGAGATATTCATGATATAAAAAAATTATTTGAAATCACTTGAATCAATGTCAAGATTTGAGATATAATGAATCAGTCACGCAAGATTGACTACTTCAAATTTAAGAGGTGTGTGAGATTCAAAATATCAAGAATTTCAGATGATTTCAAATAAACAAATTTCAACCATAATGATCACGAATAAAGATGAATGTCAAGATGTATCACTGAGATTCAAGATAATTAAAAAAAATCCATGTCAATTTGAAAATCAATGAAATTATCACAACTGATAAATGGCAGTGTGCTATAATGAGTATAATATTTCAAACTTTTCTAAAATGGATTAGAAGAAACTCAAAATAGCAGAGGTGTGTGAAATTCCATTAAATTTTCAGATCTTCAAAAATTTAGAATCCAAATTAACAGTGTTCAAGATTTAACAAAAATAGATCAACACTATTATGAATTCAAAAAACAGAAAATAAGCTTCAAAACAATTGCAGATATTTACAAACTTAAATTCAAGTTCTGGAAATGATTAAAACATCAGATATTTTATTCAAATGAAGCGAATTTCCAAAAATCATGAATTCTACAATTTGAAGTTAAGGAAACTCATAGAAGAAAAAAAAATATAGTAGTGACAATTCAAAAATAAAACAAAAAAATAAAAGTGGGGTAGAAGGAAGAATAAACAAAGAAAATAAAAACAGAGAATATTTACAAAGTGAGTCTAGGGATCATATCTGAATTACATAAGATGTTGTGGATCTCCAGCTCAACAATCTTGGCTAAGGAACTGTGAAAAATCTGATGATATGAAGTAGTTTGAATTCAGTTTCTCTTTCGCAAAGCATTTCCTCAGCCTCCTCTGGTACTTAATAGTTTAGAGGATCGAGTGGTCTAACAAAATTAGTAAAACCACTCACAGTTGTATTAATATGTTTGGTACCCAGACTTGTTTGTACAACAAACCATTAGAATTAACTTTTGTACCCTTAGGAACCCAAATCTGTTTGAATATAACAAAACCCATTTTATTTTATTTTGGGATCCAATAATGTTTAAATGGTTTGTTATAAAACAATTTTTCATTTCGCTTTCGATTTAAAAACCCTTTAAAATTGTTTGTATTCAAATTTTCAAAACAATTTGAAGGATTTTTAAAATCATTTATTCTTCTCTTTTCAAACTCATGAATTTTTCCAAAGCCAAGTCCACTTTTATTTCCTGATGAAAACTGATTTTTCAACAACATATTTAAAGATTTTTCACTGTTAGAAAATTTAGTCAATGTTGTTTCAAGTCATTGAATTTCAGTTTTAAGATCACTGTTTTCTTTCAGTAAATCCGATCAACAATTTTTAGTGATCTAATATCTTTCAAAATCAGATTTCAAAGCCAATTTTTCATCTTTAAGTAATTTAATTTTGGCTTGGGACTCAGAGTCTCAGATTTAAATCTTTTTTGTTTTTCAAACTCAAATTTCTTGGTTTTTTCAATCTCGATTTCAAGTTCTTTCAAAATCAAATCGGATTTCAACAACTTCTCCTTTTTAGCAATTTCAAATTTGGAGTTTATATCAGTCTTAAAAATTTCAAATTCCTTTTGTAGAAAATTGTTCAAACTTGATAACTCAATCTTGTTTTCTTTTAAGATAAGAATTTCCTTTTCAAACTTTTGAATATATTTATTGAGATGAATAAGATAAATTTTCAATTTCAAATATTTTTTGCAATCTAAATTTGAAGAGTTTTTAAAATATTCAAGTTGTGATTCCAAATCATCAATTTTGTTAGTCAACTCATGATTCTTATATTTCAAAGATTTGTTTTTGGATTGGAGTTATCAACAGATTTAGTTAAGTCAACACACATATAAACTAAATCTTCGTATGAGAAATTTCCTGTCCAATCATCTGTTGAATCTCCACCGTTCGATCTATTTGAAATTTCATCTGTAAGAAGTGTTAAGCATAGATCTTAATCTGAGTTGACATTCTGGGGTTTTGAGCAGTCGTCAGATTTTCCATATAGCGTGTTGAGAGTTCTCCAGATTACCTGCGCAGTCAAACAATGGGAGATGAGGTCAAGCTGATTATTACTGAGATAAGAAAGGAGAATATGCATGACACGAGCATTTATAAATTTGTTTTTCTTATCTGACATATCACCCATATTTATAATAATATTCCAATATTCAGAATTAACAGATTTTAAATAGGATTCCATTTATGATTTCCAATTTAAAAAATCTATACCATTAAAGATGGTCGGAATATGATTGGACTGACACTCAGAGGACAGATAACTAGGATGACCCATTACTCTAGAGTTAATAAAATACCAAGCTTAGATACCAATTATTGGATCTAGATTAACCCTAGAAGGGGGGGGGGGGTGAATAGGGTTTATTGAATTTTTGCGAGATATTAAAATATTCACATATCACAGAACATAACAGAAATAGAAATGCAGAAAATAAATGACACAAGATATACCCTGCTTTGGCAAAATCCTGCCTACTGCTGCATTCCTAAGATTTCTACTAGGTGATAGAACAGATCCCTCTTACAAGACCATGTGAACTCGTGAACCCCTCGCTCCTATTCTAACCCTACGCTCAAAACCCTAGACTGATCTAATCCCCTAGATCAGATTTCCCCTGATTACGACCCCGTAACCAGTAACCCTAGTTTTTATAGACTCTAGTAAAGTGCCAGTTAACACCCTAACTGGATTCCCTAGTTTTTTTAGACCGTAGAAAAACTGTTGGTTTGATTTTCAAATACAAATCAAAATACTAAAACAATAAATGAAACCCTTGTTTATAAAGAAACTAATTCCCCTTTATTCACTAAGTAGGCCGACCCATTTAAAAATGATGCACTCGTGTTTCATTTTATCCGATCCACTTTACTTTCTTCGTGGAAATTAGAAATGGCGGCAGGAGATTGGAAAATTCTAGGGTTTTCTGATTTGAAACCCCAAATCGATTTCGATGCTTGATGGAATGAGATACTATGATGCTTGAATTCGGTGTTGCTTTCTGAAGCTTCGATTTGGAATTTTCTCAATCAAAAATGATGGAAAAATTTGTGAGTTTTCTCCGAGTTTTACTGTAACGTACAGTGGTTTTCGACCCCGAAAATTGACATAAAACACCATGTCAAACATTCAAGCATCAAAAACACCGGAACGTTATTAGAAAGAAGTTAGAGGGTGAGATAAGAAAGAAAGAATATTAGAATAGAAGAAGAAGAAGAACCAACACAACACAGAGTCTCACATCACAGCGGAACAAAATATAATATATAAATAAACTTTATAAAAAGCTTTGAAATAAAACTTACAGTTAACAGAGTACATCAATACATTTGGATAGTTATAATTACCTGTCCTCATATACAACACACAGCAGAATAATACTAGATAATATTGTACGTATGAATATCTCCAGCTTGACATTGGACTTCACAGCATCCGATGTCCTAAACCTGTACAACCCGGTCTAACCCGAGCATTACAAACACCGGGTCAGTCTGGTGAACCAGAGTGAGAAAACTCGCCAAGTTTTAAGGGTAATCATCCATCTTGATTTTAAAGTTCAAATTCTTCTTGAAAGAAAGGGATAATCGTAAGACCAAATCCACACATAAATACGGACGGTTTTTACCTTACGATAACCTAAACATTTTGAAATCAATATATTATTTTGATATTATGATAGTGTCTAAATACAAATAAATAGAATCTAACAGAACGCTTGTATCTCATGCTCCACATATATAGTATACAAATAAAACCGCGGGCGCTTATTGGAGATTGGAGATTGGATTCCGACCATGACAAGGTATGGGACCACCTGCCGATAGTGTATCTCTAGAGACGAGTACAACGGGTTCAACAAGAACGTCTTGCAACCCGTCCCACACACGACCGACCACTCATTTCGGTTGAGTGTATCGAATGTATATCACCAATGGTGGGGAGCTACCCATCGTTTCCCGAAAAGGGACAGCATCGAAATAGACTAAAGAAATAAAAGGAATTTCTCTAGATAGGTGATTATACACCCTAATGGGTACGACCCACATAGCCATGCTGCCTGCCCGATTTTTGTCATTTTCCGGTTGATGAGTCTTAAGGTTATAATCGACTTTTGGAACATCTGGTCACCGTTCACATCGTCCATACACGTCATCCAGGAACATGATGAACAGAAGGCACCCTCCTACTACGTCCTAGGAATCACCCTATAGATCAGTAGCGAGAAGTCCTTGCAATCCATAGATTTCAATCCTGACAAAATCATTGTCAAAATATCTCTAGGGAACAGCTAGAGAAATCAAACAATAGTCCTTCCTTCATGAAGATTTACGGTCTTCATTGGTCAATCTCGATCAGCATTGGAATCTTCTTCGTTTTTGTTTCTGTTGGTCGGAATGGTTTTCGAATATAAATTCGATCCCGGTCTTTCCATACCAATAACGCATTGGGTATGATTTTGATAGTCGGTTGTTTAACTACCAAAATAAACAATCATCAAAATAAAACATATCCTGCTTTATTATATAGCATCACTTGGCCTTTAAAAACAGTGTATCGGTTTCAATATACTAAAAGTCTCAAATCATTTATTGATGTAAATATTCTCAAATTATTTCATTTATATACTTAAGAAAATATCTTAAGATTCTATCGTTAAATATTATTCAGTCATTTGCTACTTATCTTCTATCATTTGGAAAATCGATTTAACTTATTGACATAAACAATCATTACGATATCTCTTTTGGTTTTGTTATTTTATCCCATGATCGATACTTCCCTTTTCAGAACAAACTTATTCCAAATCTCGTCTTCTTATATTTTCACACATCTCTTTTATTTCTCCCTTTACTATGAAAATATCGTTCATATAGTCAAGCCTTTTTATTTCCTTTTTTTTCTTCAAAAATCCCATTATATATTTCCAAGTTCTTCAAATAATGTTGCACTATTATTCCCAAAATAAATTACACTAACGTCTTTACCATCACTACTAATACTATCCTCCGAAAATCCTGAAGTCGTTCAAGTTTGGTGTAACAACCCGGAAAATCTGAACCAGTTTGAAAATTTTAAATTGGCTATTTCGGTGGATTTTAAATATTTAAAACAAATATTTTAAATAATAACGACAAAAATGGTGTTTGAATCGACGCTTGAAAATAAATATAATCACATTAAATTATAAACAAGGCCTGAAATGGCGCGGTAGTTTCAAAATTTCAATTCAAACTTTGATTGGCTGTACCGGGTGCAAAATAAAACGGATTTTAGTGAAACCAAAAATATTTAAATCTGTTAGTGAATATCTTTCTAATGAATCTGAAAAATACAAGTTTCATAGCGGGAGTCAAAAGTTATGGCTAAATGAATTTTCAGAAAGGTCGCTATAGAGTTTATATAGCCCGTAAAAATAGCCATTTTGCAAACGACCTCAGAATTCAACAAAACCACTTTTGTTGGATCCGGGATGTCAAACTATTGATAGGTTTCAAATTTCATAATTTTTGAAGCTAGTATGTGAGCGTGGCAAAGGAAAATGTGTTTGGTCGATTTCTATTAAATTGGATCGACCAGAAAAGGGCCATTTTTCAAACGGTCTCAGAATTCGACGAAACTAGTTTTGTTGGGACCGTATCGTCAAAACATAGCTAGATTTATTTTTCTGGAATTTTTAGAGTCAGTATGTGGCCCCGGCAAATTGAAATGTACGGTCAAAACAAATATTGAATGTTTTATATTTTAATTTGAAGAGAAACTGACTGAGACAGTCGAATGGGCCAACGAAACATATCCCATTGTGTTTAGAATGGGAGTATTTAGCTAGGGGCAATAGTCGTTGAGTTTGAATTGGTGTTCGTGTGTGACAAGGGGTATTTTCTGATTTTATAAAATATATAAATTTAAAATATAAGGGGTCGGCCAATCAGAGCCTTCCACTTTATCGTTCTCTCTCCCAGACACCCAAGCATAGGTGGAAAAAGCTTGAAAACTTCTCTCCTTGATTTCTCTTTCAATTCTGAATGAAATCGCGAAATTCTGGATCCATTTCGAAGATCTCCGAACGAGCTTTAATCCATACCAGTTGCATAATTTTTCCTCGAGTATTGAATGCGAATCAAGCTCGTGAAGACCCTGACTTTCAACCGCCGCCGTGAGCAGCTTCGACCGCCGAGTTCGACCCCCTCCCAGGCAATGACACGCCACTCCAAGCTCTTCGACGTGGTGTAGGTGGTTCGGACTCAAGCCTCCCAGATTTGGAAAAAAACCCAAAACCTAGTTTTGAACATCGAAAGAAAGGTAATGGCTGATTATTTTTAAAACTATTTAATAGCACTTTAAAGCGCTACGGTTTTTGATTTCATGGTAAAAATCATATCTTTTTCGTTTCTTGTCGAAATCCAGTGAAACAAGAGACAGTGGACTCATGCGGACGTCTTCTACATTCTAGAAGAGACCGGATATTTTTTTGAGCCTTCTGCTATTTTTGGTGGAGTGGAACCCAATGTGAGATTTCTGAATTATAAACGATATGGAAACGACGATGTATAAATTATATATTCGACGTATGAGTTATATAAGTGTTGTACACCTCATGTATAAGCGTTGTATAAGTTGTATGTTCGATGTATAAGTTATATATGCGTTGTAAAAATTATATATGTGTTGAAATAGAAGTGAAATATACTTGTATATATACGCCTCTCGTCCACAAAACATGGACGATATTTATTGGTTGTGATTGGTGTGAAAATTGGTTGATAGCGAATGGTTGATTAGAATTGTTTGTGGTTGAAATTGATTGATTGTGGTTGGAAAATACCCGTTTGTGGTTGAGAATTATTTGGTTGAAACCATATAGGATTAGTTTGTGGAAAAGAAAAATAATGATAAACATGTTGCCTGCGTGCGAATTAGATACATGAGATCCACATTGTCAAAAGTGTAAGGCTTTAAGGTAGAGTGAGGAGCCGTACTAGGGACGGTCCCGGTTTTAACTACCATGTCGTTATGCTGCCGAAATTTTCTGAAATATTTCTGTATTTGATTTAAATTCATGTCTTGAATGTTGAAATAATATTCATGCATTAAATGTTGAAATAAATTCATGTGTTGAATGGAGTTCGTGTATTGAATAAATTCTTTGAAAAATAAAAATAACATTTTTACCATATATATAAACTATATAAAATAATCGTGTTTTGAAATAAAAAATTTTGCAATAAAAATCATATTTTTATTATATACATAAACTATATAAAATAATCGTGTTTTGAAATAATTTGTTTTGCAATAAAAATAACATTTTCATTATATATATATATATAAACTATAGAAAATATTCATGTGTGGAATGTTGAAATAAAATTCATGTGTTGAATAGAAATTCATGTGTTGAACAGAAATTCCTATGTGGAAATAAAATAAATAAAATTCATGTGTTGAATAGAAATTCCTATGTGGAAATAAAACAAACAAAATTCATGTGTTGAAATAAATATCTGTTGGATAAAAATATTGTTTTTATCAAATATGTGAAGTGAAAATGGTTTTGAAATCGAAGAATTGATTATATATATAATTAAAATATATCGAATAACGAAGCTGTAGTTTGTGTTTTGAAACCGTGATTTCAAACGATTAGTGCGGGAGATCCGACCGTCGGATTTTCCCAAAACCATAACCGTTGGGTTCGTCTCGGAAATATCTTTCCAAGGATACCCACTTTGTGAAAATCCAACGGTTGGATTGTCTGGAATGTTTAAATCAAATCTAAAGAAAAATGGCGCTAGAATCGATTATATTTATATATAAATATAATTAAATTAAATCGAATAACGACGCTGCAGTTCGTATTTTGAAATCGAAACTTCAAACGAGTGTACCGGGGGATCCGACCGTCGGATTTTCCCAAAACTAAAACCGTTGGATTCGTTTTGAAAAGATCTTTCTAATGATATAAAATTTGTGAAGATCCAACAGTTAGATTTTCATATATGTGTAAATCAAATCTGAAGAAAAACAGCGCCATGGCCGCGTTATAGCCTGAAGCGTCATTTGAATGAAATGGCTATTTTTAAAATAAATAAAAATAGCGATAAATCGTGATAAAATATTATAAACGATATGAAATAGAAATAAACTGAATTTGCTTAGTTTATGCGATATTTGATGGTTGAATGTGTTTGGCGTGAATTGTTGTCGAATAATTTAACCATTGAAATGAATTGATTTAAATTCTAAATATACGTGAATTATTTGAAAAGGACGAGTTTAATCTCATTTCAAATAATTGATCGGCGATAAGAAGTCGATGATGAAGAAGGTGGTTGAAGACCGGAGATCTTCACCTCGGTTGGATGGTAACTGATGTCTTGATTATGAGGCATCCCGAAATATAGATAATAAGTGGTGATTGTCCAGACTTACGTGGAGATCGATGGATATGCGAGGTATGTGGTGCCTCCGGGTTCGTTCAGACCCAGAATGGAATTGTAAATGGACTGTGTGTCTGACATTGGAATTCGTTCTGTGTTATTGATAGCCATCAGTTGCATGGTGTGAATTACCTGTGTGGCATGCTAAGATGCAGTGATCAAGGCTTCTGTTAAAAAGAAAAGTATTGTGGTTGGTGATCAAAGCATGGCCTGTATGGCATAGCTTTGTGTATAACGTTGATTCGCGAGCCTCACACCCCGGTATGAACCAGAAACGGGAGAAGGCATCAGGGAGGGCATGCGTTCCTTTCTAGCTAGAGGTGGTGTCAGTGCTTAAACTGGCTGACATATATATTATTTTCATCTGTGTGGTTATTTCTGTTGCGAGGTGCCTCAAATATATCGGTGACTATGTGAAGCCGATGGAGTCATTCGTTGGCACATTTACGCCCCAAAGGGTGGGGGAACGCAGTGTTCAGGCATTTTAACCCACATCGGTGGACCGGCCCTGACGATCCAAAGGCTTGACTGAGTACTTGCCTAAGGCTCAGGCAAGACAACCTCGAATTCTGTAAGACTATCTTTTGCCTTGGTTTATGACGGAAATCCAATTTCCAAATTCGTGACTTTGCGGTTTTGGATTGTATACCTATATATGGCGATATAGTGGTATGGGGGCATTAATGTCGTCTATGATTGATACTTAAGATTTGAAATTGTTTTTGAAATATATAAACACTAGTAATAATATCAAATCCTTTTGTTTTATTCGTATCAAGCATATTTTGGCCACTATAAGGTAAAAACTCTATCCTCCGGTTTGCGTTGCATTGTGTGATAGGAACAGAGTCTTATAATGGCTTCATTTTTATAAAAAGCATTGCGATGTTTAAAAGATTTACTTGTTGTAAGCACTGGAAATCCAATGGAGTAAACCCATTCTGCGAAAGTGGCATGGTCCTGTGATTAGCCATATTATAAAATGTGTTAAGTAGATTTCTCATACCAGTCCCGTGACTGACTCGTAGTTTGTTTCACTTGCAAACTCGGGTGCCCTTTTTTCTACACGGGCAACCTTGTATTCAAGTTTTAGCAGGCTCTTTCTGGGTAGCTGGAGCTAAAGATGGATTCTAACATTTATCTCTTTTATGCTGTTCAGCTCCTATTATACATATTATGTTTGTTTTCCATTGTAGACATTTATGTATAGTTGAACTGTATTTGTACTAAGTATGATCCTGTATACCATGTAACTCTGATGATTATGTTTATCCAGTGTATTATTTGTACATTGTCTAGTGTATTTATTTCATTCTGTTCTGCTATTGTCTGTTTATGTGTTATATTCCAAAGATTACCCTTGACACCGTCGTACGGGGTTTTAGGGTCGTCACAACGTGGTACCAGAGCTTTGGTTAAGCTTAGTTCTAGAATATAACATATGAACGAACTTGTTAGAAATAGAACCAGTAGTGTTCTAGGACGAATGACTCATTACAGATAGGATAAGTAATATCCTAGTATGAGTATAGCAGAGTTAGAATAACTTGTTAGAGATGGGGTCAGAAATGCCCCAGAACGAGTTGAGAGTTACATGTTTATAAATAACGTATTTGTGATTATATATATAGTCTGGTTTTAGAAATATGATTTTTGGATATATAAAAGATATATATTTGAAAAGTTAATAAACAATTTGATTGTTGTTTGTGTTGTGTGATTGTGAATTTAATTAACCAAATTATTAGAACGATAGTTAATTCAATCAATGAATGAAGGGTAAATCTATGCAATTAAATCGCGTATTGAACTGATTTAAAAATAGTTAGAAATATATACATGTGCATTATATATGTTTGAACAGGTAAATGGATTAGCTGTTGAGTAAGGAATTTATTTGTGTGCCCGACAAATAGGTAAACCTTAATGGGTTGGATGCGCAATTTTATTATTATATCAACTCATGTGAATGCCATTAAATGCGGAGTGCTGGTTGTTCTGTGTGTAATAATAAATGTCGCCATAGGATAGTAACACTTAATTTTGAACTACACTACAAGATACTTCATCATATACCATAGAAGCATTTGGGGCTTGTGTGACGAGGTGGAAGATTTACCATATGAGCGAGAGGCTTGTATGGCGATGACTATATATTACAGGTTGAACTGATGACTGATATGGACCATATAAAATGTAACGATAAATTGCAAGATTAATAAAAACCCCACACGGGTATGGAGATGACAATGAACACGTCTTTCTGGTCATTAAGGCACAAAAACCATTTATAGGGTGACGAGAATTTATTCTCTGGAGTTATGATCTATACACACTCCCTTGTGGACACCGGAATATATCACTATAAATATGTGCATTCTTATTAGGATTTTTTGGGTACCTAATACAGCCCAATAAATTTCCAAACCCCTCCCCGTACAAAGGAGGTTATGGCGAAATTTTTCGAAAATTTAGGGTGTTAGCCAAATTTTTGAAGAATTTGAAAATTCTCAGAAACTAAAAAGTTGGAGAATGGAAGCCAGATTGAAAGTAGAGTTGGTTAATGAATCCACTTTCGACTTTGTTCCTTTTAAGTGGGGGAGATTGTAACAACCCGGAAAATCTGAACTAGTTTAAAAATTTTAAATTGGCTATTTCGGTGGATTTTAAATATTTATAATAAATATTTTAAATAATAACGAAAAAATGGTGTTTGAATCGACACTTGAAAATAAATATAATTACTTTGAATTGTAAATAAGGCCTGGAATGGCGCGGTAGTTTCAAAATTTCAATTCAAACTTTGACTGACTGTACCGGGTGCAAAATAAAATGAATTTTAGTGAAACCAAAAATATTTAAATCTGTTAGTGAATATCTTTCTAAAGAATCTGAAAAATCAAAGTTCCATAGCGGGAGTTAAGAGTTATGGCCAAATGAATTTTCAGAAAGGTCACTATAGAGTTTATATAACCCGTGAAAATGGCCAATTTGCAAACCACCTCAGAATTTGATGAAACCACTTTTGTTGGATCCGGGATGTCAAATTATTGCTAGGTTTCAAATTTCATAATTTTTGAAGCTAGTATGTGAGCGTGGCAAAGGAAAATTTGTTTGGTCGATTTCTATTAAGTGAATATTAGGCTCACGTCCCTATTTTGAAACTTAATTAGGCTCACATCCGGTCATAAACTTAATATAAATTAGGTCCCTGTTTTCAAAACTTATAAAATAATAATTAAAAAAAATAAAAAAAATTCGTAAACTAGTAATAAAATAAATTGTGCATTATACAAAAAATTCGGTTCAAAAACAACAAAAATAATGTCAAAAAGAAGAAAACAGCAAAAAAAACAGAAAAAACTGCAGTTAAATGCATAATATTATGCACCTTTTTGATTTTATTGCATGCATATATGCAATTAACTGCAGTTCTTCCACCGGATAGATTTAACTTAATATTTCAGTTCATTTTTATTTGCATCCAAATGTGCATATTTCTCAAAAAAATGCACACATGTATGCAACATTTTTATAGGATAAAAGTAGGGACCTAATTTATATAAAAAAAAAAGATTTGAAAAATTTAAACCCGCCCCTTATTTTATTACTTCAGCTTTTTTTTTAAAAAAAAAGTACGTTCCGTCTTAAAAAAAAAATCTAAAATATGGAAATAATTTCCGGATTCTACGGAAATAAAAAAAATAGTTGCATACATTTATGCAATTATTACTGATAATTGCATATATGTATGCAACTTTTCCGTAAGCTGTGTTCGGTTTGAAAATTTGAAACTAAACCTGCACAAATGTGTGCAAATATTGGGTATATTTGCACACATGTAAGCATGTTTTTGTATGAATAAAAATCAACGAAGATGTATGTAGTGAAAAATATGCACGGATGTATGCAGGAAAATGATATATGTGCATACTATTATGCATTTAACTGGAAATTTCGTTTTTTTCTGTTTTTTTATTTTTGACGCCTTCTTTGATGGTTTTTTGTTTTGAATTTTTTAGTGTTTACATGTTTTATTTAAATACGAATTTACGTGATTTTTTTATATTTTTTTATGACTTTTCAAAAAATAGGGACCTAATTTACAATAAGTTTATGACCGGTTTTTTTTCATATTTTGAAACTTAATAGGGACCTCTAAAAAACGCACCCTTCTATTAAATTGGATCGACCAGAAAAGGGCCATTTTCCAAACGGTCTCAGAATTCGACAAAACTAGTTTCGTTGGGACCGTATCGTTAAAACATAGCTAGATTTATATTTCTGGAATTTTTAGAATCAGTATGTGGCCCCAGCAAATTGAAATGTACGTTCAAAACAAATATTGAATATTTTATATTTTAATTTGAAGAGAAACAGACTGAAACAGTCGAATGGGCCAACGAAACATATCCCATTGTGTTCAAAATGGGGGTATTTAGCTAGGGCGACAGTCGTTGGGTTTGAATTGATGTTCATGTGTGACAAGGGGTATTTTCGGATTTTATAAAATATATAAATTTAAATATAAGGGGCCGGCCAATCCGAGCCTTCCACTTCATCGTTCTCTCTCCCCGACACCCAGGCGTAAGCAGAAAAGCTTGAAAACTTCTCTCCTTGATTTCTCTTTCAATTCTCAACGAAATCGCGAAATTTTGGATCCATTTCGAAGATCTCCGAACGTGCTTTCAATCCATACTAGTTGCATAATTTTTCCTCGATTATTGAATATGAATCGAGCACATGAAGACCCCGACTTTCAACCGCCGCCGTGAGCAGCTCCGACCGCCGAGTTCGACCCCCTCCCAAGCGATGACACGCCACTCCAAGCTCTTCGACGTGGTGTAGGTGGTTCGGCCTCAAGCCTCACGATTTGGCGAAAACCCAAAACCTAGTTTTGAACATCGAAAGAAAGGTAATAGCTGATTATTTTTAAAACTATTTAATAGCACTCCAAAGTGCTACGGTTTTTGATTTCACAGTAAAAATCATATTTTTTTCATTTCTTGTCGAAATCCAGTGAAACAAGAGATAGTGGACTCGTGCAGACGTCTTCTACATTCTAGAAAAGACCGGATATTTTTCTGTGCCTTCTGCTATTTTTGGTGGAGTGGAACCCAATGTGAGATTTCTGAATTATAAACGATATGGAAACGACGATGTATAAATTATATATTTGACGTATGAGTTATATAAGTGTTTTACACCTCATGTATAAGCATTGCAGAAGTTGTATGTTCGATGTATAAGTTATATATGCATTGTAAAAATTATATATGTGTTGAAATAGAAGTGAAATATACTTATATAAATATATATATATATATATATATACGCCCCTCGTCCACAAACCATGGACGATATTTATTGGTTGTGATTGGTGTGAAAATTGGTTGATAGCGAATGGTTGATTAGAATTGTTTGTGGTTGAAATTGATTGATTGTGGTTGAAAAGTACCCGTTTGTGGTTGAGAATTATTTGGTTGAAACCACGTAGGATTAGTTTGTGGAAAATAAAAAAATAATAAACATGCCACCTGCATCCGAATTAGATGCATGAAATCCCCATTGTCAAAAGTTGTGAGGCTTTAAGGTAGAGTGAGGAGCCTTACTAGGGACAGTCCCGGTTTTAGCTACCCTGCCGTTATGCTGCCGTAATTTTCTAAAATATTTCTATGTTTGATTTAAAATCATGTGTTGAATGTTGAAATAATATTCATGCGTTGAATGTTGAAATAAATTTATGTGTTGAATGGAGTTCATGTATTGAATAAATTCTTTGAAAAATATAAATAACATTTTTACCTTATATATAAACTATATAAAATAATCGTGTTTTGAAATAAATTGTTTTTCAATAAAAATCACATTTTTATTATATATATAAACTATATTAAATAATCGTGTTTTGAAATAAATTGTTTTGCAATAAAAATCACAATTTTATTATATATATATAAACTATAAAAATATTCATGTGTGGAATGTTGAATAGAAATTCATGTGTTGAATAAAATTCCTGTGTGGAAATAAAATAAATAAAATTCATGTGTTGAATAGAAATTCATGTGTTGAATAGAAATTCATGTGTGGAAATAAAACAAACAAAATTCATGTGTTGAAATAAATATCTATTGGATAAAAATATCGTTTTTATCAAATATGTGAAGTGAAAATGGTTTTGAAATCGAAGAATCGATTATATATATATAATTAAAATATATTGAAAAACGAAGCTGCAGTTCGTGTTTTGAAATCATGATTTCAGACGATTAGTGCGGGAGATCCGACCGTTGGATTTTCCCAAAACCGTAACTGTTGGGTTCGTCTCGGAAATATCTTTCCAATGATACCCACTTTGTGAAAATCCAACAGTTGGATTGTCTGGAATGTTTAAATCAAATCTAAAGAAAAACAGCGCCAAAATCGATTATATTTATATTTATATAAATATAATTAAATTAAATCGAATAACGATGCTGTAGTTCGTATTTTGAAATCGAAACTTCAAACGAGTGTACCGGGAGATCCGACCGTCGGATTTTCCCAAAACTGAAACCATTGGATTCGTTTTGAAAAGATCTTTCTAATGATATAAAATTTGTGAAGATCCAACGGTTAGATTTTCAGAAATGTGTAAATCAAATCTGAAGAAAAACAGCGCCACGACCGCGATATAGCCTGAAGCGTCGTTTGAATGAAATGGCTATTTTTAAATAAATAAAAATAGCGATAAATCGTGATAAAATATTATAAATGATATGAAATAGAAATAAACTGAATTTGCTTGGTTTATGTGATATTTGATGGTTGAATGTGTTTGGCGTGAATTGTTGTCGAATAATTTAACCATTGAATTGAATTGATTCAAATTCTAAATATACGTGAATTATTTGAAAAAGCCGAGTTAAATCTCATTAATTGATCGGCGATAAGAAGTCGATGATGAAGACGGTGGTTGAAGACTGGAGATCTTCACCTCCGTTGGATGGTAACTGATGTCTTGATTGGGAGGCATCCCGAAATATAGATAATAAGTGGTGATCGTCCAGACGTACGTGGAGATCGACGGATATGCGAGGTATGTGGTGCCTCCGGTTTCATTCAGACCCAGAACGGACTTGTAAATGGACTGTGTGTTTGATATTGGAATTCATTCTGTGTGATTGATAGCCATCAGTTGCATGGTGTGAATTGCCTGTGTGGCATGCTGAGATGCAATGATCAAGGCTTATATTGAAAAGCAAAATCTTGTGGTTGATGATCAAAGCACGGCCTGTGTGGCATAGTATGACGGCCCCATTCCCGATAAGACGGCGCAAGGGTAATCTTTGGAATATAACACATAAACAGATAACAGCAAAACATAAATAAATAAATACACCAGACAATGTACAATAGAATACACTGGATAAATATAATCATCAGAGTTACACAGTATATAGGATCATACTTAGTACAAAATACAGTTCAGCTATACTTAAATGTCTACTACGGAATAGAAAACATATTATGTACAACAGGAGCTGAATAGCATAAAAGAGATAAATGATAGAATCCATCTTCAGCTCCAGCTATCCAGAAAGAGCCTGCTAAAACCTGAATACAAGGCTACCCATGTAGAAATAGGGGCACCCGAGTTTGCAAGTGAAACAAACTACGAGTCAGTCATCGGACCGGTATAAGAAATCTACTTAACACATTTTCAAATATGGCTAATCCCAGGACCACGCCACTTTCGTGGAACGGGTTTACTCCAATGGATTTCCAGTGCTTTAAAACAAATAAAACTTTTAAACATTGCAATGCTTTTTATAAAGATGAAGCCATTATAAGACTCAGTTCCCATCACACAATGCAACACAAACTGGAGGATAGAGTTTTACCTTATAATGGCCAAATATGCTTGATACGAGGAAAACGAATTATTTGAAATGTAAATTCTATCATTTGATTCTTAATCAGATTCCAACCGTCAACTAGTAAGAGAACGATTCCCTAAGTATTAACCCCGAAGGCCGAAACCAACATCAGACCAATACCCAGGAAACCACTCGTCCTAGCTCATTTCCAGTTGATTTCTAATTTAGATATAATTATAAATATCAATCGTAGACGGCATGGGTACCATATATCATGTCGCCATATATATACACAATCAAAACCGCATGATGTCGTATTTGGAAATTGGATTCCCGTCATGAACCGAGGCCAGGGATCGTCCTCATCGCTTCTAGACAATCTAGCCAACCATGTCTCAGGACCCAGACTCAGGTGGGCCCTTGGATCATCAGGGCCGGTCCACCAATGTGGATTAAAATGCATGAACACTACGTTTCCCCGCCCTTTGGAGCGCAAATGAGCCAACGAATGACTCCATCGGTTCGAGAACGACCGATATATCTGAAGCGCCTCGCAACAGCAACAATCACACAGGTGAAAATAATATAAATGTCAGCCAGTTTAAGCACCGACACCACCTCTAGCTAGAAAGAAACACATATCCTCCCTGAAGTCCTCTCCCGTTTCTGGTCCATACCGGGCTGTGAGGCTCGCGAATTTACGTTATACACAAAGCTATGCCCCACAGGCAGTGCTTTGATCATCCACCACAAAGCTCTGCTTTTCAACAAAGGCTTTGATCATTGCATCTCAGCATGCCACACAGGCAATTCACGCCATGCAATTGACGTCTATCAATCACACAGAATGAAATCCAATGTCAGACACACAGTCTATTTACAAGTCCGTTCTGGGTCTGAACGAAACAAGAGGATCTTTATTCCTCGCATATCCGCACAATCAACATGTACGTCCGGACGGCTACTACTTCAACCCTATGTAGCTACTCCTATCATGAGCATCAGTAGCACCCCTCCATTCGACGTGAAGATCATCGGTCTTTGTGACGACCCGCAACCTCCCCGTAAAGGAAAGCGTCGGATAGTTCGAGAACAAACCACAGCAGAACGCATACAGAAGAACGTTTCATTGTATATTACAACAATGCATCAGATTACAAGAATATACAGAGTATAAATGAATATTACACAGAAATATCAGAGATTTAAATTACATTTAAATACATAGCAGCGGAAAATAATACAATACACAACTAGAATGAGATATACGGATACAAAGCTTTCCGGATATCGTTCCAGCTGTAAACCAGGATCCTGTGAATATAAATCTGCAAAACCAAAACTACTAGCTGCCCGTGTCGAAAATAGGGGCACCCAGAGTTTAGGTTAAAACAATAAACTCCAGGTCAGTCATGTGACTGGTGTGAGAACTAAAACAGTTATTAATCTTTATTTCAAATCATTAGGTAAATCAAGGGACCACGCCGTATAACACGGAACGGGTTTCCTCCCAAGAATACCAGTGCATAAAACCAACAGCGCAATGCTAAATAAAGAAAAATGAAGCTGTTATAAGACCCAGGTCCCATCACACAA
This sequence comes from Allium sativum, assembly GCA_030737875.1. Taxonomy (NCBI): domain Eukaryota; kingdom Viridiplantae; phylum Streptophyta; class Magnoliopsida; order Asparagales; family Amaryllidaceae; genus Allium; species Allium sativum. Next base: position 105,830,068 of record CM060910.1, read on the forward strand.
TGCAACGCAGTCGAGGATAGGGTTTTCCCTTATAACAGCCAAAGAATGCTTGATACGTTTAAAACAAATCATTTGATACTATTATAAGTGCATAGTATATAAAACACTTCAAATCATAAGTATCAATCATAGGCGGCATGAGCGCCCCATCCCACTATGTCGCCATATATAGGATATACAATCAAAACCGCAAAGTCTCGTATTTGGAAATTGGGTTTCCATCTATGAACCGAGGCAAAAGATAGTCCTCAACCGATTCGAGACAATCTAGCCCATGTCTCAGGCAAGCGCGCAGGCAAGCCTTGGATCGTCAGGGCCGGTCCACACGGAGTGGATTATTATGCCTGAACAATACGTCTCCCCACCCTATGGGGTGTAAGTCTGGTCCGTCAGCCGACCAGAATGCATTCGGCCGAAACCGATATAACCGAGGCGCCTCGCAACAGCAACAACCACATAAGTCAAACTCGTCAGGGCGTGTAAAACCACTGACGCCACTTCTAGCTAGAAAGAAACGCATGCCCTCCCTGAGGTCCGTCTCCCGTTTTTGGTTCATACCGGGTGTGAAACACGCGAGGTAAACGTTACACAAAGCTACGCCACAAAGGCCGTGCTTTGATCATCACCACAAGACTTTGCTTTTCAACAGAAGCCTCGATCATTTGCATCTTAGCATGCCACACAGGCAAGCCATCCTATGCAACCGATATCAGTCACACAGAATGAAATCCGATGTCAGACACACAGTCCATTTACAAGTCCGTTCTGGGTCTGAACGAAACCGGAGGCACCTAGTACCCCGCATATCCATCGATCTCCAAGTACGTCTGGACGATCACTAACTGTTTCCATCTTCTTGGGTGTACAGCCCAATCAAGATCATCAGTTATCACCCAAACGACGTGAAGACTTCCGGTCTTCGACCATCGTCTTCATCTTCGACTTATCGTCGTATCAGTTATTCAGAATGGGATAAACCCGGTCTTTCCGAATAACTCGCGTATATATTATAAAAGTGTTACACAAACACAACATACGCCTCATTCCAATTCATTAGTCACTAACCGTAAATTAATCAAGAGAATAATTCCCCAAATATTAACCCCGAAGGCCGAAACCAACATCAGATCAATATCCAGAAAACCATTCTGCTTGGCTAACCGCCAGTTAGTTTCTAAATTTCACATTCAAATCTAATTAAAGATTTAACTATCGCCTGGAGCAAAACTGGTGATACTCCATTCTCGATCTTTTCAATCTAATTAAAGATTCATTAAAACTCCACTTAGTTTTAATCTGTGACTGGGTTAAAGAATCAGTGTCATTTAAAACACGGTTCACGATAAACCCAAAGTCACATCCCATTAATTATCGGGTTAAAGAACAAGTGTTATTTAAAACACTGTTCACGATAAACCCAAAAATCAATATCAATTCAATTCCAATTAAATATCATTTAATTGGTACACTTCATTAAATCTAAATAAAAAGATTTAATCTTTTCTCAACTGGGTTCAAGAACAGTGTTAGTGAAGACACCATTCACGACAAACCCAAATCACATTCGATATTCAATACAAGGCTCTGAATAGAAACTATATCGGCCTATATTCAATATCAAATTCTACGATTAACAAATGTCGTATTGGAAATAACGATATACATATATATCTTTCAAATTTCCATAACAACACCTGTAATATCACGAATTCCAACATCGAAATATTCCGAAGACAATTTCGATTCAAATCCACTCCAATGCAATCATTGGAAATTTTGGTTATTTTCAAAACCATTTCAAATTCAATTTATTTATTTAAAAATAAATAGAATTATAATTCTAGTTCAAAACTAGTTCATTTCGATAAAAATCTATTTTTATCTTTTCAAATATGGAGTTTTTCATCCCAAACTTTCACAAATCATTTCTTATGATTTTACACAAATTATTACTATTTTTAATAATTTTATCAAGGCCCGTACGGTCGATTTCCATTAACGGCCATCGAACTGCACTTACAGCGACCTTTTTCGAATTTGATTTGGACGTATCTCCAAATCCAACCGTTAGATTTCAAATTTCTAACATTCATTAGAAAGCTCTTTTCGATACGAACCCAACGGTTCCGGTTTTAGGAGAATCCGACGGTCGGATCTCCCGTAATGTCCGTTTGAAACAAATGATCGAAATTCGCGAACTGCCGCAGCGCGGCGCGTTCTATTCAGGCCATTATATTATATATATAATATATATAATATATATTTCGTCGATTACTATTTAAAACGAATTATATAAATGGTTTTAAATTCGTTTCAAAAGCAATTTCAACTTCCTTTTCAATTCAAATCAAAATTGAATTCTTCTTTATAAATTCGTTTCAAAATTCATTTCTATTCAATTCAAATTTCAATTCAATTTGAATTCATTTCAATTCGCTTTCAATTCCATTTGAATTCGTTTTCAATTCAATTCATTTCGAAATCGTTTTAAAATTCAATTCATTTCGAAATCGTTTTCAATTCAATTCATTTCGAAATCGTTTTCAATTCAATTCATTTCGAAATCGTTTTCAATTCAATTCATTTCGAAATCGTTTTCAATTCAATTTATTTCGAAATCGTTTTCAATTCAATTCATTTCGAAATCGTTTTCAATTCAATTCATTTCGAAATCGTTTTCAATTCAATTCATTTCGAAATCGTTTTCAATTCAATTCATTTCGAAATCGTTTTCAATTCAATTCATTTCGAAATCGTTTTCAATTCAATTCATTTCAAAATATTCGATTTCGAAATCACGTTTCAATATTCATTTTAAAATGAATAAAATCGATATAAATATCGTTCACGTCAAAATGGCGTCAATCTAATCCTCACGGCTTCACATATTTCTATTTTCAAATATTCTATTTCAAATATTTCTATTTCAAATATTTCTATTTCAAATATTTCTATTTCAAATATTTCTATTTCAAATATTTCTATTTCAAATATTTCTATTTCAAATATTTCTATTTCAAATATTTCTATTTTTCTCGAAACTGGAATGAGGCCCAATCAATTACCATATAATGTTAATTATATGGATTTTCTACAACACATGTATATATCAACAACGATGAATAATCAACCATCAACCAAAGTGCACTACACTGTATAAGCATCAAATATAGACATTTAACGCTTATAGCAGCTTGTCAATCAATCGATCGACATATTTAATAAATCAGGATGAGTGAACTTCAAATTTCATCCTAACACCCGTGTGGGGTTTCAAACAATCAAACACATATTTTATTTGTGCAGTTAGGCGATGTGTAAAATTTATCGACCCAATCAACGTCATTCAAATAGGTGTACATAAACAAACCGTCTGGTTTGTAAATGAATATTTATTTATTCACATTCACGTTAAAAATTATATTTTTAACGATAACACATTTTATTTTAACATATGAATTTATATTCAGTTCATTCGTTAAATAAAATGCTAATTTTATTTTTCTAACTTATTTTAGAAAATTTCGGCGGCATAACGGCACGATACTAGAAACGGGACAAGGCCTAGCCTTATCCCCGGTCTAGTGAAGGCCCACGCCATTCACACATCAATCAAATCAATTCGTTATGCAAACCACAAACTTTGGAGTAAGGGTCTAACCTAGCCTTACTCCTTCGCCTTATAACGGCGCACGTCTAATCCTAACCAATTTATCGATTCGATTTTTCACACCACAAACCACATTCAAACCAATATCACAATCAATCACCAAACAGTCAAACAAACAAGTCCATGGTCTGTGGACGGGTGTCGGGTGCTACTAAGCACCGTCTGCATCCTAGTATATATATAACTAGAAAAATAAATTGAAAGGTGAGAAATTCTCACCAATAGCTATCCAACTTCAAGACTCTTCTTAATAGAAATCTTCGCCTATTGTCGCTTTCGCCCGTATCCTCTACATATGTAAAAATAGAATTTTTACTATGCTACTCAATATGTAAAAATCGAATTTTGACTTCGCTATTCAATATATAAAAATATGATTTTTACTTTGACTTTCAACATATAAAAATATGATTTTTATTTCGACTTTCAACACATAAAAATATGATTTTTACTTTTGCTTTCACCATATAAAAATATGATTTTTACTTTGCTTGAAAGTTCAAACCTTTCTTCCCATGTTAAAGCTTTTACCTTTAAAACTAAATCAGTTTTTATTTTTTTTTTTATAAAATTCAGTTTTTATCCTTTATTTCAAAAACCAGTTTTTATTTCTAAAAAAAATTCAGTTTTAATACTTTATAAAAAAAATCCAGTTTTATACTTTATAAAAATTTCAGTTTTTAATACTTTATAAATAAATCAGTTTTTTTTTCTATGTTTTAAAATTCAGGTTTTTAAAATGCTTTTAAAAATTCCAGTTTTTAATACTTTTTAAAAATTCCTGTTTTATTACTTTTAAAAATTCCTTTTAAAAATATTCAGTTTTATACCTTTAAAAATATTTAGTTTTTTACTTTTAAACATTTTCAGTTTTTATTTTTAAAACAAAATCATTATTAAAATCGGTTTTTAAAAAAAATAAAAAAAAAATAATAATAATAAAATAAACAGAAATTCTTACTGAGAGGGGGGGGGAGGTCTTCGCAGTTCGTCGGCGGCTTGGGTCTTCGATCGGTGGTGGCAGGAGGGGCTGCTTCGAGGGGGGGGGGGGGTGGCGCGGCTTCTTCGTCGGCGTCGAGGGCTTCAAGGGGAGGCGCTCGGTTGTTTTCACGAGGGGGGGTTCACCTGAGAGGGCGGCGGAGGAGTTGTCGGAGATGGGGGGAGCAGCGCCTCGCGCGATGTGGCTCCGTCGAGCGGTTTTAGGGCTCCGCCCTCTTTTTTTTTTTATTCTGAAATTTAATTTTTTGAACGGGGGGGGGGCCTGGAGGATAAAAGAGAAAGATATTTTTTTTTTTTTTTATTAATTTAATTGCATAAAGTTGACTTTTACCTAAGACCTCGAAACGAGGCCCACCGCCTGTCGTCCATAGCGAATTACCCCCATTCCGAACACAATGGGATATGTATCGTAAGCTGATTCGACCGTTTGAATCAGTTTCCGTTAAATTTACATTTAAATCACTATATTGAATTTTAAACGTACATTTCAAATTACCGGGGTCACATAATAACTCTATAAATTGCAGAAAAATATTTTCTAGCTTCGTATTGACGATACGGTCCTAACAAAACTAGTTTCGTCGAATTCTGAGACTGTTTGAAAAATGGCCAATTTCCAGTCGATTAAAATCAACTGAAACTGGTCAAACGCGTTTTCCTTTGCCACGCTCACATATTGATTCGAAAAATTATGAAATTTGGAATCTAGCAATAACTTTACACTGCGAATCCAACAAAACTGGTTTCGTCGAAATCCGAGGTCGTTTGCAAAATGGCTATTTTTAAGGGCCATATATTATATTAAAATATATATAAATTCCACAGCGACTATTTCTAATTTTCAACTGGACATATCTTATCATTTCTAAGATGAAATCTCAGTTTGTTAACTTCGTTACAAAGATATAGTTATACAGATTCAAATATTTCTTGTTTCGTTCAATTCTGACTTATATTGAATTCTGTATATTCATTTGAAATTAGAAATCGAATTTTCGAACTACCGCGCCATTTTCAATTCCTTTTATAATTATATATAAATATTTATATTCTAACGACGACGCGTATAATATATACGTTCGATTTATATTCTAAATAAATTTCTCGTCGATATTATTTAAAATAATTCATTTTAAATAATCAAAATTCACTAAAATTGCCAAAATAAAAATTTTAAACTGGCCCAGAATTTACGGGTTGTTACAATCTCCCCCACTTAAAACTTTTCGTCCCCGAAAAGGAACAAAGTCGAAAGTGGTTTGATAATTCAACTCTACGCTCGATCTGGCTTCCATTCTCTAACTCTTCAGTTTCTGAGAATTTTCAAAATTTCAAAAATTTGGCTAACACCCTAAATTTTCGAAAAATTTCGCCATAACCTCCCCTGCACCGGGAGCATCGGGGAATTTCAAATAGCTTCCCCGGTCCTTCAGATCTCAAAAAGAAAAAGAAAAAGCCAAGCGGCTAGCCAATAGGCCCACAAAATCATCATCACCCAAACAAAACAGGAAATTATGTAGTAAACATGTACCTATTTGTCAGGCAAACAAATTTTATTCTCTGCTCTAGCCTCCTTGCTATGACCTGTTCAATGATATATATGTATATGCAAGCAAATGCAACTAATTCTCAATACAATTCAATATTGGGTTCAATTAGGCTAATGGTTCAAAATTAGCAAACAACTAAACAAACAACACAAACATCAATCAATTAGTGAATTAGAATTTCAAATTCATAATTTTGATACATATACAAAAAATCATGTTTTTGATACCAATTCACAACAATGTGTTCCTAACTATATAAGTTTTGGTTCTCACACCAGTCTAATGGAAATATATAGATATCACACCTTCGAAACACGAACATAAATACTGATGATGCACGTGCTATCATCAGTACCTTCTCCGGGCGACTAGAGTGTGATTCTATATCTATCCAGTATATTAAAACTTCGAATACACGCGGATCAGACGTATATGCAAAATCTATATATACTGGATTGTCCACATCAATATAAATAAATAATCCAATACGAATAATTGATTTAAATTTTCAAAACAAAATTTGTTTTCACTTTAAAAATTTACTCTTCACACTCGTTCTAGGACACTACTGATCCCATCTCTAACGAGTCATTCTCATTGGATATTACTAATCCAATATCTGATGAATTCTTCCGTATGGTTCTAATGTGTCTTGTTCTCTAGCTTTGTAAACCAAAGCTCTGATACCAAATGTGACGACCCGCAACCTCCCCGTAAAGGAAAGCGTCGGATAGTTCGAGAACAAACCACAGCAGAACGCATACAGAAGAACGTTTCATTGTATATTACAACAATGCATCAGATTACAAGAATATACAGAGTATAAATGAATATTACACAGAAATATCAGAGATTTAAATTACATTTAAATACATAGCAGCGGAAAATAATACAATACACAACTAGAATGAGATATACGGATACAAAGCTTTCCGGATATCGTTCCAGCTGTAAACCAGGATCCTGTGAATATAAATCTGCAAAACCAAAACTACTAGCTGCCCGTGTCGAAAATAGGGGCACCCAGAGTTTAGGTTAAAACAATAAACTCCAGGTCAGTCATGTGACTGGTGTGAGAACTAAAACAGTTATTAATCTTTATTTCAAATCATTAGGTAAATCAAGGGACCACGCCGTATAACACGGAACGGGTTTCCTCCCAAGAATACCAGTGCATAAAACCAACAGCGCAATGCTAAATAAAGAAAAATGAAGCTGTTATAAGACCCAGGTCCCATCACACAATGCAACGCAGTCGAGGATAGGGTTTTCCCTTATAACAGCCAAAGAATGCTTGATACGTTTAAAACAAATCATTTGATACTATTATAAGTGCATAGTATATAAAACACTTCAAATCATAAGTATCAATCATAGGCGGCATGAGCGCCCCATCCCACTATGTCGCCATATATAGGATATACAATCAAAACCGCAAAGTCTCGTATTTGGAAATTGGGTTTCCATCTATGAACCGAGGCAAAAGATAGTCCTCAACCGATTCGAGACAATCTAGCCCATGTCTCAGGCAAGCGCGCAGGCAAGCCTTGGATCGTCAGGGCCGGTCCACACGGAGTGGATTATTATGCCTGAACAATACGTCTCCCCACCCTATGGGGTGTAAGTCTGGTCCGTCAGCCGACCAGAATGCATTCGGCCGAAACCGATATAACCGAGGCGCCTCGCAACAGCAACAACCACATAAGTCAAACTCGTCAGGGCGTGTAAAACCACTGACGCCACTTCTAGCTAGAAAGAAACGCATGCCCTCCCTGAGGTCCGTCTCCCGTTTTTGGTTCATACCGGGTGTGAAACACGCGAGGTAAACGTTACACAAAGCTACGCCACAAAGGCCGTGCTTTGATCATCACCACAAGACTTTGCTTTTCAACAGAAGCCTCGATCATTTGCATCTTAGCATGCCACACAGGCAAGCCATCCTATGCAACCGATATCAGTCACACAGAATGAAATCCGATGTCAGACACACAGTCCATTTACAAGTCCGTTCTGGGTCTGAACGAAACCGGAGGCACCTAGTACCCCGCATATCCATCGATCTCCAAGTACGTCTGGACGATCACTAACTGTTTCCATCTTCTTGGGTGTACAGCCCAATCAAGATCATCAGTTATCACCCAAACGACGTGAAGACTTCCGGTCTTCGACCATCGTCTTCATCTTCGACTTATCGTCGTATCAGTTATTCAGAATGGGATAAACCCGGTCTTTCCGAATAACTCGCGTATATATTATAAAAGTGTTACACAAACACAACATACGCCTCATTCCAATTCATTAGTCACTAACCGTAAATTAATCAAGAGAATAATTCCCCAAATATTAACCCCGAAGGCCGAAACCAACATCAGATCAATATCCAGAAAACCATTCTGCTTGGCTAACCGCCAGTTAGTTTCTAAATTTCACATTCAAATCTAATTAAAGATTTAACTATCGCCTGGAGCAAAACTGGTGATACTCCATTCTCGATCTTTTCAATCTAATTAAAGATTCATTAAAACTCCACTTAGTTTTAATCTGTGACTGGGTTAAAGAATCAGTGTCATTTAAAACACGGTTCACGATAAACCCAAAGTCACATCCCATTAATTATCGGGTTAAAGAACAAGTGTTATTTAAAACACTGTTCACGATAAACCCAAAAATCAATATCAATTCAATTCCAATTAAATATCATTTAATTGGTACACTTCATTAAATCTAAATAAAAAGATTTAATCTTTTCTCAACTGGGTTCAAGAACAGTGTTAGTGAAGACACCATTCACGACAAACCCAAATCACATTCGATATTCAATACAAGGCTCTGAATAGAAACTATATCGGCCTATATTCAATATCAAATTCTACGATTAACAAATGTCGTATTGGAAATAACGATATACATATATATCTTTCAAATTTCCATAACAACACCTGTAATATCACGAATTCCAACATCGAAATATTCCGAAGACAATTTCGATTCAAATCCACTCCAATGCAATCATTGGAAATTTTGGTTATTTTCAAAACCATTTCAAATTCAATTTATTTATTTAAAAATAAATAGAATTATAATTCTAGTTCAAAACTAGTTCATTTCGATAAAAATCTATTTTTATCTTTTCAAATATGGAGTTTTTCATCCCAAACTTTCACAAATCATTTCTTATGATTTTACACAAATTATTACTATTTTTAATAATTTTATCAAGGCCCGTACGGTCGATTTCCATTAACGGCCATCGAACTGCACTTACAGCGACCTTTTTCGAATTTGATTTGGACGTATCTCCAAATCCAACCGTTAGATTTCAAATTTCTAACATTCATTAGAAAGCTCTTTTCGATACGAACCCAACGGTTCCGGTTTTAGGAGAATCCGACGGTCGGATCTCCCGTAATGTCCGTTTGAAACAAATGATCGAAATTCGCGAACTGCCGCAGCGCGGCGCGTTCTATTCAGGCCATTATATTATATATATAATATATATAATATATATTTCGTCGATTACTATTTAAAACGAATTATATAAATGGTTTTAAATTCGTTTCAAAAGCAATTTCAACTTCCTTTTCAATTCAAATCAAAATTGAATTCTTCTTTATAAATTCGTTTCAAAATTCATTTCTATTCAATTCAAATTTCAATTCAATTTGAATTCATTTCAATTCGCTTTCAATTCCATTTGAATTCGTTTTCAATTCAATTCATTTCGAAATCGTTTTAAAATTCAATTCATTTCGAAATCGTTTTCAATTCAATTCATTTCGAAATCGTTTTCAATTCAATTCATTTCGAAATCGTTTTCAATTCAATTCATTTCGAAATCGTTTTCAATTCAATTTATTTCGAAATCGTTTTCAATTCAATTCATTTCGAAATCGTTTTCAATTCAATTCATTTCGAAATCGTTTTCAATTCAATTCATTTCGAAATCGTTTTCAATTCAATTCATTTCGAAATCGTTTTCAATTCAATTCATTTCGAAATCGTTTTCAATTCAATTCATTTCAAAATATTCGATTTCGAAATCACGTTTCAATATTCATTTTAAAATGAATAAAATCGATATAAATATCGTTCACGTCAAAATGGCGTCAATCTAATCCTCACGGCTTCACATATTTCTATTTTCAAATATTCTATTTCAAATATTTCTATTTCAAATATTTCTATTTCAAATATTTCTATTTCAAATATTTCTATTTCAAATATTTCTATTTCAAATATTTCTATTTCAAATATTTCTATTTCAAATATTTCTATTTTTCTCGAAACTGGAATGAGGCCCAATCAATTACCATATAATGTTAATTATATGGATTTTCTACAACACATGTATATATCAACAACGATGAATAATCAACCATCAACCAAAGTGCACTACACTGTATAAGCATCAAATATAGACATTTAACGCTTATAGCAGCTTGTCAATCAATCGATCGACATATTTAATAAATCAGGATGAGTGAACTTCAAATTTCATCCTAACACCCGTGTGGGGTTTCAAACAATCAAACACATATTTTATTTGTGCAGTTAGGCGATGTGTAAAATTTATCGACCCAATCAACGTCATTCAAATAGGTGTACATAAACAAACCGTCTGGTTTGTAAATGAATATTTATTTATTCACATTCACGTTAAAAATTATATTTTTAACGATAACACATTTTATTTTAACATATGAATTTATATTCAGTTCATTCGTTAAATAAAATGCTAATTTTATTTTTCTAACTTATTTTAGAAAATTTCGGCGGCATAACGGCACGATACTAGAAACGGGACAAGGCCTAGCCTTATCCCCGGTCTAGTGAAGGCCCACGCCATTCACACATCAATCAAATCAATTCGTTATGCAAACCACAAACTTTGGAGTAAGGGTCTAACCTAGCCTTACTCCTTCGCCTTATAACGGCGCACGTCTAATCCTAACCAATTTATCGATTCGATTTTTCACACCACAAACCACATTCAAACCAATATCACAATCAATCACCAAACAGTCAAACAAACAAGTCCATGGTCTGTGGACGGGTGTCGGGTGCTACTAAGCACCGTCTGCATCCTAGTATATATATAACTAGAAAAATAAATTGAAAGGTGAGAAATTCTCACCAATAGCTATCCAACTTCAAGACTCTTCTTAATAGAAATCTTCGCCTATTGTCGCTTTCGCCCGTATCCTCTACATATGTAAAAATAGAATTTTTACTATGCTACTCAATATGTAAAAATCGAATTTTGACTTCGCTATTCAATATATAAAAATATGATTTTTACTTTGACTTTCAACATATAAAAATATGATTTTTATTTCGACTTTCAACACATAAAAATATGATTTTTACTTTTGCTTTCACCATATAAAAATATGATTTTTACTTTGCTTGAAAGTTCAAACCTTTCTTCCCATGTTAAAGCTTTTACCTTTAAAACTAAATCAGTTTTTATTTTTTTTTTTATAAAATTCAGTTTTTATCCTTTATTTCAAAAACCAGTTTTTATTTCTAAAAAAAATTCAGTTTTAATACTTTATAAAAAAAATCCAGTTTTATACTTTATAAAAATTTCAGTTTTTAATACTTTATAAATAAATCAGTTTTTTTTTCTATGTTTTAAAATTCAGGTTTTTAAAATGCTTTTAAAAATTCCAGTTTTTAATACTTTTTAAAAATTCCTGTTTTATTACTTTTAAAAATTCCTTTTAAAAATATTCAGTTTTATACCTTTAAAAATATTTAGTTTTTTACTTTTAAACATTTTCAGTTTTTATTTTTAAAACAAAATCATTATTAAAATCGGTTTTTAAAAAAAATAAAAAAAAAATAATAATAATAAAATAAACAGAAATTCTTACTGAGAGGGGGGGGGAGGTCTTCGCAGTTCGTCGGCGGCTTGGGTCTTCGATCGGTGGTGGCAGGAGGGGCTGCTTCGAGGGGGGGGGGGGTGGCGCGGCTTCTTCGTCGGCGTCGAGGGCTTCAAGGGGAGGCGCTCGGTTGTTTTCACGAGGGGGGGTTCACCTGAGAGGGCGGCGGAGGAGTTGTCGGAGATGGGGGGGAGCAGCGCCTCGCGCGATGTGGCTCCGTCGAGCGGTTTTAGGGCTCCGCCCTCTTTTTTTTTTTATTCTGAAATTTAATTTTTTGAACGGGGGGGGGGCCTGGAGGATAAAAGAGAAAGATATTTTTTTTTTTTTTTATTAATTTAATTGCATAAAGTTGACTTTTACCTAAGACCTCGAAACGAGGCCCACCGCCTGTCGTCCATAGCGAATTACCCCCATTCCGAACACAATGGGATATGTATCGTAAGCTGATTCGACCGTTTGAATCAGTTTCCGTTAAATTTACATTTAAATCACTATATTGAATTTTAAACGTACATTTCAAATTACCGGGGTCACATAATAACTCTATAAATTGCAGAAAAATATTTTCTAGCTTCGTATTGACGATACGGTCCTAACAAAACTAGTTTCGTCGAATTCTGAGACTGTTTGAAAAATGGCCAATTTCCAGTCGATTAAAATCAACTGAAACTGGTCAAACGCGTTTTCCTTTGCCACGCTCACATATTGATTCGAAAAATTATGAAATTTGGAATCTAGCAATAACTTTACACTGCGAATCCAACAAAACTGGTTTCGTCGAAATCCGAGGTCGTTTGCAAAATGGCTATTTTTAAGGGCCATATATTATATTAAAATATATATAAATTCCACAGCGACTATTTCTAATTTTCAACTGGACATATCTTATCATTTCTAAGATGAAATCTCAGTTTGTTAACTTCGTTACAAAGATATAGTTATACAGATTCAAATATTTCTTGTTTCGTTCAATTCTGACTTATATTGAATTCTGTATATTCATTTGAAATTAGAAATCGAATTTTCGAACTACCGCGCCATTTTCAATTCCTTTTATAATTATATATAAATATTTATATTCTAACGACGACGCGTATAATATATACGTTCGATTTATATTCTAAATAAATTTCTCGTCGATATTATTTAAAATAATTCATTTTAAATAATCAAAATTCACTAAAATTGCCAAAATAAAAATTTTAAACTGGCCCAGAATTTACGGGTTGTTACAGTCTTGCATCGTCTTCATATCTTCGACTTTCGATCGTGGATCTATTATTTGAAATGAGAATTAACTCGGCCTTTTCAAATAATTCACGTATATTTAAAATTTCAAATCAATTCATTTCAATGGTTATATTATTCGATATCACTAATTCTGTTCTTTAGTGCAGTTTTCACGCCAAACACATTCAACCATCAAATATCACATAAACCGAGCAAATTCAGTTTATTTCCATTCCATATCGTTTATAATATTTTATCACGATTTATCCCTATTTTTATTTATTTAAAAATAGCCAACATATTCAAAACAACGCTTCAGGCCATAACACGGTCGTGGCGCTGTTTTTCTCCAGATTTGATTTACACATATCTGAAATTCTAACTGTTGGTTCTTCACAAATTTTATATCATTAAAAAGATCTTTTCAAAATGAATCCAACGGTTCCAGTTTTGGGAAAATCCGACGGTCGGATTTCCCGCACCAATCGGTTGAAGTTACGATTTCAAAATACGAACTGCAGCGTCGTTATTCGATTTAATATAATTATATATATATATATATAATCGATTCTGGCGCTGTTTTTCTTCAGATTTGAATTAAACATTCCAGACAATCCAACCGTTGGATCTTTACAAAGTTGGTGCCGTTGGAAAGATATTTCCCAGGCGAACCCAACGGTTGTGTTTTCGGGAAAATCCGATGGACAGATCTCCCACACTAATCGTTCGAAATCACGATTTCCAAAATACGAACTGCAGCGTCGTTATTCACTATATTTTAATTATATTTATATAAATATATTTAAATATAATTCTTTCTTTGATTTCAAAACTATTTCCACTTTATATATTAGATAAAAATGATATTTTTATCCAACAGACATCTATTTCAACACTTCACTATTTTTAACAATTCATGTGTACAATAAAAATGTGATTTTTACTGTAAACAATTTATTACAAAACACGACTATTTTATATAGTTCATATAGATGATAAAAATATGATTTTTATTGTAAACAATTTATTTCAAAACACGATTATTTTATTTAGTTCATATAAATGATAAAAATATTATTTTTATTATAAAACAATTTACTTCAAAGCACGACTATTTTATATAGTTCATATAGATGATAAAAATATGATTTTTATTATAAAACAATTTATTTCAAAACACGAATGTCGTTCAACACATGAATTTTTATTCAACGCATGAATTTCTACTCAACACACGAACATAGTTTCAACACATGAAAATAATTCTAACACATGAATATTATTGAAAATTTCGGCAGCATAACGGCAGGGTAGTTAAAACCGGGACCGTATCGAAGTACAGCTCCTCGCTCTACCTTAAAACCTTGCGGTTTTTGACAATGGGGATTCATGCATCTAGTTCGCACGCAGGCGACATGTTTTATTTTCATTTCCATAATCTAGTCTAATTTTGTTTTCAACCACAGATGGGTATTTTTCAACCACAATCAATCATTCTCAACCACAAACAATTCTATCAACCGTTCGTATTATTCACCAAATTTCACATCAACCAAATAATCCAAACAATATCATAACCAATAAATATCGTCCATGGTCTATGGACGAGGGGAGTATATATATATTCGTATATAAGTATATTTCAATTTACTTCAATTCATTTCAATGTCATTTCAACGCCTATATAATTTTTACAACGCATATATAACTTATACATCGAACATACAACTTATACAACGCTTATACATGAGGTGTACAACGCTTATATAAATCATACATCGACCATATAATTTATACATCATTGTTTTCCGTATCGTTTATAAAATAGAAATCTCACATTGGGTTTCACTCTACCAAAAATTGCAGAAAGCTTAGAAAAATACGCGGTCTCTTCTAGAATGCAGAAGACGTCCAAACGAATCCACTGTCTCTTGTTTCATTGGATTTCGTCAACATAGCAAAAAGACATGTAATTTTAAATATCAAACAATTTTAAAACGTAATTAATTAAATTTATAGCGCTTAAAAAATGCTACCTTTTCCCTGTTAAAAAAAATAAACAGCCGATGTCGATTACCCCCCTTCAAAACTAGGGTTCCGTTTTTCGTCGCCGGAGGACCACCGTACTCCGATCAGAGACCCACTCACCGTCGCCCCCTGTGTCACCTCCTCGTGCCCCAAGGGCGTCGAGTTCGATCTCCCCACGGCGTCGGAAAACGCCACCTAACGGCGTCACTTCTTGGCCAAAATCCGCTCTCGGTTCTGCATGATACTCCACCAAACAGGTATAGATGGAAAGAGCTTGGAGAGATTTATGATTTTGGTTTTGAAATCTTCGAAAATCACTGATGGGATTTGGAGAAAAATCGGATTGAATTTTCGAACAACCCTGGCCCTTGTTTTTCAATTGACGGCGGCTTCAAAGGGTTCTAGGGTTTTGTAGGAAATTAGTTTATATTTTTAATTATTTATTTTTCGAAAATACTAGTTTTTACATCCGAACTCCAAATAAAACCCAATGACTATTGCCCCCAGCCAAATATCCCCATTCAGAACACAATGGGATATGTTTCATAGGCTCATTCGCCTGTTTCAGTCAGTTTTCCTTCAAATTAAAATATAAAACATTCAATATTTAATTTGAACGTACATTTCAATTTGCAGGGGCCACATACTGATTATAAAAATTCCCGAAAAATAAATCTAGCTATGTTCTGACAGTACGGTCCCAACAAAACTAGTTTCATCGAATTCTGAGACCGTCTGAAAAATGGCCCCTTTCTGGTCGATCCAATTTAATAGAAATCGACCAAACACATTTTTACTTTTCCACGCTCACATACTAGCTTCAAAAATTATGAAATTTGAAACCTAGAAATAGTTTAACATCCCGGATCCAACAAAAGTGGTTTCGTCGAATTCCGAGGTCGTTTGCAAAATGGCCATTTCACGGGCTATGTAAACTCTATAGCGACCTTTCTGAAAATACATTTGGCCATAACTTTTGCTTCCCTCTATGAAACTTCGATTTTTCATATTCGTTAGAAAGTTATTCACTAACAGATTTGAATATTTTTGGTTTCACTAAAATCCGTTTTATTTTGCACCCGGTACAGTCAGTCAAATTTTGAATTCAATTTTTGAAACTACCGCGCCATTTCAAGCCATGTTTATAATTCAAAGTGATTATATTCAATTTCAAACATCGATTCAAACTACTTTTTCCTCCTTGTTATCTAAAATATTTATTTTAAATATTTAAAATTCACTAAAATAGCCAATTTAAAATTTTTAAATTGGTTTAGATTTTCCGGGTAGTTACAATCTCCCCCACTTAAAACTTTTCGTCCCCGAAAAGGAACAAAGTCGAAAGTGGTTTGATTAATCAACTCTACGTTCAATCTGACTTCCATTCTCCAACTTTTTAGTTTCTGAGAATTTTCAAATTCTTCAAAAATTTGGCTAACACCCAAAATTTTCGAAAATTTTCGCCATAACCTCCTTTGTACGGGGAGGGGTTTGGAAATTTATTGCGCCGTATTAGGTACCCAATAAATCATATAAAGCATACACATGTTTATAGTGATATATTCTAGTGTTTACATGGGGAGCGTGTATTGATAATAACTCCATAGAATAAATTCTCGTCGCCCTGTCAAAGCATGAGGGAGTGTGTATTTTAATTGCTCCAGAGAATAAATTCTCGTCACCTCGTCCCGTGTGGGAAATAAATAATCCATGTGCCGTATCTAATGACTAGAGAGACATGATTATTGTCAACTCCAGAACCGTGTGGTGTTTTTATTAATCTAGCAATTTATCGTTATAATTTTTATATGGTCCATATCAGTCATCTGTTCAACCTGTAATATATAGTCATCGCCATACAAGCCTCTCGCTCGTATGGTAAATCTTCCACCTCGTCACACAAGCTCCAAATACTTATGTGGTATATGATGAAGTATGCCTATCCTCAAGAAGTATGCCATGTAGTGTAGTTCAAAATTAATTGTTACTATCCTATGGGGACGTTTATTATTACATACAAAACAACCAGCACTCCGCATCCAATGGCATTCACAGGAGTTGATATAATAATAAAATTGCGCATCCAACTCATTAAGATTTACGTATTTGTCGGGCACGCAAATAAAATCTTTACTCAACAGCTAATCCATTTACCTGTTGAAACACATATAATGCACATGTATATATTTTTATCTACTTTCTATTTAGTTCAATGTGTGATTTAATCGAATAAATTCTACCATTCATCCTCTTATTGATTAAATTAACTATCGTTCTAATAATTTAATTAATCAAATCCACTATCACACAACAAAACATCAATCAATTTATTTTTAACTTTTCAAAAATATACTAATTAATTCATATACTCTTTTAAATCATTCAGACTATATAATTAAAAAGTTTACATCTATGCAAAGAAAACAACCGCAAATTGGAGAACATAATGGAAATGCAAAATATGGTAAATGTACCTTGCACCAGAGTCAATCAGAGATATCCACCCTGCACCTAGGATAGGCTTTCTTAATGCTTTCCTCTGTTTCCCAAGTACAATCTCGCGGATCTCCACTCCATTGCACTTTGACTAAGTGAACCTTTTTGTTCCTCAGCTCTTTGGTTTCTTTGCCAATTATCTTCATTGGCTCTCTTCTAACTGCAATTCTGGAGTGATTTCCAAACCCTGTTGTGCGGCTTCTTCTACAACGAGATCTGGATCATGCACATGCTTTCGCAGTTGAGATACGTGAAATACGTCATGCACTCCAGGCAACCAATCAAGCAATTTAACCCTATATGCGAGAGTTCCAATCCGTTCTAGAATAGGAAACGGACCAATGAATTTGGGTGCCAATTTTCCCGTTTTACCGAATCAGATGACTCCTCTCATCAGAGATACTTTCAAATATACATAGTCGCCAACAACAAATGATATATCTCTTCTTCTTTTATTTTCATAACTTTTCTGTCGGCTTTGGGCGGCTAGTAATCGTTTCTTAACGAAATCGACTTTGTCTGCAGCATCGCGAATCAAATCAGGCCCCAATACAAGTCTGTTACCAGGTTCAACCCAACAACCCAGGGATCGGCACGGTCTACCATACAATACTTCGAATGGAGACATTTTCAAGCTCGCCTGGTAGCTGTTATTATATGAGAATTCAGCCAAATGTAAATGGTCTTCCCATGATCCGCCAAAATCAATAATACAAGCCCGCAATAGATCTTCAAGAATACGATTTACCCTCTCAGTTTGGCCATCTGTTTGAGGGTGATATGCGGTGCTCAAGTTCAGTTTCGTTCCCCATTCTGCTTGGAATGCTTTCCAGAATTTACTGGCAAAAATCGGGTCATGATCACTAACGATGCTCATGGGAACTCCGTGTAGTCTAACAATTTCCGTGAAATATACTTGCGCCAGACTCTGAGCAGTTCTATTCGATTTGACAGGTATGAAATGGGCGGTCTTCGTGGAACGATTACAATCACCCAAATACTGTCATTTCCCTTCCGAGTTCTGCGAAAACCATCTATGAAGTCCATAGAAATCTGTTCCCACTTTTCACCTGGAATTTCTAAAGGTTGCAATAGTCCAGCGAGCTTCTGCTAATCGCTTTTGACTTGCTGACAAGTAGTACCCTGGCTTACATATAAGGAGATGTCTCGTTTCATAGATCTACACCAGAAAGTGCGTTTGATATCATTATACATCTTTCTCACTCTTGGATACTAAGCTTGACTTTGTGACATTCATCCAATACTTCTCTTCGAAGTTTAGCAAGGTTCGGCACACATATTTGGCCGTTCAACCTTAGGATTCCCTCGTCATCTATCTGAAAACTCAAGGCCTCGCCTTTCTGTATTCTTTCTTTGATTCTTTGAATGAAGTGATCATCCTTCTAAAGAGCAGATATTTTATCAATCAATGACGTTGTACTGATAAAACTAGCGATTATTACATTCTTTCTACTCAGCGCATCAGCCACAACATTGGCTTTCCCTGGAATATACAAAATCTCAAAATCGTACGCTGCAAGAAATTATAGCCAACGTTGTTGCCTCAGATTCAAGTCTTTCTGAGTGAACAAATATTTCAATGACTGATGGTCTGTATACAGTTCGAATTTCTCACCCAAAAGGTAGTGCCTCTAGATTTTCAAAGCGAATACGATGGCTAACAACTCAAGATCATGAGTAACGTAGTTTTTCTCATGCGGTTTCAGCTGACGGCTAGCATAAGCAAACACTTGACCTCTTTGCATTAATACTGCACCAAGGCCTTCTCTAGATGCGTCAGTCCAGACTTTCAAGTCCTCATTGCCATCTATTATTGTTAACACTGGAGCAGTCGTCAGTTTTAATTTCAGCTCCTGGAAAGCTTCCTCACATACCGGAGTCCAATTGAATCTCGAATGTTTCTTAGTCAGTAATGTTAAGGAACTAGACGTCTTCGCAAAAATCCTTAATGAATTTCCGATAATAACTGGCTAACCCGAGAAAACTTCTAACTTCTGTGGGCGTACGAGGCTGTTTCCAATTATGAATAACAGTGATTTTACTGGGATCCACTGAAATTCCTTGTTTTGACATGACGTGGCCAAGGAATTTGACTTCTTCTTACCAGAATATACATTTGGAAAATTTTGCTTTTAAAACATTCTTTCTGAGAATTTCTAACACTTGTTCCAAATGTTTTTCGTGTTCGCTTTCTGATTTAGAGAAGATAAGGATATCATCAATGAAGACCAGAACAAATTTATTCAATACTCCTCTGAACACCCAGTTCATTAGATAGACGAAATAGGCTGGAGCGTTACATAAGCCGAACGACATTACTAACCACTCGTAGAATAAGTCTGGACCTCTGAATGCTGTCAAAGGAACTCACACCTTGGCGATACGAAGCTGATGGAAACCTGTAGCTAGGTCCATTCGTGAAAATACTTGTGCGCCATTCAATCGATCCAACAAATCATCAATCTGCGGCAGTGGATATTTGTTTTTCAATGTCTGCTTATTCAAGTCCCGATAGTCTACACATAATCTGAGACTACCGTCTGACTTCGGGACAAATACCACTGCTGCACCCCAATCAGAAAAACTAGGCCTGATCAGACCTTTCCATACTAGCTGCCGAGTTTGATTGTCTAACTCGTCTTTCTCTTTCAAGTTCATTCTTCGAATAGCGTGAACCACTGGCCTTGCATTCAGAACAAAGGAGATTTTAAAATCAATTTCTCTTTGTGGAGGTAAGCTAACAACTTCTTCGAACACATCCGCATAGTTCTTGACAACGGGGATATTTTCAATGTCGACCGGAATATTCTCTGGGACGACAGGGACAGGTTCTATCTGAGCAGGAGATACCTCTAAAGCTGCCCAGAAGTCTTTTCTATTAGAATTCGGTCCTTCGCATGGAATGGTTATTTATTCCCCGTACTTTGTTTTTTCCTTAACAACCCTCTCGACGCATTTAACTTCGGCTTCATATTGGGTTAACCAGTCCAATCCCAGAATGAGATCGAATTCAGTAAAATTCATAACGATCACGATAGTGGGGAACCGATAACGAGAAAAAGAAACAGGAACTCGACAAACCCAGCTAAGATCGAGGGAACCCCCGACTGGATTATGAACCGTCATGGGTTCTTTGAGCTTCTTCAGATTCAATTCCAGTTTCTTAACTACATTCTTTGCAACAAAGCTTCGTGATGTGCCTGTATCAAATAATACCTTTACCGGAATATCTTTAACAGTAAGAGGGCCTTCTAAAACATCTGGCCTTTCCTGACTAGCTGAGGGCTCAGAGGTTTTCGCTACTTTATTTACCTGACCCACTTCAGATTTCTTTGATAGTTGGCAATTTTTTGAAATGTGACCAACTTGGTGGCACTTATGGCATCCCCGACCCTCTTGAGCCTTCTTACTGGACTTAGACCCATCCTTCTTTCGACTGCTCGAAGATTCACAGCTCCTCATTGAATGCCCTTGCTTATTAGACTTTAAACATACAACTGCTTTAACCTTTTTCTGATCGACTCTAGGATTCTTTCTGAACTCAGACTTCGTTCTGGCCTCAGGCTGTGCACTTGTTTCTGGGCTGTCAGTTTCAAATTTTCTTTTGCTGCTAGAATTGACTTCCTCTTCGTTTCGCAACATGCCTTTCCTATCCAGATCCTCATACTGGTAGGCCATGTATATCATTTCAGAAAAAGGAAGCTTCACATGCCCCATTACTTTATCCTGGTATTTTCTTTGAAGATCATTAATAAACCTCAAATTCTTCATCTTTGGCTTTTGAATTAGATGAGGGGAAAAATGAGAAAGTTCATTGAATCTCTTATGATATTCGGGGATATCCATATCTCCCTGTATCAAATAGTAGAATTCATCATATAACCTCTCTGTTGCTTCTGGAGGAGTAAATTTTGCACTGAAAAGCTCTTTGAATCTATCCCAGGTGATATCACCTTCTGGATTATCTTCAACAATTGAATCCCACCAGAAAAAAGCTTCGTCTTTGAGTGCCCAAGATGCCAGTAATCTTTTCTGGTCATCCCGCAGCTTTAAACCTTTAAAGATTTTCTCAGTAGAACGAATCCAAGCTTGTGTTTTAGTAATAGATTCTTCGCCCAAGAATAGTGCTCCACCAAGATTTCTATATTTCATAAATAAAGCTTCGATATCTGGGTCTGCATTCCTTCTGTTTCTAGCACTCATTTTCTAGTACTTCTGCTAATAGCAGACCAAGTGTCAGATCAACAGAAAAGATATTATAAAGCATAGAGACATATACTTGAATGTAAATGTCTCTATCGAGGTGTATTTCTTTCTGTTAGACTCATACTAGGATATTACTAATCCTATCTGTAATGAGTTACTCATCCTAGAACACTACTGGTTCTATTTATAATGAGTTCGTTCATATGTTATATTCCAGAACTAAGCTTAACTAAAGTTCTGGTACCACGTTTGTGACGACCCCATTCCCGATAAGACGGTGCAAGGGTAATCTTTGGAATATAACACATAAACAGATAACAGCAGAACAGAAATAAATAAATACACCAGACAATGTACAATAGAATACACTGGATAAATATAATCATCAGAGTTACACAGTATATAGGATCATACTTAGTACAAAATACAGTCAGCTATACTTAAATGTCTACTGCGGAATAGAAAATATATTATGTACAACAGGAGCTGAATAGCATAAAAGAGATAAATGATAGAATCCATCTTCAGCTCCAGCTATCCAAAAAGAGCCTGCTAAAACCTGAATACAAGGCTGCCCGTGTAGAAATAGGGGCACCCGAGTTTGCAAGTGAAACAAACTACGAGTTAGTCATCGGACCAGTATGAGAAATCTACTTAACACATTTTCAAATATGGCTAATCCCAAGACCACACCACTTTCGCGGAACGGGTTTACTCCATTGGATTGCCAATGCTTTAAAACAAATAAATCTTTTAAACATCGCAATGCTTTTTATAAAAATGAAGCCCTTATAAGACTCAGTTCCCATCACACAATGCAACACAAACCGGAGGATAGAGTTTTACCTTATAATGGCCAAATATGCTTGATACGAGGAAAACGAATTATTTGAAATGTAAATTTTATCATTTGATTCTTAATCAGACTCCAACCGTCAACTAGTAAGAGAACGATTCCCTAAGTATTAACCCCGAAGGCCGAAACCAACATCAGACCAATACCCAGGAAACCACCCGTCCTAGCTCGTTTCCAGTTGATTTCTAATTTTAGATATAATCATAAATATCAATCATAGACGGCATGGGTACCATATATCATGTCTCCATATATATATATATATATATATATATATATATATATATATATATATATATAAAATCAAAACCGCACGATGTCTTATTTGGAAATTGGATTTCCGTCATGAACCGAGGCCAGGGATCGTCCTCACCGCTTCGAGACAATCTAGCCTACCATGTCTCAGGACCCAGACTCAGGTGGGCCCTTGGATCGTCAGGGCCGATCCACCGATGTGGATTAAAATGCCTGAACACTACGTTTCCGCGCCCTTTGGGGCGCAAATAAGCCAACGAATGACTCCATCGGTTCGAGAACGACTGATATATCTGAGGCGCCTCGCAACAGCAACAACCACACAGGTGAAAATAATATAAATGTCAGCCAGTTTAAGAACCGACACCACCTCTAGCTAGAAAGAAATGCATGTCCTCCCTGAAGTCCTATCCCGTTTCTAGTCCATATTGGGGTGTGAAGCTCGCGAATTTACGTTATATACAAAGTTATGCCCCACAGGCAGTACTTTGATCATCCACCACAAAGCTCTGCTTTTCAACATAGGCTTTGATCATTGCATCTCAGAATGCCACACAGGCAATTCACGCCATGCAACTGACGTCTATCAATCACACAGAATGAAATCCAATATCGGACACACAGTCCATTTATAAGTCCGTTCTGGGTCTGAACGAAACCGGAGGATCTTTTTCCTCGCATATCTGTACAATCAACATGTACGTCCGGACGGCTACTACTTCAACCCCTTCTAGGTAGCTACTCCTATCATGAGCATCAGTAGCGCCCCTCCATTCGACGTGAAGATCATCGGTCTTGCATCGTCTTCATATCTTCGACTTTTGATCGTCGATCTATTATTTGAAATGAGAATTAATTTGGCCTTTTCAAATAATTCACGTATATTTAAAATTTCAAATCAACTCATTTCAATGGTTAAATTATTCGATATCATTAATTCTGTTCTTTAGTGTAGTTTTCACACCAAACACATTCAACTATCAAATATCACATAAACCGAGCAAATTCAGTTTATTTCCATTCCATATCATTTATAATATTTTATCACGATTTATCGCTATTTTTATTTATTTAAAAATAGCCAATATATTCAAAACAACGCTTCAGGCCATAACGCGGCTGTGGCACTGTTTTTCTTCAGATTTGATTTACACATATCTAAAAATATAACCGTTGGATCTTCACAAATTTTATAACTTTAGGAAGATCTTTTCAAAACGAATCCAACGGTTCCAGTTTTGGGAAAATCCGACGGTCGGATCTCCCGCACCAATCGTTTGAAGTTATGATTTCAAAATACGAACTGCAGCGTCGTTGTTCGATTTAATTTAATTATATATATATATATATATATATATATAATCGATTCTGGCGCAGTTTTTCTTCAGATTTGAATTAAACATTCCAGACAATCCAACCGTTGGATCTTTACAAAGTTGGTGCCGTTGGAAAGATATTTCCCAAGCGAACCCAACGGTCGTGGTTTCGGGAAAACCCGATGGTCGGATCTCCCGCACTAATCGTTTGAAATCACAACTTCCAAAATACGAACTGCAGCGTCGTTATTCACTATATTTTAATTATATTTATATAAATATATTTAAATATAATTCTTTCTTTGATTTCAAAACTATTTCCACTTTATATATTTGATAAAAATGATATTTTTATCCAACAGACATCTATTTCAACACTTCACTATTTTTAACAATTCATTTGTATAATAAAAATGGGATTTTTATTATAAACAATTTATTTCAAAACACGACTATTTTATGTTGTTCATATAAATGATAAAAATATGATTTTTATTGTAAACAATTTATTTCAAAACACGACTATTTTATATAGTTCATATAGATGATAAAAATATGATTTTTATTATAAAACAATTTATTTCAAAGCACGACTATTTTATATAGTTCATATAGATGATAAATATATGATTTTTATTGTAAAACAATTTATTTCAAAACATGAATGTCGTTCAACACATGAATTTTTATTCAACACATGAATTTCTATTCAACGCACGAATATAGTTTCAACACATGAAAATAATTCTAACACATGAATATTATTGAAAATTTCGGCAGCATAACGGCACGGTAGTTAAAACCGGGACCGTATCGAAGTACGGCTCCTCGCTCTACCTTAAAACCTTGCGGTTTTTGACAATGGGGATTCATGCATCTAGTTTGCACGCAGGCGGCATGTTTTATTTTCATTTCCACAATCTATTCTAATTTTGTTTTTCAACCACAAATGGGTATTTTTCAACCACAATCAATCATTCTCAACCACAAACATTTATATCAACCATTCGTATTATTCACCAAATTTCACATCAACCAAATAATCCAAACAATATCACAACCAATAAATATCGTCCATGTCTGTGGAAGAGGGGAGTGTGTGTGTGTGTGTGTGTGTATATATATATATATTCGTATATAAGTATATTTCAATTTACTTCAATTCATTTCAATGTCATTTCAATGCCTATATAATTTTTACAATGCATATATAACTTATACATCGAACATACAACTTATACAACGCTTATGCATGTGGTGTACAACGCTTATACAACTCATACATTGACCATATAATTTATACATCGTTGTTTTCCATATCGTTTATAAAATAGAAATCTAACATTGGGTTCCACTCCACCAAAAATTGCAGAAGTCTTAGAAAAATACGCAGTCTCTTCTAGAATGTAGAAGACGTCCACACGAGTCCACTGTCTCTTGTTTCACTGGATTTCGTCAACATAGCAAAAAGATATCTAATTTTAAATATCAAACTATTTTAAAACGTAATTAATTAAATTTATAGCGCTTAAAAAAATGCTACCTTTTCCCTGTTAAAAAAAATCAACAGCCGATGTCGATTACCTCCCCCCCCCCCTTCAAAACTAGGGTTCCGTTTTTCATCCCCGGAGGACCCACGTACTCCGATCAGAGACCCCCTCGCCGTCGCCCCCTGCGTCACCTCCTCGCGCCCCCAAGGGCGTCGAGTTCGACCCCCCTACGACGTCGGAAAACGCCACCTAACGGCGTCACTTCCTGGCCAAAATCCGCTCTCAGTTCTGCACGATACTCCACCAAACAGGTATAGATGGAAAGAGCTTGGAGAGATTTATGATTTTGGTTTTGAAATCTTCGAAAATCAGTGATGGGATTTGGAGAAAAATCGGATTGAATTTTCGAACAACCCTAGCCCTTGATTTTCAATTGACGGCGGCTTCAAAGGGTTCTAGGGTTTTGTAGGAAATTAGTTTATATTTTTAATTATTTATTTTTCGAAAATACTAGTTTTTACATCCGAACTCCAAATAAAACCCAACGACAGTCGCCCCCAGCCAAATAGCCCCATTCAGAACACAATGGGATATGTTTCGTAGGCTCATTCGCCCGTTTCAGTCAGTTTCCCTTCAAATTAAAATATAAAACATTCAATATTTAATTTGAACATACATTTCAATTTGCCGGGGCCACATACTGATTCTAAAAATTCCCGAAAAATAAATCTAGCTATTTTTTATGATATAGTCCCAACAAAACTAGTTACATCGAATTTTGAGACTGTTTGAAAAATGGCCCCTTTCTGGTCGATCCAATTTAATAGAAATCGACCAAACACATTTTTCCTTTGCCACGCTCACATACTAGCTTCAAAAATTATGAAATTTTAAAACTAGCAATAGTTTAACATCTCGGATCCAACAAAAGTGGTTTCGTCGAATTCCGAGGTCGTTTGCAAAATGGCCATTTTCACGGGCTATATAAACTCTATAGCGACCTTTCTGAAAATACATTTGGCCATAACTTTTGCTTCCCTCTATGAAACTTTGATTTTTCAGATTCGTTAGAAAGATATTCACTAACAGATTTGAAAAATTTTGGTTTCACTAAAATCCGTTTTGTATTGCACTGGGTACAGTCAGTCAAAGTTTGAATTCAATTTTTGAAACTGCCGCACCATTTCAGGCCATGTTTATAATTCAAAGTGATTATATTCAATTTCAGGCATCGATTCATACTACTTTTTCCTCCTTATTATCTAAAATATTTATTTTTAACATTTAAAATTCACTAAAATTGCCAATTAAAAATTTTTAAACTGGTTCAGATTTTCCGGGTTGTTACACATAGCTTTATGTATAACGTTGATTCCCAAGCCTCACACCCCGGTATGAACCAAAAGGGAGAGGACATCAGGGAGGGCATGCATTCCTTTCTAGTAGAGGTGGTGTCAGTGCTTAAACTGGCTGACGTATATATTATTTTCACCTGTGTGGTTGTTGCTGTTGGGAGGCGCCTCGGATATATCGGTGACTATGTGAAGCCGATGGAGTCATTCGTTAGCTCATTTACGCCCCAAAGGGCGGGGGGAACGCAGCGTTCAGGCATTTTAATCCACATTGGTGGATCGGCCTTGACGATCCAAAGGCTTGACTAAGTACTTGCCTGAGGCTCAGGCTAGATAGTCTCGAATTCGGTAAGGACTATCTTTTGCCTTGGTTCATGACAGAAATCCAATTTCCAAATACGTGACTTTGCGGTTTTGGATTGTATATCTATATATGGCGACATAGTGGTATGGGGCATTAATGTCGTCTATGATTGATACTTATGATTTGAAATTGTTTTTGAAACATATAAACACTAGTAATAATATCAAATGCTTTTGTTTTATTCGTATCAAGCATATTTTGGCCATTATAAGGTAAAAACTCTATCCTCCGGTTTGCGTTGCATTGTGTGATAGGAACTGAGTCTTATAATGGCTTCATTTTTATAAAAAGCATTGCAATGTTTAAAAGATTTACTTATTGTAGGCACTGGCAATCCAATGGAGTAAACCCATTCCGCGAAAGTGGCATGGTCCTGTGATTAGCCATATTATAAAATGTGTTAAGTAGATTTCTCATACCAGTCCCATGACTGACTCGTAGTTTGTTTCACTTGCAAACTCGGGTGCCCCTTTTTCTACACGGGCAGCCTTGTATTCAAGTTTTAGCAGGCCCTTTCTGGATAGTTGGAGCTGAAGATGGATTCTAACATTTATCTCTTTTATGCTGTTCAGCTCCTATTATACATATTATGTTTGTTTTCCGCTGTAGACATTTATGTAAAGCTGAACTGTATTTGTACTAAGTATGATCCTGTATACTATGTAACTCTGATGATTATGTTTATCCAGTGTATTATTTGTACATTATCTGGTGTATTTATTTCATTAGGTTCTGCTATTGTCTGTTTATGTGTTATATTCCAAAGATTACCCTTGACACCATCGTACGAGGTTTTAAGGTCGTCACATTGGGCTATTTAATTAGCTCTCAGACCTTGATCAACAACGTTCTTATCTTAAGATGATGTCAGTTGTAATACCAAACCCGATATTCATTCCCAATATCAAAACAAATTCCATTTTAGATGTATCTTGATAAAACTTTATCTCTCAATTAATATAGCAAATTTATATCACACCATTATAACTCAATTCGCCTAACCATTTTAATTCAAACTTGGATTTCCATTTCGTTTCAATTCATATGTCATTTCTAATAACTCGTTCCAATATTATTCAATAAACCTTGGGTTTTATCACTCCGTCCAAAAAAAACCTCAGTAAGGATTTAATTTAAACTTCAAATTAAACTTAATTTATATTATTATTATTTATATAAACTTGATTAAAAACATCACTTTACTATAAATAATGGTTTAAAACTTCATAACCCTTCGTTTATACAATTTAAATCCCAAGATACCACTTTGATCCTTATTTAACAAATGTCAACATTTTAAAATGGTTTGATTATCTATTAACTATTTTCGTTAAATTAATATCTAATTACATAATTCAATTTTGAGTAACATAGTTAACTTAGTTAACTCTGCACATGATTAACTCATTAATCCAATCTCAAATTATCTTTTCATAAATTTAATTAATTTAAACAATTGCATTTGATTAAATAAATAGTAATCAAATCAATATAATTTCCTCTTAAATTGCTTCTTAAAGACAGTTAACTTTGGTTATTAAACATCACATTAATATCCGCTCACTCGATAACCAGTCTTGTAAATATGTGCATCATTTTTATAAGATCCTGTAATAATTTATATAAGGCACGTGCTTCGCACACGGATAGATTTTGGTACTAAAAATAGTAGTTGGTGATTAAAATAATCAATGTATATAAGGTTGGTTTACTTCCTTTTTATAAACCCAATTAAAATAGTAGTCGGTACCAAAAATAGTAGTTGGTGATTAAAATAATCAATGCATATAAGGTTGGTTTATTTCCTTTTTATAAACCCAATTAAAATAATCAACGGATAGATTTTGGTACAAAAATAGTAGTTAGTGATTAAAATAATCAATGTATGTAAGGTTGTTTTATTTCCTTTTTTATAAACCCAATTAAAATAGTAGTTGGTAACAAAAATAGTAGTTGGTGATTAAAATAATCAATGTATATAAGGTTGGTTTATTTCCTTTTTATAAACCCAATTAAAATAATCAACGGATAGATTTTGGTACCAAAAATAGTAGTTGGTGATTAAAATAATCAATGTATATAAGGTTGGTTTATTTCCTTTTTATAAACCCAATTAAAATAATATATTTAAAATCTATATTCAGTTATAAATAAATTTCATAACTACATTTTTATCGATTCACTTGACGGTAAATCAATTTCTATAAAATAATTTGTATTTTGGCCATCTGCTATAAAATCTTAACCAATATCACCCATTGGTTAATATACAAATGTTGAATTTGGGTTTACAGTCAATAACCAATTTAATAATCCAATCATATGGGTTCAACAGTTCATATAATGATCATATGAAAATAAACAATAAATTTAATTGATAGCAGTCAACTAATAACAACCATTCAAGCATCCAGTTTAATTTAATATGTTTATATTGTTATAAACGTAACCAACAATGTAAGTCACCTTGATTGGAAATAATCGTTAAAAATAACGATGTCATTTCATTTAAATTAAACAACCGTTTAATTTAAATAATCGATAAAATATTTATCAAACATCCAATAATCATCAAATCAACCAATGATTAGTAAACACAGCAAACAAACATTAAACCCTACTTATAAAAATTATAAGTGGGAACACTGAGTGAGTTTAACTCACCTTGATTCTCATTCGTCATCAATACGGTTTGTTTTAATTAAATTAAACAAACGTTTAATTTAATTAAATAACTTCGGCTGCTTCCAACTCTGTCTGTTCCAATGTCCCTGCTTTGTTCCATTCCGTTAATACGGGAACACATTACAAATTTTATACGGTTATGGTAAAAATTCAATAAACCATTAACTAAATTTTAATTAACGTAAATCTCGTTATTAATATTCGGTCCACATTAAATATACTGATTTATATATCATGTTCAAATAATAATAGGCACCAATAAACCGTCTGACCGTTTGTATATACCTTATCCAAATCGTAAATATCCGCTCAAGTTAACTTAGCCGACAGAGTTTGTAGTTTTAACCGATGAAACTAAATGGTTTCAATCGTAAGTGATATAGGACACAATTGATTGGAAAAGGAAACATGGTGCTTTGGATGCTTAGTTCTAGCAAAATAATGTGATACTGAAGATGGCCAATTTTCGTGATTTTACTTTACTCAATTCATTATCATTTTACAAATGGGATGGAAGTTAATAAAAATAATTTTCTAAATTAATGGGCTTAACTATTTCAGTTCAGCCAACGCCATCATATACCCTTCTTAACTCCTCCGCCTTCTGTCCCTTCTCCATCTCACGTCTTCTCCCTTCTTCTCCCCATAATATTTCTCTTCCCCATTTTGCTACATGGTTCCCCTACGTTCGCTTTTTTTTCTTTTTTGCTTTTTTTCCCACCGAAACTTTGCTGTTTTGTTCCTTCTTCCTGATGAACCTCTTGAGACTCCTCCAATTTAATCTTGTGCATGCACACCCTACCATTTCCTAAACCCCCATGCAAACACCTTCTGCTTCTCCTTACCATTACAGTTGCACCGCGCCTCCGCCACATGCCTACCCCCTCCAACATCTCTAGCCCACCCTCCTACTACCTTCGCATTCACGTTCCTATCCAGTAAACTCCCCATACACAACGTATGAAACCACATGCACTCGCATGATGACAGAGCACCGCCTTCCACTATGCAAACCGCATTTTCAGATCCGGAAAGAACCCGCCACCATGAAACTGCACCCTCTCGCCTGAGCTTCGATTGCCTCCTAACATGATCCAACCTCTAACTAACTTTGATAGCATAACTTTATTTGCCAAAGTACACACACATCACTAAACTACACTGACAGGAGCTCCTCACCACTTCAACACGCCCGACTCCATGTTTTCACCCAACGTCTTACCCTCCTACCACATAATCCTTTTCGCCAAAACCACTTCTATTCCCCCACCTTCTACTCTTTCCTGCTTCTGCCATCTTTCTATTCCCAGGGTTACTCTCCTTCATGCTTATCCTTTATTTATTTATAAAATATACGATTTGGATTTTTCATAGAACAGGGTATCAGCTAGAACTTAGAAGTACAGTAAGGAAAAATGGGGACGCACTATGTGTATTTATAGATGGGGAAAAACGTGGGCATCATGTATTTAGTTTGGCTGCCAAGAAAGTAAAATGAATTGTTTATTTTTACTTTGTCCCCACGGTATTTATCTTAGCTGTGAAAATCTGGGGATTAGGTCTGCGGAAATTTCCGTTTTCACCGCTGCTGATGTTTTGAAAAGATGATGTGTTTTCTTGTCCATTGGGTATTACGGGGTGGACTGATTTCACACAGCATGTACGGGTTTTGGATTTTTATAGGGTAGAAATGTTTCAAATGGCATGTGAATGAGTAACTGGGTAGGAGTTAGCTTGTGCAGTAACATCTTATAGCCCATCGTTGCATGTGCCTAGCCATGCAAAAGAGGTACATAAGTTTACATGCTATATATATATATATATTCTTAGGACTCAAAAAGAAATGTTTTGTACAAATTAGGATAGGTTGGCAGGGAGAAGATAGGTGTGCTTTCCAATTTGGTAAGCTAGTAGTGTTTTCAACTCTAATTTGAATTTGGTTGTGTTCCTTTCTTATGTTTGATTTAAAGTTTTAGGCTATGCACTATATATGTAGGTAGACGCCTATATACATAGGTACAGGTAGCTTAGATTGGCATTTTTTTTTTAAGGTAGATGCTACCATTTATTTTACTAGTGTTATATATATACCGTTTTATAAACGATTTCCATAGCGACTATTTTAAAATTTGATTTGGACATAACTTGCAATCTATAAGCTGAAATCTTGATTTTTCTCTTTTATTGGAAAATTATAATCAAATGGATTTAAATGATTCTTGTTTCACAGAATTCCGACTTCTAATGGATTCTGTATATTCAATGGAAGTTCAGAACTCTATATTACGAAATATCGCGCCATTTTGAGCTCGTTTTAATTATATATATAAACTATACGTTTAATCGTTGTTCAATAAATGAATTCTATATTAAACTCCATTAATATTTGAAATATAATATTTAAAATCAATTTATATATTCGAATTCAAATGATCGAAAAATCTAGGTCATTACATTTACTTTTCGATTAGGCTTTGTTTTCGATGATATTTGCCTGTGACGAAAAATGGTTGTAAAATAGGATAATAAAATCCTTAAACATCTCTGATTTCACATCAAATGGCTTAACTGATTTTGCGTGAATTGGTTTCCTTCTTTGAGATGATTTCCACGGCTTTTAATTGATATTTTGTAATTTTGGGAAACATATAATCATGGTCCCTTGAGTTTCTTTGTGTGATTCTCTGCATTAGAATGAATTCCAGTCACGAACTATGTCTCTCTCTAAATTTGGTCAGTTTATAGACTTGTAAATGAAAGAATTTCCCCATAAAAAACTCTTGTATTTTTGGAATAAAAGAAAAGATTTCGAAATAGATTTTATTCAGAAAGAAAATTTTTGACAAATTTTCTCTTGCCTTGAATACACAGTGACCTTGGTAACATGATTTAGAAATTTTCTGTCCAAAATTTCTGCCTTAAATAATGAGAATAATTCTTGCCAACTTTGAATTGTTTCATGCCAAATATATTCCCTTTGATTACACTGATGTATTCTTGGTTGATTATTGGGGATAAATGAATTGTAGAAATTTCTTCTTTCCCTTCCAAGTCTACAAAGAAAACAAACCTTCTTGCATGCTAGATTAAATGTGAAACTTCATATGCTTCATTCATATTACATACTGCCATGTAATTGTGCTAGATAACACTTGAGTTTTGCTGCATCATTTTGTAATCTTCTGTCTACTTGTTCATACTTGCAGTTTACATGTTGAGTTTTCTTATTACCATGTGCATGTCATGGAAAGTATACACACTTGTGCATGACCCATCTTGCTCCTTGTTATGCTTCATGTTGCACATATATATATACTTCTGAGCTGCACCATTTACTTTTTCACTTTAAGTTTGCTGCTTTCTTGAACATTGCTTAACCATATATATTATTGATATGAACACTTGTATATTCATGTTTTTTTGCTCTTGATTGAGTCCTTTTTATTGTCCCACCTTGTAATTGCAATGGCTTGACTCCATGTACCTTGTTGTTGCTTATGTGTCACTTTACCATTTCATATACTACGTATAAACACTGACTTGGATTCTTGGCTATGCAGCCATGCTACTATCTCGACCATATTGATGTAACTTTGTACTTATGTTGAGCTACTTTGCATATAAATGACTTGTTGAAATTTTCACCTATTCTTCCCTTTTATGTTGGTGTTGTACCATTTGAACCATGCAAAGAAAGTTTCACTTGAACCATGTATTTGTTGTTTGAACTGCACATTTGCATCATGCACTTGAGCCCTATATTGTGCACTTGTTCACCTTCATGTATACGTTGGTCCTTCATTTATGTTGCATTTGTGTTTGAACATGGCTCGACCACTTTGGCTTTGTATTTTTGTTTGTACTTAGTCGAGATGGTCCATGTGGCTACTCCTTAGTTGCACACTGGATTGGCGAGGCAGTGCACACGTGTATGCATATACATGTGTGCATATGCAGCCATTCAGAAAATATTATTGTCCTTACACTAAAACATTTTGTATATACAAACTGACTACCTTATGGTATTTATAGTGTTTCACTATGAATATCACAAGCTATCTAGACACAGATAAATTAGATCAAGTCATGAAAAATGATAAGAAACACACCAGAAATCTAAGGCAAAATAAAATTTAAAAATAAATTCAAATTTGCATGTATTTAGTTTTATTTCTATTGCAGTGTACTCTGTGTGTGTTTCTGTATATGATAGGTAAAGATGACTGGACTGACTG
This sequence comes from Allium sativum, assembly GCA_030737875.1. Lineage (NCBI taxonomy): Eukaryota > Viridiplantae > Streptophyta > Magnoliopsida > Asparagales > Amaryllidaceae > Allium > Allium sativum. The sequence goes on from CM060910.1 coordinate 105,864,706, forward strand.
TAAGCTGTGAAGACAGAAGACTGAAGTTGACAGAGAAAAGTATATAAGAATATTTGTATATGAGTGAGTCTGTAAGCTGAGTGTAGTGTATATGAAAATTAATAATTGTGAGTGTTGTAGAGAGGAACTATGTATGTGTACAATGAGATAATCGTACTGATATATGTTATAAACAAATTCAATTGAAACAAAATATCATTTTATTGTGTTCAAGCAAACTTGTCTATCATATTCAGTTTATTTACAAGTACAATATTCTGTGAATGTGTATGAAATGTGATGTGTTCAAATAGTGGAGTTATAAATAGTTGTACTATTTGAATGTTTGAAATAAAATATTATATTTAAATAAAATACTCTGTGAATACTTTAATTTCTCTACAGTAGTCATGTTTTATTTAAATATAAATAATATATTCCTATCTGTGATGAATATATGAAATGAAAAAGTACAATAACAAACACATTTATAATAATATATATTTGGTTGTTATCATCAAACAAAAATCATATAATTGTGTATACAACACAGGTTCCTCCTCTTTGAGTCCAAATCGAGGAAACTCTACCTAGGATGTTGCAAATCCTAACAATTTTAATAATAAGGAAGCAAAACCACTTACATGCAACCACTCTGATAAAGCAACTTCTCAATAAAGTGCTTGGTTGCACCAAAGGGGCACCTCCCCAAGAGGAAGGCCCAGGGCCTCGGAATCCGAACCATGACCGTTTGCTTAGGCAGACATCTAGTAAGGATAATGGCATCCGCCCCATGGACCAGCATAATGAGGAGGAGCGCATATCGAGGATGGTCTGCAAGATCATGGATAAAATCTTGAAAAAGAAAGATGATGAGAAAGAGTGGGGGTTCACTCCTACCAAAACCCCTCTCACGTAAAGGATTAAGATGGATCCCTACCTAAAGAAGTTCAAGCCTCCAATAGTACAAGCATATAATGAGACCAGCGATCCCATTGTGTTCCTATTCAAATATGACCAACATATGGATGGTGCACGGGCCACAGACGAGCTAAAGTGTCTTTACTTCCCAATTTAACTTGAAGGAGTAGCTTCTCTTTGGTTTACGAAATTACCGCCGAAGTCTGTGGACGATTTTTCTACCTTAGCCAACTATTCAGGCTCCACGTAACAAAAGTCCAAGATGTGATGGAACTAAACAAGCTAGAGAAAAGGTCGGGAGAATTCATCAACGCTTTTCTCAATCGCTTCAATGTGGCAGCGGCCGAAGTTCAAAATCATGAGCCACGATTAGTTTTAATGGCTTTGAAAGGGGCTATATCTAAAAAGACCAAGTTTGGACGCTGGATCAAAAAGAAGAAATCAATTACACTCGAGGAACTATTCGATAAAGCTGAAGAATACATGAATGCATATGAAGATCCAACCTATGCCTTGGACATTCTTGAAAGCAATGCATGGCCTGAAAGGACAGAAGATGTGCAGAACACCCAAAAGAATCCAAATGGCCAGAAGCAAGGCAACAAGGGAAACGATAATCGAACCAACAAGAAAATTCGCTTCCTCAAGAACTCTGAATTGACTCCTCTCAATGACACTGTGGAAAACATCTTCATGGCGACCAAATATACTGAGGAATATCCAACGCCGAAGCAAATTAAAGTTAATGACGCCGCAATAAAATCAGGAAGGTTCTGTCGGTTCCATAACCAACCAACCATAATACGAACGATTGCATGCATCTAAAGAACTTAATAGAAGAGTTGATAAGGAAAAACAAGCTCCAGCAATATACAAAAAATATGCAGAATACACACACCGCTCAAGGGCAAGGGACATCTGTCGGCCAATCTGGATCGAGAGAGTACCCAATTGTAGTTATACCAAGACCAATTATTAATACAATTTCAGGTGAACCCCACCCAGCCAGAAGAAGCTGGAGGACATCGTGAAATATTCTGAAGAAATGAAGTGCCTTCCTAATGAAGAAGGACTCATGGTCGTGAATAACACCTTTCTAGCAAAAGTGCCAAGGACTGCATGGGATGACATTATGTTCAGGGATATGGACTCAGACGGGTTGCTAACAACAACTATCGATCCCCAGATTGTTACTATTGGCTTCGGTTCTACACCAGTCAGAAGAGTCTTGGTAGATAGTGGGGCATCCGTCAACGTCCTCTTCATAAATGCATTCCACAAGATGGAACTTTCAATGGACGACGTGAAAGCTTGTCAGAATAAGAAACATGGGTTTACAGGGCAACTACTCAGCCAATTTGTACCATCGATTTTCTAGTTGAGCTTAGGAAGAAAAACAGAGTGTTTCCATGACATAGACCTTTGTTATAATCAATGAGCTTTCAGCTATAATGCCTTTCTTGGGAGGCCAGCTCTTGGCGCCTTTAGGATTACAATGGCTCCGGGTGCATGACCATGGAGTTGGCGTGATTAACGGCGATCAAAAGGCAGCCAGGGAATGCTACATGACAGAGCTGGTCGAAGCTAAGAAGAAGGAAGTGAAGAAGAATGTAGTCGCTCTGCATTCATGACTTCCCCTTGTAACAATTAGGGTGGGGCCCATACATTGGCGAGCACAGCAGAGCTTAAAACGAAATTGATCCGAGAAAAGCCAGTGTGGGGGAGAACAGAGTGGCACCAGCTAAAACCACAATTTTAATTCCAGTAGACGATTAAGATCCAGACAATGTTTTGAAAAAAGGTTTTCAACTGGGCCTGAAATTGCAAAAAGAATTAACTTTGTTTTTAAGAGAAAATTTAGATTTTTTTGCTTGGACACATTCTGATATGAGTGGAATATTACCCGATGTGATAGTGCATAAATTGAATGTTAATCCAAGTTTAACTCCAATAAAGTAGAAAAGACAAGTTCAAGGGTCGGAAAGATATGTAGCATTAAAAGAAGAAGTGGATAGGTTGTTCAAAAATAACTTTATATGAGAATCCACGTATCCTGATTGGGTTTCCAATCCAGTCCTCATTAAAAAGTCTGATGGCAAATGGAGAGTGTGTCCCAAGGACAGTTTTCTCTTGCCTAGAATTGATCAACTTATTGATGCAACAACGGGGCACGAACTACTGTCTTTCATGGATGCGTACTACGGATACAATCAGATTATGATGCATAAACTGAATGAGGAAAACATGAGTTTTATAACAGATAGAGGCTTGTATTGCTACAAAGTCATGCCGTTTAGACTACAAAACGCAGGAGCAATGTACCAGCGCCATGTGAATTCCATGTTTAATTCCCAGATTGGGAACACAATGGAAGTTTATGTAGATGATATGCTGGTGAAATCAAAGAAAGCTGAGGATCATCTTGAAAATCTAGCTGAAAAGTTTCGTATCCTCAGAAAATATGGAATGAAGCTAAATCCTCTTAAATGTTCATTTGGGGTTGCGTCGGGAAAGTTTCTTGGATTCATAGTCAATGCCAGAGGCATTGAAGCAAATCCTTCTCAACTCACAGCCTTGCGGCAAATGCGCACTCCTAGAATAAAGAAAGAGCTTCAAAGTTTGAATGGAAAAGTGGTTGCGCTTAACCGATTCATTTCAAAGTCCATGGATCCATGCATTCCACTCTTTGATGCTTTGAAGAAAGTGAAGAAGGATTTCCAGTGGACTCTAGAATGCCGAGTTGCTTGCACATGGAGTCGCTACCAATTGTATCAAAGCCTAGAGATGGAGAAGAACTATTACTTTATCTGGCTGTCTCATCTCATGCATTAAGCGCTGCATTTATTCGGGAAGATTCCAAGGTTCAATGGCCAGTTTACTATATCAATAAAAGGCTCGCTGGAGCAGAATTAAACTATCCTAAGTTGGAGAAGCTTGCGTATTGTCTTCTTATTGCCTCAAAAAAGCTAAGGCCATACTTCCAAGCCTATCCTATAAAGGTGCTTACTGACCAACCACTAAGGCAAGTTCTCTTTTGTCCAGAAACATCGGGAAGATTATTGAACTGGACCATAGAGCACAGCCAATACGATATCACTTATCATCCTCGAAGAGCTATTAATGGGAAAGCCTTAGCGGACTTCATCGTCGAGTTCATTGATAGGGGAAGAAACAGAAGAACCAGCAGAGGTGGTGGCCAGTGGAAGCTATTTATAGATGGATCCAGAAATGACTACTGCTCAGGGGCAGGAATAGTCCTGGAAACACTAGAAGGCCACTCCTTATGCTAACCAATGATGAAGTTGAGTATGAAGCATTAATCATAGGGCTGAAGTTGGGTAAAGAATTGAATCTGAAAACCTTAAAAATTCTCAGCGAGTCACAGTTGGTAGTATGTCAAGTTCGAAAGGAATTCCACCAAAGTCGGGAACCTTCCTACTTATCTCACCAAAGCTTTGGAACTTCTAGAAACTCTTGACTACTACACTATATCTCATATTCCCAGGGAAGAAAATTCAAAGGAAGATTATCTCACCAAATATGCCAGTTCCTTGGATGCACGGTTGTTGGGTTTGATACCCATTGAAGTCCTTTCAACTCCCGTAATTGAAGAAGCGGATGTTGACTAGATTATGGAGGCCGCTGAATAGCCCGTATCCTGGATAACCCCGATCAAGGAATATATCCTTAATGGAAAGCACCCGGAGGAACCAAAAAAGCGATGAAAAGTGTTGCGCAAAGCTCCATTATACCTTGTACAGGACGGAAGATTATACTGACGAGGTTTCTCTATGCCACTACTGCAATGTGTAAGCAGAGAGGAGTCCAAAGAAATCTTGGCAGAATTGCATGAGGGAGAATAAGGAGGACACATAGGTGGTCAAATGCTAGCCAAGAAAGTTCTATGATATGGCTACTTCTGGCCTGATGTGTAACAACCTGTATTTTAATAACTTGTCAAAACTATAAATCAAGGCAGAATTAATTTTTAAAATAAGAATCAATGGAAACGGGTTATGCCATTGCGTTCGTCTCGGAATTCTGCTTGAAATAGTTCCAAGTTTGTGTAAAATGGATACCGTACGAAGAAGATATGGACGAACGAAGTTAGGCAGAAAAACCAGAAACATGGACAGAATTCATTGGTGCACTTGGGAAGTGCGCCAGAACAAAATTGCACTGGTGCACTTGGGAAGTGCGCCTATGCAATTTTGCATTGGCGCGCTTGGCAGGTGCGCCCAGGACGAGCAGAAAACCTGCTGGTCAGGCCCTGACTGGCCTGGTCGAGTTCTGGTCGAATTTCTGAGCTCTGCTATGTCACTAGGGGCTAACTTGTCACTTTCTGATTGGCTTCTCTTGAGATGGATGGCCTTGATTAACTCTAGCTTCATCGACGGCTCTAATTAGTTTGAAACCCTATATAAACAGCCTCCTAGCCTCATTCTCTTTACACCATTCTTCTCTAACCTTATGCTGCTCAAACTCTTGATGATCATGGCTTCTTCTTCCTCCTCTAAAATAAATTAAACTAAAACAAATCGTGAAGATTATTTCTTGAAGACTACGGCTAGGAATTTCTTATTGGGGATTTGCTTCTGCAATCAAAGCAAGATTTAGCGATTCAACAATTCAACGACTAATTTCTAGACTTGACTTCTGCATCTAAATTTCTTAGGCCTTGATCTGTAAGTTCCAGGTACTTTTAGATAAAAACTATAAATTTAATATGAGCATGGTATAAATTGGAAGTGATTTATGTATGATTCATGTCTATTCTTGTTTTCTTCTTGGATCTTGACTACTGGGAATATTGCCTATGACGTTGAAACTATTTTTAATGGTCTAAGATTATGACAGTAAACATAAGACTATACCTATGCCTATGACTATGACGGTGAACATAAGACTATGCCTATGACTATGACGGTGAACATAAGACTATGCCTATAACTATGACGGTGAACATAAGACTATGTCTATGCCTATGACTGTGAACGTAAGACTATTGCCTATGACTATGACAAGGACAATTATGACTAATCACCTATGATTCATGACCATGAGGTTATTGCCTAGAATTATGACAATGAAATTGGATCTAAGCTTGATTTTCTATTCAGACCTATTTTCTTTATTTGTCTTGATTTTGGGGATTTTTCTATTTAAATTAGATCTATCCTTGTTCTTAAAACTAGATTATTATTCAAACCTTTTCATGATCAATAATGTTATCAGATCTATATGCCTGCGATGTTTTAATCAATTTATTCAGTTATGTCATGCCTTAAAAATAGATTGATAATAGAATAATGTTGATTATGTTATATGTGGAATTGAATGATATTGATCTATGCCTGTGGTTCTATTTCATTATCATGTTGAATTGGGAGTTAATGAATAATTCTATTCATGTGTATATGAACTTGAAGTATAACCCGTTATGACAAGTTGTGTAGTTTATCATGTTATGCAAGTTTTAGGTTGTAAAATCATATCACATATGTGTTAGATCTACATGTTTATGTGTGTATGTTAAACCTATGTCATATTTCAAGTTCACACTTATTCATATGCTCCTGATTGATTTGCAAGTTCACATATATGTAAGTTGATTTAGTCTATATTGCAAGTTCGCATATTTGTATGTTGATTTAGTCTACGTTGCAAGATTTCACACCTATGATATTCATGTTGACTATTTTGCAAGTTCACACCTATGATGTTCATATTGACTATGCCGAAAATGCCAAGTTTACACCTATGTCATGTTTATGTTAATGAATTGCTTTATGCCAATTTTGCGTACGTTAAATTAGGCTAAGTTTTTAGCCTAATATTATATGTCAAAAATCATGCGGACGAGAAATTAGGCTAAGATTGTTAGCCTAATATTTAGATGGGGTAACGTTGGGAAAAATTGGTAATTATAGGAAACTTGGTATGAAACTTACCTTGAAAACTTGACACGAACTTGACATGAATCTTGAACATGGACATGACACTAGAATGAACATGAAAATGGCCAACTCAAGGTTGGGTTGAGTTTGTAGTGTAAATCTGCCCGGAACCACCCGACAAATCCAGTTATTGCAAACAAAAGGATCCAGTATGGGTAGTTGGACATATCGCGCTTGAAACCCGAGGTCAGACTGAGTTGTGGTGTAAATCTGCCCGGAACCGCCCGACATATCCAGTGACCACAACAACAGGTCTGATGTGAGAGGTTGGGGTGCATTAATGAATTAATGCCACATGATAGGGTTAAGTCATGAACATGTAAGACAACACTTAACCAACTTGATACATGATTCGTAGGTGGGTTAAGTCACGAACTTGAATGATAACACTTAACCAACTTGACATGCTAGACTGATAGGGGTTAAGTCATGAATTTAAATGACAACATTTAACCTATTGGACGGAAACCCTAGTTACGCGGTCCGTTTCAGCAGTAACCCACCAGATGTATCATGGTACCCTAGGACTAGGCAGGGTAGGGCACGATTACTGGGCTGATTGTAAGCGACCAGAACGACGACTGTGTTGGTGCGCCAGTGTAGGTTCAGGCGGGCTATGGTCATGCACGTGGTCCAGAGTTGAAAAAGCAGGCATTGGGCATCAGTAGGTTTATCTGTGCATTCTTGATTCGTGTAGGTAGTTGGCACCATAGGGCTTGATACACCCTATGGTGGACCTAGCACAGGTGACTACATTCTTGATAGGGCCGTATGACATAGACACACGACGAGCAAGAACTTGTTGGGAGCCGATCGATTAGTGGATCGTTCCGTTGGACCTAGTAATGGGTCATTTCATGATATTGGGCCAAGGGATCATTTCATGATTAATATAAGACATGGGTTTGGGATTCTAGTACAGTTGGTGCAGCGAACCTTGAATATGTGATGCTATACTTGATTACACTTGAATTATCACGCTATCTTAGTCTATCTTGCCAATCTTGACAGCATCCTTATGTTTGTTTTCAGTTTATACATGTTATGTTACCTTTATCTGTTTTTATGCTGAAAGTCACTTGGACTTACCAGTCTTTATGACTGACCCATTTTCTTTCGCCTCTTTTCCTTTCGTCCCCCCCCCCCCCCCCAGGTTCTCAGGGAGGAAACTCTAGCACTTTGCTTGGATTTCACTTGCTTTCGGTTCAACTCATGTATGGTTTGATCTTGAGCTATGCTATGGCTGCATTTCTGCTACCTTTGGGGAATTAAGCTACTTTAGTTGTTTTAAGATTATGCTTCTTTATTTATGCAAGACAGGATTTGTTGTAATGGAAAATAATGACCTTGACTATTTGGTACTTGGATGTAAAAGGTTTTGACTCTTTTTGAAAGTAATGAAATTTAGCTTTTAAATCTTCCGCTGTTTTATTTATGTTTTGTCTTGTAATAATTCTGTGATTGTCTACCTCAATAACACTCCTCCAAAACTAGGGCATTCCCTTTGTGAGTGACCCTAGCGAAGGTGGGGTGTTACATTTAGCATCAGAGCAAAAGGTTACCAGACTGGGCAAAAGTTTTTAAAACCTTCTAAAATTATTTTCAAAAACCATTTACAAAGAAGCATTTTTCAAGAAAAGTCTTGTTTTATTTAAAAGGCCATTCCCCAAAAGCCATTAGCACTATCATTTGTTTCCTCGTTTGAATCTCTTCTTTTTCATTTCAGCATGTCTGGGACTCTTAACTTTCCAGAGGGCGTGCCAATACCTTGCTGGTTCAGGAGGTACTCAGAGGCTAGGACCAACGATGCAGGCCCAGCAGATATTCCTCCTCCAACCGCAGCGATTCCTCCTCCTCCGCCCCCTCCTTGTGCAATTTCTTTCTCAAAGATCTGTAAAGATTTTAGGGCCATGAGTGGAAAGATTTCAAGGGAACTGAATCATTCGTAGAAGCGAGGAATTGGATCAAACAAACTGAGGATCTGTTCGTTATTTTCGAGGTGGACGATAGGCAGAAGGTACAGTTGGCGGTATGGTTGCTCAAAGACAAAGCTTCCTATTGGTGGGAAGTCACTAACGCCGAGAGGCCGATTGAAACATGGATGGATTTTAGAATAAGGTTTGAGACGAAATTCCTCTCGCAAGCTGAACGAAGTCTACAGCTGGAAAAATTCTTATCTCTTAAGGAAGGAAGTATGACGGTCAAGGAGTACATCAATCAATTCAATCAGCTGGCTCGGTTTGGACTGGACTTAGTAAATACCCCTCATAAGAAGGCTCTCCGTTTTGTCAAAGGATTGAACGAGCCACTTCACAGCTTGGCTATAACCCACGTACCTATGGGGGCTACTTATGAAAAGCTAGTAGACATTGTGCTCTTAAGTGTAGAAGACAAGAATGGTAAGAAGGAGGTCAAGGCGAATGAATCTCAAAACAAGAAAGCAGACTCCGAGAAAGGAGGCAAGAACAACAACAACAATAATAATAACAAGACACGTGAGAAAAGAAAATGCCACTTCTGTGGTATTGTGGGGCATATAGTCCAAGATTGTAGAAAGAAGAAGATGAAGATGGGAGCATGCTTTCAGTGTGGTGAAACTGGACATATCAGCAAGAACTGCCCTAAGAAGCATGGGCAAGCCCCACAGGCAGGACCATCAAGGGGTACATCTTTAACTTCTTCTCCTTGATGCTTTGTTTTATCTTGCTTATCTTCTCAATTCTATCTTGAGAACCTTAGGTAGAACCCTTTTGGATGTAAATATGTGATTGAAACATGTTATGGTTGATGTTTGCAAATGGTTGCAAGTGGTCGCAAGTGGTTGCTCGTAGTTGCGTAACACACATTAGGCACTAGATCGGCTCAAACACATTTTCATATTGCATATGCATGAGTGTTTATACTTGTTTATGGATGAAATTGAATGTATTGTCATGTGGATGTTGCATATGGATGGATGTTTGTGCACACATATGGTGTTTATGTGACTAGGACTATTTGCATACATGTTGGATTCATGGCACCAAACATATTTTCCATTAAGAAGATCAATCAGGCCTAATCATTTGCATTAGATAAGGAACATATACACACACTTTCTACATATGTTCATATAGCATTAGGAATCTTTTAAGGACAATGGTTGCTTGTGGATGATGGTTGAGTAGATGTTTTATTGGATGATAGGATGCATTCTTCCTAATTTGAAGATTTCGGGGACGAAATCCTTTAAGGTGGTGAGAATGTAACAAACTGTATTTTAATAACTTGTCAAAACTATAAATCAAGGCAGAATTAATTTTTAAAATAAGAATCAAGGGAAATGGGTTATGCCATTGCGTTCGTCTCAGAATTCTTCTTGAAATAGAGTCTGAGTTTGCGTAAAACGGATACCGTACGAAGAAGATATGGACGAACGAAGTTAGGCAGAAAACCCAGAAACATGGCCAGAATTCACTGGCGCACTTGGGAAGTGCGCCAGAACAAAATTGCACTGGCGCACTTGGGAAGTGCGCCCATGCAATTTTGCATTGGCGCACTTGGCAGATGCGCCCAGGACGAGCAGAAAACCTGCTGGTCAGGCGCTGGCTGGCCTGGTTGGGTACTGGTCGAATTTCTGAGCTCTGCTGTGTCACTAGGGCTAAATTGCCACTTTTTGATTGGCTTCTCTTGAGATGGATGGCCTTGATTAACTCTAGCTTCATCGACGGCTCTAATAAGTTTGAAACTCTATATAAACAGCCTCCTAGCCTCATTCTCTTTACACCATTCTTCTCTAACCTTATGCTGCTCAAACTCTTGATGATCATGGCTTCTTCTTCTTCCTCTAAAATAAATTGAATTAAAACAAATCGTGAAGATTATTTCTTGAAGACTACGGCTAGGAATTTCTTATTAGGGATTTGCTTCTGCAATCAAAGCAAGATTCAGCGATTCAACAATTCAACGACTAATTTCTAGACTTGACTTATGCATCTAAATTTCTTAGGCCTCGATCTGTAAGTTCCAGTTACTTTTAGATAAAAACTATAAATCTAATATGACCATGGTATTCGATATGTATGTTGATTTAGTCTACGTTGCAAGATTTCACACCTATGATATTCATGTTGACTATTTTGCAAGTTCACACCTATGATGTTCATATTGACTATGCCAAAAATGCCAAGTTTACACCTATGTCATGTTTATGTTAAAGAATTGCTTTATGCTAATTTTGCGTACGTTAAATTAGGCTAAGTTTTTAGCCTAATATTATATGTCAAAAATCATGCGGACGAGAAATTAGGCTAAGATTGTTAGCCTAATATTTAGACGGGGTAACATTGGGAAAAATTGGTAATTATAGGAAACTTGGTATGAAGCTTACCTTGAAAACTTGACATGAATCTTGAACATGGATATGACACTAGAATGAACATGAAAATGGCCAACTCGAGGTTGGGTTGAGTTTGTAGTGTAAATCTGCCCGGAACCGCCCGGCAAATCCAGTTACTGCAAACAATAGGATCCAATGTGGGTAGTTGGTCATATCGTGCTTGAAACCCAAGGTCAGACTGAGTTGTGGTGTAAATCTGCCCGGAACCGCCCGGCATATCCAGTGACCACAACAACAAGTCTGATGTGAGAGGTTGGGGTGCATTAATGAATTAATGCCACATGATAGGGTTAAGTCATGAACATGTAAGACAACACTTAGCCAACTTGATGATTCGTAGGTGGGTTAAGTCACGAACTTGAATGACAACACTTAACCAACTTGACATGCTAGACTGATAGGGGTTAAGTCACAAATTTAAATGACAACACTTAACCTATTGGACGGAAACTCTAGTTACACGGTCCATTTCAGTAGTAACCCACTAGATGTATCATGGTACCCTAGGACTAGGCAGGGCGGGGCACGATTACTGGGCTGATTGTAAGCGACCAAAACGACGGCTGTGTTGGTGCGCCAGTGTAGGTTCAGGCGGGCTATGGTCGTGCATGTGGTCCGGAGTTGAAAAAGCAGGCATTGGGCATCAGTAGGTTTATCTGTGCATTCTTGATTCGTGTCGGTGGTTGGCACCATAGGGCTTGATACACCCTATGGTGGACCTAGCACAGGTGACTACATTCGTGATAGGGCCGTATGACATAGACATACGACGAGCTAGAACTTGTAGGGAGTCGATCGATTAGTGGGTCGTTCCGTTGGACCTAGTAATGGGTCATTTCATGATATTGGGCCAAGGGATCATTTCATGATTAATATAAGACATGGGTTTGGGATTCTAGTACAGTTGGTGCAGCGAACCTTGAATATGTGATGCTATACTTGATTACACTTGAATTATCATGCTATCTTAGTCTATCTTGCCAATCTTGACAGCATCCTTATGTTTACTTTCAGTTTATACATGCCATGTTACCTTTATCTGTTTTTATGCTGAAAGTCACTTGGACTTACCAGTCTTTATGACTGACCCATTTTTTTTCGCCTCTTTTCCTTTCGTCCCCCCCCCCCCAAGGTTCTCAGGGAGGAAACTCTAGCACTTAGCTTGGATTGCACTTGCTTTCGGTTCAGCTCATGTATGGTTTGATCTTAAGCTATGCTATGGCTGCATTTCTGCTACCTTTTGGGAATTAAGCTACTTTTGTTGTTTTAAGATTATGCTTCTCTATTTATGCAAGACAGGATTTGTTGTAATGGAAAATAATGACCTTGACTATTTGGTACTTGGATGTAAAAGGTTTTGACTCTTTTTGAAAGTAATGAAATTTAGCTTTTAAATCTTCCGCTATTTTATTTATGTTCTATCTTGTAATAATTCTGTGATTGTTTACCTCAATAACGCTCCTCCAAAACTAGTGCATTCCCTTTGTGAGTGACCCTAGCGGAGGTGGGGTGTTACACGATATAAACCTAGATGCAATGACTTATGCTATGAAATGTGATAGATGCCAGAGATTTGCAGAGATTCTAAGAGCACCTCCCACAGAGCTGACTCAGATGGTTAGTCCATGGTTGTTCGCAGTCTAGGGCATTGATTTGATCGAAGCATTGACTACAGCTAAGTTATGTTTGAAATATGTGATTGTGGTCGTTGATTATTTCACTAAATGGGCCGAAGCTGAGCCGTTATCTACAATTACTTCGAAAAACGTGATCAATTTTGTCTTAAAAAACATCGTCTGTAGATTCAGCATACCATAGAAAATAATCACCAATAACGGAACTCAGTTTGAAAGCAGTGAATTCCTATATTTCTGTGCCAAACACAAGATTAAGAAGAGTTTTGCAACCATTGCTCACCAGCAGGCCAATGGGAAAGTTGAAGCAATCAACGAAATTTTGAAGCTGACCAACAAAAAGCGTCTCGAAAGAGCTAACGGTTGTTGGGTACATGAGCTTCCGCTCACACTATAGGCATATCGTATGACTAACAAAACTGCGACTAGGCACACTCCATTCTCCGAGGGCATGATCTCGATAGAGTTGGAAGTTCCCACTCACCGAAGAATCCACTTCAACCAAAAGGAAAATGAGAAGCTGTAACTCGAGGCGCTCGATTTTCTTGAAGAGAAAAGGAAAGGAGTAGAACTCAGGATTGCTGCTCACCAGAGGAGGATAGCCAGACATTTTAATGCTAAATTCAGACGGAGAACTTTTGAAATTGGAGACCTTGTTCTGAAAAGAATTATGACAGGAACTAGAGTACTCAGACCCAATTGGGAAGGACCGTATATAATAAGCCAAAAATTCTCAGATGGCACCTTCGAATTGAAAATGACGGATGGAGCCCAACTTCTAAGAGCTTGGAATAGCATACACCTCCATCACTATTTTACTTATAATTTTTTTAACATGTCCTCAAATTTGTAAACATCATGCTTTGTAAATACCATGCAACGTTGTCACAAACTTTGTACATATCATTGAAAGGAATTACTTTACTTGCCTAAATCGTACATTTGCAAACTCTTGTTCACAAGTTTTTAAAATCCCATTTTGACTGCAGGTCTACTTAAAAGAGCGTCGATGCATCCATATCCTAGTAAAGTCTGGTGACCGTTACAGCACATCTCAGTTGAGATAGCTTAAGCGCCCATTGTTCAATGCTCAAAACATCATTCGCAACAAATACGAAGATGTGGGGCACAACATTGCAAACAAAGGACACAAGGAACTGAATGGTCGGGTGATGCGATGACCGGGCTACAAACATGTAAGTTTCACCATAGGGGCACCTTTTTTATTGCAAGGTCTAGGACCCTAGTCCTAAAAAATCGTGATAAAATCGATAGATGGACTAGCGTTCTCCACGTGAAACAATTCAACTCTAAACCAAAGACATCCCTGAGGGGCACTCAGTTAATCATTAGTGCAATTTATACATGGACAGATTGCGACAAACACTGAGCTTTTAAACCAAAAATATCCCCGAGGGGCACCCAATCGATCATCAGTGCCATTTATGCATGGCCCAATTACGACAAACCCTTGGATTCAAAAGACCTCTTCGGGGGCATCCAATCAGATGTCGAGTCTTCCAAACCCGGTTACATATGCTGGGTCTTCCAAATCTAGTTACAGACGGATTCAAAAACTTCTTCGAGTGTGTCCGACCATATGTTAGGTCTTCCAAATCCAGTTAGTGGTGGATTCAAAAAATTCTTCGGGGGTGTCCGATTATAAGCCGAGTCATCCAAATTTGGTTAGTGATGGATCCAAAGACCTTTTCGTAGGCATTCGAAAAATTCTACAAGTGGCTAAATTATTCAGTCACTACGAATAACGAATTTGCAAAGACCTCTCTGGGGGCGTATGTTCAAATCTAATCTCCGAAGGGCCTGGACTTCTGGGTTAGCGAAAAACATGATTGAATATACTAAAATATAAGACCTCTCAAGTAGGGGCACAAAAACCAAATTCATCTTTACAAAAAGGTATGAGCTAGATCGACTAGACTGGAAACTCTTGATCATGATCATGCTAGGAAATTTCAAATTGGTAAAAACACATGACCATGAGATTTCAGATAAAATTGATCACAAGTCTCATGGCTAACCATTAGAGCTTGTGACAAATTTTGGTATGGGGGCATTACCACCGCATTAAAGAAATTTAATAATGCCCACATAAATATACCATAAACTCGTCACAACTTTACATCAAAGGTTTAGCATCTACAAGGATTACTCTGATCTACAAAGTTGAATCCCTTGAAAATGGCTAAGGCAAACTTGAAAATTTTGATTCAGTGACAAGCACAAAAGTGATTAGTCATGGAAAAGAAGTCTCAAATACTACCTCGGTCAAAGCCAAGGAGATTTCAGTAAAGTTGATCAAGTAAATCCAGATAATAGTGATTCGTGGCTATAATTGAAAAATATCATTATTTACAAGAAATATACCACGAAATCATAATACCAAACTTGTTGTAATAATAAATGACTTACGTTTTGTGTCGAAAACATGAAGAAAAACAACTATGCAATGCAAAAGCTTAAGTACAACAACATAGAGCCAAATCACAGAATCACAAGTCACAAATATAACAAGTCTCAGACGAATGTAAAAAGCATAAAGTCATAAGCAGGGGTCGGCAGCTGCTTATACAATTGGTCTGAATAAAATATGTACGATAACAAAAGTAAAATGATCAGGTCATAAGCGTCATTTCGTCTTCTTCAAATCACTGGACCTAAGAGAAAGTTTAATAGAAGAAGAAGGAGGCATATTGGCCGGCTGTGTACTAATGGGACTCTCAGGAGATGATAAATTATGATCTTCTTCCTCAGGGCAGTGAGCTTCCCTTTTCGTCTTTTAGAGGAGTGGTTGGTTCCATTCTTTCCCGGTCTCCCGCTGGATCATCAATCGTGTCTTCAAAATCCTCTCCTTCTTCATTGATCACGAATGTACTCGTCAAGATTAGTAAGTGTTGCAATCCTCTAATCTTGCGACCCTGGGGAAGGAGTAATAGTAGGGCCTGAAATAGTAGTTAACAACAAAGTCGAGTCAGTGCCAATTACTTCACCCATCATAGCAGTATATCCACCAAGAGGAGGCGGTGATGAGAATAAACCTATTGTATAGGAGTAGTGATTGTAAAACATAACATTCCCAGGAGAAGAAAAAATGCAATCTAAATCTAACATGGTTCGGTAAATTTCAGCTTTACCTAAAGTATCAAGGTTCTGATCAACTTCATAATCATCAATGTTTATGTCATCATGCTCCTTCGAACATTTCCTACAGAATCGTGCCCCTCTCCAACAATCTCTTCGTCTCCTCGCGTAGCAGTGGGTCCGTAGGAGGGTCTACGTGAGGATCTGTTTGAGTTTGGGAGTTGAAACATCAATTGAAGAACCACCAATAGCAGCGCCTGAGGCCTTATCCTCGGATGATCCAGCCTGTTCCTCCGCAAGCCACCATTTACCCTCGACCAGGGATGCACGGTCTTCCTCATCTAGCAAAGTTTCTAGGAGATAACCTTCTTCAACGTCTTCAGAACCCTTAAGTACCTTCTTGCAAACAAGAGCCAATGTTCTACCATAGCCATCCTCGAGGTAATTCAAGCTTCTGCAGGTCATAACACTATAAATGGAAAAGTCAAAGAAAGCAGCCTCATCATCTTCCTTAACCTTTTCAAGGGCAGCCAAGGCTTTAAGTTTGTCCTTCCTAAAAGAATCGACTCTGGTATTTTGAGAAGCAAGCTTTTCACAAAGCATTGTGATCTTTTGTTGGTAAGATGAAGAAGATTTCCTTTCC
This sequence comes from Allium sativum, assembly GCA_030737875.1. Taxonomy (NCBI): domain Eukaryota; kingdom Viridiplantae; phylum Streptophyta; class Magnoliopsida; order Asparagales; family Amaryllidaceae; genus Allium; species Allium sativum. The sequence goes on from CM060910.1 coordinate 105,881,317, forward strand.
AAGGCTAGTTATGACTCAGCAACTTCTTGTGCTTTTTGAGCCTCTATGAACTGTGTCTGCAACGTAGTCTCTTTTTGTTTAGCAGCCTCAAGTTCTCTTGTAAGCCTCTCATTCTCGACCTCCAAACTATTAATTTTGTTACTTCCATCCTTAATTGATGCAATCTCAGCTCTTTGGGACTTGATCACTTGTATCAATCCAGCATTATCATTTTTAATGTCTCAATATAATCAATATCCTGGGAGTTTAGTCTTCGAAGCTCAAAGCCAAGTTTATGCCCTGCATAACGATACTTAGCTTTCTCTATGGCCATATCTAAACGGGTCTCAAGTTGACTTTCGGAAGTATCAAATTGAGTAAGCATGCAGTCCTTTATAGTTTGCATTTCCACAACAGCATCTCATTTATCATTTTGATGAAAATATAGATCGAAGCACACTCCTCTCAAGTCCCAACCTTCAAATTGATCCGATAGTTTCAAATGTCCAAGCAAAGTCTGATAGCGAGGCCTGTCAATGATCATCTGAATCAGAGTAGAAGCCGGTACAATGGATTGAGAGGTAAAAGAAGGTCTTTCAGGAGGAACGGAGATGACAGGGTCTGAAAGTCCAGTTGATTTATAACATTTCATATAATCACCCTCACCTCGCTTATCCCTACTTCTCTTTTTCTCTTCTTTTTTCTAGTATTTTTCCTTCTCCTTATCGCCTTTGTCAAAGACATCTTTACGGCAATGTTCGGAGGGGCGTTAAGGTGGAGGATCTAAGGATTGTTGAGAATGCTTTGATTGTCCTGAATGGCTCACTCGTAGGAGTTGTTTTGGTTTAAAGGAACCAAAATGTGTGTGCTGCTGAAAATCTCCTATAAGAGAATGTCTCATTTCCGGATCTGAAATAAAAAGCAATAATCAGAACTTCGACACTTAACCTGAAAAATACCGAGACAAGATATAAAACTTATGAAGAACATAAAGACTATGTGGTGTTCGTATTTTCTAATATACACCTAGTAATGAACCAATTTTAGATGGAGCATCTAAATCAACTCCTACATCCACAAGCGTTATTCCAGATAGAATCATTTGTGCAGTAACAGTCTCAGTAATATGCTCTGCAACTAAAAATGGTGGATCCAAATTAGAGGTATCACCTTGACTAAGATCCTTAGTAGTATCAAAATCACCTAAATCCCCAAAGGTGCCCATAGAATCCTGGGTTGCAGGATCAATGGGATCCTCAGTTACTTTTTTGGAAATTGTTCCATCCCTCACATCAGTTCTGTTTTCTTCAATTTCCTTGGCAATGGGATTCTTGGTAGTTTTCTCACGAACCATTTCGTCTTTAGGAACAATCTCACTTTCCTTAACCTAGTCCGGTTCTATCATAATATTCTTACCCCTACGATGTGGGATTTCGAGGATGATCCGCTCACACTAACAAGGTCCGAACACTTCTTTAGCGAAGCGTCGGTGGTCTGACTTAATAATCGACCCATCCGGAAGTACCGGTATTCCCAGCTATTGGTGTAGCAGGTCCAGCTTTAGAAGGAAACTTCCACAAAGGAAGGAGCAATTCGTATTGATGAAGAAGGGTTTTAGTAACTAAAGATTTCCTAATTCTCCTTGTCTCGCCAATGGCTTTCAGGGTTTCAAATATAGCCTTGAGAGGGGCAGATGCTTTGTTATCCTTAATTGGGGCAGGAAAAACTGTATTCCAAAGGAAACGATATAAGAACATATGATTTAAAGAAAGCAAGGTAAAATTGCTTGAGGTATTGTTCTTACCTCTATCTGTCCAGCGCCCGCGGAATGCCCGAGGCATCTAACAAAGAAAAACTGGTTTAGAAATCTAGAAACGTTGTCTAGTAAATCAAGGACACGCTTCGGATTCCTCGCACCTTCGACATGTATAATAGGAGTGTCCTTCCTACTCTTAAAAGAACATAAGTAGCGGAGTTCCTAAAAAGTAGGCTCATGCTTTTTTGTGTTCATAAAAAGAATATAAAGCCCTAGTAAAACAGTATAACCATTGGGATGAAGTTAGAAGGGGGCAATAGCTAGACAATTCAAAATTCGCTCTAGAAAAGGATTAAAAGGAGGGATAGCACCAGCCTCTAACATATGTTGTTTATGGCAACATATCCAACTGGAGGTTCATCAGCCAAAACGTCCTCTGCTGGCAATATCGCATCTGTTAGAGGAAATCCATGTTGACTACATAGCTGCTCATATTAATCCTAGGTTAGTGTGGTAGATTGCCTCTCTTGATCCTTAGCCCTAATTGGGTGAAGTTCCAAAGGTAATGGGGCAGGAACTTGACCATAAGCTAATGTTGCTACAGATTCAAAGGCCATGGTAGAAGGAGTACCAGCTTGAGCTGAAGAAGTTTCTTCGGTTTGGAGGCAGGAAACATAAAAGAAGAATCTCTAGCTTTCAAGCAACAATACCTAAAGTATAAAGATGTGCGAACACATCAAAGCATTGGAACAAAAGTGTTGAGTATCAAAACAAGGTGTCAAACTATTCAATCATGGTCACTCAACCCGTATCAGCTACATAAACAAGCCATGAAAACGGCGGTAAAAGACTAAAGTCGTTAGAAGTTCTTAAGTCACTCAAATCGAAATTGAAACTCACATAAGGATCAAGTCATTAGAGGCCCTTAAGCCACTCAAAACGCGACTTAAGACTCATGTCATTCCAACGACATGAGGCTCAAGTCGTTCACATGATTTAAGACTCATATCACAATATGAGGCTCAAGTCGTTTCCTCGATCTGGGAATCATGTCGTTATAATGACTTGAGACTCATGTCGGTCCACGACTTAAGATCAATATAATTCCCGGGGTCAAAAATCACATCACTTCTGTGGACTAGTGGTTCATACCGTTTCCACGATTTGAAATGCCATGACGGCTTGAGTGTTGTGTCGTTCACACGACTTGGGATCAAAATGGTCATTTAAGCGGTTTTAGAGCCTACTCCAAATTTCTACTATAAGTTTGCTGATTAAAGCAAATCAGATCCAACCACTAACAGTTTAATATCATTCAAAACCAGATTGATGTCAAAATAGCCAAGTTTTGCGGTTCAAACATTTTAACAAACAGTTTGGATGCATTATACCAAGATCAGGATTAAAGAGGATCGGAGTGTTTCAAATTCCTTATTTACAACCTATCCATTATAAATGCAACTCAATTCTGATTTACAAACATCTCAATTCCGCAACATAGTCAAATCAGCTCATATTATCATCACTATGCCAAAACTGAGCGAAAATCCCCAAATTTCATACAAATCCTAACATTCAGGAAAAAACAAAATTAAACTGAAAGACCAGCAGGATTTCTTTACAATGACTCCTGGATGACTGGTGATAAAGAAACACTTCGATTTTGATGGCATGAGTGTTGAAATGGTTTGAATTTGCTTTGAGTAACGATTTGATTGAGTTGGTGTTTAAATTTTTTTGAAGTTCATATCGATGGTGTTAAAAGTTTCTCAGTTGAATTGCTTTCCCCCAGAACTCAGTCATCATTAATGAGATAAAGCTCTAGAGTGTGATAAAGAATATCGATGGATAATGTGGGATACGAGATAATATAAAGGCGTTAAAAGAAGCATATATACACCAAACCAGGTCGGTTGAAAGCCACAGCGACTTAGGGCCCAGGGCGACATGAAGCCAGAGCGATATGGAAACTTTATACGATATAAGACTTCATTCATACGACATAATGTTGAAAACTCCCTTTACAATATGATGATATGAACGGGTTAACAAGAAACGACTTAACCAAGGTTGTAATGACCCGGATTTTTAGCGACTTTGGTTATCGACACAAACACGATGTCGATAACCAAAACATTGAAAAATCCTGGTAATTAGTGAAATAAATTAGAGGGTGAGGAAAGGTTAGATAGAAAATTAGAATAGAAGAAGAAGAAGAACACAACATCAGAGTAACACGAATCTCACAGCGGAACGAATAAATATATTTCATAACATAGCTTTGAAATACAAATCTGTACTTGAATATACATATCATTATCAAAGTACAGCACTTACAACACAGCGGAAATAACTATAGCTATATGATCCTGAAGCCTCCTGCTCCTAGCTCTTCCAGTATATCTGTAAATCCCGACTACTTGACTGCCCGTACAAATTTAGGCACCCAAGAGTTTAGGGAAAACAACAAAGTAAACTCCGGGTCAGTCATGGGACTGGTATGAGTAAAACAGTTTAAAAACAGTTGAACAAGTAAACGATATCTCATAAGACCACGCCGCATAACGGAACGGGTTTTTCCCTTATGAGAATCCAAGATAACTTTATATCAAAACCTTTTGATATTATAATAATGTCTATCAACCACAGTATAATAATCATCTAGCAGAACGCTTTCATCTCACGTTCTACATATATAGTATACAATCAAAACCGCAAGCACGTATTGGGTAATGGATTTCCAACTATGACAAGGTATGGAACCACCTTTCGCTCGTGTACCTCTAGAGAGGAATACACAGGGTTCAACAAGAGCATCTTGCAACCCGGCCACACATGACCGACCACTCATTTCGCTTGAGCGTATTAAATGTATATCACCAACAGTTGGGATCAGCAACCGTTTCCCGAATGGGACAGCATCAACAATAGATTTTTAGAAGTAAATGAAACTCTAGATCAGGTGATTATACACCCTACTTCGGTGTGACCGACTTAGCCATGCTGCATGCCTGATTTCTGTCATTTACCGGATGTTGAGGCTAGAAGCTACGCTTTATCATCACATCAGATTCACTTTGAATGCCACATCGTCAAATCCATCAAATAACCGATTGACGTCCTCAACCATACATTATGTGTTAGATAAAAGAAGTTTCCTTCTCCGCTTCCACTCTTGGTACGGTTAGAGAAATCGATATACGTGATCGTCTGGAAATACTCTGTCAGACATCCGTCCATACAAGTCATCCAGGAACATGATGAACCGAAGGCACTATTCTGTAAACATGACAGCCCTTGCATAACACCGTCTTCAATTATCTTTGGCATATATGATTCACAACGCTTATGCCAATACAGAGTGGTTCTTTGGATAATAATCCAACCGGTCTCTCCATATTAACAACGTTAAAATGGTCAAAACTTCGATAGTCTGTGATTTAACTATCGAAGAAAAACAGGTGTGCAACCAACGATATTATTTCCAAATGGAAATTTATATCAATCAAACATCATTCAACATTTATCTCCTGTTTCCCTATATTCAATACTTATCTCCTGTTTCCCTATATTCAATACTTCTTATTTTCGAAATTTGGAAAATATACGTTATTAATAATGGAAAACATTTCCATTTCTTGTTTTCTTCATTAGAAAACATTTCTAGTTTCTTATTTGGAAAACATTTCCAAAGCCTCTTCATTGGACTTAGACAGATGTTTAAACAAACATCGCTATGCCAACTCAAACCATTTCCTTTACTATCGAACCTTAACTATTCCTTAGTTAAAACGAAGCCAATCAAGTTGGGGTAGAACTACCTCTCAGACCTTAACTGAACAACATTTCTAACTTTGAAATAGGCAAAGTTCACTTTATATTCCTTTTACTAACTTCCTTACTTAACCCTCCTTCGAATGGCTATATTCGGTTGACTCTTTTCACTTAACTCTATTCGATTAACCCTTATCAATTAACTTTATTGGACTAACACTATTGGATTAACTCTATTTTACTAACGTTATTGATTAACTCATTTCACTTATTCGATTTAACTCCTTTCGAATAACTTATTCGATTTAACTCCTTTCGAATGCCAACTCATTTGCTTCTATTCAAATAACTATATTCGATTAACTCATTTTACTTTCTATTCGAATAACTATATTCGATTATCTCATTTTACTTTAACACTAATCGATTAACTATATTCGATTAACTCATTTTACTTTCTATTCGAATAACTATATTCGATTAACTCATTTGCTTTAACTCTAATCGATTAAACTAACATCGATTTACTCCCTTTAATTTAACACTAATCGATTAACTAACATCGATTAACTCCTTTTACTTTAACACTAATCGATTAACTAACATCAATTAACTCCTTTTACTTTATTCTCTAATCGATTAACTAACATCGATTAATTCCTTTTAACCTTATCACTAATCGATTAACTAACATCGATTAACTCCTTTTACTTTATCACTAATCGATTAACTAACATCGATTAACTCCTTTTACTTTATTCTCTAATTGATTAACTAACATCGATTAATTCCTTTTAACCTTATCACTAATCGATCAACTAACATCGATTAACTCCTTTTACTTTATCACTAATCGATTAACTAACATCGATTAACTCCTTTTACTTTATTCTCTAATCGATTAACTAACATCGATTAATTCCTTTTAACTTTAACTCAAATCGATTAACTAACATCGATTATCTCCTTTTAACCTTATCACTAATCGATTAACTAACATCGATTAACTCCTTTTACTTTATTCTCTAATCGATTAACTAACATCGATTAATTCCTTTTAACCTTATCACTAATCGATTAACTAACATCGATTAACTCCTTTTACTTTATCACTAATCGATTAACTAACATCGATTAACTCCTTTTACTTTATTCTCTAATCGATTAACTATCATCGATTAATTCCTTTTAACTTTAACCCAAATCGATTAACTAACATCGATTATCTCCTTTTAACCTTATCACTAATCGATTAACTAACATCGATTTACTCCTTTATTCTATTCGAATAAACTATTCATTTATAAAGATTTACTTTTAGTAACGGTTCTTCACTTTACAAATGATTTCCCTTTTATAAAACTCTATTCGTTTTAAAAACATTTTCCCTTTTATTTATTTTCGAAATATTTCCTTTTATAAAATCTGTTGATTTTATAAAATCCCTTTATTTCAATATACATTGAAATAATTCTTTTTACATCCCAGGGTCTTTATGATATTTACAATATCGAATAACAATGATCAACATCATTCCAACACACATAATCCATAACAGATTATATAAAACATCATATATCACAATATATGAAAACAGTAAAATAAATGTTGAGGAATCCAGTTGGATTCCTCCAACCTGTCTCCCTGCATCATAGATGTTAAACAATATAGATAACATCACTTTCAGTTCTATATGATACATTCTGTTAAACAAAATCAATATAGAAATTTAGCTAACTGACTAGCAGTTCAATCAAACAATCAACACACAGTCAATCAGCCAATATTTAACAGTTCTAAAAATACAACATGAAATTATAAACTGTTTAGAGTTAGTGAGATTTACTCACTTTGGCAGTTCATCGTTAAAGAACGATAAATTGTTTGTTTGATTTGAATCAAACAATTTATTTCGCCATAAATTCATACGAGCCTCAATCCACTTCTAGTCAGCTTCACTGTGAAGCTCTCATCCATACGGTCCCAACGCAACTTATGGTTCGTCAATCTGATATCGTATGACGAAGATATGAATTTTCAAAGTTCATACACTATTTAATTAAACTAAAAACTTGAATTATATAATTTGAATGGGCCTTACATTAAACTTCTCAGCCCGAACCAACCTCAAATACCTGACCCGCTCATATCATCTTCTCCTAAGGGTTTGAACGCGACCTGCTCCTCTTCAAACACCCAATTCACGAACTTCCTTCACCTTATTCTCTTTTTCCTTCTCATTAAAAATCCAAATAAAATCACTAATTATTTTCTCTTTAATTCCTCTTTCAAACTGTTTCCAAAGTATAAAACTCGATCACCATTTCTCCGTTGAAACTCATGGACCAGTTGAAGACATTGCCATGCTCCCCCTTCGAACTGCTCCTTCACCGTTCAACGAAAATCCAAACGGATTATACCATGAAACTCCTCTTCATCCCTCATTACCAACGGCCTCTCCTATTTGCTTATACCAGTCCAAGACCGATTACTCCCTTAACGTTTACACCCACTCCCTTTCCATCTAAAATGCTTCAGACCGCAAACCCCATGCTCAAGATCAACCATCCACCACCGTAATCAGCAACACCCGCCTTGACGTCGTTGACTCTTGGCCCAAGTATCAGCCACCCTGCTTCACCCCTTCGGCGCCAGTCTCCACACAAACCGCCCATGCTTCGAGTTCAAAACCAACCGCCACGCTGCACGAGATTCAATGTCGATCTTTCAATCGGTAGAGCTCACTGAGCTCTGTATTTTTTTGTAGTTAAGAAGTTTTAGTATAGAAAAATGGATTGAGGGTTATATGAAGAGAAAGGATGGAAACTTTCTGTTCGTTCGTTTTCTTTCTAATGTTGGCGGCGCAGATTTTCTTTTTGATCAAGCAAATTAGGTTTAGGTTGCTTCCTTTTATAGACAATTATGGGAGTTGTTGTATTCTTCTGGACTACGAAACAGTTTAAAGGTAAAAACTAAGGCCACGTCAGTTTTTTTCTTATCCTTTTATAAAGGATGAAATTTTGGGACATTTTGGTTTTCGTTGACCAGTTGCTATACATTACTCTGCTCGTCCACGGACTGATATGAACATATCATTAAATCGAGTAATGTGCCGTGATCCCAAAAATATAATAATACCGGTAGATTAACTCATATTGAAACTCCGAAATGTTGAATACAGGGTGCGAAATACTCCAAATAAAAAGTTGCTTATTTAATTAATTAAAAATTATAGAAAAATTCTAAAAATTAAATTATCACTATTTCCCAAAAGAATCTTGTCTAAATTCAACCCCGATATTCAAATATATTGAAATAACCGTTATGGCCGATAAACGATTCTATAGCGATTATTTTAAAATTTGATTTGGACATATCTCAAAATCTACACGACGAAATCCCGATTTTTCTCTTCCACTAGAAAGATATACTCCACCAGCTCCACACGTTTCTTGTTTCACAGAAATCCGGCTTCAAACGAATCCTGTACATTCAATTGAAGTTCAAATCGCCAAATAGCGAACTGCAGCGCCATTCGAGCTCGTTTATAATTATATTATAAACTATACGTTCAACTGTCGACGATTGAATATATTCGTTATTCAAATTCAATTCCAAGCTGAATTAAATATCACAGATGATCCGGTTCACACCATATCGTCATTTCGGCCAATTCTGTTTATTTCAGAATTATTACGTCATTTAATTTATTATTTTAATTAAATATTTACCATTATTTAATTCCACGACCATTAAATTCTCTAAACCATCATTTATATAATTAATTGAATTAATCATAATACCCCTGCCAATGCGGGTCATTACAATCTTCCCCACTTAAAATAATTTCGCCCTCGAAATTGCTAAAAGGTATAGAACGACCCTATTGACTGGTTAGAACATATTTGTTCACTTCTTAACTTCAGTTTCAACTGGACCAATTTAATTTCAATTAAATTATTAATTAATTCTTATCAACGAATATTTCCAAAAATCCTGAAAAATTTCTAACACCTTAACTTTTAGAAAAATTTCGCCAGCACCTCCTTTGTACTGGTTAATCGGTCAAACTCTAACTCGCCTCTCTGGGGCATCTCCAACCTAAAAGAAAATCAAACAGCCAAGCAGCTTGCCAATTCGGCTCATAAATCTTATATCCAATAGAAATATAAACTTGTACCTTTTGTCGGCATATCATTATATCCCTTCCACCTGTTATCACTTCAGCGGATACAAGGGTTATCCCAGTCACATTCCAATCTGCTTTTATCCCCGACACAACCATTCGCTTATATCCTAAGTCGAATTTTATTTCAAATTCGAGTTCCATTCTCGATTTCAAACTCTTAACTTCCCAATCTAATTTTCATTTCAGATTCTTATCTCGACAATCCAACTTTATTCAAGAATAAATTTTTCCTGATATCGTTCTATTTCCATTCAATTTTCACTTAACTGTTTCAATTCAATTTCAGCTTACTTCCGCAAACTTCTATTTAAATTTGTTCTTAATTCAAACAAGACTCTTCCTGGGAATTTTAAACAGATTACTTTTTCAAAAATCAAATTTTCTTTTGGAACATGCCACTGAGCCCTTAATTAATATTCCATTAGTTAAATCACTTCCCTATTTCTTTATCAATATTTGTTAACCAAATATTTTTATTAACCCTATTAGCCCTTTTTGTTATTTGGAAAACATTTCCGAATATCGCCTTCCTTTATTTTCTAAACTTTAGAAAATATATGCTATTTATAATTGGAAAATATTCCAATTACTTATCTCTTTTCCGATCTCATTTATTTCTATACTTAGGAAATATTCTTTATTATATTTCCAAGCTTACACTTATTTGGGTTAAAACGTAGTTTGTGTAAAACATCGTTACGACAACCCAAATACTATATTCAACTAACTCTTATTCAACACTGATCTTCGAGCCTGAAATCTTACTATTTATTTGTTAATAATGAAATCCATCAAGTTGGGGTATAACTACCTCTCAGACCTTGACTGAATAACATTTATAACATCAAAACAGATATGACTACTTACTCGAATAATCATTACCATACAACTACTTATTCACCTTTAAACACGTATACGCTTCCTCTTTCTATTCTGACTAGATTTTATTCTTAGTCTTCCTTTCTGATTTTACTATTCTATTTCTAAGTTCGTTCCCTTATCGACTTCTATATACATATCGATACGTTGATTTCTAGCTATCAAATTATCTTAACAATATTCTAACTCCTTACATTCCCAGAAAAATTCGCCATAACCTCCTTTTGTATTAGGACATCGGGATATTTCAAATAGCCTCCCATGGCCCTCACCAATCCAAAAGAAAAAGCCAAGCGGCTAGCCGATACGGCGCATAAAATCTCATATATGAATTAAATACATACCTTTTCGTTGAGCATTCTATTTATATACCTTCATACCTTATCCATACCTATCTCATGTATATACATACATTTCTAATTCATTCCAACTTAATCCAATTGTTTTAACTTATTTCGTTAAGTGATTTTCAAATTACTGGTTTGCCCATTTCACCTTCATATTTGAGTATAACATGTTCAAATATATTTTAACTTGTTTATCAACTAATTGAATTCCATTTCAATACTATTTGAATTTCCTATATTCAAATTCCATTTCAATTCACTTATTCAAATTCTATATTTGAATTTCGTTTCAATTTCCTTATTCAAATTCTATATTTGAATTTTATTTCAAATCTCTTATTCAAATTCTATATTCGAATTCCATTTGAATTTCTATATTCAAACTCTATTTCAATTTCATTGAATTTCATATATTCAAATTTCATTATTACTCTATATGAATTCTATATTCAATTTTCCATTATTTAAATCTTCTTTATTCAAATCTCATTTGAATTTCTATATTCAAATCCCCTTTGAATTTTCTATATTCAATTTCTATTTCACTTCCATTGAATTTCATATATTCAAACTCCCTTTGAATTTCTATATTCAATTTCTAATTCAAACTTTCTTTATTCATTCTTTATTATAAATCCCATTTTGAAATTCAACACAACTTGTCTTTCCCAGAACATTTTAAAACAGTATCTCTGGTAGTAATTCGTCACTTACAACTCGAAAATGAATATTGATGATGTAGCTGTCATCATCAGAATCTATTTTCCAGCGATCGAAGTGAGTTCAATACTATAAAACCATTTCCAACATTTCCACTTTGAAATTCATTTCAAAATATAATTCACACGGCTTGTAAAACAATTTAAAATCTCCCAAGATCTTAAATTTTCTTATTTTCAATTCAAATTCATTTACAAACACTTATCCAATTCTCCAGAGTTTTAACTCAATTTCTGGTCTAAAATTTTAGATTCAACTCATCTGATTCCACGTATTTCATTTATATGAATTCTGATTGATTATTTTCATAACCGTTTAATTTATAATCTTACTCGATTATAATAACAACCAATATATCCAATATATATCAAAATATATTTTGGGTAAAATTATTTTTATTTACCCTCTTTTCAAAACATACAATGATGGTTCATCGTATTCAAGTGTTTACAAAATCCCTACCGATACAGTGGATCAAACTGATCGACCAGAACCCATAAACTACTCAACCATTGAATCCCCACAATATAAAACAAATTTTTACATCAATAACAAATACGCTCACTCGTATATATACACTCAAACTCAATCCAGGGTATTACTAACCTTATCTCTACCGAGTCACGTCACAAAGCCAAGTTAATCAATTAACCTTCTGCTCTGATACCAACTGTAACGACCCGGATTTTTAGCGACTTTGGTTATCGACACAAACACGATGTCGATAACCAAAACATTGAAAAATCCTGGTAATTAGTGAAAGAAATTAGAGGGTGAGGAAAGGTAAGATAGAAAATTAGAATAGAAGAAGAAGAAGAACACAACATCAGAGTAACACGAATCTCACAGCGGAACGAATAAATATATTTCATAACATAGCTTTGAAATACAAATCTGTACTTGAATATACATATCATTATCAAAGTACAGCACTTACAACACAGCGGAAATAACTATAGCTATATGATCCTGAAGCCTCCTGCTCCTAGCTCTTCCAGTATATCTGTAAATCCCGACTACTTGACTACCCGTACAAATTTAGGCACCCAAGAGTTTAGGGAAAACAACAAAGTAAACTCTGGGTCAGTCATGGGACTGGTATGAGTAAAACAGTTTAAAAATAGTTGAACAAGTAAACGATATCTCATAAGACCACGCCGCATAACGGAATGGGTTTTTCCCTTATGAGAATCCAAGATAACTTTATATCAAAACCTTTTGATATTATAATAATGTCTATCAACCACAGTATAATAATCATCTAACAGAACGCTTTCATCTCACGTTCTACATATATAGTATACAATCAAAACCGCAAGCACGTATTGGGTAATGGATTTCCAACTATGACAAGGTATGGAACCACCTTTCGCTCGTGTACCTCTAGAGAGGAATACACTGGGTTCAACAAGAACATCTTGCAACCCGTCCACACATGACCGACCACTCATTTCGCTTGAGCGTATCGAATGTATATCACCAATAGTTGGGATCAACAACCGTTTCCCGAATGGGACAGCATCAACAATAGATTTTTAGAAGTAAATGAAACCCTAGATCAGGTGATTATACACCCTACTTCGGTGCGACCGACTTAGCCATGCTGCCTGCCCGATTTCTGTCATTTACCGGATGTTGAGGCTAGAAGCTACGCTTTATCATCACATCAGATTCACTTTGAATGCCACATCGTCAAATCCATCAAATCACCGATTGACGTCCTTAACCATACATTATGTGTTAGCTAAAAGAAGTTTCCTTCTCCGCTTCCACTCTTGGTACGGTTAGAGAAATCGATATACGTGATCGTCTGAAAATAATCTGTCGGACATCCGTCCATACAAGTCATCTAGGAACAGGATGAACCGAAGGCACTATTCTGTAAACAGGACAACCCTTGCATAACACCGTCTTCAATTATCTTTGGCATATATGATTCACAACGCTTATGCCAATACAGAGTGGTTCTTTGGATAATAATCCAACCGGTCTCTCCATATTAACAACGTTAAAATGGTCAAAACTTCGATGGTCTGTGATTTAACTATCGAAGAAAAACAGGTGTGCAACCAACGATATTATTTCCAAATGGAAATTTATGTCAATCAAACGTCATTCAACATTTATCTCCTGTTTCCCTATATTCAATACTTATCTCCTGTTTCCCTATATTCAATACTTCTTATTTTTGAAATTTGGAAAATATACGTTATTAATAATGGAAAACATTTCCATTTCATGTTTTCTTCATTAGAAAACATTTCTGGTGTCTTATTTGGAAAACATTTCCAAAGCCTCTTCATTGGACTTAGACAGATGTTTAAACAAACATCGCTATGCCAACTCAAACCATTTCCTTTACTGCCGAACCTTAACTATTCCTTAGTTAAAACGAAGCCAATCAAGTTGGGGTAGAACTACCTCTCAGACCTTAACTGAACAACATTTCTAACTTTGAAATAGGCAAAGTTCACTTTATATTCCTTTTACTAACTTCCTTACTTAACCCTCCTTCGAATGGCTATATTCGATTGACTCTTTTCACTTAACTCTATTCGATTAACCCTTATCAATTAACTTTATTGGAATAACACTATTGGATTAACTCTATTTTACTAACGCTATTGATTTACTCATTTCACTTATTCGATTTAACTCCTTTCGAATAACTTATTCGATTTAACTCCTTTCGAATGCCAACTCATTTGCTTCTATTCGAATAACTATATTCGATTAACTCATTTTACTTTCTATTCAAATAACTATATTCGATTAACTCATTTTACTTTAACACTAATCGATTAACTATATTCGATTAACTCATTTTACTTTCTATTCGAATAACTATATTCGATTAACTCATTTGATTTAACTCTAATCGATTAAACTAACATCGATTTACTCCCTTTACTTTAACACTAATCGATTAACTAACATCGATTAACTCCTTTTACTTTAACACTAATTGATTAACTAACATCGATTAACTCCTTTTACTTTATTCTCTAATCGATTAACTAACATCGATTAATTCCTTTTAAACTTATCACTAATCGATTAACTAACATCGATTAACTCCTTTTACTTTATCACTAATCGATTAACTAACATCAATTAACTCCTTTTACTTTATTCTCTAATCGATTAACTATCATCGATTAATTCCTTTTAACCTTATCACTAATCGATTAACTAACATCGATTAACTCCGCTTACTTTATCACTAATCGATTAACTAACATCGATTAAATCCTTTTACTTTATTCTCTAATCGATTAACTAACATCAATTAATTCCTTTTAACTTTAACTCCAATCGATTAACTAACATCGATTATCTCCTTTTAACCTTATCACTAATCGATTCACTAACATCGATTAACTCCTTTTACTTTATTCTCTAATCGATTAACTAACATCGATTAATTCCTTTTAACCTTATCACTAATCGATTAACTAACATCGATTAACTCCTTCTACTTTATCACTAATCTTTATTCTCTAATCGATTAACTAACATCGATTAATTCCTTTTAACTTTAACTCAAATCGATTAACTAACATCGATTATCTCCTTTTAACCTTATCACTAATCGATTAACTAACATCGATTTACTCCTTTATTCTGTTCAAATAAACTATTCATTTATAAAGATTTACTTTTAGTAACAGTTCTTCACTTTACAAATGATTTCCCTTTTATAAAACTCTATTCGTTTTAAAAACATTTTCCCTTTTATTTATTTTCGAAATATTTCCTTTTATAAAATCTGTTGATTTTATAAAATCCCTTTATTTCAATATACATTGAAATAATTCTTTTTACATCCCAGGGTCTTTATGATATTTACAATATCGAATAACAATGATCGACATCATTCCAACACACATAATCCATAACAGATTATATAACACATCATATATCACAATATATGAAAACAGTAAAATAAATGTTGAGGAATCCAGTTGGATTCCTCCAACCTGTCTCCCTGCATCACAGATGTTAAACAATATAGATAACATCACTTTCAGTTCTATATGATACATTCTGTTAAACAGAATCAATATAGAAATTTAGCTAACTGACTAGCAGTTCAATCAAACAGTCAACACACAGTCAATCAACCAATATTTAACAGTTCTAAAAATACAACATGAAATTATAAACTGTTCAGAGTTAGTGAGATTTACTCACTTTGGCAGTTCATCGTTAAAGAACGATAAACTATTTGTTTGATTTGAATCAAACAAATTATTTCGCCATAAATTCATACGAGCCTCAATCCACTTCTAGTCAGCTTCATTGTGAAGCTCTCATCCATACGGACCCAACGCAACTTACGGTTCGTCAATCTGATATCGTATGACGAAGATATGAATTTTCGAAGTTCATACACTATTTAATTAAACTAAAAACTTGAATTATATAATTTGAATGGGCCTTACATTAAACTTCTCAGCCCGAACCAACCTCAAATACCCGACCCGCTCATATCATCTTCTCCAAAGGGTTTGAACGCGGCCTGCTCCTCTTCAAACACCAAATTCACGAACTTCCTTCACCTTATTCTCTTTTTCCTTCTCATTAAAAATCCAAATAAAATCACTAATGATTTTCTCTTTAATTCCTCTTTCAAACTGTATTCAAAGTATAAAACTCGATCACCATTTCTCCGTTGAAACCCACGGACCTGTTGAAGACATTGCCACGCTCCCCCTTCGAACTGCTCCTTCACCGTTCAACGAAAATCCAAATGGATTATACCATGAAACTCCTCTTCATCCCTCATTACCAATGGCCTCCCCTATTTGCTTATACCAGTCCAAAACCGATTACTCCCTTTAACGTTTACACCCATCCCTTTCCATCTGAAATGCTTCAGATCGCAAACCCCATGCTCAAGATCAACCATCCACCACCGTAATCAGCAACACCCCATCGGAGTAACATCGATGGCCGGAAAACTTTGCGCCTTGACGCCGTTGACTCTTGGCCCAAGTATCAGCCACCCTGCTTCACCCCTTCGGCGCCAGTCTCCACACAAACCGCCCATGCTTCGAGTTCAAAACCAACCGCCACGCTGCACGAGATTCAATGTTGATCTTTCAATCGGTAGAGCTCACTGAGCTCTGTATTTTTTTGTAGTTTAGAAGTTTTAGTATAGAAAAATGGATTGAGGGTTATATGAAGAGAAAGGATGGAAACTTTCTGTTCGTTCGTTTTCTTTCTAATGTTGGCGGCGCAGATTTTCTTTTTGATCAAGCAAATTAGGTTTAGGTTGCTTCCTTTTATAGACAATTATGGGAGTTGTTGTATTCTTCTGGACTACGAAACAGTTTAAAGGTAAAAACTAAGGCCACGTCAGTTTTTTTCTTATCCTTTTATAAAGGATGAAATTTTGGGACATTTTGGTTTTCGTTGACCAGTTGCTATACATTACTCTGCTCGTCCACGGACTGATATGAACATATCATTAAATCGAGTAATGTGCTGTGATCCCAAAAATATAATAATACCGGTAGATTAACTCATATTGAAACTCCGAAATGTTGAATACAGGGTGCGAAATACTCCAAATAAAAAGTTGCTTATTTAATTAATTAAAAATTATAGAAAAATTCTAAAAATTAAATTATCACTATTTCCCAAAAGAATCTTGTCTAAATTCAACCCCGATATTCAAATATATTGAAATAACCGTTATGGCCGATAAACGATTCTATAGCGACTATTTTAAAATTTGATTTGGACATATCTCAAAATATACACGACGAAATCCCGATTTTTCTCTTCCACTAGAAAGATATACTCCACCAGCTCCACACGTTTCTTGTTTCACAGAAATCCAGCTTCAAACAAATCTTGTACATTCAATTGAAGTTCAAATCGCCAAATAGCGAACTGCAGCGCCATTCGAGCTCGTTTATAATTATATTATAAACTATACGTTCAACTGTCGACGATTGAATATATTCGTTATTCAAATTCAATTCCAAACTGAATTAAATATCACAGATGATCCGGTTCACACCATATCGTCATTTCGGCCAATTCTGTTTATTTCAGAATTAAATACATCATTTGATTTATTATTTTAATTAAATATTTACCATTATTTAATTCCACGACCATTAAATTCTCTAAACCACCATTTATATAATTAAATGAATTACTCATAATACCCTTGCCAATGTGGGTCATTACAAAGGTACATGACAAAAGAAATTAAATTTGAAGGTCATATCATATTTAATGATATGAGCTTCGAGGGGCAAATGTTAACCCATAAAATATGGGATTATAATATTTGTCGTGTCGCATAAAATTAAGTCATTAGCTTGTTCCTGAATCATGTCGAAGGGGCTAAGCTAATCTAAAGTTGTCACTGAGTCATGACTTTCTCGAACAAGTCAGCCAAGTCGCCCCAAAGATGTATTGCATTCACTTCATTACATTAGGGCAAAGGTAAAAGCACATAGGAGTCATATCATAGGAGCGGGTCATCTTCATGCCGCAAGTCGTTGTCATATTTTAGGCTATGTCAATCAGAGTCGAAGGCCTAAGGTCAGGTCAATGACCCATTATGTCAGGTCGTACCAGAGTTTATACAACAGTCCACCATGCCGTTGCGTTACCATGTCGAGCAGCGACATAATGAGTAATACAAGACTGCAAGTCACTATACACCATGACATGAACGACATGGGATCATGCTAGATTGTGACACAAAGGTGATGCGTTTCACAAGCAAGGCTCAATACGCTATGCGATATGAGTCATGTTGCTGGCGACATGAGTCATGGCGTTTTCTCCTATAATTACAGAATTTCCACTTGACATGAATCTTATATATAAATACCCACTCATTCCTTCATTTTGGGGGATCGGTCTCCATTACCACGAAGTGTCGCCAAGCTATTTCTTCAAGCTTTATCCATGGCTTCCAACGCTCATTCCATCCCCTTCCAGCAACGAGTTAATCAAGTCTTCCTCCATCTCCATTTGAGATCTTCCATCTTCAAATCAAGATCTATCTCATCCTAGCTAAGATCATCTCCATTCCTTCTCTCCAAATCGTAGATCTAGCGCCGCATCACCACAGAATTAAGGAAATTCTCTGTAACGACATGGTTTTTAGCGACTTTGGTTATCGACATAAACTCAATGATGACTAACCAAACATCGAAAAAAACCGGTAGTTAATGAAATTAGAGGGTGAGAATAGATAAGATAGAAACTTAGAATAGAAGAAGAAGAAGAAGAACCTACAACATCAGAGTAACACGAAGCTCATAGCGGAACGAACAACATATAATAGATAACATATCCTTGAAGTAAAATTAGTATATATGTATACAGTAACATTATCAGAGTAAAACACTTACAACACAGCAGAAATAACTATAGCTATATAATCCTGAAGCCTCCTACTCCAGCTCTTCCAGTATATCTGTAAATCCTGACTACTTGACTGCCCATACAAAATTGGGCACCCAAGAGTTTAGGGAAAATAAAACAAAATAAACTCCAGGTCAGTCATGGGGCTGGTATGAGTAAAACAGTTAAACAGTTTGAGCCATTAAACGATATCTCATAAGACCATGTCCTATAACGGAACGGGTTTTTCCCTTATGAGAATCTAAAACACCTTTATATCAAAAACTTTTTGATATTATAATAATGTCTATCAACCACAATATAATAAACATCTAGCAGAAACGTTTTCATCTCACGTTCTACATATATAGTATACAATCAAAACCACAAGCACGTATTGGGTAATGGATTTCCATCTACGACAAGGTATGGAACCAGCTTTCGCTAGTGTACCTCTAGAGAGGAATACACTGGGTTCAACAAGAACATCTTGCAACCCGGCCACACATGACCGACCACTCATTTCGCTTGAGTGTATCGAATGTATATCACTAACGGTTGGGATCAGCAACCATTTCCCGAATGGGATAGCATTGACAATAGATTTTTAGAAGTAAATGAAAATCTAGATTAGGCGATTATACACTCTAATAGGTGCGACCTACATAGCCATGTTGCCTGCCCGACTTTTGTCATTTCCGGATGTGAAGCTAGAAGCTACGCTTATCTTTTACATGCCACATCTTCATTCACTTAGAATGCCACATCGTCATACCCGCCAAATCACAAATTGATTTATCCAAAAATAGCATGGGTATACAGCTAAGAGAAACGAATTCCTCCGCCACCAAACGTGAATAAGTTTGAAGAGATCAACTTACGCGATCTATTAGATATACTCTGTCAGACCTTCTTCCATACAAGTTGTCCTGGGACTGGACAAACCGAAGGCACTATTCAGTACATCCATCTTAGGCAATTGTTATCTAAGATTTATACAATAGCCCTTGCACTTTACTCCGTCTTCAATAAATTCAGCATACTTGATTCGCAATGCTTATGCTAATACAGAGTGGTTCTTCGGATAATAATCCAACCGGTCTCTCCATATTAACAACGTTAAAATGGTCAAAACTTTGATAGTCGGTGATTTAACTATCAAATGAAAACATGTCTGTGTACACACAATGATCTTATTTCCAAATGGAATTATCGATCAAATCATCAACCATATATATATATATATATTCATATTTCCTTATTTTCTACATTTAGAAAATATACGTTATTAACATTGGAAACATTTCCATAGCTTATTCACGTTTCACTACCATTCCACAATTATTATCCCTAACCGTAAACTAGTAGGAGAACAATTCTCTAAGTATAAACCCCGAAGGCCGAAACCAACATCAGATCGATACTCAGAAAACTATTTAACTTAGCTAATCTCCAGTCAGTTTCTAATCTTGTTTAACTCTATTTCGATTAACTCTAATTGAATAACTCTATTTTCTTAACTCTAATTTGATTAACTAATATTCGATTTACTCTAGTTACTTAACTCTTATTCGAATAACTAATATTCGATTTACTCCAGTTACTTAACTCTTATTCGAATAACTAATATTCGATTTAACTCCATTCGCTTAACACTAGATCGCAGCGATCACAATGGTTACGCCTGATTCCCTCAGGAAACGTCTGGCCGCCGTAGGCTATCTGCAGCCCTGCGAATTTCGCTAGCAGTCGTGCAGAATGGCAAATTATCCTTAATAACTATGTTTGACTAACTCTATTCGACTAACCATATTCAATTAACTTGACTTCGAATAACTAAATTCGATTAACGCTTTTATATCTCGTCAACTTCCTTTTTTATAAATCCTGTTTATTTTCCCAAAAAATATTCCTTTTATAATTCTATTTACTTTCTAAATAAATATCCCTTTATTCTATTTATTTCCTAGATAAATGTTCCTTTATTAATTCTATTTATTTCCTAAATAAATATTCCTTTTATAAAATCCTTCGATTTTATAAATATTTTATTTCCAGTATACTTTGAAAATTCCCTTTTTACATTCACGTATTTCTTATGGTATTTAAAGTACCAAATAATAATGATCAATATCATTCTAACACACATAATCAATAACAGATTTTATATCACATCATATATCACAATATATGAAAACAGTGAAATAAATGTTGAGGAATCCAGTCGGATCCCTCCGACCTGTTTCCCTGCATCATAGATGTTAAACAACACAAGTATAAAATATTCACATAAACATAATCAATTTTCGATTAACGATTTATATATACATCATTATCTATAATTTCAACCAATACATAAGAAATACAACCAAACAATTAACACACAATAATCAACAGATCATTATCAGTTCTAAGTATACGTTATAAAAATATAACTGTTCAGAGTTGGTGAGTTTTATTCACACTGGCAGTTCATCGTTAAAGAACGATAAACTATTTGTTTAATTTGAATCAAATAATTTATTTTGCCCTAAATCGAGCCCCAATCCACATCTAGTCAGCTTCATTGTGAAGCTCTCGTCCATACGGTCCCAACGGATCTGACCGTTCGTGATTCTGATATCGTATGATGAAGTTACACACTTTTAAAGTTTGAATACAATTTAAATTGAAAATAACTTAACTTAAATCTTAAATGGGCCTCTCTTTGAATTTTCTTTGGCCCAATACAGTTTTAAAACCTCAGGCCCACACGTTTATCCCTTTCTTCCCCTTTACACCTGCTGCCAAACCGATGTCCAAAGCCATTACCAAACCTTCCTCGACGTCGTTCTCCTTCCGTAGCCCACTATCCTCCAAATCAAGAACACCATGCTTCACCTCCTCATGAGCTCGTCAACCCTGTCCCTAAGACCTCCAACTCGAGCTCCCCTTTTGAAATCCATCGATCACGGTTGGTCGCGCTACAGTATATGTCGAGCGACATTTTCCTGTTTCGTTCTTCACCAGAGATTCACAAATCAGACCTCCCAGTCCCCCGAACACAATCACACACTCCAATTCACGAATTAAAAACCCAAATTCATGAACGCCTCAACCCTAACTACCGCTGCAAAAAGTCCAGCGCACCAATAAGCATCGCACCCCTTCAGACCAGTATAGAAATGATGAGAAATACACCGCGATTCACTATAAATTGATCTCATGATTTATCGATTTTTGTATGATTTTCTTTTGATTTTCAAAGGATGAGAATTTGCTGAAAGAACTCGCGGCACAAAAAAAAGAAGTTTGACAAAATATAAAGTGAGTTTAGGGTTTAAGGGAAGTGCAGTGTATTTATAGAAAGAATTTAATATTTTTAAATTCTATTATTTTATTTATTTTTTAGTTCTGTGCTGTTTGTATTTGGCTTTAAAAATTTCCGTGACCACATACGACACCCAAAAATCATGAAAATTGGCATGTAGCTACAGTTCGGCATTGCGGACCCAACGAAGCTGGTTTCGTCGAATTCCGGCTCTATTTGCTCACACAGTATATTTTTAACCGTCAAAATAATGATTATTTTTCACTCTAAATATCCCTACGGCCACACAGTGACCCCAAAAATCACGGAACTTGGAATCTAACAATAATTTGATGTTGCGGATCCAACAAAATTAGTTTCGTCGAATTCCGACTTCGTTTGCAAAAGTGGCTATTTTTAAAGCTCTAAATAACCCTTTTAAATATATAAATATATTTAAAAACAATTAAATTTAATATTTAAAAATAAATATTATCATGTATATTCACAGCAGAATATCATACAGCACTAGAATATTCCTATATGAATTTCTAACTCGATATTTCAATCCTGATTAAATCGATATTCGATTTATAATAAAATCCCTTTTAAAAATATAATTAATTCCATTATAAATTATAAAGGAATTCCACAGCGACTTTTCTAAAATTTGATTTGGACATAAATCAAAATCTACACGACGAAATCCCGATTTTTCTCATCTACTATAAAAATATACTTCACCAGCTCCACACGTTTCCTGTTTCACAGAAATCCGATTTAAAACGAACCCGGTACATTCAGTTGAAGTTCAAATCGCCAAATTATGAACTGCCGCGCCATTTCGAGCCTGATTATAATTAAAATATAATTATACGTTTCAACGATCGTTATTTAAATGTATTCGTTTATATAATTCAACTCTAAACTGAATTATATATTTTAAATAATCCAATTCACACTATATTGTGAATTCCACTATTTTTGATTATTTCTGAATTTAAATATATTATCCTATTATTTAATTAATTAAATATTCTATATAATTTTATTAAACAACCATTTAATTCTCTATATCACTATTTATATAATTAAATAAATTAATTATAACACCGTAAAAATACAGGTCATTACATTCTTCCCCACTTAAAATAATTTCGTCCTCGAAATTGCTAAGGTAGAAAACAAACCCTATCAACCGGTTAGAACTTATTTGTTCACTTCTTAATTCCAGTTTTAACTGAACCAATTAATTTCAATAAAAATATTAATTAAATCTTGTCAACAAAAATTTTCAAAAATCTTGAAAATTTTCTAATACCTTAACTTTTCGATAATTTCGCCAGCACCTCCTTTGTACTGGTCAATAGGTCAAACTCCAACCCGCCTCTCTGGGCCATCTCCAACCCAAAAAAAAATATCAAATAGCCAAGCGGTTTGCCAATTCGGCTCATAAATCTCATGCTTATATCAAATATAAACTTGTACCTTTTTGTCGGGCATATTATTATATCCCTTCCACCTATTACCCATTTCAGCATATACCAATATCAATCCAATCAAACTCTGGTCAATTTATCCTCAACACAACCATTTGCTTATTCAAGCCAAATTCAATTTCAAATCAAGGTTCTATTCCCGATTTTCAAATTCATAACTCATCAATCCAATACCATTTCAGATTCTATCTCACAATTCAAAATCTGATTCTACTTGATATATCGTATCCAATTCAAATTCCAGTTAATGGGTTTCAATTCAATTCCAGCTTGGTTTCACAAATTTCTATTTAAATTTGTTTTTAATTCAAACAGTCTCTTCCTGGGAGTTTTAAACATCTTTTCTTTTCTAAAACCAAATGTTCCTTTTTGGATTTCAAACAACTTGTTTCTCTCAAAACAATTCAAAAACAAAATCTTTTCGGTAGTAATTCATCACTTACAACTCGAAATTGAACACCGATGATGTCATGATCATCATCGGAATCTATTTCCATCTTTTGAAGTGAGTTCAATACTATATCGCTTTTCAAAACCATTTCTAACATTTCCACTTTGAAATTTATTTCAAAATATCCTTCCAATGTTTGTAAAACAATTTAAAATCTCCCAGGATTTTAAAATTCTCAAGTACTTAATTTAACTCCATTTACAAACACCTTTCAAATTCCAGGGTTTAAATTTCAACTCTGATTTTAATTTCAGATTTAATTCATTTTGATTTTATATATTTCACTTATATGAATTCTGATCGATTATGTAATAACCATTTCACTTTTCATAATCTTACTCGATTATAATTATAACCAACATAAATCCTTTATATCAAATATAATTTGGGTAAAATTATTTCATTTACCCTTTTTCAAAACATACTATATCGACCCAACGTATTCGAGTGTTCAGAAGCTCCAACCGATACAGTGGATCAAACTGATTGACCAGAAAACATAAACAACTCAACCAATAAATCTCCAAAATATAAAATCACTTTATATCAAATAACAAATAAGTTCACTCGTATATATACACTCAACTCAATCTAGGGTACTACTAACCCTATCTCTACTGAGTCACGCCACAGAGCCAAGGTAATTACTTAACCTCAGGCTCTGATACCAACTGTAACGACCCGGTTTTTAGCGACTTTGGTTATCGACATAAACTCAATGACGACTAACCAAACATCGAAAAAAAGCCGGTAGTTAATGAAAGAAATTAGAGGGTGAGAATAGATAAGATACAAACTTAGAATAGAAGAAGAAGAAGAAGAAGAAGAAGAAGAACCTACAACATTAGTGTAACACGAAGCTCACAACGAAACAAACAACATATAATAAATAACATATCCTTGAAATAAAATCAGTACATATGTATACAGTAACATTATCAGAGTACAACACTTACAACACAACGGAAATAACTATAGCTATATAATACTGAAGCCTCCTGCTCCAGCTCTTCCAGTATATCTGTAAATCCCGACTACTTGACTGCCCGTACAAAATTGGGCACCCAAGAGTTTAGGGAAAACAAAACAAAATAAACTCCGGGACAGTCATGGGGCTGGTATGAGTAAAACAGTTAAAACGGTTTGAGCCATTAAATGATATCTCATAAGACCATGCCGTATAACGGAACGGGTTTTTCCCTTATGAGAATCTAAAATAGCTTTATATCAAAAACCTTTTGATATTATAATAATGTCTATCAACCACAATATAATAATCATCTAGCAGAAACGCTTTCATCTCACCTTCTACATATATAGTATACAATCAAAACCGCAAGCACGTATTGGGTAATGGATTTCCAACTATGACAAGGTATGGAACCACCTTTCGCTAGTGTACCTCTAGAGAGGAATACACTGGGTTCAACAAGAACATCTTGCAACCCGGCCACATATGACCGACCACTCATTTCGCTTGAGTGTATCGAATGTATATCACCAACGGTTGAGATCAGCAACCATTTCCCGAATGGGACAGCATCGACAATAGATTTTTAGAAGTAAATTAAACTCTAGATCAGGTGATTATACACCCTAATAGGTGCGACCTACATAACCATGCTGCCTGCCCGATTTTTTTCATTTCCGGTTGTGAGGCTAGAAGCTACACTTATCTTTACATGCCACATCTTCATTCACTTAGAATGTCACATCGTCATACCCGCCAAATCACAAATTGATTTATCCAAAAATAACACGGGTATACAGCTAAGAGAAACGAATTCCTCCGCCACCAAATGTGAATACGTTTGAAGAGATCAACTTACGCGATCTATTAGATATACTCTATCAGACCTTCTTCCATACAAGTTGTCCTGGGACTGGACAAACCGAAGGCACTATTCAGTACATCCATCATAGGCAATTGTTATCTAATATTTATACAATAGCCCTTGCACTTTACTCCGTCTTCAATATATTCAGCATACTTGATTCGCAATGCTTATGCCAATACAGAGTGGTTCTTCGGATAATAATCCAACCGGTCTCTCCATATTAACAACGCTAAAATGGTCAAAACTTTGATAGTCGATGAATTAACTATCAAATGAAAACATGTCTTTGTACACACAACAATATTATTTCCAAATGGAATTATCGATCAAATCATCAACTATATATATATATACATATATATATATATATATATATGTATATTCATATTTCCTTATTTTCTACATTTAGAAAATATACGTTATTAACATCGGAAACATTTCCATAGCTTATTCACGCATCACTACCATTCCACAACTATTAGTCCCTAACCATAAACTTGTAGGAGAACAATTCTCTAAGTATAAACCCCGAAGGCCGAAACCAACATCAGATCGATACTCAGAAAACTATTCTACTTAACTAGTCTCTAGTCAGTTTCTAAACTTGTTTAACTCTATTTTGATTAACTCTAATTGAATAACTCTATTTGCTTAACTCTTTTTTTATTAACTAATATTCGATTTACTCTAGTTACTTAACTCTTATTCGAATAAATTAATATTCGATTTACTCTAGTTACTTAACTCCTATTGGAATAACTAATATTTGATTTAACTCCATTCGCTTCACACTAGATCGCAACGATCACAATGGTTACGCCTGATTCCCTCAGGGAACATCCGACGACCGTAGGCTATCTGTAGCCCTGTGAATTTCGCTAGCAGTCGTGAAAAATGGCAACTTATCCTGAATAACTATATTTGACTAACTCTATTCGACTAACCATATTCGATTAACTCGACTTCGAATAACTAAATTCGATTAACTCTTTTATATCTCGTCAACTTCCTTTTTTTATAAATCTTGTTTATTTTCCCAATAAATATTCCTTTTATAATTCTATTTACTTTCTAAATAAATGTCCCTTTATTCTATTTATTTCCTAAATAAATGTTCCTTTATTAATTCTATTTATTTCCTAAATAAATATTCCTTTTATAAAATCCTTCGATTTTATAAATATTTTATTTCCAGTATACTTTGAAAATTCCCTTTTTACATTCACGTATTTCTTATGGTATTTAAAATACCAAATAATAATGATCAATATCATTCTAACACACATAATCAGTAACAGATTTTATATCACATCATATATCACAATATATGAAAACAGTGAAATAAATGTTGAGGAATCCAGTCGGATCTCTCCAACCTGTTTCCCTGCATCACAGATGTTAAACAACACGAGTATAAAATATTATGATAAACAGAATCAATTTTCGATTAACGATTTATATATACTTCGTTAACTATAATTTCAACCAATACATAAGCAATTCAACCAAACAGTTAACACACAACAATCAACAGATCATTTTCAGTTCTAAGAATAAGTTACAAAATTATAACTGTTTAGATTTGATCAGTTTTACTCACATTGGCAATTCATCGTTAAAGAACGATAAACTGTTTGTTTGATTTGAATCAAACAATTTATTTCACCATAAATTCAAATGAGCCTCAATCCACTTCCAGTCAGCTTCATTGTGAAGCTCTCGTCCATACGGTCCCAACGGATTCGACCGTTCATGATTCTGGTATCGTACGATGAAGTTACACAGTTTTAAAGTTTGAATACAATTTAAGTTGAAAATAACTTAACTTAAATCATAAATGGGCCTCACTCTTTGACTTTTCTTTGGCCTAATACAGTTTTAAAACCTCAGGCCCACACGTTTATTCCTTTCTTCCCCTTTACACCCGCTGCCAAACCGATGTCTAAAGCCATTACCAAACCTTCCTCGATGTCGTTCTCCTTCCGCAGCCCACTATCCTCCAAATCAAGAACACCATGCTTCACCTCCTTATGAGCTCATCAACCCCGTCCCCAAGACCTCCAACTTGAGCTCCCCTTTTGAAATCCGTTGATCACGGTTGGTCACACTACAGTATATGTCGAGCGACATTTTCCTGTTTTGTTCTTCCCCAGAGATTCACAAACCAGACCTCTCAATCCCCCGAACACAATCACACACTCCAATTCACGAATTAAAAACCCAAATTCATGAACGCCTCAACCCTAACTACCGCTGCAAAAAGTCCAGCGCACCAATAAGCATCGCACCCCTTCAGACCAGTATAGAAATGATGAGAAATACACCGCGATTCACTATAAACTGATCTCATGATTTATCGATTTTTGTATGATTTTCTTTTGATTTTCAAATGATGAGAATTTGCTGAAAGAACTCGCGGCGCAGAAAAAAGAAGTTTGACCAAAAAGAAAATGAGTTTAGGGTTTAAGGGAAGTGTAGTGTATTTATAGAAAGAATTTAATATTTTTATATTCTATTATTTTATTTATTTTTAGTTCTGCGCTATTTGTATTTGGCTTTAAAAATCTCCGTGACCACATACGACACCCAAAAATCATGAAAATTGGCATGTAGCTAAAGTTCGGCATTGTGGACCCAACGAAACTGGTTTCGTCGAATTCCGACTCTGTTTGCTCACACAGTTAACCGTCAAAATACTGATTGTTTTTCACTCTAAAAATTCGTTCGGCTACACAGTGACCCCAAAAATCACAGAACTTGGAATCTAACAATAATTTGATGTTGCGGATCCGACAAAATTAGTTTCATTGAATTCCAACTTCGTTTGCAAAAGAGGCTATTTTTAAAGCTCTAAATAACCCTTTTAAATATATAAATATATTTAAAAACAATTAAATTTAATATTTAAAAATAAATATTATCGTATATATTCACAACAGAATATCATACAGCTCTAGAATATTCCTATATGAATTTCTAACTCGATATTTCAATCCTGATTATATCGATATTCGATTTATAATGAAATCCCTTTTAAAAATATAATTAATTCCTCTATAAATTATAAAGGAATTCCACAACGGCTTTTCAAAAATTTGACTTGGACATAAATCAAAATCTACACGACGAAATCCCGAATTTTCTCTTCCACTAGAAAAATATACTTGACTAGATCCAGACGTTTCTTGTTTCATAGATATCCGATTTAAAACGAACCATGTACATTCAGTTGAAGTTCAAATTGCCCAATTACGAACTGCCGCGCCATTTCGAGCTCGATTATAATTAGAATATAATTATACGTTTCAACGGTCGTTTTTTAAATATATTCGTTTATATAATTCAACTCTAAACTGAACTATATATTTTAAATAATCCAATTCACACTGTATTGTGAATTCCACTATTTTTGATTATTTCTGAATTTAAATATATTATCCTATAATTTAATTAATTAAATATTCTATATAATTTAGTTAAACAACCATTTAATTCTCTGTATCACTATTTATATAATTAAATAAATTAATTTTAACACCGTAAAAATACGGGTCGTTACATTCTCTCAAATGATCAAGTGTTAAAGACATTCTTCCATTTTTGCCATCCTTAGAGGAATCAATCCGATCCTGCGGTAGATTCAAGCATATTCTAGAGTAAAAGTGGGAATTGAGAGATAGATTGAAGGAGAATTCTTATATAAACTAGAGGATGTATGTATTGAATCAAAGCATGTATTTTGTAAACCTTGTGAAGATAATGAGTATGGCTTCTAAAGTGGACGTAGATCTATCTTAGATCGAACCACTATAAAATTCCTTGTCCTTTGCTTGTGTTTTTCTATTTCGCGGCTCCACTTTTTCTACTTACCATTTGGTGAAGTACTCTTTGAGTACCTTTGGTGTTGTATTCCATATTTGGAATAAATAGAACATATCATTGTTATATTGATTCGTACATCGCTCCGACATAGGATGAGGGACAGCGTATATTTCTGTGGCATTACGACTGAGACCGTGCGATTGGGGTACTATGGGGTGCACCTCAATATTGGAGGTAGCTACATATATACTGTATTAGGTTAATCTACTAGGAAGTAGATGGGTACAACGTGAGTGTAAGCCTTGAGTGCTATTAACACAAGTAACGTAATAAATTAGAGAGTGTAACTGAACGGTATGTGTAGGATTATGCAAAATGTGTAGTTTAAATCCAGTCGCCAGGACATATGTTCTGACCTCCTCCTCATAACATACTCGCAAGTTAGATTCGTGGCAGATATATGATAGCTTTGGATAATGATTAGGCAGTATTATTGTATGGGTAAGGCTATAATTTAGTTATATTATATTTTATCCATTCCGTTGTGAGGTGTTTTCAGAGCTTTGATATATTTTATATCTTTGTTTTTTCTATAGGATACCAGACAAACCAACACAACTTTTGATAGATCAAAATTTAAAAAAAAAATCGGTCCATCGGAATTTGGGTTGTTACACTTTCTTTCTTATCTCACCCTTTAAATTTCTTTTTATTAACTATCTGGTGTTTATGATACTGCTGTTTTGGCAAGTAATGTGGTTTGTGTATTATTATCGGAATTCGGGAGTCGAATTCCTTTGTCGGGTTGTTACAGTGGTATCAGGGCATAAGGTTTAGAAATAACGTTGGCTCTATGGCGTAACTCGATAGAGATGTGGTTAAAAAGGCCGTAGACTGAGTTGAGTGTATATATATGAGAGCGTATTTGTAGATTTTATATACAAATGTTTTTTATTGTATTATTTGATCAGTTCAAGTGTTGAGAAGCATTGAACTGGCAATGGACACGATATTGTTTTGTAAAGAGGGTAAATGAAATAATTTTACCCAAAAAATATTTTTGTATAAAAAAGAAATAATTTTATCAAATTATTGAGATGCTGCTTTGTTTGTTAATTAATCTGAATGAAATTCAAATTGGATTAAAGATTTGAAATGGTTTATTATAGCCGAATGGGAATCTTAATATAAAATTAGGAAATGAGATTTAATGAATCAGAATTTGGTTAAATCAATTAGTTAATCGGATTGGAAATGAAATTTAACCTGGTTAAGTAGGGTTAAGAATTATTGGAATTACATAAATAGATTTGGAAATTGGAAATTGAATGAATGATGATTAAATAGAAATAAATTGGATATTAGTCGATGGACAAATAAAATATGTTTAACCAAATAAATGTTACCAAAATGAGTATTAAATGTAAATAAAATTAATCTGCCTGTAATGATTGTGAATTGTTTATTACTGGATGATATATTGGTTGAATAGAATTAATCAATAGTTTAATAAAGTTAAAACTGAATTCCAATATTGTAAATTGGAATAGAACCACATATGAGTTGAAACTGGTTAATTTAACCCTGTATTGCATACGAATGATGTTATATGTTGGATTGTGGGAATTTGTTTAGTTATTCTGATTGATAAATGAAATGTTATTTAAAATTTCATGTATTGGTTACTTACATGTTGGATTGAGTTAAGTACAGGTTCTAGAAGGCTTTGAGTTTGATGTTGGTTGAATAAATGGCATACAAGTTGAGTAAGTATGCTCAATAGCGCTCATAAAAGGTATGCCTACGCGAAAATATAAATTTTGGTTTTTTGAAATTTGTTTTCCGACCATGTGGGTCAATATATATATATATATATATATATTATTTATTTGTTCTTGCGATATCGCAGATGTCACTCCGTACCAGGGAGATTTTGCCGAATTATTCCAGGAATTTAAAGTGTTAGAAAATTTTCTATATTTTTGAAAATTTATATTAATTATAATGAATTGGTTTTCAATTTAATATAAATTGTATTTTAGAATAGTAAATGGGTTGGTAACATTTTTCCTACCTTAGTAATTTCCGGGACGAAATTCTTTTAAGGACCGGGGGAGGAATGTAGTGTCCCGTATTTTTGGTAGCCAAATATTATATTTATTTACTGTTTTAAATATTATGTTTGGAATATTAATGGATTATAATATTTAATTCGTTTATAAAACGAAGTTTGAATGTTATAATTTATAATTAATTTAAATCGAGCTAGTAATGGCACGGTAATTCGTAATATTGAGTTTTCAACTTCAGTTGAATATACATGATTCGATCAGATTTCTATGAATCAAGAAATGTTTGAATCTGTTGATTATAATGTTCTAATGAAAGAGAAAATTCGAGATTTCATGTTATAGATTGTTGGTTATGTCCAATTTAAATTTTAAAATAGTCGTTATGGAAATTGTTAATAAACGATAACGTTTATTTAATTAATTTCTAATGGTTTTTATATATTTTGGATATTGTTTAACCCAAAATGTTAATATTGAGTTGTGTAATCCATATTGTTTATATTTGAACTTATATGATATTTTTTTGGATATTTATGGTAATAATAATTTATTTTCATTTAATTGAATTATTTTGGAATTTAATTAATATTTTATCAGTATTTTTATAAGCCTTTAAAAGGGCCATTTTGCAAACAGCCTTGGTTTTCAATGAAATCAAATTCATTTGAACCATAATGGTAAATTATTATATTATATTAAATTTTGTGGCAAATGGATGTCGTATCCGACTTCGGTAGTCAAAAACGTCTTTGTCTTTATTTAATCGTTTTGTCGATTTAAATTGGAAATTAAGAATAACCGATTATCTAAAGAACTCCATTTTCGATTAAAATTAATTTTATTAAATCCATAATGATTTATACTTGTAGTATTTCAAATTTCAAGTTATTTGGATTTATTTGTTGATCGTATGCAATTTAAATGCGTGTTGATTCACATATATGGGTTATAAAGGAATTTTCATAAGCAATCTCGGAATTCAACCAATTCAAATTTAAAGGCTAGGATTTGCATTTTCATTGAAAACAGAAGACGTTTGTGGTTAGTTTTATGCGTTGCTTTGCGACGAAGTATTGCTGTAATAATATTTTAATCCATTCTCTACTCTATAAATACCACGCAACTGTCAAATACCCTAATTATTTTTACATAGGATCAACTGAAACAAACACCGCCTCTTTTAATAATTCGATGGATACAGAAACCTCAAACATCCACAATATTAATGTAAGTGGTTATTTAATTTAATAACGTATATACAAGAATTAATGTGTCCTATAAAATATGCGACTGGGGTGATTTCCAAAGATGCCGACCATATTCTGATATTCCCGTAATGTTAAATATGAAAAAGGAAAACGGTTTATATGACTATATGATTTAAACATGTTTGGACATTTTTATAAAACTTCCTAAGTCTATAATTTTCGTGCCTAATCATTTTAAACATGGCTAACCACTATATTCAAATATGCCTAGCTACAGTTTTAAGTCACTGATCTTTTATATAAGAATAACCTAATTATTTAATAATATAATGTTTATCGTGCCTAATCCCTCATTCAAATATAATGTGACCTGAGATATTGTAATATGCCTAAGTTAAACGTGCCTAATCTGGTTGAAACTGTCTAGTGGGATCTTAAGAAAAGTAATCAAAAATTTAGGTCAATATATATTTAAGCTAATAATGATATTATAATAAATAGTAAATACCCTATTAAAATTATAACTTGGTGATACATTAACGGAATGGAACAAACCGAAGACGTTGGAACCATATCAGTGAACACGACATTACAAAGATGATTTTAAAAAAAATGGATGTAGATGGGAACAAACTGTTCAAATGGCGGACATAAGTCAAGGTGAGTTAAACTCACTCAGTTCTTCCCACTTATATTTTATATAAGTTGGGTTTTTTTATTATATGCTATGTTTTCTAATGATTGATTGTTGTTAGTTATATATTCATATGTCGATTAAATCAATGAAATTAAACGTTTGTTTAATTTCAGTGAAGCACCAAATCATTATTCTAACGATTGGAAACAACTTAGGTAACTTACCTTGTTGGTCACGTTTATATTTATATAAAACGTGTTACATTAAATGGTTGATATTAAATTGCTGATATTGGTCAATTATTAAATTTTTATTGATATATTAAATTGAATGATTATATTGAGGTAATGTATTTGGATGTAGGGGATAATAGGTTGGAGGGATCCAACTCGATTCCTCACAATAGCTGTTAAATTTTATTATATTATAATATATGTTGAATAATATGAATTTGTGATGCAGGGATTGACAAGTTGGAGAAATCCAACAGGATTTCTCAATAATATTGATAATGTTTATCAATATGATTTGTTATGTTCATTGGATGTGAAACTTATGTATATTTCACGGTTTGGTACTTTAGCAGATATTTACCTCTTTATTACCGTCGATAAATTTAAAATGATTTTTGAATCGATATTAAATCGACTGTGAACATTTTCAAATTTATATTTATATGTATGAAATAAGATGTTTGTTTTTAATATAAATATCGAAGATTTATTTATATTTTTAAAACTATTTAAATCTTAAATTAACTAATAGAAATTCCTAGATATTGATACATGAATGGTTAGACGATATAAAATAAATGGAAATGTTAAAATAGTTGCGAAGAAGGGTTTAAGTGGCATAAAGGGAATTTTAAAAGAATTTAAGATGTTAGAATGTAAAAATCGAAGTGGAGAATACGAGAATTGATTTAAATGAGCTGAGAGATGGTTTTCCATAACTAATGAATATTTTTATAAACGTTGTTTATAAATATATGAAATGTGATAAAAATGGTTTATTGTGAATAAGATTAACGAATCAATCGAACTGGAGATGAGTACTGATTTGGGAATAGGATTTCATATTTTTAAATTAAATGGAGTTAAAGATATGAATATGGAGTTATAAATGGGATTGGAGTTGAAATGATAGACATGGATTTATAATTGGATTTAAATCCGATAGTTGAAATAGATTATTAAATCAAGATTTTCCCAAAATATAATATACCTGGATATACGAATAGGAGTTGATTATTTATGAAAGAAATGTAAAATAAACTCCTAGGACAAAGGAATTGGATAAGTATAAATCGAGAAATAATATGAAATAGCTAAGATGATTTTTATTTCGAGGTTCATAATGTGATATTCGGAAGTTCGGAATGTTAAGCGAAGTTGAGAATATAAGCTAAGTTAAAGATTTGAAAATGACAATGAATATTACTTATCGATAATGAATTGCAAATGGGATTTTCAAATGAAGTTAAGAGTTTTTGGAATGGGATCGGATATTAGTCGTCGCTAAAGATGTAATAACCCAAAAAATCAGAACCAATTTAAAATTTTTATTTTGGCAATTTTAATGAATTTTGAATATTTAAAATGATTTATTTTAAATAATAACGACTAGAAATTTATTTTGAATAGAATTAGAATGCACATATTTATTTAAATCGAAATTAGAATATAAATATTTATTTTAATTATAAAAGGAATTGGAAATGGCGCGGTAGTTTGAAAATTTGATTTCAAATTTCAAATGAATGTATAGGATTCAAAATAAACCGTATTTTAGTGAAACCAAAAATATTAGAATCTACTTGAAAATATCTTTCCAAAGAATCTGAAAATTCCAAATTTCATAGCGGGAATAAAAAGTTATGTCCAGTTGAAAATTTGGAATAGTCGCTATGGAAATATAGCCCTTAAAAATGGAGATTTTGCAAACGACCTCCGTTTTCGACGAGACCACTTTTGTTGGATCTGTAATGTCAAATTATTGCTAGATTCCAATTTTCACAATTTTTGGAGCCAATATGTGAGCGTGGTGAATTAAAACGTGTTTGGTCAATTCAGTTTGAATTTAATCGAATGGAAAATGACCGTTTTTCAAAAGGTCTCCAAATTCGAGGAAATTAGTTTTGTTAGGATTTTATCGTCAAAACATAGCTAGATTTATTTTTCTAGAATTTTTGAAGTCCGTATGTGGCCCAGGTAAATTAAAATATACGTTGAAATCAATTTTGAACGTTATATTAATTTATATTTTAATTTTAATGGAAACTGATTGAAACAATTAAATTGGCAAACGGGACATATCCCATTGTGTCTGGAATGGGTGTGTTTAGCTAGGGGTGATAGCCGTTTGGTTCGATTTGGAGTTTGAATAATTAACTAACTTTTTGAAATTAAAAATTAAATTAATTATATATTGGTCAAACCCCACTTTTTCTTTCTCATTCTCTCTCTTCCTTCACGTGAGAAAAAACCCGACGTCCTCATCCCCTCTCCCCTTCCTTGCTGCCGCTCCCTTCCCCTAGCGTTGCCGCACCACCCTCCACCACCTCCTCCTCTTCCTCCTCTCCTCTCTCTCCTCCTCTTTCCCACTTTGAATTTCAAATCCCTAAGCCCCAAATCCTAAATCCACCCACCACCGCCACTACGGGACCCAACCCGACCGCTGAACCACCCCCAACGCCTGCACACCCCTTGCGCCACACCCAGCTCCGGCCGTGGGCCCCTCCTCAAAAATCATATTTTTACAAATTCCCATTTTTGCATAAAACCCCCTGCCACTTTGTCGCCGATAACTCTCAAACGGTGCACTTCCGGCCAAAACTCCACAATACAAAAATCGAAGAGCACGATTTTCTCTTCAATTTGGAATATGAAAGTTCTATTTTTGATTGCGGAGCCGTCCGGAAA
Organism: Allium sativum; assembly: GCA_030737875.1. Lineage (NCBI taxonomy): Eukaryota > Viridiplantae > Streptophyta > Magnoliopsida > Asparagales > Amaryllidaceae > Allium > Allium sativum. The sequence continues at coordinate 105,918,075 of CM060910.1, forward strand.
TCGCGTCCGAAGTCAACGGACCTGCTGCTGTTTTTTGTGATTTCCGGTGAATTGGTGCGTTTTTTGGGAGAAAGTCCACTAGGAAAAAGTTATCCGGAATGGCGCGTTTAGGATAGTGACAAAGTTTGGTGAAGATTGGAGGCCGTATGCAACTTCTAGAGCCAAAGAGACGAATTCAAGTGCGAGAAAGCGACAAAACGGAGCGCGACGACAAAATCCGCCATTAAAGAATGACGAAGTGGATCACAAAGGTGAGAACTTCTCACTTTAATTTATTTTTTAGTTAAAAATATATGCTAGGATGAAGATGGTGTTTAGCAGCACCCGACACCGTCATCCACAGACCATAGACGACTTGTTTGTTTGGTTGTGTGGTTAATTTGATTATTTGTTTGAATTTGGTTGTTTGGGTGAAATGAATTGATTAGAATTGGTATGTACATGGCGCGAGCCATTAGTAGCGAGGGATAGGCTAGACCTTATTCTGGTTCTAGTATCACGCCGTTGTGCTGCCGATTTTCTAAAAATGTTAGAACAATAAAAATATCATTTTTATTGTATAAATGAACTGTATGAAATATTCATGAGATTAAATAAATATTTTATCATTAAAATATTATTTTTAACGAGTATATGAATAAAATAAATATTCATTTACAAATTGGACGATTTGTTTATGTACACACATTTGACTGATATGGATTGGGATGATATATTTTACACATCGCCCAACTGCACAATTAATATTCAGTATTTGTTGGTTGAAACCCCACATGGGTATTGGGATGATATTTAGCGTACACTAATCCCAATGGTTTAGTTGTACGTCGATCGATTGGTTGACAAGCTGTTGTAAGCGTTAATTATTTATATTCAATGCTTATACAGTGTTGAATGCACTCTGGATGATGATTGATTGTTTATTATTGTTATTATATACATTTATTGTATGAAATCCATATAAATAACATTATTTGGTAGTTGACTGTGTCTCATTCCAATTCAGAACGAACGAATATTTTAAAATAATGAATATTTTAAATAAGGAATATTTTAGAATAATATTCAAAAAAGAATAAAATATGATTTTTAATGTCCGATTTGGGATGGACATGAAAATATTTAAATATATATATATCCATGTTGAATAGGTATGCGCCATTTTGACGCGAACGATATTTATATCGATTTTATTCATTTTTATAATGAATATTGAAAAGGAAGTGATTTCAAAATATAATATTTGGATAATATTATCATTTATATATAAAGGATATGGAATATTCAATTTTGGTTTAAAATTGAAAATGAAGTTGGAATCGTTTTTAAAACGAATTCAAAACAATTTATAAAATATGTTTTAAAAAGGAAATCGACGAAATATATATAATATATACATTATATATATTAAATGCCTGAATAGAACGCGCCGTGCAGCGACCGTTCGCGAATTTGGACCATTGACTTCGAATTGACGTTACGGGAGATCCGACCGTCAGATTCTCCTAAAACCGAGACCGTTGGGTTCATATCAAAAAGAGCTATCCATCAAATATAAGAGATTTGAAATCTAATGGTTCCATTTGGAATTATGTCCAAATCTGATTTGGAAAAGGTCGTTGTAAGTGAAGTTCGATGGCCGTTTATGGAAATCGACGGTACGAGCCTTGATAAAATTATTAAAAATAGCAATAATTTGTGTAAAATCATAATAAATGATTTGGAAAGAATTGGGATAAAAAATTCCATATTTGAAAGGATAAAAATGTATTTTATCGAAATGAACTAATTATTAACGAGAATTATAATCCAATTATTTTTAAATAAATAAACTGGATTTGAAATGGTTTTAAAAATAACCAGGATTTCCAATATATAAATTGGAAGGGATTTGAATCGAAATTGTCTTAGGAATATTTCGATGTTGGATTTCGTGATTATACAAATATTGTTATGGAAATTTCAAAGATATATTTATATCGTTATTTTCAATAAGCTATTTGTTGGTTGTTGTATTTGATATTGAATATAAGCCGATATATTTTCTATTTAGAGCCTTGTACTTAATATCAAATGGGATTTTGGGTTTGTCGTGAACGGTGTCTTCAGTAACACTGTTCTTGAACCTCATGTGAAGAGAATAAATCTTTTAATTAAGATTGTTATAGTTTCCAATTATATTTAATAATTGGAATAAAATGGAATGTGAATTGGGCTTATCGTGAACTGTGTTTTTAATGACATTCATTCTTTAACCCGATTTACAGTGAAATGTGATTTGGAATTTACAAATCTTTTGTTAAGATTTAAAAGAGATTTTCCAAAGTAAAGTTTTCCAATTTAACATATTAAATTGAAATTGATTGGAATTCGATTTCGTAATAATCGAAGTGAGCTTCTGTAGAGGAGGATTGTTAATATATATATGGAATTTAAAAGGCTTTGCCTTTATTCCATTTATATTATCTGTTGGATATGGAAGTTCATATCGATTATATATATTGATCTGTTTTCCGTGAAGATTCCATTATTAATGGAATGTGATTTTGGGTTTATCGTGAGTTGTGTTTTAAATGACATTAGTTCTTTAACCCAGTTAAAGATAAGATTTATTTCTTAACTTTGAATAATCATTAAGTGATGATTTTTGGAAATTAAAACAGAATTAGAGTTTTAAGAATCGTTAAATAGATTGAAAGATGAATTTGATAGCTTAAATTATCAAATTTAAGAAGTGATCGAGAATGAGGTACCACCAGTTTTACTCCAGGCGATAGTCAAATCTTTAATTAGATTTGAACGTGAAATGGTAATTAATTTTACTGATAACACTGTGGTATTAGATATGAAGTATTACCAGTTTTGCTTCATGGGATGAATAAGTTGGGATTAGGAAAGAAAACAAATGATTACATCAGTAAGGTTCGCTAATCCCGACTAGTTTGAATAAACCATAATTTGGTTTGGATTGATATCCAAAGGAAGATTAAAGAATAAATTTAAAAAAAATTATCTTTGATAAAATTAATGGGAACCTTTCCCTAAAGATAAGAATATTTGAATAAAGGAATATTCTGGATTGGAATGAGGCGTATGTTGTATTTTTATAGCACTTGTTTATTATATACGCGAGTTATTCGGAAAGGCCGGGTTTATACCCATTCTGAATAACTGATTCGACGATAACTCGACGATGAAGACGGTGGTTGAAGACCGGAGGTCTTCACATCGTTTGGATGATTACTGATGTTTTAATTGGGCTTTTCACCCAAGACAAGGTAATAAGTGGTGATCGTCTAGACGTACTTGGAGATCGACCGGATATGCCAGGGCCTCTCTCCTGTATTGGACATGTGGGACGAGGAGTAAGGTGCCTCCGGTTTCGTTCAGACCCAGAACGAACTTGTAAATGGATGTGTGTCTGACATCGGATTTCATTCTGTGTGATTGATAGACATCGGTTGCATAGCGTGAATTGCCTGTGTGGCATGCTGAGATGCAAATGATCAAGGCTTCTGTTGAAAAGCAGAGTCTTGTGGTTGATGATCAAAGCACGGCTTTAATATAGCATGTCTTGTGTAGCGTTAATTCGCGAGCCTCGCATCCCGGTGTGAACCAAAAATAGGAGAGGACATCAGGGAGGGCATGCATTTCCTTCTAGCTAGGAGTGGTGTTAGGGTTTTGCACGCCCTGACATTTTACTCATATGGATGATGGATAGCGAGGCGCCACGGATATATCGGCACTGCGGGGCCGATGGATGATATGTCTTTATACAGACTAGACTTACGCCCCATAGGGCAGGGAAACGCATGGTTCAGCCCTTTTAGTCCACATCGAGTGGACCGTCCATGACGATCCAAGGGTCATTCGGGCTCTGATCCTGAGGGGCAGGCTAGAGCGTCTTGAAGCGGTAAGTACGATCCCTTGCCTAGGTTCACAAACGGAAATCCAACTTCCAATACGTGACATTTGCAGTTTTGATTATAGAGCCTAATATTGGCGACATGATATATGGTACCCATGTTGCCTAGGATTGATACATTTATATTTGTAGTTATTTCTTACACTATGCACTCATAATAAATGATTTATTTTAAACGTACCAAGCATGTTTGGCTATTATAAGGGAAAACCTTATCCTCTGGCTTGTATTACATTGTGTGATGGGACCTAGGTCTTAAAATAGCTTTATTTTTTCAAAAAGCATTGCGTTGTTTTGTTATATGCACTGGTATTCTTGGGAGGAAACCTGTTCCGTGTTATATGGCGTGGTCCCTTGATATACTCCATTTTAAAGCAAAGTTTTAGATAACTGTTTTAGTTCTCACACCAGTCACATGACTGACCTGGAGTTTATTGTTTTAACCTAAATGGGTGCCCCTATTTTCCACATGGGCAGCTAGTAGTATTGGTTTTGCAGTTTTGTATTCACAGGATCCTGGTTTACAGCTGGAATGATATTCGGAAAGCTCTATATTTGTTTATCTCTTTCAGTTGTGTTTTGTATTATTTTCCACTGCATTGTAATTTGTAAATCTCGGGTATTTATCAAATGTATATTATTTGTACATGCTCTGTATATTCTTGTACTCTGGTGTAAATTGTTGTAATAAGCAATGAAATGTTCTTCTGTTTGTGTTCTGATTTGTCGTGTTCTCAACTTAATTCGGTTTTTCCTTTATGGTGAAGTTCAGATCATTTCATTAGATTTACAAATGATATTTGTAAATGAAATTAAAGGTTTTGAAATAAGATGTGTAACATTTGTTACAAATAATAATAAATTGAACTATTTGATTAATAAACAGACGATCTTTATAAAAGATCGCTATATGAATTATACAATGAATAAGTTGTTGGAATTAATTTCGAAAAGATATGATAAATAAAGATGAAGGGTTTTGAAAACAAATTTTTAACATTGTTACTGACATTAAATGGAGCGATTTGGATTAATAGTATATAAGAATGGTAAAGATATTTATATAAGAATTTTAAACAATATTTACATATGATCTGAAATGTGTATATATATAAAAGGATATTTTAATTAATTTATGAAGGATTCTATTTATAGAATCAAAGCTAGTATTAAATGTTGTAAAAGATTAATAAAGAAAAAGGAAGAGCTTGAATAAGAGTTTACTTAAGAATTTATTAAATAAACGTGTTGAGATCTAAATAAGTTTTTCAAAGGAAAATGGATGGGTTAATAAACTTCTATATATTATGAAGGTGAGAATGTTGTTGATCAAGGTCTGAGAGGTAAATATAACACTCCAACTTGAACGACTTCATAATTTTCTGAGGATGATACTAGTTTGTATACTAGAGGAGTTGAGGGAAATAAGTTATGATTTTCGTAAATGATATTATAAACTGAGTTGAAAGGTTTATAAGCTAAATGAAATGATTTGAGAATGTATTCTTATGCTATAAAAAGAAGCATAAAATCGTGTTCCAAACATTGGAAGATTTAAGGAGTATAATTAACAGAACGGTTAATTAATGGGCTTAAATGATGCTGAGTACTAAATCAGTAAATTTATTTTTATTCTTATGGATGAACGGGTGTTTATTTGATGGTTAAATAACCGACTGTCAAATATGGCCAATACGATTGTTGGTATGGAAAGTTCGGAATTGAATTTATATTCGAAAACCATTCTGAACCAGGAATTACGCGGAAGATGATGATTTATGATGGTGCAATTGAAGACCGTTGATGTGACACCCCACGTCCGTTAATGTCACTCACTAAGGGAATGCATTAAGTTTCAAGAAGTGTTATAGGTAAACAAAGACAAAAATATTAAAAGACATATATAAAAGCAACAGCGGAATTTAAATTTTTATTTCAAACATAAATCATAACCTCGTGGTCCAAAATACCATAAGTCTATAACTACATAAAACCCATTACAATAATATAACTTTTGTCTTGTACCATCAGAGTACATAAATACTTAAAACATAATTCCCCAAAAAGAGAGACAAAGCCATAGTAGAGATAAGATCTTAAGCCATACTTCAAAAGCATCTCCTAACAAGATGATAACCAAGTCCTGACTAAGCCTGAGTATTCCCACCCTGAGAACCCGGGGAAAATGGAAGAAAGACGAGGAAACAAAAAAGGTCAGACAAAAAGTCTGGGAATTCTAGTTACTTTTAGCAAGTAAATAAGTAAAAGTAGAATGAAAGGCATATAAGGTGGATAAAGAAGATAACATCATAAAAGGTAAGTGTGACAAGGTAAACATGATGGAGTGTATACGCTTCCCTAATGATTACTCTGCACTAATACTAGTATAACCAAAATGAGATGATCCCAACACTATCAGATGGTAGGCTTAGGCATACGTCCACATGTACCTTAGCTTCTACCCTAATCGATTGGCTCCCTAATCCGCGTAGATACTTTGTGCCGACCCACAGTAGGAGATATCACTTCCTAAAGTGACAGCCCCTAGTTTTCATAATGTGCACAACCATATCTACAGGTGTCACGATCATCTTATCTCCCTCTGCCTGGCCCATGCACGCACATGACCCGGTCGGTTTGCTCCGCCCACACCGTCCTCTACGTTTGGATCTCTTACAATCAGTCTAGTAAGCGTGCCCCTTCTCTGACCTATTTCGGAGTACTTGTTTGATACCTACTCTGGGTTACTGATTGAAACGGGTCCCACACAATATGATACAAGCTCTCCCCTTTGTCTTGTTACCCCCCCCCCCCCCCACTAGGTTTTCCATTTGGTTATGTATACCATTGGGTGTCTTTGATTACATAACCCTATCATTTCTACAAGTTATGTTTACCCTAAAAAGGTGTCCTTAATAAAAATAACTTTATCATTTCCATCGATTATGTATACCACTAGGTGTCTTTAATTACATTACCCTATCAGGTTAAGTTTGTGGGCTTATATGTAAATATTACCCACCCCTCTCAGATTTACTTAACCCATCCATTGTTGAATCAAGTTTACTTAACCCGAAATTAAGTTTATATTCATTCAATCACTATGGATTCAACTAGGTTATGTATTTCAATTTATTACCATATTTTCATTTATTGTTATAGTATGCTAGACCTCCCACATTAAGCCTACCATTTGTGGATGCTGGACATGTCGGGTGGGTCTGGGCAGACTTATTCCACAAATTGGGCTTAACCTTGTGTCTTAGCACGTCTCGTATTTGTGCACTTAGACCTCTCACATTTGATCCAACATTTGTGGTCACTGGATATGCCGGTTGGTTCTAGGCAGACTTCCACCACAAGTGCAATTTAACCTCGTGTCATAAGTGTAGTTACAGTTTCTAGTTATTGTAATAATAGGCATTTCATTATTATCCAATTTTACCTATGCCATTATAGGTGTTCATGCCCTTTTTCCCCATTATGTTCATAGTGAATTATATGTCTAAATTCATGTTCATAAACATAATTCCAGTTATGCCAATTTTAATGTTTTCCCCCGTTCCCTAACTAATGCATTCGCATATATTTGGTGGCATGCCTAGCCTAAAAAATAGCCTGGCCATAAACAACAAAAGGGAAAGGTGATGGGAAGATGACGCTAGTGATTATTCTAACATAACTGGCATAAATATATACTGGTATAGTGATAAAGTGGACATATAAGAATAGATCTAATGAACTGGTGATAGTTGAACTAGTTCTAGCATTGTAGGGATGTCATAATAAACATAACAAGATCTAAATAATAATTTTGATGTCCAACTAGTTCAGATCCAATATGATAGGCACAAGGTGATCTAAATAATAAACTAGATCTAAAATCAATATAGATCTAACATAGTAAAGGTTAAGATCCACATCATAGTTATATCAAAATGACATAGATTCACAAGTTACAATAGATCCGATATGATAAAGATTGAGATCCAAGTCATAACAAATTCAGGATGGCATAGATTCATAATTTACAATAGATATGGTATATTTCGGTCATTGGAATAGATCCAAACTATAGTCATATCATGTTTACTTTTAATTATTTAAATCTAAAAGTAACCTAGAACTCAGTGTTTGAAATAAAAGAATTGAACTAGAAGAAGAACAAATCTACACTTGAATCTCTAAATCTTTAATCATAGAAGAAGGAAAAAGTATCTGCTTTAGTACAAGCACTGACAGCATTTGGCCTCCATTGATATCCAGTGAAGAAAACAAGAGAAATGAGCCTGTATATATAGCTGCCAGCCCCAGAAATTCGACTACCACCTCAGCGCTAGGGGTGTCGACCTACCCCTTGGGGGGTCGAACCTGGCGTCGACACCCTTGTAGAGGGGCCGACCCTGGTGTCGACACCCCTCTAGGGGGTCGATCCCCTAGAGTGGTAATTTTGCTGCTCTCCGAATTTTTGATTTTTGAACTTGATTCTGGACTGGTTTGAACCCTTATGAATATATATATAATTATTCTGCGCGTATACAGACTTTAAACCTTCATAACTTCTTCATACAGTGTCCATTTTACGCAAACCAAATGTCTATCTTAACCAAAATTTCAAAACGAATGCAATGGCGCAGTCCGTTTCCCTTAATTATGAATATTAAATTAATTATTATTTAATTTATCAGCTTTAATGTTGTTAAAATTTAGGGGTGTTACAGTTGATCTTCATGAGCGGGAGAACTACTTGTTGAATTTCTAAGGGTAGCTCCCAATGATATTTTGACTAGTGATTTTGTCGCGATTGGAATCTACGGATTTCAAGGACTACTCACTTGTAACAACCTACCTTTTTGCCCGATTCTCACTGGTAATTAAACCAACTTAAATTGTTAATAAAGACGAATGGTTATGGGTACTAACATATTTGAGCATGAATAACATAACTTTTTATTTCATTACAAAATTGTTACATTAGAGTTACAAGAAATCAGAGTACAATACAAACTCAGCGGAAACGAATACGGTCTCAAAGGAAGGAGTAAAACTAAAACAAAACTCTAGCTCCAAATCTGAATCCAGCTCTGAAGACTAAACCTACAACTAAACTACTAGCTTCTGTGCAAAATTATGGGCACCCTGAGTTTAGGTATGGAACAATAAACTCCAAGTCAGTCAAGGAATGGTGTGAGAACTCAAAATAGTTATTATTCAGGGTTTATTTAAAATTGAAAATTCACTGGACTACGCCGCTAGTACGGAACAGGTTTACTCTATGTGTATCCTCGTGCATAGAAATTCGTAATGACTTTGAAATTGAAGCTATCATAAGCTAATCCCACATCACACAATGCAAACGCACACCATATGGGCGAGTTTTGCCTTATGATAACCAAAATGCTTTCATACGTGAAATCCTCTTTTTATAATATTAGCAGTGCATAGTGTAGAAAACCATTTCACAAATAGATATATTAATCTTAGCAAGCATAGTGACTATGCCCACATACATAGTTACAAACAAACGAAAGGCTCGTATTGGTTGTTGGGTTTCCAACATGATGGTTCCTGGCATGAAAGATCAATCGAGGCCACTAACTAAATATCTCCCAGTTAACATCTAGACACGGACACCGAATACATAGCGCAAAGTATATATCCCAGTTTTTATCCAGACTCGGACACCGTATATACTTTATTTTCTCAGGTTTCACAGGTGGTACCACCATCGAAGCTTTCGAGTTTCAACAGAGATTATGTATATTAATACAACTTAACCGCCAGTTTACTATCAATCCAGGGTGTGAGGTCTGTCGAGGTCACGATATACACAAAGCTATGCTTCAATAAGCCTTGCTTTGATCATTACTAGCTCATTTCATAACTCGATTATGCCACATTGTCAATTCACCACTGTCACAAATTTTCATCAATATATAACCTCTAAGTTCATATGTCTTAGAGACGAGAATATTTTATTGCCACAAACCCGATATATATCAACAGAAATCAGTGCTACGTAGTCAATTTCATTGTCAGATACACAGTCCATACAAGTCCGTTCTGGGTCGAAACGGAACAACAAATCTAAAAATCTCCCATTACCATCTTAATTCTTCTTTAAAATTCAATATTCATTTTCCTAACCTTATATTTCAAAACATAATTCTTTTATTCATTGTTAAGCTTTACACAAGTCTTCCAAATCTTAATTTTTTATGTTTAAAATTCCATTTACGATAATTCAAAACAATTGATATTCGAATATAAGTTTAAATAGAGTTCAATCGACTTATATTTGATATAAATTCACAAACTCAACGAACGCTATCAGAATTTGGATGTAAATATTTTCTAATGTTTCTAATAGTATTCGTCTAAGCCTGGAATTTCATATCGAATATTTGAAGACTATCTCGATCCAAACTCATTCCCTTATTATTCAAATTTCCATACCTAACTTAAAAACGATAAATAAATCTTATACAAAATAATTAAATCACTTTAAATCCTTCCAAAATATTTAACAAACCCTTTTTAGTAATATCTTACGGTTTACAAACTTCAAAACCCGACTATCTTTTGAAAATGTTATAACAACATTTCAAAACAATACTAAAAGTGTTGAAAAATATCAGTTTAAATCAAATTAATTCAAAATCATTTGAAATTTGAATATTTCCACTCAAATCACTTTTAAATAATAAAATATGATTAATCATATTTTTTCCAAATTTTTAATGATTTTTATAAACTACTTTTATTCGATTTTACATTACGGTTACCGAATTGCACGTAAAGTAACTTTTTCAAATTTTGTTTTCAACAGAACATGAAAACCATACGTTGGAATTTGGAAATTTCTTTCTATTCAACAGTTGTCACTAATATAAATCCAACGTTTCTTGTTTCACTTCAATCTGATTTAAAATATTCAAGTTACCACTGTTTGAAAATTAAAATCGATATTAATGAACTGTCGCTACACGACGCGTTCGATTCGAGCTATATAAAAATTTAATCGTCCAATTCTTTCTTCCAGAATAAATTAAATTCCCATAATTTCAATTAAAACTGTATTCCAATTTCCGTCGAAACTTAATATAGTATTTTCCAAACTCGTTTAATTGTTTTTAAAGGTTACAAATGGTCATTAAAAAATAATGGAACCAAGTGTTTATATCTAAACTTATTGTTTAAACCCAAATCATTATTTGAACTTAACTTCACAACTTAAGTCAAGCGTTTAATAGAAAATATTTCCAAAGTTCTTATTTAAATTTAATCCAACGTCCTTAATTAAATTTCAAAGCTTGTTTCACAATTTGAAATCATTTCCAAATTTATTCCCGCCTTTAATCATTCTTAACTTAGATTTCACAATCATTTAAATCTAAATTCAAATTAAATTTTCAATTTTCAATTGTGTATCAAATAACAAAATTGTCATGGAATGGAGATTTAAACTGATTATTCATGTAACTCCACAACAATGGTGTATATGTGACATAACCATAATCAATCGATACTCAACCATATGAATATGAATTCATCCATTAGCATTACAGCAATTAAACCACCATTTACTTGTGCGCGGGTGTTACGTTCAATAACGCTTAGTGTACAATGTGTTCTAACAACATAAATGTCCATTCAAACATCACATACAACAATCAATATCCATAAGCCGTTAATTTACGCTAACTAATTATAATTATCAGCTAATTATATGAGACGACCCGAACTTCCCCGTAAAGGAAAGCCCGGATTGAGTTGAGAACATGACGAATCAGAATGCAAACAGAAGAGTATTTCATTATCTATTACAACAATTCCATCAGAATACAAGAATATACAGAGTATGAATAAATAATATACATTCGATAAATATCAGATATTTACAAATTACAATGCAGCGGAAAATAATACAAAATACAAATGAAAGGAATATACGGATACAAAGCTTTCTGAATATCATTCCAGCTGCTAACCAGGATCCTGTGAATATAAATCTACAAAACCAAAACTACTAGCTACCCGTGTGGAAAATAGGGGCATCCAGAGTTTAGGTTAACAATAAACTCTAGGTCAGTCATGTGACTGGTGTGAGAACTAAAACAGTTGTTTAAAACTTTACTTTAAAATCAGATATATTAAGGTTCCATGCCGTATAACACGGAACGGGTTTCCTCCCTAGAATACCAGTGCATATAACAAAACAGCGCAATGCTTTTTGGAAAAATGAAGCTATGATAAGACCCAGGTCCCATCACACAATGCAACGCAAGCCGGAGGATAGGGTTTTCCCTTATAATAGCCAAACATGCCTGGTACGTTGAAAACAAATCATTAAATACTATTATAAGTGCATAGTGTAAAAAACAACTTCAAATATAAATGTATCAATCCTAGATGGCATGAGTACCATATATCATGTCGCCAATACTAGGCTCTATAATCAAACCCGAAATTGTCACATATTGGAAGTTGGATTTCCATATGTGAACCAAGGCAAGGGATCGTCCTTACCGCTTCGAGATAATCTAGCCCATGTCTCTGGACCCAGACACAGGTGGGCCCTTGGATCGTCAGGGCCGGTCCACTCGATGTGGATTAAAATGCCTGAACACTACATTTCCCTGCATTATGGGGAGTAAATTCGGTCTATATGAAGACCATACCATCCATCGGCCCCGCAGTGCCGATATATGCGAGGTGCCTCGCTATCCGTCATCGACATAAGTAAAACATCTGGGCGTGCAAAACCCAGACACCACTCCTAGCTAAAAGAAACGCATGCCCTCCCTGAGGTCCTCTCCCATTTCTAGTTCACAGCGGGGTGCGAGGCTCGCGAATTAAAGCTACACAAAGCTATGCTATATTAAAGCCGTGCTTTGATCATCAACCACAAGACTCTGCTTTTCAACGGAAGCCCTGATCATTTTCATCTTAGCATGCCACATTGGCCATTCACGCCATGCAACTAATGTCCATCAATCACACAGAATGAAGCCCAATGTCAGACACACATCCATACAAGTCCGTTCTGGGCCTGAACGAAACCGGAGGCACCTTATTCCTCGTCCCATATTTCTAATACAGGAGAGAGGTCCTCGCATATCCGATTGATCTCGAAGTACATCTAGACGATCACCACTTATTACCTTGTCTTGGGTGTGCAGCCCAATCAAGACATCAATAATCGTCCAAATGATGTGAAGACCTCCGGTCTTCAACCACCGTCTTCATCGTCGACTTATCGCCGATTCGGTTATTCAGAATGGGATAAACCCGGTCTTTCTGAATAGCTCGTGTAAGAAGTGCTATAAAAACACAACATACGCCTCATTCCAATTCTGAATGTTCTTTTATTTAAACATTCATATCCTTGGGGTAATGTTCCCATTAATTTTATCAAAGATAAATTCTTTAAATTTATTCTTTAATCTTCCTTTGGATATCAATTCAAACCAAATTATGGTTTATCGAAACTAGTCGGGATTAGCAAACCTTACCGAAGTAAACATTTGTTTAATTTCCCAATCCCAACCTATTCATCCCATGAAGCAAAATTGGTAATACTTCATATCTAACACCACGGTGTTATCGATAGAATTAATTACCATTTCATGTTCAAATCTAATTAAAGATTTAACTATCACTTGGAGCAAAACTGGTGATACTCCAATTCCGATCATTTCTTGAATTTGATAATTTAAGGTATCAGATTCACATTTCAATCTAATTAAAGATTCATTAAAAATATAATACAGTTTTAATCTCCAAAAATCATTACTTAATGATTATTCCAAGTTAAGAAATTAATCTTATTTTTAATTGGGTTAAAGAACTAATGTCACGTAAAACACAACTCACGAGAAACCCAACATCACATTCCATTAACAATGTAATCTTCATGGAAAACCGATCAATATATATAATCGATATGAACTTCCATATCCGATCGATAATATAATGGAATAACGGAAAAGCCTTTTAAATTCCATATATAGTAACAGTCTTCCTCCACAGAAGTTCACTTCGGGTATTATTGAATCAAATTCCATTCCATTCCAATTTATTTTATTAAATTGGAAAACTTTTCTTTGGAAATTTCCCCTAAATCTTAATTAAAAGATTTATAAATTCCAAATCCTATTTCACTATAAATCTGGTTAAAGAACGAATGTCTTTAAAAACACAGTTCACAATAAACCTAATTCACATTCCATTTCAAATCTAATTAAATGTTAATTAATTGGTAATTCTTATCTACATCTTAATTAAAAGATTTATTTTTTTCACACGGGGTTTCAGAACAGTATTACTGAAGACCCCCATCCCATCAGTCTCTAGCCGTAAATTATTGTAATAACCCAGAAATCCGAGCCAATTTAAAAAAAAATTGGCAATTTTAGCAAATTTTGATTATTTAAAATGAATTATTTTAAATAATAACGACGAGAAATTTATTTTGAATTGAATTGGAACGTATATATTTATATACGTCGTCGTTAGAATATAAATATTTACATAAATTATAAAAGGAATTGAAAATGGCGCGGTAATTCGATAATTCGATTTCAAAGTTCAAATGAATGTACCGGGTGCAAAATAAACCGGATTTTTGCGAAACCAAAAATATTTGAATCTAATTTAGAATATCTTTCCAACGAATCCAAAAAACTAAAATTTCATAGCGGGGGTAAAATGTTATGTCCAGTTGAAAATTCAGAATAGTCGCTATGGAATTTCGGCCCTTAAAAATGGCCATTTTGCAAACAACTTCGGTTTTCGACGAAACCACTTTTGTTGGATCCGGGATGTCAAATTATTGCTAGGTTTCAAATTTCATAATTTTTCGAATCAATATGTGAGCGTGGAGAACGAAAACGCGTTTGACCAGTTTTAGTTGATTTTAATCGACTGGAAAATGGCCATTTTTCAAACAGTCTCGGAATTTGACGAAATTAGTTTTGTTAGGACCGTATTGTCAATACGAAGCTAGAAAATATTTTTTTGGAATTTTTCTGGTTAGTGTGTGGCCTCGGTAAATTGAAATGCGCGTTCAAATTCAATATATAGAGTTATATGTGGATTTTGACGGAAACTGGTCGAAACGATTGAATCGGCCTACGATACATATCCCATTGTGTTTGGAATGGGGGTAATTAGCTATGGGCGACAGGCGGTGGGTCTCGTTTCGAGCTCGAAATAAAAAGTTACTTTTAAAAGAAAATTAAAAATAATAAAAATAAATATATAATTATATACTTACCTCACCCCTCATTCCCTCCCACCGTTGACCACTTAGAAAGAAAAAAAAAGAGAAGAACGGCGGATCTCATTCTCGCCGCAGGCTCCCCCACTTCGACGCTGACTCTGGCCACTACCGCCTTGCCATGGATGGAGCCCCCCTCCCCTCTTCTTGCTGCTCTCTTCCCCCTCTCTCCTTTCTAAACCGATGCAGCACCCTAAACCCCATCCCCAATTCCAAACCCTAAACCCCATCCCCAATTCAAAACCCTAGACTATAACATAGGGAAAAATCAGATTTTCACATATATTATAGCATGAGAAAAATTGGATTTTTAATTTAAAAACTTTGATTTTTATTTATTTAAAAAGGTCGGATTTTTTATTTAGAAGAAAGTTAGGATTTTTATATAGTTAGCAAAATAAAAATATAATTTTTATATTAGTAGAAGATTAAAAATATGATTTTTATGTTATAGGAATATTAAAACTCCGATTTTTATTATGTAGAAGAGATAAAGATATAATTTTTATATGATGTAAAGAATAAAAATATAATTTTTATATGATGTAAAGAAAAAAATATAATTTTTATATTAGTAGAAGAGTAAGAATATGATTTTTGTTTGTTTAAAATATAAATTCTCTGATTTGAAAAATATGATTTTTATATATTGAATAGCAAAGTGAAAATTCGATTTTTATATATTGAATAGCAAAGTAAAAATTCGACTTTTATGTATTGAATAGCGAAGTAAAAATTCGATTTTTATAAATGTAGTGGCTACGTGCGATGAGATTAACGAAAGGCGAGCACGACGAAGATTTCCCACATAAGAAGAGTCGAGTCGTTTGGTTTAGCTAGTCAGTGAGAACTTCTCACTTTTAATTTAATTTTCTAGTTGAAATATATACTAGGATGCAGATGGTGTTTAGTAGCACCCGACACCCGTCGTCCACAGACCATGGACGGCTGGTATGCTTGTTTGTTTGATTTTGATGTGTAGTTGATTGTGTGATGTGATGTGAGATGAAATAAAATATTTATATAGTTAAAAATATTTTATAGTTGAAAATAGAATTTTTAATGTGTATTTAAAATAAATATTTATAAACAAATCGGAGATTTGTTTATATACACTAATTTGATTGATATTGATTGGGACAATAAATTTTACACATCGCCCAACTGCACAAATAAAATCTATGTTTGATTGTTTGAAACCCCACACGGGTATTGGGATGATATATGACATACACTAATCCCAATAATTAGTGGTATGTCGATCGATTGATTGACAGACTGTTATGAGTGTTAAATATTTATATTTGATGCTTATATAGTGTAGAATGCACTTTGGATGATGGTTGATTATTTGTCGTTGTTGATATATACATGCGTTGTATGGAAATCCATAGAAATAAAATCTATGGTAATTGATTGGGCCTCATTCCAGTTTTGAAACAGAATATTTGAAAAGAAATATTTGAATAGAAATATTTGAAATAGAAGATTTGAAAAATAAATATTTGAAATAGAATATTTGAAAATAAAAATATATGAAGTCGTGTTAAGTAGTTACATGCCATTTTAACACGAACAAGAATTTTGTCGATTTTATAATGAATATGGAAATAATTTCAAAATCGAACATTTAGAAATGAATTCGAATTCAAAATCGAATATTTTGAAAAGAATTCGAATTGAAATAGAATAGAATAGAATTTGAATTGAAATTGAATAGAAATGAATTCGAATTGAAATTGAATAGAAATGAATTCGAATTGAAATTGAATAGAATTGAATTCGAATTGAAATCGAATAGAAATCAATTCGAATTGAAATTGAATAGAAATGAATTCGAATTGAAATTGAGTTGAATTGAAAACGAACTGAAATTGAATTAAAAATAATCAATTTGAAATGAATTTAAAACGAATCTATAAGGAAAAAAAATTCAATTTTGATTTGAATTTGAAATGAAGTTGAAATCGTTTTGAAAACGTATTTAAAACGATTTATAAAATACATTTTAAAAGGAAATCGACGAAGTATATATTATATATATTATATATATAATATAATGGCCTGAATAGAATGCGCGGCAGTTCGCGAATTTCGACCATTGACTTCAAATGGATATTGCGGGAGATCCGACCGTCGGATTCTCCTAAAACAGGAACCGTTGGGTTCGTGTCGAAAAGATCTTTCCAATGAATATTAGAAATTTGAAATCTAACGGTTGGATTTGGAAATATGTCCAAATCAAATTTGGAAAAGGTCGTTGTAAG
Organism: Allium sativum; assembly: GCA_030737875.1. NCBI lineage: Eukaryota > Viridiplantae > Streptophyta > Magnoliopsida > Asparagales > Amaryllidaceae > Allium > Allium sativum. The sequence continues at coordinate 105,935,548 of CM060910.1, forward strand.
TGCAGTTCGATGGCCGTTGATGGAAATCGACTGTACGGGCCTTGAAAAATTATTAAAAATAGTAATAATTTGTATAAAATCATAAGAAATGATTTGGGAAGACTCGGGATGAAAAACTCCATATTTGAAAAGATAAAAATAGACTTTTATCGAAATGAACTCGTTTTGAACTAGAATGGAAATTCATTTATTTTTGAAATAAATAAAGTGAATTTGAAATGGTTTTGAAATATAACCAGAATTTCCAGTAATTGAATTGGAAGGGATTTGAATCGAAATTGTCTTCGGAATATTTCGATGTTGGATTTCGTGATGATACAGATATTGTTATGGGAATTTGAAAGATATATTAATATCGTTATTTCCAATACGATATTTGTTGGTCGTATAATTTGATAATGAATATAAGCTGGTATATTTTCTATTCAGAGCCTTGTATTTAATATCAAATGGGATTTGGGTTTGTCGTGAATGGTGTCTTCATTAATACTGTTCTTAAACCCATTTGAGAAAAAGATTAAATCTGTTTATTTGGATTTAATAAAGAATGCCAATTAAATGATATTTAATTGGAATTGAATTGAAATTGATTTTTGGGTTTATCGTGAACAGTGTTTTAAATAACACTTGTTCTTTAACCCGATAATTAATGGAATGTGATTTTGGGTTGTCTTGAACGGTATCTTCAAAAATGTTGTTCTTAGACCCAAAGGTGTTAAGAAAATCAGAAACTAACTGGAGATTAGATAAGTTGAATGGTTTCTGGGGTATTGATCTGATGTTGGTTTCGGCCTTCGGGGTTAATACTTAGGGAATTGCTCACTTGCTAATTTACGGTTACGGACTGATTGAAATGTGATGTGATTTTGGGGTTTATCGTGAACCGTGTTTTAAATGACACTGATTCTTTAACCCAGTCAAAGATTAAAACTAAGTGGAGTTTTAATGAATCTTTAATTAGATTGAAATGATCGAGAATGGAGTATCACCAGTTTTGCTCCAGGCGATAGTTAAATCTTTAATTAGATTTAAACGTGAAATGGTAATTGAATTTATCGATAACACCAGGGTGTTAGATATGAAGGATGACCAGTTTTACTTCATGGGATGAATAGGTTAGGATTGGGAAATTAAAACAAATGATTACTTTGGTAAGGTTCGTTAATCCCGATTAGTTTGAATTAATATTCAAAAGAAGATTAAAGAATAAATTTAAAGGAATTTATCTTTGATAAAATTAATGGAAACCTTTCCCTAAGAATGTGAAATTTAGAAAATAACTGTAGGTTAGCTAAGCAGAACGGTTTCCTGGGTATTGATCTGATGTTGGTTTCGGCCTTCGGGGTTAATATTTGGGGAAATATTCTCTTGTTAATTTACGGTTAGTGACTGATGAATTGGAATGAGGCGTATGTTGTGTTTGTGTAACACATGTTTATTATATACGCGAGTTATTCAGAAAGACCGGGGTTATCCCATTCTGAATAACTGATTCGACGATGAGTCGAAGATGAAGACGGTGGTTGAAGACCGGAGGTCTTCACGTCGTTTGGATAATTACTGATGATCTTGATTGGGCCGTACACCCAAGAGGAGGGAATCAGTTAGTGGTCGTCCAGACGTACTTGGAGATCGATGGATATGCGGGGTACTAGGTGCCTCCGGTTTCGTTCAGACCAAGAACGAACTTGTAAATGGACTGTGTCTTTGACATTTGATTTTAGTCTGTGTGATTGATTTCTATTAAATATATATTTGTTCGGCGGTGGAGAATTTATTCTCTTGCTTAACGCTCTTCTCTGAGACGTACGAGCTCAGGGGTTATATATTGATGGATATCGAACGCATGGAGTGAATTGCCTGTGTGGCATGCCTAAGTGGCAAATGATCAAGGCTTCTGTTGAAAAGCAAAGTCTTGTGGTTGATGATCAAAGCACGGCCTGTGTGGCATAGCTTTTTGTAGCGTGGATTCGCGAGCCTCACACCCGGTGTTAACCAAAAACGGGAGAAGGACCTCAGGGAGAACATGCATTTCTTTCTAGTTAAAAGTGGCGTAGGTGGTTTTACACATCCTGACGAGTTTGACTTATGTGGTTGTTGCTGTTGCGAGGCACCTCGGATATATCGGTGACTATGTGAAGCCGATGTTGGCTCATTTACGCCCAATACGGCGGGGAAACGCATGTTCAGGGTTTAAGTTTAATCCACATCGGTGGACCGGCCCTGTCGCTCCAAGGGGCAGTTGCGGCTGTTCCTGAGGCTCGGACTAGACAGTCTCAAATCGGTAGAGGACTATCTTTTTCCTTGGTTCACAGATGGAAAACCAGCTTCCAATATGTGACATGTGCGGTTTTGATTGTAGAGCCTAGTATGGCGACATAGTGGGATGGGGCGATTATGTCGTCTATGATTGATACTTATGATTTGAAGTTGTTTTATACACTATGCACTTATAATAGTATCAAATGATTTGTTTTAAACGTATCAAGCATTCTTGGCTATTATAAGGTAAAAACCCTATCCTCCGGTTTGCGTTGCATTGTGTGATGGGACCTGGGTCTTATAATAGCTTCATTTTTCTTTATTTAGCATTGCGTTGTTTGTTTTATGCACTGGTGTTCTTGGGAGGAAACCCGTTCCGTATTATACGGCGTGGTCCCATGATTTACCTAACTTTAAAATAAAGATTAATAACTGTTTTAGTTCTTACACCAGTCACATGACTGACCTGGAGTTTATTGTTTTAACCTAAACTCTGGGTGCCCTTATTTTGACACGGGCAGCTAGTAGTTTTGGTTTTGCAGATTTATATTCACAGGATCCTGGTTTACAGCTGGAATGATATCCGGAAAGCTTTGTATCCGTATATGTCTTCTACTTGTGTATTGTATTATTTTCCGCTGCTATGTAATGTATTGTAATCTCTGATATTTATCAAATGTGTAATATTGACTAATACTTTGTATATTCTTGTAATCTGATGGAATTGTTGTAATTAACAATGAAATGTTCTTCTGTTTGCGTTCCGATGTGTTTTGTCCTCAATTCAATCTGGGCTTTCCTTACCGGGGAAGTTCGGGTCGTTTCAATTATTAAGAGAACAATTCCTTAGTATTAATCTCGAAGGCCGAAACCAACATCAGATCAATACCAAGGAAACCATTCAACTTAGCTAATCTCCAGTTAGTTTCTAATTTTCTTAACTCCATTAGGTTTAAGAACAGTATTATTAAAGATATTATTCACGACAAACCCAAAATCTTATTCCATTGTTAATTGGGTTAAAGAACAAGTGTTATTTAAAACACTGTTCATGATAAACCCAAACCCCATTTGATATTAAACACAAGGCTCTGAATAGAAAATATATCGGTTATATTCAATATCAAATTCTAAAATCAACAAATATCGTATTGGAATAATGATATATATATCTTCCAAATTCCTCCACAATGTCCGTATAATCACGGAATCCAATATCGAAATATTTCGAAGATAATATCGATTCAAATCCATTCCAATTCGTATATTGGAAATTCCGGTTATTTTTAAAATCATTTCAAATCCAGTTTGTTTATTTAAAAATATTAGATTATTATTCTAGCTCATAACTAGTTCATTTCGATAAAAAAATATTTTTATCTTTTCAAATATGGAATTTTTTATCCCAATTCTTTCCAAATCATTTATTATGATTTTACACAAATTATTGATATTTTTAATAATTTTATCAAGGCACATACAGTCGATTTCCATAACTGGTCATTGAACTGCACTTACAGTGACCTTTTCCAAATTTTATTTGGACATAATTACAAATCTAGCTATTAGATTTTGAATTTCTTATATTCGTTGGAAAGCTCTTTTCGATACGAACCCAACGGTTCTTGTTTTAGGAGAATCCGACGGTCGAATCTCCCGTAATGTTCATTCAAAGTCAATGGTCGAAACTCGCGAACTGCTGCGGCGCGTTCTATTCAGGCCATTATATTATATATATATGTATGTATGTATGTATGTATAATATATATAATATATATAATATATATTTCATCGATTTCCATTTAGAATGTGTTTTATAAATCATTTATAAATTCGTTTAAAACGATTTCAACTTCATTTTCAATTTTAAACCAAAATTGAATATTCCTTAATAAATTCGTTTTAAATTCATTTTAAAATGATTTCAATTTCATTTCAAATTCAAATCAAATTTGAATATTCCTTATCATTATATTATTTAAATGATAGTATTTTCAATATATTTAATTTTGAAATCACTTTTCGATATTCATTATAAAATGAATAAAATCGACAAAATTCCCGTTCGTGTTAAAATGGCGGTTAACTACTTAACACGGCTTCACATTCCAATATTCATTGAATATTATTTTAAAATATTCGTTTTTTACGAATTGGAATCAGACACAGTCAATTACCGTATAATGTTATTTATATGGATTTCATACACACACGTACACAACAATAACTATACACAGTCAACCATCATCCAGAGTGCATCACACGACTGCATAGGCATTAAATATAAATAATTAACACTTACAATAGTCTGTCAACCAATCGATTGACATACAACTAAATATTGGGATTAGTGTATGTCCAACATCATCCCAATACCTGTGTGGGTTTTTCAAACAACAAACGCTGATTATTATTTTTGCAGTTGGACGATGTGTAAAATTTATCGTCCCAATCAATATCAGATAAATAAGTATACATAAACAAACCGTCTAGTTTGTAAATGAATATTTATTCTATTCATACACACGTTAAAAATTATATTTTTAACGATAAAATATTTTATTCAATACATGAATATTTTATTTACTTCATACATTAAATAAAAATGATATTTTTATTGTTCTGATATTTTTAGAAAATTTCGGCAGCATAACGGCGCGATACTAGAACCGAAATAAGGTCTAGCCTTATCTTTCGCCTATTAATGGCTCGCGCTATGTATATACCAATTCTAATCAATTCATTTCATACGCCAAAACAAATTCAACCAAACCAAACAATCAAACAAGTCGTCCATGGTCTGTGGACGACGGGGAGCAGTTCATATATGCAGTTATAAAATAAAATAAATAACTGAACAAGAAATTTTAGTGAGAAGTTCTCACCTTTGGTTTTCAATCCTCCAATCTTTATTTCTGAATTTCAGATTTGCCCGAATTTCCAACGCAATCCTTTTCACGTTGTTCATAGTAAAAATCACATTTTTATTTCAACGCTATAAAAATCACATTTTTATTTTTCTTTCTACATAATAAAAATCATATTTTTATGGCGCTATCACATGTATAAAAATCAAAATTTTATACTGCTAATCCATATATAAAAATCGTATTTTTATCTCGTTACTTATATATTAAAGATCATATTTTTAAAATGATTTCATTTAAACAAAGATCCTATTTTTATATTCATAAAAATCATTCCTTTTCATGCATAAAAATCATATCTTTCTCTAATTAAAAATTGAATCTTTATCTATTAGAAAAATCTGATCTTTATCTATTATAAAAAATCTAATTTTTATCTATTATAAAAATCTAAGTTTTATCTTGTTCTTCACTTATATAAAAATCATAACTTTTTCGAATTAAAAATCTAAACTTTTTTATATTTAAAATCATATCATTCTTATTCTATGTAAATATTAAAAATCAAATTTTTATCCTATGTATATATAGAAAATCAAAATTTTATTCTATGTACACATTAAAAATCAAATTTTTATTCTATGTAATCCATATAAAAATCCCAATTTTATTTGCATGAATTTATATAAATATCCCAATTTTATTCGCATGAATTTATATAAAAATCCCAATTTTATTCGCATGAATTTATATATAAAGAAAGAAAGAAGACTTACCATGGAATTTGGGAGAGAAAGGAGGGGCTGTCGCATGGTTCGTCGGAGGTATGGGGTTGCGGATCGCCGACGGTGGGGTCCGGTGGCAGTTAGCTGAGCGCGGCTAGTGTTTCAGGGATTTGGGCGTTTCAAATCGGTGAAGGGGGGGTTGCGTGTGGGGCCTGGCGAAGAGGGGGGGGGTCTCGCCGGAGTTAGATCGGAGGCGGCGGCTTTGTTGGGTGGTGCAGTGGACGACAGGGTGGGGGAGCGGCCTCCATTCTTTTTCTTTTTTTAATTTATCACGATGTCGATCTGAATGGTAGAAGGAGAGGAAGTAAAAAGGTTGACCAAGTTAATTTGATATATATATATATATATATTAAATTTTAATTTTAAAATTCAAAAAATTACTTTTCAATCTGAACTCCAAATCGAGTCCAACGACTGTCGCCCCTGGCTAAATACGCCCACTCCGAACACAATGGGATATGTCTGGTAAGCCAATTCAACTGTTACGATTTGTTTTCATCAAAATTAAAATATTAATTAATCTAACGTTCAAAATTGGTTTTTAGCGTACATTTTAATTTACTGGGGTCACATACTGACTCGGAAAATTCCACAAAAATAAATCTGGCTATGTTTTGACGATACGGACCTAACAAAACAAATTTCGTCAAATTTGAAGACCGTTTGAAAAATGGTCATTTTCCGGTTGATCCAAATTGATTGAAACTGACAAAACACGTTTTCTTTTTCCATGCTCACATATTGATTCCATAAATTACGAAAATTGGAATTTAGAAATAATTTGAAATCCCGAATCCAACAAAAGTGATTTTATCAAAAATGGAGGTCATTTGCAAAATGGCTATTTTTACGGGCTATATTTCCATAAAGACTACTCTGAATTTTCAACTGGACATAACTTTTTATTCCCGCTATGAAATTTGGATTTTTCGGATTTGGAAAGATATTTTCAAATATATTCTAATATTTTCGGTTTCACTAAAATTCGGTTTACTTTGAACCCTGTACATTCAATTGAAATTTGAAATCGAATTTTCAAACTGGAGCACCATTTCCAATTCCTTTTATAATTAAAATAAATATTTGTATTCTAACCTCTATTCAAATATTCTAACCTTTATTCAAAATTCAAAATTTTATTTAAAATAAATTTCTTATCGTTATTTAAAATAAATCATTTTAAATATTCAAAATTAATTAAAATTACCAAAACAAAAAATTTTAATTGGTTCTGATTTTCCGGGTTGTTACATTATAATTAACCATTTACTAAAAAAATGTTCTCACCTTGATGCCCCCCATATTATTCACTATCCACTCTCCGTATCAGCTGCTAATAAATCGATTGACGAGGCTACCTCCTCGCGCACTGCTTCTTTATAACACGCGCTTCCTTTACAGACGTTTTTACTTGCACCACTTCTTCCTTCACAAACCCAACGTACGTTTATATATAATTATATTTCTTTTTACACAGCCTTTCACCTATACATTTTCTATCTAATACAAGGAAGGCCTCCCGCGGCAAGTGGATTTACAACTGAGTTGGGGAGAGATATGGGTGGAACTGAGTGGTCTGAAGAGGTCCTAGTCTATTGCTAACGATGGTAGAAATAAGGACCGAATACAATAAAAAGAAGTGGGATGGTTTCCATTGCATGTTGTATTCAAGTGTGGTGATCAATTCCTTTTTCTATTTTAAAGGGGGACAGTAGCGCACGGTTTTTCTAAGGGGAGAGGAGACGCGCAAGTTTTCTAATCAAGGTGAGGACACGTGGGGAAGGAGCAACGGGTCAGGGTGGTTGGTTGCCGGCGCGGGAGCTTACACAGTAGCGGGTTAATGACTATAAGGAGGAGTCTAACTAATTTTGAGTTGGAGGGGAAGTGGATCAGTATGAAGAGGAGGTGTATGGCGACTGACTTGCGTCGGAGGCTCCTGCAGGCGGCGGTGTGATGGCATTGGCACAGTGTGACTGTGGAGCTGTTAGAAGTGGGGAGGCCGAGAGCAAAACTAGGAGGACCAAATAGTTTTTTTATGGGGAAGAGGAGTAACCACGCGGGGAAAGGAAGTGCGGTCTGGGCAGAATGGGAATGCAGTCTGGGAGGCGGAGTTGATGAGGTGGTGCCAGAGGGGAAGGCTGATTGTGTAAAAAATAAAAAGGGGGAGTTGTTGTTCTAAGGAGGAGAGAGGGAAATGGAGATTGATTTGCCAGTTGTGGAGGTGTGCTGAGAGTGGAAGGTGGAGTAGAAGTGGATAGTTGAGCCGATGGGGAACAAAATCCGTGCATGTCGAAGGGGGAAGGGAAGTGGATAGTCTTATGATTATCTTTTCTTTAGAAAGGATTTCAAAAGGTAAATCAAGTAATTATATTTTACTCACACCAGTCCAATGACTGACCTAGAGTTTATTTGTTTTGTTTTATCCTAAATTCTTCGGTGCTCAAATTTATACGAGCAGTCATGTAGTTCATGTGTTTACAATACCTTTGGAGGAGCTTTGAGCATGCGGCTTCAGCATTAGATATATAATGTTTATTTCCGTTGTGTTGTACTCTGATGATGGTATGCATATATGGTACAAAATTTTGTATTTAAAAGTTGTTATATACATATATATATATATATATCTTATATTTTATTCCACTATGATGTGATATTTTGTGTTGTTATTTCTATTTTTCTTCTGTTTTCTTCTTCTTACCCATAATGATTCGTATTTCTATGCAATTTGGGTTTGGATATGCAGTGTATTTAGTCAACTCAAAGGGTATGGATTTGTGGACCATTACAGGTTTACTCGCTGATTGTGCCACTATAGCCATATCAGCGCAAAACTCAATCTCTCTGCTTAGATATAATCTTACTACTTTGAAAGACATCTACAAATTCCTAAACTATAAAAACTCCATCTATCTACTCCGCAAGTTATCCATCATGCACAAGGAAACCTAAAAAATTCTCTTTATCTCATCCAAGGATATCAAGCTCTTTGCTCCTCCTTTTGGGTGTTATAATGGAATAATTCTCTAACTATAATAAACCCTGAAATTGTTATATGTTAACCAATCCATTCCATAGATCAACCCATATTCCTAGAAGTCAAATATAAACAAGTCAGAAGAAAAGACGATCATATAAAATAAATTTTAGAATCGATGCTTTTTAACCTATAGTGGCATACCCTCAAATCAAATTAACCACCTGTAATGAAGTAACTAAGTTGGTGGCAACTTACCCAAATCTACACACCACATCGTTTGAAAAAAAAGTGTGAAAAAAACCAAAAAACTCGAATTTAAAATGTACCTTCCAACACAAAGCTCTTTCCATTCTCCTTGGTAGATTTCTTCCATTCGTACCTTCAAGGTAATTAATCTTGACTAATTCATCTTTAGATAATCTTTCTTCTTATAGCATTAATTACAAAAATTGAGATAACAGACTTCAGCCTATTGGTTGTAGAAACATTGCCGCACTATGCCCCTTTTGTACACACCTATACCAAGTAACCACCAAAATAACCTTTTGGCCTCCGCTTGGTCTTTCTGTCCGGCTGCTCACCCTTTTCCCCCTTTTGTAATGGATCAAATCTTTTCTTGTTCTCCACTTTGGCTTTATCTCCACCCGTCTCTCCTCTTGTTTAAATATATTTATATGTTTGAGTTATGTCTACTATGAATTCATAAGAACATGCTAAATGCTCCATATCTTTATGATCCAAAAAAATGCTTGGCGCCTTGGGTGAACTTTTCCTTCTTCTTAAGTGGTAGCTAACCAACTCTCTACTATAGTTTAATAAAGCACTGAACTTGTTAACGTACACTTATGTATGATGATCTCCTTGATTGAGACACTTCTTTACAATCTAGAAATAAACTTAGCTTCAATTTTTTATTGAATTGATCCCAAGTGATCTCCTATTCGAGAGTTTCATCATTCACTGTCTTCCACCAATTTGTAGCATTTTTATGCAATGGTCTTAAATCTTTCCTACACTCCTATGAATCATTCAACCATAAGATATGCTCATTCACCATTGATTAATCCAATACTTCTACTATCATCTCCCTTCTACTAACATGCTGACTCCTAAATTCCTAGGGTATTGATTTAGCTTAAAGAAGTCCTGACTTGCTACTTGTCTTAGCCCTGATACCTCTAACATATTTTAACTTATTGTTTGTATGCCCTACATCTAGTGTGACAACCCACGTCCATTAATGTCTCTCTTTATCAGAATGCATTAAGTTTCATGAAGCGTTATAGGTAAATGGAAACAGAATATCTCAAGACATATATATAGAATAGCAGCAGAAAATTAAAACTTCATTATTTAGCAGAAAAACATCGTAGTCTTAAAACTAGTTGCAAAATCAGTCTGAAATAGTGAAACCAGCAACATCAAGCTAAAAAATCTGTCTTGCACAGATAATCATTAGAATACAGAAAATCATTAGAGTACAGAAATATAAAATCATAGTCCCCAGAAATATAGCCATAACAAAGCAGATAAGTAGTCGAAGTGATACATCAAGGCAAATGCAGTTCCAAGCAGAAGAAGAGAGAGTCCTAATCACGCCTGAGTATTCCCACCCTGAGACCCGGGGTAAAGGAAGAGAGAGAAAAGGAAACATAACAGGTCAGACATAAAGTCTAGCGAGTCTAGTGACTTTTAGCATATAAAGAAATAAAAGCATCATGATAGGATATAAACTAGTTGAGAGATAACAGTGTCATATAACAGGTATAAACAAGATGGATAGGATAAGCAGAATAGACAGGATAACATGGACCAAGCTATGCTTCTCAATTACTTTCTCTGCACCAATACTAGTATAACAGATATGTGACATGATTAGGTATGCCCTAATTACTTAACGGAAACAGAATGATCCCAATAAAAATAGAATGGTAGTTCTAGGTGTATTATAGTATCAGGTTTAACCCCAAACAGAAATGACCAGTACCTCAACCGAAATAACGTGTGTTACCCCAACCATAAATAACATGTACCCAACAAGAACAGACAGGGCTAGATGTACCCTAATTACTACCCCAAGCGATTGGCTCCCTATACTGTAAATACCCTGTGTCATCCCCATAGTAGGATGTATTAATTCCTAAAGTGGCAACCCCCAGAAGGACACACACACCTATTTACTAGTGTTATAGCATCTTATTTTCCCAAGCACGTCGGACTCATGCATGCACATGACTCCGTTGGAACGTTCCATCAGAAACCTCCCCCCAGATGAACCTCTTATAATCAGTTCAATAAGCGTGCCCTGAGCCCTACCTAGTGCGAGATTCCCTCTTTAATACCAGAATAAGTTGCAGACTGATATGGGCCCCATACAATAGATGACATAAGCCACCCCCTAGTCTTTTATCCCCAAATAACTAGGATTTTGATAGGTTATGCCTAACAGATTAATCAAGCCCGTATCATCCCAACAGATTAGACAGGTTAAGTTTAACGGGTTCGTATAACCCCCATAGATTTAACAAATTTACTTAACCATACAGATTTAATAATTTTACTTAACCCCTATAGATTTAATAGGTTTACTTAACCCTCACAGATTAACAGGATCATATTACCTTAACATATTTAAACAGGTTAAGTATTACAGGTTAACAGGTTCATATAACCCTAAAAGATTAAACAGGTTTCACATGTTATTCACAATTTCATTACATGTCCTGCTTAATCTATAAATTAATCCTACATATTTACATGCCCCCAACCCCTAAGTCATAATTCACAGTGTAAGATATGCCCCAAATTTTAATCATACTTCACAATATAGGTTATGCCCAAAAATTCTAGTCATGATTCATAGTACAAAATATGCCCCTAAATTATCATTTCCAATCATTCCCAAATTATCCCAATTTCATTTGTATGCATGTTTCAGCGATATTGGCCTAGGCTCGAAGGTAGCCTAGGCTATAAAAATAAAAAGGGAATGAGTTAGAGAGAAGAACAGAAATAGGCATGTAATAACAGAAATAGGCATATGCTAGCGAAAATAAGCATATCAGCAATAGGCATATAAGACCTGAACAACAAATCAGGTATACCGAAGAATATCATGTAATGGCAGAACTATTTAGATATGAATCAGATTCTTAATAGGCATAGGCTCAGATCCAGATTTATAAACATGTTAGAGTTACTGTTAAAAGTTTATATCTAAAAGTAACATGAACTCGTAAAGATTGGATCTAAAGAATAAAGAATAATATGCTGAAGTTGTAGTGGAGATTCTTGTATGTATATAGGCTAATGTTCAAGAAGACAGTCTAGTTCATTCCAAACAGAGGCGACATCTCATTGTCTATATTGATTTTAGGTGTAGAAAACAATAGAAATGTTGTCCTATATATAGCCTATTGCCAATGAACCTAGCATAGAAATCAGACCAGGTACAGAAGAATGAACCATGTTGGATCGAGGATGGGTCGACCCATCCCAACCTGGGTCGACCCGTGGGTCGACCCACCTGGCCATGGGCTGACCCAACATAGGCATGGGTTGTCTCATGCCGATCCATATCTCACCAACTTCTCCCGCTCATAATTTCTAATTATTTTGAATTCTACTTTGAATTTATTTATACATAAGACTCTTATATGTGTACGAACTTCTAACCTTAATAACTCCCTCATACGATATCCATTTTACACAAACTTGGAGTCTATCTTAAGTAGAATGGTATAGCTCGTTTTACTTAATTCCTAATATTTAATTAATTACTTTTTATTTTATCGTTATAATGTCCTATAAAATTACGAGGTGTTACATTCTCTCTTACTTAAAAGATTTTGTCCCCGAAATCTCCAAGTTAAGAAGAACATTTATTCTAACATCCATCAACCATCTTCACATCTGTCATCTATAAGCATCCATTGTCCTTAAAATTTCTAATGCTTATATGAACATATGCAAAGCTGTGTGTATATGTCCTTGCCCTAATGCGAAAATCAGGTGGTCTACTGATTCAGTTGGCCTCCGTAATGCAATATATGTATGTGCCATGAATCCAAAATGTATGCAACTAATCCTAGTATATCATGTAAATGCTATATGTGTACACAATCATCCATCCAGATGCAACATCCATATGATGATACATCTACTACCATACATAAAAATAAAAATGCACACACATCCATATGAAATATGAGAGTGCTTTTAACCGATCTAGTGCCTAGTGTGTGTGTATATGTGTTGAAACCAAAATTGGTCTAGAACACCAAATGTACTTTAATAGTACTTAACCAAATGGTTAGAATTAAGAAAATGAGGCCACAGTCACAAAATAAAGAGCAAAAAATGAAGAATAAGGAATTCTTAGAGTGGTTCGGTCAATTTAGACCTACGTCCATTATGGAAGAGATTTGCATTATCATAATCGAGTTTACAAGGCATTGATTTTCCCTCAAGACATTCATTATCTCTTTTTAATAATGATTTCCTACTACTCTTTCTCTTTTCACTCTCTTTATTACATATTTCACTTGAATTTGCAAAGGAATTGGTGAGATCTCTTGCTTTGTAATGGTGGATGAATAAATCTTCGATCACTTTAGCAATTGAACAACCTTCATGTATTCCATAGTGAGTTATCATTAGATCTAGGCTTTAGAGAGGATTAATGGAGATTAGAGTAGCTTAGTTTAAACTTGAGAGAGAATTAATGGTGTTTAGAGAATATTAGATCCATTTGTTGTTGAAGAGATGTTGATTGATCCTTGGAACCCATTAATGGAGCTTGGAATAAAGCTTGAAGTGTTGGAGAAATGATTTGGAGGCCTTTCGGGATAGAAGAATCGGTCCCCTACAACTGTGGTGTAGTGAGGTATTTATAGAAGTGTTTTAGGGGTAGTGGCACACTTGTAAATAACTGGAAATAGCATTTTACGGCTGGCATATAGCTGTTGCGCTCGGTCCACAACATGATTTATGCGGCTTGGCCATGTGCGGCATGCTTTTATTACACTAGGATGCGGCATGAAAGGATCCAGGCACTTGTAACTTTGCGGCATGACATATTTAGAGCAGACTGAACTTCACTTTTACTTTATAATTGGCGGTTTATAAATGGCAACTGATATTGCATGCCACTAATCTAAATAATATTAGCTACCTTCTATTATATGTGGCATACAGACGATTTGTTATTGATTCAAGCTGTATAAATGGCTTTTTGATTTCATGCTCCATTTTCCATTATGTTCTTAAAGCAAATGGCTATGTGTACATATAGACAATGCAAGCCGGATGTGCAAGACAAACACGTCAGTTTCTACTGCAACTTAGATCTGATGACATGAGTTCCTATACGTCATGAAATATTCAAACTCATAGCATGAAACAAAACATTATGCGATATGAGTACTGGAAGGCTTCAACGGCTTGAACATTTGTGGCATGAGTATTAAATAGCCTGGTCTCCTTATATTTTTCATGACTTGATCTCTTATTCATGGCTTGCGGTTTTGCGATATGGAGGATATTTGCGACATGCAACATAAATTAAAGGAACCAACGACATGAATGTCCCATTTCTTATGAACTGCTTCACGTGCTAATACTGTAAGTACCACGTTGCGTCACGTATATGCAAGCTATGAAACTATGAATTTCAAGCTGAGTAATTCTACCATCTTCATATTTATGTGGCGATCTTTATGTAAAAACAGTCCCCTTATCACATTCTTGTGTACTGTTCATTTATACACTTGGTAACGTGCCAGCTCACACATGGTATGACTCATACAACATGAACTACTTGCGGCAGTAATCATGTCGCATAGACAATGAACACTTGGTACAGCTATCGTCACGTGGTTTTATACGAACCATACTTCATGTGACATTTTGCATTTGAACAAACATAACGCCAAGTGATCCACTCCGTGTCATCATTACTGCTACGGCATGATCATATGAAACAACCTGGGGAGTAAGTATTCATGTCGTGCATGATCCAAGCTGTCTTTGACCATGTCGTATTCATGCTCAACATGAGACATGAATAGATTCAATGATATGAAGCTGAACGAGAGGCATGAGTTTAGCGTCATGCGTTATGACTTATGTCACAATAAACGACTTAAATGAAGCGGACGACATGGATTGGACAGATGACTTGACGTATGTCACGCCGATGACCTTCAATGACATGGTTTGGCATATACTTCATGTCGTGTTAATGACTTTCCCAGTCTCGACGACCTGAATGGGTATCACACGGACCATGTCGCTTTAACGGCTTGGTTGCTCGTCATTGTTTCGTGTCATGTTCTTGACTAGATAACATGAACGGCTTTCCGCTTAGACTGTAAGCAATCCAGAGCCCTTCAACGTTAATTCTATAAACCGCATTTTAACGGGGTTAACATTGCTTCTCGAAGCTTGTATTTTTTGCTTGCGAGAAATGCGGGCTTCAAAATGAGCACTGTTAATATAATTTGCATTGAGATCCAGTTGTAGCTTTTTGTTTGCTATGAAAAATTATGCTTTGAATTTGTATGCTTCATGCCCCCTGTTCTATAATCAAAACAAGCACTTGCATGATTTTGGACTTATACTTTGTTATTGACCATCCACATCAATAACAGACTAGTTAATCATTAAAAATGAATTACGATGAGTTTTTTGACTCGGATTGAATAACTTACTTGTGCAGACCTATTTTGTTTAGCTGCATATAATTCGTTTAAGATTGTCCGCATAAATACAATACTTTTAATCCGAGTTCACAATGACACTTGAGTTCAGCTAATCGATATATATATATATATATATATATATATATGTATGTATCGAACACAGCCTCGCTCGTCTAATGACTTATACAATCTTTGCAATGGTTTATCTTTTACGAAACGTGTACCTGTTCAAATTGTAGCTTCGATTTGAGTTTTTGAGGCTAGATCGACCACAGCTCTTGGATTGTAAACGGATCAGTCTTTAGTTGTTCCCTACCCCCTTATAATTTGTCGAGAAGATGCCAGTTTGTGCTTAACATAACATGTTTTTTTAATTAAGCGTGCACTTTTGTTGGCATTCCTGAATTCGACACAGAATTGTCATGGGTTGCTGACTGTTCGTCTGTAAACCTATTGTGGTAGCTTAGTTAGATTTATAAATTTGAATTTGAATTTGTTTTGTCACCATGGGTCATCCTGGGATGTATAAAATTTTGAATCTCTGTTTCACGACGGCTTACCCCGGTGCATGGTTATTGCTTAATCCCTTTTTTGTATTTCACATTGGAACTGTTGACGGATATTAGCTTCAACTCCTTGAGAAGCGCTATTGCTCTATTAGATTCAAACCGTGCCATGTTCGCATAGTTTCCTTTTTAAAGTTTCGCTTATCCTTAGATTTTAAGCAAGATATCGTCGGATTTGTTGTGAGATATTTATGGTTGGAGATTTGTAAATGAGGAAGCCTTTGTGTTAAGAGATTCTTATTGGGTTTCCTAGGTTGATCTTTATCGGTGCAGTGAGTTTTATCGGCATATTGAGCATATCGATTCTGCCAAATTCTTCAAATGCCCCCATTTTAAGGGCAAGATCATGCCAAGTTTATTGGCTTCTTTGATGAGAGTATACTGGCTTTTGGCTCATTGCAATGTCTTGATGGACCCGTGGTATTTTTCCGAGTGTCTGGGTCGTCATGAATCTCAAGAGCTCGATGTGATCAGTTTGTCGAGGTTTCCTTAATTGTAATTGTCATACTAGAAACTTTAACTTTGTTGGTTGAAGCTACTCGAGCTTGCTAACACGTATGAAGCTTCTGAGCTTTGTCAATACAATAGGGATTCCAACTTTACTGATTAGTTCAACACTTATACATGAAGAAGTTGTTATATCTTTGTACCCCCGTTGGGGGAGGACTTTGGATTTCGTGCCCCCACTCGAGGAGGTCTTGTGATTTAGTGCCCCCGCTCGGGGTGGTCTTTGGATTTTGTCCTCTAGCTCAGGGAGGTCTTTGGATTTAGTGCCCCTGCCCGGGGAGGTCTTTGGATTTAGTTCGCCCGCTCGGGGAGGTCTTTTGATTTCGTGCCCTTGCTCGGGGATTGAATTTCATGCCCCCGCTCAGGGAGGTCTTTGGATTTAGTGCCCTCGCTCTGGAAGGTCTAAGTGCTTCACTAGGGAAAATGGTTTCTTTATTAAGGAGGGTTTTTATTGCTACATCATTTCATGGGGCTAGCACCAGTTCCTTTGTCGGACGCTTGACTTGGCAGGCTATCTCAACTTAGGAACTAAGGCCTGGGATCTCTAATTCGGGAGAGTGCCCTTTCAACAAAAGTTACAACCCTCTCGTTTGTTTATTGTGGTGCTTGCTCACTACTTGAAACTTTTTGACTCTTCCAATTCACTTTTCAAGACTGTGTTTTTCTATTTTTGTATTTGTGCATGTTGATATTTGTAGTATTTGATTCCTGAATCATTGTTGTTGGGGTCGCCATGCTTTGTCAAATTTTAAAGGAACAAGCGCTTGACAAATGGCCTGCAATATAAAATCATCTTCGAGAAAATTTTGACTTGGCAAAATATTTTTGCAAGTAAATGATTTATTCATGCAGATATGCTCTTAGCCATAGAGATAAGGTTCAGTAGAGTGTTTGTAGAATATTACAGACTTGTTTACAAGAATTCCGAATATAGAAGTAAGTAAAGCATGAAGTAAAATAATGGCGATAGTGATTACTTATTTCGAGCCATTTAAATTAAAGCACCACTGGTTGTCAGTAGATAATTGGCTTTTGTTTGGTTTGAGCAAGAGCTTCGTTGCTTGATGTCCTTGCCCTTGGGGAGTTGGAGCAGTGTTTGAGGATTCTCAATTTTTCCCATACTGTTGTAGTCTATTATTATGAATCAACTCCTCAATCAAACTTTTGAGATGCCTGCATTCATTTGTATCATGATCGAGCTGATTGTGAAATCGGCAGAACTTTCCACAGTTCGCAGCCTTCTTTGAAATCTTTAGCGTCAGTGGCTCTGGATAGTGTTCTGTATCCTTCGTGGTAGAGAAAATGTTCTCTTGGGTGTCATTCATAGGGGTGAGCTCTGACGGGTTGTGAAAGCAAAACTTCTTGTTAGCCTTGTTGTCTTTCCCGTTATTGGCTCAGTTCTGCCCCTGATTACTCTTCTGATTATATTGGGTAGCAGCATTTTTGGGAGCTTCAAAAAGCAGGTTAGCATCAATAATCTGAAGATGTAGAGGATTATTATTGGCTATCATGTACTCGGCCTTTTTATAGAATTTCTCAAATGTGTTTGACTCATTCATTTTAATCCATCTACCGAATTTGCTCTTTTCATCTATGGCGTCGATTAGAAACATGAGGATTATGCGAGGTTCTAGATTCCTTACTTCAGACAAGGCGACATTGAATCGACTGAGAAAAGCTTTAATGGATTCCCTTGGATTCTGCTTCATTTCTGAAAGTGTTATAGGAAGAACTGCTCCTTGAACTTTATGGTCAATTCAGAGAACCAGTCTACGAAGGTGGTAGCTTTGTGAACCATAGTGATGCCACACCTTCTAAGTAGAGAGGGAAATATAAGCATCTCATCATGTCCGTTGCCTTTGTTGCGCTCATATGCCACTCATACTTGAACAGAAAGTATTTAGGATCAACAAGGTCGTTGTACGGAGGCAAAGTTAGAGGAGTGAATTTCGTTGGATACTCTATTTCTCGGATTCTCATTCTCTTGGTAAACGGAGTCCTATCGGGAGAGAAGTCCCAGTCACTTTCATCATCATTGCGAGCTTGATTTCTTTTCATGATTTGTTCTATCATGTCCGCGATGTACTCTTAAGTGTTATGTTGCTCTGCGAAGCTGAGCTTTTCACCAAATGTTTGTCTAGGCATGCGATCCTGGCTTGAGAGCTTAGGTCCATTACCTTCTCGACGAAGAGGTGCCCCGTGGCAGGACTAGTAACCCTTCAGGCTTTTTCCTTGGAATGATTCTTGGATTTCAGTTTCAAGTCTTCGACATTAGCCTCGTCTTTGTCGCTCAACCATTCATTATCATCTTCCATGTTGTCGTTGTGATGATTATCGAAGAATGATGAATTGGCATTCTCTTCGAAATTAGCATGGATCTTTTGAGAGGCGGCATTTGGTTGAGCATTAAGGACAGTGTCAAGTTTTTCCATCATAGCCTTGGTGGAAGCATCCATACGTTGGTTCATGTTGGCAATAGCAGCGTCCAACTCATTCTTAGTCACACCAGCTCCACCTATCGAGTTTTCGTCAACCTCAAAGCGGTTGGTAAGTGGTGTAACATCATTAATAACATTATCGGTTTCTCCAATGGTTTTGCTTGTTGTCTTCTTTGACTTAGCTATTATTTCGGAGGAGGTTTAGAACTTCAATGCAAGGCTCTTAAGATTGAGAGAAGTGTGAACGTGGCCCTATGGTGGGCGCCAAATGTTGAAACCAAAATTGGTCTACAACACCAAAGGTACTTTAATAATACTTCACCAAATGGTTAGAATTAAGAAAATGAGGTTGCAATCACAAAATAAAGAGAAAAAAATGAAGAATAAGGAATTTTTAGAGTGGTTAGGTTAATTTAGACCAATGTCTGTGACAACCCCAATTTCACCAGACCGAATTTTTTTATTTTTAAATTCCCATCTATCGAAACTCGGATTGGTTTGCTCTGGTATCTTGCAGAAAAGACAAAGACATAAAACATGTCAGAGCTCATAAACTATCTAACAGCGGAATGGATAAAATATAATGTAATCAAAATATAGCTTTACCGTATTAATAATATTGCCTAACCAGTATCCAAGGCTATCATGTCCCTGCCACAAATCAAATCTGCGAGTATGTTACAAGGAGGGGTTCAGAACACAAGTTCTGGTGACTGGATTTAAACTATACACTTTGGATAATCCTACATATACCGTTCAATCATATTTTCTTATTTATTAGGTTACCTGGGTTAACAGCACTCAAGGATTACACACTCGTCGTACCCATTTACTTCCCAGTGGATTAACCTAATACAGTGTATATATAGCTATCCCCAATATCAACGTACACCCCACGGTACCCCACTCGCACGGTCTCCACCGTACATTATCGAAATATACACAGTCCCTCATCCTATGTCGTAGTGACATACAGATAACAATATTATGTTCCGCATATATCTCTCATTACTATGCTACGTAAACGTACTGACTGCCACCTTTATTTGAATCAGACTCCATACCGGAGTAATGCCCTCAAGTCTACGGTACACCAACCAGAGCCAACATGCATGTATCTAGACTGTCCACCATACGTATCTTCAATTGTAGCTTGATGCCTCAATCACACGTCCTCTAATGTGCACCGAGTTTCGTGGCAGGGAGATACAAGAAGCACGGAACTCGGTCGGGAGCGTTTTCATATCTGTACAAGCCCGTCTTTAAAGAGCCTCTATATATAGATATACCTAGGGTCTGTTTTTGTGGTGGCTATGGCCCCACCTCGGCCCCTCCCTCAACTAGTAAAGACTACCAGAGCTAAGCGACTATGTCTACGCAAACAATCTAAGCATCCATGTGGCATCTCCCCTCAACCCTTTACCTTGATAGTGAAGGGTGAAATGGTAACTTGGGTTTAGCTCGAGTCTTTCTGCATCCCACTGGCTGCCGACGACAGGTGTTCGACGGTCTACTATCCTTGTTGGTTGTGACCCTCTGCCTCTTTGTGAGGGAACCACCGAATCACCCTGGTGACATCTCATCACAGCATTCTGACTGCATAGCTACATTTGCAGTAAAGGCCTACCCACCTAGTAGTTACGCGCAGACCCAACCTCTGCAGACACAGCCTAAGACATATGCCGGCACATAGAGGACTACTAGGAGCACCTTACGTACCTCAGGAAGCAGTGTGCTTCCCCTTCCAGTCCTTCAGAGCCGTCAGAACAATCAGATGAGCGTGTTCTCCCCTCGTTCCTTATAACACCACGATGATCTACCCCGTTGGGTTATTAACCCTCAAACATGCGGACTGGTTCAAGCACCTCACTTTAATATGTTATTAGACCCTATGTCTAAACATTCTTTTACGCGCTTGCCTCACCTCATCAGGTTTCCAGTTAACTTGGTTATTCCTATTCATATTGAATTCTTATTCAAATTACAAAGTTTCTCTTGCTTATTAATTTCAGTCATTCAACTTAATCCATTTAAGTTTATTAATAAGCCCATAACATGTTATTCTCTAGATTGTGGCCCAAGGTCTGTAATCCACAACCCTTTTTTAACTTCTTATTGATTTCATCATTACAATAACATGTTTTACTTAATATGTAATTAAGTATATCCAATTCACATGTTTTCTAGTTAACATGTCACTCACCATTTATGATTAAATATAACCTATTTCATTCCATAAGTTTTCCTCATTCTTTGCCATTTAATCATAGTTCCATTTTACATTGTCAATACAACTTATCCTTGTTTACTTATTAACTTAGTTCCATTAACTAACGTCCATTGATAAGTTTCTCTACCCGTTTATTATAACCTATGCTATAATTTACTCTTGTCCCTAGGAGAAGCCTAGACATTCTTATCAACGGGATTTCAAACTTCCAAGCTTACAGATTACTTAATTTATAATTAAGTACAACTTCTTATAATTCATATATTTTCCCCCTTTTCTCAACTAGTTTCTGGTTTTCCTCATTTACTAATTACTTAATTTACAATTAAGTGTCCCTTAACTCATTTCGCTAGTTATCCCATTTCCTTATCAGTTTATTATAACCTAAGTTATAGTCTTCACTTGTCCCTAGGACAAGTTTACCTATTATACAACATTTTCATTAATGTTATTTATTTACAATATGATTATCATTTCTACAAGTTATGCTTACCCAAAAAGGTGCCTTTAATTACATAACTTTATAATTTCTACCGGTTATGTATACCACTAGGTGTCTTTAATTACATAACCTTATTGGGCTAAGTTTGCGGGCCTATATGTAAATATTACCTACCCCCTTAGATTCGCTCAGCCCACCCACTGTCCAACCAATTTTTTGCTTAACCCTGATTTTAGTTCATATTCATACAATCCCTATGGATTAGATTAGGTTAAGTAGTTCAATTCATTACCATGTCCATTTATGGTTTATAATAAGCTAGACCTCCCACATTAGGCCCACAACTTGTGGATGCTGGATATGCCTATCGGGTCCAGGCAGACTTCTTCCACAAGTTGGGCTTAACCTCGTGTCATAGCCTGTCTCGTATTTGTGCACTTAGACCTCTCACATTAGGTTCAACATTAGTGGCTCCTGGATATGCCGGTCGGGTCCGGGCAGACTTCCACTACTAATGCAACCTAACCTCTTGTCATAAGTGCAATTTACAATTTCTAATTGTAATCCTAGGCATTCATTATTAATTAATTATCTAAACCTATGCCTTTATAGGTGTTAATTCCCTTTTACCAAATTATATTCATGATGGGTTATATGTCTAAATTCATATTATTCAAACTATGCCAATTCATATTTTACATATGATCCCATTTGCGCCCAAATCGTTTTTCTATACTTATGATCCAATTTTAGATCTTTAAACATAATTTGGTCGATGCCCCCAAACCCATATTTATTCGATTCTATGTTAACATGAATCCATATAATCATATACTTACTCCAATTGTTCCCTGTATATAATTGGGACAAATTTACATGTAAACCTTTTAGCACTCCAACAGATCCAATATATTATTTTTCCCAAATGTTCATATTATAACTTGTAAACGTCCCAACATTTCAACCAATTCAATATATGAATTATTTATATTAACAATTTGACATCATATCATGTTAATCATTCCCCCAATTTAATAGATTTAACATATTGATTTCTTGATTTATTCATATTAAAGTCTCAACTTATTATAACAGCAATTTATAATTAAACTGGCAATTTCACAATCTATTAAAAGAATGCTAAATGATAGTCATAACATTATCTAAAGACTATAGTTTAAACCCACTCACCTTTCATGCTTTTCCCAAATTTTGGATCTGATCCATTCTATCATCCATGGTTTTTCCTTTCCCCTTTAATTTGATTTGAAACCTAATAACGTGGATCGACTATTTTCATTAAAAGAGAAGGGAAAGAAATAGGAAGAATTGAATAGATTGGGTCAAGAAGTTTACCTTTCTTTCAAGATTCAATAATATATTTTTTATTGATGTTGATTCCCTCTTCCAGATCTGAATTCATAATTCTCCATGGCTAACATTTTAATTTTTCAGAATAGATTTTAGAGAAGAGAGAGTGTATGTAATAGCAGAGCTCCGGCGTAGATACCAAATTATGAGATTTAGGGTTAGGTCTAAGGTCTTATTTATAGGAGTAGCGGAGGAACCAGGACCCTCGGATCAAAATTTAAGATATCAGAACCGAACACGTCAGAAGAACTTTCTGGATCCTCGGGTGGGTCGACCCCTAGGTCGAAACCCCTGTTGGTGGGTCGACCCCTAATAGTCCATTTTCCCTCCGAACTTTACCACCCGCCATTCTGGATTTTGAACTGATTTTTGAATTTTTTGGGTATATTTATTTAATATATATATACATATAAGCTTCTTATATGTATACAAATTTCTAATGCTCATAACTTATTCATATGGTGTCCGATTTACGCAAATCGGGTGTCGATTTTGACCAGAATTTCAAGAAGGATGCAATGGAGCAATCCTTTTACTTAATTATGAATATTTAATTAAGTTATACTTTATTTTATTATCTTAAAAATACGGGGTGTTACATTCTCCCACCCTTAGGAAATTTCGTCCCCGAAATTTGATAAGGTTAAAATCAATTAACCCCTCGCATAATATACATCATCATGTAGGCATCCCACTCTTGCAAACATTGTGCACTTGTGCAAAGTAAAGTACAACATAATAATGCATGTATGCCTAAGAGGTACCTCCTATGTGCATGCAAATCTTTCAAAAACCCTTTTAAAATATGTTGCTCACATCCTAAATATGCTGTCAGTTCTACATGAATGTAATATTTTGAAAATCAAAATGCTTTTTCATCCAAAGTTTCCCACACTTTTACAGAGTAAGAGCATAGTTCATCCAATTATTGCATCCGTAATCCTACCAACCAACTTTATTTTTTCGAATTTCAAAAAAAATCTAATTTTCTAAATTCGATTTCTTATGTTACAAAAAGGTGGGAAAACGGAAAACTTTGCATCTCCCGCTTTTCTTTTTCAATATTTTTCTAACCATACTTGGATTTTTATGCAACTATTTATAAAGATTCCCTATTTTCTTATCCAAGCACAGCCCACATAAGAAAATTTTCTCTGTTGCTGTTTTCTTTTTTCAACTCATCTTGGAAAGTTTTTATCTTTATCTATCTTTTCTCATAATTTTCCATTTTTGTTGCTTTACTGAATTTTCTATTTCCTTTTCATTTTTACCTTTTCTCTTTTCTTAGCTTAT
Source organism: Allium sativum (assembly GCA_030737875.1). NCBI lineage: Eukaryota > Viridiplantae > Streptophyta > Magnoliopsida > Asparagales > Amaryllidaceae > Allium > Allium sativum. The sequence continues at coordinate 105,959,990 of CM060910.1, forward strand.
TTATTTATCCAATCTTAGATTAAATTTAAATAAGCCTCTAGTCTTCCAACTAAAACAGAAGAACAGACACCCTACACAACTACTACTAAGGGCTAAGAATCTTGGAACTATGTCCTCCCCTCAGATAGAAAAGTCCAAACTATGGGATCTTATTACAAGGTGCCAACATCCACTCTATTCTTAGTCCCTGCACTTATATTGTCCACCCAACAAAATTATCTTAAAATATTCCCTCAAAAATTGTTGTCATAAGAATAGAGATTTAAAATCTTTCTTTATTAAAGATTCTTGTATGAAATATAACAAGAAAACTAGCAAGTTATACATGCTCTATATTATGCACCTTTTGTTGAGAGAATTTTACTTTAGATAGAAAATTTCGCAAGAAATCACTATTTACAAAATATACGCCATTTTCCTTCAAAAACCCAATATGTATAATTTACCTATTTAAAACATATAACTTTTAAAATTAAAACTTGAAAATACCGTAAACCATTTTCCAAAAACTTTTATAATTTCAAGTTCTTAAAAGTTAATGATGGGTTTAGACTCAAAGCGGGTTTCCAATTCTTCTAGGCTTTCCTAGACACTCCCCAAGGTCAATTCTCTCAACAATATATATTCCTAATCCATTATTCTCTTTTCAACTTTTCCAATTTATAAGGTTTTCAAAACCACTAACCCAAAATACTAATCATATGGGATTCACTTTCCTTCCATACAAAATACATTGTACACTTTCCACCCAATTACCTAAGGGTCCCAAATTTCCTTATTCATTCCTTCAGTGTACAAAACAAACATCCCATTTATACTATTGTTATTTAGTGGGTTCCACTACGAATCTAGGTGTATATATAATATATTTATATTTTTAAAAATACAAATATGTCCACTCACTAATTATATAGGAATCCTAAACCTAAGCTTTGATACTAGATGTGACAACCCCAATTTCGATAGATCATTTTTTTTTTAAATTCCAATCTATCGAAACTTGGATTGGTTTGCTCTGGAATCCTGCAGAAAAGACAAAAACATAAAACATGTCAGAGCTCAGAAATTATCTCATAGCGGAATGGATAAAATATAATGTAATCAAAATATAGCCTTACCGTATTAATAGTACTGCCTAACCAGTATCCAAGCTATCACATCCCTGCTACAAATCTAACCTGCGAGCATGCTATGAAGAGGGCGCCAAAACACAAGTTCTGGTGACTGGATTTAAACTATACACTTTGGATAATCCTATATATAACGTTTAATCATATTTTCTTATTTATTAGGTTACTTGGTTTAACAGCACTCAAGGCTTACATACTCGTCGTACCCATTAACTTCCCAGTGGATTAACCTAATACAGTATATATATAGCTACCCCCAATATTAAGGTACACCCCATGGTACCCCACTCGCACGGTCTCCACCGTAACATTATCGAAATATACGCAGTCACTTATCCTACGTCGTAGTGACGTACTGATAACAATACTACGTTCCACATATCTCTATCATTACTATGCTATGTAAACATACTGACTGCCACCTTTGTTCGAATTAGACTCCGTACCGGAGTAATGCCATCAAGTCTATGATACACCAACCAGAGCCGACATGCATGTATCTAGATTGTCCACCAAACATATCTTCAATTGTAGCTCGATGCCTCAATCGCACTTCCTCTAATGTGCACCGAGTTTCGTGGCAAGACGATACAATAAGCACAGAACTCAGTCGGGAGCTTTTCCATATCTGTACAGACCCGTCTTTAAAGAGCCTCTATAAACAGATATACCTAGGGTTTGTTTTCGTGGTGGCTATGGCCCCACCTCGGCCCCTCCCTCAACTAGTAAAGACTACCAAAGCTAAGCGTTTGCCCCTACGCAAACAATCTAAACATCCATGTGGCATATCCCCTCAACCCCTTACCCAGATAGTGAAGGGTGAAATGGTATCTTGGGTTTAATTCGAGTCTTCCCGCATCCCACTAGCTGCCGATGACGGGTGTCCGACGGTCTTCTATCCTTATTGGTCACGACCCTCTGCCTCCTCGTGAGGCAACCGCCGAACCACCCTGGTGTCCCCTCGTCATAGCATTCTAACTACATAGATAAATATGCAGTCAAGGCCCTCCCACCTAGTAGTTACGCGCAGATCTAACCTCTGTAGACATAGCCTAAGACATCTACCGTCGTACAAATGACAACTAGGAGCACCTTACGTACCTCAGGAAGCCGTGTGCTTCCCCTTCCTGTCCTTCGGAGCCGTCAGAACAATCAGATGAACATGCGCTCTCCTTCATGCCTTATAACACCACGATGATCTACCCCATTGGGTTATTCACCCTCAAACGTGCAGACTGGTTCAAGCGCCTCACTTTAGTATGTTATTAGACCCTAAACATTCTTTTACGCGCTTGCCTCACCTCATCAGGTTTCCAGTTAACTTAGTTATTTCCATTCATATTGAATTCTTATTTAAATTACCAAGTTTCTCTTGCTTATTAATTTTAGTCATACAATTTAATCAATTTAAGTTTATTATTAAGCCCATAACATGTTATTCTCTAGATTGTGGCCCAAGTCTGTAATCCACAACCCCTTTTTATCTTGTTGTTGGTTTCATCATTACAATAACATGTTTTACTTAATATGTAATTAAGTATATCCAATTCACATGTTTTATAATTAACATGTCACTCACCATTTATGATTAAATACAACCTAATTCATTCCATAAGTTTTCCTCATCCTTTCCCATTTAATCATAATTCCATTTTACATTGTCAATACAACTTATCATTGTTTACTTATTAAACATAGTTCCGTTAACTAAGGTCCATTAATAAGTTTCTCTACCTGTTTATTATATCCTATGCTATAATTTCCTCTTGTCCCTAGGACAAGCCTAAACATTCTTATCTTTGGGAATTCAGACTTCCAAGCTTATAGATTACTTAATTAATAATTAAGTACAATGTGACGGCCCGCCTCGCACCAACCGACATTTACTCCAAAGGTGCGCTGTACACATGTCCAATTAGCGCGGGACGGTTCGTCAGAAGGAAAGGGGAGAAGGAAATGAACTAACAAAGAACCTGTAAAATGTCTCACAGCGTATGGAATAAAATATAATAACAACATACTTGACATAAAACAGGTGAGACAGTGCATAAGCTGAAAACAAACTAACATAGCAGCGGAAAATCCAAGTACAGCTTATGATCCAAAGCTAACATTATTACAACTTTTCAAACTGTCTCAAAAAGCAAAAGCAAGATAAAGGAGGTACACTACTAATGCCCAAGTAGCGACCACCAACGACACAGGGAGAATATCTATATCATACGTGGAAGCCTCCTGCTCACCTCCGAATCAGCTACTCGCACATCACCAGCTAACCTGTCTCTAGTCTGCTCGTGTGACCACCCAGAGTAATAAAAGGAGACATAAAACTCTGGGTCAGACATAAAGCCTGGTATGAGCGATAAGCATCTAAACAGAACAATAACAGGTAGACTAAAACATACCTGAACCTGGACCTGCAACCAAAGAGTTAGCACTACATACTGTACAACACTCTAAGGTGCCATTTCAAATGGTGTAAAGATAACGGGGGTGGGGGTGTGCATGTCATAGTGATGGCAAACAATCAAACATAGCAACCATCCTCACGTCTCTCACTCAGTGCATAAAGCATACGATATTCACCACTTCGATCACCCAACATACCTTGCTACGATCACTTTGCCCCATGAAGTCATAAATGGCTTCACTGCACTGATAACGTAGCCACTAATCTTTTGCTATGTCCACTTTTCCCCATGGAGTCGCAATGACCCCACTGCACTGGCTCATAGCCTCACTAATCCTTTACTATGTCCACTCTGCCCCATGGAGTCACAATGACCCCACTGCACTGGCTCATAGTCTTACTACGCATCACTTTGCCCCTCGAGTCGTAACGACTCTATTACACTAATAACGCAGTCTTGCTACCATCACTTTGCCCCTCGAGTCATAATGACTCTGCTGCACTGATAAGTAGCCCTTCATCCATTTTTAGTGGTGAATCGAAGTTATGAACGTCGACAACTCCTTAGCACACGTCCCGCAGCAAAGTCCAACCACGAAGTGAATTCATTGGTTTCCAATTGGATCCTGAGCTCTAACTTCCCATTTGGACTACCTTTGGATCTCGGGTTTTTGGTCAATACTGGATCGGGTCGGGTTCCCCTTCTAGCCATCGGTTCGGGTCGGGTCCTCTACTTTGAATTGGTTCGGTTCGTGGTCTTCCTCAGGCAACGGTTCGGTTCGGGTTAACAACATTGCATCGGTTCGGGTTGGGTGTCCCACTTCGGGTCGAGTCGGGTTGCCATCTCCCCTCCAGTTCGTGCTCCAGCTCCTCTTGCCTGGTCCGGTCCCATTCCCTATTCTAATCCGATCCGATCCCTTCACCATACTCCGGTCCGAGCCCTTCGTCCTTAAGTCGATATGATCCCCAGCTTAACCAACATGGCCTTCCTTTTTGCCAAGCCTCTCAAGTGTCAAGTTCCGATCCAGTTCGGATGTCCTTGCCCGGTCACTATTCCGATCCGAGCCCCCATATACGATCCGATCCGGTCCAAAACCTGCACTTTTCCTGCAACCTTTCCAGCGAGTATTTTATGCCATTTGACGACGTTTTCGACTATTCCAACTATTCTAATCAATCACAAAGCATACCATACAGTCATAGCAACATGCATAATCAACCACAAACATCAAAACATCAATATGATAGGTTAAAATGGATCAAACATACCCAAAACCCCATATTTCCCCTTAAGCATGTTTAGGTGAGACTAATGATGTGATTAGCAAAACTTAACCAAATTAACCCAAATTCATATCAGAGGTCTAAAACATCATTTCAAATTTTATAAATATTTTTCCAGAATTTTATCATGTTTAAATTCGCTAATTAACACTAATTACCCTTAATTAGCCATAATTAGTGAGGAACTATGCAAATCACTCACCTTAGCCACAAATAAACTAAGATCTGAAATAAATCTCTGATTTGATGCGAATCCCGATGCTAAATAGCAGCTCCAATGTTGATTTGGTGTAGATCTCCCTTGATTTGATGTTGCTAGGCTTAATCTTCAAGTAGAAAGTGATTTGGAGGTGATTTAGAGGTTGGAGGCCATTTTTAGGGTTTCTTGGAGATAAGTGGAGGCTAGAAAACTGAAATGGAATGATTCTCTAACTCCTTTCATCCTCCCCATAACCCTAATCCCGAAATGGGTTATGGGCTCGTTCACTAATCACCCTATCTGGCCCGGTTAAGCAGTTTTTCATCCTCCAAACCTTATTTCAGTCATATCTCCCAAACGGTAAGTCCCTTTGGCTATTATGACCACTCTACGAAAAGGTAAACCATCAAACGAATCTAATGGAAGTGGTTTCAGGTCAAAATTCTTTTCCAATCAAAAGTTATGGCCGAAACAAGATCAGCTAGGGGCAAAACGGTCATTTAAAAATCGATAAAAATCATGAACATGGGAAATGAGTCTAATGGTTGTTTCCCGAAGTTACATGACAATACGACTTCATATGGGAAAGAAATAAATATTCTACGATCCTTCGATGCGTAGAATGCGGGTTGTTACATTCTCCCCCCTCCCCCTTAAGAAATTTCGCCCTCGAAATTCCCTAACCAAAACACACAAAAGGGTCCTGCATACCTATCAACCATAAGACAACAATCAAACATGCAAAACAAGCAAAACAAGTCTATCCTAGCATGCGGAATAACTAAATTACAAGGTAATCTTACCAGGCAAAGACTTCTGGATACGTTTTCCTAATGCTCTCCTCTGTCTCCCAAGTGCAATCATTCTCGTTCTCGCCCCACTGAACCTTGACTAGCCTCACCGCCTTCCTTCGAAGTTGATTCGTATCGTGCTCGACAATACGAATCGGCTTGCGGTTCCCAACTGCCTCGGGTTCTACTTCGAAGTCCTCTAACTGATCAGGTGAAATAGTCATATCTGGGTCGTGAACGAACTTCCTTAGTTGGGAAACATGAAATACGTTGTGAACTCCCGCCATCTTCTCTGGTAAGTCAACTCTATATGCCAAATTCCCGATTATTTCAAGAACAGGGAATGGGCCAACAAATCTTGGTGCCAACTTGCCTCTCCTGCCAAATCGTATCACGCTCTTCAACGTAGAAATCTTGACAAACACCAAGTCACTAACGGAGTATTTTAAGTCTCTTCTCCTCTTATCAGCATAACTCTTCTGCCTATCTTGGGCAGCCTTCATTCGTTGTTGAATGATCTTAATCTTATCTGAAGTTTCCCTCGCCACATCTGGTCCAAGCATAAACTTCTTGCTAGTCTCTATCCAACATGATGGTGAGTTGCACGGTCTTCCGTACAAAGCTTCATATGGAGCCATACCGATACTGGATTGGTAGCTATTATTATATGCAAACTCTACTAGATGCAAATGGTCATCCCATGATCCACCAAAATCCAATATACATGCTCTCAAGAGATCTTCCAATATACGATTCACCCTCTCCGTCTGACCGTCAGTCTGAGGATGATATGCGGTACTGAGATGTAATTCTGACCCTAGAGCCTCTTGTAAGCTCTTCCAAAACCCACTAGAAAACAACGGGTCTCGGTCACTCACAATGCTTTTAGGTACTCCATGAAATCTCACTACCCACTTCATATACAATTCTGCTAACTTAGCTGTCGTTCTGGTCGATTTGACTGGTATAAATCTTGCACTCTTAGTCAATCGATCCACAATTACCCAAATGCTATCATGTCCCTATCTAGTCCTTGGTAAACCAGCGATGAAATCCATCGAGACTTGCTCCCATTTCTATTTGGGAATTTCTAATGGTTGCAACAAACAACTAGGCTTCTTTTGCTCAGCTTTAACTAGCTGGCAATTCATGCATTTGGATATAAACCTCCCAACGTCTCTTTTCATCCCTTCCCAGTAGTAAGTCTGTCTCATGTCTCGATACATCTTATCACCACCGGGGTGTATAGTCAGTTTTGAGTGATGACATTCTCTAAGCACTTCATCTCTCAAACCATTCACGTTGGGTACATCTAGTCTTCCATTCTTTCTAAGCCATCCTTCTCGATCAAGCCCGTACAAGTTCATCTCCTCACCGCCGATGTCCATCTCTAACTTGGAGATGATTTCCAATAGATTAGGATCGTCCCTCTGGCTGGAACCAATCCGCTCTATCTAAGTGGGTCTAATCGTCAAACTAGCTAGCACTTCTGGATCCAATTCGCACTTTGGTCTGAAATCAAACCGATATACTCCAGTTGCTTCCATTCAAGAAACATAGCCCCCAAACTGGCATGTCTCCTACTCAAGGCATCGGCTACCGCATTACCTTTCCCAGGTCTGTATGCGATATTAAAATCATACGAAGCCAAGAACTCTAACCATCTCTGCTGATGGAGATTCAGATCTTTCTGGGAGAAGAGATACTTTAACGATTTATGATCGGTGAACAACTCAAATCTTTCTCCCAAGAGATAATGTCTCCACATCTTCAGCGCAAACACAATCGCTGCTAATTCCAAATCATGGGTAGGATACTTCTTCTCATGCGGCTTTAGCTGCCGACTAGCATAAGCTACAACCCAACCTCCTTGCATCAATACAGCACCTAGTCCGGTACCACAAGCATCAGTGTATACCGTCATCTCTTCATTCCCTTTAGGAATGACTAATACTGGCGCACACGTCAACTTTTCTTTTAGACTCTTGAATGCATTCTCGCACAATCCGTCCCAGACGAAGGACTAATTCTTCTTAGTCAACTTAGTCAACGGTGCTGCTATCTTGGAGAAGTCCTGGATAAACTTACGATAATATCCAGCTAACCCCAAGAAACTTCTTACATCTGTTGCATTCTTGGGCGTAGGCCAATCCCGTACCGTAGCCACCTTCGCAGGGTCCACGGCAATACCATTCTCTGAAACAACATGGCCCAAGAATCTTACTTCCCTTCTCCAAAAGTGACACTTAGAGAATTTCGCTTTCAATTGGTGTTTCCTCAACACCTCCATCACTATCCTCAAGTGTCCCTTGTTTTCCTCCTCTTTCCTCGAATAAACAAGGATATCGTCTACGAACACAAGAACAAACTTATTCAACTGATCTCTGAATACTCGATTCATAAGATCCACAAAGTAGGTTGGTGCATTGGTCAACCCAAATGGCATGACCAACCACTCATAGAATCCAGACGGCGTCCTAAATGCCATTTTCGGAACACTCTCATCCGCTACTCGGAGCTGATGAAATCCTGTCGCGAGGTCCAATTGGGAGAACACTCTTGCTCCTTCCAGTTGATCAAACAAATCATCTATCCGTGGTAGAGGATACTTATTCTTCCTCGTTACCTTATTCAACTCGCGATAGTCCACACACAAACGAAGGGAACCATCTGCCTTAGTGGCAAACACAACTGGTGCTCCCCACTCGGAGACACTTCTTCTAATAAATCCCTTCTTCAAAAGATTTCTAACTTGCACCCCGAGCTCTCGCTGCTCCCTTGGTGCCATACGACGAAGTGGAATCACTATAGGCCTGGCATCTTTCACTAGATCAATACGGAACTCAATCTCTCGGTGTGGTGGAAGCCCGGTCACCTCCTCGAAGACGTCCGGATACTGGCCAACCACGGGCACATCTGACAGCTCATCCTGCGGGATGTCGAGGGAATTTATAAAACTAGCCATTACCCCATCACTAGGTAGACTACCAAACACTACCCTCTGCCCATCATCCGCCCTAACTGTCACCAAAAAGCCCTCACAGTTTACCACCACCCCGTATCTTTGGAGCCAATCGACCCCCAATATAATGCCATACCCATTAAAGCCCAAAACAAAGCAATCACAAATATATATCCATGACTCGATAAGACCAAATTCTTGCAAATCATACTAAGGCTAGTCGAACCACCAATCGGGTTTGTCACAACCAATGGTCTATCAACTATCTCGGGTTCCAGTCCCAACCTATCTACCAGGTCACTAGATATGAAGGAACGGGAAGCCCCAGTATCAAACAAAACTCGAACTGGTACATCATAAATAGAAAGCATACCTTGAATAACAACATTCTTTCCTTTCTCCGCCGTAGTTGGGGCATTCGACGAAGAAGGAACAGCATCAATAGCATATGCTTTCACAATCTGCTTCTCCTTAAGAGGTTGCGGACACTTATCCTTATGATGTCCCACTTGGCCACAGTTGTAGCACTTCCTTTCCACTGGCTTGGCCCGACATTCTTTAGCATAATGGCCCTTCTTACCACAGCTGAAGCACTCAACTTCTTTCTTGTTCTTTTTCCGGCCATCCTTAGATTGGCTCTGCTTCCTCTTACTCTGAGAGTTATTCTTGCCTCCACCGCCTGCTAGCGGCTTCAGCCCTTCTGCAGATGCAGCCTCAGTCTTTGACTTAGGGTAAAGACTCTCTGATCTCAAATCTTTCCCCACAATCGATTCAAAAGTCTCATCAATGTGGTTGATAAGCCTTTCCCCCAAGTATCCATCCAATCCAGTAATGAACTTCTCATTCTTCTTCTCAGGAGTATCGATAAGAGATAGTCCATACTTCGAAAAAGTGTCGAATTCAGCAATATAGTCAGAGACTGCCCTACCATTCTGCTTGAGTTCCAAGAATCTCTTAAACAATACTGACTTCTGGGCAGCTGGAATGAACTTCTCGCTAAAGCGAGCTTTGAACTGATCCCAAGTAACCTGATCTTCTGAAGTAGCTGTTCTAATGGCATTCCACCAATTCATCGCTCGCCCTTGCAGCTGACAAGACGCTAGCCTTCTCTTCATCGCATCCTCGATACCCAAGTCGTCGAAGATACGATCACAGCTATTCAACCAATCCTGAAGATCTGTGGCCGAATCCGTCCCTTGGAACGGCTTCCTACCAAGGTTAGTGTAATCCTTGCACAACTTGGCGAAATCGACCCTAGGCGCCTGCATACTGGACCACCACCAATTCCAGGATTGGGAACTGCCCCTTGCACCTCCCTAAGCATGACTCTCATGAGGTCAGTAAACATCGCCCTCATGTCAGCAACATTCCCATTATTGGCTCCCCTACCAGCACCCCTAGCATATCGGCTCATCGTCAATCTGTAAAAGGGGAAACGATTAACGACCACATAGTGGTGCTAGTGCAGTACGACTTCATTCTTATACTACTAATAGTATATATATATAGCTTTTGAAAACCAAAGTAATCACAAATACGCTCTCTCATATACGTACTATCTCTCCCTAGTGTCTTTCCCTAGGTTAACTACGCAACCTAGAGCTCTGATACCAAATGTGACGGCCCGCCCTGCACCAACCAACATTTACTCCAAAGGTGCGCTGTACACATGTCCAGTTAGCACGGGACGGTTCGTCAGAAGGAAAGGGGAGAAGGAAATGAACTAACAAAGAACCTGTAAAATGTCTCACAGCGCATGGAATAAAATATAATAACAACATACTTGACATAAAACAGGTGAGACAGTGCATAAGCTGAAAACAAACTAACATAGCAGCGGAAAATCTAAGTACAGCTTATGATTCAAAGCTAACATTATTACAACTTTTCAAACTGTCTCAAAAAGCAAAAGCAAGATAAAGGAGGTACACTACTAATGCCCAAGTAGCGACCACCAACGACACAGGGAGAATATCTATATCATACGTGGAAGCCTCCTGCTCGCCTCCGAATCAGCTACTCGCGCATCACCAGCAAACCTGTCTCTAGTCTGCTCGTGTGAGCACCCAGAGTAATAAGAGGAGACATAAAACTCTGGGTCAGACATAAAGCCTGGTATGAGTGATAAGCATTTAAACAGAACAATAACAGGTAGACTAAAACATACCCGAACCTGGACCTGCAACCAAAGAGTTAGCACTACATACTGTACAACACTCTAAGGTGCCATTTCAAATGGTGTAAAGATAACGGGGGTGGGGGTGTGCATGTCATAGTGATGACAAACAATCAAATATAGCAACCATCCTCACGTCTCTCACTCAGTGCATAAAGCATACGATATTCACCACTTCGATCACCCAACATACCTTGCTACGATCACTTTGCCCCATGAAGTCATAAATGGCTTCACTGCACTGATAACGTAGCCACTAATCCTTTGCTATGTCCACTTTGCCCCCATGGAGTCACAATGACCCCACTGCACTGGCTCATAGCCTCACTAATCCTTTACTATGTCCACTCTGCCCCATGGAGTCACAATAACCCACTGCACTGGCTCATAGTCTTACTACGCATCACTTTGCCCCTCGAGTCGTAACGACTCTACTGCACTGATAACGTAGTCTTGCTACCATCACCTTGCCCCTCGAGTCATAATGACTCTACTGCACTGATAAGTAGCCCATCATCCAATTCCAGTGGTGAATCGAAGTTATGAACGTCGACAACTCCTTAGCACACGTCTCGCAGCAAAGTCCAACCATGAAGTGAACTCATTGGTTCCCAATTGGATCCTGAGCTCTAACTTCCCATTTGGACTACCTTTGCATCTCGGGTTTTTGGTCAATACTGGATCGGGTCGGGTTCCCCTTCTAGCCATCGGTTCGGGTCGGGTCCTGTACTTTGAATTGGTTCGGTTCGTGGTCTTCCTCTGGCAACGGTTCGGTTCGGGTTCACAATGTTGCATCGGTTCGGGTCGGGTGTCCCACTTCGGGTCGGGTCGGGTTGTCATCTCCCCTCCAGTTCGTGCTCCAGCTCCTCTTGCCTCATCCGGTCCCGTTCCCTATTCTAATCCGATCCCTTCGCCATACCCCGGTCCGAGCTTTTCGTCTTTAAGTCGATACGATCCCCAGCTTAACCAACATGGCCTTCCTTTTTGCCAAGCCTCTCAAGTATCAAGTTCCGATCCAGTTCGGATGTCCTTGCCCGGTCACTATTCCGATCCGAGCCCCCATATCCGATCCGGTCCAAAACCTGCACTTTTCCTGCAACCTTTCCAGCGAGTATTTTACGCCATTCGACGACGTTTTCGACTATTCCAACTATTTTAATAAATCACAAAGCATACCATACAGTCAAAGCAATATGCATAATCAACCACAAACATCAAAACATCAATATGATAGGTTAAAATGGATCAAACATACCCAAAACCCCATATTTCCCCTTAAGCATGTTTAGGTGAAACTAATGATGTGATTAGCAAAACTTAACCAAATTAACCCAAATTCATATCAGAGGTCTAAAACATCATTTCGAATTTTATAAATATTTTTCCAGAATTTTATCATGTTTAAATTCGCTAATTAACACTAATTACCCTTAATTAGCCATAATTAGTGAGGAACTATGCAAATCACTCACCTTAGCCACAAATAAACTAAGATCTGAAATAAATCTCTAATTTGATGCGAATCCCAATGCTAAACAGCAGCTCCAATGTTGATTTGGTGTAGATCTCCCTTGATTTGATGTTGCTAAGCTTAATCTTCAAGTAGAAAGTGATTTGGAGGTGATTTAGAGGTTGGAGGCCATTTTTAGGATTTCTTGGAGATAAGTGGAGGCTAGAAAACTGAAATGGAATGATTCTCTAACTCCTTTTAGCCTCCCCATAACCCTAATCCCGAAATAGGTTATGGGCCCATTCACTAATTACCCTATTTGGCCCGGTTAAACAGTTTTTCACCTTCCAAACCTTATTTCAGCCGTATCTCCCAAACGGTAAGTCCGTTTGGCTATTATGACCACTCTACGAAGAGGTAAACCATCAAACGAATCTAATGGAAGTGGTTTCAGGTCAAAATTCCTTTCCAATCAAAAGTTATGGCCGAAACAAGATCAGCTAGGGGCAAAACGGTCATTTAAAATTCGACAAAAATCATAAACATGGGAAATGAGTCTAATGGTTGTTTCCCAAAGTTACATGACCATACGACTTCATATGGGAAAGAAATAAATATTCTACGATCCTTCGATGCATAGAATGCGGGTTGTTACATACAACTTCTTATATTTCCCTCCTTTTCTCAACTGGTTTTCCCCTTTTACTGATTACTTAATTTACAATTAAGTGTCCCTTATCTTATTTTGCCAGTTATCCCATTTCCTTATTAGTTTATTATAACCTAAGTTATAATCTTCATGTCCCTAGGACAAGTCTACCTATTATACAACATTTTCAATAATGTTATTTATTTATAACAGGTGATTATCGTTTCTACAAGTTATGCTTACCCTAAAAGGTTCCTTTAATTACATAACTTTATTATTTCTACCGGTTATGTATACCACTAGGTGTCTTTAATTACATAACATTACCGGCTAAGTTTGTGGACCTATATGTAAATATTACCCACCCCCTTAGATTTGCCAAGCCCACCCACTGTCCAACCAATTTTTTACATAACCCTAACTTTAGTTTATATTCATACAATCCCTATGGATTAGATTAGGTTAAGTAGTCCAATTCATTACCATGTCGACTTCTGGTTTATAATGGGCTGGACCTCCAACATTATGCCTATACCATGTGGATGCTGGATATGGCGGTCGGGTACGGTCAGACTTCTTCCATAAGTTAGGCTTAACCTCATGTCATATCCCACCTCATATTTGCGCACTTAGACCTCTCACATTAGGTTCAACATTAGTGGCTGTTGGATATGCCGATCGGGTCCGGGCAGATTCCACCACTAATGCAACCTAACCTCGTGACATGAGTGCAATTTACATTTTCTAATTATAATCCTAGGCATTCATTATTAATCAATTATTTAGACTTATGCCTTTATAGGTGTTAATGATGGGTTATATGTCTAAATTCATATTATTCGAACTATGCCATTTCATATTTTACAAATATCCCGTTTGCGCCCGAATCATTTTTCTATACTTATGATCCAATTTAAGATCTTTAAACATAATTTGGTCGATGCCTCAAACCCATATTTATTCGAATCTATGTTAACATGAATCCATATAATCATATACTTACTCCATCTATTCCCTGTATGTAATTGGGACAAATTTACATGTAAACTTTTTAGCACTCCAACAGATCCAATATTTGAATTTTTCCCACATGTTCAAATTAATATTATAACATGTAAACATTCCAACAATTCAATTGGTTCAATATATGAATTATTTATATTAACAATTTGATGTTATATCATGTTAATCATTCCCCCAATTTAATAGATTCAACATATGAATTTCTTGATCTATTCATATTAACGTCTCAACTTGTTATAATAGCAGTTTATAATTAAACTGGCAATTTCACAATTTATCAAAAAGGGAATGTTAAACAATATCATAACATTATCTAAAGACTATAGTTTAAACCTACTCACCTTTCATGCTTTTCCCAAATTTTGGATCTGATCCGTTCTATCATCCATGGTTTTTCCTTTCCTCTTTAATTTGATTTGAAACCTAATAACGTGGATCGACTATTTTCATTAAAAGAGAAGGGAAAGAAATAGGAAGAATTAAATAGATTGGATCAAGAAGTATACCTTGCTTTCATGATTCAATAATCTTTTTTTTTTACTAATGTTGATTCTCTCTTTCGGAACTGAATTCATAATTCTCCTAGGCTAACATTTTAATTTTTCAAAATAGATTGGAGAAGAGAGAAAGTGTGTGTAATGGCAGAGCTCCAGCGTAGATTCCGAATTATCAGATTTAGGGTTAGGTCTAGGGTCTTATTTATTGGAGTGGCGGAGGAAACATGACCCTCAAATCAAAATTTAAGACATCAGAACCAAACACTCAGAAGAACTTTCTGGATCCTCGGGTGGGTCGACACCCCTGTTGGTGGGTCGACCCCTAGGTCGACCCCCAACGGTCCATTTTCCCTCCGAACTTTTCCTCCTGCCATTTTGATTTTTGAACTGATTTTCGATTTTTCTGGATATATTTATTAAATAAATAAATAAATAAATATATGCACATATAAGCTCCTTATGTGCATACAAACTTCTAATGCTCATAACTTCTTTATACGGTGTCCGATTTACGCAAACCAGGTGTGGATTTTGACCAGAATTTCGAGACGGACGCAATGGAGCAGTCTGTTTTACTTAATTCTGAATATTTAATTAAGTTATCCTTTATTTTATTATCTTAAAAATACGGGGTGTCACAACGTCCACTATGGAAGATATTTGCATTATCATATTCGAGTCTATAAGGCGTGGATTTTCCCTCATTACATTCATCCTCTCTTTTTAATAATGATTTCCTACTATTCTCTCTTTTCACACTCTTTGATTTAGATTTCACTTGAATTTGCAAACGAATCGGTGAGATCTCTTGCTTTGTGATGGTGGATGTATAAATCTTCAATCACTTTAGCAGTTGAACAATATTCAAGGATTCCATAGTGATTTAGCATTAGATCTGGGCTTTAGATATGATTAATGGAGATTAGAGTAGCTTAGATTGAACTTGAGAGAGAATTAATGGTGCTGGAGAAGATTAGATCCATTTGTTGTTGAAAATATGTTGATTGATCCTTGGAAGCCATTAATGAAGCTTGGAATGAAGCTTGAAATGTTGGAGAAATGATTTGGTGGCCCTTTGGGGTAGAAGAACTAGTCCCCTTTAAGTATGATGTAATGGGGTATTTATAGAAGTGTTTTAGGGGTAGTGGCACACTTGTAAATAAGGGTGTACAGTTGGAAACACTTTACAACTGGCATATAGATGTTGTGCACGGTCCACAACATGATTTATGCAATTGCGGCTTGGCCTTGTGTGACATGCTTTTATTACACTAGGATGCAACATGAAAGGGTCCAGGAACTTGCAACTTTGTTGGATGATTTATTTAAAGCGGACTGAACTTCACTTTTACTTTATAGCTGGTGGTTTACAGCTGGCAACTCAACCTGCATGTCGTAATCTTAATAATTTGAGCTACCTGCTATTATTTGTGGCATGCAGACGATTTGTTATCGATTCAAGCATATAAATGGCTTGCTGATTTCATGCTCCACGTGTCGTCACGTTCTTAATGCAAATTTCTTTGTGTACATATAGACAATGCGAGCTAGACGTGCAAGATGGACACGTTAGTTGCTGCTGCAACTTAGATCTGACAACATGAGTTCCCATACATCATGAAACATTCAAACTTACGACATGAAACATAACATTATGCGACATAAGTACTGGAAGGCTTCAACGGCGTGAACATTCACGGCATGATATTAATTATCCTGGCCTCCTTATATTTTCACAAGTTGCTCTCATATTCATGGCTTGCGGTTTTGCGATATGGGGTAAATTTGTGACATGCAGCATAAATTAAAGAAACCAACGATATGAGTGTCTCATTTCTTATGGACTACTTCACGTGCTAATACTGTAAGTGCCACGTGGCGTCACCTATATGATAGCTATGAAACTATGGATTTCATGCTGAGTAATTCTGCCATCTTCATATGCATGTGTAGATCTTTATGTAATAACCGTCCCCCTTATCACATTCCCATGTACTGTTCATTTATACACTTAGTAATGTGCCAGCTCACATACGGTATGATTCATATGACATGAACTACTTGCGGCATTAATCGTGTCGCATAGACAATGAACACTTAGTATAGCTATCGTCACGTGGTTTATACGAACCATACTTCATGTTACATTTTGCCTTTGAACTAACCATGATGCCAAGTGATCCACTCCAAGTCCTCATTAATGCTACGGCATGATAGTATGAAACAACCTAGGGAGCAAGTATTCATGTCGTGCATGAACCAGGCTGTCTTTGACCAAGTCGTATTCATGCTCAACATGTGGCATGAATAGATTCAAAGATATGAAGCTGAACGAGCTGCATGAGTTGAGCGTCATGCGGTATGACTTATGTCACAGTGAACGACTTAAATGAAGTGGACGACATGGATTTGGCGGATGACTTGACTTGTGTTGCGCGACGACCTCAATGACATCGTTTGGCATATACTTCATGTCGTGTTAACGACTTGAACGGGTATGGCACGAACCATGTCGCTTTAACAGCTTGGTTGCTCGTCATGGTTTCGTGTCATGTTAAAGACTTAGATAACATGAACGCCTTTCCACTTAGACCGTAACCAATCCAGAGCCTTTCAACGTTAATTCTATGAACTGCGTTTTAACGGGGTTAACAATATGTATCCACGAGCAACCACTAGCAAACATTTGCATCCACTTACATCTATCAACCATAACAAGTCTCAAACACATGTTTACATTCATTGGTCTTTGATCTAAAGGTCGAAGGTTCGATCGATAGGATGTACTCAAATGATAGAACCAAGTATGAATAAAAGCTTGGAAAAAGAAGTTAAGAACATACCCTAGAAAAGAAAAGGGTACAAAACACGAATCTTGTCTTCAGTCTCCCAAGTTGCATCCTCCTGGTCTTCACCCCCATTGAACTTTCATCAACTTGACCTCTCTGTTGCGTTGCTTCTTAACCTCTGATCCAAGTATATAGGTAGGAACTTGTCTATTGTAGCTGGCCTTTCTACCTCTACTTCCTCAAGTATGCTCGACACAACTACCTCTACTGTATCGTGCAAACACTTCCGCTAATGAGAAACATGGAAAACATCATGAATACCCGCCAACCTCTCCAATAGTATCACCTTATAGGCCATTTGACCTATCCTTTCCACTATGGGAAATGGACATATAAACCTTGGCGCCAATTTCCCTATAGATCCAAAGCGAACCACATTCCTTAAAGGTGATACTTTGATGAAAACAATGTCTCCCACCTCAAACTCAATATCATTCCTTCTCTTATTTGTGTAGGACTTCTTCTTATCCTGAGATTTCTTCATGCATCTGCGGATAAGATCAATCTTTTTTGAAGTTTCCTTAATCATTTCAGGTCCAAGTAGAAGCCTAACCGTAGACTCCTATCAACAAGTCGTTGATCTACAAGGTCGTCCGTACAGTGCCTCGAAGGGTGCCATACCTATACTAGCCTGATAACTATTGTTGTAGGAAAACTCAACCAATGGGAGATGATCCTCCCAAGTCCCTCCGAAGTCTAGGATATGAAGCCTCAAAAGATCCTTAAGAACTCTATTCACCCTCTCAGTCTGCGGATCGATTTGAGGGTGATATGCGGTGCTCAAACATAACTGTGTACCTAATGCCTCTTGCAAGCTCTTCCTGTGACACCCCACGTCCATTAGTGTCACTTATTAAGAGAATGCATTAAGTTTCGTGAAGTCTTATAGGTAAACAGACACAGAACGTTACAAGAATGATATAAAAGATAGCAGCGGAATTTAATTTAAAACATAATTCATAACATCATGGTCTAAAATATCACAAGTCTGGAACTACATAAAAACCATTACAATAACATAAAACATCTGTCTTGTACCATCAGAGTACAGAAATACATAAAAAGCATTATTGCCTAAAATGAGACAAAGCCATAGTATTAAAGAAGAGAACTTTAGCAATACTTCACAAGCAGCTCCTAGAAAAATGATAACCGAGTCCTGATTAAGCCTGAGTATTTCCACCCTAAGAACCTGGGGGGAGCGGAAACAGAAGAAAGAAGAGGAAAAAAAGGGTCAAACATAAAGTCTGGCGAGTCTAGTTACTTTTAGCAAGTAAATAAGTAAAAGTAGTATGATAGGCATATAGAGTAGATAAGAAAGATAACATCATAAAAGATATGAATGACAAGGTAAACATGATGGATTGTATACATTTCTCTAATGATTACTCTACACTAATACTAGTTTAACTAGAAATGTTATAATCCCAACAACTATCAAATGGTAGACTTAGGCATATGTCCAGATGTACCCTAACTACTACCCAAATCGATCGGCTCCCTACTATGTAGATACCCTGTGCCGACCCCACGGTAGGAGGTGTCACTTTCCCAAAGTGGCAACCCTTCGTGATGTGCACAAACATATCTACTGCTGTCACGGTCAACTTATCCCTCTCTACCCGGCCCATGCACGCACATGTCCCCGGCTGGTTTGCGCTGCCTGCACCGTCCTCCTCGTTTGGATCTCTTACAATTAGCCCAGTAAGCATGCCCCAACACCGAACTAGTTCGGAATACTCATTTGATACCTATTAAGGGTTACTGACTGAAATGGTTCCCATACAATATGATACAAGCTCCTCCTTATCTTGTATCCCCACTAGGATTTCCGTCGGTTATGTATACCGCTAGGTGTATTTAATCACATAACCCTATCATTTCTACAAGTTATGCATACCCAAAAAAAGTGTCTATAATTACGTAACTTCAACATTTTCACAGGTTATGCTTACCACTAGATGATGCCATTAATTACATAACCCTATCAGGTTAAGTTCGTGGGCCTATATGTAAATATTACCCACCCCCTCAGATTTACTTAACCCACCCTTTGTTCAACCAAATTTACTTAATGCCAATATAAGTTCATGTTCATACAATCCCTATGGATTCAACTAAGTAAAGTGTTCAAGGTTTATTACCATATATTTATTTATGGTTATAGTATGCTAGACCTCCCACATTAAGCCTACCATTTGTGGATGCTGGACATGCCGGGCGGGTCCGGGTAGGCTTATTCAACAAATCGAGCTTAACCTCATATCTTAGCACGTCTCTTATTTGAGCACCTAGACCTCTCACATTAGATTCACCACTTGTGGTCGTTGGATATGCCGGGCGGTTCAAGGCAGCCTTCCACCACAAGTGTAATCTAAGCTCATGTCGTAGGAACAGTTACAGTTTCTAATTACTATAATCCTAGGCATTTCATTATTAGCCAATTTTTTTCCTGTGCCGTTATAGATTATAGGTTTCATGCCCATTTTCCCCAATTACGTTCATAATACATTATATGTCCAAATTCATGTTCGTAGACATTGTTCAAGTTATGCCACATTTCCCTTTTTCAAGTTTTGTCAAATTCTACGTTTTTCCCCTGTTCTCAAACCAACGTATTCGCATAATTTTAGCGGCATGCGTAGGATCGAAAATAGCCTGGCTATATAAAATAAAAGGGAAAGGCGAAGGGAAGATGACAGAGATTATTATTTTAACAAAACTGACATAAGCATATGATGGCATAATTTTAGGATGAACATGTAAGAAAAGATCGGTGAACTTGTGATAATAAATCATATTCTAACATAGTAGGGATGTCATAATATGCATGAATAGATGTACTAAGGATTTAGATGTCCAACTAACGACAGATCTAAATTAACCACAACATGATAGGCATAAGATGATCCAAATAGCAAATTAGATCCATAATCAAAAGTAGATCTGACATGATCAGAATATCATAGATTCATCAATTTCAATAGATCTGATATGATAAAGGTTGAGATCTAAATTACAATATTATACTTTTGGTTATTTAAATCCTAAAATAACTTAAACTCACATTGTTCAGATCTAGAACAACAGAAGGGGAAAAAACACTTGATGAGTCACAGATCTACACTTGAATATCTAATCTTTGATTGCAGAAGGAGAAAGAGATTTGGTTCAGTCCAGGCACCGATAGCATTTACGCCTCCATTGATTTTCAGTGATAAAAACAAGAGAAATGAGCCTGTATTTATAAGTGCCAGCCCCAGTATTCGACTGCCACCTCGGCCCTAGGGGGTCGAACCCCCTTAGTGGGTCGACCCATGGGTCGACACCCCCTTGAGGGCTCGACCCCGGGTCCACACCGCCCTTAAGGGGTCGACTCCCCTTGGGTGGGAAATTTTCTGCCTTTTTATTTTTGATTTTTGAACGATTTCTGATTTCTGAAATTAATTAATTATATATATAATTATCTTTTGTGTATATAAACTTTAAACCTTTATAACTTCTTCATACGTTGTCCGTTTTACGCCAACCAAATGTCCATCTTAACCAGAATTTCGAGACGGATGCAGTAGCGCAGTCCTTTCCTTTAATTCTTAATGTTAAGTTAATTATTATTTAATTTATCCTCTTTTAATGTTGCTAAAATTATGAGGTGTTACATTCTCCCCTACTTAAAGGATTTCGTCCCCGAAATCTCCAAGTCAAGAAGATTGTATATCCTACCATCCATCACCCATCTACTCGTCCACTAATCACAGGCATCCATTGTCCTTAAAACTTCTAAGGCTTATATGATCATATGAAAAGGTGTGTATATGTCCTAATACTAATGCGAAGATCAGGCGGTCTACTGATTCAGTCGACCTCCTTAATGCAATGTATGTTAGTGTCATGAATCCAACATGTATGCAACAATCCTGTAATAACATGTAAGTTTTATATATGTGCACAAACATCCATCCAAATGCAACATCCATATGATGATGCATCCATTTTCATCCATTAAAACAAAAAATTGCACACACATCCATATGCAGTATGAGAGTGATTGAGCCGATCTAGTGCTATGTGTGTATATGCCTCCACGAGCAACCACTAACAAACACTTGCATCCATCAAACATAACATGTCTCAAACACATGTTTACATCTATGGGATTCCTATCTGAAGGTCGGAAATTCAATTGATAGGATATACTTAAATGATAGAAACAAGCACAGATAAAACTTTGGAAAAAGGATTAAGAACATACCTCGAAAAGAAAAGGGTACGAAGCACGAATCTTGTCTTCGGTCTCCCAAGTCGCATCCTCTGGGTTATCTCCCTATTGAACCTTCACCAACTTGACTTCCCTATTGCATAGCTTCTTAACTTCTGATCCAAGAACACAAGAAGGAAATCGTCTGACTATCGCCTCCCTTTCTACTTCCTCTAATATACTTGGCTCAACAACTTCTGCGGTATCATGTAAGCACTTCCGCAAATGAGAAACATGGAAAACATCATTAATGCTAGATAATCTCTCGGGTAGCTTTACTCTGTAGGCCATTTGGCCAATCCTTTCTGTTGTGACAAATGATCCTACAAATCTTGGAGCCAGTTTTCATATAGATCTGAAGCGAACCACGTTCCTCAGAGGTGACACTTAATGAAAACCATATCTCCTACTTTTGAATTCAATGTCAGTCCTTCTCTTTTCAACGTAGGATTTTTGACTATCTTGAGCGACCTTCATTCGCCATCTAATAAGATCAATCTTCTCGAACGTTTCTCTAACATATCCGGTCCAAGTAATAGTCTTTCTGTAGATTCCCACCAACAAGTCGGTGATCTATAGGGTCGTCCATACAATGCTTCAAAAGGTTCCATGCCAATGCTAGATTGGTAACTGTTGTTGTAGGCAAACTCCACTAAAGGAAGATGCTCTCCCCAAGTACCTACGAAGTCCAGAATACACAGCCTCAAAAGATCCTTTAGAACCCTGTTCACCTTCTTTGTCTGTCCATCGGTCTGAGGATGATAAGCGGTGCTCAAACATAATTGTGTACCTAATGCTTTTTACAAACACCTCCAAAATTCACTAGTGAAGATGGGGCCACGATCGCTTACGATGCTATAAGGTACTCCATGAAGACGGACAATCTCACGAACATAAATTGCTGCCAACCACGTTGTCGTCCTTTTACTCTTAATTGGAATAAAATGAGCGCTCTTAGTAAGTCTATCTATATCACCCAAATACTGGTGTTGCATTTCTTTGATTTAGGCAAACCATCTATGAAGTCCATAAAGACGCTCTCCCACTTCCAGTGTGGAACCTATAAAGGATGAAGTAAACCACCGGGCTTTTTTTGCTCAGCTTTGACTTGTTGACAAACTAAACATTGAGAAACAAACTCTGCCACATCTTTCTTCATCCTTACCCAAAAGAAAACCCGCTTCATATCCTTATACATCTTATCGCCACCTAGGTGAATAGTCATCTTAGAATGATGGGCTTCTACTAGGACTATTTTTAACAAACATCCAGTTTGGGAAATACAAAGCCTTTTATCTCGTCACAACCACCCTTTATCATCTATGGAATATCTACTGAGGTGACTAGAAGTCTCCCCTTTACCGAGTCTATCCAAGATGTCTGAAATTTGTGGATCATCTCGCTGCGAAACTCCTATCTGATCCATAAGAGTAGGTCGTATTTCCAGCGATGCAAACAAACCAGGTAAAAGCTCGGTGGAGGGTCTAAAGTCAAAAGCCAATATAAAATCCAAGCTTTTCCTTTCTACAAACAAAGGACTTAAGATCATCGTCTATCTACTCAATGCGTATGCCACTACATTTCCCTTGCTAGGGGTATAAGCAATCTCAAAGTCATAAGATGCTAAGAACTCCATCCACCTTTGTTGCCTCAGATTAAGATAATTTTGCGAAAACTAGTACGTAAGAGAATTATAATCAGTGTACAACTCGAACACTACACCAAAACAGTGGATTCCTAACAAGTATATGTGTTACAAATAATTTCTGTAACACTTTTATGTGTCACCAACGACCTGTGAGGAATATCCTGTAACACTTATAAGTGTTAGAAACAGAGTAACTGCTAATAATTATAAGTGTTACAAATAGAGTAACTGCTAACACTTATAAGTGTTACAAACATATTCATTGCTAACACTTATAAATGTTGGAACCATAAGATATGGTAACACTTATAAGAGTTACAAACATATTCATTGCTAACACTTATAAATGTTGGAACCATAAGATATGGTAACACATATAAGAGTTACAAACGTATTTATTGCTAACACTTATAAATGTTGGAACCATAAGATATGGTAACACTTATAAATGTTAGTATCATAATCCTACTAACTCTTATAATTGATGGCATACATAAATTGCTAACACTTATATAACATGTTTTTATGATTTTCAATCACATATATAATTCAACATATCAATTCAAATAAAAGTATTTAGTACACTTCCATATTTCAAATTCAATAATTTCACTTTTGCATGATGCTTTCAATTTCAAAATACCATAATATCAAGTTCAAATTACAAAAAACAATACAAAGTTTTACTAAAGATACATAGAAGTTTAGATATTATGAAGGCGAAACATGGACCATATCACAAAGCCTCCATCCGAAAATTCACAAAGCTTGTAATGTCCGTTTTGAGGACCATCGTAAATTGGTGCTTCCGGATCTAAAACTTCTGTTATCCAAACAACTTTCTCAACACCTTGCACTATCTCTCTAAAATAACACTTGATTCGGCACTTACTTGCAACTTGATTTTGTAATTTCATAGACCATTGCCGAAAATCGTCCTTTTTATTCTTGTCGGCAATTGCTTTTGAAGGTTATATCATCTTTACTTGCTTTACGGAAGAAGTGGAGCTAATTGTATCACACATATTTGCTTTTTCGTTGCCGTTACATTTCAAATTCTGTTTTTTTCTCCTCCTCCACAAGTGCCTACAAAATATAAATGCACTCATTTTTACAAAAATAACAAATTGCAAAACTGATAAATAACAAGTGTTTTTGTAAAAAAAAATACATGTATTTATATAACAAGTGCATTACAAAAACTAATAAATAACAAGCGTATATATAACAAGTTCATTGCAAAAACTTGGGCTCGACTCAGTTTTGCAAAAACTCGGGCTCGACTCGGTTTGAAAACTAGTCGAGACTCGGTTTTTGCAAGCCGAGTCGCCTCAGTTTTTGTAAACTAAGCCAACTCAGATTGCAAACTGAGCCAACTCGATTCGCGAAAACTGAGCCGACACAGTTTATGGAAACTGAGCTGACTTGGTTTGCGAATACTGAGCCGAGACTCAGTTTGTGCAAATTGAGCCGCCTCGGTTTGCGAATACTCAGTTTGTGCAAACTTATACCTTAAGCAGTTCTCAAAAATATATCCCACATTGTTCAGTCATACTTATACCTCAACTTCCAAATATAGGTTAAAACAATTGAAATACTTAATCTGAATTGTGATGTAAGTTGAAACCATGTATGTCAAGCCTCATGATCCATATTTTAGTAAATAAAATCCTCACAATTCAAATTAGATATTTTAATTGTTGAGTTACGCAAACTGAGTTGGGCAAACTCAGTCATATTTAATGAGTTGCGTAAATTGAGTCGAAAACTCCATTTGAAAACTGATTTTTTGCAAACTCAGTTTGCGGAAACTGAATTACAATTCAGTTTTGAAAATGAGTGCAATTCAGTTTTCAACTGACATCTGCGTATTGCAAATGGCAGGTTCCTGAATAAAATTAATACTATTTTCACTCATAATAAGAAATCGAATATGCATGCAAAAAACTTTCAAACTTCATATACATGAGAGTCTTTTAGGCATGCATAGTTCCTCAGTCTATAAATACAACTTATAGTTCAAGTGTTCTCTTTGACTAAAAATGATATTCTAAGCAAGGTGAAATTGCAAATATTAAAAGGTCACCTGATAGGAAAATGATCATTTAGACAGTAACCGAAGAGTCAAGACCAATTATAGTGCCAGGTCCACAAGCTAGTCCCCTTAAGACCATAATAGCTACATAAATAGAACAAGTTAGCACATATCATGCAAACTGAAAGTATTTACCATGTGGCATTTATTAGTTTAATTGGTAATCTATTGAAGTGTAATCAATAACAATGGTGCAAAATAATACCAGCGAGCATAATACAATGGTGCAAAATAACAATATTGAATAATTATCAAAATAACATATACCTCGTTTGGCACTCCATCTAGACCCTGCTCCGATGAGTCACTAAACAAACTAAAGAAGCTGCATTTACAGAATATGAATGTAAATAAGAGAGAAATAAAAACCAAAGATGTTTGAAACTAAAGATAGCTTCATTCATTTATAATGATGGACCACATTTGGGCTATGCGCAACCATAGGCACCCGCTGACCCTCTCCCGCTGCAGCGCAACCCACATCCTTGATTTCCTCTGGTACCTCGACCAGTTCAGAAAGACAGAAGTCCTGTCATCGCCTGCCCTTACTTCGAGCACCCACAACGACCCGTGCCATGCCATTGCCCTCTGAAGCAGGCCTGGGGAACTGGATGCCTTGGTGCGCAGGCTCAGGGATGCTTTTAAGGTAAATGGGGGCCTGTAGGAGGTGAACTCTCAATTCAAACTCATCCAAAAACTCATGTCAACTGGCAAAGAGGCAAATGTAATTTTGATCGAGCATACATACCTTAGAGAAATATCACCAACGAAATACATGTCAAACTAGTTTCTTTCATTACTGCGTCCCTATTATAGTCAACCATATTTTCCTTGCCTTCCCCGCTTACAGCCCGACATTAGGCTGTCCAGTTAGGCATATTAATCAACTTACAGCACCTAATTGCCCCACCCTTCCCACTCCTCCACAAGCTTATTATCCATCGACTGCATCATGATTCTGGTGACTGTGATAATGAAGGCGGTGATTTGTTAGACTATGTTTCAGTCCGGCAGTCCCTAGTTGAACAAAGTACCACATAATGGGTACCTCCGGTTCTGCTATACTGCACGGCCTCTGTTATAATGCAGGAAAAAAAAGCGATTGGTAATATTTTGTTTTGTTAACTCTAGTATTTTATTATTGTCGAAGAAGATACCGAATAACAGTGCATAATGTTAATTGGTACAAAGACTGGAGTGATTTCGATCTAAGTTGTATAATTGAATGGAAAATGCGGGTAAGAGACATAACACAAAAGTCAGCAGCAATGTAGTTTCATGAAATATGGGTTTACAACTGTTTTATAAGGATGACAAAGTACAATAGATGGACCGCGGAGAGATAGCAACATTATAATAAAACACCAATTCACTGGGCTGAAAATATCTGATATCCAGAGTTTCATTCACTGGGCTGAAAGTGAAGGAGCATTTTGCCAATTAGCACATGTGCGTGTACTTAAATTCAATTTGATTTGACAAAGTGAAATGGAAAGAAAGCAATGATTTGTAGAAGTCCAAATATTTCAAATGTGTGTACATACAATTTTCCCCATAGGAACAATTCTTTCATATTTCAAATTGTGTATCCCTGCCAGGATATTAGTGAATACCTTATCTAACATGTATTAATATATCACACAAACGGTGGCTGCTCTAATATGGTATTTGTGTTGTACTATCAAAATAGGTAGCAGACAAATTTCTTTGAAAAAAATGAGATCAAAACTGAAATAGCATTAACAGTGAACATAACTATGTTAAGAGTTGTTTCTCATCTCTTATCCTGGAAAAATCATAATGTATCCTATAGTAATCAACTCAAAACTCAAAAGGAGACATGCCAAAGCTACAACACCTCTTTGTTTACATGCTTAATATCGTTTGGGACTAACGGCGAACAATTTTATCCAAAAGCAGAGTTATCAATGGGCCTGATAAACAAAAGCACACATCAATATCATTTGAACCTGAGACGATGATGTAGTTCTTAAACGTGGAACAATACATCATACATGCATTCTATACTCTACAGTTGTGTTCTTTGTATGTAATTACCTATATAAATATAAGGCCATGGTTTCCAACTGGAAATAACTTGTAACATCAACGTCCATCCAATTCCACCTGATTGAGAACACAACAAATCTGTATTACAATTAAGAAAAAGGCAGCATCACCAGCAAGTGGAACCAATGGGATAAGATGTGTACCTAACAACCAAGTGGACTTAAGAAGGGCCAAAACAAAACTACAATTACAAGTATTATAATGTATGACCATATTAATACGACAAAACAAAACTACAATTCCAAGTATTACAAGCATCACCAGCAAGTGGAACCAATGGGATTAGATGTGTACCTAACAACCAAGTCTTTACCCATTTATATAAGCCCACCAACACCAACCAAATATCAGCAATGCATTCATTTCAAAATGTCCGACTCGGAAAAAATTCCAAAAGCAAACAATTATAGCATTTCAGCAAGTTTAACAGGAGAAATTACTGTAGCTTCCGTGGTTGCAGTCTTCTTCCTTTTTGTGGCCGCATTAATTCTTTATCTTCATGCCAAAAGATATTCAGGAGCTTTGGGCACACTAAGGTCTTCTCATCGCCATCTCGTCTTTGCTCAGTATGTACCCAATGTTACAAAAAAAACACGGGATTCAACCAATCTGCAAAGGATACCAATCATTACCTATTGAAGATTTTAAGGAAGTAATAGTTGATCAATGTGCATTTTGTATATCGGATATAAAAGATGGAGAGAAGGTAAGAGTGTTGCGTAAATGCAATCATGGTTTTCATGCCCATTGCATCGATATGTGGTTCATGTCGAATTCGACATGTACACTTCGTCGTAATGCTGTCATGGCTGTTACTGATAGTAGCGTAATAATTGACATAAAAAAGCAGAAAGTACAGGTCTGGAAGTGTTTAAGTCACCTATGCTGGACAGACTGAAATCATTGAGAAGAATCAAGAGTAGTGGAAGCCTGAATTGCGCTTGTTACGATATCGAGCAAGGTGCAATGGGAAAGAATTGTTCAGTTACATAATTTCCTTGTTATATTAAATGATTTTTCTTTTCAAATTAAATTTGTTTGTTGATATTTTTGTTGCGTGCAATCAGCTTACTCAGCTTATAGCATACAATTTTTTCTGTACTGTCTTGTAATTTACAAATACCGTACATTCATGACAATGTTGCATAGTTCATTCTTAAGTAAGCTAGAATAGATAATGCCTCTATATATTATCTCAATTTTAAATTAGATAATGTTAGAAAATATATGTCAAAATCATATTGAGAAGAGAAAATAAAATCATAGGGACAATTTCATATGCATAACATATTCATAATTATGATGATTCAAATTGAATATTGTTGTTAAACTTCAGAACAGAAAATAAATAGAATAAAGTAGTAATGTACACACTTGATTTATGCCTTTTTTTAGTTTACATTAATATCCACAAGACTTACAAGTGCATAATTCATATAGAATCAAATTGAAACCTGCAAACATGATGAGGAACCATTCATAAAATACAAAAGCATCCCATTTTGTGGCCACTAAACCTTTTTATATCAATGAAACAACAAGTTGATCATCCACTATATAATATTCATTACTTACCACAATTAAGATTAACCATGCACCTTAATTTTGAAAACAATTTGAGAATAAAACTGTAGATATTAAATAAACATAAGATGGCGTACATAATGCAGCAAATATTAGAAGGGGAAAATAAATCCTATTCAAACTTAAGATCATTCTTAACAGTATGTTAAAAAACTTGGGAATGAAAAAGCTGATGTAAACTTTGCCTCTCGTATTTCCATAACCACCAAAGATAATAAATATCTCATTGTTTCCATATACCCCAGACCCTAATTCACCGAGTAAATCAATTAAATACTCATTACTGAAGTTCGGATTCAAGAAAAGCAAGAATAGTTCTTGGTATGATGCCCTTTACTCCACCATCGTCTATACTCAAAACGGTTACGTCTTTCGTTCTCTCTTCAAAAACAAAACAAGGGAGGAAAACCTAAAAATATACAACAAAAACAACGAAATTGAAATCGAATTTTTCACCTATTATCGTGATTCCTAGAAGCCCCAATTCGAAGTAGAGGATTGAGAAACGAGTTGAGAAGCCCCAATTCCTAGAAGCCTCGATTTGAGAATACCAAAATCGTTGGTATCGCTGATGTTGATATCGATTTGTGAGAGCCGATATCAATTCTTCGAAGTCCATTTTTCTTTTTATTTGCTAAAGACGCGGCCTTCATAGGAATAAGCGTTGGGGAAAAAAATCTGAGGCAGCGATTAGGTTATTTCTAACAACTTACCATTTTGCCCTCAAAACATAAGGGTTGACCAGGCATAACAACACATAGAAGTGTTGGCACATTTTTGGTGACACATTTTTGCTACCGCAACACATATTGGTTTCACTAGTCTACAACACATATAAGTGTTGGCAGTTGAAAAAAATAAGTGTTGCCAAATAACCATTATGGTGTAGTGGAACTTCTCTCCAAGAAAATAATGATGCCACATCTTAAGTGCGAATACTATAGCAGCGAGCTCTAAATCATGGGCAGGGTAGTTCTTCTCATGAACTCTTAGCTGTCTTCCTCCATAACATACCACCCTTCCCTCTTGCATCAGAACCACACCGAGCCCTGTACCCACTGTTTCAAATCTCGCAAATATCGCCCGAGATCTCCTCCGAGATCTCGTTTTGGGATCCTTCTGAAATGAAACAACAAATATCACACTAAATCTCCTTTCAAATATATCGCCCGAGATATTGCAATAACGAGCGATATATCGACCGAGACGAAATACTGGAATTTCGTCCGAGATCTTAGTTTTTTTGGTTAAAATTTAAATTTGTGCCTAACCTAGTACTATAATTAAAAAACTCAAATCTAACCATAATAATCTTTTGTTATTTTACATTTTGCATGTTAAATGACTATATTGTATGTTTGTATATGTTTTACAATACTTATGATTTTCATACTCGTCTTTTTATATACATGTTACTTATGAAATTATGTATTTTAGGGTCTGTTTATGCTGATTTTTTTAAAGTTTTGGATCCTTTTAATGTTTCCTCTCTAACAATATTTCTGTTTTAAGCATATTATGATTTATAGTATGAGTGATCATTAGCAAAATAAAGAATAATAAAGTTATTTTGCATTTTAAGCTTAAGTTACTATGTTTTTAATAACATCCATAAAAATCATTTTGTTAAAATATCATTTTTAACATATAATGTACCCCGAGATTGTTACGATATGAAATTTTAGATTCAAGATGAAAATCCGAGATGAACTCCCGAGTTAGACTCATCTCATCCGAGATCTCCCCCGATACGAGACCAAATCTATAAAATCTCCGAGACGAAACGCGACCGATATCCGAGATTTAAAACCTTGCATGTACCGCATGCGTCAGTGTATACTGTAAACACTTTGTTCCCATCGGGCAAGGTTAAAACTGGGGTTGTTGTCAGACCCTCTTCAGTCGTTGGAAAGCAACATCACAATCAATATCCCATGAAAACGCCAAGTTCTTCTTCGTTAGCCTGGTGAGTGGGGCTGATATCTTTGCGAAGTCCTTAATGAGCTTCCTATAATAGCCTACTAACCCCAAAAGGTTCTCACCTCCATTGCATTCTTTGGAACCTGCCAGTCCTGAACTGCAACCACCTTTGCGGGATCCACTGCTATCCCATCTTTGGAAACCACATGCCCTAGAAATCTCACCTCTTTTCCAAAAATGGCATTTGGAGAATTTTTCTTTAAACTGATATGCATAGAGGGTTTTCAAAACTTCCCTCAAATGTTGGGCATGCTCTTCTTCACTCTTTGAGAAGATCAAGATATCATCAACAAAGACCACGACAAATTATTTAGAAACAACCTACTCATCAGATCAACAAAATAGGCGGGTGTATTCGTTAACCCAAAAGGCATCACAAGCCATTCAAAGAAACCGTCTGGAGTCCTAAAAGTAGTCTTATCTATACTGTCTTCAGCCGCCCTCAGCTGATGAAACCCCATGGCCAACTCTAACTGAGAAAACACCGAGGCACCAATAAGCTGGTCAAACAAGTCATCTATCCTTGGAAGTGGGTGCTTGTTCTTCTTGGTGACTTTATTCAACTCCCTATAGTCCACACATAAGCGAAGCGAACCATCCGCCTTAGTTGTGAATACCACTAGAGCACCTCATTAAGATATTCTTCTCCTAATAAACCCTTTTTCAAGCAGCTCCCATACTTGCTTGCTAAGCTCCTTCCTTCCTCTTGGAGCCATATGGCGCACAGGCAATGCAACTGGCTTTGCATTATCCACCAAATATATATGAAAATCGATCTCGCGCCTTGTTGGTTATCCCCGTACCTCATCAAAAACATTTGAATAATCTCGGACTACTTGAACAAATTGCAAATCATTAATAGATGCATCAAGACTCTAGGAAAATAAGCATAACAGACCCTTGTGGGTCATAATAAATCTCGAGGGTCCTCCTATGACAAGTCAGAGGCCTAACAACCCTTCTCTCACAATCCAAATGGCACAATACACGGTTAGCCAATCCATCCTTAGAATCAACCCATAGCCCATAAACCCGAGCACATACGTGTCACATTCAAACTCGACGCCTAAAATAGATATTCTCAAACCCCGACAAATCATAGACAAATGATCTGAACCACCAATGGGGTTTGAGACAATAATGGGATCCACTACCATACTAGTATTTAAGTGCAGAGATTCAACCACATAACTAGATATAAATGAATGTGAAGCGCTATAATCAAAAAGAGTTCTAATAGGATGGCTGGAAAGAGAAATCAAACCTTCCATGGAAATTTTCCTACCTCTCTATCCGGAGCATTGGTTGTGAAAGCATTCACCTGCCTTCCCGAAGCTCCTGCCCTTTCTTCTTGTCCCAGTTTCTTTGGGCACTCCCGGGCAAAGTGCCTGACCTCTCCACAATTAAAGCATGTGTTCTTCCTTCTTTTACTGTCTTTGACCAAGTGACCCTCCCGTCCACAAATGTGACACTTCCTCTTATCCTTAGCCTTGTCATTCTTTCCACCTTTATTTTGTTGTTGTTGTTGTTATCCTTTCTTGGGACGTACCTTCTTATTCTGCGTTATTTCCTCAATTTTAACTCCCTTCTTCCCTCCTTTGTCTTCCTCATGCATCAAGTTCATATCAGCAAGCCTTTCAAAAGTAGCTCCCATTGGTATATGGGACATGGCTAACCCATGAAGGGGTTCATTTAGCCCTTTAGCAAACCGCAAAGCTTTCTTATGCGGAGTGTCCACCAGTTCCAATCCAAACCTTGTTAGCTGGTTGAATTTGTTCACATATTCTTTAACAGAGATGTTTCCTTGTTATAGTGCTAAGAACCTCTCCATCTGCATGCTTTTCTCAGCTTGGGAAAGAAACTTTATTTCAAACCTCTACCTAAAATCATCTCATGTTTCCACCAGACGTCCAGCTTGGGTAAATTCCCACCATAACGAAGCTTCATCTTTCAGTAGCCAAGCAGCTAACTGAATCTTCCTTCGATCTTCCACTTCAAAGATTACAAATAAGTCCTTGGTCTCCTTGAGCCAATTCCTTGCCTCTATGAATGTCTCAGTTCCACGAAATGGCTTTCCTCCCATGGCACAGAAATCTTTGCAGATCTTAGCAAAATTATCTGCTCTTCGAGGAGGAGGAGGAACGACGGGTGCAGCTGGGGGAGGAACGTCAGCTTGACCTACGGCAGGCGCCGTGGCCTCTAGATACCTATGGAACCAGCCTGGTATCATAACACCCTTAGGAATATTAGGTTCCCCCGACATGCTGAAATGAAAAGGAAAGAGATTTAGACAAAGGATCGAAGGATATTACATATTGCTTTGGGGAATATGTTTTACAAAATAGACTTCTCTTTTTGAAAAATGCTTTCTTAAAACCTTTTTGAAAATAATTTTCAGAAACTTTTATCTAATCCAGTAACCTTCAACTCTAATACCGAGTGTGACACCCTACGTCCGTTAATGTCACTCATTAAGAGAATGCATTAAGTTTCGTGAAGCGTTATACGTAAATAGACATAGAACATTACAAGATATATATAAAAGATAGCAGCGGAATTTAAAATTTTATTTAAAACATAATTCATAACATCGTGGTCCAAAATATCACAAGATTGGAACTACATAAACCATTACAATAACATAAAACATCTGTCTTGTACCATTAGAGTACAGAAATGCATAAAAAGCATTATTCTCCAATAAGAGACAAAGCCATAGTAATAAAGAAGAGAACTTGAGCAATACTTCAAAAGCAGCTCCTAGCAAGATAATAACCGAGTCCTGATTAAGCCTGAGTATTCCCACCTTGAGAACCTGGGGGTAACGGAAGAAAGAAGAGGAAACAAAAAGGGCCAGACATAAAGTCTGGCGAGTCTAATTACTTTTAGCAAGTAAATAAGTAAAAGTAGCATGACAGGCATATAGAGTGGATAAGAAAGGTAACATCATAAAATATAAGCATGACAAGGTAAACATGATGGAGTGTATACGCTTCTCTAATGATTACTCTGCACTAATACTAGTATAACCAGAAATGATATGATCCCAACAACTATCAAATGGTAGACTTAGGCATACGTCCAAATGTACCTTAACTACTACCCTAATCGATTGGCCCCCTACTCCGTAGATACCCTGTGTCGGCCCCACAGTAGGAGGTATCACTTTCCCAAAGTGGCAACCCTTCGTGATGTGCACAACCATATCTACTGGTGTCACGGTCGTCTTAGCCCCCTCTACCTTGCCCATGCACGCACATGTCCCCAGTTGGTTTGCGCCGCCCACACCATCCTCCTTGTTTGAATCTCTTATAATCAGCCCAGTAAGCGTTCCCCAACTCCGATCTAGTTCGAAGTACTCGTTTGATACCTATTAAGGGTTACTGACTGGAATAGGTCCCAAACAATATGATACAAGCTCCCCTCTTGTCTTGTATCCCCACTAGGATTTCCATCAGTTATGTATACCACTAGGTGTCTTTAATTACATAACCCTATCATTTCTACAAGTTATGCTTACCCTAAAAAAGGTGTATTTAATTACATAAATTCAGCATTTTCACAGGTTATGCTTACTACTAGGTGTCTTTAATTACAAAACCCTATCAGGTTAAGTTCGTAGGCCTATACGTAAATATTACCCACCCCCTCAGATTTACTTAACCCACCCTTTGTTCAACCAAATTTACTTAACCCCAATTTAAGTTCATGTTCATACAATCCCTATGGATTCAACTAGGTTAAGTATTTAAGGTTTATTACTATATTTTTATTTATGTTTGTGGTATGCTAGACCTCCCACATTAAGCTTACCATTTGTGGATGCTGGACATACCGGGCGGGTCCGGGCAGACTTATGCCACAAATCGGGCTTACCCTCGTGTCTTAGCATCTCTTGTATTTGTGCATCTAGACCTCTCAAATTAGATTCACTACTAGTGGTCGTTGGATATGCCGGGCAGTTCCAGGAAGACTTCCACCACAAATGTAATCTAATCTCACGTCGTAGGCACAGTTACAGTTTCTAGTTACTGTAATCCTAGGCATTTCATTATTATCCAGTTTTTACCTATGTCGATATAAGTTATAGATTTCATGCCCCTTTTTCCCCAGTTATGTCCATAGTGAATTATATGTCCAAATTCATGTTCATAGACATTGTTCAAGTCATGCCACATTTCCCTTTTTCAAGTTATGTCAAATTCTGTGTTTCTCCCTCGTTCCCAAACTAACGTATTCGCATAATTTTAGCAGCGTGCCTAGGCTAGAGAATAGCGTGGCTATATAAAATAAAACGGAAAGGCGAAGGGAAGATGACATATGATTATTCTAACAAAACTGACATAAGCATATGATGGCGTAATGTTAGGATGAACATATAAGAACAGATCGGTGAACTGGTGATAACAAAGCAGGTTCTAACATAGTAGGGATGTCATAATAGGCATGAATAGATCTAAATAAGGATTTAGATGTCCAGCTAATGATAGATCTAAATTAACCACAACATGATAGGCGTAAGATGATCCAAATAGCAAATTAGATCCACAATCAAAAGTTGATCTCACGTGATCAGAATATCTTTGATTCATCAATTTCAATAGATCTAATATGATAAAGGTTGAGATCCAAATTACAGTCATATCATGTTATACTTTTAGTTATTTAAATGTAAAAATAACTTAAACTCACAGTGTTTGGATCTAGAACAATAGAAGGGGAAAAACACTTAATGAGTCACAGATCTACACTTGAATCTCTAATCTACGATTGTAGAAGGAAAAAGAGATTTGAATCAGTCCAGGCACTGACAACATTTAGGCCTCTGTTGATTTTCAGTGAAGAAAACAAGAGAAATTAGCCTGTATTTATAGCTTGCAACCCCCAGAATTCAACTGCCACCTCAGCCCTATGGGGTAGACCCATGGGTCGACATCCCCCTAATGGGCCGACCCTGGGGTCGACACCCACCTTAAGGGGTCGACTTCCCTGGGATGGGAAATTTACCGCCTTTTTATTTTTGATTTTTGAATGATTTCTGATTTTTGGAATTAATTTTATATATATTTAATTATCTTGTGCGTATACAAACTTTAAACCTTCATAACTTCTTCATACAGTGTTCGTTTTACGCAAACCAAATGTATATCTTGACCAAAATTTCGAGACGGACGCAATGGTGCAATCCATTTCCTTTTTTTATGAATGTTAAATTAATAATTATTTAATTTATCCTCTTTTAATGTTGTTAAAATTACAGGGCGTTACACTTCCAAAACTCACTAGTGAAGATGGGGTCACGATCACTCACTATGCTAGAATGTACTCCATTTAGACGGACTATCTCACGAAGATAAACTAATGCAAACCATGTTGTTGTTCTCTTACTCTTAACAGGAATGAAATGATCACTCTTAGTAAGCCTGTCTACTATAACCCAGATGTTGGTGTTGCCTTTTCTCAATCTAGGCAAACCATTTATGAAATCCATAGATATACTCTCCCACTTCCATTGTGGGACCTCCAAAGGATGAAGTAAACTGTCGGGCTTCCTTTGTTCAGCTTTAACTTACCAACAAACTAAGCATCAATAGTCAAACTCCGCTGCATCTTTCTTCATCCCAAACCAAAATAAAACCCTCTTTATATATCTATACATCTTATCGTTGCCCGGATGGATAGTCATCCTAGAATGATGAGCTTCCTCAAGGACTACCTTCAACAGACTCCCAACTCGGGGAACACAAAGCCTCTTATCCCTTCGCAGCCTTCCTCTATCATCACTGGAATATCTACTAAAGTGACTAGAAGTTTCTCCTCTACTGAGTCTATCAAAGATGTCTGCTATCTATGGGTCCTCTCGCTGTGAAGATCCTATCTGATCAATTAGAGTAGATTACACCTCTAAGGATGCCAATAAACCAGGTGTAAGATCCCTGGATGGCCTAAAACCGAAAGTTGATATATACTCCAAGCTCTGCCTCTCTACGAATAGGGGACTCAAAGTCATCCTCTGCCTACTCAACGCGTCAGCCACTACATTAACCTTGGCAGGGTATAAGCAATCTCAAAATCATAGGATGGTAGGAACTCCATCCATCTCTACTGTCTCAAATAGAGATCATTCTGCGAGAACAAATACTTGAGAGATTTATGATCCGTGTATAACTCGAACCTATCTCCAAGTAGATCATGTCACTAAGTCTTAAGTGCAAACAACCAAGTCTTAAGTGCAAACACTATAGCAGCCAACTCCAAATCATGGGTAGGGTAGTTCCTATCAAGAACCCTCAACTGTCGACCACCATAGCATACTACCCTTCCCTCTTGCATCAAGACGACACCAAGCCTTGTACCACATGCATCAGTGTACACTATGAACACTTTGTTCCCATCAGACAATGTCAAAACTGGGGTTGTTGTCAGAGCCCTCTTCAATTGCTGAAAAGCATCCTCACAATCATTGCACCAAGAAAAGGTCATATTCTTCTTTGTCATCCTAGTGAGAGGGGCTGATATCTTTGCGAAGTCCTTGATAAACTTCCTATAATGGCCTGCCAACCTAAGAAAATTCCTCACCTCCGTTGCATTCTTTGAAACTTTCCAATCTTGAACTGCAACCACTTTCGTGGGTCCACTGCTATCCTATTCTTGGAGACCACATGCCTTAGAAATCTTACCTCCTCTCCCCAAAAGTGACATTTGGAGAATTTCGCCTTAAGCTGGTGCGCTTGGAGAGTCTTCAGAACCTCTATTAAATGTAGGCATGCTCTTCCTCGCTCTTCGAGAAAATCAGAATATCATCCACAAAGACAACAACAAATTTATTCAGAAACTCCGTGAGCACCCTACTCATTGGATCCATAAAATATGCGAGTGTATTCGACAAACCAAAAGGCATGACTAACCACTCAAAGAAACCATCCGAAGCTCTGAAAGAGGTCTTATTTATATTTTCCTCGGCCACGCTCAACTAATGAAACCCCATGGCCAAGTCTAACTACGAAAAAACAGATGTGCCAACAAGCTGGAAACAGATCATCGATCCTCAGGAATAGGTGCATATTCTTCTTGATGAGCTTATTCAACTCCCTACAATCCACATATAGATGAAGTGAACCATCGGCCTTAATAGTGAAGACGACTGGAGCACCCTATTCTGGTATACTTCGCCTAATAAACCCTTTCTCAAGTAGCCCCCTTACTTGCTTGCTAAGCTCCCTCATTTCCCTATGAGCCATGTTGCGCATAGGCAATGTGACTGCCTTCGCATTATCCACCAAGTATATTCGAAAATCATTCTCATGCCTCGGAGGTAAGCCTCTAACCTCATTAAAAACACCCGAATATTCATAAACCACAGATATAGATTGCAAATTATCAACAGAAGCATTAAGCGATTCTAGGAAACTAAGCATGATAGACCCCTTTGGGTCACAGGAAATCTTGAGAGTCCTTCCTTGACAAGTCAGAAGTCTAACAACTCTCCTCTCACAGTCTAGAATGGCACCATACAGGGCTAGCCAATCCATCCATAGAATCAGACCATAGCCCATAAATCTAAGCACATATGCGTCGCACTCAAATTCGATGCCCAACACAGATATCCTCAAACCACGACATATCATAGACAGATGAGACGTGCCCCCTGTGGGGTTTAAGACAATAAAGGGATCTGAAACAATACTAGTACTAAGGTGTAGAGACTCAACCACATAATTAGATATAAAAGAGTGAGAAGCGCTAGAATCGAAAAGAGCCCAAACTAGATGATCGGAAAGAGAAATCAAACTTTCAACAAAACTTTCCTACCTCTGTCTGGTACAATGGCCTCGAGAGCATGCACCTGCCCTCCAGAAGGTACTGCCCTTTGCATCTTCGGGCACTCCTTAGTACAATGTCCAACTTCCCACAACCGAAGTAAGCATTTTTCCTTTTTCTGTAGTCTTTGACCAAATGACCCAAGCTCACATAATCATGACACTTCTTCTTGCCTTGAGCTTTGTTGTTCTTTCCACCTTTCTTTTGCTGTTATTTCTTCGGCCACACATTCTCGTTTTGTGTCCCATCAACCATAGCCTCCTTTTTCTCTTCCTTTCCATCTTCGTGCATCAATGCCATATCAACTAGTCTTTAAAAAGTAGCCGCCATTGGAATGTGAGATAATGTTAATGCTTAAAGAGGATGATTCAATCCTCTTGCAAACCTAAAAGCCTTCTTGTGCGGGGTATTCACCAACTCCAAATCAAACCTTGTCAACTGATTGAACTTATTGACATACTCTTTAACAGACATGCTTCCTTGCTTAAGTGCCAAAAATCTCTCCGTCTGCATACTCTCTTCTTCTTGAGAGAGAAACTTCGTCTCGAATCTGTATCTGAAATCAACCCAAGTTTTAATTGGACGCCTTGCTTGCGTCACTTCCCATTAGAATGAAGCCTCTACTTTGAGTACCAAGCAGCCAAATGAATCTTCCTACGGTCGTCG
Source organism: Allium sativum (assembly GCA_030737875.1). Classification (NCBI taxonomy): domain Eukaryota; kingdom Viridiplantae; phylum Streptophyta; class Magnoliopsida; order Asparagales; family Amaryllidaceae; genus Allium; species Allium sativum. The sequence goes on from CM060910.1 coordinate 105,999,532, forward strand.
ACCTCAAAAATCCCAAACAAATTCTCCATCTCCTTTAGCCAATTATGTGCTTCCACAAAGTTCACGGTTCCCCGGAATGGCTTTGCTCCCGTAGCACAGAAATCTTTGCAAATCTTAGAGAAATTATCCGCTCGTAGGGGAGGTGGAACAACGGCTGCAGCTGGGGGAGGGGTGTCTCCTTGGCCTCTGGCAGGTGTCGTAGCCTCAAGATACCTATGGAACCAAGCCGGTATCTGAACTTCCTTGGGAAGATTTGGTTCCCCAAGCATGCTGAAAATAAAAGGAAGAGGGATTCAAACAGAGAATCGAAGGATTTTATATGGCCTTGGGGAACAGAGTTTTCTTAAAACAGACTTTTCTTTCAAAATACTTTTCTTTTGAAAATAGTTTTCAAAACTATTATCCGATCTTGTAACCTTCAGCTGCGATGCCAAATGTGACACCCCACATCCGTTAATGTCACTCTTTATCAAAATGCATTAAGTTTCGTGAAGCACTATAGATAAACAGAAACAGAATATCACAAGACAGATATATAAAAATAGCAGCAGAAATTTAAAACTTCATTATTTAAAAGAAAAACATCGTACTCTCAAAATCAATTAAAAACCAGTCTGAAATAATGAAATAAACTACATCTAGCTAAAAAAAATTGCACTGAAAACTATCAGAGTACAGAAATATAAAATCATATACCTTAAAACTATAGCCATAACAAAGTAGACAAGTAGTCGAAGCGATACATCAAAGCGAATCCAGTTCCAAGTAGGAATAGAGAGAGATTCCTAATCACGCCTAAGTATTCCCATGCTCAGAACCTTAGGGGGGGAGGGGGAAAAAGAGAGAAGTTATGGCAAAGTTTTTCAAAAATTTAGGGTGTTAGCCAAATTTTTGAAGAATTGGAAAATTCTTAGAAACCGAACAGTGAAGAATGAAAGCCAAACTGAAAATTGAGTTGGTTAGTTAAACAACTTTCAACTTCGTTCCTTTTCGAGGACAAAAAGATTTAAGTGGGGGAGATTGTAACAACCCAAAAAATCAGAACCAATTTAAAATTTTTATTTTGGCAATTTTGATGAATTTTGAATATTTAAAATGATTTATTTTAAATAATAATGACCAAAAATTTATTTTGAATAGAATTAGAACATATAAATTAATTTAAATCAAAGTTAGAATATAAATATTTACTTTAATTATAAAAGGAATTGGAAATAGCGCAGTAGTTCGAAAATTCGATTTCAAATTTCAAATGAATGTACAGGATTCAAAATAAACCAGATTTTGGTAAACCAGAAATATTTGAATCTGTTTGAAAATATCTTTCCAACGGATGTGAAAAATCTAGATTTCATAATGGGAATAAAAAGTTATGTCCAGTTGAAAATTCAGAATAGTCGCTATGGAATTTTATATAATATATAGCCCTTAAAAATAGCGATTTTGCAAATGACCTCCGTTTTCGACGAGACCACTTTTGTTGAATCCGGAATGTCACATTATTGGTAGATTCCAATTTTCAGAATTTTTGGAATTAATATGTGAACGTGGTGAATTTAAACGTGTTAGGTCAGTTCAGTTTGAATTTAATCGACTGGAAAATGACCGTTTTTCAAACGGTCTCCAAATTCGACGAAATTAGTTTTGTTAGGACCGTATTGTCTAAACATAGACAAATTTATTTTTTTGGAATTTTTGGAGTCCGTATGTGGCCTCGGTAAATTAAAATATGCGTTTGAATTTAAAATATAATGATTTATATTTAAAATTTAGCAGAAACTGATCATAACAGCTGAATTGGGTTAAAAAACATATCCCATTGGGTCCCGAATGGGGGTATTTAGCTAGGGGCGACAGTCGTTGGGTTTGATTTGGAGTTTGTATAAATAAGTGGGTATTTTTGGAATTTAAAAGAATTAAATAATATAAAAATATATTAGTGGGCCAATCAGAATTTATTTAAAAAACCCTAAACCATTAATTCTTGTTCCAGCCACCGTCAAAAGCGATTGAATGGCCATCGTCGCTCCACACTTCTTCATCATCTATCTCCCTCTACACTCCGTGAAAATCAAAACCCCAACTACCAAATCGAAGAGCTCGCCGAGCTCTCTCAGGCCAACGGAGATGATGAGGTGGAGCTTCATCGTTTGTGGGCATTCGGGGGTCAAAGGCAGTCCGTTCAGATGGGTTTTCGCGCCACCAGGGGTGATCAAACTCGTCGTGCTTGGGGGAGGTAGCTGCGCTCGCGTAGGCGCACATCCTGGTGGCCTCTGATCATCATCACAGCGGCTGTCGAGGTGGCGTTCTGGAGCCCTAGGTATGGAACAGTGTTCGGCGGGTTACTGAGTAAAATGATAGGAAGAAAGGTAAGAGTTTCTATTTATTTATTTAAACACATTGTAAAAATCAGTTTTTATTTAATTTAAATACATTATAAAAATCTGATTTTTATAAATATAAATATCATTGTTTTAAAAATATAAATATTTCTATTTTAAAAATATAAATATCTTTGTTTTAAAAATATAAATATCCTTGTTTTAAAAATATAAATATCTTTGATTTAACAATATAAATATTGTTGTTTAAAAAAAAGCATGGTATTTAAAATAGAAATGGAAAAGTAAAAATATGATTTTTATATCTAACATTGTTTTTAAAATATGGTTTTAAAAATATAAATAATATGATTTTAAAAAAATAGAAACGACATTGGAAAAAAAATGAGATTTTTATTATGAAATAGAATTTATAAAAAGGTAATTTTTATATAGATAACTTTGTTTTAAATTATGATTTATATATATATATAACTTTGAAATAAAAATGTGATATATATATAGCTTAAATAAAAATATGATTTTTATTATAAATGAATTTGTTTTAAAAATATGATTTTTAGATATATAACTTTGAAATAAAAATATGATATATATATATATATAGCTTAAATAAAAATATGATTTTTATTATAAATGAATTTGTTTTAAAAATATGATTTTTATATATATAACTTTGAAATAAAAATGTGATATATATAGCTTAAATAAGAATATGATTTTTATTATAAATGAATTTGTTTTAAAAACTTTATTTTTATATATATAACTTTGAAATAAAAATATGATCTATATATATATAGCTTGAATAAAAATATAATTTTTATTATAAATGAATTTGTTTTAAAAATATGATTTTTATATATAAATTTGAAATAAAAATGTGATATATATATATATATATACAATATATATATAGCTTAAATAAAAATATGATTTTTATTATAAATGAATTTGTTTTAAAAATATGATTTTTATATATATAACTTTGAAATAAAAATGTGATACATATATATAGCTTAAATAAAATATGATTTTTATTATAAATGAATTTGTTTTAAAAATATGATTTTTATATATATAACTTTGAAATAAAAATGTGATCTACATATATATATATATATATATATATATATATATATATATATAGCTTAAATAAAAATATGACTTTTATTATAAATGAATTTGTTTTAAAAATATGATTTGTATATATATAACTTTGAAATTAAAAATGTGATCGATATATATATATATATCTTAAATAAAAATATGATTTTTATTATAAATGAATTTGTTTTAAAAATATGATTTTTATATACATAACTTTGAAATAAAAATGTGATATATATTTATGTAGCTTAAATAAAAATATTTATTTTTATTATAAATGAATTTGTTTTAAAAATATCATTTTTATATATATAACTTCGAAATAAAAATGTGTGATATATATAGCTTAAATACAAATATGATTTTTATTATAAATTACTTTATTTTAAAAATATGATTTTTAAAAATATATAGAACTATTTAGAAATGTGATTCTAATTATATATAGCACTGTATTAAAAATATGATTTTTAATATATACACCGCGTGAAACAAATTGCGATGGGACTCACTGGATGCAGAACGGAACCAAAGCCGTTCAATTAAAAAATGACGGAGTGGAAACCAAAGGTGAGAACTCCTTCTCTTTCAAACTTTTTACAATTAAAAATATACTAGTTTGCTGACGGGGCTTAGTAGCTCCTGATACCGCTGTCCACAGACCATGGACGACTTGTTTGATTGTATTGTGTTATGGAAATTGATTGTGGTTGTGATGTGAAATGGAAAATAAAATATTCATGTGTAGAATAAAATATTTGAACAATAAAAACATCATTTTTATTGTATATATGAACTATATAAAATAGTCATGTGTTGAAATAAATATTCATACACAAATCAGATGGTTTGTTTATGTACACCCATTTATCTGATATTGATTGGGACGATAAATTTTACACATCGCCCAACTGCACAAATAACAACCAGTATTTGTTGTTTGAAAACCCCACACGGGTATTGGGATGATATTTGACATGCTATGATCCCACTAATTAGTGGTATGTCAATCGAGGGGTTGACAGGCTATGATGAGCGTTAATTATTTATTTTTAATTCTTATATAGTTGTAAATTGCACTTTGGATGATGGTTGATTATATATCATTATTGTTGTGTACATGTGTGCATGAAATCCATATAAATAACATTATATGGTAATTGACTGTGTCTGATTCCAGTTCAGAAATAACGAATATTTTAAAATAACTAATATTTTAAAATAATATTCAGTTAAAGATCAAAATATGATTTTGATGTCCGATTTTGGATGGACACGAAAATATTTAAATATATAAAGTCGTGTTGATTTGATATGCGCCATTTTGACGCGAACAATATTTGTATCGATTTTATTCATTTTTATAATGAATATCGAAAGGGAAGTGATTTCTAAATCTAATGTTTTGAAAATATTATCATTTATATATTAATGATATGGAATATTCAATTTTGATTTAAAATTGAATATGAAGTTGAAAACGTTTTTAAAACGAATTCAAAACGATTTATAAAATACGTTTTAAATGGAAATCGACGAAATATGTATAATATATATATATATATTATATATATATTTTAATGGCCCGAATAGAACGCGCCGCGCCGCGGTAGTTCGCGAATTTCGACCATTGACTTCGAAGACATTACGGGAGATCCGATAGTCGGATTCTCCTAAAACCAGAATCGTTGGGTTCGTATCGAAAAGAGCTTTCCAATGAATATAAGAGATTTGAAATCTAACGAATAGATTTGGAATTATGTCCAAATCAAATTTGGAAAAGGTCGCTGTAAGTGCAGTTCGATGAACGTTTATGGAAATCGACTGAAAGGGCCTTGATAAAATTATTAAAAATATTAATAAATTGTGTAAAATCATAATAAATGATTTGGAAAGAATTAGGATGAAAAATTCCATATTTGAAAAGATAAAAATATATTTTTATCGAAATGAACTATTTATGAGCTAGAATTACAATCCAGTATTTTTAAATAAATGAATTGGATTTGAAATGGTTTTAAAAATAACCAGAATTTCCAATATATAAATTGGAATGGATTTGAATCGAAATTATCATTGGAATATTTCGATATTGGATTCTGTGATTATGTAGATATTGTGGAGGAATTTGGAAGATATGTACGTGTATATATATATATATATATATCGTTATTTCCAATACGATATTTTTTAATTTCAGAATTTGATATTGAAAATAAGCCGATATAATTTCTATTCAGAGCCTTGTGTTTAATATTGAATGGGATTGGGTTTGTCGTAAATGGTTTCTTCATTAACACTATTCTTAAACCCAATTGAGGAAAGAATAAATCTTTTTATTAAGATATAGCGAAATTTTCCAATTAGTTAATATTTAATTGGAATTGAATAAAAGAAATGGGATTTTGGGTTGTCGTGAACGGTGTCTTCAGTAACACTGTTCTTAAACCACGTTTGAAAAGAATAAATCTTTTAATTAAGATTATTAGAGTTTCCAGTTACATTTGGTAATTGGAATAAAATGGAATGTGAATAGGGTTTATCGTGAACTGTGTTTTTAACGACATTCGTTCTTTAACCCGATTTACAGTGAAATGTGATTTGGAATTTGTAAATCTTTTATTAAGATTTAAAGGAAATTTTCCAATTTAATATAATAAATTGGAATGGAATGGAATTCGATTTGATAATAATCGAAGTGAGCTTCTGTGGAGGAAGACTGTTAATATATATGGAATTTAAAAGGGTTGATCGTTATTCCATTTATATTATTAGTTCGATACTGAAATTGATATCGATTATATATATTGATCTATTTTCCATGAAGATTCCATAATTAATGGAATGGGATTTTGGGTTTATCGTGAACTGTGTTTTAAATGACATTAGTTCTTTAACCCAATTAAAGATAAGATTAATTTCTTAACTTTGAATAATCATTAAGTAATGATTTTTGAGATTAAAACTAAATTAGAGTTTTAATGAATCTCTTTAATTAGATTGGAATGTGAATGAGATAAATAAATTTATCGAATTCACGAAATGATCGAGAATGGAGTATCACTAGTTTTACTCCAAGCGATAGTTAAATCTTTAGTTAGGTTTGAACGTGAAATGGTAATTAATTTTACCGATAACACCATGGTGTCAGATATGAAGTATTACCAGTTTTGCTTCATGGGATGAATAGGTTGGGATTGGGAAATTAAACAAATGATTACTTCGGTAAGGTTGACTAATCCCGACTAGTTTGGATAAACCTTAATTTGGTTTGAATTGATATCCAAAGGAAGATTAAAGAATAAATTTAAAAGAATTTATCTTTGATAAAATTAATGGGAACCTTTCCCTAAAGATAAGAATATTTGAATAAAGGAATATTCTGGATTGGAATGAGTCGTATGTTGTATTTTTATAGCACTTGTTTATTATATACGCGAGTTATTCGGAAAGGCCGGGTTTATACCCATTCTGAATAACTGATTCGACGATAAGTCGACGATGAAGATGGTGGTTGAAGACCGGAGGTCTTCACATCGTTTGGATGAATACTGATGTCTTAGTTGGGCTATTCACCCAAGACAAGGTAATAAGTGGTGATCGTCCAGACGTACTTGGAGATCGGATATGCGACGACCTCTCTCCTGTATTGGACATATGGGACGAGGAATAAGGTGCCTCCGGTTTCGTTCAGACCTAGAACGGACTTGTAAATGGATGTGTGTTTGACATTGGATTTCATTCTGTGTGATTAATAGACATCAGTTGCATGGAGTGAATTGCTTGTGTGGCATGTTGAGATGCAAATGATCAAGGCTTCTGTTGAAAAGCAGAGTCTTGTGGTTGATGATCAAAGCATGGCTTTAATATAGTATAGCTTTGTATATAGCGTTGATTCGTGAGCCTCACACCCCGGTGTGAACCAGAAACGGGAGGGGACTTCGGGGAGGACATGCGTTTCCTTTAGCTAGGAGTGGTGTTATGGTATGGAGCCCAGACATTTTTACTTATGTGGATGATGGATAGCAAGGCGCCTCGGTTATATCGGTCACTACGGGGCCGATGGATTATATGGTCGACGTACTGACCATTTCGCCCCATAGGACGGGGAAACGTATTGTTCAGGCATTTTAATCCACTTCGTGTGGACCGGCCTTGACGATCCAAGGGTCACTCGAGCTCTGATCCTGAGACATGGTAGGCTAGATTATCTCGAAACAGTAAGGACGATCCCTTGCCATGGTTCACAGACGGAAATCCAACTTCCAATACGTGACTTTTCAGTTTTAATTGTAGAGCCTAGTATGGCGACATAGTGGGATAGCGCATTATGTCGTCTATGATTGATACATTTATATTTGAAGTTGATTTCTTCAATTAGTAATAATAAAGATGAAATTTCACGTATCAAGCATTATTTGGCTATTATAAGGTAAAACTCTATCCTCCGGTTTGCGTTGCATTGTGTGATGGGACCTGAGTCTTATAATAGCTTCATTGTTCTTTATTTAGCATTGCGCTGTTTGTTTTATGCACTAGTATTCTTGGGGGTAAACCCGTTACGTATTATACGGCGTGGTCCCTTGATATATCTAACTTTAAAATCAAGTTAATAACTGTTTTAATTCTCACATCAGTCACATGACTGACCTAGAGTTTATTGTTTTAACCTAAACTCTGGGTGCCCCTATTTTCCACACGGGCAGCTAGTAGTTTGGTTTTGCAGAAATTATATTCACAGGATCCTGGATTTACAGCTGGAACTATACTTGGAAAGTTGTATCCGTGTATTCCTTTCAGTTATGTTTTGTATTATTTTCCGCTGCATTGTAATTTGTAAATCTTTGATATTTATCAAATGTATATTATTTGTTCATACTCCGTATATTCTTGTACTCTGATGTAAATTGTTGTAATAAACAATGAAATGTTCTTCTGTTTGTGTTCTGATTTGTCGTGTTCTTAGACAATCCGTTCTTTCTCTTCTCTTCAGAGACCGGGGAAGTTCGGGTCATTATAGTTGTATTGGAAATTGGATTTCCATCATGAACCAAGGCAAGGGATCTTCCTTCCGATCCGAGACTCTCTAGCATAAGCCTCGGGATTCAGTCGCAACTGCACCTGGAGCGGCAAGGCCGGTCCACACTTACTTTAGTGGATTAGTAATTCCTGAACGATACATTTTCGTACCCTATGGGGCATAAAATCTGGTCAGTATGTCGACCATCAAGAGCCACTAGGGACTCATATCTGAGGTACCTAGCTTTCCAACAACCACGTAAGTAAAATGTCTGGGCTCCATACCATGATACCACTCCTAGCTAGAAAGAAACGCATGCACCCCTGCAGTCCTCTTCTGTTTCTGGTTCACCGAGGTGAATGTTTTCTCATGTAGATGCTGTAGGGACTTTTAGGCTTATTTTAAATAATGTTCATGTATTGGATTTGGAAAACACCTTTTATGTTCCTTCATTTTCTAGAAATCTAGTTTCAATTTCTCGTTTGGTACAATTTGGTTATTAGTTTAATTTTATTGGTTCAGAACTTATCATTTCAAAAGAATTCAGTTGTTGTTGGTTTTGGAACTTTAATGAATGTTTGCATAAATTGAATTTAGATCCAAAATATGAACATAGCCTTATAACTCTACATGATAAAGTTGGTACCAAACATACCATAATTGATGAGTCTTCATCTGTACTTCGGAATAGGAGTTTAGGTCACATCTCCATTGAAAGAATTAGAAGATTGGTTAATGATGGAGTTCTTAACACTATAGACTTTTCCGATTCGGTACTTGTTTGGATTGCATAAAGGGAAAACAAACCAACAAGAACAAAAAAGATGCCAAAAGAAGTAGTGAAGCTCTTGAAATCATACACACAGATATCTGTGGTCCATTCAGTTTCCCTAGTCTTAATGGTCAGATGTATTTTATCTCATTTATAGATGACCATACACGGTATATGTACTTATACCTTCTTAATGATAAAGGGGAAGCACTTGATGCTTTCAAAACATACAAGAAGGGGGTTGAGAAACAATTAGAGAAGACAATAAAGATTGTAAGATCTGACAGGGGTGGTGAATATTATGTAGATAGAGTTAAAGAACAAATTGTGACAATTGAGCATATTTCTACAGATTTGATTGTAGCCGATCCACTAACTAAAGGACTCTCAAAAATGGCGTTTACAAAACATGTAAACAACATGGGATTAGCATGAATTGTTTTATGCATTTGTTCTTAAATTTTGTTTGAAAAGTTGAATGTCAATAATAATAAAATAATAATAAATTTTGTATGTGCACATTAAAGTTTTGCTCCGAATAAGATAGTTCATGAGAACATTAGATCCAGAATGACTTATTGGAAGTCATGCGTAAGAAATTACCATCTAAGGTAGTGTATTGTAATACGTAGAAGGAAATTGTGATTCTCACAAATAAAATCGCCATGATTCATCCATTAACAAAACCGCCATGATTCATGCATTAACTTCCAAGTAAGATATGATAAGTACAATTGGTTCACTTGGTCAAACTATTTAGTTTATGTTTCTCGGATCATAAGGATAAATGTGTCATGTGGTTCAAGTGGGAGAATGTAAGAAACGGTCTCCTAATAGATGCCCCATATGTCACATTTTTTGCATACATATCGTTATGTGTATAAACCGAAAAGGTGGATCTTTATAATATTCGTGGTTTCTTGTATTATCTCCACTTCTCTTGATGGATAGACTGACTGAAAATCCTTCTCTCTCTCTTCTCCATAAGGCTGTGTGAGAATCCTTCTTCATCTTTGGGCAGCTAAAGCAGCAGAATGCATGCATCTTTCACTTTCAGCAATAGTTTATCTGAGCAATCAATGACTGGAGGTAAATTTATATTTTCGGCATTTCAGATAATATACATACTGGTTAATATTAAGCAATTCATATTCCGAAACATAAATCACAAAATATTAAATTGGAACATGACATAATTACTTGCTTAACACCAAGTTTAAGAATACTGCAAACAACATTTCTGCTATTCTGAATGCTTTTCACCAGATTTTGCTGCAGTTTGATGGTTGCTTTCAATTTGATATATCGTTTTCAGTTTAATGCCTGTAATGAATATAACTAAGCACATGATAGTTTAAATCTGTTTACCTCATAATGCTGAAGAATATGTTACGCAAATGATAGTCCATAAAGCATAGCACAATATAACAAAACAAAAAATGAAAAAAAAAATAACAAAACAAAAAATGGTGCATGAGAAAGACTAGGTTCCTCCTAGGATTTAAACCCAGGTGGTCTGCTTTCCACCAAGCAGCTTTACCATTCCACCATCATTCACTTAATTACTTGTTGTGCCGAAATTTTATAATTGAACACTTTTAAAAACATAAAACACATTCATGCTGTCCTCCCACCACCTTCATCGATGTTCCCCTAGGCGAAGGTCTCACTTGCCTACCTCTTGGTCGGGCCTGCCAATAAAAGACCGTATAAGTCGAAACCACACAATCCTGTATACTGGGTAGACAATAATAAAATGCATAAACTAACTAAGATACAGACATCAATCTAACTTTGAATGGCAACAAACAAAGGAAGCAAATTTTATGGAAATCATAATGAAATCTAATAAAACAAATAAAGCTATGTTTTCAGTCCATACTTTGTTTTGTTTCAACATGCTCCAGTCATGCATCAGTTTTGGCCCCTGCTTGTTCCCATGTGGTTCCGTCCTTGCGCCAAACCATATCCTTGAACTGATAATTTATCCTCAAAATCATATGCATTTTGGATCCAAAATACCCATAAAACTTTTAAGTTATATGTGTATGAAATTGTTTATAAATTTTTGAAACTTGGCACATTATAAATGGCTGTGTTTCCAAAAACAAATGCATGCAAACATTTACTGCTTATGTATTTTATATTCTTTACTTGAACAACCAAAGCATATGGTACCGAAGCAGATTCAAATGTTGTGAAATGCAGAAAGAACTTTGGAGGCAAGGAATTAGTTTCAAATTTTTGGGTCAGATGCTTTTTGAAGCCAAATAAACATATCATAAAACTATATACGTATTTTTACATAATAAACTTCGTATTCATTTGAAGTTCTAGCTATTTTGAAAGCAGGGCATATTTCATGTCTGTAAACAGGATATGGTCTGATAATTCATATTTTGGGAACAAAAAATCATCTCTTCCAAAATCATTATTGTTGATACCACCTTCAAAAGCCCTTGGTTAAAAAATTGAAACATGTTCTTAAACAATTCAACTGAAACAAAGGTATGGAACTATATATAGTAGAATGGATTGTTCCTGAAAAAATCAAATACCACACCTCCAGTTATCCAAACCATGTTGCATCTGAGATAAATATATGCTAATAAAGTCTTTTAAATTAGAGGGTCTATAACCGTTCGAAAATAAATAATCAAAGGTCCTCAAAAATAAACGTGTGATCATTCAAACAGGGAGGGATTTGAGAATTCAAATTAGTTAAGTTGGTGAGTTCAGAATTTCCTTATTTTGATATGACATCAACTTCTTCAAAACCCAAACCTAAAATTGAAGTTGAAGTTGCAAAAATACTCAAAAGAATTACTAAAACATAAATACACAGTAAAAATGAAACTGGAACAGAACATGGCCTGAATATCTTGCAGAGGACCAATACATTCTCCTGTCAGAATTAGTATTTCTCTTCCAATTAGTTGTAGCCTAATTATACAAACAGACAGAACATGCACCGAAAATTCTAATGTTTAGTCAAACAACATCAAATACTCACGCTGAAACATAATAATATAGAAACTAAAATTGCAAGCAATCTAACTATTTTAGGCAAAAACTGAAATAATAAAAGAAAAATTAACACGAATTATAAGAGAAAACCCCCCAAAAAAAACGAATGATTCGAGATGGGAAACGACAAAGAAAAACCAACGATTTGGACGAACGAGGAAATGGAAATAAATCACCTTAACCCTAATTTGAGGGAACGCGGCCAAAAAAGTCGAAAAGCTGCTCCGGGCTTCAAAACAAAAAACAAATAAAAATTGCTTCCACAAAAAGGAGAAAAATAACTTGTATAAGCCCAATTGTTAATTGGATCCATACAAGCTTTTGCTTTTTAAAATCTAAAAAGTCGCTTATTTCAAGCTATCCAAACGAGCCCTTAGCGTTGTATTAATAGCAGCAGCAGTTAAAAAAAATACAAGGGGAAAATTTACAAAGAACCCCAAACTCAGTATATATAGACCTAAAATCTTAACCCTCTTTCTTCTAGAAGCGGCTTTCACCCACTTCCGGAGAGCTGCACTCCGCAGCTCTGCTCGCATCATCAAAATGAAGCAATACAGAACCAGCACTAATCTTATATACAGGTGAACACGTACAGGCCATAGACTAATCATATTATCTTCATTCTTTCATCAAAAATTAATAAATTATACATAAATTTCAAATATTTATAACCCTTAAATTTCTAATAAATATCATTATACATGATTTTAGTTTTATTTTTTATTTTTCATGAACATCATTTCTCTATATCTATGACGGTTGAACCTCAAATTGCTAGCAACAATTTTCCTTGATTCCCACCTCTGAATAGGCCACAAGCCGAGGGCTTTCTTTCATCTACGCAATACAGCACTCCCCATGTCAAGGCAGATGGCCAGTTATGACAACTAAAAGACCAACATAAATCGTATAAACTGCACGTCATCGCACTGTTATCCTGTAATTTCTCGTCAATATATCATACCTGCTCGCTCTCTTAAGTTAGTAGTTCAGTTTCAGTACAAATCTCAAATTCAGTCCAACTACATCTCACTTTGTCGGTACCCCTTATTTCTCCCTCGGCTTAATGCACGTTCCAAGCTGCAGTATACAATAACTTGGCCAGCAACACAGCATCTAGATGCATTCCAGTACACCTCTCAGTTGTATGTATCACCAACCTTTGCACTTGAATGACTTCTCAGCTATAGACTTCACAGTTGCACTCGTCCTCTTCTCTGAGTACAACTAAACACATGAAGTTAGCTGTAAGTAAATGTAGTTCAGCGGTATACCTGTACAAATTGAAAAACTATGCTTAGAATTAAATAAATACTTCCAGTGAAAGTAAAATATATTTATTAATATGTAAAATTCTATGAAATACAAGGTATATAGTAAAAACATGACCAACATAGATGAATGTCAACAAACCCACACATCTATACTTTATGGCTTGCACAGTAATAATGTTGAAAATAAAACCATTGCAATTTCATCTTTGAAATATCATGATAAAGCCACTTTTTGCAGGACTGCATTTTTGAAAGACTATTTAACAAATTAAGGAGTACAGAAAATAATATAAAAGGCTCAAACAGACTTTTGTTTGCCTAACATCATTCATAAACTTTTCAATTTCTTTTTTAATGGGAAAAAGATAATCATCTATCTTTCTATTACACATACACAGATTGATGCATAATAGCCACTCACATTATCTTTTAGTCCTTTTTACATGAGTTGTCAAACTAATTATTGCTAGAAGAGAATCTTTATCTCTCCGAATATACATTGCATTGATTTATGGTGCATTTAACCAATAGCAACTCATCAAGAACTAAGTGGAACAGATTTTAGATAACTACTTTTCCATAACAGACAGAGGTTATTCACATCTTCTATAGTTTCATTTTTGCACACATCAGTAACCCAAAATAAAATATCTAAGGTTATGCAGTATATATCTAAGTCAGAAACAAACTCATCCTTCCTTTAGACATTAGTCCATGCATGCACAGAGGTTGAAAGGTTATTCATTTAGGACATAAAATAATATCATAAACAAAGCACTAATTGATAAAGCAATACTTCTTAATAATGGGTACCTTTTATAAATTAAGATTGGTAATACTCCAACTATAAAATGTATATGATAGTTGGACGAACACTAATCCTTCTAGGGAGAGAAGTAATAAATAATAATGCTTATGCATGTTATGCTTTGTAAACAGCTTATTAAAATCAAATCTCAATTTTAGCTGGTTTGTTGAACTTCTGTTACAGTAAACGTATAATAAATCATTCATATTTTAATAAATGAGTAGAAACAACTTCGCATATTAAAAATCTTTTCACAATACTGAACAGTTGCCACTACATGCTTGATATGTTGATTATTAACTGTTGTACCATAGTGGTAAGCACATGACGTGACATAATTATAAGTTCTTTTACAATTGAAGTAATAATAAATTCACCTTATGTAGCAAATATAGCCTATAAGTGCGTCGAGCTGTCCAGCACCATGCTTGCCTACAATTCAAACATCTAATTCTCCTCATCATCCATGCTTGCAAGATTAGACCCTTCAGTTTCTTCTTCGGTTTCTAATGTCTCATTTTCTTATAACTGCAACATTGATAATCCATTGAGCATCAATTTGGCATGTGATGATAATAATTTAATTGTATAACATGTATGTCCTATTATATATAAGCACTGTTTACGTAAGAATATCAATATGCAAGCAATCATTCAACAGAACTGAGAAACAAAAAATGTAGGCATGATTAATATTATAGACTAAGAAGTAGTAGAAAACTTTGAATAATGCATTTAGTTACGAAGAACAAAGAAGGTGCATTTGCTTATGGGCATTCATTATTGCATTCATGGAAAATATCAAAAATAATTAGTGAAACTAAGCATGAAGTATGACTTTGACATTGGGGATTGCCTAACAGTTCGCCATTAGATATCGATTTTAAATCAGAAAGGGAAAATGTACACATGTAATGATCGGGGAAGGAAACCTGAGAAGTCGGAGAAAAATTGTTTGAACCAAAGAAGGTAGAAAGGAGAAAAAATAAATTGCTGACGTTAAGTAAAAAAAGGCCCTAGAATAGTGAAGCATCATTATCCGCATGATTTTAATGAGTCATTAACCACCTTCTAATGGATATGGAAGGCATCCTTAGAAGACATGAGGAAACTATCACAAAAGGTATATTCACATAATCCAAATGGTAATGCATATCGTTTTCAAATGAAACAAATTGCATACCTTATATGTACCATCGATGTCAAGTAAATTATTTGTTAATTTATGTGATTTTTTTTCAAACAGAACAAAAGGTTAAGTAAATTTTGAACTGTAGTCCACAATTTTATGTATGTTATCATCTTCTTAACTTAATACATTGACCATCGCTGATTTGAATGTATAAGTCATTATCCAAGCCTATGAAACACAGTATAAACACCATTGTTTAATTAACCTACAAAAGCTGCAAGAAAATAATGGTTACCGCTTAACATATATGACAACATATTTTCCACTTCCGAAGGAGGAATGTTGTTGAATCATGTTCATTTGTATAATGACGTGCAGGTTAGAATGGAAAATTTTGAAATTTATTATCATGCTAATCTACTCCTTCAATCATTAGTAGATTTGTTAATCATTCACACATAATTAGATGAATAAGGAAAGAATCATATCTGTAATCATGAACAAACCAATGAACTGTGGATTGTAAACTATTGGGAATGAAATTGCCCTTTCTTTCAAACAGTTTTAATCCTTTCTAGTAGCTTACTAATTCTATGATTTGAACAAAATGTCAAAAATGTATAAGTTAACGATGCAACAATGAGGTTTATGTGTCTAAATTGACCATACCGGACATAGATAAAGATATGATACAATGAATATGAGGCATTAGCAGACAACTATACTCCATAATTTTTATGCCAGTTCAAACAGATAGACTTAGCTATTAATTATAATATAATTAAAGTATGATACAATTACATGAGGTAGTAATAGAATTAGCAGAATCAGATAAACAAATACTATATAACTGTGTATAGATCAACATTGAACTGTATAACATAATTTACTATTTCCTATGCCTGAAACAATTAAAGATCATTATATAGTCATTTACCATGGATCAGTTTGTTTGACATATCTTATGATACATCGTGCTGTATTAAACAAGAAAAAGCTGTTATAATCACTCCAAATTATAATGATGTGTAATAAGTTGGAACTGTACACAAATCTATCAAGTGGGTTTAAAATATTCATCATCTGTCAAGTCTAATAAGATCATCTGAGTGCTTAAATCCAGCGAACGATTATTGAAATTAGAGAAGGAAGAAAAAAAAAACCATCATACCTTATCGGAAGGTTCGGTAATGTTTATGTACTGATGGGCTATGCATTAAACCTTAGAGAAGTCGTCGGCTGTCAACTTGGATGCAAAGGGGAAAAAGTAAAAAGGGGAACTTGATTTTTCAGATGGGATAGAGAAAATTATCTTACGATGTTCTGATAGGAAACCCAACCCAAAAAGGGAAGCAGTGGTTAACGGTTTGCCATGGTAGGTATTGAGTGGGAAGGGAACAAATTTGAGGGAAAGAGGGGATTATTCAGTTATCGGTACCGCAGAGAATGACGGAGTTGGAAGAAAAAAGAGGGGTAATTAACGCAGAGGAGAGGGAAATAAAGAGGGGAGAAAGGGGGAAGTTACACGTTTTTGAGTTCATGCGAACGGGGTAGATCAAATTTATTTTGTGAGGAAAAAAAGGAATTCATGATCAATCAGCATTTTGAAATGGTATCTCCAGAGGTGCCCACATCAGCGGTTCTAGATTCCTGTTTTACTGTTTAAGTAATAGATTAGGCGATTGGTCTTTTTTCTTCTTTTTTAAATGAATTGATTTGCACAATATTACAACGAATGTGAAAGAACTTTATTCAAGTTATTATAAAAGTTTGTACAAAATTAAAATTTAATGCTAGAAGCCTAAAATAAGCATACCTCGACTGATAGCTGCCCATCTATACAGCAAAGTATACTGGTGTAAATCTTAATAAATATTGTTGAGATACGCTTGCACTATGTTTAATCAAAAGCCATACAAGCCTTAGCTTCTGCTGTCCTGAGGCACATATGCACTGCTGAATTTCCAGTAGTATCAGTTTGGCCTGTGTCAGCACCTTCAAAGCCTCAAGCAGATACGCTGCTTTCATAAAACACATGAATCTGCCTAAAAATTACATAAGGAACATAACTGAAAAGAGGAACTGGGAATATCAAACAAGTAATGCACTCATCTTATCTCCTGCTAGTGCTTAATAATTCAATTTTCTCTTTATTATAACTAAACCTCAATTAAAAATCTGATTGGACGCCATAAAAGTTTATGCTTAAAAGAGTTCAAAATATTTTCTTAGTTATAAAATTGCTGAATGGCTTATTTCAACACTACCAACTATTACTTTATGTATAAGCATGAACTGTTTTAACTAGGCATAGTACACGCACATTATAATCTCCCGTTACAGAAGAATTAATTTGCTTTGAAACATTGCTGCTTGAATTTTATAAAAAGGCAATAAAGCAAAAATCTAAAAGAAAATACTCTATTTATCAACAAGAGTATTTTACTTTATTCAACCTAGAAGTATCAAGTTTAAGGATAGAAAAAAAAATTTGAAATTACTGAAAAAATAATTGTACCATTATTAGAATAACATCCCATGCATACATTGAAATTTGAATTTGATCATGTAAGGGTCAGTGGCTCCCAACCGACGATGAAAGGAGTCATCAAATCAGCCAAGTTTTCTAGAGAGAGCGAATGCTACGAGTGCTCGAGATTGAATGTAGACAAAAGGAAGAATTTAGGCCTTTAGATGCAACAGCTGCAACTAAAAGGAAATCATAGACAATGAGATCTCCCTGCCTCATGATTGCACATAATTAGAATGCGATCTGAGTAGAAGTTAATCTAGACATTCCTTTCTGATTTGCTGGTTAAAATTCATATTCTAATTCTATAGTTAACAAAACTCGTCATATCGTTACTTCATGCACACTCAAGTTTATTGAACAAACTGAATGTACAGGGTAGCAAACTTTAGCGTGTATATAGTAATACCCATGAGACAATATCTTATTACAAATAATAAAAGAAACTTGATATCACTTGAAAATACATTTCTTTAAGTAAAAAATAAACAAAATATACCAGTCAATTCATAAATGATATTTGCAAGTACAAAACTCAACTGTTGATGCATGTATATTTCAAGGAACAAGCACTTCTAAAAGGGAAGATGCAAACTGCATTTGCATTTCTTCACCGATTGTCAAGAAAAGACGGCGGACACAAATAGAGATGTGGGTCATTTTTCAGCACTAAAACAAATGGTATAACAATAGACACAGTAGCATATAAATCGACCTAAGCTGCCCGAAGGGATCACATCATACTCCAAATTTGCTAATAATTGACAAATATCCAGTATACGAAAAGTAGTCTACGAAAAGGGGGGCAAATAAGAATATAACAGGTCAGTTGGTGAAAAAATTGTTCACTCAGATGTAGAAGCTAAATAACACAGCTTTTATTACACACGTTCACACAAAAGTAGTTTAAAGGGTCAAAATTCAAGATTGTATGCAACATGGAACAGATCGTTTTGTGCAGGTATAGTAAATAATGGTTTCACCGAATGCCTTTGAGATTGTACAAAAATAAAAGCATTAGATAGCCATATTTATCTAATATTTTCAACAATTTCCTGTTTGAACAATTAGCAACAGGGTTTGCAAAATACCGCAAGAAATTATCATGGCTAATTCTATTTCAACCCGAGTTTTTAGTTAGTAGCCCCCCTTAATAACTTTAAAATTTTAAAGACAATATTACCCTTGGGAAGTTTTCTTCTCATCTGTTATGAATATTACGTAGTTTTCCATGATTCCATAAAACATCAAACGTTCAAAACTCTAATATTTAAATCATTGAAAATAATAATTTATAAACAAGTATATGATGGATTCTGAAGAAGGAGATGATTTCTTATCTCAATCACAGCAAATAATCAATTTATTTTTTTACTATTTTTTACTATTTTAAATTTGAGAACAACAGCATGGAAGGCATGTAATCCACGTAGTCTTCTTGCATGATTTACTTATTATTAATGTATTAATCTATTTTACATGCATAAAATCAAAAAAAGCCCTACACTGGATTCGAAGAAGATGTCGCGCGTGTTGATGATGAAGATGCTGCTCCTGTTTGAGAAGATGAGCGCGCTTGATTTTGATTGATTGTTGAAAGAGAAGAAGCCAATTGATTTTTGAACGTGAAGGGCAATTGTGGAAAGCGTGGGGGGCTACTAACTAAATTTCTGGGTACGCAAGAATTTTGGTATTTAGGGGGGCTACTACTCAATTTTATGGGTTGGAATAGAATTAGCCAATTATCATATCATAAGAATTTAAAATACAAAAGATTTATTGTTATACCATATGAAGTGGACGATTTTAGGACATTAAAGCTACATTTCGATTGCAAATAATATCCAAAGTAACAGAGTATTATTTTAGGACATTAAAGCTACATTTCGATTGCAAATAATATCCAAAGCAACAAAGGCATTTCGACTGCAAAATAATACCCGAAGTAACAAAGAAACATACAAGCGCTTCAAACTAAGGATAAAACAAAGTGAAACATATATGCTAAATTATGTAGACATGAAAAAAGGCTGCATCCCAAAAAGCCAAGGAAAAAAAAATAGATTAAAAACTTAAATACTTGCCAACCATAATATATTTATTAAACATGAACAGGTTGGCTAAGGCCCCTGTTAAGTTTCAAAATACACAAAACATCTTTATTTAAATATATTGTAAATTAGGTTCCTGTTTTTCGAAAATCATAATTAAAAAACATAAAAAAATCAACTTAAAAAACTATCAAACTTCAATTTATAATTATCTTCGTAGTCATGTAAGAAAAGATTAAAAAAGTTGCTTCAAAAAAATCATGCTTTAGCAAAACATGCAGGGATTATTGCAGCTTTTCAAAATACTGAAGACATCACGGTAATTATAACAAATAATTGACATATTTTTATGCAATTCTTTTTATTGTTTCAAAATTTCAAATTCAATGACTACAATTATTAACATCACATTATTGCACAAAAATCATCAAAAAATGATGTAAAATTGCACAGAAATGAAAATTATCTCACTTCCGGTACAAATGCAGGAAAAGAAGAAAATATACAGATATATCTGCAATTTTTTGATACACTGAAACATTTCTGCAATTTTTTTCTTTTTCAGTATCTGCAATACATTAAGGGAATAGTTGCAGATATGTCTGTATTTTTTCACATATTTCACCAACTTTTTTCCAGCAGAATTCTCTTAATATTTTTATTTTATTAATTTTTTTTAAGCAGTAGCGCAAAAAATCACAAAAAACACGTGTTGCATTTATTCACAATATGTGCAGATATTGCTGCACTTTTTTTTCTTTTTCACTATCTGCAATACATTATGGGAATAGTTGCAGATATGTCTGCATTTTTTCCACATATTTCAACAACTTTTTCCAGCAAACTTCTGTTAATATTTACAATTTTAAAAAAAAAAAACAAAAAAAGTTGCAGCGCAAAACAGGTTGCTACAGTAATACTGACCCGTTTTACAATCAAACTTACACAGGGACCTACATTACATACTGTTTCATTTTAGGGACATATCCCTTATATTCACTATTAAATATACAAACATTTCATTTCAATTTTTTGGTTGAAATATTTGTTATTTTCGAACCATAAATATAACAAGATGAATTAATTTAAAACTAATAATTAACTACCAGCAAACACCAAACACAAACGAATTGACAAAACAACAAAAATATTTATGATAGAAACAACGATATACAATGATTTACAGTCAAATATATAAAATAATTGATGATATTTCCACATTCTTCCAAGGACTAGTGATGTTTATCAATTAATCAAGTGATACCACCCCATAAAAATTAAATGTGATATTCAAAACATTGGTTTCCGCTTCCTAAGAAATTGACATAGCAAAAAGAAATGTCACAACTAATCACAAAGAACATTTTAGACATGACAAGATTTTTTTTGCAAGCCATTTGCATAGAAGAATGAACAGAAATAGAGAATGAGTGTTGTATATCAATGCATCGATAAACTATAGTACTTTCTGTTCTGCCTTATTTTTATTTTATTTATTTATTTTTATTTTTATTTTTTGAAAGTAGAAAAAGAGGGAGCCGAAAGGAAAAACTAATAATTTTGAACGTTTTGAATGAAAATGATTCACCTTTGAAATAAAGTTCATTGCATTAACCATTAAAACGCTGATAATGATTGCCGTAGAAAGCAGTTTCTGTGGTAAGGCAATATTATATATTCAATATTATGGATTATGATAATATATTAAACATTACATGAATAAAAAACTGATTATATTATAGATCAAATATCATTAAATAATCTGATGTCCAGGTGAATAATAAAAAAGCATTATATAGCATCGATTTTGGTATAATATTGTAGAAAAGTGTTGTTTATTTCTAATGAAACTTATGGTCAATGTTTGCAACAAGAAACAAATATAAAGATAACGTGAAAGTGAGAAATTATTGAATAAAAGTGAAAATTAAATGAAAATTATGTTTGAATGTACAGCTATTTAGTGGCATTGGTCTGTTAAAGGAGGAGAGATATGGTAGCGGTTTTTATTCAATTAATTATTACCAAGAATTTAAAGGAAATTAACAAAAGTTATTTAATGTACATACTAAAAATGCAAGTTTTATATATGATTTTGTAAAAGAATGTACAATTTATCTTTTAAGCAAAAAATTGTTTCTATGCATTTGATGTCACAATAAAACAAGTTAACTTTGCCTATTACAAAATCATTATTTCAACTATACGCATTCAAACTTGCATTTCAATATTATTTGAAGATAAACAATCTATGAAGCGTGTGCCATGATGCTCATAGCAATAACTAATTTTTAATACTTTGTTTCATTGAATTTTCTTTCTTACATCATTTTGTGTAATTTCCGTCCTTAATAAAATAATATGTATTTTTTTCACCATATTACGCTATATGGATTAAAAAATATGGCGTCTTCTAGTTACCAAGAAAATTTTGAATTTAATTTATATTGTCTATGTAAAATAAAGGGAAATAACACTATGTAATACCATCTAAATACTCAACTGAAAAAAAAAAGTAATGCAAGAATTTGAATGGTTTTGAATGAAATATGAAACATTATTTTGTTTAGAGCACAGTTTCAATATTCTAGGTTTAAATCGCTATTAGCGTAGCAAACAATGTATGTTAAAATATATATGTTAACAAAGGATAAAATCATACCGAACTTATGTCGTTTAGACTCAAAAATCAACGTCAATCTTAGTAATGTAACACTTACCAAGTTATATATATATATATTAAAAAAAAAAAAAAAAAAAAAAAAAAAACTCGATGTTAACATTTTTTATATAAAGTCGTCGTCGTTTAAAAGCACTAGCTATAACTTTACATTCAAAATTACTTAACCAGGTTAATATTTAATAAAAATCTACGATCATATACTTTCATCTTCATATAACAAAAAAAAAATACAGCGTTAAATAGAGCATATTGCTAAAAGCATACAAATTTTCTCTTCCTGACATTATAGAAAATAATAATAAACACAAAAAAAAAATTACAAGTTATTTCACAAGGAAATCAACCACCACATAAATAAGTTTTGGTGACAAACAGCCACCGGCCAACATAATTTTCCACGGTCACCAAACTCCAAACAACTGACGTTGGATGGTTGATCGTAATGAAAAAGGGTATTGATCAAAAATTGTCTGCAGTGTAAAAAGAAATGTTGAAAATGGCCTTTGGTAACCCCTTAAAATGTAAGATATTATGAAGAGTAGTGTAGCATAAAATTTCATAGTATATTCTAGAAATTATATTAAAAAGAGAAATATTGGGAGCTCTTACCAATACTAAAAAAATTAGGGAGCATCTACTTAGACACAAAATACGAGCCGTTGGATTAGTTTATATTTATGCGAGAGGTGGAAATCAAGATACAATCTGATGGACTGAATTTTCTGTCTCTCGATTTGTGTTTATTTCTTGTGTTCAAATAGACTTTCCTAATAAATTATATAGCGAATCATGCGTAGCACTAGTTAGCCTAATATAAGTAAATTAGTCGATGATTTTTATGATGATATAAATGAAGGTCGGCTAATAATATAATTTTTAAATCTTTTATAAAATTTGCTTTTTGATGCATCTAGATATTTATAAATTACAAAAGGCAATTGTTACTTTACCCGAAGGTTAGTACACCTGAAACACCCGAAATTAAATCTAGACCTTCCATTTTATTGTTGGTACATGAATCCCCCCCCCCCCCCCCCCCCGAATTTCGGGATGTTGTACCTCTTTTTTTTGGGGTACTGTAGTATGGTTCATTAAAAATAATGTCGGATTCTATAAGCCAGAACTATTGCCTGAAGCATAGGAAATAATAATTCAGAACCATTTAAACATTAAAGTTTGGTATATGCTTATAAATAAAAGCAAGATACAACCACAGAGATACTGCATAAGGAAAAAAAAAAAAAGCTACTTTAAAGTGGTATCGACAAAGCAACCTCCTGTTACCAACTTCCGAGGAAACATGAGACTTTCCGCAAAGAAATGGAACCCTTGTTTTCCACTTTTATACGGGAGAGGATGAACCTTGCAAAGTTTCCCGCTTAAAAGGTGATACATGCAGCTGCCGCTAAGAAATAAAAAGTTGTTATCTAAAACATCAGCATAAGCAACCCGAAACCTTGAAACTGGATGAGGAATATACATTGACATATTAATGTAGAACACTTGGTCTCCTTTGAAACTTAAAATATTACTATTATTACACTTGATCAGCTCCCATATCTGAACGATTGTCCTAGAACCTTTTACAAGGTAAAAATGGCGTTGAAACTCTTTCAAAGCCAATTCGGAACATTTGGTGTCGCTATCTACCACAACAAAAATCGGATATGTCTCATACTTCTCCTGTTTAACATCACATGATAAAATACCTAAAGATAAGGATTGTTTATTCGATGCCGTCAACCAATGAAGCTTTCCGTTAAAAAAACAACAAGGACTTTTATGAAGTACAACCACAGACAGCTCCTCAAGGAATCGCCAATTTTTATCCCCTAGGGTTAGCATCTCACATAAACAACCAGTCATATCTCCTTTAACGGTCACACTAACAACCTTATAAACTCGTGCATCTCCATCATATCCCAGGCCAATGGAGGAGCTAGAAGAGAACCTATGGTATGTTATTTCTGGAAAACTTGCAATTTCCAAAGTGGATGGGTTCATTATATAACTGGTATATGTGTCATACAGGCACACAAGTCCATTTACAGGATTGGATATGTTGTAGCAACCAGATGAAGTGGTATTTTTTATTGAACAATCCTTCATTGATTCCCGGACGATACTGAAAAGTGGTATTGTGCCAAAATCAGAACAACTGGAGATGAGCATGGGACGGAATAGAAGAGCTTTTCTGTGATGTTCAACCATAAAGTGATGGTTGTAGCTCAGCAATGTGTTCCATTGCATGCATACACTTCTGAATTTTGGTAAACAATTGCTTGGAAGCCTGGACAGTATTTCTTCCAGTATTTCCATTGGAAGTGAACTTCTAACTTCCTTCCCCTTCTTCTTTCTGACAATACTCTGCAAAATATGATTGTTTAAACTATAAAAACCAACTTAAGTTTATTTAAATCACACCATCCCAGCTATTTAGAGATTAAATAAAATATTATACATTATTAAATAAGCAAATACATTAGCATGTATTGTCCAGATTATCTTTCTTCATGTGTAAATGTTGGAAAACAATGGCTGAGTCGCGGACTAGGTCGCTTTCTTGAAGACGATTCGGCGATTTGGTCAGAGGTGCAAACCAATTCGTTCCTTCGCCGCCGCCTCTAGGATAAAACAGCCTCTAAAATAGTAACTGATTCGCTTGCACAAACAAATCAGTGCAGATTTGCACTTTCGGGAAAAATACTGCTCGAAATTTCTTAGAAGTTTTAATGGCGGCTGAGAAGAAGAGAAAATAAAATTCGGTGTTTTTCTCGTGTCTGATAAAATAGTATATATAGAACGAGAATTAGGTTTTGGGAGAAAATATCGGATCTGCTAAATTTCGGGGGGATTAATTATTTTACCGTTGCAAAACTTTTCCGTTGCAGAATAAATATCGGTGCACAAAATAATTTTTCCATAAAAAAACGGTTCGAAAACAACTAAGTTTTATGGTCCAAAAATATAAGTGCCTACACCACAAAGCCCAAGCCCGAACCGAACCGAACCGGGCCGGGTCGAGTCGAGTCGGTCGGTCGCGCGCGCGTGTGTGGTGGTCATGATGCATGGTCTCCCTCCTCACAACAATGCATGTATTGGGAGCCCAAGGCCCCAACATGACTTCTTAGAAACAAGTATAAATCCTTGCCTCTTCCCTATAATCCCATGATGTGGGACTACTCAAACATAGGAGCCATTCATGCACTTATTCAATCATTTTTAATAATTCACATAATGTTTGTAAACATTTCCAACAATCCCCCACTTGAATTTTTAAAAATATTTTAGAGCAGTTTCTTAAAAAACATAAGATTGTGCATAAACAAAGGTGTCCAAGGACTTGAACCTTTGCATAGTGAGTAAGATTCAGTTTTTACTAGAGTGACACGTAGTCTTGAACTCTATTCCTGACATCAAACCACACACAACCTTTTCTATAGTGCAATCAGATAAGCCCGTGCATTTATGGCCCTGCACGTCTATCCCAGTTTAGTGAATGCTCTAGAAGTTTTGCCCAAACTCCATAGGAAACGGCCACATTTCCACATTCACAAAGGTGAGTCTATCAAGAGCACTCCTGAAGGTAGGTACTCCACTCCAAATAGAGTATAGATCTCATTAAGAGTTTCTATTAACTCATCCTCTAATCACTTCAGGAATACATGCTTCTTGGTTTATTAAATAGCATGTTCAACTCATATCACTACACAACTTGTTATTACCCATTGAACCTAGTTCTTGGGATCTCCAGTCATTTAGGTCGGGTTACCATTGTGCGTGACTCAACAATCTAAGGGCAATAGTCCCATTCTTTTAGAAGAGTTATGGACTTTCTCTCTGGACAGTCCTTTCGTCAAAGGATCTGCCAAATTTTCCTCACTACGTACGTAATCCACTCTAACGGTACCTGTGGAAAGTAGTTCTCTAACAGTGCTGTGCTTACGACGTATTTGTCGTCTCTTACCGTTATAGTAACGGTTCTGAACTTTTGCAATAGCCGCGGTACTATCGCAATGTATCAACACTGCTGGTATCGGTTTTTCCCATAAGGGAATCTCAGCTAGCAGATTTCTCAAATATTCTGCCTCTTCACTAGCTGTAGCTAGTGCTATCATCTCAGACTCCATAGTAGACTGAGCCAAAATAGTCTGTTTCTTGGATTTCCAAGAAACAGCTCCTCCAGCGATGCTAAATATGTAGCCACTGGTCGCCTTAGAATCATCAGATAAGGTATTCCAGTCTGCATCAGAATACCCTTCAAGTACAGCTGGAAACCTTTCATAATGTAATCCAAGGTTCATGGTTCGTTTAAGGTATCTCATTACCCTTTCAATAGCTTGCCAGTGCTCTATACTAGGTCTACTGGTAAACCTGCACAATAATCCCACGACATAGGCAATGTCGGGTCTAGTACAATCAGTGGCATACCGAAGGCTGCCAATGATGCTCGCATAATCAGACTGTCTTACACCTTCACCAGTGTTCTTAAATAACTTTACACTGTGATCATATGGCGTACTTGCAGGTTTACAGTCAAAGTAATTATATTTCTTTAGTATCTTCTCAATGTAATGAGATTGGTCCAAAGAAATTCCCTTTTCTGATCTAGTAATCTTAATACCAAGGATTACACTCGCTTCACCTAGATCTTTCATATCAAAATTGACACTTAATAAGGATTTGACTGAGTTTATGGCATGAATATTTGACCCAAAAATGAGTAGGTCATCTACATAAAGGCATATAATAGTGCAAATGTCATTCTCAGATTTGTAATAAATGCATTTGTCACTTTCATTAACTTTAAAACCATTTGAAATGATTAAGTTATCAAATTTTTCATGCCATTGTTTAGGTGCTTGTTTTAAACCATATAATGATTTATCCAATTTACATACTTTATGTTCTTGACCATGTACTACAAATCCTTCAGGCTGGTCCATATAAATTTCTTCGTCTAATTCACCGTTCAAAAAGGCAGTTTTAACATCCATTTGGTGTATAAGTAAATTATGAATGGAAGCAAGTGAGATTAATACCCGAATGGATGTTATTCTAGTTACAGGTGAAAAAGTGTCAAAGAAGTCTATATTTTCCTTTTGTTTAAAACCTTTAGCTACTAGTCGTGCTTTATATTTATCTATAGTGCCATCAGGTTTTAATTTCTTTTTAAGTACCCATTTACAGCCTATAGACTTACAACCAGGGGGTAAATCTACCAAGTGCCAAGTCTTATTGGATTCTAAAGAATCCATCTCATCGTTTATAGCCTCTTGCCAGAAATCGGCATCTAAAGAAGATAAGGCTTCTTGGAGGTTTATAGGATCCTCCTCAATAGTAAAGGCACAAAAATCTGAACCAAAATCTTTTATGGTTCTTGCTCTTTTACTTCTTCTAGGTTCAGCTTCAGAATTTTCATTAAGTTCTGTTCTAATAGGCATATTTGAAGTGCCCCCACTATTCCTTAATTTGAAAGGAAATTTAGTTTCATAAAAGTCGGCATCATTTGATTCAATTATATTATGTGCATTAAGGTCATAAAATCTATATGCTTTGCTATTAATAGCATAGCCTATAAATGCACATTCATATGCTCTACTTGCCAATTTTATTCTCTTAGGGTCTGGAATGCGAACATATGCTAAACAACCCCAAGTTCTAAAGTATGAGACATTGGGTTTATGATTCTTTAAAATTTCATAAGGTGAAATTTTATTCTTAGATTTAGGGATTCTATTCAGAACGTAGCATACAGTCAATAAAATATCCCCCCACCAATGTTTTGCTGCACCAGAATTTAATAATATGGCAACTACTAGCTCGGTAAAGGTCCTATTTTTCCTTTCTGCTTTACCGTTCATTTCAGGTGAGTAGGGTGCAGTTCTCTCATGTACTATACCATGTTGTTTATAGAAATCCAGAATAGAATTAGATTCATATTCTGTTCCTCTATCACTACGAAATCTCTTAATTTTTCTATTTGCTTGATTCTCAATCTCAGTTTTGAATGTTTTAAACATGTCAAAAGCATCACTTTTATTTTTCATAAGATATACATATGTGAAATCAGAGCAGTCATCAATAAAAGTGATAAAATAACGATGTCCCTGTCTAGTTAAAGTGCCATCAAGTTCACATATGTCAGAATGAATCAAGTCTAAGGGTTCAGAAACTCTATCAATAGATTTGTGAGGTTTCTTTGTGATTTTAGCTTGTGTACAGAATTCACATTTATCAGATTCAGATTCTGTCATTTTAGGTATCATATCTAGGGTGCTCATGTTTTGAATTATTCGTTTATTAACATGACACAATCTAGAATGCCAAATATTAAAATCACAAAGCATATAAGCAGAAGAAGTCACTTTATTAGATTCAACATTCAGTTTAAACATACCCTCACAAGCATAACCCTTTCCCACAAAAGTTCCCTTATAAGTAAGAGTGTACAAATCAGCCCCAATAACTTGAGTGAAACCAGCCTTATTAAGGAGGAAGCCAGAGACCAGATTCTTTCTTATCTCTGGAGTGTGCATAACATCTTTCAGAATTACAGTTTTTCCAGAGGTGAACTTGAGTTCCACGTTTCCAATCCCCGCAACTGTAGTGGTGTGAGAGTCTCCCAACAGCACTTTCTGATTGTCAGCAGCCGTGTATGTAGAGAACATGCCACGATCATAGCAGACATGGCGAGAAGCACCAGTGTCTACCCACCAACCCTCTGATCCACCAACAAGGTGAATCTCAGTAATCATAGCCGTAAGAGGCTCCTCAGTCAGGTTAGCCTGCGGTGCAGAGCTTGGCCTGTTCCGGCACTTTCGTGCCATATGCCCTGGTTTTCCACAGTTGTAACAAAGAAACAACTGTCCAGAGTCATTCTTTTGGGCTGGTTTCTGCTGTCCTTTTGGGTTTCCTTGCGGATTCCCATTCTGTTTGTTGCGCCTGTTCTGATTCTTAAAAGATTTCTGATTTGGTTTCAGAACAGCGGGAGTGGTCTTCTTAGTACTGCTGTTATTCACAATCAGCACCTCTTCTTTCTGGTCTTGCTTGCGTGCTTCCTCCTCAATACGGAGGCGTGTAATCAAACTCTCTAAGGAAAATTCCTTAGTCTTATGTCGCAAAGTGTTCTTAAAATCTTTCCAGCTAGGGGGTAATTTGTCAATGATAACAGCAATTTGAAATTGTTCGTCCAAGACCATACCTTCGGAGATGATCTCATGAGCTATTTTCTGAAGCTCATGAGACTGCATCTCTACCGATCTATCATCAGTCATCTGGTACTTTAGGTAGCGACTTACAGCGTATTTCTTTGCCCCTGCCTCCTCTGTGTCATATTTCTTCTTTAGTGCTTCCCAGATCTCCTTTGCCGTCTTTTCATCTGAGTTATAATAATCATACAGATCATCGCTCAGTCCATTCAGTATGAAATTCTTGCATAAGTAATCCTGTTCAGTCCAGGTCTGCAGTTGCTTTGACTGTTCAGTCCATGATGCCATCTTTGCTGCATCAGTCTCGTCAGGCTTGTCTGGTAGCTGCGGTTTTTCAGCAGTCAGAGCAGCCACCACCTTCCTGATCGTGAGGAAGAACTCCATCTTCTGACGCCAGCGCTTGAAATGCAGACCTTCGAACTTGAAAGGAGCAGCAGTCACCAGAGGGCCGTGAAAAGCAGAGGGAGGAGCAGAATCGTCCATGGTTGAGTTGGAGGCCATTGTTTCAGTTCGTCTTCAAATTGTTGGAAAACAATGGCTGAGTCGCGGACTAGGTCGCTTTCTTGAAGACGATTCGGCGATTTGGTCAGAGGTGCAAACCAATTCGTTCCTTCGCCGCCGCCTCTAGGATAAAACAGCCTCTAAAATAGTAACTGATTCGCTTGCACAAACAAATCAGTGCAGATTTGCACTTTCGGGAAAAATACTGCTCGAAATTTCTTAGAAGTTTTAATGGCGGCTGAGAAGAAGAGAAAATAAAATTCGGTGTTTTTCTCGTGTCTGATAAAATAGTATATATAGAACGAGAATTAGGTTTTGGGAGAAAATATCGGATCTGCTAAATTTCGGGGGGATTAATTATTTTACCGTTGCAAAACTTTTCCGTTGCAGAATAAATATCGGTGCACAAAATAATTTTTCCATAAAAAAACGGTTCGAAAACAACTAAGTTTTATGGTCCAAAAATATAAGTGCCTACACCACAAAGCCCGAACCGAACCGAACCGAACCGGGTCGAGTCGGTCGGTCGCGCGCGCGTGTGTGGTGGTCATGATGCATGGTCTCCCTCCTCACAACAATGCATGTATTGGGAGCCCAAGGCCCCAACATGACTTCTTAGAAACAAGTATAAATCCTTGCCTCTTCCCTATAATCCCATGATGTGGGACTACTCAAACATAGGAGCCATTCATGCACTTATTCAATCATTTTTAATAATTCACATAATGTTTGTAAACATTTCCAACAGTAAACTAACCAGTATTATTCAGTCGATGTATAATCCATATCTAGTACGCATGTTATTAACTGTAAACTGAAATTCATAATACATCCTTCTTGTTACTTTTATTATTACATATACTTCTTTTAATCTTATTGTTTCTCATACAAATATTCAAAATCATAAATCACAATAAACATCCTCACAATATCCAACACCAACTCCCCCCACATACAATTTCAATTTCATATATAAGCAAGGGAAACTATTCACCGTTTGTCAATTGTCACCAACGGATCATCTAGTGGTCAATTAGGTTGAAATAAATCTAATCGTTTTAGTGCAAAAAATCAGTTTTTTTTTTCCTTTCAAATATGCAAAGGAGTCCGCCACATCAATTGAAGCACAGGCCAAAAAACAAATTAAAAAAAAGGCAAGACATACCTGGACACTTGCTTTTGTTTCACGCTGCTCGATAAGTTTTCTGGATGTCACCAAGTCACAAATGCTATTTCTGATACTCGACGTTTCACTTATTGTTATTTTTATCTCGGAAGCCATATGTTGCATTCTTCTCTCCAACTCCCTGAGCCTTTTTTTCATATCTAATATCAGTCGAAATAACAGTAGTGTAAGAATCAGCGAAGTGATAATAACCGTCGACCCCATTACAAAAAAAATCGACCCCAACTCCTTGTGCTTTTTTTTCATATCTAATATCAGTCGAAATAACAGTAGTGTAAGAATCAGCGAAGTGATAATAACCATCGACCCCATTACAAAAAAAATCGCCATTATTTTTCAGGATCCTAAACTAAAGCTTTGACCGCAGAGATATGCTGCTGCTTCTTATTTTTTGGGAAAGAGGAGCGATTAGATTTCCGATTTTCATTTCATCGTTTCCCTATTCTGTTAATCAGTAGGAGTATATAATATTGTTATACGGGCCGGCCCTTTTGACCACAAGAAATCCGCTAAAAAAAAATTTTTTTTGGATCAGCGCTCTCCCACCCTGGTTTCGCATTGTCTTCGGCATTCCCAGCATTGAGTAAGGATACCAGTGGTAAAACACTTTAAAAGCGTTAACTCCTCCCACTGTTCCAGCAGTCGATGGAAGGATGCTGGATATATTTTTTTATATAGTTTAAGGTCCTTAAACGGTTTTTCTAAAATCTAAACAGTTTTCAGAAAACCGTTTAAGCTAAATGTTTTTTTTTCTAATTGAAAATACCTTAAACGTTTCCTGAAAACCGTTTAAGACCTAAACGGTTTTCAGAAATCCGTTTAGGATCACCACTCTAGATCGCAAATGGCGATATAGCTTCCATTTGCAATGTCTCCCCACACTCTTCCTCACATTGCTCCAGCGCGGATTTTATCAATTCTCCACATTTCATCGCATTTTCCACACTGTTGGGTGTGCTCTAAATATTCACTTTTAAAGTCGTTACTTTTATTTTTAAGCTATTACATTTTCAAATTTTCATTTCTATCGTTAATTAATCAAAAATAAATTTGTAAATAACATTTATTGTTTAATTCTATTTTTATGTCATATTAGGATCTATTAATATGTATAGAGGGATATTTTGAATTAGTAAATGAAATCAATTTGTAAAATACAATTTTTTTTTTTTTGTAATATTAGGATTTATCATTATCTATGAATGACAATTAGTAGTTCACGTTAACATAAAAACGAGTGTGACGCAATTTGTATTATAAGGACTATTACTAAAAAAAGATGTACAATTGTAACAACTTGTAAATTCGAACATTTTAAATTAGTATGGTTAAGTGAAATTTAACTAAAAATTTGACTTGGTGATTGAATATTATTAATTGAAAACTGATCCAATAATCTGATCGATTCCGTTTAGTTAATCAATATTGATTGTAAATCCATTTTATAAACTTGTAAACAATAATAAATGGTTTGGACTTAAATCGGTATTTGAATTGCATTATAAAATAATATTTTAATACAAAATTGCCATTTTACAAACAATTTCAGAATTCAACGAAAGCAGTTTCATTGGATCAAATTATTATGAGACTTCAAATTTCGTGAAAATCAAATAATTTATCTATCCGTGCGACATTGAAACACTCACCGCAATTTAAGTGAATATGGGAATAAATACATATGAGAATATATATATATATATATATGTGTGTGTGTGTGTGTGTGTGTGTGTGTGTGTATCTAACATATATATAATAAACAAGCGTATCAAACTGTTAGAATTTTAACAACATGCGTTACTCCACTCCTTCCCTTTATCGTATCTATTTTCCTCCGCAAACTCAAACTACATTTGAATGGGAAAAATAACAATATTATCTTTGGAAAAGTCAAAACAAATCTAAATCATATTTTCTAACACAAAGTATTACTTCTCCTATCTCACCCAAAACGAAATCCACCTACATCAATCGTGATTCAATAGCAACCCCAATATGGCTAATGGCCTCATCTTCCAAAATTATTATAAAATAAAATACTTCCTGAAAATCATCAAAACACGGACCTTTAAACTTGTATGAGTGAGATCTATACATACATGCTTATGTTTGTGTGACTTCAATTGGGTTCGCTAGTTGTTGTGCATCTCGCGAGCTTAGGGCTTCGATTATTAGAACATGCAATCATTGTTTGGCGAATCGGTGTTTCATCTGAGTTTGGAATAGAGATTAGCACCTTGAGTTGCAATGTTATGGAGTTTGATGATTAAACTTATTACGTGTCTGTCGACGTTTGGATCAAGTGGAAGCTATTGTCGCATTTTCTTGTAATGATTCGAGAGGTGATTCGCAGTGACATGGTGGAGAAGCTCGAGTAGGTAGTGCCAATGGAGGTGTTCGTATGGAGTTTCATAGAGAAATGACCGCGAGTGGAGATAGCAAGGTACGACCATAGTGGGTTACAGGGAACAGGCTCTTGAATTAGGAGAAGAAGGGTTAGTACGGAATAGATAATTAGAGTTTAAATATATAACTAGTGTTCTTAACTGTAGTTTAATTAAATCACTATATTTAAAACTTAATATCTCGCTCATATTAGGTTGAAATCGAACATTGTTCATTGTGTGAGACTCGTAGCAACGATAACTACATTGCAGAATTGGATTGAGAAAATTACGAGTCTTTTGGAATTTTGGCTAATATTAACGTCGTTTGGTTTTAGTTTAAATCCAATCTCTTCGACAATAACTCAAATCAAGGTGAGTTTACTCACTCATGACTAGCATTTTTATTTAGTGAATTAAATTTGCCACATGAAATGTTATGAACGCATTAGAAATTCACGATTATTTGTTATATGACTTGTGCACATGTGACGCACGCACATATGTGACACAATATAAATTGTTATGTGATTGGTTATTATGTTCCGATTGTTGTGTGATCTCTATGATTTTATATTTATTTATATTTTGTTCTCTCACTGCAAGTTCCCTGTAGATTTAGGAAAAATCACCATGGGTTGAAATGATACACTCGAGTGACTATATTTATATTTAGGAATAAGTTCGAATGGATATGGGATGCGGGTTGAAATGATAAATACTTGGGATTTGATTTTTTTAAATGGATTGAAATGATATGTATATGTGTGTGTGTGTGTGTATATATGATCATAAGATAGAAAACTATATACGGGCACCGTGGTCAACAAATAAAACTATTTTTTGAAATTTTACAAGTATGTATCTATTTTGAGATTTAATTTAAATCTCTCAGTTAAAAATCAAGATTTGAAATGTTTTTAACTTGAATGTATGAATTTAAGAGAAAAAAGAATTAGTGAAGGGATTTAACATGATATTTCTAAATTGGATTTATTATTTGAAGATAGTATTATTTCAGAAATTGTTTAGCTACGTTTTGATTTATCAATTGATTTTAGTATTTAATTTATACTTTGAGTTTAAATTAACAGTTTGAATATCTAAACTTGAATGTAAAGTACAAATTTAACTTATTTAATGAATTGTTTTAAATAAATTTAAAATTTTAATGTGTTGTTTTGATAGTAATATGTAAACTGGAATAGGAATTTCAAAGCGTGTAAAAAAAATATTTGTTTAAAATAATTGAATGGAAAGATTTGAGTCAGTTGACATAATAAGTTTGTTAAACTTAAATGGTTTAATTGATTTAAATGAAAAAATTGAAATTTTGAAGAATTAGTTGAAGTAATAAAACTTAATGTTTGAAAATTTGAAGGTTGATTTAAATCCAGTGATATGAAGTGGATTTAGAATTCAAATTTCAAACTAAAATGAAGTTAAGAATAAAAAAAAATTGAGTAACATGGGGAACCTTAAGATCATAGTATACATTGATACTCACTTAAGTAAACCTCACGCCGTGTGTCTACCCCACTTTGTTTAGTCGTCGCATAGAAGTTAAGAAATTGAAAGTTGGATTCAAGTTATAATCTTACTTGAACATTTTTTTTAAATTTGGAATTAATACCAATTGAGTTTAAATTAAATTGAATTGAAATTCGAGTTAATATTAAGTTGAATTTTGGGAATGCAGATATTTGATTCAGATTGGATTATCTGTTGGAATCAATATTATTATTTTACAACTAGTATATAATTTACCACTGTTTTATTTAAACCATTTTGCATTAAACTTATCTATCTAATTTAACTATTTTATACCAAACTTAACCATCATATTTAAACCCTTTTATACCATGACCTATCTTTTATTAAACTATTTTAGTAACGAATAACCCAGTCTCAATGGAACTGGTCTCAAGTCCTAATATGAATCGTTTGTGGAAAATTGCCTTTTGGAACCATTTAACGATCAATATTTAAATTTCTAATCATTAAAACATGGATCGTTACAAAAGCCATAGTCGGTGCTAAAAAGAAAAACCGGTAGCATCATTGGTGTACTTTATTTATGTCGAAAATTATGTTTGCAGCGTCAATGCCATAACATAACTAACATCAGAAATAAGAACCACGATGATGATGCCACAAAATAATTTATGTTCAAAGTATGTTAATAGCGACATTACTACCTTAAAGAGTGGTATAGAAATCGACATCGCTGACGTCGATATAAAACATGCGACAATATTAATGTCAAAGGCATGAATGCCAACATTAATATTTCTCACTTCAACCGGGTATATTCACTCTATACCAATCAAGATTGATATCATATATATCCACAATGGTTATTGTCAAAAAGATTGATTATGACATGGATGGATGAAATTCAGCATCAGTATCACCTCATGGCATAATTGTGATTATCATGAAAACTGACATTTTACTATATTAACTATTATCTTTACACCAACTAT
The DNA here is from genome assembly GCA_030737875.1 of Allium sativum. Classification (NCBI taxonomy): domain Eukaryota; kingdom Viridiplantae; phylum Streptophyta; class Magnoliopsida; order Asparagales; family Amaryllidaceae; genus Allium; species Allium sativum. The sequence continues at coordinate 106,036,049 of CM060910.1, forward strand.
AGTTCATTGTCAAATCACTAGTAGATAGTGAATAACTTGACCAAATCCTTTTTAGAAAACTAATATAGATTGAATTATCATTCCTAGAATACCTTGCAAACCATTAAGTATTTATTATTATTTTAATATTATTATTCAACTTTTCTAGCATAAACAAATCATAATAACTTAGGGAAAATCCAAAAATGTTGTCAAAACCAGAATTAATATGCAAAATTATTAGGACTAAAAACATTATTTAAATGTTTCTAGGTAATTGAAACATGAAAATATTCATTTTCTTGCTTAGAAAAATTCACACTCGGAAATTATTAAGTTAAAAAATCCTAATTTATTTTTTAGAAATTGGGTACTTCTATATATATATTTGGGTAGCATATACCATACCACCATGGCAAGAGGGTCTGACCGAATCAAACCCACGATCTCTTGTATCCTGCCCTAACGTCTTAACCAACTAAGACTAGGATGCTGGTCAATTATTAAATAATAATGTTACTAACATCATATCTGAATTTCATGTCGATTGGATGTCATAAACCCAGGGTTTCTACTCTAAAGCATATCAAATAAATTCATAAATAAATAACTAAACAAAGATATAATGGAATAATATATTAAACCATGATATACCATTAACACATGATCTGGATTTAAATATAAAATTGAAACAAGCATAAGAAAGTGAAATGAGTAATTATTATTAACCTTCATTGGATAAAGAGATGTGAGATTTATGTTATGAAAATTGAGCATATGCGGAAGCGCAATAAATAGGATCTAGATTTGCCAATTGAACACCAATCTAATCTGATAGCAATTATTCTATTACATCAACGAAATAGTAAATAACTATAGCAGAGAAACAAAGAGACACAATATTTATACTGGTTCCACTATTCTCGAGATAGTGTACGTCCAGTCCAACAGAGAGAGATTTTATTCCATATGAGAGAATTACAAGAGATTACAAAATAAGAGTTTACATATTCAAACCTCAATCAGGTTTAATAAGAAGAGACACCATTGGGGATCACTGGCTCCAGGCTAGGATGGGTTTACACTAAAGTCTATTCCTCAATATATAGCCAGTGCAAATCTATGTGAGTCGTCAATTAAATTACCAACATATGGTAATAATATAATGGAGGCAAATTACAATAACAACAAATGTGCAAACATAGGAAGTAAATCAATCCGTTTCTTTAGCATAGATGGAAGAAATTAATCCCTTCATTTATTTCTCTACCACCTCATCAAATGCAATCAATGCATTCTCATTATAAAAATATTTACTTTCCATTCTTTGCAAATTTGTTCCAATCAATTTGTGATTTTGTATCACCAAATTTAACACTCCATCTTGATGCAAAATCACACATCTCCAACACCCCACCTTGAGTCAAATTCTCTTCTCATCATAAAACTCTTCAATAGAACTCCACCTTCGATCAAAATCTCACAACGAGATACACCAAAAAATGAATATTTACCAAATGGGTTCCAGCAAAGCCACCCCTATCACACAATTGTTAACGAGCTCAGACTACGTCCCCGCCCACCAACAAAATGTTGCAAATATCCAAAACAAAAAAAGGCAGATTCCAAAGTAATCTCAACACCACCAAGACCAAAAAAATTACTCTCTCAATTAAAACCAACCTCGATTTCAGGGCAACGAGATACACCCAGTCGATTTGAAAGGACTACGACCACACCTCAATTACAAACACAACCCTCCGCCTGCAAAAGATGCATCTACCACCTGAGCTGCACCGTGCATAAACCAACGGTCTAAACAATGCTTGCAATACCACAAGATCTCCATCGTCTTTGTGGATTTCAAAACTCAACATCCGTCTTCCGTTTGACATGATCTCTTCATCTCCGGGATCCCTCGAGCATCATCAACATCTAGACCCTTGTCGATACCATGATCCTCCACTTTAGGACCATAAGCAGTGACCATATTAACCTCTCCACCTTGCTGTGGACTAAATTCTTTAACCGTCACCCGCCTTATTCTTCGTCTTCTTCCATCTTCCCTCATCCATATCAGATGGCTTCTTCATAATAAACTCCATATCACGTCAAAGTTCCTAGATTGGAATGCTCTTCACTCTCAACATAATCTCCTCCGTCAAAGTCTCCTTTTCTCCAAAATAGTAATAGCATAATCACCACTGAATCTACTAACCTTTGTAGAAATAATTGATGCACAATTTAAAACAAATCGCCTCGCTCTGATACCAATCTGTTATGAAAATTGAGCATATGCGGAAGCGCAATAAATAGGATCTAGATTTGCCAATTGAACACCAATCTAATCAGATAGCAATTATTATATTACATCAACAAAATAGTAAATAACTATAGCAGAGAAACAAAGAAACACAATATTTATACTGGTTCCACTATCTTCGAGATAGTGTACGTCCAGTCCAACAGAGAGAGATTTTATTCCACATGAGAGAATTACAAGAGATTACAAAATAAGAGTTCACATATCCAAACCTCAATCAGGTTTAACAAGAAGAGACACCATTGGGGATCACTGGCTCCAGGCCAGGATGGGTTTACACTAAAGTCTACCCCTCAATATATAGCCAGTGCAAATCTATGTGAGTCATCAATTAAATTACCAACATGTGGTAATAATATAATGGAGGCAAATTACCAATAGCAACAACATAGGAAGTAAATTAATCCGTTTCTTTATCATAGATGGAAGAAATTAATCTCTTCATTTATTTCTCTACCACCTCATCAAATGAGGTAATGACCCGCATTGGCAGAGGTATTATAATTAATTTAATTATTTATATAATGATTAGAGGATTTAATGGTCGTGGAATTAAATAATAATGAATATTTAATTTAATTAATAAATTAAATAATATATTTAATTCTGAAATAATCAGAATTGGCTGAAATGACGATATGGTGTGAACTGGATCATCTGTGATATTTAATTCAGCTTGGAATTGAATTTGAATAACGAATATATTATATTAACGGCAGTTTGAACGTAGAGTTATAATATAATTAAAATCGAGCTCGAAATGGCGCTGCAGTTCGTAAATTGGCGATTCGAACTTCAACTGAATGTACAGAAGCCGTTTTAAATTGGAATTCCGTGAAACAAGAAACGTGTGGAGTTGGTGGAGTATATCTTTCTAGTGGAAGAGAAAAATCGGGATTTCATCGTGTAGATTTTGATGTACATCCAAATCAAATTTTAGAAAAGTCGCTGTAGAATTCCTTTATGATTTATAAAGGAATTATTTATATTTTAAAAAGGAATTTCAATATAAATCGAATATCGGGATGACCCAGAAGTGAATATCAAGTTAGGAATTCATATAGGAATATTCTAGAGCTGTATGGTATTCCACTGTGAATATATACGATAATATTTATTTTTTATATATTTAATTTAATTATGTTTAAATATGTTTATATATTTAAATGGGTCATCCAGAGCTTTAAAAATAGCCACTTTTGCAAATGAAGTCGGAATTTGATGAAACTAATTTTGTTGGATCCGCAATGTCAAATAGTTGTTAGATTTCCAGTTTCGTGATTTTTAGAGTCACTGTGTGGTCGTACGGATTTTTAGAGTGAAAAACAATTAGTATTCTGACGGTTAAAAATACGTTGTATGAGCAAACGGAGTCGGACTTCGACAAAACCAGTTTCGTTGGGACCGTAATGTCGAACTGTAGCAGCATGTCCAGTTTCGTGATTTTTGGGCATCGTGTGTGATCGCATGAATTTTTAGAAAGAAAAAATAAACAAAAATAAAATATCTAAATGAGATGGGTGAACATTAAAGAGCCACATCCTTCACTTTTCAACCACACAAGAATTGCACCTCCCTTATAAAATCAAATGCTCAGTCGACACTCGCTCAAACCCACAAACGTGAATATCCACCAAAAGAAAAATCAATAGAAAATCAAATCCAATTCCATAAATCTCGTAATTTATATATTTGCAACCGCCACAACTAGTTCTTCGATTTCGTATGAATTTTGGGGTACTCGAAGTGTTCCTCGTTCACAGGTTTTGAGCGACGGTCAACTAGGGTTCGACATCTTCTGAGTTTGAGCAGTCGATGCGAGATTTCATGGGTATATTTGGATTCAGGGGGTCGACTGAGGCTCGTGTATAAAATTGGGATGGATCCCGTGAGAAATAGTGTCGCACTTTTCCTGCAGTCGAGGTCTGAGACCTGAACGACGCGATTAGAGTGAGGAAACCGAGTTCTTTAGCTTGGTGTTAGGGTGGTTGAGGGCGCGATGAGGAGTTTGGTGGTGAAGAGTTTAGGAAATTCGGTTGTGAATGGAAGATGAACGAGGTGATTGAATTTGGGAAATGGCGTGGGTTTCTTCAGGAGGAGCAATGGGATTTGTTTGTTTAGGAAGAAATACGGGAGGAGATACATACGGGTGCGTATAAACGGGAATGGGCTGGGAGAAATGGTGAAAGCCCAATGTAATTTTAAATCCAAGTTTTTAATTTAAATTCTTATTTACTAAAGTGTATAACTTGTTAACGTCATATCTTGATCATACGATATCAGATTGGCGAACCGTAAGTTGCGTTGGGATCGTAGGGACGGTGGCTACGTCATGGAACTGACTGGGAGTGAGTCCGAGCTAGTTACAATTTATTGCAAAATAAATTGTCCATCTGAATCAACGACAGTTATCGTTATTAACGATGATAGTCCAAAGTGAGTAAAACTCACCAAATCTGAACGATTTATAATTTCATGTTGTATTTTTAGAACTGTTAAATATTGACTGATTGACTATGTGTTGATTGTTTGATTGAACTGCTAGTCAGTTAGTTGAATTTCTATATTTGATTCTGTTTAACAGAATGTATCATATGGAACTGAAAGTGATGTTATATTATATTGTTTAACATCTGTGGATGCAGGAAGACAGGTTGGAGGAACCCAACAGGGTTCCTCAACATTTATTTTACTGTTTTTCATATATTGTGATATATGATGTGATATATAATCTATTGTCTATTATATGTGTTTGGACGATACTGATCATCGTGATTTGATATGTTGAATACCATAACATACCAAAATGTTGATAAGGGAATATTTTCAAAGTGATATTTGAAATAAAATATTTATAAATGGAATATTTATAAATAAGAAATATTTATAAATTGGAATATTTATAAATAGAAGATATTTAGAAAAAGGAAAAACGTTATAAAAAGGAAACTGTTATAAGAAGGAAATCATTTTTAAAGTGGAGAACTGTTACTAAAAGTAAATTTTTAAAATGAATAAATGTTGTTAAAAAGGAAATCTTTATAAAGCGAATAAAGGAGTTAAATCGAATATGGTATTCGAAAGTAGTAAATCGAATTAGTTATTCGAAAGGGGTAGTCGAGTCGAGTCAGTTGAATAGAGAAATAGAATATTTGTTATTCGAATAAGAGTTAACCAGTTAGAGTTAAATCAATTAGAGTTAACCAGTTAGAGTTAACCAGATGGAGTGAATCAATTAGAGTAAACCAGTTAGAGTTAAACCAGTTGGAGTTAATCGATTAGAGTTAAAGCAGATAGAGTTAATCGAATATATAGTTTATTCAAATAGAGTAAAGGAGTTAATCGAATATATAGTTTATTCGAATATAGTAAAGGAGTTAATCGAATATATAGTTTATTCGAATAGAGTAAAGGAGTTAATCGAATATATAGTTTATTCGAATAGAATAAAGGAGTTAATTGAATATATAGTTTATTCAAATAGAATTAAAAGGGTTATCGAATATAGTTTATTCGATAGGAGTTAAGCGAATAGAGTTAGAGTTAAATCAAAAGAGTTAAGTGAATAGAATAAATTGAAATAGAGTTATCGAATATAACTTATCAAAGGAAAGAATTATCGAATAGAAAAGATTTGAAAGAGAGTTATGTAAGGAAGTTTGTTAAAGAATTAGAAGGGTGAACTTTGTCTATTTCAAGGTTAGTAATGTTGTTCAGTTAAGGTCTGAGAGGTAGTATTACCCCAACTTGATTGACCTTATTTTTAACTAAGGAATGGTTAAGGTTCGATAGTAAAGGATGGTTAAGTGAATTTAGTAATTAAAGGAAATAGTTTGAGTTGGCATCGCGATGGTTTGTTTAAACATCTGTCTAAGTCCAATGAAGAAGCTTTGGAAATGTTTTCCAAATAAGAAACCAGAAATGATTTCTAATAAAGAAAACAAGAAATGGAAATGTTTTCCATTGTTAATAACGTATATTTTCCAAATTTAGAAAATAAGCAAAATTGAATATAGGGAAACAGGAGATAAGTAAAATAATGAAATAAAGAGATAAATGTTGAATGATGTTTGATCGATATAAATTTCCATTTGGAAATAATATCGTTGTTTGCACACCTGCTTTTCTTCGATAGTTAAATCACAGACTATCGAAGTTTTTGACCATTTTAACGTTGTTAATATGGAGAGACCTGTTGGATTATTATCCAAAGAACCACTCTGTGTTGGCATAAGCGTTGCGTATCATATATGCCAAAGATAATTGAAGACGGAGTTATGCAAGGGCTATCCTGTTTACAGAATAGTGCCTTAGGTTCATCCTGTTCCTGGATGACTTGTATGGACGAATGTCTGACAGGGTATTTCCATACGATCATGTATATTGATTTCTCCAACCGTACCAAGAGTGGAAGCGGAGAAGGAAACTTCTTTTAGCTAACACATAATGTATGGTTGAGGACGTCAATCAGTGATTTGATGGATTTGACGATGTGGCATTCAAAGTGAATCTGGTGTGATGATAAAGCGTAGCTTCTAGCCTCACATCCGGTAAATGACAGAAATCGGGCAGGCAACATGGCTAAGTCGGTCGCACCGAAGTAGGGTGTATAATCACATGATCTAGAGTTTTCATTTACTTCTAAAAATCTATTGTTGATGCTGTCCCATTCGGGAAATGGTTGCTGATCCCAACCGTTGGTGATATACATTTCGATACACTCAAGCGAAATGAGTGGTCGGTCATGTGTGGCCGGGTTGCAAGATGTTCTTGTTGAACCCAGTGTATTCCTCTCTAGAGGTACACTAGCGAAAGGTGGTTCCATACCTTGTCATAGTTGGAAATCCATTACCCAATACGTGCTTGCGGTTTTGATTATATACTATATATGCAGAAACGTGAGATGAAAGCGTTTCTGCTAGATGATTTATATATTGTGGTTAATATACATTATTATAATATCAAAAGGTTTTTGATATAAAGATAATTTGGATTCTCATAAGGGAAAAACCCGTTCCGTTATACGACGTGGTCTTATGAGATATCGTTTAATTGTTCGAACTGTTTTAAAACTGTTTTACTCATACCAGTCCCATGATTGACCCGAAGTTTATTTTATTTTGTTTCCCTAAACTCTTGGGTGCACAATTTTGTAGGGGCAGTCAAGTAGTCAGGATTTACAGATATACTGGAAGAGCTTGGAGCAGGAGGCTTCAGGATCATATAGCTATAGTTATTTCCGCTGTGTTGTAAGTGTTGTACTTTGATAATGATATGTATATTCAAGTACAGATTTGTATTTCAAAGTTATGTTATGAAATATATTTATTCGTTCCGCTGTGAGATTCGTGTTACTCTGATATTGTGTTCTTCTTCTTCTTCTATTCTAATTTTCTGTCTTATCTATCCTCAGCCTCTAATTTCTTTCACTAAATGACTGGTATTTTTTGATGTTTGGTTAGTCATCATTGAGTTTATGGCGATAACCAAAGTCGTCAAAATCCCGGGTCATTACAGTTGGTATCAGAGCTTAAGTTAAGTGAATTAACTTGGCTCTGTGGCATGACTCAGTAGAGATGGGGTTAGTAATACCCTAGATTGAGTTTGAGTGTATATATACGAGTGAACGTATTTGTTATTGATATAAAAATTTGTTTTATATTGTGGAGATTTATTGGTTAAGTTGTTTATGAGTTCTGGTCGATCAGTTTGATCCACTGTATCGGTAGGAGTTACTAAACACTTGAATACGATGAACCGTCATGGTATGTTTTGAAAGAGGGTAAATTAAAATGAGTTTACCCAAGGTATATCTTGCTATAGAGAAGATATATATATCAAAATTATAATATAGTGGATATATTGGTTGTTATTATAATCGAGTAAGATTATAAGTAAATGGTTATGTAAATAACCAATCAGAATTCATATAAGTGAAATACGTGAAATCAGATGATATGAATCTGAAATTTTAAACCAGAAATTGAGTTAAAACTCTGGAGAATTGGATAAGTGTTTGTAAATGGATTTGGATTAAAAATAAGGAAAATTTAAAATCCCGGGAGATTTTAAATTGTTTTACAAGCAGTGTGAATTATATTTTGAAATGAATTTCAAAGTGGAAATGTTTAGAAATGGTTTTATAGTATTGAACTCACTTCGATCGCTGGAAAATAGATCCTGATGATGACAGCTGCATCATCAGTATTCATTTTTGAGTTGTAAGTGACGAATTACTACCAGAGATACTGTTTTGAATTTGTTTTGGGAAAGACAAGTGTGTTGAATTTCAAAATGGGATTTATAATATAGAAATTGAATATAGAAATTCAAAGGGAGTTTGAATATATGAAATTCAATGAAATTGAAATAGAATTGAAAATAGAAATTCAAATGGAGTTTGAATATAGAATTCAAATGGAATTCAAATATAGGATTTGAATATATAGAATTTGAATATAGAATTCAAATGGAATTTAAACTATATAATTTGAATATATAGAATTTGAATAGAATTTGATAATAGAATTTGAATAATAGAAGTGATATAAAATTTGAATAGAAATTGAATAGAATTAACTAAGTTGAAGAGGAATTAGCTAATCGAGTTTTGAAAATTTGAAGTTGAACTTTGAAAGGTGAATTGGATTTGTAAAGGGATATTCGAAATCGAATATAGAACTTAAGTTTGAAATTTGGATTCAAATTAGTTAATAAGAAAGTTAAAATATATTTGAACGTGTCATGTTCAAATATAAATGTGAAATAGACTAAAGAGTTAATTAACAAATTAATTAACGAATTGAGTTAAAACGATCAGGTATAGTTAAAATAGATTGGGCCGGTATAAATATACATGTGATAGGTATGGATAAGGTATGAAGGTAAATAGATAGAATGCTCGACGAAAAGGTATGTATTTAATTCATATATGAGATTTTATGCGTTGTATCGACTAGCCACTTGGCTTTTTCTTTTTCTTTTGGATTGGTGAGGGCCATGAGAGGCTATTTGAAATATCCCGATGCTCCTGATACAATGGAGGTTTTGGCGAATTTTTCCGGGAATTTAAGGAGTTGGAATAATTTTAAGATAATTTGATAGTTAGAAATCAACGTATCAATATATATATATATATAGAAGTCGATAAGGAAACGAACTTAGAAAGAATAGTAAAAATCAAAAAGGAAGACTAAGAATATAATCTAGTAAGATAGAAAGAGGAAGCGTATACGTGTTTAAAAGTGAATAAGTAGTTGTATGGTATTGATTATTCGAGTAAGTAGTCATATCTGTTTTGACGTTATAAATGTTATTCAGTCAAGGTCTGAGAGGTAGTTATACCCCAACTTGATTGATTTCATTATTAACAAATAAATAGTAAGATTTCAGGCTCGAAGATCAATGTTGAATAAGAGTTAGTTGAATATAGTATTTGGGGTTGTCATAACGATGTTTTACACAACATCTGTTTTAACCCAATTAAGTGTAAGCTTGAAAATATAATAAAGGATATTTCCTAAGTATAGAAATAAACGAGATCGGAAAAGAGATAAGTAATTGGAATATTTTCCAATTATAAATAGCATTTATTTTCTAAAGTTTAGAAAAAAAGGAAGGCGATATTCGGAAATGTTTTCCAAATAACATAAAAGGCCAATATGGTTATTGAAAATATTTGGTTAACAAATATTGATAAAGAAATAGAGAAGTGATTTAACTAATGGAATATTAATTAAGGGCTCAGTGACATGTTCAAAAGGAAAATTTGATTTTTGAAAGGAGTAAATTGTTTAAAAACTCCCAGGGAAAGACTGTTGAATTAAAAATAAATTTAACAAAAATTTGTGAAAGCAAAATTTGAATTAAAGTAAAGCCAGTAGAGTGGTAACTGAGATTGAATTAGAATGATATCAAGACAAATTGGATTGCGAGATTCAAATTTGAAGTGTAATGTGATAATCAAGTTAAGAGTTGGAAATCAAGAAGAAACTCGAGTTGAAATGATATTTGGCTCGGATATAAGCGAATGGTTGTGTTGTGGATAAAAGTAGATTGGAATTTGATTGGGATGACCCTTGTATCCGCTAAACTGGTAACAGGTGGAAAGGATATAATGATATGCCGACAAAAGGTACAAGTTTATATTTCTATGGGATATAAGATTTATGAGCCGAGTTGGCAAGCTGCTTGGCTGTTTGATTTTCTTTTGAGATGGAGATGGCCCAGAGAGGCGAGTTGGAGTTTGACCTATTGACCGGTACAAAGGAGGTGCCGGCGAAATTTTCGAAAAGTTAAGGCATTAGAAAATTTTCAGGATTTTTGAAAATTTTGGTTGATAAGAATTAATTAATATTTAATTGAAATTAAATTGGTTCAGTTGAAACTGGAGTTAAAAAGTGAACAAATATGTTCTAACCAGTTGATAGGGCCGTTCTCTACCTTAGCAATTTCGAGGACGAAATTATTTTAAGTTGGGAAGATTGTAATGACCCGCATTGGCAGAGGTATTATAATTAATTTATTTAATTATTTATATAATGATTAGAGGATTTAATGGTCGTGGAATTAAATAATGATGAATATTTAATTTAATTAATAAATTAAGTAATATATTTAATTCTGAAATAATCAAAATTGGCTGAAATGACGATATGGTGTGAACTGGATCATCTGTGATGTTTAATTCAGCTTGGAATTGAATTTGAATAACGAATATATTATATAAACAACAGTTTGAACGTAGAGTTATAATATAATTAAAATCGAGCTCGAAATGGCGCTGCAGTTCGTAAATTGGCGATTCGAACTTCAACTGAACGTACATAAGCCGTTTTAAATCGGATTTCTGTGAAACAAGAAACGTGTGGAGCTGGTGGAGTATATCTTTCTTGTGGAAGAGAAAAATCAGTATTTCGTTGTGTAGATTTTGATGTACGTCCAAATCAAATTTTAGAAAAGTCGTTGTGGAATTCCTTTATGATTTATAAAGGAATTATTTATATTTTAAAAAGGAATTTCAATATAAATCGAATATCGGGTTGACCCAGAAGTGAATATCAAGTTAGGAATATTCTAGAGCTGTATGGTATTCCACTGTGAATATATACGATAATATTTATTTTTTAAATATTTAATTTAATTATATCTAAATATATTTATATATTTAAATGGGTCATCCAAAGCTTTAAAATAGCCACTTTAGCAAACGAAGTCGGAATTCGACGAAACTAATTTTGTTGGATCCACAATGTCAAATAGTTGTTAGATTTCCAGTTTCGTGATTTTAGGAGTCACTGTGTGGTCATACGGATTTTTAGAGTGAAAAACAATCAGTATTCTGACGGTTAAAAATACGCTGTGTGAGCAAACGGAGTCGGAATTCGACAAAACCAGTTTCGTTGGGACCGTAATGTCGAACTGTAGCAACATGTCCTGTTTCGTGATTTTTGGGCATCATGTGTGATCGCACGAATTTTTAGAAAGCAAAAAAAAAAATCTAAATGAGATGGGTGAACACTAAATAGCCACATCCTTCACTTTTCAACCACACAAGAATTGTACCTCCCTTATAAAATCAAATGCTCAGCCGACACTCGCTCAAACCCACAAACGTGAATATCCACCAAAAGAAAAATCAATAGAAAATCAAATCCAATTCTATAAATCTCGTAATTTATATATTTGCAACTGCCACAACCAGTTCTTCGATTTTGTATGAATTTTGGGGGACTCGAAGTGTTCCCCGTTCGCTGGTTTTGAGCGACGGTCAGCTAGGGTTCGACATATTCTGAGTTTGAGCAGTTGATGCGAGATTTCATGGGTATATTTGGATTCAGGGGGTCGACTGAGGCTCGTGTATAAAATTGGGATGGATCCCGTGAGAAATGGTGTCGCACTTTTCCTACAGTCGAGGTCTGAGACCTGAACGACGCGATTAGAGTGAGGAAACCGAGTTCTTTAGCTTGGTGTTGGGGTGGTTGAGGGCGCGATGAGGAGTTTGGTGGTGAAGAGTTTAGGAAGTTCGGTTATGAATGGAAGGTGAACGAGGTGATTGAATTTGGGAAATGGCGTGGGGTTCTTCAGGAGGAGCAATGGGATTTGTTTGTTTAGGAAGAAATATGGGAGAAGATACATACGGGTGTGTATAAACGGGAATGGGCCGGGAGAAATGGTGAAAGCCCAATGTAATTTAAATCCAAGTTTTTAATTTAAATTCTTATTTACTAAAGTGTATAACTTGTTAACGTCATATCTTGATCATACGATATCAGATTGAGGAACCGTAAGTTGCGTTGGGATCGTAGGGACGGTGGTTACGTCATGGAACTGACTGGGAGTGAATCCGAGCTAGTTACAATTTATTGCAAAATAAATTGTCCATTTGAATCAACGAAAATTATCGTTATTAACGATGATAGTCCAAAGTATGTAAAACTCACCAACTCTGAACGATTTATAAATTCATGTTGTATTTTTAGAACTTTTAAATATTGGCTGATTGACTGTGTGTTGATTGTTTGATTGAACTGCTAGTCAGTTAGTTGAATTTCTATATTTGATTCTGTTTAACAGAATGTATCTTATGGAACTGAAAGTGATGTTATATTATATTGTTTAACATCTGTGGATGCAGGAAGACAGGTTGGAGGAACCCAACAGGGTTCCTCAACATTTATTTTACTGTTTTTCATATATTGTGATATATGATGTGATATATAATCTGTTGTCGATTATATGTGTTTGGACGATACTGATCATCGTGATTTGATATGTTGAATACCATAACATACCGAAATGTTGATAAGGGAATATTTTCAAAGTGATATTTGAAATAAAATATTTATAAATGGAATATTTATAAATAAGAAATATTTATAAATTGGAATATTTATAAATAGGAGATATTTAGGAAAAGGGAAAACGTTATTAAAAGGGAACTGTTATAAGAAGGAAATCATTTTTAAAGTGGAGAACTGTTACTAAAAGTAAATCTTTAAAATGAATAAATGTTGTTAAAAAGGAAATCTTTACAAAGCGAATAAAGGAGTTAAATCGAATATGGTATTCGAAAGTAGTAAATCGAATTAGTTATTCGAAAGGGGTAGTCGAGTTAGTTGAATAGTGAAATAGAATATTTGTTATTCGAATAAGAGTTAAACAGTTAGAGTTAAATCAATTAGAGTTAACCAGTTAGAGTTAACCAGATGGAGTGAATCAATTAGAGTAAACTAGTTAGAGTTAAACCAGTTGGAGTTAATCGATTAAAGTTAAAGCAGATAGAGTTAATCGAATATATAGTTTATTCAAATAGAGTAAAGGAGTTAATCGAATATATAGTTTATTCGAATAGAGTAAAGGAGTTAATCGAATATATAGTTTATTCGAATAGAGTAAAGGAGTTAATCGATTATATAGTTTATTCGAATAGAATAAAGGAGTTAATCGAATATATAGTTTATTCAAATAGAATTAAAAGGGTTATCGAATATAGTTTATTCGATAGGAGTTAAGTGAATAGAGTTAGAGTTAAATCAAAAGAGTTAAGTGAATAGAATAAATTGAAATAGAGTTATCGAATATACCTTATCGAAGGAAAGAATTATCGAATAGAAAAGATTTGAAAGAGAGTTACGTAAGGAAGTTTGTTAAAGAATTCGAAGGGTGAACTTTGTCTATTTCAAGGTTAGAAACGTTATTCAGTTAAGGTCTGAGAGGTAGTATTACCCCAACTTGATTGACCTTATTTTTAACTAAGGAATGGTTAAGGTTCAATAGTAAAGGATGGTTAAGTGAATTTAGTAATTAAAGGAAATGGTTTGAGTTGGCATCGCGATGGTTTGTTTAAACATCTGTCTAAGTCCAATGAAGAAGCTTTGGAAATGTTTTCAAATAAGAAACCAGAAATGTTTTCTAATAAAGATAACAAGAAATGGAAATGTTTTCCATTGTTAATAACGTATATTTTCCAAATTTAGAAAATAAGAAATATTGAATATAGGGAAACAGGAGATAAGTAAAATAATGAAATAAAGAGATAAATGTTGAATGATGTTTGATCGATATAAATTTCCATTTGGAAATAATATCGTTGTTTGCACACCTGTTTTTCTTCGATAGTTAAATCACAGACTATCGAAGTTTTTGACCATTTTAACATTGTTAATATGGAGAGATCAGTTGGATTATTATCCAAAGAACCACTCTGTATTGGCATAAGCGTTGCGTATCATATATGCCAAAGATAATTGAAGACGGAGTTATGCAAGGGCTATCCTGTTTACAGAATAGTGCCTTCGGTTCATCCTGTTCCTGGATGACTTGTATGGACGGATGTCTGATAGAGTATTTCCAGACGATCACGTATATTGATTTCTCCAACCGTACCAAGAGTGGAAGCGGAGAAGGAAACTTCTTTTAGCTAACACATAATGTATGGTTGAGGACGTCAATCGGTGATTTGATGGATTTGACGATGTGGCATTCAAAGTGAATCTGGTGTGATGATAAAGCGTAGCTTCTAGCCTCACATCCGGTAAATGACAGAAATCGGGCAGGCAACATGGCTAAGTCGATCGCACCGAAGTAGGGTGTATAATCACCTGATCTAGCATTTTCATTTACTTCTAAAAATCTATTGTTGATGCTGTCCCATTCGGGAAACGGTTGCTGATCCCAACCGTTGGTGATATACATTCGATACACTCAAGCGAAATGAGTGGTCGGTCATGTGTGGTCGGGTTGCAAGATGTTCTTGTTGAACCCAGTGTATTCCTCTCTAGAGGTACACTAGCGAAAGGTGGTTCCATGCCTTGTCATAGTTGGAAATCCATTACCCAATACATGCTTGTGGTTTTGATTGTATACTCTATATGTAGAAACGTGAGATGAAAGCGTTTCTGCTAGATGATTATTATATTGTGGTTAATAGACATTATTATAATATCAAAAGGTTTTTGATATAAAGATAATATGGATTCTCATAAGGGAAAAACCCATTCCGTTATACGGCGTAGTCTTATAAGATATCGTTTAATTGTTCGAACTGTTTTAAAACTGTTTTACTCATACCAGTCCCATGACTGACCCAGAGTTTATTTTGTTTTGTTTCCCTAAACTCTTGGGTGCCCAATTTTGTACGGGCAGTCAAGTAGTCAGGATTTACAGATATGCTAGAAGAGCTTGGAGCAGGAGGCTTCAGGATCATATAGCTATAGTTATTTCCGTTGTGTTGTAACTGTTGTACTTTGATAATGATATGTATATTCAAGTACAGATTTGTATTTCAAAGTTATGTTATGAAATATATTTATTCGTTCCGCTGTGAGATTCGTGTTACTTTGATATTGTGTTCTTCTTCTTCTTCTATTCTAATTTTCTATCTTATCTATCCTCACCCTCTAATTTCTTTCACTAAATGACTGGTATTTTTCGATGTTTGGTTAGTCATCATTGAGTTTATGGCGCTAACCAAAGTCGTCAAAATCCCGAGTCATTACAAATGCAATCAATGCATTCCCATTATAAAAATATTTACTTTCCATTCTTTGCAAATTTGTTCCAATCAATTTGTGATTTTGTATCACCAAATTTAACAATTTATGCGTTTATTTGATTCCCTTAAGCTTTTATCCTTTGGTTTACTAATGTTCTCTTCTCTTCATTTTTCTAGCAATGGCCGACCTTGACTAGTTTGTATGAAGTGGTTGTGAGTGACAAAATAAGAAAGGAGGGTTTATGTTAGGAAATGATGCATCTTCCTATTTTTCCTTTCACATGAATCCCGAATCCTCCTTTTAGTCAAGTTTTGACAAATATCATTAGTTTAGTAACAAATGCGTGACTCATTTTAATTATCATACCTCTTTCTCCTTATCTCAAACCATAATTTTATTTAATGTTTCTAATTAAATATACTAAGTAATGTTAATCAAAATTAAGGATGTTAAAAGTGGACATTCTAAAAAATGACTTATTAATTGTAATGATATAGTAGATGTAAAAGTTTGGAGGTCAAGTGGTGAAAATATTAATTCTCATTTATTCTTTTAATTTCAAAATTGATGTTAGGTTTAGTTTCTTGATGATTTTAGTTTTAAGCTAAATGCTTAGCTTTGATAAACAAATTATTTTTCTTGTATATCAGTTTAGGCATTTCTTTGTCTAACTCATGTTTCTATTTAATGTACTAGTGGACTGAACACTATGATCCAGCTTGTGTAGTTACGCAATTTATCTGACTCCTATTCTCATGTATTCATTATTGTTGTAATGGAAAGTGGTTGCGAGCACTATAAAAACCGGTTGGCTTTGCCCAAAAAACAAAAACAAATTATTATTCCATAAGTTCACTAAAATATGTGTTACAATGGTTACTTTGAAAAACTAATAACATGATTCTTATTTTAGTTATTAATTTTTTTAAATTTGAAAGTTTATATTACTACTTACTTTAGTATTCGAATATTTAATTATTACCAAATGAGTGTTCCCATTGGTGATAATGAATTAATTACTATAGCGTTAGAGAGAATTAGTTTAATAGATGACATGTAATTAGTTCTCAAGTTAATGATTCCATTTAAAGTAAAGAGATTTAAGTTCATTTTAAAAATATAAATACAAACTGTGATAAAAAAGAATTAATTCACATTTAAGTTAAATGGAATGTATAAAATAGTAAATTTATTTATCATAGTTACTTCAACTTGCTATTGCATGATTAATAATATATGTTCATTTATTTGTGTACATAATTTTGTATTTATTTGAAACGATAAGTATATCCATTTTTACGCGTAGATATATGTGAAATTTTTCTATACGATCCAATTACCTATAAAAAAAATTTGGCATAGCCGGCCGGTTTTTATAGTGGTCGGTAACACTTTTTTTATTATAACCAATAATAAAAATACAATATAGTACAGGTGATTTTGGTTACAATCAACTAATTCGGTTTTTAAGGTGAACCATCCACAACCTACAAAGTTTATAGTGGTCCGTACACTATACCTATCAGGCTTACAACACTGGAATAAAAATACAGTATAGTACAGGTGACTGTAATGAATTTTACGTAATTTATTTCTCTATTTTTATTTTATTGGTTAAAATGAATTTATTACAACATATATGAACTTAAATTCTCTACTTGCTTCAAAATTGAAAATGACTAACTACTGAAAGCATAAATTATTTAATGGAAATTCGAGACATGCCCTTATTTTTAAACTAAACTAAATTTCTCCTCTTCAGACTAAGAATTAAAAATTTAGTCCCTATAATTTATATCGCTCGCCAAAGTAAATATCTACTCTAAAGAAAAACTAATTTGCAATATTAAATATATTATATCTTTCAATTGATTTATCAGATTTCTATTTCCACTACAAGATTACACGGCTATTCCCACGAATCGGAGCCATTGGCGGTCGTTGAGTCATTGTTGTATAGTTCATGACTT
Organism: Allium sativum; assembly: GCA_030737875.1. Classification (NCBI taxonomy): domain Eukaryota; kingdom Viridiplantae; phylum Streptophyta; class Magnoliopsida; order Asparagales; family Amaryllidaceae; genus Allium; species Allium sativum. Next base: position 106,053,817 of record CM060910.1, read on the forward strand.
CTTATGGTTTCCAATAGAAGCAACAGGCCATATCCAACGATTGTACAAACGTCTTCTAACGGTAAGCAGTCAGTGGTAAACATCGGGAGATGTTAGAAAGTAAGACCAATAAGCTGTTTGTAGCCAATGAAAAAGGATGATCAACAATTCGTTCCATTCCGTTACAAGCCGTTGGAAATCTGAGTATTTTTTAATAACAGCAAGCCAGTAACCTTCGAACCACACTATATCCATTTCTATTCCATTTCACATATATATAACATCCAAGCATCTCGATATATACAAAATAAACCATCTAAACATTCAAACGTCTCAGTATATACAAAATTAACCATCTAAACGTCTCAATCTGCATCCCCAACCTCACACATCATCAAACTAAGTGTACACCATCGAAATACGTCCAAAATATCATCCTCACCAACTTCAAATCAATATATACAACATCAAAATACAATCCTCACCAACTCCAAGTCAATATGTACATTATGCAAGAACAAATACAATAAAATATACCTCTCAAGCATCTTCATCGCCTTCTCTAGAAGCACCAAAGGACAAAGCAAAGGAACCATGCTGCTGCACATACTCTGCTAGTTTTTGATTCAGTTGCTCCATCTATATGGCTCAAAGATGATTCTCCTCATGCAGCTTCTCGAACATTGCTCTAAGCACTTTTATTTAGGCTTTGTCCTGAGATTTTTCAAACGCATTTTGAACTGCTCTAATTGCAAATAAAATGAAAGATGTTCAGAAAAAAGGAAGATGATAAATGAGTTTAAAATCACAAACAAATATTAATATATGAAAAATGAAAAATAGTACATTGCAAAAGGGTTACAGGTTAACATTTGTTTCAAAAAAATTTTGCATTTATTTGTAAGCTCATTAATATGTATATCTAATTGTTAACTCCAAAAATGGCGGTAATACTTAATTAATTGCGAAAGCACCATCCCATGATGGGGAAACAAAATAAAACAGTAAAAACAAATGAAAATGAGAAAGAAATAGAAAGCAGGGAAAGAAGAACACAATTTTATAATGGTTCAACTTGAGATTAAGCCTATGTCCACTTTGAAAATTTTATTATGATCCTTGCCATGGCAAGTACAGTATATTATAGATGATTACAAAGTTCCTCAAAGTAGAGATTAACAGATAATCAGTGGTACTATTGGTTATTGGAGAATCATGATGACAAGCCCAAATAACCTAAATTTGTTATCTCTGGAGAAAAGGCTTTGTTGTAGGAGAAGAGTAATGACTGCTGGAGATGAAGATATATCTTTGTAAAGCTTTGGTAGAGCAAGGAAATCAATCCCCATTTCATGTTGAAGAATAGGGGGTATTTATAGATGTTTAGAAAGGAGTTGGGTCAGATCCACTTGCAGAGAGCCTTTGAAGAGTCCCCCTAAATTTACTCATGAAACTGCTCGACAAAATATGCTAACAACATGGATCGGTACCGGTCCATCATGGACCGATACCGGTCCATAGAGTTAGCATATTTTGCACTCATGAATCTTCGAACGTGATTTACACTTTCTATTTAGCCTTCAGGTGCAATTTGGTGCTATCCAGACCTGGTTTGGTGCTGTATCGAACCTTAAATCCTTATTTTCTTGGCTCTTTCTTTCAATCCATTGAGCGATGATACCTTGACAAGTTGGATTGACCTGAGGTTCCGCATATGGCCTCCAGACAACGTTACGAAGGTGCTGGGATGAGTCGCATGGCTGTTTAGGCAAAGATTATGGATCGGTATCGGTCCATATACTTAGCTTTTGAGGCTTGAAACTTATGTAGCTGCTTTGTCTTGTTCCTCTGGTCTCTTTTGTGAAGTTTCATCCATCTCCCAGGCTATATGATTCTGTTCTTTACTCTGATTCTTCACGGATATTTCTTAGGTTCAAATCCGGGTTAACACTAATCACACTACCATAACTTCTATAGAAAGTCAAAATTTTACGAAGCAACATTAACACCATGAATCATGTAATATATATCTTATCACTTTATTTTTTATCGGGTTGCCAGCATATAAAATATCATAATATTGTATATAATGAAAAAATGGGAACCACACATTGGCATAAATTGCAAAAAAAAGAAAGTCCGTCGTATTAAATTTGTGCTAATAGTGTAAATGTCATTAGAGTATTTATCATCTGAATTACGTAAAATAATTAACATCTAGATGCGAGTAAACTGTATCTACATGTTAATTTTTTGCAAATATGCAAATATTTACATAGGTTAAATGATTTGATAACTTAGCAATAATATTTTCTACATGTTTACATAGAAAAAATTAAAATATGTATTGTTGTCTTCGTATTTAAGGCACATTAAATGGTTGCATAATAGTCAACTCTGTACATATTCACATTAAAGTTCAATATTGCAATGTTAATTAGATTACCACTTGGTTCCTATAGCCATAACGCCTATTGCGCTATGTTGGATCCACAATAGAGTCTAAAGAGCATCTTCTTGCTTCCATGTCAATCATCGTGATCGGACTCACAATCAGCTATGCCTGTGCCATCTTAAACTTTACCTATAATGCAAAAACAATTACATATGAAATATAGTAGAACATTATTTTTGTTTTACATAACTAGCTACTAAATTGATCGATATTAATAAAATAGGATTTAAAATATGCATATATATGTATTTGTCACCTCATGCTCACCATCTCACTGATATGTAATGCTGCCAGCATCATCTGCTTACTTTAGTGCATGGGTGTGAGCAAATACGTCCATGTAGGACACAAAATATCCGTGAGCTCATTCCTGTAGTAGATCATTTATATATTTTAATTACATAGCTAATTACTATACTGATCAATATACAAATGTAGTAACCATTTAGAGTCGTAGTAGATAATTCACCAAGTCCTTGCTATTATGCCAGAAAGACTTGGATCCACCACAATGAGTCACCGGGTTCTTGCTTCTATTTGCTGAGTTTTCTCCAACTTCAACTGCACATGTACATTGAATAATATGTTCAATAATTGTAAAATAATTAATGAGATATCTAATAGATTTACTTTGAACTCGTCATTGTTCCGTCAATTAACCCATTTATCCTATATAGCCGTACACATCCAGCTCATACTTACCCGATTTTCTCAACCTTGACATTATCTCTTTGCAATTTTTAGTAACCTTTGAATTCCATTGGTGTTGAACTAGAGCGACGTCAGCCTCCTACATATCTACTTACTCCTATACAACGAGAAAATATCACTAATTGTTCATTTATACTTAATCATATTGTAAAGCAACATAAAATCACAAGAAAATCTTGGCAGATGGCCTCCGTGATAGGGTCAAGGATCTTACTCCACTTGGACCAACAATTTGACATCCTACTCATATACGCGTGCTTAGAAATGCCAAGAACCACTCCTGATGGCACTAACTTGAATCCCTTATGTTAAATATAAAACAGAACTTTAGATAATTATACATATGTATATCATGTAAAAAAATCATATTGTTATGCTATTAATTTTGATATTTATGCTCCATCATCCTTAGGTTGCAAATATACGACTGGATGAACTATTGGCTTACCAGTACTCTCAGCATCTTAGCAGGAAGAGTTACGACATTGGGAACCTGACATATTATCCATCGCAAACATATATATCTTATTATGTTAGGACATATGTATAATTCACAATAATTATGATACGATGAATCATAAAAGCTATAATACATGCTATAATCATGATATGATGAATCATTAAAAACTATAATACATGTTGTGTGTCGTGCTCTGTGTGCACTATGTGCATGAGTATACTTTTTTGTGACTGAGTGTTTTAAACTGATATTAATAAGAAAATACATGTAATGTGAATAATTACAAAAATTAACGGATATTACTTAGTCCTCATCGTTTTTTGATTTAGACTCAGTCTCGTGTTCTATATCATTTTCTTCTACATTCTTAAATGCTTCGACTAATACATTTACCTCATCATTTAAAGGTCCAAAATCATTTTGATCGTCCATAGTTGTTATTTCAATATTTTCCTCATTATCTACTTGATAGGCTTTTTGGCTGGAATATTATTTCCATCGAACATAAATCTTGCCTTGGTTTTAAAAACTATAGACCAATTTGCCTTATTTCTTTTTAGAGATGGATAAGGGGTGTAATAAATTTGTTGGGGTTGTTTGGCTAGTACAAAAAAACGTAATTTTGATAATACGAGGTATGTTTTATTTTATAAGATTATAATTTGGATGCACGTTAATACTAGAACCTAGAACATTGTTGAACCGGTTGCATCTAAACAAAAAAACTTCCTCCATGGATGTTGTAAAATATGTCAATTGCAAAAATTAAGTTAACACGCCATAAAAATCATTTATATGATTACTAGGTCATCACTGCCTTTAACAAATACAACGATATTGTTTGTCAACTTTTCAGCATCATATTCTTTGGTATTGAATTTATATCCATTAATGAAAAATATTGGATATGTTTTAACTTTTCTTTTCGGCCCCAATGTCAAATGTTTCAGTCGTTCATCGACCACATGATTTGTGGGATCATAAATGTAACTTGAAAACCATGTAGCGAAATCTTTGCTTAAATCACCATTTGGATTTTGTGATTCATAAACACTGCAAACATAAACATAATATATTGTGTTATCATTAATTTACATGCAATATTAAATTAAGCTTAACAAATTTGTAATTAATCTAATAGTTACCTAACAAGTGGTGCAACTTCAGGGCAACTAACAGAAATATATGTATGTGTTACATGGTAATCTCTATCATCTAACCATACATTTGCACATTTTCCAACATATCAACCATGTTGTTTAAAAATGGATAACATTCCTTCAGAAGAAGAATCTTGTCACTACAACAAAAAACACTTTTCGCAACAGGCGATATCTGTTGCAGTAGACCTATTGCAACAGGCCTGCGCCTGTTGGTATAGCCCAAGTTGCAAAAAGTCTGCAACATTTTCTGCCTGTTGCAATAAGATGTTGCAGTATTCTTTTTTGCAACAGGCTTTTGCTGTTGCAACAAATCATTTTACAACTGTATTTTCCTGTTGCAATAGATCCATATATATATATATATAATATTATAGCTTGTAAATATTATACATTAAATGTATTCCTTTTAGTAATAGTGTATATCACAAAATAAAATAAACAAATAAAAATTTTATTTTAACAAAGTTTAATACTACAAACAACTTCAACAAAAATTTCTACAATTTTTATGCACTACTCATGCATAACAATTTCTTCTCTCACACAACACATTTTTTCGAATAGAATATTTTCTAATCATATTTCTACTCTATCATCTAGTGTATATCTGGGACATCAGCAAAAGGCTCTCAGCTTGCTTCACCGTACTGGCTTGGTCCATACTAGTGTTTAAGCTGCTCTTTGAGTAATCTCCTGACATTTTTTCCCTGCAACATGTGAAGCATAAGTAGCGTCATTCATTTGAAATGAATTAATGCAGCTTCTTTCTACAATAATTTTTAGATATGTATCCTCTCCTACAACATGCGGGTTACAGTGTTATTCAAATTATTTGCATAAGCTTTTGTAAAGTGATATCCATTTGCTCACTTTGTTCCAACAGAATCATAAGCCTCTTATATTCATCAGCATCTTGCCTTACACAGTTATGCTTCTTCTCCCCTATTGCTTATTCATCTTCATAACTAAATCTTTTCCATTCATTCATTATGTAGCTCATAGTCCCTAATTGTCTGAAGTTCATTTGAAGTTCACTACATCTCAGTTTATGGCCTAAAGCATCCCCTATTATACATCAGATCGGTTGTTCCACTCTGATAATGAATGAATGGTGCAGAAACCAATCGTTGTACCCTTCCTCTTTTCGTGCTGCTATGATTGCGGCCTTAATTAATAGAAAATAGAACCACCGAGGCAAGGAAAAATGGTGGCTCTCCTACAACCTTCGATGAGTGAATTGCTTTCGGATTCGGAACACCCTGCAAATTAAATTATTATTATTATTACACCAAAATGAATGCTTAGTTGAATAATTTAATCAACTGAAATATAATTGATGCCATATATAACATCAGTGGAAAAGGATTTCCAACGAAAGGGGATGGGAAAAAAATGTTTGAATAGTGGGAGATGATTCAAATATTTTTTTCTCCTAGATCCTTTAATATACTTCTCCATTTTAGCCTAAAATAACTGTAGATATTTATCATAGGGTAGTAGTGCCATAGAACCAACACTATCTCAATCTGCATAGTTATCATTGATGAATACTTGGGTTATATTAAAGCTAGAGCCATGCACTTCAAATGAGGCCGTTAGTGAACTAGTATTGGTACCGAAACAAAGGAAATGATTTCCTTCATCTATCAATGCAGTAAACAGTAAGCTGTAAAATGAAAATTTGGAGAAGCGAAATGTTGAACTTGAGAGGTGTATCATTGATAGATGGGATTACATATGTTTCAGGTCCACAACAAATTTCAATTTCAATATCCACATACCAAACATAATAATGATGCTTTAAAGTCGCTTATTTGTTTTCATTTTTCTCATATACATTTTCCCAAACACTTCTAGGGCATGCCGCAAAACAGATCAAAGAACAATAAAAGAGGGATGTACATACAGATAATTGATTTATATACATATAAATATCATAATATATGCAGAAAAAACATAATATATACGTATAAAATAAAAGAGTAAGCAAGTAATACTCTAGATGCTGTCGAGGAGGAACACACCTTAGAAGGCCAGGTCTTGGTGGAGCACACCGCTGTGGAGGGAGATCTGGGTGAGGGTGACCAGAGGGGCATCGATACGTTCCAAGTAGTTGAGGAGTTATCATAAACGTCAGTCTGGCAATAGAAGGAGGTGTCAGAAGAGTATCCAGTGATCGCCCAGATGCGTTCGGACAAGGGGAGAAAGGGCGGAGAAGGATTTACGGTTAATGGTTGGGAGAAAGAAGTTGCCATTCTCGAGGATGTGGCTATCGGATTTGAAATGGACAACGTTACAGAGGGTGAAGCGACAGTTTGGTTGTGGATGGCATGCTGATTTGGTTGTGGATGGCACGTTGATAACATTACAGAGGGTGAAGGTGTGGAGCGAGACTGATTCCAAGAAGAAGAAGAAGAGTCAAAGATGACACACTGATTTGAGGATACATGTCACGCGAATTTTGAATTTAACGCCTGCGCTTTCGATTTGGTGAAAATTTTGGCGAAAAGTTTGGTTGTGGAGCCAAAATTTCTAACGTACGAGCCAAAAAATTAAATAGTTTGGAACGTTGCAGATATATGCGGTTTGTCAATAAGTAAAGTAGCTAAAGAAATCTAGTAAACAAATATTAAACTTTTGTTATTAAACGCTAGCCTTGGTTAATTAATAGTTGTTTAATATTAGTTGTTAGTTATTAATCTTAATTACTAATTATGAATTATTTAATAATGATATTAATTATTATTTCTTTTTCATCAATTATTAGTTATTACTTATTATTTCTTAATTATTACTTGCGTAAGTGGTGAAAACCGTTACTAAAGATTTTTTTAACAAGTTTGAAACCACAGATGTAAATAATATGTTTGTTGTAACTGTTACGGAGGCGCAGTTACAAATAACGTGTTTATTGTAACATTATTATACTTATATAACAAATAATAATTATTTATTATATTATACTAATTATTAAATTATAACTCATTATTTACTGATTATAATTGATTACTTATTATTTGCTGACTATAACCGAATATTAGTCAAACATGTATATTGTTTAATTATCAATAATGATTATTAGTTATTACATATTCATTATTAGTCATTCAAAATCGAGGAAAAAATTATAGTTATAAAAAATCTTTTGAAATAATAAAAAATGAATATAATTGATAATCAAAATCATTGAACATTAAATATGAAATAATAATTGTTACCTCTTGAATGCTGGTTCGTTATTAGAATTAGTTAATTTTATTATCAAGTAATAATTAAATTAAATTGTAATCTTAATTATTATGTAACTACTAATAGTTAATTATTCAGTAATTATTATGAATGTCTTATTAATTATTTAATATTTGTTAAGTATTAATTACTTCTTAATAATAATATTACTTGGAGGGAAATAATTTTTAAAAGTACGTTTTTTGCAAGTGGCTTTACCTGTTGCAAAAAATTACATTTATCGCAACTGGTGAAAACAGTTGCTAAATGTATAATTTTTGCAACTTGTTTGAAAGTGTAGTTGCAAAAAATATGTCTATTGCAACAGGAATGAAAGAGCAGTTGCTAAAAGTATGTTTTTGCGACAGGCATGAAAGCGCTGTTGCGAAAAATATGCTTTTCGCAACAGGAAGGAAAAGCCTGTTGGTAAATCTTATCTATTGCAACAGCTACGAAAGGTCTGTTGCTAAATATCATTTACTGCAACTGAAATTTGAGGCCCGTTGCAAATAGCTAGTTGCAATAGGGTATTTTTCTTGTAGTGTGTTCAACGGCCTCATCATTGCATGTAACACTTTCAAATGGTAAGTTCACATGATCATTGAATTAATGAGGAAAAAAGAACGAAGCTTCTTCTTTGATATATGATTTGTAAATCGAACCTTTCACTCAAACTTTTTGTCTCACTTTTTTCTTTAAATGATTTAAGTAACTAATAAAAAATATACTAGTCCAGTATTAATTTTAATTTATTATTAAATTAACATTTCCATACTCAGTATTAACAACATACTCTTGAATGTATACATACATCCATACTGCACATGCCTCGAAGACGTGCTTCATATGGAAGATGAACAGGTAAATGCTTTATTACATTAAAGAAACTTAGAGGAAATATTTTCTCTAGTTTGCAGAGCAGTATAGAGATTTCTTCCTAAAGTTTATGTAGATGATCAACTTTTACCGTAGTTGAACAAAGCTTCTTATAAAATAAACTATGTTCCGTTGTAATCTTCAAAACTTTTACGAGTAGCAATTGTACGAAAGCAAATGGGTAACAAATTTTCCATCATTACATGACAATCATGGTTTTTCGTCCCCACTTAGTCTTCCATTCTTATAGTCGAAACATCTACGAAGATTAGAGGAAATTCCATCAGAAAATCGCAATCCTTCCACCTATTTTAATAGTACTTTAACTTGGTTGTTGTTTAGTTCATAGAATTCTTGATTTTTTTACTATCATTTGGCTCTATAAGAATCTCTGGACAATTGCATATTTCTTCTATATCATGGTTTCAGATCGTCCTTAGTCTTTCCCTTAACATTCAAAACTGTATTAAATACATTATCAAATATGTTTTTCTCATTATGCATCATGTCAATGTTACGAAGGATTAAGAGATTTTTCTAATAAAGCAACTTCTAGAATATACTTTGTTTGCACCAATTATGAACTGTCGATTTACCATAGATTTCAGTTTGCTGTCTGATTTCATGTTCTTTGGATAATCTTTTACAAATTCATATATATATATATATATATATATATCCTTGCTTGACCAAATGTTGGTGCTCGTAAAGTCTCGTGTCTATAGGCCTTGGAGTTATATTTTGTCCCTTCTGAAAAGATGATTAATATGGAGAGAAAAATCAGTGACAATCAAATCATGATTTTTTTTCCTATGCGGTAAAGAAAATGCTCATGTTTCCTCTATACAACAAGGAGAAGCAAAATGATCAGTCGTACTCCAACCCGAAAACATTGCATATGTAGAAAAATGACTAGTAGTCCATAACAAAGAAGTAAACATCCAAAAAAATTGATATGTCATATGTTTCAGTTCTTTCATATCACATTATTTTCAACTCTTTGATTAATAGTTGTAAGTAAACATTAATGCATGTGTCAGATCATCAGGGCTTGGGATGACAATTGTGAGAACATGTATGGAATTTACATACACATCCACACGATAGATTGTAAGGTGTAATGATTATAGGCCAAGATGAATGTTTAGAGCAAACTGAAAAAACAACGAGAATTCATCTGTACATAAACCTAGTCTAATGTTACGGCACTCTGCTGCAAAATCAGGATATTTCTTATCAAAATACTTTCATGCTTCTTCATCAGATGAGTGCGTTAACATACCTTCTTCAGGTGTTCTCACACTGTGTCATCTCATATGATGCGCTATTACAGATGATGCATATAACCTTTGAAGTTTAGGAGTGATAGGCAAATAATGCATACACTAATATATAACTTCTTTTTTCTTGATTTGTATCTTTCTTGATTACGTATTTTACAATTCCTAAAATTAATATTTTTTTCCAAAACAACATGCACCCATTTAAACATGTATCTATTTTTTGATACGGAAAATCGAAAGATGACATAAGTTTTCTCACTTCACAATAATATATTTTTTCACATTAAATTATTGGATGACGTACGACGTTTAGTAGCTTGAACAACAGCCGTAAATCCGACTTCAGCAAGGTTGTATTTTGATTTTATTGCAATGCACTTTGCAGTGATCGATAATTGAGTGTCGCTTGTACATCCACTCCAAAGGGGTTTCCTAGTGTAGTGACCGATAAATGAAAACAAGCATTGACTTAATGCGACGACTCCAAGAAAATGCTCAACGCGACGTCGCTTGCCTTGAAGTCAATGGAAATACTCATCCTCAACAAAATGTCTCAGAAAGCTCTTTTTCTAACATCTAATCATAGTCGAAGAAGAAGGATAAATGCCAACAGAAATGGCAACGGTAACAGAACTATCGTCACCTTCAGTGAGAGAACGCATCAACATGACTTTTCCTGGTTTTGTCCTAACGATAAGCCAGGACCTAGTATTTAACCCCTTCCACGATAGAACCATCATGTCATCGCTTAGAATTTGACACCTATGCGTCCAATACCCAATCAAGCCAAAGTTTCTACTAACCAACCTCTATTGAATGAAGCAATCGAGGTTGAAGACCTATCGGAAGACAACGCCGATGTTCATCTCATAAGGCACCCACGGCCCTAAAGTCCCGAGCTGGACCACGACTGCTGGAATCCAGTGGAAGTCTAGCTTGCGGTTCTCACCGACATGGTCCGAAGGATTGTGAGAGAAACACAGGGTATGCCACTGACATTTAGGAAACTAATACGAGGCATAATCCCTTCACTTCAGTCGTCCACGACGCCGAATGACCATGATGCTTCAGTATTCCCCAACTAACGGCTTACTCAGGAAAGGTTAATATCTGTAACTACTTAAACCGCTATGAGTTGCATATGGACTCAAGTCGAGCCACCAATTTCATTGAATGCAAATGCTTCCTAATCTTCCTTGAAAGTGTAGCTCTTCTCTGGTTCTCTCAATTTCCACCGAGATCCATTGCTACTTTCAACCAACTTGCTACTGACTTGGTAAAAATAGTTCAGGATGCACGTCGTAAGACCAAAGGGCATCTTGACTCTCTCTAATCTCTACCAGGGCATGGTGGAAATTGTTAAGAGCTACCTCGAACGCTACAAAAATGACTTGTCAAAAGTTGAAGATCCAAAGCCTCGTACCATCTTGGTTCATCTTACTGAGGGCATTCTTCTCAATACCGAATTCGAAGCTTGGATCGACAAAAAGCAGCTGAAGACCTTAGAGGCTTTCGATGAAAATGCTAATCGGTTTTTGTGCCAAGAAGAAGCGTGCATAAACATGGCATCTTAGACCGTCCATCCTCATAACCCACATCCGAGCATTATTCACGACACCTTCAAGGGACAACAAGGTGGGGAATATTACTACAAGGGTAAAGGGATAACCCTATTCAAGCATAAGCCTAACAACGACAAGCTAGGTGGCCGCAACAACCAACAACCTGGAGATCTAAAGAAACGCGACCGCTATCCAATTTACATGGTTTGCACTCCATTCAATTCGGAGTTGGAGACGATCTATTTAGAGACATATAACACAATCTAGTACAAGAAGCCGAACACCAGGGGAGCCTACCAATCAGAAGAAGAATTCTGGCAAATATTGCAGATTCCCTAACATGTTTGTACATAATACAAATGAAGGTCATCACCTCAAGGATGCCATTGAGAATCCCATCCGAGAGAAACGCCTATAGCATTATGTTTAGAACCCTGCTCCCCAAGAAGCAGTTGTAGGCCCTTTAATGCCCGCACTTCCTCCAGCTCAAGTATCCCTAGGGTTGTCGACTCCGAGACCTCCTCACGGGGTTATCATGATTAACACCACTTGCCGCGGGACTCGACATGAAAATGAAAGCTTCAAGCGTATTTAGGAATACACCAACTTAATTAAGCATGCTAACTTAAAAGCATGCTCCGCCCAAGATGAATCTGTCTCAGCAAAGCTCCAGAAGACTATATGCGATGGAATAATATTCCGCAAGAGAGATGCTACCGGAATCGAGATTGCAACCATAGACACTCTCGTCGTTTCAACACAGATAGGCTCTACCTATGTATGAAGGGTTCTCATTGACTCGGGGAGCACCGTTAATATCATCATTAAGTTGGCCTACGACCAAATGAGACTTGAATCCATGCCATGCCATTGTCCACGACTTCAACGGCTCCTCCAACCGGCTAGTTGGTCTTGTATAACTTCCGGTCCAATTAGGAGATGGGAATCGTAGTAGAATTGGGATACTCATCTTCGTGGTTATCGACATCACTTCACCTTACAATAGCTTCGTAGGACGTCTTTTCCTTGTAGAATTCCGAGTCTGCTTGGCACCATGGCAACATGATAATTTAATGGGGTTAGTAACTTATACTTAACCAATTATACATGATGATTTGATGAGGTTAAGTAACCTATACTTAACCAATCTAATAAACGGACCTGATAGGGTTAAGTCACAAGACCTTTCAAATATACTTAACCATTGTAATACGATTAGTGGATGGGGTTAAGCTAACCCATACTTAACCAATCCGACTCGATAATCTGATGGGATTAAGATAATCTATGCTTAATCAATCTAACACGATAATCTGATAGGGTTAAGACAAACAAATACTTAACCAATTTGACTTGATAGGGTTAAGTCAAGAGCTTCTTGGTATACTTAACCAACTTGTAGGGCTAAGCCTTGAACTTAAATACTTAGCCAATCTTGACATGATTCGTAGGCGGGTTAAGTCATGAACTTGAATGACAACTCTTAACCCATTAGACAAAACCCTAGCTCAGGGGACTAGGTTGAAAATCGTAGTTAACAAGGATAGCGGGAAGAGAAGCTAAGTGGTAAACCTTAGTTAAGGATAACTAAGTAATAATTCTTAGTCAAGGAAATTGGACCAGTTCACAGATAGATGAGTAACCCGATACGGTAGATCATTGCTTGAACACACGTGGAGGAGCGAATTATCTGACTTAGATAAAGGCTCCAACGAACTGGGTGACGAAGCGGTAGCTTCGGGGGACGTGAGGATACTCTTGGTATCCCTCTGTGAGATTGCAGATGATCCGCCTGGGATCATAGAGGTTAAGGTCTGCGGTAGAAGAACCAAGAGTATGCCTTGGTTGCTGTGCGAGCAACCTAAAGACAGGGATGGATTAGCGTGGAGTCGACGATACTTGATTTTTGCCCTGGATAGTGCGTCGTCGACTACCTACCATCTTTAGTCAATCGTGTACATACGGAAAGGCAGAGAACTCCCAACAGACCATATACTTGCTATCGAGTTATGGGTAAGGTTGGCCAATAGGAAAGTGGGACTATAGTGGGGCCAGGATGTAGTTCTCATACATGATTTTTCTTGGATTACCTTTCAGTAGTTGAGGGAGGGGTCACGTGGGACCATAGCCACGGATACAAAAACAGACCTTGATATCTGCATCGGCAGATGACTTAAAGCTCCCGACCGAGTTCCGTATTTCTTGATTTGCCCTGGCACGGAACTCGGATGACACATTGAGATACATGTGCGTCTAGACATGGAAAACGATTCGCAATACATATGTGGGATAAAGGGCGTGGTTGACGGGTGGAATAATCCCTAGTGGCCCTAGGTGGCTTGAACCCAAACCGAGACATGGAAACGTTCATTAGGTAGCATAATCCCTAGTGGTCCTAGGTGGCATAAATCCTAAGTGAACACGCGATAGTTCATGGTAAGAAAACATAACCAGATCAAGGGTAGCAGTCCAAAACAACTTCAAGGATAAAATGGTACTACGTTGAGGTGGTATAGATTTACATGGGAAAGCCCGTACGGCCTACGACAAAGGACTGAACTTATACATGGAAAGAAACATACGAGTTGGGAAAACCTATATATGCTATATATTAGGTTGACATGGACCATTACATGACATTGGGCAAGGGACATTCATAGTTAACACATGACGCGGGTTGGGATACTAGTACGAGAGGTGCAAAGCAAATATACATGATAGATACCGTGGGATGTTATACATGATAAATACCTTGGGATGTTATACATGATAGATACCGTGGGATGTTATACATGATAAATACCTTGGGATGTTATACATGATAGATACCGTGGGATGTTATACATGATAGATACCTTGGGATAGCATACTTGATAGAAACCTGACGATGTGATACCTTGATTTATCTTGACATCGTAGTTTATCATGATACCTTAGTTTATCTTGCTACAGTAGTTCATCCGGTTATCTTGGTTTAGCTTATTTATCTTGTCGTGATCCTTATGTTTACTTTCAGTTTATGCATGTCATGTTACCTTTACCTGTTTTTATACTGGAAGTAGATAGGACTTACCATTCTTTATGACTGACCCCGTTTTGTTTTGCCTCTTTGTCTTCCGTTCCCCCCCAGGTTTTCAGGGAGGAAACACTGTTATTTAGTTCGGACTTCCTCTACTTGAAGGTCATCATGCATGGCTTGGACTTTTCTTGGCTATGGCTACCTTACTGTTTTACTTGGGGAATAATTTATGAAATGGTTTATGCTTCTTTACTATTGCAAGACAGGTTTTGATGTATTCTGATGTAAAAGGCTTTTGACCTTACTATTTTATAAGATAATGAAATTTGCTTTACTTCCACTGTTTTATATGTTCTGTCTTGTAATATTTCTGTGCATGTTTACCTCGATAATGCTTCACCAAACCTAGTGCATTCCCTATGTGAATGACCCTAGCGGAGGTGGGGTGTTACATTTGGTATCAGAGCAGAAGGTTACCAGACTGGGCAAAAGTTTTTAAAACCTTCTGAAAAATATTTGAGAAACCGTTTACAAAGAAGCATTTTTCAAGAAAGGTTTTTTTAAAGGATATTCCCCAAAAGCCATTAGCACTTTCCTTTGTTTCCTTGATTGAACCTCTTTTCCTTTCTTTCCTCCATCTGTAGTCACAGTAGTTTTAACTGCGACTAATCCTTATCTAGCTACGTAAGTGTTTTCCCGTGCGATGGAGGAAGTTCTCGAGAGACCTGTTACCGAAGTTATAAGAAGGGATAATAAGAGCAAGGATAAAGGATACGAGCTTAAGAATAAGCAACTTGTTGGTATGGCTTGATCCACAAAGGAAGATAAGGACAAGATCAGCGAGAGGGAAATTGTATGCTCTCATTTCTAGCGTACCTAAGAGGAATGGTACCGTTTCTGTTAAAGGCTTAGCCTTTCTTTTCTATCGTCCCTTCTAGACTTTGTTTTGATCATCTCATCATTTAAGTCAGCCTCGATAGTTAAGTCTCTGCACCTTAGTACTAGCATGGTAGAAGATCCCACTTTAGTCCCAAAATCTGGTTGGAGAGTCGGTCCATTTATTCATGACTTGTTTGGATTTGAGAACGTCTATGCCAAGTGTTGAGATTAGAAGCAATGCTTCTATTGTTGAGCTATGGATGGATTCTAGGGATGAAGTGGTGATCCAGTAAGGGATGCCATTCTCGGTTTTGAAAGGGGGATAGTTAAACTCTTAACTTGCCTTGGTAATACCCTCGAAGTCTCGTATAACCTTTTGGGTTTTGTCATGGTCAGTTACCTAGAATCTCTTGATGCATTTATCGGAAATCTCTGATCCGATCGAGTAACGTTCGCCGATAAGGCGGATGGTTCATTCTGCTTAAGCATGGGGTATAGGAATCACCCTAGTAAGTGCACGGGGTAACATGGATTGGCATCGGTAAACGAGATCCAGAATTCACTAGTGAATTTTGGAGAGCTTGCATGAGTGCGCAAATATGTTGAGCCGAGCATACTAGGGAAAGAATAAGTGAAAGTGAAACGAGAGGCGACAGCGAAATGAGTTCCAACTCATACCTTGGAAATAGGAATCAAGGAGCTACGAAATCATGAAGTCAAAGGCGGTCAAGGCACAATGGAATTAAGCTCATGGAAATGCAGCTTAGACACGCGCATCATGTCTCTTTTTAAGAGTATATCTTTGATCCTTGGTTCACCTGTAGAGCTTACTTGCATGCTATCGCTTGGTAGATATCCTCTCGGTCCTATTTCTGTTACAAACCCCGTAAGGAGTTTGTCTTGTTTATCTCCTCGATCTTATCTTGGGAACCTTAGATAGAACTCTATGGATGTAAACATGTATTTGAAACATGTTATGATTGATATGATTGCAAATGGTTGCAAGTGGTTGCTCGTGGATGTGCGAATACACATTAGATACTAGATTGACGCGGTCACGTTTCATGTTGCATATGCACGAGTATTTATACTTGTTTATGGATGAAATTGAATGTGTCGTCATGCGGATGTTGCATATGAATGAATGTTTGTGCACGCATATAGTGTATATATGACTAGGACTATTCACATACATGTTGGATTCATGGCACTAAACATACTTTGCATTAGAAAGATCATTCAGGCCTGATCATTAGCATTAGCTAAGGAACATATACACACACTTTTTGCATGTGTTCATAAAACATTAGGAGTCTTTTAAGGATCATGGTTACCTGTGGATGATGTTTTGAGTAGATGGATGATGGATGGTAGGATACGTTCTTCCTAACTTGGAGATTTCGGGGACGAAATCCTTTAAGTTGGGGAGAATGTAACAACCCGGATTTTTACAACGTGCTAGGACAAGAATCAAGGCAGAATTTAATTATAAAATCTGAATCAGGGGAAACGGGCTGTTCCATTGCGTTCGTCTCGGAAAAATACGCGAAATAGAGTCCGTGTTTTCGAGAATCGGAGTCCGTATGACCCAGTTATGGCCCGTCAAAGTTTTCAGAAAAATTCAAGTTCAAAAACAGCTCGAAAATTCAAACTGGAGCCAAACAGATTGGGCGGGAAAATTCCCGCCCAAGCCCCAGGTCGACTGGGGTGTCGACTGGGGAGTCGACACGCCCAGGGGGCAGGTCGACTGCCCAGTCGACACGGGTGTCGGCCTGGGTGGTCCGACCACTTTGGCCTGGGTGCACCTACTTGGCCTTGTGCTCTGTTCTGATGGCCTGTGACGGATTTTGAGGGTTCAGATCTATCCTAGGGTTAATCTAAGGGCCTAAACTACTCCTAATCTCTATAAAAACACCCTAGGACCTAACCTAAATCACTAAAAATCATTCTAGCAACTAAGTGCTGCCAAAATCTATCTTGATCATGGCCTCCATCTCCAACTCCAAGGGCTTATGCATTCAAATCGGGTTCAAATCAAAAGGTGCAAGCTTTCTACATCAAATCGAGGGTAGATCAACATTGCTACGCAAATTTCATGACGATTCTTCAACAAAGGAGTCACCTTTCTTCGTCAAGACGATTCATGCTCCTAGACCTCTTGCCACGCTATGTAAGTTCTAGCTACTTCTAGATCTAAACAGTAGTTTTAATGATGGCATGGAATAAAACGAGATTAAACTAAGTATGCTAGCCTATATGAACCTTGTCATGCCTCTTTTGCTTGAACCTATGACTTTTGGCTATGCTTAGTGACTAAATCATGCCATTTATGTTATGTTTAACTTAGTCCATCATGAAAGATTGAACCTTTACTTGCGGAATGTTGGCATGAATACTTGAAACCACTTTGACTTGTGAAATATGTACATGAATATGACTTGGGGCTTATGCATGTAAATGAGCCCAAACCCCCCTTATGATATCATGCATGTTTGTGGCTAATCCCGTTGTGACATTATGCATGTTTGAGGCCAAAAACCCCTTATGATACCATGCATGTTTGTGGCCAATCCCTTTTTGGCATCGTGCATGTTTTGAGGCCAATATGTAGCATAGTATCCTTACTATGTTGACTCACTTTTACTTGGGTTGGAAACACGATTTGGGGTAGGTTAGACGAGCGTGATTATGACATGATAATTTGACATGGGATTTCATGAAAATATGGCACTCATGATACACCTAAATGTGGACATGACATGTGGGGTAAACATGGGACTTGAAACTAGACACGTATGGGTTGTAAGTGTAATATGACACTAGACCAAACATGAAAATGGCCAACTCGAGGTTGGGTTGAGTTTGTAGCATAAATCTACCCGGACCCGCCCGGCTTAACTAGTGGCTACAAACAATAGGACCCAATGTGAGTAGTTGGTCATATAGCACTTAAAACCCGAGGTTAGACTAGGTTATGGGGTAAAGCTACTCGGACCCGCCCGGCTTAACTAGTAACCACAACAAAGTCTAATGTGAGAGGTTGGGGTGCATTAATCTAATTAATGCCACATGAAAAGGTTAAGTAATTTTGACTAATGACACTTAACCGATATGACACGAATGGGTAGGTTAAGTTAAACCGGACTTGATTTCTTAATGACACTTAACCATACAAGACAATTAGGGGATAGGGTTAAGTAATTTACACTTAACTAATCCGACTTGGTAATTAGATGGGGTTAAGTAACTTAGACTTAACTAATCTAAACACGGTAATTAGATGGGGTTAAGTAACCTACACTTAACTAATCTAAACACGGTAATTCGGTGGGGTTAAATTAAACACTTAACCAATCTAAACTTGGTAATTCAATGAGGTTAAGTAACCAATACTTAACCAACTTAACATGATAATTTAATGGGGTTAAGTAACTTATACTTAACCAATTATACATGATGATTTGATGAGGTTAAGTAACCTATACTTAACCAATCTAATATGCGGACCTGATAGGGTTAAGTCACAAGACCTTTTAAATATACTTAACCATTGTAATACGATTAGTGGATGGGGTTAAGCTAACCCATACTTAACCAATCCGACTCGATAATCTGATGGGATTAAGATAATCTATGCTTAATCAATCTAACATGATAATCTGATAGGGTTAAGACAAACAAATACTTAACCAATTTGAATTGATAGGGTTAAGTCATGAGCTTCTTGGTATACTTAACCAACTTGTAGGGCTAAGCCTTGAACTTAAATACTTAGCCAATCTTGACATGATTCGTAGGCGGGTTAAGTCATGAACTTGAATGACAACACTTAACCCATTAGACAAAACCCTAGCTCAGGGGACTAGGTTGAAAATCGTAGTTAACAAGGATAGCGGGAAGAGAAGCTAAGTGGTAAACCTTAGTTAAGGATAACTAAGTAATAATTCTTAGTCAAGGAAATTGGACCAGTTCACAGATAGATGAGTAACCCGATACGGTAGATCATCGCTTGAACACACGTAGAGGAGCGAATTATCTGACTTAGATAAAGGCTCCAACGAACTGGGTGACGAAGCGGTAGCTTCGGGGGACGTGAGGATACTCTTGGTATCCCTCTGTGAGGTTGCAGATGATCCGCCTGGGATCACAGAGGTTAAGGTCTGCGGTAGAAGAACCAAGAGTATGCCTTGGTTGTTGTGCGAGCAACCTAAAGACGGTGATGGATTAGCGTGGAGTCGATGATACTTGATTTTTGCCCTGGATAGCGCGTCGTCGACTACCTACCATCTTTAGTCAATCGTGTACGTACGGAAAGGCAGAGAACTCCCAATAGACCATATACTTGCTATCGAGTTATGGGTGAGGTTGGCCAATAGGAAAGTGGGGCTATAGTGGGGTCGGGATGTAGTTCTCATACATGATTTTTCTTGGATTGCCTTTCAGTAGTTGAGGGAGGGGTCACGTGGGACCATAGCCACGGATACAAAAACAGACCTTGATATCTGCATCAGCAGATGACTTAAAGCGCCCGACCGAGTTCCGTATTTCTTGATTTGCCCTGGCACGGAACTCGGATGACACATTGAGATACATGTGCGTCTAGACATGGAAAACGATTCGCGATACATACGTGGGATAAAGGGCGTGGTTGACGGGTGGCATAATCCCTAGTGGCCCTAGGTGGCTTGAACCCAAACCGAGACACGGAAACGTTCATTAGGTAGCATAATCCCTAGTGGTCCTAGGTGGCATAAATCCTAAGTGAACACGCGATAGTTCATGGTAAGAAAACATAACCAGATCAAGGGTAGCAGTCCAAAACAACTTCAAGGATAAAATGGTACTACGTTGAGGTGGTATAGATTTACATGGGAAAGCCCGTACGGCCTACGACAAAGGACTGAACTTATACATGGAAAGAAACATACGAGTTGGGAAAACCTATATATGCTATATATTAGGTTGACATGGACCATTACATGACATTGGGCAAGGGACATTCATAGTTAACACATGACGCGGGTTGGGATACTAGTACGAGAGGTGCAAAGCAAATATACATGATAGATACCGTGGGATGTTATACATGATAAATACCTTGGGATGTTATACATGATAGATACCGTGGGATGTTATACATGATAAATACCTTGGGATGTTATACATGATAGATACCGTGGGATGTTATACATGATAGATACCTTGGGATAGCATACTTGATAGAAACCTGACGATGTGATACCTTGATTTATCTTGACATCGTAGTTTATCATGATACCTTAGTTTATCTTGCTACAGTAGTTCATCCGGTTATCTTGGTTTAGCTTATCTATCTTGTCGTCATCCTTATGTTTACTTTCAGTTTATGCATGTCATGTTACCTTTACCTGTTTTTATACTGGAAGTAGATAGGACTTACCAGTCTTTATGACTGACCCCGTTTTGTTTTGCCTCTTTGTCTTCCATTCCCCCCCAAGTTTTCAGGGAGGAAACACTGTTATTTAGTTCGGACTTCCTCTGCTTGAAGGTCATCATGCATGGCTTGGACTTTTCTTGGCTATGGCTACCTTACTGTTTTACTTGGGGAATAATTTATGAAATGGTTTATGCTTCTTTACTATTGCAAGACAGGTTTTGATGTATTCTGATGTAAAAGGCTTTGACCTTACTATTTTATAAGATAATGAAATTTGCTTTACTTCCGCTGTTTTATACGTTCTGTCTTGTAATATTTCTGTGCATGTTTACCTCGATAATGCTTCACCAAACCTAGTGCATTCCCTATGTGAATGACCCTAGTGGAGATGGGGTGTTACAGAATGGGATCGCAACTATTGAGGTAGATCAAGCTACCGCGAGAGCCTGCTATCTCGTAGAATGGGAAGACGCAATCAATAAGGAGAAGAGCAAAAGTATGGCGCTGATCCACTATGCCAGAACCACCAGCGCATAGCAGCTACTGGAGTCCGAGGCCTATCTCAGATGCAACAGCCGTCTATTCCAAGACCTTGATCCATAGGAAGACGAAGAGGCTGATTCTGAAAGGGCTACCCCAATGGATCCAACTGTTGATGTTCCAATTAATCACGCCGACCCGACTCGGGTCCTGACGATTGGATCATGGTTCCACCCAAAAATAAAGGAAGAACTTGTGGATTTCTTACAAGCCAATCTAAATGTATTTTCCTTGACCATTCCTATATGTATGGCATCAAACCAGGAATCGCCTGCTACACGCTTAGTATCGATTCGAAGCATCTTCCAGTCAAACATAAGCACCATATCTTGAGAATAAAAAGATTGGTGGAACTTAAAGAGGAGGTATAAAGGCTGCTTGACAACGAGTTTACCCGCCATGCCCTTTACCCAAAATGGGTCTCCAACCCAGTCTTGGTTAGGAAGTCAAATGGGAAGTGGAGAATGTGTGTTGACTACTCAGACTTGAACAAAGCTTGCCCAAAAGACAGCTTCCCACTTCCGAAGATCGACCAACTCGTTGATTCCATTGCTGGCTACTAGCTTCTCCCCTTCATGGAAGTGTACTCAGGCTATAATCAAATTCCAATGTACGTTCCAGATCAGGAGCACACTTCATTCATCATCGACCTCGGCTCTATTCCTACGTCGTTGCCCTTCGATCTCAAGAATGCTGGAGCTACCTATCGGCGACTAGTCAACCGAATATTCAAAGACCAAATTGAGAGATCTAGGGACGTCCACATAAATGATATGCTCGTGAAAACATGGGTGTCGAACGACCACATTAACAATCCTGCAGAAATGTTCATCGTTCTCCGCAAATATAGCATGAAACTCAATCCCTTGAAATGCTCTTTTGGCATTACATCGGGAAGTTTCTAGGTTTCATTGTCAATTCATGGGGAAATCGAGGCAAATCCGGAGAAAATCCAAGCTATACGGGATATTCAGGCTCCTTAGAGCATCAAAGATGTTCAAAGCTTAAACGGGAAAGTCACCGCCCTAAGTCGATTCATATCAAAATCAACCAATAAGTGCATTTCTTTCATTAACTTTCTCAGGAAAGGGAAGTGCAACTTTGCGTGGACACCGGAGTGCATTATCGCATTCTAGGACCTCCGGAATCACTTGAAGCGAGCACCTATCCTATCAAAACCCATGGATCATAAAGAATTATTTATCTAATTAGTTGTTTATGTGCAGGCAATTAGCTCGAAGCTGATGCGTGAAGAAGATCGTGTCCCATGGCTCGTTTATTACACCAACAAGAGATTGATAAATGCCGAGAAGAACTATCCAAAGCTTGAGAAATTTCTTACTACCTGTTGATCTCTTCCGGTAATCTTAGACCGTACTTTCAATCTCACCAATCAAAGTCTACACTGACCAGTCAATACGATAGGTCCTCTAATGACCTGAGGCATTTGGGCAACTTTTGAAATGGAATATTATGCTAAGTCAATTAGAGCTTACTTTTATCCCCCGTCGAGCCATCCTCGGACAAGCCCTAGAAGATTTCATTGTAGAATTCACTAGTCTTGAATAGCCTCCTCGGAAGATAGGGAGCCTCCTAACATTCAATAAAAATTATTCTTGGATGGATCATCTAAAAATCAGTGTTTTGGCGCCAGAGTTGTACTTATTACTTTTGAGGAATACTCGATTTGTTAAGCTTGGATGCTCAATTTCCCTGCCACCAACAACGATGCACAATATGAAGCGGTGATCGCTGGACTTAGAATTGATATTTAACTCAACATTAAGGCTATCCAAATATGATCTGACTCACAACTCATCGTAAGCCAGGTGCAGAGTGAATATCAAGCCAAGGGGGCATAGCTCGCTCCCTACCTTGCTCTGATTCGTGAATTGCATACCTACTTCGACAACTATATCATCACTTATATCCTTCGAGAGCAAAGTGAAAAGGATGATTCATTGGAGAAACTAGAAAGTTCTGGGGATGTGCAACTCTTGGGACTTGTCCCAGTCGAAGTACTCGACTCTCTAAATATCAATCAGATGCAGACTGATACGATATCAATGACAGACCGAACCCGAACCCGAGTCTTGGATGATTCCTATCATGAGAAACCTGCAACATGGGATCCTCCTGACAACCAAAATAAAAAATGAGCACTCACACTCGCATAACATCACGCTGCATCATTCAAGATGGAGTACACTACCAAAGATGATTCTCTGTTTCGTTACTCCAGTATGTAGTCTATAATGATGCTGACCGTTATTACTAGACATGCAAGAATATTCTCCGATACAACTATTTTTGGCCAACTCTCGAATGGGATGCAACAGACTACACCCGCAAGTGCGACAAATGCCAGAGATTCTCCAAGATTCCAAGGTCCCCGTTTACTGAACTTACGCAGATGGTTAGTCCATGGCCGTTTGCGATGTTGGGAATCAGTATCATCGGGATTCTTCCAATGGCCAAAAGCAGCGCATAATATGCTATCGTCGCAGTTGATTACTTAACCAAATGGATCGAAGCTATCTTCCTCACTACAATTACTACTGGAAAAATGATCAATCTCTTTATGCACAATATCATCTGTCATGTTGGAGTTCCTATGACTATAATTTTTGATAACGAGACCCAATCCAAGAGTTCTAAGTTCAAGACCTTCTACCATCGACATCACATCAAGAAAATGTGTTTGGTAGAGTAACTCATCCTCAAGCCAATGGACAAGTCGAAGCTGTTAACAAAGTCACCAAATCCATTATCATGAAGCGCTTGGAGAAGGATGTAGGAAAGTGGGTAGATGAACACCGTCTATCCCTTTGGGCCTACCGGACTAACCCCAAGTCAACGACCGGTCACACTCCATTAGTCCTCTCAAATTGATCTGAAGCTTCATTCCCATTAAGATTGAGCTCCAATCTCATCGACTCACCTACTATGATCTAAAGACCAGGCAAGACCTTTTCCTAGAATCACTTGACTTACTTAAAGAGAAAAAAGATGAATCACAAGTCAGAGCAGTCGCATACGGTCAGTGCAGTACTTCAACTGTAAAGGCTGCCCAAAGAACTTTATCATCAACAACCTCATTCTAAAGTAGATCTTTCCTACACCGACTGATTTTGGTCCTCGCTAGGAAGATCCACACGCCATCCAATGGAGGCTTGGAGATTTACTTTCAAGCTAATGAACGTTGATAGTGCCGACTACCAAGGGAATGGAACAGCGAGCATCTTCGCCGTTACTTTACTCACTTTACTATATAGATTTACTACTTTCCACCAATGTTTTATTTTCAAAATTCAAGTTATTGTAAAGAAAAAGCCATTACTGCTAAAAGTTAATCAGTAAAGGAATTTCAGATGATCATGTTCTTAGTGCGTTTACTTTCTATGTAGCATGTTAGAACTGTGATAACTACCGACTTGCATACACGAGCGGACAACACTGGATCGACACCTCAGAGCTTGGCATTGATCCGCCAAAGTCTTTACAAAGACTTAGATCATGCGATGTAGTCCTCCTTTCACCAGTCAATCTTAATCTCGAGCTAATGACGAGGCCGTGTATAAATAACTCGTAGTGCTCATTAACATGAGTGTTCAACTCCGTCCCTTAGTTTCTGGACTTGGTGGCAACTCACCAGCCAAGTAAGTGTGTTATCGACCACGTGCTTGGCTTTCTCTAACCCGAACGAAATGATGGGAGAGAATAAAGGATGAAGAAACGACATCCATTTACGACTCCTAATGATTTGGAACCAATGACCTTAAGGGAGGTCCGAGACGGGAGTCACCAAACTCTAACTCCGTAGGACTCAAGACCAACGTCTGAATGGAGGTCTTGAGAGTGGAGTTCATGCACTTAGATTCTAAGCGACTCAAGATCGAGGACCGAAAGGAGATCTCGAGAGTGGAGTCAACACATTTGAGCTTCGTACAACTTGAGTATCTCAAGAGCAGAGCCACAAACAACATTGCTTTAAGTGTTGGACTTTCTGCTAAGCCTTATAGAGCCTTATAGAGAGCTTCCTCATCAGGCTTCCTCATTGCCTCTTGCTCTTTGATTTCAACAATAGTTGGACTTTCTGCTCTTCGATAAGCTCATGCATTCTTGGCCCGCTTGTTTCCATCGGTTTGGTCATTTGAATGCTCTGCTTAGGTTTTCCTATCAATTTTGGGAATAGATCATCCATCTTGAACTCCCCAAACCCCAGATCCGAGAATGTGTCCAGGTGACCAAATCCCTCTCCTAAATTCTCTCCTTGAGTTCCCATACCAAACTTAGGCATGACATGCATTATTGGCATGAAACCTGTTGTCACCTCTGCTCCATAGGAACTAGCACGATAAAGGATAAAACAAGTTAGTCTAATTCAACTTCATGTTACCCTCTTTCTTAGCACTCGTGAGAGCCGGGTTTTACCTTCCAACGCTTGCTTTGTGGTCATGCTGACATGCATAGTGCTTGTGACTGTTGGCTGAATAAAGCCTCCATGTCCCAGCCTCGAATAATCGGGATCATACTAAGTAATGATGGGGGCTGGAACAAACGGATCGCCAGTAGAGACGAGTAGGGCAACTCGCTGCTACTGAGAGCTTCCATCTTCAAATGTATGATGAATTATCATACTCTCAGTAGATCGTTTTCCCTTTCGCGGTGGTATGTTGTGCCACCCTCTCCGCCTCGACATCCTCTCTCAACAGTTCCCTTCCTTTGGCCACCACGCGGTGCTCTTCCTCGGTCAGATATTCGAACATCAGCGCCACCTCATCATCCAAGTCCACCTGCTGCTGCCTCGCCTCAAACTCCACCAACATGTCCCATTCCTAAGCCAGAGTGCAAGGGTAATCTTCGACCAACGAGATTTCATGGAATCGAAGAGTCTTTATGTGCATGCCCCATGTTGACGGTTCTAGCTCTGCCTCTGCTCTTTCTTCGGCCTCATCCACCTTGACACTAAGCTTCTCTAATTCAACCTGGTGCTCAGCCTTTACACTATCTACCTGAACCAACACCTCCTTATTTAAGGCCTCAGCTTCCTCCTACTCCTTTTTTACCTACTCGAGCTCAGCACGGTTGGAATCTACAAGTTTCCTAAGCACATCATTTCCATTAATGAGTTGCTGCGCTCGCTCATTTTCTTCCGCAGCCTTTCATTCTCCTGGGTCCGGGTTACGTTGTTCTTTTGGAGCTGATGCAGTTCCTCAAAGTCAACTCTATTGTCATATTCAAGCATTATATTTCAGGCTGAAGTAGAGGCCATCGTGTCTATGAATGACTCCCCGGCCTAGATCATTTCACCCTTGATTTTTATAAGCTCCCTTTCCATATTTTATGTTTCCACAGTAGAGAGTTATCACATAAACGTGCTACCGAACACACAGAAATAAATACAAATTGAAATGCTATTTATTTAGCCTCCTGGTTCTTGAGGCTCTCCATTCGAACTAGACTTCAAGGTGTAAGCCTTAGTTCTTCTCTGTAACAGCCTGAAATTTTATAACCAATTAATTTTTTTTAATTTCAAGCTTAAATAGTTTATATAAGCTATATAGTCAATTTAAAATTTGATATTTTAGTATTATTTTACACAGCCTGAAAAATTGACATTTTACAAACGATCTCGGATTTCGATGAAACCAATTTTATTGGATCCAGAATGTTAAAATATGGCAAGATTTTAAATTTCGCGCTAATCCGAGTTTGTATATGACCAGGAAATTTTTTAATCTAAACTGATCGATAATTTGAATTTGCACTTTTTGAGCAAGCGCATTCAAAATTCGATGACCAGTTCCTATTTGGAACCGTATCCAAAAACATAGCAGGGTTTCAAATTTTGTAGAAAATGGAGTCAGTATGTAGTCATACGAGCTGTAAACATGTAGATAGACTACACGTAACCTAAGCTAAGCGTTCACACTTAAACTAGTTATCATGGATGTGTGCATTTGTTGAGTTGTCATGCAATGAAGCATACATGGTGTGCTTTCTCCCCTTGAATCCTACGCCGACACCTCAGTGATCCACGTGATTTAAATTTCTAAAATATAACCCTCCTTCCTCCTTTCATTCACTTTCCTTCTCTCTTTTCTTTTGCTTCTTCTTGATCTCCCCTTCTTTCATCCACCACCCGACCTCCCCTGCTGCCACCCATGCTGTTGGCGAACACACCATCCCGCCAGCACCCCAAGTCATGGGGCAGTGGGGCCCCTCCTCTCCCAAAGCCCAAAAATCCACTAAAAACCCGAAAAACCCAACTCCACCTCCACTTCACCACCATGGCCGACCAAATCCACCCAAGCTGCCACTCTTAGCTCCGCCTGGGTCCCACCCGTGCACCCACCAGACCAGCAGGTCCCACCTCATCAAACCTGAACCCCATTTTCCTCGAAACCCTCCCTGTTTGCTCCTCTAAACAAAAACACATCCATATATACACCTATTAGTTTAGAAATCCAAATAGCATCGAATCTCTGTCTGTTTCATTTTTAGTAACTTCTGGTGATGCCGGAAGGCTGCCGAAATCCTTTGAGATTGTTAAGACATCCTAAAACTAAAGTTTGGAGGAGTGGAAACCTAGATGAGAAGAGTTAAACGAATAAGGTTAACTAATAATTGTGAACTCAATTGAGTTATATAACGACTATGATGGATAATAAGGGTTGATATTATGGCCCGATAATGTTTAGGATGGGTAAATGATATGTAGTGTGAAAAGTATACGATTTTTAGGTGAAGTTTATATAACCGCTTAAGTATCTAACACATAGAACTGTTAATGTTGACATTGGAATGGATTTGAACCTTAAATGGTGATTTAAGTGGAAATTAACTTGATATTGATTATTGGATATGGGTATAACCCCATTGATGTTGAATACTTATGTTGGTTGATAATTGTGTATTACGGTTAATCTGTTGATTGACAAAAACATATAAGCATTAATGTTTTAAGACCTATATGTTGTGAACTATGTCACGATTGTCATGATTGGATGTTACCATAGTAGTTGATAATATGGTATGTGATTACCATGGTTGAATATGGCCAAAAAATTATGATTATTGGCTCATTGGTTAAGTCTTTGTTTATTAAAACAATTTTAATGAATATTTTATTAATATAATAATAATGGGTGAAAATAAAGGTCAAAATTTGATATCCAATTTTTTACGAACGTGAAGTTTAAATCATTATGATGAATATTTGCAAAAAAAGGGTTTGGAGAAATTAAGAGCAGGTTATGGCCTGTCGAAAATTTTATTTTAAAATGAATTGTAATTAGAAAAAGTAAAGTTCGGTTAGAGTATCTAGGAATGGTTTTGAAAGGATTTTCTTTATGAAACTATCTTAATTATTTTTATAATCGATGTCAGGAAAATTTGGGTTTAAAATAATGAAGTTTGAAAAATAATATTATTTTAATCATTTAAACATTATTATAGTATTTAAATAATAGAATATTTGAATTTGAAGTTGAAAATTGAAAATATGGTTTTCGAAAATTATTATATATATTTTATATAATTAATAAATTATTTTAGAAGTAATTCGCTGTAGTTTATAGTATAAATCGAAATATGGTCAGAATAGAACTCGTTGCGCAGCGGTAGTTCACGAATTTCGACCTGTAACTTCAAACTGATGTATCGAGAGATCTGACTGTCGGATATTTCCAAAACGAAAAACTTGGATTCGAAATGGAAAGAGCTTTCAAATGATGTGTAGAGTTTTAAAATCCAATGGATAGATTTTGCAATATGTTCAAACCAAATTTGAATAAAAACAACTTAATGACCCGAAACATCACCGGCAAGAAATGGCCTATTTTTAAGTAAATAAAAATAGGAAAAAAATATTGTAAATTACAATAAAAGATTGAAAAGAGGTTTGAACCAAATATATATAGTTTGAATGATAAAAAACTATTGAGTGGAAATAGTACATTTTGCAATGCCTTTTTATAACAGTTTTTAAGAAACGATTTGAGATAAGGTTTTTACATTCCTAAAACGAATCTAACCTTTTGGTAAACCTTTTTGTAAGGTAAATGAAATTGTGAAGATGATTTTGGGAGCCTAAATAGCTTAACCAAATGTGAGAATAAGATTTAACCTTATGAAAAGATTTCCAATTAAAGAAGACTTAATTGGAGGGTTAATAATCCAAAAAGGATTTTGTTATGACGCTAATTATTTCGAAAAGACCAGATTCAACCCATTTCGAATAATTATACGATAATTTAAAAGTCGAAGATGGTGGATGGCCGAAAATATTCACATCGAATGGACTTCTTGTTGATGCCTTGTATATGGGTAGCTCCTATTAAAGGGTTATAGTGGCAGTAGTTCGGACGTACTTGTTGATTATCCGGATGTGCAAGGGCCTCTCTCCTTAATTATACGAGGAATAAGGTGCCTTCAGTTTCGTTTAAACCAAGAACGGACTTGTAAATGGATGTGTGTTTGACGTTGTATTTTACAACATAACCAATTGGTTTCTATTAATGTTATATCAATCGGTGGCGGACAATTTATTCTATTAGTTTGACACCCTCCTTTGAGACTTCGGTGTTCAATGGATTATACATTAATAAACATCGATTATATGTTGTGAATTGACAATGTGGCATGCTGAGTGCTGCTAGAAGATGGAACAAAGCTCTTGTTGAAAAGCAAAGCTTTGTAGGATGTTGACTCTAGGGCCTTACACCTCGAAATTAGCCGAAAACAGGATGATGGACCCTAGAGATATGGACTAACGTTCCCTTTTAGATGAAAAGTAATGCCATGGTAAGGAGTCTATGTGGATAATAGATCGAGGCCTCTTGTGATGGTCAAATATAACCAGGATGATTGTTAAATATGATCGGGGAAACATTATGTTCAGGAAAGATACTAATCAACCGCGTTTAGTGCTATCCAGCTCTGTCGATCCGAAGGGCCATGCGTTGAGTCCTAGGACATTTGCTAGAATGTCCGGAATGGTTAAGGAAGATCCTTTGCCTTGGTTCATTGACGGAATCCAATTTCCAATTAGTGTTTTTGCATTTTTTAGTTGTAAACTATATAGCCAACATAGTGGGATAGGGCATTACGCTGGCTATGATTTATACATTTACTTTTGAAAGTGATTTTCAGAATTAGACACTAATAATAATATCATTTTTTAAATGATAATCTCGTATCAAGCATGTTTGGCTATTATAAGGAAAATTTTTATTCTTCGATATGCTTTGCATTGTATAATGGGATTTGAGTCTTATAATTGCTTCATTTTTCTAAAAGCATTGCGAAGATTTATGCACTGGTATTCGTGTGGAGAAAACCCATTCTGTATTACGTGGTGTGGTCCCGTGATGTGCCTTACTTTTTTTGAATAAGTTAATAATAATTGCCTAGAGTTTCTCGTACTAGTACCATGATTGACCCGTAGTTTAAATTTCCTTTGGAAACTCGGATGCCCTTATTTTCACATGGGTTAGGCCAGTAAATGGGTTTTTAGTTATACCACTTTTGGATGCTATAACTATTTATATATGGAAGTTATCTGGAAAAGATGGTTTTGAATTTGGTGCAGGAGAAGGATTAGGATGTTCTCTTGAAACCTCTCTAAAACTCTGTCATGAAATTTTATCATTATTTCCACCATGTACGTATTTATTTAACTTCGTTGCTACGTGTAATATCTAGATCTCAAGGGATATAATTATCTCTAATGAAAACTGTGTTGTAATATATGATACATTCTGATGATCAATGTATGATTATCTTCTGCTGTTATAAATGTGATGTGTTATATCCTAAAGGTCTTATATTCCTCTGGGTACTGGGAGAACGAGTCATCTCACTTGGTATCAGAGCCGAGGGTTAACCTTATTTCTTGAGTATAACGTATTATAAGACTCATCAAAGATAGAATTAGTAGTATTTTAGGATGAGTGACTCATTAGAGATAGGGTTAGCAATATCCAAGAATGAGTACAGTAGAAGAACACACACTTGATAAACACCTTTATATTCATATGTCTCTATGCTCTTATAATTTCTTGAGATATGTTTTCTGCTTGCCTAACTCTTTTCTTCCTATTTACAGATATAGTAGAAAATGAGCGGTAGAAGAGGAAGTGGAAGAGGAAGGGGTAATGTGGTAGTTGAACAACCAAACCCTATAGGAGCACCAAATGAGGTAGTTGTGCCACCCCAACTAGAACCCGAAAATACAAGAGTCTAGGAGGGCAACCATTCTTAGGAAAAGAATCAGTGATAAATGCACAAGCCTGGCTACGTTCTTGTGAGAGCATTTTCACGGGTTTAAGGTTGAATGGAGAGAAGAAAAGATTCTTGGCCTCCTGGTTATTAAAAATGAAGCTTTAATCTGGTGGGAGACAATTACTACAGAAAATCCGAAAGGGAATTTTACTTGGGATCGCTTTAAGGAAGTCTTCGAAGAAAGATTTATACCATCCGAAGCAATTACCTGTATGTATTACGAATTCTCCTATCTGAAACAAGGGTACAAGACTATTCAGGAATATCTGAGTAAGTTCTACGAGCTTTCCCCTTTAGCCTAAAATTGATTCAAGTTCCGGTTAAAAAGAATGTAAGATTTATTGATGGTTTGCAAAGGAGATACAAAAGCAAGGTGAACATTCAAATAAATCTTTTATTTGCAGAAATGGTAGAAATGGCAAGTCACTATGAAATTATAGATAAGCTAAATTATTTTGAAGACAAAGAGAAAAGAAATTCTGGAAAGAAGAGGAAATTTGAAAATAAGAAACCTAAAGCAATTAACAAAGTGAATCAACCAAAGGAGGAATGGCTAAAGAACATTGTATGCTTCAATTGCAAGAAAAAAGGGCACTTGTCAGCGGATTGTAAATTTCCAAAGCGACAAAAGAGGAATGAATCTGAACCGAACATGAAATTTTAGGAGAACCGGGAATGCTTCAACTGCCATAAGACAGGTCATCTTGCAAAGAATTTTCCATTATTGAAGAAAGGTGAAGTGACTCGTGTTTATGCCACAGAAAATGTTCCAACAAAATCAACTGGTAGGAGAGGGTCTGAAGTTCTTGAAGGTACACTTTCCATTAAGAATGTTCCAGTTAAAGTATTTTTTGATACTAGTGCATCATGTAGTTTTATTTCAAGCAAGATAGATAAGAAACTAAATTTAGACCTCAAATTTTTTGAAGAACCCGTTTGCATTTGAAATCCAATAGGAGGTTCCATCAACCTTTGTCTACACTGTAGAGTGCTTATCTCTTATTCTTATTTTCGGTTTCCCTTTGGTTTGATTGTCTTGGATTTCGCTGAATTTGATATTATACCTTTGATTGATTGGCTGACCCAATACGAAGCTAATGTTAAGTGTTCTGAAAGAACTGTTAGAGTGAAAAACAAATATGGAAATTTTATAGAAATACCATGTGAAGGACCAAGACCAAATATGGGTAAATTTTGGTATGCTCTAGATGTTTCCCTCACTCCCTTAGAAACCATCCTAATCGTTAAAGGATTTGCGGATATGTTTGAAGAAGTGGAGAGTCTTCCTTTACAAAGTGAGATTAACTTTAGAATTTATTTGTTTTCGAATGCAAGGTTAGTTTTGCATGCAATTCGGAGGATGGAAGCAAAGGAGAGGTAAGAGTTAAACGATCAAATTCAACAACTTTTGTGGAAGGGTCTGATCAGACCAATTTTTTCGAATTGGGATGTGGCAATAGTATTTGTTCCAATGTCTGATGGTTCCCTCAGACTATGCATGGATTATCGTGACCTCAATAATCAAAATCTCAAGAATAAGTACCTTTTTCCTCGTATTGACGATTTATTGAATCACTTAATTGGAGCTCAAGTGCTTACAAAGACGAGCCTAGCTACAGGGTTTATCAGTTAAGAATTGCAGAAGATTACATTCCTCTTACACCTTTTGGGGGGCCTAACTTGTTTTATGAATGGTTAATGATTCCTTTTGACCTACGCAATTCCTCTGCTTACTTTGTGGACTTGATGAAACAAATATTCTGAGAGGTTTTAAGCAAATTCATGTTGGTCTTTAATGATGAAATTTTTATCTTCACTAATACAAAGGAAGAGCACACGAAGCATTTGGACATGATCCTGGAGATCCTCGAAAAGAATGTATTGAAGGCCAAATTTTGCCAATGTCATTTCTGGAAGAAAGAAGTAAAATTTCTTAGGCATATAGTGTCAAAAGTAGGAATCTCGGTAGATTCGAGTAAAATTGTTGCCATGGAAGCAACAAGAACTCCCACAGAAATCAGAAGCTTTCTTGAATTGGCTAGTTATTATCGGAAGTTCATGAAGGATTTCTCAAATTGTCTAAACCTCCAACGAAGCTGACCAGGAAGCACACTAAATTTGTTTGGACTCCTATATGTGAAGAAACTTTCTAAGAATTAAAGGATAGGCTGACCATTGCCCTGGTCTTAATGATTATTCATGGAAACCAAGAGCTAAACGTCTACACGGATGCTTCTGGAGAAGGAGTTGGTGCGGTATTAGTGCAGAAAGGAAAGGTGATTGCTTATGCAAGCAGGAAGTTGAAACCCCATGAGAAGAAATATGTCACTCATGATCTTGAGTTGCTTGTTGTTGTATTTGCTTTAAAGTTTTTGAGATACCATCTGTTAGGTGAAAAGTTCGAGCTCTTTTCTTATCATAAATCACTAAAGTATGTTTTTACCTAGAAGGATTTGAACATAAGACAACAATGTTGGTTAGAATTTTTGGCAGTATAAGATCTGGATATACTTTATACTCTGGGAAAAGCGACTGTTGTTGCCGATGCGCTCAGTAGGAAGCATGCTTTTGTTGCTCATCTGATTATTACACCCACCTTGATCGAGAAGATTTCTGTCCAACAGAAGGATGATGAATTTTTTCAAAAAATCGACAAAAGAATTCACAAAGGTGAAGTCTCAAACTTTAAAATTGATGATCAAGGAGTTTTAAGATTAAAGGGTTGAATTTGCATTTTGGATATCCTAGAGCTTAAAAAAAGAAGTATTGGATAAGTACCACAAGTCCAAACCCAGTATCCATCTAGGAGTTCATAAGATGCATCGAGACTTAAAGCACACATTTTGGTGGAAATCAATGAAGAGAGATATCTCAATATATGTTAGCAGTTGCCCAACTTGCCAATAGGTCAAAAGCGACCAGAAGAAGGTCGCTGGATTACTACAACCTCTAGAATTTTTGAGTGGAAGTGGAATCAAATATCATTGGATTTTATTGATGTTTTACCTCGAACGAAGAAAGGTAATGAAGGTATTTGGGTTATAGTTGATCATCTGAACAAAAGCGCCCATTTTCTTCCGGTAAGATTGATAAGAACAACTGATAGTCTTGCTCAATTGTATGTGAAGGAGATAGTTCGACTACATGAGATACCCTGCGGTATTGTTAGCGATCAATATCTGATCTTTACAAGTTAGTTCTGGGAAGCATTTCAATCAGCATTAGGGACAATGTTGAGCCTTAGTACTTCTTATCACTACCAAACGAATGGACATACTGAAAGAGTGAATCGAATTTTGGAAGATTTGTTGCGAGCCTGTATCCTTGATTTCAGAGGATCATGGGAATATCACTTGCATCTTGTGGAGTTCTCTTATAACAATAGCTTTCAAGCAAGTATTAAGATGTCGCCTTCTGAACCATTGTATGGTCGACCTTGTAGATCTCCTATATGTTGGATCCAGTCTGGAAACTAAATTGTATTAAGTCTGGACATAATCCATAAGGCAACAGATAAAGTTGACTTTGTTAAGAAAAAGTTGAAGGCAACGCAAAGCAGACAGAAAAGTTATGCAGATTCTAAAAGAAGGGATTTGGAATTTGCAGTTAGAGATCAAGTATTTTTGAAGTTTCTCCACTGAGAGGAGTTATCTAATTCGAGAAAATAGGGAAATTATCGCCCAAGTATATTAGTCCGTTTACGATATTGGAAAGAATTGGAATCCTAGCTTACATGATTCACTTACTAGAATGGTTATCCGAAGTGCATAATGTTTTTCACGTTTCACATCTTTGGAAATATGTACATGATCCTGATTTGGTTGTTGAAGAAGTAGCACATTAGGACTTGGAAATTACACCGAGTTTAATAGTTCTGAGAGAGCCTCTGAAAATAATTGGCAAGGAAATAAAGGAACTGAGGAATAAGAGGGTGAAACTAGCAAAAGTACAGTGGAGGGGAGATCCAAGAGACGGTACATGGGAGACAAAGGACATTATTAAAAAGTCTTATTGTAACTCCCCGAATTTTCTATTAACACTAAAGTTGCTAAAATATTAATAAGTGTGTAAGAGGGGGGATGTATCTATTATGAATATAAAAATATTAATAAGTATGTAAGAGAGGGGATGTATTTAATATGAATATAAAAATATTAATAAGTGTGTAAGAGAGGGGATGTATCTAATATGAATATAAAAATATTAATAAGTGTGTGAGAGAGGGGATGTATCTAATATGTATATAAAAACAATAATAAGTGTGTAAAAGGGGGGGGATGTATCTAATGTGTACATTGTAGAATATATATATATATATATATATATATATATATATATATATATATATATATATTGCTGAGTGTTTGCTGAGTCACTTCTGACTCATTGCTGAGTCAACAAGATAAACCCCATCTTGTCTGAACGGCTGCGGTTATTTCTAGGTTAAATCTAATGGCCTAAATGCATTCTAAAATCTATAAATAAGTGGGTAGACCCTAAACCTAAATCACTTGTAAAATTAGAGAAGCTACCGTCATGCTGCTGCCATGGAGTTCAGCGTAGCCGTCACAAACTAAGAAGAGGAAGCCTAATCATCTACAACTAAATCTACACAAATCAAATCAAAAGATCTCTCTTTCTCTAATTCTTTTCTTTTGTTGGTGAGTATGATGATTCTCACAAGACTATTACAAACTAATTTGACTCAGTTATGAATGGATCACAAGAAAGTGATGTGATTTGTAATTGTAAATTCTATATATTGCGGATCTCTTATTATGTTATTATGTTGTCGTATGATGTAAATTATATATGCTATGTCATGCTATGTTGTAAATTCTTTTATGCTATGTCGTGCTATGTTGAGAATCATGTCAAGCTATGTTATACTATCATACTATGCCATGTTATAAATCATGCTATATTATGTTGAAAAATCATGATGTTGTTGGATCATGCTTAAAGTTATGTTTTTTTTTCTTAATTTAAATGGATCTTGTTTATGGGAATTTGCCTATTAGGTTAGGTGTACCCATAAACTTGAAACTATAATTAAATAAAACTTGATTATGGGAATTTGCCTATTGAGTTAGGTGTACCCATATAAAACCATGTTGTTAAAAAATTAGATGATGTTGATTCACACATGTTCATATGTAAGTTTATGAAAATTGATTGAGATTATATTAGGTGAATTTTGAACAAGTTGACACCTTTAGGTCCATGACATGTATAATCTATGCAAGTTGGACATATGCAAGTTTCACCCCTTATTATGATTCATTTGGTCACATATACATGTTGTTATTATGATAATCTCTTTTATGCTATGAGTTAGGCTATTCGAGTCTAACATATATTTTGCGAATAAACGTTCAAACGTGGGGTAGGGGTAATATTAGGAATTAATAAATTGGGTGCAATTTTGTAAGATTTTGCATACCATGAATGGATGTCCATAATTGAGTCAATTATGGACATTGTTAAAAATTGGAAGTAATTAATAATTCAAGTAGGGAATTATTAAAATTGGGGGAAAGTGGATTATTATTAATAATCAATGCTTAGGACACGAGGTTGGACCCGTTTGTGATGTAAACCTGCCCGGACCCGCCCGGCAAATCCAGTAGTCACAAATGTCAGCCCAATGTGAGAGGTCCTAGGCCCAAACTAAAGCATAACAGTTATAAAGACACGAGGTTAGACTCTTTTATGGTGTAAGACTGCCCGGACCCGCCCGGCAAATCCAGCTGCCATAAATGCCAGTCTAACGTGAGAGGTCTTTATGAGGTTATGGCCTTAATGAACTAAGAAATACTTAACCAGATAATCATGTAAGGTGGGACATGGGGGTTAAGTAGGTGCCTTGGGTGGCATGAGGAATCTGGTGGTTGCCTTTAGAGGCATTTGAAATACGATTAGACTTAACCAAACACACATGTAAATGAACATGACTAAGTGGGTTAAGTGGGATGGACTAATGGGGACAAGCTTAGGTGGAATGCTTGTGGTAAATAGTGGGGGCCCATTTCAACCAGTATCCCAAAACGTATCTTTGTGGGCTCGACCCAAGTCGAGGACGGGACACGCATACTGGGTTTGACTATAAGAGGCCAAAACAGGGAGCGGTGGCAACGCAAGTCCAACGGGTTTCATATGCGTGTGTGGACCCGGGCTGGTAGGTAAGACGTTGTTGCATCGTGTAGGTATAAGCCGTGCATGTCCGTTGTATCAGGTTGCCACTTTAGGGGAGTGATACACCCCACTGTGGAGCCAGCACGGGTATCTACGAGTTAGGGAGCCGATCGAATAATGGGAAGTAGGGTACACCTAGTGGAGATAGGGGCAGGCGGCACCTATGTAGTCAGCTAGGGGTACGTAAAGCCATTGGGAAAGTTTCTAAGTGAAGCTAAGTGGGATGAATCTTTAGGGTGACTGGTGTGGTGCAGTATAGTGTTTATCCTTTAGTATTTAGGAGCGCCTATAACGTTGCCTTTAGCGATTGTCTATGTCCTTAATCTGCTCTTCATAGACATTTTCTTGTTTTCCAGCTTATGCCTTAGTCCAGTTATTTTGGTAATAGTATTGTAGAATTATCATATTCACCAGACTTTATGTCTGACCCCCTCTTTTCCATCCTTTTTCTCCCTTCAGGTCCGCAGGTTGGGCCAAGTTCTAGTGGAGTCTAGTTGGATCGCTTATCTTCTGGAAAGCTTGGACTGCTGAAGTAAAGTCCAGCTTGTTATCTTTCTTTTTAATGGCTATTCATGTAATGGGATTATGTACTTGTTTTATCAAGATAGATATTGTACTTGACATTGAATATGGTGTTATGATGTAATCAAACATGTTTTGACTTCTGCTACAATGAAATAAAGTTTTTGAATTTCCAAGTACTATTTTATATCTGTCTTGTTGTAATTTTACTGTTCTATATTCACTTGAAACCTCCATGGAAGTTAATGCATTCCCTTTGTGAGTGACATTAATGGACGTGGGGTGTTACACGTGGTATCAGAGCATAAGGTTACCAGAACAGATAAAATTTTTTTTAGAAAAATATTTTTTTTCTAAAGTATTTTTGGAAGAAGTGCTTTCAAAAAAAAAAAAAAAAAACATGTTATTTAAAGAGAGTTTTTATGAAAAACATAATCCCAAATAGCCACATCCTTATCTTTATCTTTCGAATTCTCCATTTTGAATCTTTCCTTTTTCGTTTCAGCATGGCTGAAGATCTTAATCTCCCAGAAGGTGTGACGATTCCAGGGTGGTTTAGGAGATACTTGGAGGCTAGGGCCACCACTGCAGGCCCAGCGGATACTCCTCCACCCCTAGTTGCACCCATTCCTCCTCCTCCTCCTCGTGTTGATACTTTTGCAAAGACGTGCAAGGAATTCAAGGCTATGGGAGGAAAAACTTTTCAAGGGACTGAGACGTTTGTGGAGGCCAGAGATTGGCTTAAGGAGACTGAGGAATTGTTGGATATCTTTGAAGTGGAAGATGGGAGGAAAGTCCGTTTAGCTGCTTGGTTAATGAAGGGAGAGGCCTCGTTTTGGTGGGAGGTCACTAACGGGGAACGTCCAGTCGATTCATGGGCGGATTTCAGACGAAGGTTTGAGGCAAAGTTTCTTTCAAGGGCAGAGGAGAACTTAAATATGGAAAAATTCCTGGCACTAAAGCAAGGGAGCTCATCAGTAAAGGAATATGTCAATAAATTTAATCAGTTAGCAAGGTTTGGCTTGGAGTTGGTGAACACGCCAGAGAAGAAAGCTTTGAGGTTCGTTAGAGGCTTGAATGAACCGTTGCAAGGGTTGGCTATGACCCACATCCCTATGGGAGCCACCTTTGAAAAGCTAGTAGAAATGGCACTTATGCATGAGGATAAGGCAGTTGAAAAGAAAGGGGATCAGAAGAAACCCCAACAGCAAAATAAGAAGGGTGGTAAAAACAATAATGGCAAAGGGAAGAAGAAATGCTTCAATTGTGGGACGCCTGGCCATCTCAGCAAAGATTGTAGAAAGAAAAAGAAGACTGGTTGTTTTCATTGTGGAGATGCGGGACATTTAGTGAAGGACTGTCCAAAGAAGGGGCAGAGGGCAGGGTCTACCTCGGGAGGACAGGTGCAGGCTCTTATGGCACCAGGGCAGGCAAGGGGGCAAGTTCAGGCTATTGCGGCCCCACCGCTGCAAGAAAGAGGTAGAACAATTTCTGTTGAAAGCTTAGTTTTTCTGTTTGATCATCCTGTCCGTACCTTATTCGATTCTGGCGCATCTCATTCGTTTATATCTGCATCATTAGTTGAATCACTGCACTTGAACACCAGTTTAGTAGAGGATCCCTTGGTCGTTTCAAATCCAATTGGGGGTTCGGCTCATTTGACCATGATATGTTTGGATTTGAAAATCTCTATACTTAGCGTTGAATTTAGATGTGATGCTTATGTATTGGGCTTCACGGGCTATGGGCTAATTTTAGGAATGGATTGGTTGTCTAGAAATAGGGCCATTCTTGATTGTGAAAGGAGAGTAGTTAGGCTTGTGACTCGCCTTGGTAATGCTCTCGACATCTTTTGTAATCCCATAAATTCCGTTATGCTAAGTTATCTTGAATCGCTTGACGCGTCTGTAGAGAACCTGCGATCGGTAGAAGTGGTCCGGGAATATCCGGATGTGTTTGAGGAGGTGAAGGGCTTACCTCCAAAGCGGGAGATAGACTTTCGAATTTATCTTGTGGATAATGCTAAACCCGTGTCTTTGCCAGTGCGCCACATGGCTCCTCGTGAAAGGAGGGAACTCAATAAGCAAGTAAAGGAGTTGCTTGAGAAGGGGTTCATAAGACGTAGTATATCGGAGTGGGGTGCTCCAGTAGTTTTTGCCACAAAGGCGGATGGGTCTCTTAGACTTTGTATGGACTATAGAGAACTAAACAAGCTTACTAAAAAGAACCGACACCCACTGCCGAGGATTGACGATCTCTTTGATCAGTTAGTTGGCGCCTCAGTGTTTTCGCAGTTGGACTTAGCCACTGGCTTTCATCAACTGAGAGTGGCTGAGGATAGTATAGATAAGACTGCTTTTAGGACTCCTGACGGATTCTATGAATGGCTAGTGATGCCCTTTGGTTTGACAAACGCCCCTGCATATTTTGTTGATTTGATGAGTAGGGTGTTTAGGGAATACCTTAACAAATTCGTGGTAGTCTTTGTGGATGACATCTTAGTCTTTTCTAAGAATAAAGAAGAGCACTCCCTACATCTTAGGGAAGTGTTGGAAACCCTTCGAGCACATAACCTTAAGGCAAAATTTTCTAAGTGTCACTTCTGGAGGAAGGAAGTACGGTTCTTAGGGCATGTGGTTTCCAAAGAAGGGATAGCAGTGGATCCCGCAAAGGTGGTGGCCATCCAAGATTGGAAGGTCCCTAAAAATGCAACCGAAGTAAGAAGTTTCTTGGGGCTGACTGGCTATTATAGGAAGTTTATCAAAGACTTCGCAAAAATATCAGCTCCATTAACACGGTTAACGAAGAAGAACCTGGTTTTTACATGGGACAAAGATTGCGATGATGCGTTCCAGCGTTTAAAGAGAGCCTTAACTTCAGCCCCAGTCTTAGTGTTGCCAGACGGGAATAAACCGTTTACCATCTATACTGATGCTTGTGGGACGGGACTTGGCGCGGTCCTCATGCAAGAGGGAAGAGTAATAGCCTATGGTGGAAGGCAGTTGAGGGTTCATGAAAAGAATTACCCCACGCATGACTTAAAGCTAGCCGCAATTGTTTTCGCGCTTAAGTCTTGGCGTCACTATCTTCTTGGTGAGAAATTCGAACTGTTCACTGACCACAAATCATTAAAATACTTATTCTCTCAGAAGGATTTGAATTTAAGGCAGCAACGGTGGATGGAATTCTTAGCCTCCTACGATTTTGAAATAGCATATA
This sequence comes from Allium sativum, assembly GCA_030737875.1. Lineage (NCBI taxonomy): Eukaryota > Viridiplantae > Streptophyta > Magnoliopsida > Asparagales > Amaryllidaceae > Allium > Allium sativum. Next base: position 106,095,611 of record CM060910.1, read on the forward strand.
CCCCGGGCAAGGGTAACGTGGTGGCAGACGCCTTAAGTAGGAAAAGGTTGTCCTTGAGTCCGTTGTTTGTTGAACGACAAAGCTTAGAATTCATCTCTATGTTTGACTTTAGACCCTCCGTTGACTTAGTACCCGGTCTGTTAGCATCCTTGGAGGTTAGACCTACACTTCTAGGACGGGTTGGTGAGGCACAGCGAGACGACCCACGGTTGGTTGAGATAGTAGAAAAGCTCAAGGGGGGGGAGTCGTCAAGCCATCTTCGTAGGTATACCCAAGACGATAAGGGTTGGTTACGAAGGGATAATAGACATTGTGTACCGCAAGACAAAGACTTAAGGAAGGCCATTCTTGATGATGCTCATCGCTCAAAAATGACCATTCATCCCGGCGGGGATAAGATGTACAAAGATATTAAGCGGGTTTTCTTTTGGGCCGGTATGAAAAAGGATGTGGCCGAGTACATCGCTAGATGCTTGGTGTGCCAACGAGTTAAAGCAGAACAAAAGAAACCCGGTGGGTTGCTTCACCCATTAGAAGTTCCACTATGGAAATGGGAAAGCATCTCAATGGATTTTGTGGATGGGTTACCAAGATCAAGGAAGGGTAACACGGGGATTTGGGTTATAGTAGATAGACTTACTAAAAGCGCCCATTTTATTCCCGTGAAAAGTAAGAGGACCGCTCCGTGGTTGGCTTCTTTATACATTAAGGAGATAGTTCGTTTGCACGGTATTCCTTCTAGTATAGTAAGCGACCGTGACCCCATCTTTACTAGCGAATTTTGGAAGAGTTTACAAGAGGCGGTAGGGACTCAGCTATGTTTGAGCACCGCATATCATCCTCAGACAGACGGCCAGACCGAGAGGGTGAATCGCATTCTAGAGGATCTTTTAAGGCTTTGTATCCTAGACTTTAGGGGTACATGGGAAGAGCACCTTCCGTTAGTAGAATTCGCATATAACAATAACTTTCAGTCTAGTATTGGCATGGCACCTTTCGAAGCTCTTTATGGAAGGCCTTGCCGTTCGCCTACATGTTGGTGGGAATCTACCGATAAAATCCTACTTGGGCCCGATATGGTTAGGGAAACCTCGGAGAAGATTGAGTTGATTCGAAGGAGGATGAAAGCAGCACAAGATAGGCAAAAATCGTATGCTGATAAGAGGAGGACAGATCTTGAGTTTGACATTGGGGACATGGTTTTTATCAAAGTATCTCCGTTACAGAATGTTGTTCGCTTTGGGTCCGTGGGGAAATTAGCACCAAGGTTTGTAGGGCCGTTTCCTGTAAAAAAAACAGGATTGGGAAGATGGCATATAGGGTGGAGTTGCCTGAGAAACTTAGTGGAGTACACGACGTATTCCATGTATCACATTTGAGGAAGTGTTTGCACAAGACCGCGGAGGTGGTAGAGCCGAGCTTGCTTAAAGAGGTGGAAATAGAGCGTGATGCAACAATTAGACGAGCTCCTACATGCATTCTTGGGTCGGAGATCAAAAAGTTGAGGAATCGAGATGTCAGACTGGTTAAAGTGCAAAGGGGAGATGATGAGAGCAACGCAACTTGGGAGACAGAAGAGAAGATGCGTTCGTTGTACCCTTTTCTTTTTGAGGGTATGTCTTTTAATTTCTCCTTTATCGCTTAGCTTATCTTATCTTATCTTTAGTATGTCCTCTCATTAGTATCTTTGACCTTTAGTTAGGATAATCCTATGGTTGAAACATGTGTTTGAGACATGTTATGTATGATGGATGCAAAATGGATGCAAGTGTTTGCTAGTGGTTGCTCGTGGATGCATATATACACACACTTTAGGCATTAGATCGGCTCAGTCACTTCATATTGCATATTGCATATATATGGATGTATTTAGTATAATGGATGTATAATGGTTGTACCATCATATGGATGCTGCATTCGGTTGAATGGGTGTGCACGCATATAGAAGTAATATGTAAGCAATTAGGATCTTTTGCATACATAATGGATTCATGACACTTACATAATTTGCATTAAGGAGGTCAACTGAATCAGTAGACCGCCTGATTTCGCATTAGGTAAGGACATGTACACACACTTGCATATGATCATAAAGCATTAGAAGTCTTTTAAGGACAATGAATGCCTGTGTATGATGGATGAGTAGATGGACGTTTGGATGGTAGGATATACAATCTTCCAGACTTGAAGATTTCGGGGACGAAATCCTAAAACGAGGGGAGAATGTAACACCCCGAATTTTCTATTAACACTAAAGTTGCTAAAATATTAATAAGTGTGTAAGAGGGGGGATGTATCTATTATGAATATAAAAATATTAATAAGTATGTAAGAGAGGGGATGTATTTAATATGAATATAAAAATATTGATAAGTGTGTAAGAGAGGGGATGTATCTAATATGAATATAAAAATATTAATAAGTGTGTGAGAGAGGGGATGTATCTAATATGTAAATAAAAACAATAATAAGTGTGTAAAAGGGGGGATGTATCTAATGTGTACATTGTAGAATATATATATATATATATATATATATATATTGTTGAGTGTTTGCTGAGTCACTTCTGACTCATTGCTGAGTCAACAAGATAAACCCCATCTTGTCTGAACGGCTGCGGTTATTTCTAGGTTAAATCTAATGGCCTAAATGCATTCTAAAATCTATAAATAAGTGGGTAGACCCTAAACCTAAATCACTTGTAAAATTAGAGAAGCTACCGTCATGCTGCTGCCATGGAGTTCAGCGTAGCCGTCACAAACTAAGTAGAGGAAGCCTAATCATCTACAACTAAATCTACACAAATCAAATCAAAAGATCTCTCTTTCTCTAATTCTTTTCTTTTGTTGGTGAGTATGATGATTCTCACAAGACTATTACAAACTAATTTGACTCAGTTATGAATGGATCACAAGAAAGTGATGTGATTTGTAATTGAAAATTCTATATATTGTGGATCTCTTATTATGTTATTATGTTGTCGTATGATGTAAATTATATATGCTATGTCATGCTATATTGTAAATTCTTTTATGCTATGTCGTGCTATGTTGAGAATCATGTCAAGCTATGTTATACTATCATACTATGCCATGTTATAAATCATGCTATATTATGTTGAAAAATCATGATGTTGTTGGATCATGCTTAAAGTTATGTTTTTTTTCTTAATTTAAATGGATCTTGTTTATGGGAATTTGCCTATTAGGTTAGGTGTACCCATAAACTTGAAGCTATAATTAAATAAAACTTGATTATGGGAATTTGCCTATTGAGTTAGGTGTACCCATATAAAACCATGTTGTTAAAAAATTAGATGATGTTGATTCACACATGTTCATATGTAAGTTTATGAAAATTGATTGAGATTATATTAGGTGAATTTTGAACAAGTTGACACCTTTAGGTCCATGACATGTATAATCTATGCAAGTTGGACATATGCAAGTTTCACCCCTTATTATGATTCATTTGGTCACATATACATGTTGTTATTATGATAATCTCTTTTATGCTATGAGTTAGGCTATTCGAGTCTAACATATATTTTGCGAATAAACGTTCAAACGTGGGGTAGGGGTAATATTAGGAATTAATAAATTGGGTGCAATTTTGTAAGATTTTGCATACCATGAATGGATGTCCATAATTGAGTCAATTATGGACATTGTTAAAAATTGGAAGTAATTAATAATTCAAGTAGGGAATTATTAAAATTGGGGGAAAGTGGATTATTATTAATAATCAATGCTTAGGACACGAGGTTGGACCCGTTTGTGATGTAAACCTGCCCGGACCCGCCCGGCAAATCCAGTAGTCACAAATGTCGGCCCAATGTGAGAGGTCCTAGGCCCAAACTAAAGCATAACAGTTGTAAAGACACGAGGTTAGACTCTTTTATGGTGTAAGACTGCCCGGACCCGCCCGACAAATCCAGCTGCCATAAATGCCAGTCTAATGTGAGAGGTCTTTATGAGGTTATGGCCTTAATGAACTAAGAAATACTTAACCAGATAATCATGTAAGGTGGGACATGGGGGTTAAGTAGGTGCCTTGGGTGGCATGAGGAATCTGGTGGTTGCCTTTAGAGGCATTTGAAATACGATTAGACTTAACCAAACACACATGTAAATGAACATGACTAAGTGGGTTAAGTGGGATGGACTAATGGGGACAAGCTTAGGTGGAATGCTTGTGGTAAATAGTGGGGGCCCATTTCAACCAGTATCCCAAAACGTATCTTTGTGGGCTCGACCCAAGTCGAGGACGGGACACGCATACTGGGTTTGACTATAAGAGGCCAAAACAGGGAGCGGTGGCAACGCAAGTCCAACGGGTTTCATATGCGTGTGTGGACCCGGGCTGGTAGGTAAGACGTTGTTGCATCGTGTAGGTATAAGCCGTGCATGCCCGTTGTATCAGGTTGCCACTTTAGGGGAGTGATACACCCCACTGTGGGGCCAGCACGGGTATCTACAAGTTAGGGAGCCGATCGAATAATGGGAAGTAGGGTACACCTAGTGGAGATAGGGGCAGGCGGCACCTATGTAGTCAGCTAGGGGTACGTAAAGCCATTGGGAAAGTTTCTAAGTGAAGCTAAGTGGGATGAATCTTTAGGGTGACTGGTGTGGTGCAGTATAGTGTTTATCCTTTAGTATTTAGGAGCGCCTATAACGTTTCCTTTAGCGATTGTCTATGTCCTTAATCTGCTCTTCATAGACATTTTCTTGTTTTCTAGCTTATGCCTTAGTCCAGTTATTTTGGTAATAGTATTGTAGAATTATCATATTCACCAGACTTTATGTCTGACCCCCTCTTTTCCATCCTTTTTCTCCCTTCAGGTCCGCAGGTTGGGCCAAGTTCTAGTGGAGTCTAGTTGGATCGCTTATCTTCTGGAAAGCTTGGACTGCTGAAGTAAAGTCCAGCTTGTTATCTTTCTTTTTAATGGCTATTCATGTAATGGGATTATGTACTTGTTTTATCAAGATAGATATTGTACTTGACATTGAATATGGTGTTATGATGTAATCAAACATGTTTTGACTTCTGCTACAATGAAATAAAGTTTTTGAATTTCCAAGTACTATTTTATATCTGTCTTGTTGTAATTTTACTGTTCTATATTCACTTAAAACCTCCATGGAAGTTAATGCATTCCCTTTGTGAGTGACATTAATGGACGTGGGGTGTTACACTTATCCCAATTGCGGAATGGATATCTCGGATTAGCTCGTTTGAGAGGTAAACTCATTTCTTAGCTATCATTTCTATTTTTCAACCTTACTTTCATCACTTTCGATGACGAAATTCTTTTAAGTAGAGGAGACTGTAATGACATGAAAATTTGGAATTAATTTAAAATTTTTAATTCCAAGTTTAAATAGTTTATATAAGATATATAGTCAATTTAAAATTCGATATTTTAATATTGTTTTACTTAGCCTGAAAATTTGACATTTTGCAAATGATCTTGGATTTCGACAAAACAATTTTATCATACCCATAACGTCAAAATTTGGTATGAGTTCAAATTTCGTGCCAACTGGAGTTAGCATGTGACTGGGCGAAATTTAAATATAAACTGATCGATAATTAAACTCTAACGGGAAATTTTTAAGCAAACTGGCTCGGAATTCGACAAGACTAGTTCCATTGGAACTATACTTATAAAACACAATGTGTTTCAAATTTTGTAGATAACGGAATCAGTATGTGGTCGTACGAGTCATAAATGTGTAGATAGAGTACACATAACCTAAGCTAAGCGCTCATACCTAAATTAGTTGTCTTGGATGTGTGCTTTTGCTGAGTTTTCATGCAATGAAGCATACATGGTGTGCTTTCTCCCCTTGAATCCTTCGCTGATACCTCAGTGATCTAAATTTCTATAAATATAACCCTTCTTCCTCCTTTCATTCACTTTCTTCCTCTCTTTCTTTTGCTTCTCCTTGCTCTCCCTTCAATTCTTGCACCACCCGAACGCCCCCAAGCCACATGCACTTGGCCAACACCCCTACACCGCCGGCAAACTCCCCAGCCTGCTACCAACCAAAGCCGTGGCCCTCTCCTCTCAAAATGCCCAAACACCCACTAAAAAGCCTACTCCACCTCTTCTTCATCACCAAGGCCGACCAAGTCCACCCAATCTGCCACGCCTGGCTCCGCTTGGACCCCACCTGTGCACGCAGCAGACCAGTAGGGCCCACCTCCTCAAACCCAAACCCCATTTGCCTCGAAACCCTTCCCCGTTTGCTCCTCGAACCAAAAACACGTCTATATATACACCCGTTATTTTAGAAATCCAAAGAGCATCGAACCTCTACCCGTTTCATTTCAGAAACTTCCGGTGATGCTAAAAGGCTGCCGAAACCTTCCGGGATTGTTAACACATCCTACAACTAAATTTAGAAGGAGTGGAAACCTAGGTGAGAAACCTTAAATGATTAAGGGATAGTTAATTATTAATTAATGTTTGTGAACCCGATTGAGTTATATAATGACTATGATGGATAATACGGGTTGATATTATGATTTGATAATGTTTGGGATGGGTAAATGATATGTAGTATGAAAAAGATATGATTTTTAAGTGAAGTTTATATAACCACTTAAGTATATGACACATAGAACTGTTAATGTTGACATTGGAATAGGTTTAAACCTTAAATGAGGAATGAAATGGAAATTAACTTGATATTGGTTGTTGGATATGGGTATGAACCCCATTGATGTTGAATACTTAAGTTGGTTAATGATTATGTGTTGTGGTTAATCTGTTGGTTGACAAAAGCATATAAGTGTTAATGGTTTAAGGCCTATATGTTGTGGACTATGTCACGATTGTCGTTATTGGATATTATCATTCTTGTTGATAATATGGTATGTAATTACCATGGTTGAATATGGCTAAAAATTATGATTATTGGCTCATTGGTTAAGTCTCCGTTTATTAAAACAATTTTAATAAATATTTTATTAATATAATAATAATAGGTGGAAATAAAAGTCAAAATTTGATATTCGATTTTTCACGGACATGAAGTTCAAATCATTATGATGAACATTTGCAAAAAAGAATGGTTTCGGAGAAATTAAAATCAGGTTATGACCCCTCGAAGTTTTTATTTGAAAATGAATAATAACCAAAAGAAGTGAAGTTAGGTTAGAGTATCTAGGAAAAGTTTTAAAAGTAATTTCTTTAGAAAGCTATCTTATTTATTTTTATAATGGATGTCAGGAAAATTTGGGTTAAATATACTAAATTTTGAAAAATAATATTATTTTAATCATTTAAATATTATTGTAATATTTAAATAATAGAATATTTGAATTTGAAGTTGGAAATTGAGTAGTTTCCAAAAATTATTATTTATATTTTATATAATTAATTAATTATTTTAGAAGCAATTCGACGTAATTTATAATATAAATCAAAATATGGTCAAAATAGAACTCGTTGTGCAGCGGTAGTTCGCGAATTTCGACTTGTAACTTCAAACTGATGTGCCGGGAGATCCGACCATTGGATTTTCCCAAAACAAAAAATGTTGGGTTCGAAATGAAAAGAGCATTCAGATGATATGTAGAGTTTTGAGATCCAATGGCTAGATTTTGCAGTATGTTCAAATCAAATTTGAATAAAAACAACGTCAATGCAACTTAATGACCCGAAACGTCATGGGACTGAAATGACCTATTTAAATAAAATAAGAATAGGGAAAAATTATTATAATTGTAATAAATGATTTGAAAGATGTTTGAACCAAATATATATGGTTTTTGAATGATAAAAACCTATTAAGTGGAAATAGGCTATTTTGCAATGCCTTTTTATAACGGTTTTTAATAAACGATTTGAGATAAGGGTTTTACATTCCTAAAATGAATCTAACCATTTGGTAAACATTTTACAAGGTATACGAAATTTCGAAGATGATTTTGGAACCCAAACAGCTTAACCAAATGTGAGAATAAGATTTAATCTTATGAAAATATTTCTAATTAAAGGAGAATTAACCGGAGGGTTAATAATCCGAAAAGGATTTTGTTCTAACGCTAATTATTTCGAAAATACCAGGTTCAACCCATTTCGAATAATTATGCAATGATTTAAAAGTCGAAGATGGTGGAAGACCAGAAATCTTCACATCGAATGGACAACTTGTTGATGCCTTGGATGTGGGTAGCTCTCGCTAAGGGATTATAGTGGCAGTAGTTCGGACATACTTGTTGATTGTCCGGATGTGCAAGGGCCTTTCCCATTATTTGGAAGAGGAATAAGTTTCCCTCGATTTCGTTCAAACACAGAGCGGGCTTGTAAATGGATGTGTGACTGAGGTTGTATTTTACAACTTAACCAATTGGTTTCTATTGATGTTATATCAATTGGTGGCGGGGAATTTATTCTTTTAGCTTAACACCCTCTCTAAGACTTCGGTATTCAGAGGGTTATATATTAATAGAAACCGATTATATGTTGTGAATTAACAATGTGGCATGCTAAGTGTTGCTGGCAGATAGATCAAAGCTCTTGTTGAAAAGAAAAGCTTTGTGGGACGTTGAATCTAGGGCCTCTGTAACAACCCAGAAAATCAGAACTAATTTAAATTTTTTATTTTGGCTATTTCAATAAATTTTGAATAGTTAAACTATTTATTTTAATAATAATGATTTAAAATTTATTTAAATCGAAGTTAGAACGAATATATTTATTTTAATTTTAAAAGGAATTAGAAATAGCACGGCAGTTTGAAAATTTGAATATGAACTTTGACTGAATGTGCAGGATTCAAAATAAAAGAATTTCAGTGAAACCAAAAATATCTAAATCTATTTAAAAATTTCTTTCCAACGAATCCGAAAAATCGAAATTTCATAGCGGGAATAAAACGTTATGGCCAGTTGAATATTCAGAATAGTCATTATGGAATATAGTAGAATTTGTAGCCCTTATAAATGGCCATTATACAAATGAACTTCATTTTCGACGAAACCATTTTTTCGGATCTGGAATGTCAAATTATTGCTAAGTTTAATTTTCCATAATTTTTGGAATTAATATGTGAGCGTGGTAAATTAAACTGCGTTCGATAATTTCTGTTGAATTTAATCGACCGTTGAAAAGGCCATTTTTCAAATGGTCTCCAAATTCGATGAAATTAATTTTTTTAGGACCGTATCATCAAAACATAGCTAGGTCTATTTTCGGTAATTTTCGGAGTTCGTATGTGGCCCCGGTGAATTTAAATGTACGATCGAGTTAATTAAATAAATGATTTAAATTTTAAATTAAAGAAAATAAGCTAAAGACAATCGTTTGGACTGACGGGACCTAGCCCATTGTGTCCGGAACGGGGCAATTGGGTGGGAACGTCCTTTGTTGGGCTGAAATGGGAGCTGTTGAGAATTAATGGATTTATCTGCAAAAATTAGAAATTTAATAATAAAAAATTATAAATACACTGTATAATACGAAACCCTAATACACTACGCTACAGTACAGCCGCCATCTCCATCGATTTTATGGCTGAAAAGCTTCCACCTTTCCTCCTCTAATTCTCATAATCCCCTCACCGGAATCCCTCCCTCCAGTTGAAGCTTTCGAAGAGAATTCCCTCCTCTCCACATCCATACGGTTAACACCCCATGCCATCAGAAATCCGCGAGTTCCAAAACCCCAAACGACAACCGTTTGCAGCGTCGCCTCCCCCACAAGTTGCGATCGATTTCAGGGTGGTCGGGCCCCCAAGGCGCGACTCCTTCCCCTCTCTGGCTTGGTGATCTCTGATCGTCGCGAATCTCCTCTGTTTGGATCGAAATTCCAACCCTAGGTTCGAATATAGTTAAAAACATCACGGCCGAATTCTGATAAAAGGAAGAAGGTGGAAATCTATTTTAATTATTAATTTAATTTTAAAATATTATCAATGTAAAATAATTCATAACTAATGCATAAGAACTTGGAATTGAATAATTTCAGAAGAGTTGTGATCGTGAGCCCGAGATCTGCATTTTTAGACTGACTAGAACGAATTCTAAGCAGATCAGATTTTGGCCAAATTTCAGATCTGAACTATACAGGATTTACAGCACTGTGAGAATTCTATTTTATTTCTTCTTCTTAAACAATTAAATTTAATTATGATTGTATTAACACCAATCCGCTGTTAATTCCTAATTATTATGATACGTGGTTTGATCAACGATTGTTGTGTTATGTAGATCGATATTGTGTTATTATAGAATTGTCACAAACATGTAGATCGATATTGTGTTATTATAGAATTGGCACAAACATGTAGATCGATATTGTGTTATTGTAGAATTGTCACAAACATGTAGATCGATTTGGTGTTATTATAGAATTGTCACAAACATGTAGATTGATATTGTGTTATTATAAAATTGTCCCAAACATGTAAATCACTATTGTGTAAATAAAATTGTCACAAACATGTGGATCATTTTTATTTAAATAAAATTGTCATAACAAAAAAAAAGAACAATTTGGTTGAAGTAAAATAATCAAAACAAAAATGAAATTTTTGTAAAGTAGATTTGTCTCAAAGAACAAATTACATTTTTTCCATTATTGTTGAATTAGAATTTTCAACAAAAAAAAGAAATACCAAATTTTATCATTTTGTTGAACTAGAGTTTTCAACAAAAATGAAATATCAAATTTTATCATTTTGTTAAACTAAGAGTTTTCAACAAAAATAAAATATACAATTTTGCCATTATTGTTGAATTAGAATTTTCAACAAAAATGAAATATACATTTTTGTCATTTTGTTGAACTAGAGTTTTCAACAAAAATGAAATATCAAATTTAATCATTTTGTTGAACTAAGAGTTTTCAACAAGAATGAAATATACATTTTTGTCATTATTGTTGGATTAGAATTTTCAACAAAAATGAAATATACATTTTTGTCATTTTGTTGAACTAGAGTTTTCAACAAAAATGAAATATCTAATTTTATCATTTTGTTGAACTAAGAGTTTTCAACAAGAATGAAATATACAATTTTGTCATTATTGTTGAATTAGAATTTTCAACAAAAATGAAATATACATTTTTGTCACTTTGTTGAACTAGAGTTTTCAACAAAAATGAAATATTAAATTTTATCATTTTGTTAAACTAAGAGTTTTCAACAAGAATGAAATATACATTTTTGTCATTATTGTTGAATTAGAATTTTCAACAAGAATGAAATATACATTTTTGTCATTATTGTTGAATTAGAATTTTCAACAAAAATGAAATATACATTTTTGTTATTTTGTTGAACTAGAGTTTTCAACAAAAATTAAATATCAAATTTTATCATTTTGTTGAACTAAGAGTTTTCAACAAGAATGAAATATACATTTTTGTCATTATTATTGAATTAAAATTCTCAATAAAAATGAAATACTAAATTTTATCATTTTGTTGAACTAGAGTTTTCAACAAAAATGAAATATACATTTTTGCCCTTATTGTTGAATTAGAATTTTCAACAAAAATGAACTACCAAGTTTTGTCATTTTGTTGAATTAGAATTTTCAAAAAAATGAAATATCAATTTCTATCATTTTGTTGAATTAGAATAAAAATAGAAAAACATGTTTACATTAAAATCCACATTTTTGATGTAATGTTAGAAAACTAGGAAAAGTGTTCATGTTACATATAGAAACATGATAACATTAAAAAACTTATTTTTAATGTAATGAATGAATCACCAGAAAATGTTCATTTTAACATAAAGCATGTTAACATTGAAAATCTCATTTTTATAAAAAGAACGATTCATATGAAAATTGTTCATATTAGAATAAAAGCATGTTAACATTAAAAATCTCATTTTTATAAAAAGAATGATTCATATTAGAATAAAAGCATGTTAACATTAAAAATCTCATTTTTATAAAAAAGAATGATTCATACGAAAATTGTTCATATTAGAATAAAAGCATGTTAACATTAAAAATCTCATTTTTATAAAAAGAATGATTCATATGAAAATTGTTCATATTAGAATAAAAGTGTTGAAAACATTAATACTCATATTTTTTTGTAAAGTTTGTTTCATTATAAATATTGACTGTTGAATAAAATGTAGAAACATTAAGAATTCCATTTTTAATGTAAAAGTGATTTATTAGAAAACATATGTTAGAAGATTTAAAAATTCTAATAGTCACATTTTTAACATGTTAGAAAACATATGTTAGAAATTATAAAAGTTTTTAAAACATTATTTTTAATATTGCTAGAAAATACTTGGTAGAAAATATTTGTATGTTAAAAACAGTATTTTTAACATGCTAGAAAAGAGGAAAACGAAAACATCGCTTTTATACATTTTGTCAACATAGAATTGTTAACAAAATGAAACCATCAAAATATACATTAGAATTTGTATATAAATCTAGGTGCCATTTTTATCGCCAAAATATACACTAGAATTTGTGTATAAATTAAGTGACATTTTTATGGCCAAAACGTACATTAGGAGAATGTAGAAAATGTCATGAAAATGAATTATATTTTATTCGACATGTTAAATACATTTGTGGAATCATTGAATGGTTTATATTTATATATATAAATATAAATTAAAATCAAAAGAATCACGCGCGGTAGTTCGCGTTTTGGCATCATAACTTTAAAAGATTATACTGAAAGATCCAACCGTCGGATTTTCCCAAAAATGGAACTATTAGGACCGCTTTGGTAAGATCTTTCCAACGATATAAATTTTGCTAAAATCCAACGTTTAGATTTCGAGATATGTGTAAATCAAATTTCGATAAAAACAGTGCCAGGGCCGCCTATTGACCCGATTAAATTGAGCTATTTTTATATAAATAAAAATAGCGATAAATCGTTATTAAATAATATTAGCGATATGAAATGGATTTAAATTATATATATGCGAGAATTAATTTTAAAAGTCCGTGTTCAATCTCATTTCAAATAATTATATGGCGATTTAAATCGAAGATATTAAAGACGACGAGTGAAGACTTGCGATCGTCACATCGAAAGGATGACTACTTATGCTCGGCATTGGGTAGCTCCCAGTAAAGGGTTAAAGTGGTAGTGGTCCAGACATACTTGTTGATTGTCCAGATAAGCGAGCACCTCTCTTCCGTATTGGACATACAGAACGATGAATAAGGTGCCTTCGATTTCGTTCAGACCCAGAATGGACTTGTAAATGGATGTGTATCTGACGCTGGATTTCATTCCATGTAAATTAAATTGATTTCATTTTAATATATATCTATTGGTGGCGGAGAATTTATTCTCTTTCTTAACACCCTTCTTTGAGACGTACGAACTCAGAGGTTATATATTGGTAGTTATCGATTGCATGGCGTGGACTGTCAATGTGGCATGCCAAGATGCAGATGATCAAGGCTTATTGTTGAAAAGCAGAGCCTTGTGATTGATGATCAAAGCATAGCCTATTACGACATAGCTTTGTGTATAGCATTATCTCGCGAGCCTCACACCCAGTATGAGTCAAAAACGGGATAAGGACCGTAGGGAGTGCACATGTTTCTTTCTAGCTAGAAGTGGTATCAGGGTTTTACAAGCCTTGACATTTTACTTATGTGGTTGATGGATTATGAGGTACCTCGGATTTATTGGTCGATAGTGTCCAAATTATAGGTTCAATAGGACCGAGACGCCTATGTTCAGGCGTAATTAATCCATTAAGGTATTTGTGGACCGGCCCTACCGCATCCAAGGGTTGCCCGTAGGTGTGATCCTGAGGCATTTGCTAGAGTATCTCGAATCGGAGAGGACGATCCCTAGCCTCGACTCATGATGGAACCCCAATTTCCAATACGACATTACAGTTTTGATTATAAACCTATATATGGCGACATAGTACATGGTAACTATGCCGTCTAGGATTGATACATTTACTTTAAAGTATTTTAAAACTGATTAGACACTAATAATAATATTAAAATATTATTTTCTACGTATCAAGCATGTTTTATCATTATAAGGTAAAACTCTATCCTCCGGTTTGCGTTGCATTATGTGATGGGACTTGAGTCTTATAATGATTTCATTTTTCTAAAAGCATTGCGTTGTTTTTGAATAAAAATTTATTAAACTTATGCACTGGCAATCCAATGGAGTAAACCTGTTCCGCGTTAGCGGCGTGGTCCCGTGATTAGCCATATTGTTAGATAAGTTATGAAATATTTCTCATACCAATCCCATGACTGACTCGTAGTTTGTTTCACTTTGCAAACTCGGGTGCCCTCTTTTCACACGGGCAGCCAAGTGACAGATTTAGGTATTTATGCAATATGCTGGACCGGAGCTTGCTTGTGGGCTGAAGATGAAGATCATTTTATCTTTTATTTATGCTTTGAGACATTTAGACATCTTTTGATTATGATGTACTGGATGGAGATTAAGACTTATTTCTTTTTGTTGAGACTTCTATTTGCTAAATGTATCCTGTAACTGTGCACTTTGATGTTGTGATTTTGATGACATTCCTATTTCTGCTGCAATGATTTATGTGTTATGATGTTATCTAAGATATGCTATTGTTGTAATTATGTTATATTCCAATGATTATACTTTCTTTTGTACTACGGGAGTTTGGGGTTGTCACAGTTGTTATCAGAGCTAAAGGTTAACCTTAGCTTCGGAGTATAACATATTTAAAACAATTCGTCTAGATATAATCAGTAGTATTCTAAGGCGAGTAGCTCACTAGAGATGGGATTAGTAATGTCCTAGAATGAGCACAGCAGAATAACACATATTAATCAGTCATTACATCATTATCATCTTTCCATATGTCTCTTTTTTATCCTTTTCTTTAAAATTATCATTTCTGTTAGTCTGACTCTTTCCTTGATGGTACAAAACTAACTAGAAAATGAGCACTAGAGCAAGAGCTAGATCCCAGGGCAGAGGTGGGTCCAGAGGACCAGCAAGAGATGAGACTCCCATAGCTCAGAGGCAGCCCACTCCCAAGGCTATTACACCACCACCTCCACTCCCACAGCTTTTTGACTTAGACAAGTTGGCCAAGAAGTTCAGGAATTCAGGGGGCGTATCATTCACTGAGCGAGAGACAGTAATAGAAGAACAGACTTAGCTCAAAAACTACAAGAAAATATTTGGAGGCCTGGAATTAGTAGACTACCGCAATATCTTTTTGGCATCGTGGCTATTGAAAGATGAAGCTGAAAATTGGTGGGATACTATCGTAATTGGCAATAATGAGGCCGACTGTCTTGGGCCAAATTCAAAGAACTCTTCAACGAGAAGTGTATTCCTCCGGAGGAAGTAGAGCGTCTCCACGATCAATTTGCCAACTTACAGCAAGTAGATATGACTGTTTCAGAATATGTGCGCAAGTTTGAAGAATACTCACGCTATGCTACAGAATTAAGTCTGGAGCCAGTCGAGAGAAACAAAAGATTCATTAATGGCCTCTCCAGGAAATATCTTAACAAAGTCACAACTCACATTAATCTCCCATTTAATGAGGTGATCGAGATGGCTTGCCGCTATGGGGATAATGACAGAAATTCACAATAGGATAGGGATAAGAATAATAATAATAATAAAAGGAAGCAAGCTGACAAGAAACCAGAGGTGAGAAATTCTCCTACCGCCAAGCCTCACGGGGTAAAAAGGGACAAATCCAAGGTGAAATGCTTCAATTTTCAGAAGATGGGGCACTTTGACTACGAATGCCGAGCCCCGATGAAACCAAGAAGGAATGAATTTGGACCCGGCCAGAATAGCGGACAGAATCCTCGGAACACTCAGGAGTGCTTTAAGTGCCATAAGACGGGGCATTTTATCAGAAATTGTCCACTGCTAAAGAAAACAGAGGTGGCTCATGTGTATGATGGAGCGGCTGCACCAGCTTCTTCTAAGGGAGCAGGTAAACCCGATGTTTTAGGAGGTACAATTAATATATAGAACATTCCTATTACAGTATTGTTTGACACTAGTGCATCACGAAGTTTCATTTCGAGTAACATGATTAAAAAGTTAAAACCGAAACCAAGAAAACTTAAAGAGTTGATTAGAGCTCATAGTCCGGTAGGAGGTTCTCTTATTCTCGATCAGTACTGTAGAGTGCCGATCTCCTACTCTTGTTACCAATTTCCCATAAATTTGATTGTCATGTATTTTTCTGGGTATGATGTTATTCTTGGGATGGATTGGTTATTAAGACATGAGGCCGAAGTTAGATGTGCTGAAAGAATTGTCAAAGATAAAACTAAGCTCAGAGATATATTTATACCATGTTACGGCTCAGCAATTGACAGAAAGAATTCTGGTCTTCCCTAGAATTCACTTCTACTTCTATTAAGGATATTCCTGTCGTCAAAGATTATGCGGATGTGTTCAAAGAAGTTGATAGCTTACCTCTGCGCAGAGAAATCGACTTCAGGATTGACTTAGTTCCTAATGCAAGGCCCGTTGTGCATCTTATTCGGAGAATGACGATGAAAGAAAAAGAGGAGCCGAGCAATAAAACTAAACAACTTTTGTGGAAGGGTTTGATCAGGCCTAGCTTCTCAAATTGGGGTGCTGCAGTGGTGTTTGTCCCAAGTCAGACGGTACCCTCAGACTATGTGTTGACTACCGTGACCTCAATAAGCAAACGCTGAAAAATAAATATCCGTTGCCGCGTATTGATGATCTATTGGACCGCTTGAATGGAGCACAAGTATTCTCAAGGATGGACCTAGCTACACGCTTCCATCAATTGCGCATTGCCGAAGAATGTGTTCCTTCGACCGCTTTCAAAGGGCCAGACTTATTTTATGAATGACTAGTAATGCCCTTCGGCTTATGTAACGCTCCGGCATACTTTGTCGATCTGATGAACAGAGTATTCCGAGATGTTTTAAATAAATTCGTGTTGGTTTTCATTGATGACATCCTAATCTTTTCTAAATCCACTGCTGAGCCCGAAAAGCATTTGAAAGAAGTCTTGGAGATTTTGCGAAGGAATGTGTTGAAAGCCAAATTCTCTAAATGTATATTTTGGCAAGAAGAGGTGAAATTCCTTGGCCATGTTGTATTAAAGAAAGGCATTTCAATAGACCTAGGAAAGATCTTAGCCATCCAAGATTGGAAGCAACCTAGCACTCCTACAGGAGTCAGAAGTTTCTTAGGATTGGCTGGCTATTATCGGAAATTCGTTAAAGATTTTTCGAAACTATCTTGTCCATTGACAAAGCTGACTAAGAAGCATACAAAGTTTATTTGGACACCCGAATGTGAGGCAGCTTTCCAAGAGCTGAAATTGAGGTTGACCACTGCTCTCGTGTTGACCATTATTGATGGAAATCAAGAATTGAAAGTCTGGGCAGATGCTTTTATAGAAGGTATTGGTGCAGTGCTAATGCAAAACGGGCAAAGTAATTGCTTATGCTAGCCGTCAGTTGAAACCGCATAAGAAAAGATACCCCACTCATGACCTAGAGTTGATGGCCATCGTATTTGCTTTAAAGATATGGAGGCACTATCTCTTGGGTGAGAAGTTCGAACTGTATACTGATCACAAATCCTTTAAGTATCTGTTCACCTAAAGAGATTTGAATTTGAGGCAACAACTTTGGTTAGAATTTCTTACGGCCTATGATATGGACATCTTATATATTCCAGGAAAAGCCAATGTTGTAGCCGATGCGCTCAGCAAGAAGAATACGGCCAACACCAATCTTATCATCGCCAATCTCATTATTACAACTTCCTTGATTGATAAGATCTCTTCTCTTCAGAAGAATGATGAATTTATTCAGAGAATTAGCAAAAGAGTTAGGGAAGGCGAACCCACGTGTTTCTAGATTGACAACAAAGGGGTTCTGAGGCTGTTAGGCCGAATTTGTGTTCCGAACCTTCCTGAGCTCAAAAAGGAAGTAATAGATGAATGCCATAAATTTAATCTCAGTATTCATCCAGGGGTGAGCAAGATGTATCATGACCTCAAGCGCACATTTTGGTGGAGATATATGAAGGGAGACATTTCTATGTATGTTGCTAGATGTCCCACCTGCCAGTAAGTCAAAAGCGATCAGCAGAAGCTTGAAGGATTGTTGCAACCGCTAAAGGTTCCAAGTTGGAAGTGGGACCAAACTTCTATGGACTTTATTGATGGCTTGCCCCGAACCAGAAAATGCAATGACAGTATATGGGTGATTGTAGAGCGTTTCACGAAGACTGCCCATTTCATCCCTGTCAGATCTAATAGAACAATCGAAGTCTGGTGCAACTTTATTTCACATAGATTGTCAGACTACATGGAGTTCCCAGTAGCATCGTTAGTGATCGCGATCCAATATTTGCTAGCAAAATTTGGGAAGAATTCGAAGAAGAGCTTGGGAGAAAGTTGAATATGAGCACCGCTTATCATCCTCAGACAGATGGCCAGACTGAGAGGGTGAACCGCATATTAGAAGACCTGTTGAGAGCATGCATTCTTGATTTTGGCGGGTCATGGGAAGATCACTTGCACTTGGTTAAGTTCTCTTATAATAACAGTTACCAAGAAAGCTTGCAAATGTCGCCATTTGAAGCATTATATGGCAGGCCATGCAGATCTCCCCATGTTAGGTGGAACCAGGCAATCGGTTAGTATTGGGTCCCGACATGATTCATTAAGCATCAGACAAAGTTGATTTTATTAAGAAGTGACTACTGGCTGCTCAGAGCCAACAAAAGAGCTATGCAGACTCACGAAGGAGGGATTTAGAATTCTTTGTTGGTGATCATGTGTACTTGAGGGTTTCCCCACTGAGAGGTGTAATTCGATTTGGGAAGACTGGGAAGTTGGCATCGAGATTCATTGGTCCATTTCCTATTCTCGAAAGGATTGAAACTCTCGCTTATAGGGTGCAGTTGTCTGACTGGTTGCCGGGGGTTCATGATGTATTCCATGTGTCTCAACTTCGGAAGCATCTACATTATCCAGACTTGGTTGTGGAGGAAGCAACATAGCAAGATTTGGAGATTACCCCGAGCTTAGTAGTGAGAAGGGAGTCAGTGAAAATTTTTGGCAAAGAAACCCGAGTTCTGAGGAATAAGAGGATCCACTTAGTCAAAGTGTAGTGGAGCGGGGATCCTAGAGATTGTACATGGGAAACTGAGGACAACATTAAACATGCTTATCCCATGTGCAGAGTAGACATCTCCAAGTAACTCTTGTGCTAAGGTACATTTATAATATGTTGCATTTTCCGTTTTGTTTCCTACTTTACTATTGTTTCCTTTTTGGGTACGAAAAGCATTTAAGTGGGGGAGATTGTAACAACCCGAAAAATCAAAACCAATTTAAAATTTTTATTTTGTCTATTTCAATAAATTTTGATTAGTTAAAATAATTTATTTTAATAATAACAATTTAAAATTTATTTAAATCGAAGTTAGAACAAATATATTTATTTTAATTTTAAAAGGAATTAGAAATAGCAAGGTAGTTTGAAAATTTGAATTTGAACTTTGATAGAATGTACGGGATTCAAAATAAAACGGATTATAGTGAAACCAAAAATATCTTTCCAATGAATCCGAAAAATCGAAATTTCATAGTGGGAATAAAAAGTTATGGCTAGTTGAATATTTAGAATAGTCCCTATGGAATATAGTATAATTTATAGCCCGTATAAACGGCCATTATACAAACGACCTCCGTTTTCGACGAAACCATTTTTTCGGATCCGGAATGTCAAATTATTCCTAAGTTTAATTTTCCATAATTTTTGGAATTAATATGTGAGCGTGGTGAATTAAATTGCGTTCAATAATTTCTGTTGAATTTAATCGACCGTTAAAAATGCCATTTTTCAAATGGTCTCTAAATTCGACAAAATTAATTTTGTTAGGACCGTATCGTCAAAACATACCTAGGTCTATTTTTCGGAGTCCGTATGTGGCCCCAGTGAATTTAAATGTACGATTGAATTAACTAAATAAATGATTTAAATTTTAAATTAAAAAAAACAGGCTAAAGATGATCGTTTGGGCTGACGGGACCTAGCCCATTGTGTCCGGAATGAGGGCATTTGGATAGGAACGACCTTTGTTGGGCGGAAATGGGAGCTATTGAGAATTAATGGATTTTTCTGCAAAAATTAGAAATTTAATAATAAAAAATTATAAATACACTATATAATATGAAACCTTAATAAACTACGCTACAGTACAACCACCATCTCCATCGATTTCATGGCTGAAAAGCTTCCACCTTCCCTCCTCTAATTCTCCCAATCCTCTCACCGAAATCCCTCCCTCTAGTTGAAGCTTTCGAAAAGAATTCTCTCCTCATCCATACGGTTAACAACCCCTTGCCAAATCCGCGAGTTCCAAACCCCCAAACGTCGGCTGTTTGGAGCGCTACCTCCCCCACGAGGTGCGATCGATTTCAGGGTGGTTGGGGCCCCTAGGCGTGCCTCCTTCCGCTCTCTGGCATGGTGATCTCTGATCGTCGCGAAGCTCCTCTGTTTGGATCAAAATTCCAACCCTAGGTTCGAACCTAGTTGAAAACGTCACGGCCGAGTTCAAATAAGAGAAAGAAGGTGGAAATCTATTTTAATTATTTATTTATTTAATTTTAAAATATTATCAACATAAAATAATTCATAACTAATGCATACAAACTCGGAATTGAATAATTTCAGAAGCGTTGCGATCGTGAGCCCGAGATCTGCATTTCTAGACTGACTGGAACGAATTCTGAGCAGATCAGATTTTGGCCAAATTTCGGATCTGAACTATACAAGATTAATAACACCGTGAGAATTCTATTTTATTTCTTCTTCTTAAATAATTAAATTTAATTAAGATTGTATTAACACCAATCCGCTGTTAATTCCTAATTATTATGATTCATGATTTGAACTGTGATTGTTGTGTTATGTAGATCGATATTGTGTTATTATAGAATTGTCACAAACATGTAGATCGATATTGTGTTATTATAGAATTGGCACAAACATGTAGATCGATATTTTGTTATTATAGAATTGTCACAAACATGTAGATCAATTTTATGTTGTTATAGAATTTTCACAAACATGTAGATTGATATTGTGTTATTATAAAATTGTCCCAAACATGTAGATCATTATTATTTAAATAAAATTGTCACAAACATGTGGATCATCTTTATTTAAATAAAATTGTCATAACAAAAAATGAACATTTTGGTTGAAATAAGATAATCAAAACAAAAATAATTTTTTTGTAAAGTAGATTTGTTTCAAAGCACAAATTACATTTTTGCCATTATTGTTGAATTAGAATTTTCAACAAAAAAATAAAATAAACATTTTTGTCGTTTTGTTGAATTAGAATTTTCAACAAAAAAAAATGAAATACCAAATTTTATCATTTTGTTGAACTAGATTTTAGAACAAAACTGAAATATCAAATTTTATCATTTTGTTGAAATAAGAGTTTTCAATAAAAATAAAATATACATTTTTGCCATTATTGTTGAATTAGAATTTTCAACAAAAATGAAATATACATTTTTGTCATTTTGTTGAACTAGAGTTTTCAACAAAAATGAAATATCAAATTTTATCATTTTGTTGAACTAAGAGTTTTCAACAAGAATGAAATATACATTTTTGTCATTATTGTTGAATTAGAATTTTCAACAAAAATGAAATATATATTTTTGTCATTTTGTTGAACTAGAGTTTTCAACCAAAATGAAATATCAAATTTTATCATTTTGTTTTTTTTTTGAGCAAAAATGTGTGATCTTCCAATAGGAAGAGAGCACACAATTTTATCATTTTGTTGAACTAATAGTTTTAAACAAGAATGAAATATACATTTTTGTCATTATTGTTGAACTAGAATTTTCAACAAAAATGAAATATACATTTTTTCATTTTTGTCATTTTGTTGAACTAGAGTTTTCAACAAAAACGAAATATCAAATTTTATCAGTTTGCTGAATTAAGAGTTTTCAACAAGAATGAAATATACATTTTTGACATTATTGTTGAATTAGAATTTTCAACAAGAATGAAATATACATTTTTCTCGTTATAGTTGAATTAGAATTTTCAACAAAAACGAAATATACATTTTTGTCATTTTGTTGAACCAGAGTTTTCAACAAAAATGAAATATCAAATTTTATCATTTAGTTGAACTAAGAGTTTTCAACAAGAATGAAATATACATTTTTGTCATTATTGTTGAATTAGAATTTTCAACAAAAATGAAATACCAAATTTTATCATTTTGTTGAACTAGAGTTTACAACAAAAATGAAATATACATTTTTGCCCTTATTGTTGAATTAGAATTTTCAACAAAAATGAAATACCAAGTTTTGTCATTTTGTTGCACTAGAATTTTCAACAAAATTGAAATATCAATTTCCATCATTATGTTGTATTAGAATAAAATAGAAAAACATGTTTACATTAAAATTCACATTTTTAATGTAATGTTAGAAAACTAGGAAAAGTGTTCATGTTACATATAGAAACATGATAACATTAGAAACCTTATTTTTAATGTAATGAATGAATTACTAGAAAATTTTCATTTTAACATAAAAGCATGTTAACATTAAAAATCTCATTTTTATAAAAAGAATGATTCATATGAAAATTGTTCATATTAGAATAAAAGCATGTTAACATTAAAAATCTCATTTTTATAAAAAGAATGATTCATATGAAATATTTTCATATTAGAATAAAAGTGTTGAAAACATCAAAAATCATATTTTTTGTAAAGTTTGATTCATTAGAAATATTGACTGTTTGAATGAAAATGTTGAAATATTAAGAATTCCATTTTTAATGTAAAAGTGATTTATTAGAAAACATATGTTAGAAGATATAAAAATGTTAACAATCATATTTTTAACATGTTAGAAAACATATGTTAGAAATTATAAAAGTATTAAAAACATTATTTTTAACATTGCTAGAAAATACTTGTTAGAAAATATTTGCATGTTAAAAACATTATTTTTAACATGTTAGAAAAGAGGAAAACGAAAACATCGCTTTTATACATTTTGTCAACATAGAATTGTTAGCAAAATGAAACCATAAAAGTATACATTAGAATTTGTATATAAATGTAGGTGCCATTTTTATCTTCAAAATATACATTAGAATTTGTGTATAAATCTAGTGACATTTTTATGGCCAAAACGTACATTAGGAGAATGTAGAAAATGTCATGAAAATGGATTATATTTTATTCGACATGTTAAACACGTTTGTGGAATCATCGAATGGTTTATATTTATATATAGCTATATATATATATTAAAATTAAACGAATCGCGCACGGTAGTTCGCGTTTTGGAATTCGTAACTTTAAACGATTATACCGAAAGATCCGACCGTCGGATTTTCCCAAAACTGGAACCGTTAGGATCGCTTTGGGAAGATCTTTCCAATGATACAAATTTTGTTAAAATCCAACGGTTAGATTTCGAGATATGTGTAAATCAAATTTTGATAAAAACAACGCTAGGGCCGCTTATTGACCTGAAGTGTCGTTGAATTAAATTGAGCTATTTTTATATAAATAAAAATAGCGATAAATCGTTATTAAATAATATTAGCGATATGAAATGGTTTTAGATTATATATATGTGAGAATTATTTGAAAAGACCGAGTTCAATCTCATTTCAAATAATTGTATGGCGATTTAAATCGAAGGTATTAAAGACGGTGATTGAAGACCGGCGATCGTCACATCGAAAGGATGACTACTGATGCCCGACATTGGGTAGCTCCCAGTAAAGGGTTAAAGTGGTAGTGGTCCGGACTTGCTTGTTGATTGTCCGGATAAGCGAGCACCTCTCTTCCGTATTGGACATACGGGACGAGGAATAAGGTGTCTCCGGTTTCGTTCAGACTTAGAACGGACTTGTAAATGGTTGTGCGTTTGACATTGGATTTCATTCCATGTAAATTAAATTAATTTCTATTTAATATATATCTGTTGGTGGCGGAGAATTTATTCTCTTGCTTAACACCCTTCTCTGAGACGTACAAACTCAGAGGTTATATATTGGTAGTTATCGATTGCATGGCGTGGACTGTCAATGTGGCATGCCAAGATGCAGATGATCAAGACTTATTGTTGAAAAGAAGAGCCTTGTGGTTGATGATCAAAGCATAGCCTATTACAGCATAGCTTTGTGTATAGCGCAACCTCGCGAGCCTCACACCCCCGTACGAATCAAAAACGGGATAAGGACCGTAGCTAGTGCACATGTTTCTTTCTAGCTAGAAGTGGTATCAGGGTTTTACAAGCCCTGACATTTTACTTATGTGGTTGATGGATTATGAGGTACCTCGGATTTAGTGGTCGATAGTGACCAAATTATAGGTTCAATAGGACTGGGAAGCATTTGTTCAGGCATAATTAATCCACTAAAGTATTTGTGAACTGACCCAAGTCTTGACTCATGATGGGAACCCAATTTCCAATACGACATTATAGTTTTGATTGTAAACCTATATATGGCGACATAGTATATGGTAGCTATGCCGTCTAGGATTGATACATTTACTTTGAAGTATTTTAAAACTGATTAGACACTAACAATAGCATTAAAATATTTTTTTCTATGTATCAAGCATGTTTGATCATTATAAGCTAAAACTCTATTCTCCGGTTTGCGTTGCATTGTGTGGTGGGACTTGAGTCTTATAATGATTTCATTTTTCTAAAAAGCATTGCGTTGTTTTTGAATAAAAATTTATTAAACTTATGCTCTGGCAATCCAATGGAGTAAACTCATTCCGCGTTAGCGGCGTGGTCCTGTGATTAGCCATATTATTAGATAAGTTTGGAAAGATTTTTCATGCTAGTCCCATAACTGACTCATAGTTTGTTTCACTTTGCAAACTCGGGTGCCCTCTTTTCACACGGGCACCCAAGTGACAAGTTTAGGTATTTATGCAATATGCTGGACTGGAGCATGCTTGTGGGCTGAAGATGAAGATCATTTTATCTTTTATTTATGCTTTGAGACATTTAGACATCTTTTGATCATGATGTACTGGATGGAGATTGAAACTTATTTCTTTTTGTTTAGACTTCTTTTTGCTAAGTGTATCCTATCACTGTGCACTCTGATGTCTTTGATGTTGTGATGTTGATGACATTACTATTTCCGCTGCAATGATTTATGTGTTATGATATTATCTAAGATCTGCTATTGTTGTAATTATGTTATATTCTAATGATTATCCTTGCTTTCGTACTAGGGAGTTTGGGGTTGTCACAGTTGGTATTAGGGCTAAAGGTTAACCTTAGCTTCAGAGTATAACATATTTAAAACAATTCGTCTAGATAGAGTCAGCAGTATTTTAAGGTGAGTAACTCATTAGAGATAAGATTAGTAATGTCCTAGAATGAGCACAGCAGAATAACACATATTAATCAGTCATTACATCATTATCATCTCTCCATATGTCTCTGCTTTTAACATTCTTTTAAAATTATCATTTCTGTTAATCTAACTCTTTCCTTGATGGTACAGAACTAACTAGAAAATGAGCACTAGAGTGAGAGCTAGAGCCCGAGGCAGAGGTGGGGCCAAAGGACTAGCAAGAGATGAGACTCTCACTGCTCAGAGGCAGCTCACTCCCGAGGCTGTAACACCACCACCCCCACAGCCTTTTGACTTGGACAAGGTGGCCAAGAAGTTCAGGAATTTAGGGGGCGTATCATTCACTGGGTGAGAGACAGTAATAGAAGAGCAGGCTTGGCTCAAAAACTGTGAGAAAATATTTGGAGGGCTGGAATTTGAAGACCACTGCAAGCGCTTTTTGTCATCGTGGCTATTGAAAGATGAAGCTGAAAATTGGTGGGATACTGTCGTAATTGGCAATAATGAGGTCGACATATCTTGGGCCAAATTCAAAGAACTCTTCAACGAGAAGTTTATTCCTCCGCAGGAAGTAGAGCGTCTCCACGATCAATTTGACAACTTGTAGCAAGGAGATATGACTGTTTCAGAATATGTGTGCAAGTTTGAAGAACACTCACGCTATGCTCTAGAATTAATTCGGGAGCCAGTCCAGAAAAACAAAAGATTCATTAATGGCCTCTCCAGGAAATATCTGAACAGAGTCACAACTCGCATTAAGCACCCATTTAATGAGACGATCGAGATGGCTTGCTGCTATGAGGATAATGACAGAAATTCGCAGCAGGATTGGGAGAAGAATCAGAATAATAATAAAAGGAAACAAGCTGACAAGAAGCCAGAGGCGAGCAATTCTTCTACCGCCAAGCCTCAAGGGAGAAAAAGGGACAAATCCAAGGTGAAATGCTCAGAAGATGGGGCATTTGACTACGAATGCAAGTCCCCAAGAAACAAAGAAGGAACGAATCTGGACCTGGCCAGAATAGCGGACAGAATCCTCGGAACACTGAGGAGCGCTTTAACTGCCGTAAGACGGGGCATTTTATCAGAAATTGTCCATTGCTAAAGAAAACAGAGGTGGCTCATGTGTACGATGGAGAGGCTGCACCCACTTCTTCTGAGGGAGCAAGTAAACCCGATGTTTCAGGTGGTACTCTTAATATTAAGAACATTCCTATTACAGTATTGTTTGACACTGGTGCATCACGAAGTTTAATTTTTAATGACATGATTAAAAAGTTAAAACTAAAACCAAGAAAACTTAAAGAATTGATTAGAGCTCATAGTCCGATAGGAGGTTCTCTTATTCTCGATCAGTACTGTAGAGTGCCGATCTCCTACTCTCGTTGCCAATTTCCTATAAATTTGATTGTAATGAATTTTTCTGGGTATGATGTTATTCTCCATCAGTACTGTAGGGATTGGGTTAGCCAACCTAGCCTATCTTTAAAACACCTACATCACCCACACTCCCTCATTCCCTTCCTCTCTTCAAAATATGAATAAAAATGGGGGAAATGATGGAAAATAAAAGTTCCTAAACATAGTTTACTTCCAGGAGCTTGCAAATTGAAGTAGAAATCACGGTGGAGCTAATTTAAGCCTCCTCTTCATCTTCTTCATCTCGTTTCTACTTCAATTCATCTTAATTCCTATGACCTAATTCTTAGGAACCATGTTCATGTGATCATAAGTTAGTGATTCTTGTGTTTTGGTTGAAGAGAAAGTGTTCTTGTCTTATCCAAGAGCCTCTCATTCATTTTCAAGCCCAAAGATCCTTCATTTATCCACCATAGAGCTAACGGTGAGTTCCTATGAACTCACATATATGCCACAAGCATAAAAATGCTTATCAAGTGTGCCATTTGGATGTATATGTTGGGTACACATTGTGTGATTTGGATTGTTTTTATGTGAACTCACTAATTTATGATTTTGAATTCATTTACACGAATTCTAATGTAAATTGTGATTTGAGTTTAAATTTTTTGAGTTGTTTTGGCGAGCAATGGAAGCTTTATATCACTTACATAACGTTATAATCCTTAACCATTCATTTGTTCCCATCCGAAATCGATTGGGAATTCATAGCCAAGGCAAATATTTCCCCACGCCAGATTTCAAACATCTAGAGCTAAATTTTAGACGTTTGGAATCTACCTCAGATGTTTGAAATTGTATGTTGTTTTGAGTTCTGCAGTAGGTCAGATGTCTGACCTTAGCTTTTGACGTTTGAAACCTGTTTCTGGACTGTTGACTAGTGGAGACAACGATCAATGGTTTATGTCCATTCTGGCTCTTTCCTGGCAGAGTTTCGGGTCGTTTGACCTTTTTCTGCAACTTTTCAGTTTCTTTGATTCATAGATTTCTGCACCTAGATTTTATGGACTTTTGATTTATTCATTGTGAATGAATTTACGATTGATGTTCATGAGATTTGATTTACGTTATTAAAACGTAAATTTTGAGATCGATTGTTGTTATGATCTATATTTTATGAGATTTGCCACTTCAAACTATAAAGGGTTTTTTATATTATTAGTAGATACCAAGTTCTTTTATTTAAATGGTTTCCAATCCTACTTTATTATGCGAAGATATTTTACGAAATCATTTTATAAACTATCTTCCAATCAACTAGTATATATTTATATAAACCCTTTTCTCATTCGTATGAGAAATCCAATTAAACATCTTGGTAAAAACAAGGATTATGAATCCATGTGTTTGCTTCGACGATTAATTCTTGGACTCGTTTGATTTGAAACTGTGGCAATAATCGTTTCATGTTTCTAGTGAAATATACAACTTGTTCATAAATATTCGAATAGAGCGTATGTAGTTATGGGACATGTAGCTTGACTCTTATATTTACTAGCTTAGCGTAGTTTACACAATACTTGATCAACTTTGATCATGGTGGATCTTCGGATCATTTTAGGAACTTTGGTTCTGGTGGATCTTTGGATCATTTTAGGAACTTCGATTCTTGTGGATATTCGGATCATTTTAGGAATTTCGGCTCTGATGGATCCTCCGATCATTATAGGAATTTCGGTTCTGGTGGATCCTTGGATCATTTTAGGAACTTCTTTTCTAGTGGATCTTCGGATCATTTTACGAAGTTCAGTTCTGGTGGATCGTCGGATCATTTTAAGGAATTTTAGTTCATTTCTGTGATTTATGCTTTTAACGACCTTCAGACCGTTAGTTTGGGGTCACAACCTGCGGTCTTTGGATCACTTGAGGGGCTTCGGCTCAATATTATAGACTAGCTACCTAGAGATCACGTCTCATTTGGGATACACGTGTCATGTATCATTTGGGATACACGTGTTGGTGAGTCTTCGACCCCGATTGTAGTGACAGGCCTTATGCCCTCCCTTTGTGATTTTTGGATGTTTGATTATTGATTTATGGAATTTGATTATATTGATATTATGTTATTAAGTTTGGAGTTGATTTGATATGATTTATCATTTCCTATGAGTAGCTATATAATTTTGAATGAGATATTCTTTTATGCATGTCTACATTTATTTATATCTCTTATTCTATCCTCGTTTATGAGATAAGTACAGCTAGATTGATCCGTTTATTATTTATCTTTATGTAAATAATACTTGTGTCAGGCCGAGGTATTTCAGGTCATTCTTCTTTACTCCAGCATGGAATATCCTCCACTTTTGGGCAAACTACTATAATGTTGTACTATTTCGGTTATATCTATATTAGACCAAGTTTCTTTGTATGCATACTATTTTGTGTAGCCTTTGTACCTATTCTTTTGTCGTATTGTGGATTGAGTATGACCACTAACTTTGCGTACACGCCATTGTGATATATTCATATCTATTTCCGCCTTAGTGGTGTGAATATTTGTATCTGGCTCTGAATATATGTTATGTTATTTTATATTGATTTCCAAATTATATATAGCCACTGTGTAGTCGTTTTGAACTTGAATTAGATGTGTCGGATTCCTCTTGAGATTTAAAAAGTAAGACCATATTATCCAGTGTATTTAACAATTGTTCAACGATTATATAGATGGTCTCTCCTCACCAGCCTTATTCTTCGGGTTAGTTGACATCATTGCTTGTAATGACCTTGGCTAACGCAAGCATAGAGGTAGGGCGTTACACTTGGTATCAGAGCCAAGTTCGAAATAATATAAGATATAATGGCGAGGATCATCGTCCTGAGTCTCACTTAGGAATTTATGTTTAGGATTTTAATCGAGTCTTAGAACCCATAATATCCTACCTTATATCATGATCCTTCGTTTGACCAATCAAATTTAGTTGAGTTCATCTTCGAGAATCTTGGCCTAGACAAACCTTGAGTCCCTTTCCTTGGGTAGGAATTCAAATTATTTCCAATTTTTGTGTTGAAATAACTTTAGGGACTTAGTTTTGGGGTTTTCTGAATTATTTTATAAAATGGTATAATAAAATAATTTTAGCTAAGTAAAATACTAATCCGTCTAGGATTAGCTTCACAAGGTGAAATTAGACATATTATTTCCGCTATGCACTATGAAATGTTTTCATTCATTTATTTATGATTACAAATATAATTCATAAATAAATGGTTGCACCACTAGTTATTTATTTACAAATTTGCGCCCCTAGTTGGATGTAATTTGTTTTATTGTATTGAGTTGCCCATTGAGTATCACTACACCATATCAACAAATTTGGCTCACAAGGATGCGGATATACAATTTGGCTAAAAGCCGTATCAAATTTGATAATGCTCAGATATGTATCAAACAATAGTTTGCGATCTGCACCCCAAATCTGACCGTCCAACGGGAATGTACCGGATTGATTAATTTGATACGGCTTAAGGTCAAATCGAATGCGTGTCATATTCTGCATCCTATTAGGCACTTGGAATTAAAATTTTGGCCGCTCCTCATTCCCTCTGTTTACTTCGGTGGTGATCGAAAACCCAAATTAGGGTTTTCGGTCACCAAAACGTGCCTCTACCTTTCTCTGTAATCACCTCTTCTTGCAACCTAAACACATGATTCCTACCATCTTGCTTCCTCTATCAATCATCAATTAGCAGAAGTTTCAATTCAAGGTGCTATTTTCATCGATTTATATTTGAAGTGAAGTTTGTTTGAAGCTAAGTTTATTTGTATGAATTTGCCTGTGTGAATTTGCCGATGTGAATTGTTTTTGTGTGAATTTTGTTTGTAGATAGGGTTTTGTTTATAGGTAGAAATTGTCTTTTTGGTTGTTTGGCTATTTTGTTTTTTTTGTTTAATGCTGGATTGTATCAAAGACAATATTCTCATCTCTTAGTGTTCCTCTGAATTCGGGGGCAAATAGCTCAGTTCTCTTAGTGTATTACTGTATTAAATTGGGTTGTCTTAGTGTATTACTGTACAATATTAAACAGGGTTTTAATTGGTATGTATTGCTATTAAAAATAATACCGGTTTTAATTGGTATGTCTTAGTGTAATTGTGTATTAGTGATTGCTACTCTGTTTTGAGAGACAACAAGTTTACTGAAAATATATTAACAGGTTTGCTGAAAATTTTGGTAGATGGATGATTACTTGACATTATGGTTAATATTTTAATGGGCGATCCACTAGGTGGATGCATTTTAGCTCATGCATAGGGTCGGGTATCCATGCTTATTAGCTTTATCCAAATGTCAGATGTTACTGCACTTAACCTTAGTAAAAAGCTACTTTCACCCCTACTTCGTAGTAGAGACCGTAGTGTAAGTTGCATAACACAGTCTGCTTTAAAGAAACTGAAAGTTGCAAGTGAAAGCATCTTTTTTCAAAGGTTAAGTGAAGCGACATTCGAAATTTATATAAAACTAATAAGCATGGATTACTAACCCTGCTCATGAGCTAAAATGCATCCACCTGGTGGATCGTCCAATAAATTCTTAATCAGAAAGTCAAGTACGTGTGCCATCCGAAGATGATGATCTTTAGACATTGGAGCAGGCATATATTATTTTACACTTAACTTTACGTAGTAACTTACATAAGAATTGAATGGACATGTTGTGGGCACATCTTGAATATTCTTTTATTTCATTTGTTCCTTTTTGTGTGTATAGGAGGATTTTCTGTATGTTAGGGTACGAACTACCAGTGTTGCAGATCGACTACAGTTCAGGTGATTCTTATTTTGGGTTTGCATTTTTAATGACTATCAATTTTCCACTCCTATGTACAGTTAATTTCATTTAAAAGCCTATGGTCATAGAAAAACCAGTTTACAATGTGTATTCATTCATTTTTGAGACATATACTGATCGACCACACAAACACATGGATGTAGCTAAAAGTAGAAAACTTATATTCGAACCGAATGTTATTTTAGTTTATTTGTATTAATGTGTACAATGTCGATCTCCTGTCCCGTGAAGTGTTTATAACTTGTATAACGAATTTATATGCTATCTTGTTGGAGAAAACAGAAAATGCAGGGAGGTGTATCGCCTATATACGATGTTGGAGGTCATGTTAAACCACAAAGCATGTGAGATACTAGTATGTTTCTAGGTTGTCTATGCAAGTTCATGAAATCATGTCATTAACATCATAAACATGTTAAGATAGATACAATTGACTAATATGCACACATGAACACAAAGACACGATATGCCCTTTACTGTTATCAGTACAGCGCTCGACTAGTCGAGACTAATCGTCCACTAGTCTACTAATCGAGATCAAATGATCGACATGAAGTCTAGACTTACTTTTTGTATGAATTTCGGGCGCGTGGGTAGAAATTAGTTGACTAATCGACTATTCGATTCGACTAGGTTGTTATTGATGTCGACTGGTTTGGTATTGGCCCATTTTAGAAAAGAAAAAAATCCAAACCCTTTACAGTGATCGACTACCGGTGTACAAAAACACACTGATCGACATACTTATCTCTGTATTCATGTTTGCAACTCAGTCACAGTGAGTTACAATGTCGATCTCCTATCTAGTGAAGTACTTGTAACTTGTTTCTTGTATTTTAAAGGCAGTCCTGTTGGAGAAAATAGAAAAAGTGGGGAGGTATTGGTGTCGACTAGTTTTATGTGCAATCAGGCATAAAATTACATATTTTTCCTGTAGATTTTGATGATTTTGTGCTACTGGAACTCAGGCTGGACATCACGATTCAGTCTTGTTGCCAATCAATGAAATTTTCCAGTAAACATGGACTTCATCAGCATGATCAACACGTACGCTCAATCTTCCCGATCTCGACTGGAGTTTTAACAGAATGATATGTTTTTACCTTTTTTTGTTAGTTCGTAATGTGATGAAAATCTTTGGCAGTTTCCTTTTATTGTATATGTTCGTATGTACATTGTGTTCATGTTATGAAAAACCTTGTAACGCTTTGAGTATATATAATATAAATTGTGGTATTCCTGTGTGTAAATTGTGGTATATATGCTCTGTGTTATGAAAAATATGTGCTACAGTTTCTGTTTATATATACATATATGATATATATAAATATTTTTTTTTACATATACATGTATATATATGCACACACACATATAATTAGATACAATCAAAGGCCGTGTCTGATTACACTTTAGATATATCTAAGAGTCATATGTTATTTATAGTAAGATATGGTTTATAGTCGTATCTAATAATTTAACGTGTCATTTTCTGATACGGCTTATTACCGTGCTTAACTGCTTCAAATACGGCTAAAAACACAGTCTAATTAGCTTATGTGGTGTAGTGTATGTTAGGAGTTCTAATTGAGATGTGGGATGCCACAATATTGAAAGGGGTTTCCAAACACTTCCATGAGATAATTCTAAAACAACACTTATATTAAATATTAATGATGTGCATGACCATTAAACCTTAGCATTAGTAACTTTATATAAATAGTTGGCGAGGAAAATCATTAGTATTGATTGTTAATTTGCAACCTTAGGGATTTTAATAAGATAATGATTTGAGAATGGGATATATATATGACTATCGTTTGTATCCTTTACACCTTTCGTAGTTGAATTTTTAAATATGAAGTTAGAGATATCTTATTTTGGTAAGGAAACTAATGCTTATAAGGGTACCATCCTCTTTATCCTCTATGATGATGATTACCATGATCATCTCATTTGATTTCTTTTGAAATTGTGATCATCTACCTTCTCTGCGTCAAAGGAACTTAAGGCCACCCTGCCCTTAGGAATTAGAAGGTGCTTGTTTTATATCTAAGTATGTAGATTTTCCAAACCTACATTTTGTGAAAATTCTTACATGCTACATTGAGTTTTCGTTACCTATTTATTTTGCTATCGAGATGACTTTAGTTTTCTTTGGGTAATGATTAAGTATTCTCATTTTCTTTTGAGTGTCACTTGTTTCAAACAAGTAATTTTGCCTTTTCGATTGAATAAGGAATTTAATTAAACATGTTGGTAAAAACGAGTGGGTCGACACACCTGCGTTTACTTCGTGGGTTAATTTTTGGACTTAGTCAGTTAAATTCAATTTCATTATTAGATGTTAATCTTGATATATTTAAAAAAAATGTTGGTGATGACTGCAACATCATCGAGATTTATTTTTAGGTTTCTAATAAGAGTTGTCTAAATTGGCTTCCATTTTTCTTATGCTCGGCTATGATGGCCATTTTGAGCTTTCTTGAGCAACCTTTGGGCTATGCCTTTTGCAGATTTTGCTATGATCATTTTGATTTTTTTTACTGGATTTGCAATTTGTTCGTAGATATTTGAGTTAAGTCAGTGGTTATGGGATATTTGGCTAAACTCGCCTATTTACTAGCTTATTGTAAATTATGCTTTCTTTGTTGATCGTTTGTGATCACTTTTTGGTTTTGATCTTTTGATAATTCGTGGAGAAATTGAGTTTTCTAATCTTATGACACACTCTTAGGGTAAATGGCGAAACTGCTTGTGCTTGAGAGGTGTTAGCGACCTTGCCGTGGCTGACGAAACTGTTTAAGGATGTGTCAGTGACCTTGTCGATGCCGTTGTAGTCTATGCGGATCCACTTCATGTTGTTTGTACAATTTTTTGTTATTCATGAATTCACCATTTTCGTAATGACTACCTTATACATATTTACATTACTTTGAAGTCATCGAAGTATTTGTGTTTATATGGTGATTTCAGTAATTCATGGTTTCTCTTTATTTATTTATGACACAAATTACTTACGTATTCTTTTACGGAGTTATGTCCTCATTTGTGTTTTTATGGACTTTTGTGTGAGTTTATTCTTGTGTTATAAGAACCATTTTTGAATAACATTGTGTTTTATGGATTTATATTCTCGCACTTGTTATGCTTCAAGTGTTTATCCATTTTATATTTTACTAGATATCTTGTAGTGATTTCTAGAACTAGGGTAATTCGAGTTTTCATTCAAAATTATCTCGGATCGTCTTATTTTATTTTAAAAAGTAATAAGTTATATTTTGCTTATTGATCTTAGACTCTTATTTCCGGATTTCGATCCTTGCTCTCCGGACTTTCATGATGTGGGGATCTTGTTAGATTCCCAAAATTCAACTCTCGTATACTAAATTTGGGTTTAGTACTTCGATAGATCAACAATGCGAAAGTTGATAATCCCTTATGAGTTACCTTTGAGGCTAACTTCGGTTGATTTTAAGAAAATCATGTTTTTATAGATGATGAGCTCTTCTTTATGCGGTTATTCTTTCCATGCTTATTTTTCATGTCTTGTTTGATTTAGTTTCTTAGTGTTCTCAGGATGGATTGACCTATCCATTCTGATGTCCGCATATTATTTTTTGAGAATATCATCCATCTTTGACATCCCATATCTGTATGACATATTTTTGTTGTTCTTAACGATTATAATTTAGTTTCGTTAGCTTTCTTTTTTTCTATAAATTCTCATAACAATGAGAATGACCTTAAGGAAGACTTGTATTTCACATTACTCATGAATTTTTGGGATCTTTACACCCATTTTAGGATGACCACCTTGAGGGTAATTGAGTTCAAAATTTATTTTTCATTTTAGTGGTCCATTCTATTTATTTGATTGTTTTCTTAGGACTGTGACAATCCAGATTTTTAGCCATTTATTTTTGAATATTTAAATTGGTTTTAAATATTTTATTTGAATTATGAATGGATTTTTATAAGGAATTTATTTATTAAAAACAAAGTTTTAATGTATAATCTATAATTAAATTTAAAAAGAAAGAAACTTAAATAAATTGTGTATTTTCAAAACGGCAGTGTGATTTCCTTCACTGGTTAATTTAAGTGCCATACCATTTGGAACTAGCCTATTTGTCCTTAACATCAAAAACCATTATAGTAGCCGTAACCAGAACTAAATGAATTTGAGCTCTAAAAAGCTATGAGCGGATGGCAAAAAATTAAGAAAAGGAAACATAATACAAATGTACACACATGAAACTAGTGAAATAAATTCGTACGCATGCCCTTTTACAGCCTACCCCATTTCCGCTCTCTGACATAGGCACATGCAAACATCAACACCCTACCACCCTAATACTAAGACCAACACTATTCCGTGCTCTCCAAGCAAATTGATTCCGTGCTAACCAAGCTTTGTACCCGTGCAGATCATGCAAACTTCAATCTGTGTGAACCACGCATTCATCGCTTTTAAATACCGTCCCTCTCCTCCTCATTTCACATTCTCATATCCAAAGTAAAACATGAAAAGACCGAACTTCATAAATTCAGTAAAAATAGAAAATTCAATGGAAAATTCAAATATCAAATTCGTGGGGATCGCTCAGGTGGGAGCTACAACCTGATGCCGACATCATGAAGCGCGATCAATATCTGGTGAACCCTTTTTGCAGCATAGTCTAAGGCAGTCATTGGCCGTCAAAGGGAAGGGAGCGAAGTTGAGTCATTTAGAGATTGGGGTGGAAGTTATAAGATCGAGGCGCATGGATGGGAAGAGATTTGGAGTGAATCTGGTTCTATTTTGGTTGGGGTGAAGCATCACTGAAAAATGGCCAAAGTCGCAACTTCCTGGAGGGTTTTGGGTTCGAGATTAAGGCGCTGGGTAGGGCATCAAAGTGAGAATGCCTGATCGGGAACTGGCAGACTGATGGCGACGCAGTGGTAGGAATTGAGGGCGGCGTGATTCATGTGTTCAGTCGGGTTCAAAATTGTAATATCATGTTTTGAAATGAGCAGTGGGTGGTGAGTTCAAATAGTAGTGTGAGGAAGGCCAAGACGGTACTTGTTCGAGGCCGTCGGTCTGATGATGATGGTGAGCTTTGCTTGGGAATTCATGGAGAGATGAGGAGAGGGTTAATGAAGAATGGGATGCGTGAAGTTAAAGGAAATCACGACCAGTGAAGTTGCTACAGGCGGTTACTTTAATTGAGTATGGGGAAGAATAGTTAACATCATGGGTTAGTGGTATTCTGATTTTCAAGTGTAAAACAGTAGATGTGGAGACCAAACTAATGGGAGAGGGAGATGTGGAGTTTACTGGTGTCGTTCGATGAACGGTACAGTGGGAGGGGAAGCGGTAGTTGATAATGGGCATATCGCTTCAGCAATGCGAACTGATAATTTGGGAAGAAGAATTGGATGGTGTTTTCATGTAAGAAAGAAGAAGAACGGGATGGAGGACGTTTTAAAAACCTATTGGTGGTGAGGGTAAACAACAGTCTGCTGGCGAAGTTGAGATTGTAGAGTTGTAGAAGTAAACAAAACTTGTATGGAGTTTTGAGGTGGGTTGGCAACAGAACACATCGCTGCCTACCTCTGTGAAAACCATGGATGTTGTGCGATGAACGGAAGGGGGAAGGTGACGAGTTGAAGGCACTGGTGGTAGTCTTCTGTTCAGCTGAGTTGGCGTCCTAGGTGGGAGGATGTCGGAAGAACAATGGGACCTTTTCCTGTTGCGATGCTCATGTGGTTGAGGAATTGAGTCAGCGTGCCTTCTTGGTGAATGAAGAAGGAATGTGTAAGCAGGATTTACGTCAGAAGTAAAGAGCAAGGGAGAACGGACTTACGTGGCCTAATTATAAAGTAATTAACAGCAATATTTTTATTTTATAGAAACCGTGATCTATTAAGGTTAATTAAAATAGGCTTAAAGACTAATGATGTTAAATTTAAATAAATTTTGTAGTCTGTTTATTTCACTCATCGGTGAACAGAACTAAACGATGCCAATTATATTTGAATCATGATTACGAGATCTTGTTGGAAGTTGATGTGGCTAAGAACGGAGTTGCTAGCATTTCGTGATAAAACCAAAAGCTAATTTGATTTTGAAATGGATAAAAAGCGGAATCGTCAACTATGAACCAAGGTGAGTAAACGCATTAACTCTACCTCATTATATATTTATATAAATGAGTTTTAAATTTATTTACAGTAATTTTATAATGTGTGTTGGTTGTTTGGATGAATGGTTGATAAAATTGGTTGATATAGTTAAATCATTGATCTTTAATAATTCTATTCACCATGGTATTTCATATTGGTGTGAAAATAATATTACTGATGTTGTAACATCCGTGGATGAAGGGAAACAGGTTGGAGGGATTCAACTGGATTACTCAACATTTATATTATTGTGTTTGCATTGATTATGACATATGCTGTGATATATTTACTGTGATTGTTCTTGTTGTGTTTAAATATCACTGGCCCTAAAATTTTGGCATTTAAATACCGTAAAATATTTTCGAATGGAAAATGAAATTTTAGATTTAGAAAGGATATATATATATATATATATATATATATATATATTTCCAAAATTGAAGTGTAATTTCGAATGGAGTTAAAAGTAGAAACTTGTTTTATTTAAACAAGAAGTTGATTTTAAATGAGTTTATAAATTAAATGAATTATTTATCGTTGGGTAAATTGAATTATAAATTCAAATTTGAATTTATATGGAAAAGTGTAAATCAGATTAGAAACCAATATTTGAGTTGTGATTTGAACTTAGCAAATTATAAAGGAAATCATAAACGATATTTTAAATGATTAGAATAAAATTATATTTTTTGAAAATTTCTGAATAGAGTTATAAACAGAATTTGGGTTTAAGAGAATATTTATAAGTACGAAACCAACTGATTATATATAAAAGAAATATATTCAGGATCGAAGTAAAAAAATGGTTTGAAGTAAATATTTTGCAAATGAAATACCTCTAAATGAAATTTAGATTTGAAATATGAACTCAGATTGGAAATTGCATGAAAGGGGAAATGAGTGATCGTTTTAAAAGAAAACGATGATTTTTAGATCAAAAATTCGAAATAGAAAATAAAGTGTGATAACGTTTTGTAGACTGGAATGGTTATAAAGGAGTTTGGTAACGATTTGGAAAGGATAAATTCTAAAGTAAATTTGGAATGTGAATTTACTTTAAATGGTAGATAAATTTCGAAATTCAGAATATAAAATGAATATAGATTATTCAAAAGGGAGTTATTTATTGGAATTCGATTATATCGAATTTAGGGAAGTAGTTATTTTTACTTTCCATTTTGATTCAAGTTTTTTTATTTAACTATTTGTTTATTTACTTTTTAATTGAATTATTAAGTACAAGTTTTATTTTTAAATACCAAATATTTGGAAACATCGATTATAACGCTACTGTTATAATAAATGTTTTATAAATCTAAACAGCGATTATAATGCTACCGTTATTATAAATGTTTTATAAATCTAAACAGTGATTTTAAAGCTGCCATTAAAATAAATGTTTTTTAAATCAAATATTTGGAAATAGCGATTATTACACTACCATTATAACAATGTTTTTCCATAAATGAAGTGGATTCTTAGATTGAATCTGAGAGTTGTGTAAGCGATGTCTTGTTTGAAGTTGTGAGCTTTGACTATACCAAAGTTGAGAATGTTGTTCAATTAAGGTCTGAGAGGTAATTATACCCCAACTTGATTGACTTCATGATTGATGGAGGAATTATTAATGTTCGACAGCGAAGATTGGCTAGCAATATGGTTAGTTAATAAATGATTAATGGTTTGAGTTATAATAACGATGCTTTATAACATCGCGTTCACCTAAAGGATTTTGAAATGTTTTTCCCCAAATAAAATGAGAGTTATTTTCTACGCATAGAAAATGAAATGGATTGATCAACGAGGAATTAAGATATGGAATACGGAAATATTTTTCGATATTAATAAGGTATATTTTCTGAATATAGAAAATGAGGATTCATGAATATTTAGAAATGTTTTCTAACTGGAATAAGAGATATTTTCTCGAATAAAGAAATTAGGATATCAGGAAAGTTTTCCAAGAATCGAGAGAGAAAATAGAGCTTTGAAAGGATACGAAAGATAGTGAAACAGGAATTGGAAAAAATAATTTAATAAGAAATTAATTTAAAAAGGGCCTATTGTTGTTTGATGCTTGATCGATAGAAGTCCCATTTGGAAATAGGATTGTTGGTTGTATGGATGTTCCTTTGATAGTTAAATCACTGACTATCAAAGTTTTATTTTATTGTATACCTTCGTTGTAATATGGAGAGACCGAGATTAGGTTATTACCTAAAAACCATTCCATGTTGGCATATATGAATCAATTTATGCTGAAGATAATTGAAGACGGAGCAAAGTGCAAGGGCTGTTCTGTTAATCCTAAGTAGAAATTGCCCAAGATGGATTAATAGAATGGTGCTTTCGGCTTTTCTAGTCCCAGGACAACGTATATGGACGAATGGCTGACGACGTGACATTCAAAATAAATGATGGCAATATGCGCTGAAAGATAATCGTGGCCTCAAGCCTCATCCACTGGGAAATGACAAAAATCGGGTAGGCAGCGTGGCCATGTGAGTCATTCCAATTAGGGTTATTATCACCTGATCTAGAGAAATTTCATTTTGCTTCTTATTCTTTTCGCTATTGTATACTTTCAGTAACAGTTGCTGATCACAGCTGTTGGTGATAATATGCTCGATACACACAAGTTAAATGAGTGGCCAGCCTTGTGTAGGCCGGGTTACAAGACGTTCTTGTTGAACCCAGTGTATTCCCCTCTTGAGATACACTATCGGAAGGTGGTTCCATACCTTGCCATGTTGGAAATCCAATCTCCAATAAGTGCCCTACAGTTTTTGATTTTATATTATATACGGAGCATGACATGCAAGTGTTCCGCTAGATTCTATTTATTTGTTGTAGACACTATTATAATATTACCGGATTTGATATCAAAAATATTTTTTATTATCGTAGGGTAAAAACCATCCGTGTTTATGTGTGGATTGGTCTTATGATTATCATTTCTTTCGAAGTGATTTTTAAAGTTAAACAAATGGTTGGAGTTTACTCACACCAGTCCCTTGACTGACCCAAAGTTTATTTTATTTGTTTTCCCTAAACTCTTGGGTGCCCAAATTTGTATGGGCAGTCAAGTAGTCGGGATGTTACAGATTCACTTGGAGGAGCTTAAAGCAAAAGGCTCGTCAGTTAGCTTTAAAATATTATATTTTTCGCTGTGTACTATGTTGTATCTGGAAATAGGTGTTTATAACTGTTCCAGGAATAACTGTTGTGCTTTGATGATGGTATGTATATACAGTTTCTGATTTGTATGTCAAAAGTTATGTTATTTAATATATTTTATTCGTTCCGCAGTGAGATTTGTATTCTTTGTTTTCTTCTATTTTAATTTCTCTTTCTTTCTATTTCTCATCCTTTGACTTCTTTCTAATAATGACTTATATTTCTATAAAATTTGGGTTGGACGTGTGGTATAATTAGTCAACTCAAAGTGTATGGAAAATTTGGGCCAATACATTTAGTATCAGAGCCAGGTTGAGTAGTAACCTTGGCTCTGTGGTGTAACTCAATAGAGATAGGGTTAGTAATACCCTAGGTTGAGTTTGAGTACATATTTGAGCGAACGTATTTGTAGATTTGATATAAAATTGTTTTATATTGTGTTGACTGGTTTGTTGAGTGGTTTATGAATTCTGGTCGATACAGAATGTACAACTGTATTAATAGGTGTTTCTAAGCTCTCGAACAAAGCAATTCATTATTGTTTTGAAATGGGTAAATGAAATAATTTTTTCTTGAAAAAAAATTATTTTGATATAAAAGGAATGATTTCTAAATTATTATATATGAATGTATTGATTGTTATTACAATCAAATGGAATTATGAAATATTGAAATGGTTATATAATTTGCATATGGATAATGTATACAAATGATATAAACCAAGAATAAGTTCAAACCAGAATTGGAATTTAAATTCCAGCTGTTTAGAAAATATTTTTGAAATATTATAAAGTAATATAACATTACTTTAAAGTATTTTTGAATAAGAATGGTTTTAAATGGATTTTAAAAGTGATTAAGCACTGAAATCACTTCAGTGGCGAGAAAATAATTTTGATACTGGATCGCAACCTTATCAGTATTCATTTTCAAGTTTCTGAGTGACCGATTGATGCCATAATAATTTGTTAATGGAAATTTGTTTGAAAAGAAAAAGTTGTTTTAAAAAATTCGAATGTTTTGAATTGAGTTGATTATAAATATATGTATATAAATATATATGATTTCAAACTAATTTGAAATAAAACTCGGGAATTTGAATTCTGAAATTTAAATTTAACTTTTATAAGTTGAATAGATAAAAATGGCAGAAATGTATCAAATGAATTGAAATTTAACTTAAGCTAAATAAAATTGGATTGGATCAGAAATAATTCCAAATGAAATTAAATAAGGAGAAATGTTGAGATCCGAATTATTAATATGAATTCGACTTGTGAATAAGCAAGTTGAAAATATATATTGGATGTTGTTAATTGAAATTGAATTGTTATAAATTTGGATTCAAGTATAATAAGTGAATTGACTTAAATAAAAATGAGATTTGAATTGATAAAATGGAAGTGAACTCATCAGAAGTTGATTAGAGAGTTAAAAACTGGAAGTTGGATTGATTTAAAACCAACTGGAAATGGATATATGTATGCTGAGCAGATATTGAATGAAAGCAAATGCAAGAGTAGAATTATGCCCGACAAAAAGGTACATGTTTACAATATTACTTGGGTTTGATGGTTTTATGAGCCTATAGGGCACGCCACTTGGCTTTTGATTTTCTTTTGGATTGGAGAAGACCTAGAAAGGGGAGTTGTGGTTGTATCGATTGAGCATTCAAAGGAGATGCTGGCAAAAAATTTCGAGAATTTAAAGAGTTGGAAAATTTTCAGAATTTTTTTGATAATTTAAAAATCGAATTGT
This sequence comes from Allium sativum, assembly GCA_030737875.1. Lineage (NCBI taxonomy): Eukaryota > Viridiplantae > Streptophyta > Magnoliopsida > Asparagales > Amaryllidaceae > Allium > Allium sativum. The sequence continues at coordinate 106,138,321 of CM060910.1, forward strand.
TAATTGTAATTGAAATAATTAAACTAGAATTGGTTAATAAAGTTTCAAGTGGAATAATGAACTTGATGAATGGATTTAAAATCAATTGGAATGGGTGTGGATATAAAGAAGAACATATAGATTGAAAATAAGAAAGTGATGATGGATTGTCCAGAAATGGTGGACAAATCATTTGGGAAATATTTATGAATGGTTGAATATTGGTATGAGAATTCGAAGCTTGGGTAAGAACTGGGTTATGAAGATATGGAATATAAGTAAATTATGAGAATTAGAGTTATACCATTTTTACTGCTTACCAATTTCGAGGACAAAATTATTTTAAGGGGGAAGGATGTAAACGACCCGGATTTTTAGCCATTTATTTTTGAATATTTAAATTGGTTTTAAATATTTTATTTGAATTATAAAACGGATTTTTATAAGGAATTTATTTATTAAAAACAAAGTTTTAACATATAATCTATAATTAAATTTAATAAGAAAGAAACTGAAATAAATCGTGTGTTTTCAAAACGGTAGTGTGATTTCCTTCACTGGTTAATTAAAGATGCCATACCATTTTGAACTAACCTATTTCTCCTTAACATCAAAACCATTATAGTAGTCGTAACAAGAACTAAATGAATTTGAGCTTTAAAAAGCTATGAGCGGATGTCACAAAATTAAAAAAATGAAGCATAATACAAATGTACACACATGAAACTAGTGAAATAAATCCGTATGCATGCCCTTTTATAGCCTACCCCATTTCCACTCTCTGACATAGGCACATGAAAACATCAACACCCTACCACCCTAATACTAAGACCAACACTATCCCGTGCTCTCCAAGCAAAGTGATTACGTGCTAACCAAGCTTTGTACACGTGCAGATCATGCAAACTTCAAACCATGCGACCACGCGTTCATCCCTTTTAAATACCGTCCCTCTCCTCCTCATTTCATGTTCTCAGATCTAAAGCAAAACAAGAAAAGATCGAACTTCATAAATTCATTAAAAATAGAAAATTCAATGGAAAATCCAAATATCAAATTCATGGGGATCAATCAAGTGAGAGCTACAACCTGATGCCGACATCATGAAGCACGATCAATCTCTGGTGAACCATTTTTGCTGCGTAGTCCAAGGCAGTCATTGGCCGTCAAAGGAAGGGAAGCGAAGTTGAGTCATTTAGAGATTGGGGCAGAAGTTATAAGATCAAGGCGCATGGACGGGAAGAGCGTTGGAGTGATTCTGGTTCTATTTTGGTTGGGCTTGCGAAGCATCGCTAAAAAATGGCTAAAGTCGCAACTTCCTGGAGGGCTTTGGGTTCGAGATTAAGGCGCTGGGTAGGGCATGGAAGTGAGAGTGCCTGATCGGGAACTGGCGGACCGACAGCGACGCAGTGGTAGGAATTGAGGGTGGCGCGATTCATGTGTTCCGTCGGGTTCGAAATTGTAGTATCATGTTTTGAAATGAGCAGTGGGGGGTGAGTTCAAACAGTAGTGTCGAGGAAGGCCAAAACGGTACTTGTTCAAAGCCGCCGTGTAACGGCCGAAAAATCCGTACCAATTTGAGCTGACTAATATACCACACATTCAACTCAAAGTGCACGAAAATTCTGGTCATTAATAGAAGAATTTAGAAGATGAGATAGTAAAGATAGAACTAATAGAATAGAAGAAGAAGAAGATCACAACTGAACAGAATCAGAGTAAACACGAATCTCACAGCGGAACAAGTAATATGTATTATAACATAACTTTTGAAATACAAAACTGTATTCTATATACATACCATTTTCAAAATACAATACATCATATCACAGAGGAAATAAATCTCTAAATAACAAATGGTGAAGCCTTCAAGTTCCAGCTCCTCCAAGTGAATCTGTAAAAGCCTGAAACACTTGACTGCCCATACAAATTTGGGCACCCAAGAGTTTAGGGAAAACAATAAAATAAACTCTGGGTCAGTCATGGGACTGGTGTGAGTAAATTCCAACCATACTTTTTAATTTTTGAAAATCCTTTTCAAAACAAGAAGATAATAGTAAGACCAGTCCACACATAAACATGGACGGTTTTTACCTTATTATAACCCAAATTACCTTGATATCAAAACCAGTGATATTATGATAATGTCTAAACAAATAATTATCCAAGTAACAGAACGCTTGCATCTCATGTTCCACATATTTATATAGTATAAAAACATAAACTGCAGGGCGCTTATTGGAGAATGGATTTCAACAGACAAGGTATGGGAGCACCTTCTGAATAGTGTACTCTAGAGGGGATACACTCAGGGTTCAACAAGAACGTCTTGCAATCCGGCCATACATGACCGCTCACTCATTTAGCTTGAGTGTCACAGATATATTTCCACCACGGTTGTAGGCCATCCAACCGTCCTCCGAAGATACAGAATCGAAAAGAAGTATAAACATGAATTTTCTCTAGATCGGTGACAATACACCCTGCTTGGGGATGACCCAACTAGCCATGCTGCCTAGCCCAACTTCTGTCATGCCTGGTTGTGAGGCTAGAGGCTACGTCTATCTTCAGAACCTCTGATCACTATTCACTTTGAATGCCACATCGCAAACCCATTAATTCACTAATCGATTCCCAAATATATCACGGGTATAAAAGCTAAGAGGAACGAATTCTTCCGCCACCAGACGTAATACCTTTTTAGAGATCAATCGTACGTGATTTGCTAGGTATACTCTGTCAGACACTCGTCCATACAAGTTATCCTGGGACTGGACAAACATAAAACATCATTTTGGAACTGGACGACCCTTGCATTTAACTCCATCTTCAATTTTCTTCAGCATATCTACTTCGCTGCGCTTATGCCTATACGGAGTGGTTTTCAGATAACATATCCAACCGGTCTCCCCGTATCAACACGATGGTCAAAATACTTCGATAATCGGTTATTTAACTATCGAAGTAAAAACAACATCCATCATACAATCACGGGCGTTTTTATTTAACATTCGTTTTATTATTCAAATTCCCATATCTTACTAGATATTTCTCAAATCCCGTTTTAGCCTTTTTACTCTTCTTGGAAAACATTTCCAGTTATTATAAACTCTTATTCTCTCATGTTCCGGAGAATATACGTTATTCACGTTCGAACTATTTACATTAATTCCGCATTCTTTATTTCTATACTTGGATAATCTACACTATTTATATTGGGAAATATTTCCAATTTCCTTTTAACCCTTTAATCGGCCCCACGTTCACTTTTAAAACATTATTCACTTTGAAATGTGAATATCATTTCTAATTTCCAAAATCTGAACACCTTTATCAGATAACTCTTTATTCAAGTAATAATTACCCTTATCTTGTTTACCCAAATTTCTTTCTTACTTTTATATTCCTACTCTACTTTATAAACTCTATTTCTAAGTCAACTTCTTATCAAAACAATATCCAGTTGATAACTAAATACTGATTCCTATCCTATTAACATTTATTTTTTTAAAACTAAATGTTAATTATCCTATCAGAATATAATTCCTAAAATGATTTACTTTTATATACATTCGACATCGTCGAATTCTAGTTCCAGATCCTAATGGTTTAATTCTAATCACATTTCGAACATCGAAATGCTGTCATCGTTTTCTAACACGATTCTCCAATTTCTCTTCTTAAAATTGATTCTTATATTTTCTTACACCATCATTATTTATTACTTTCGAATAAGTGGATTTCAACTAAACTTCTTCATTTCCTAGGAAGTGCTGTCATATATAAAAATCACGCTTAAGTTTGGTTAACAGCGTTAATTTATCGCTATAGTTCTAAACTAGCCATACGCTGTAATATTCTCCTTTATAACTAATCTTGACGTACAGTCACGCTTAAGCCTAATCAACAGCGTTTATTTTATCGCTATAGTTCTAAGACTTGCATACGCTGCCATATTCCTTTCTGGACATCTATTTCCGTCACAAACTGATATCGTTCCTCGATAATAGTGAAGCCATTCAAGTTGGGGTATTCTATTACCTCTCAGACCTTGATCGACAACGTTCTTATCTTAGGACAGATATAAGCATGTACTCTAATTCCTTATTACTTATCGAATCGTATTTCCTTGTTTTATTTTGGCATATGGTTTTATAACACCATATTCATACTTTGAATTCTTCGTTGTTTATGATTATTTACATTAAACGTTAACTCTTCGCTTTCTCCATTCCACAGTTCTATTTATAACTTCTTAATCTAAAAAGATAATCAAATCTCATTAATTTGGATTTATTTATTTCTAAATTGTTTCATTAGATTAATTAAAGACCAATTAATCTAATAATTATTTTCCCAAATAACAGCTGATTAAAATCAACTTCATTGCATCAGTAAATTCCTTAACTAATTTTAATTACTTCTTAACATTAGATTAATTCTAATTAATCTAATAATATTTCTAAATGGTTTATCTTAAATATAATTATCCACATATTTACTCGTTAGATAATTTCTGCTTTATAACTTATTTAGATGTCAACAATCGTTTTTATTTATTTTATAAAAACGAACTCTAAAATACAGGTGTATAATAGAACTTCTATTATAATTTAAAACTCTGCTTTGATTATAAAAATATAATTTTTATAATTAACTTCGTTGATTTGCCTGACGGCCAATCAACTCCTTAACAAACAATGGGTTTACTGTCGACTGTTACCACCTTCTTAATCGATATCATTTATTGACTTATTGAAAACAGATGTTGAATTTTCGTTCAACACCAATACTCACACGGGGTTTTAAATATAAATTCGGGTTCAAACAGTGTAAAACGAACAGTACATATAAGTATCGAGGAATCCGGTCGGATTCCTCCAACCGGTTTTCGCATCCACAGATGTTAGTCAAACAATTATCACTGATTCCATACTAGGGGATATTTAAAATCGACGGAATCGGTATTCAACCGGTGATGTGTACATATGCAACGATATATAATATTTAACCAATTTTAACCGTAATATACCTAATCGACCATCACACAGCATTCAAACAATATTAAAATATAATAAAATATTTTAAAAAAAATCAGAGTTAGTGATTTTACTCACCTTCGCGCGTTAACAGTTAAATAACGATTTGCGTCAGTAAATCTGATAAAGCGTTTAACTGTAACGAGCTCCACCAGTTTCATAACGTAGCTTGTGTCCGCCCGATCCCAACGTACCATATCTGATCTGACTCTTTTTTATTTATTTATTTAACCTGACCAATTCTCGCTCTTCATCCAACAGCATACCGTGTTATTCCTTTCACTTGCTGCCATCGATGAACTCAACGCCCGCAACCGCTGCTCATGCCGTTCCACGCATCCCTTCTACAACAGTTCCGCCTGCACTCATAGACCCCTCCGCTTCTCACTTCAGTTCGCATCAACCCTGTATTCCCGCTGCATGCACAGTCATTTCTGCACCAACTGCCTTTCATCCATCACTGCTATGCTTGCACCCACTCATGCTAGTACACAAATATATAACATGCACCGACGCATGTGTAAATATATATACACGTGTCCCCACGCCCGTACTACTATGCCTCCTCACACACGTGTACTTCACTAGTTCAACCCAGCACCGACGTTGGCACCACCATCAGACTCAACTTCGAATCCTCTTCCTCCCAGACATGCTTCCGAGCTTCCACGTTCTGTCAAACCCACACAATCCTTCTTCTCAACTTCCCTTTTCATAGAACAAATGAACCCACCACACATCATTAACACTAACAACTCATAAATCCTAGGATTAGCATGTCCTTAACCCTAAGATATCACGCTAACCACTCCAGCATGAACGTCCTCCCCTTCATGAGCGTAACCCATTTTAAAGGTCCACCTTCCCACTTTAAAAACACCCTTATACTCCTCCATATGAAAACATACTCATGCACCACAACTCCAATTTCTAAACAACCTGTACGCCTCTTTTAATTTCAAACCCATGCCATGCTACCCCTCATGTATTAACTACAGCATGCCTCAATAACCACGTCCCCATACATCCCTTACACACTTCAAAAAGTATGTCTCCCCTTCCATTCAAAAGAAATATACGTAACTCATCCTCACGTTAGTAATACACTTCCGCCACTTTCTAGTACTATAAACCACATCATCTACTTCTTTACTTCCCATATAAAATGCACCATCTCAGCCTTCCCACTCACATCTACACTTCCTATTCGCTTAGCACCCTTCCTCTTTAATTTGAACACCACACATCACTCCCGACGTTGGTCCCATAGCAATCATGGTCGCCCTTTCTTTGATAATCCCTCCCTCTCGCTTCTTCACTCTTCACAAACTAGGCACTGTAAGCTTCTCTTCCACAATAAACATACCCTACAACTTCTTCCATAATATAGATTAGAAGCACCAGTCTTGATTCAGGACCTTAAGTCCTTGCGTTTTAATGTTTTCTTTTTAAGATCCGAAGAGGTGGCCGCCTGTGTTTTTGTTTGTTATTACCCTTTTTCTTCTTTATTTGCTTTTGCTGTGAAGACGGAGAGTACTCGTGCATATATATACAGTGGAAGGAAAGATATTTTGCTTTAGTTTATTCATATAGGGTCATGCTTGCACTAGTTGTAGGCTTAACTGAAAACTTAAAGAACGTATGGGCATCTGCTCCAATGAAACGCAATAGGGGATGGTCATTTGATTTGATGAAGACAAATAGCAATAGGGTATGGTTCCTAGATTTTAGGCTGTTTATATTAAGCTTTTGGCGTACTGTTTTTGGTTCCTTAACCATAAAGGAACACTATTTTTATTCTATCTTTAGGGTAGTGGTAGCTGTCTTCATTAGGGTAATGGGTTCCATGCAATTGACAATATGCAGGGAATGGTTTGCTATTTTAGATTAGGTTATGGTGTGCTTTAATGATGAAAACACCTGAAGCTTATCCAGGAAGTAATGCAAATATATACTATATTGGGTCTTTACGTTGGCAATTATGTTCCAAGCACTGTCTTCTTTATTGTATTTGTAATTGGATACGTCAACAAGGAAAATAGGTAAACACCGAGCATCCAATTTAGATTCTATATCAGTAAAAATCTCAGGAACCATGATACTTAAGTCCATTTCATTTATTTATATGTATATCTAACATTAAAGTGGAACCGGTTACAAAGGACTTCATTTATTTCCCGACTGCTATGGACAGAAATAAAAATACAGTCGTGTCCAGCGAGGTGCCATGATCCCAAAAATATAATAATACCGGTAGATTAACTCATATTTTGAAATCCCGAAATATCGATACAGGGTGCAAATTACTCCAAATAAATAGTTGCATATTTAATTAATTAAAAATTACAGTAAAATTCTAAAAATTAAATTATCGTTGCGCCTCAAAAGAACCTTGTCCAAATTCATATCCGATATCTAGTTATATTCAAATAACCGTTACGGTCGATATACGATTTTACAGCGACTTTTTGAATATTTGATTTGGACATATCTTGCAGTCTGTACGACGAAATCTTGGTTTTTCACTTCTGTTAGAAAAATACAGTTCAACAGATTCCGACGTTTCTCATTTCGAAGAAATCCGATTCAAAATGAGTCCGGTACACTCAATTGAAGTTCGGAACGTTAAATTACGAATTGTAGGGTCGTTCTGAGCTCGATTATAATTAATATATACGTTCAACTTCGTTTTAATTAATATATAAATCCATTTATATACGAATTCAATATTTAAACTGTTTTAAATATTCAAATTCAAACCGACAAAAATGCGGGACGTTACACGCCGGCCTGATGATGATGGTGAGCTTTGTTTGAGAATTCATGGAGAGATGAGGAGAGAGTTAATGAAGAATGGATGCGTGAAGTTAAAGGAAATCACGACCAGTAAAGTTGCTACAGGCGGTTACTCTAATTGAGTATGGGGAAGAATAGTTAACATCATGGGTTAGTGGTATTCTGATTTTCAAGTGTAAAATAGTAGATGTGAAGACCAAACTAATGGGAGAGGGAGATGTGGAGTTTACAAGTGGCGTTCGATGAATAGTGCAGTGGGAGGGGAAGCGGTAGTTAATAATGGGCATATGGCTTCAACAATGCGAACTGATAATTTGGGAAGAAGAATTGGACACAAGTATTGGATGGTGTTTTCACATAAGAAAGAAGAAGAACGGAAGGAGGACATTTCAAAAATGTACGGGCGGTGAGGGTAAACTACAGTCTGCTAAAGAAGTTGAGATTGTAGAAGTAAACAAAACTTGTATGGAGTTTTGAGGTGGGTTGGCAACAGAAGACGTCACTGCCTACCTCTGTGAAAACCATGGATGATGTGCGATGAAAGCAAGGGGAAGGTGACGAGTTGAAGGCACTGGTGGTAGTCTTCTGTTTTGCTGAGTTGGCGTCGTAGGTGGGAGGATGTCGGAAGAACAGTGGGAGCTTTTCCTGTTGTGATGCTCATGTGTTTGAGGAATTGAGTCAGCGTGCCTTCTTGGTGAATGAAGAAGGAATGTGTAAGCAGGAATTACGGTCAGAAGTAAAGAGCAAGGGAGAACGAACTTGCGCGGCCTAATTACAAAGTAATTAACGGTAATATTTTTCTTTTATTTTATAATATTTTTCTTTTATTTTATAAAAACAGAAATCGTGATCTATTAAGGTTAATTAAGGTTAATTAAAATAGGCTTAAAGACTAATGATGTTTAATTTATGTAGATTTTGTAATCTGTATATTTCACTCATCGGTGAACAGAACTGAACGATACCAGTTATATTTGAATCATAACGACGAGATCTTGTTTGGAAGCTGATGTGGCTAAGAGCGGAGTTGTTAGCATTTCGTCATAAAACCAAAAGCTAATTTGATTTTAAAACGGATAAAAAGCAGAATCCTCAACTACGAACCAAGGTGAGTAAACACATTAACTCTACCTCATTATATTTTTATATAAACGAGTTTTAAATTTATTTACAGTAATCTTATACTGTGTGATGGTTGTTTGGATGAATGGTTGATATAGTTATATCATTGATCTTTAATAATTTTGTTTATTATGGTATTTCATATTGATGTGAAAATAATATTACTAATGTAGATTAACATCTGTGGATGCAGGGAAATAGGTTGGAGGGATCCAACAAGATTCCTCAACATTTATATTATTGTGTTTGCATTGATTGTGACATATGCTGTGACATATTAACTATGATTGATCTTGTTGTGTTTAAATATCACTAGCCTTAAAATTTTGGCATTTAAATACCGTAAAATATTTTCGAATAGAAATTGAAATTTTAGATTTAAAAAGTATATATATATATTTCCAAAATTGAAGTGTAATTTCAAATGGAGTTAAAAAGTAGAAACTTGTTTTATTTAAACAAGAAGTTAATTTTAAAGGGGTTTATAAATTAAATGAATTATTTATCGTTGGATAAATTGAATTATAAATTCAAATTTGAATTTATATGGAAAAATGTAAATCAAATCAGAAACCAATATTTGAGATGAGATTTGAACTTAGCAAATTATAAAGGAAATCATAAACGATATTTCAAATGATTGGAATAAAATTAGATTTGTTTGAAAATTCTTGAATAAAAGTTATAAATAGAAATTGGGTTTAAGAGAATATTTATATGTACGAAACCAACTAATTGTATATAAAAGAAATATATTCAGGATCAAAGTAAACAAATGGTTTGAAGTAAATATTTTGCAAACGAAATACCTCGAAAGGAAATTTAGATTTGAAATATGAATCCAAATTGGAAATTGCATGAAAGGGGAAATGAGTGATCGTTTTAAAAGAAAACGATGAGTTTTAATTCAAAAATTTTGAATTGGAAATAAAGTACGATAATGTTTTGTAGACTAGAATGGTTATAAAGGAATTTGGTAATGATTTAGAAAGGATAAATTCTAAAGTAAACGGAATGTGAATTTACCCCAAATGGTCGATAAATTTCGAAATTTAGAATATAAAACGAATATAGATTATTCGAGAGGGAGTAATTTATTGGAATTCAATTATATCGAATTAGGGAAGTAGTTATTTTTACTTTCCGTTTTGAATCAAGTTTAATTATTTAACTATTTATTTACTTATAAATTGAATCAATAAGTACAAGTTTTATTTTTAAATACCAAATATTTGGAAACAAAAATTATAATGCTAGTGTTATAATTAATGTTTTATATATCTAAACAACGATTATAACGCTACTGTTGTTATAAATGTTTTATAAATCTAAACAGCGATTTTAACGCTGCTGTTAAAATAAATGATTTATAAATCAAATATTTGGAAACAATGATTATAACGCAACCGTTATAATCAATGTTTTTCCATAAACGAAGTTGTAACACCCCGCATTTTTAATAAAATAAAAAAATGTGTGTATATATTTATATATATGCATAAATAGGAAAATAATGGTGATGTACAATGAGAATTAATTAGTACATGGAGGAGAAGGAAAAATTAATTAATAATAGTGTATGTAATAGAAATGATAAAATAAGGGTACATAATTTAGATTTCAGGAATTAAGTAAAACGGACATCACCATTGCGTTCGTCTCAAAATTCTGCTTGGGATAGAGTCCAAGATTGCGTAAATCGGACTCCGTATGGATGAGTTATAGCCTTTAAAAGGCTCAACTAAAAATTCGAAACAGTTCGAAATTCGACCCAGGCAGCTGGGCGGGAAATTTCCCGCCCAGCAACTACGCAGGTTGACCTAGGGGTCAGGTCGACCAGGAGGTCGACTTAGGGGTCGACCTACCCCCCAGATCTGAGCTGTTCTGCTCCTGTGACGTGTTTTGATGTAATGTACGAATCCGGTGGCTTTCAGGTCAATCTAAGGGCTCCAAAACACTCTCTACACCTATAAGTACATATCAAGACCTAACGCTAATTCATAACCATTCCTCAAGACACCTCCGTGCTGCTGAACTTTCAATTATCTTTGCCACCGCCTCTAAAACCTAAACCAAATTAGGAATTCTTCATCAACAATTCAAGCTCCTCACCAATAATCAGAAAAGAAGATTTAATCAGCATTCTACATAAACAACAATTCGTTTATTTATCCAACCCAGTCAATGTGAGTGGATTTGAACTATATTTGTTGTATAATATTGCCTTTATCGTTTACCATTCCCCATAATGAATATGATGATAATTCAATAAGATTCGTTATTTTATTTATGCCTGTGTTTGAATTCTCTCTTTTTATCCTTTCCCTCTTAATTTTTATAACGAGGCTATCTCGAGCCTACGTCTATCATGGATTTATGCATTTAAAAGAGGAATAAGAAATTAAAGAAAAGGGGGAAAGGGGTTGGTTTGAGGAAAATATTGTGAATGGAAGGTTCTGTATAGAATTATGGGCATAATTACACTGTGATGTCGGATTTATGTAAATTGTCATAATTGTAATTGGAAATGGAATTGGTATAAACTTATTGGTGACTTGAAAAATGAGTATAGAGGGTGAATTAGATTATATGTATGAACGTGGGAGTGTTGATATATATATATATATATATATATATATATATGTTTGAGGGTGAATTAGATTATATGTATGAATAACATGAAATTGGTAAATTTGTCTATAATTGGATAATTTGGGAATATGAAATTTGGTTAACTATTATGTGATTAGTGCAGTTAAGGATAAATTGGAAATAGGCATAGAAAAGTGAATTGTAATTAAGTTAAATTTGGAACGCATGACATGAATTTGGGGTTTGGGTGAAAGAAGATAGTTAATGAACGCTTATTGACTCGATGTTAGGCACGTTTGTGGTGTAAGACTGCCCGGAATCGCCCTGAAAATCCATCTACCATAAGAAGACGCCTAATGTGAGAAGTGAACGGCAAGAACTAGAGGCTTAACGGTTCATGACACGAGGTTAGACACGTTTATGATGTAAGACTGTCCGGAACCGCCCGACAAATCCAGCAACCATAAGCGGAAGTCTAATGTGAGAGGTAATACATCGTTACAACGTAATAAATAAACACTAATCATAATAAGGCTTGTTGGTGACATGGTTATGGTTATAGGGTTAAGTGGATGATATAAATAACATGTAAAGCATGACTAATGTGGACTTAACCGTTACAAGACATGTGGTGAAAAACATGACTAAGATAGACTTAACTATAGTAAGACATGTTTAAGACATGGAGACTAAAATAAAGGGGGTTAAGTGGGACATAGGTGACTTGAGAAACAAAATTTAATATGCTTAACCAAATGGGACCCACAACAGTATTATAAATTAAATGAATTGGGTAAAGTTTAAGTAACGGGTTAAGTAAGCAAAAAGGGTTAAGTCAAATCTAAAATTAAATGACTAGAAATGGTGTAACACCCCACCTCCATTTGGGTCACTCACAAAGGGAATGCCTTAACTTTAGTGGAGCATTTTAGGTAAATAGACACAGAATATCACAAGACAGATATTAAAATTTTGAAGCGGAAATAAACAGCTTTATTAAATCACCAAAATACTTTGTTACATAATACCATGAGTCATAAAACAATTTTGTCTTACATTATCAGAGTACGTAGGTATTTAAAAGAAAAACATCATTCCTCATATTAAAGAGCAATCCATATATGAGACGGAGACTCGAGCCATACTTCAGAAGTAGATCCTAGAAGATGATATCCAAATCCTGACTAAACCTGGGTGTTTCCTCCATTAGAACCTGGGAGAGGGGGGAACGGAAGAAAAGAGGCGAAACAAACTAGGTCAGACAAACGTCTGGTGAGTCCAGTAACTTTTAGCAAATAAATAAAGGTAAACATGACAGGCATACAAAGTGGATAAGAGGATTCATGGTACAGATGACAGGTATGACAGGACAAAAAAAGGTAAGGTGTATGCTTGCTTCACTACAAACTACTCTGCACTTATACTAGTAAAATCAAGATGGGATGATCCCTTCTGCTAACCATAATAACGATAACGATGGTGGTAGTTTCGTGTATTCCTAGCAGATGTCATAGGTGCCGCCTGCTCCTATCTCAACTAGTCGTACCCACTACCCTCCTACTATAAATTAGTAGACTTAGGGCATACGTCCGGGTATACCCTAACCACTACCCTAATCGATCGGCTCCCTACTCTGTAGATACCCTGTGTTGGTCCCACAACTAGGGGGTATCACTTCCCTAAAGTGGCAACCCAAGGTGTGCACAGTTATACCTACTGGTGTCACGGTCGTCTTGTCCCCCTCTGCCCGGCCCGTGCACGCACATGTCCCCAGTCAGTTTGCGCCGCCCACACCATCCATCTCGTTTTGGATCTCTTACGATCAATCAGTAAGTGTGCCCCTTCCCCGCCTAGTACGGAGTTCTTTACTTTGATACCCCTCCGGGTTACTGACTGAAATGGGTCCCACACAACATGATACAAGCTATCCCCTTTGTCTTGTATCCCCACTAGGTTTTCTATTGAATATGTATACCCTAAGGTGTCTTTAATTACATAGCCCTCAATCAGTTATGCGTACCTATAGGTGTCTTTAATACATAACCCTTAATCTACCTATCGGTTATGCTTACCTATAGGTGTCTTTAATACATAACTCTATTTATTCACATTAGTTATGCGTACCCTAAGGGTGTCTTTAATACATAACTTTACTATTTTGCCCTGGTTATGTAAACCCTTAGGTGTCTTTAATTACATAACCATTTTATCCAGTTAAGTTTGTGGGCATGTATATATTAATATTACCCACTTACCCTTCAGTTGTACTTAACCCTCCCACCGATTTAATCCTATTTATTTAATGGTTAAGTTTGTGGGCCTATATATATTAATAATACCACCTACCCATCAATTGTACTTAACCCTCCCACTGATTTAATACTATTTATTTAATGGTTAAGTTTGTGGGCTTATATATATTAATATTACCCACCTACTATCCAACTCATTTTACTTAACCCTAACTTATGTCTATCATCATACAGTCCACATGTATTAAGTTAGGTTAAGTAGTTTTTTCTTATTACCATGTCCAACTATGGTTATATTGGGCTAGACCTCCCATATTAGGCCTACAACATGTGGATGCTGGATAAGCCGGTCGGGTCCGGGCAGTCTTATTCCACAGTTGGATCTAACCTCGTGTCTTAGCCCGAGTCGTATTCACACACGTATACCTCTCACATTAGGTTCAACATTAGTGGCTGCTGGATATGTCGGTCGGGTCCGGGCAGTCTTCCACCACTAATGTAACCTAACCTCGTGTCATAAGTGTTAATTAAATTTTCAGACTTTAATTGCTTAAACATTCCTCTTTTGATTAATTAAGTTAATTAATCCTTTCCTTTTTATAGGTGACAATACCTATTTTATTAACAATTTGAATTTCCTATCCATAAATGGTCTTATTCAAATTATACCATTTTTACTCAACTTTACCTATGTCATAATAGGCAATTATTTATATGTTTCCTTACTAGAATCATGTGCCCAATTTACATAAACACTATGTATATTATGCCTATTACAAATTCTCTTTTCCCTGTTTCTTAACTAGCGTAACCATTTGCATTTTTGGCGTCATCGAGGCTACAAGGTAGCCTAGCCATAACAATAAAATAAAGGGAATGACAAGGTGATCGTTTTCAGTACAATTTTTGGCATAAACATGACAACGAGGGAAAATGACATGATAACTTCGCATATAATTATGATTCATCGCATACATAACAACTTGCATAGATTCATGATTTTGCAACATAACAACTTGCATAGGTTCATGAATTTCAACATAACAACTTGCATAGGATCATGAATTAACAACATAATTAACAACTCACATAGGTTCATGATTCACAACATAACAATTTGTATAGGTGACTTGCATAGGTTCATGATTCACAATATAACAACTTGCATAGGTTCATGATTCACAACATAACAACTAGCATAGGTTCATGAATTCATCACACAATAACTTGCATAGGTAACTTGCATGATCTCATAACAACTTGCATAGGTTCATGATAATAACTTGTATAATTTCATGATCCACAGCAACAATGAACTTGTATAATTTCATGATCCACAACAACAATGAACTTGTATAATTTCATGATCCACAACAACAATAAACTTGCATAACTACAAACAACATATACCTAAATCATAGTCTACCACAATTCAATTTTATCTATTTAAACATAAAAGTGACTAGAACTCACAAAAAAAGAGGGTCTTGAGTTCTGGGATCTGAATTCTGTAATTGATTAGCATTCCCTTGTTGTAGACAATTTCATTGTTGAGATTAGACTTTGATTTGATTTGAGGTGTTGTCTTAAATTTGCTTTTAGTTGGTGGAAGCTACAATAGGTTTTGGAGAGACAGTATGATGGCCATTGATCTAATTTTTATTTGGTTTCAGGGTTTGAGTCTACATGTGTTTATATAGAATTTCAATTTAATTTGAGTCGTCGGATGCTCTTAGGGCTAATCAAAACCATTCAGTCAGGATAGGGTGACACCTCAGCCCTAATGACTCAGTAAGGAGTCAGAAAGGACTCAGCAATGAGTCATAGTGTGGATCAGATTACACCAGAAAGCTGTGCAGGCTTTCTGCTCGGCCTGGATGCACTTGGGAAGTGCGCTAGTGTATTTTTGTACTGGCACACTTCCCAAGTGCGCTAGTGCATTTTATTTTTTTATTTTTTCTCTCTTCTTCTTTTGGTTTTTCCGCCTAACTTCGTTCGTCCATATCTCCTTCATATGGTGTCCGTTTTACACAAACTCGGACTCTATCTCAAGCAGAATTCCAAGATGAACGCAATGGCGCAACCCATTTTCCTTAATTCCCACATTTGAAATTAAGTATTCTTAAATTTAGTTAATTTGATCATTCAAAAATTCGGGGTGTTACATTCTCCCCTACTTAAAGGATTTCGTACCCGAAATCTTCAAGTTAAGAAGAATGTGTCCTACCATCCAATCACCCATCTACTCAAGCATCCATTGTCCTTAGAAAACTTCTAATGTTGTATGAACATATGCAAAAGTGTGTGTATATGTTCCTTATCTAATGCAAAGATTAGGCAGTCCACCGGTTCAGTTGACTTCCTTAATGCGAATTATGTCAGTGCCATGAGTCTAACATGTATGCAATTTTCCTATTTGATACATATTATCTCTTCATGTGTGCACAACCATTCACCTAAATGCAGCATCCATATGATAACACAACCATTATACATCCATTACCCTAAATACGTACACATTTTTATATGAAATATGAAAGTGATTTGAGCCGATCTAGTGCCTAATGTGTGTGTAAATGCATCCACGAGCAACCACTAGCAAACACTTGCATCCACATGCAACCATCAAACATAACATGTCTCAAACACATGTTTACATCCATGGATTTCCTATCTAAAGGTCAAAGACTCGGTTGATGGGATACAAACAAATGATATAACTAAAACAAAAGCTCTGTTCCCATTTGACATCGGTTAAGAGAATAATTCCCTAAGTTTCAGCCCCGAAGACCGAAATCAATATCAGACTAACAGTTGGAGAATTACCCCCATTAAACAATGTCAAAACTGGAAATCTACTTCATGCTTCGAGTAGAAACCCCTATCCTTCAGAAATATTCAGATACTTACAGACTATTGGCACAAATCAGATTACAGAATGATTCTCATAAAGCTAAGCATAACAGATCCTTGCAGGTCACAAGAAACTTTGGGCGTCTTCCCATGACAAGTTAGAAGCTTAATGACCCTCCTCTCAAAATCTAGAACGACCCTCTACATAGAAAGCTGGTCCATTTAGAACCAACTCATAGCCCATAAACTTGAGCACACAAATGTCACATTCAAATTTTTGATGCCTAACACAGATAATTTCAACCCCTTACAAATCATCAATAAATGAGCCGAACCACAAAAGGGGTTTGAAACAACTATGGGATAAGAAACAAGGCTAGTATTAAAGTGCAAAGTCTTAATGCGAGAATTCAAAAGAGTCTTAACTTCTTAATCAGATAAGGAAATTAAACCTTTTACGTAAATTTTTCGTATCTCTATCCATCTGCCACGAGGGCATCCACCTACCCTCTAGAAGATTCTATCCTTTGCCCTTACCTTCTTGGGCAATCCTAGATCAGATGTCCTGTCTCATGGCACCGAAAACAACGAACCTTCTTACATGTCAACAAGTCTTTCTCTAAAGTTGCCCCCATCACGCGGAAAACCCTACAAAGTCCGAAAGAGGATTAGCCGTAGATGGAATAACTGCGGCTACAGATGGAAGTTAGGCACTTCTTTGCACTTCGATAGACGCCATTGTCTCATCATGCCTACGGGACCATGTCGCGATGAGGTTATCTCCCAGAAAGCCAGGAGCCCCGGAGACTCAGAAAAGAAGGAAAACAAGGATTAAATAGAAAATCAGAAGATAGACATATGGCTTTATGGACTATGTTTTTCAAAATAACTTTCCTTTTAAATCCTTTTTGAAAATAGTTTTCAAAACTTTTATCTAATCTGGTAACCTTCTGCTCTGATACCAAGTGTAACACCCCACCTCCATTTAGGTCACTCACAAAGGGAATGCCTTAACTTCAGTGGAGCGTTTTTGGTAAACAGACACAGAATATCACAAGACAGATATTAAAATTTTGCAGCGGAAATAAACAGCTTTATTAAATCACCAAAATACTTTGTTACATAATACCATGAGTCATAAAACACTTATGTCTTACATTATCAGAGTACATAGGTATTTAAAAGAAAAACATCATTCCCCAGATTAAAGAGCAAGCCATATAAGAGACAGAGACTTGAGCCATACTTCAGAAGTAGCTCCTAGAAGATGATAGCCAAATCCTGGCTAAACCTGGGTGTTTCCTCCCTGAGAACCGGGGGGGGGGGGGGAACGGAAGAAAAGAGGAGAAACAAACTAGGTCAGACATACGTCTGGTGAGTCCAGTAACTTTTAGCCAGTAAATAAATCAAGGTAAACATGACAGGAATACAAAGTGGATAAGAGGATTCACGGTACAGATGACAGGTATGACAGGACAAAAAAGGTAAGGTGTACACATGCTTCACTACAAACGACTCTGCACTTATACTAGTAAAATCAAGATGGGATGATCCCTTCTGCTAACCATAATAATGATAACCATGGTGGTAGTTTCATGTATTCCTAGCTGTTGTCATAGGTGCCGCCTGCTCCTATCTCAACTAGTCGTACCCACTACCCTCCTACTATAAATTGGTAGACTTAGGGCATACGTCCGAGTATACCCTAATCACTACCCTAATCGATCGGTTCCCTACTCTGTAGATACCTTGTGCTGGTCCCACAACTAGGGGGTATCACTTCCCTAAAGTGGCAACCCAAGGTGTGCACAGTTATACCTACTGGTGTCACGGTCGTCTTGTCCCCCTCTTCCCGGCCCATGCACGCACATGTCCCCGGTCGGTTTGCGCCGCCCACACCATCCGCCTCGTTTTGGATCTCTTACAATCAATCAGTAAGTGTGCCCCTTCCCCGCCTAGTACGGAGTTCTTTACTTTGATACCCCTCTAGGTTACTGACTGAAATGGGTCCCACACAGCATGATACAAGCTCTCCCCTTTGTCTTGTGTCCCCAATAGGTTTTCTACTGACTATGTATACCCTAAGGTGTCTTTAATTACATAGCCCTCAATCAGTTATGCGTACCTATAGGTGTATTTAATACATAACCCTTAATCTACCTATCGGTTATGCTTACCTATAGGTGTCATTAATACATAACTCTATCTATTCCCATTAGTTATGCGTACCCCTAAGGGTGTCTTTAATACATAACTTTACCATTTTGCCCTGGTTATGTATACCCATAGGTGTCTTTAATTACATAACCCTTTTTATCCGGTTAAGTTAGTGGGCCTGTATATATTAATATTACCCACCTACCCTTCAGTTGTACTTAACCCTCCCACCGATTTAATCCTATTTATTTAATGGTTATGTTTGTGGGCCAATATATATTAATATTACCCACCTACCCATCAGTTGTACTTAACCCTCCCACTGATTTAATCCTATTTATTTAATGGTTAAGTCTGTGGGCCTATATATATTAATATTACCCACCTACTATCCAACTCATTTTACATAACCCTAACTTATGTCTATCATCATATAGTCCACATGTATTAAATTAGGTTAAGTAGTCTTTTCTTATTACCATGTCCAACTATGGTTATATTGGGCTAGACCTCCCACATTAGGCCTACAACATGTGGATGCTGGATATGTCGGTCGGGTCCGGGCAGTCTTATTCCACTGTTGGGTCTAACTTCGTGTCTTAGCCTGAGTCGTATTCACACACTTAGACCTCTCACATTAGGTTCAACATTAGTGGCTGCTGGATATGCCGGTCGGGTCCGGGCAGTCTTCCACCACTAATGTAACCTAACCTTGTGTCATAAGTGCTAATTAAATTTTCAGACTTTAATTGCTTAAAAATTCCTCTTTTGATTAATTAAGTTAATTAATTAATCCTTTCCTTTTTATAGGTGTCAATGCCTATTTTATTAACAATTTGAATTTCCTATCCGTAAATGGTCATATTCAAATTATACCATTTTTATTCAACTTTACCTATGTCACAATAGGCAATTATTTATATGTTTCCCTACTAGAATCATGTGCCCAATTTACATAAACACTATGTAAATTATGCCTATTACAAATTCCCCTTTTCCCCGTTTCTTAACTAGCGTAACCGTTTGCGTTTTTGGCGTCATCGAGGCTATAAGGTAGCCTCGCCATAACAATAAAATAAAGGGAACGACAAGGTGATTGTTTTCAGTACAATTTTTGGCATAAGCATGACAACTAGGGAAAATGATTTGATAACTTTGCATATAATTATGATTCATCGCATAATTAACAACTTGCATAGATTCATGATTTTGCAACATAACAACTTGCATAGGTTCATGAATTTCATCATAAAAACTTGCATAGGTTCATGAATTAACAACATAATTAACAACTCACATAGGTCCATGATTCACAACATAACAACTTGTATAGGTGACTTGCATAGGTTCATGATTCACAATATAATAACTTGCATAGGTGACTTGCATAGGTTCATGATTCACAACATAACAACTAGCATAGGTTCATGAATTCATCACAAAATAACTTGCATAGGTAACTTGCATGATCTCATAACAACTTGCATAGGTTCATGATAATAACTTGTATAATTTCATGATCCACAACAACAATGAACTTGTATAATTTCATGATTCACAACAACAATGAACTTGTATAATTTCATAATCCATAACAACAATAAACTTGCATAACTACAAACAACATATACCCAAATCATAGTCCACCACAATTCACTTTTATCTATTTAAACCTAAAAGTGACTAGAACTCACAGAAAAAGAGGGTCTTGAGTTCTGGGATCTGAATTCTGCAATTGATTAGCGTCCCCTTGTTGTACACAATTACGTTGTTGAGATTAGACTTTGATTTGATTTGAAGTGTTGTCTTTAATCTGCTTCTAGTTGGTGGCGGTTACTCTAGGTTTTGGAGAGACAGTACGACGACCATTGATCTAATTTTTATTTGGTTTTAGGGTTTGAGTCTACATGTGTTTATATAGAATTTCAATTTAATTCGAGCCGTCGGATGCTTTTAGGGTTAATCAAAACCATTCAGTCAGGATAGGGTGACACCTCAGCCCTAATGACTCAGCAAGGAGTCAGAAAGGACTCAGCAATGAGTCAGAGTGTGGATCAGATCACACCAGAAAGCTGTGCAGGCTTTCAGCTCGGCCTGGGCGCACTTGGGAAGTGCGCCAGTGTATTTTTGTACTGACGCACTTCCCAAGTGCGCCAGTGCATTTTTTTCTCTTTTCTTCTTCTGGTTTTTCCGCCTAACTTCGTTCGTCCATATCTCCTTCATATGGTGTCCGTTTTACGCAAACTCGGACTCTATCTCAAGCAGAATTCCGAGATGAATGCAATGGCACAACCCTTTTTCCTTAATTCCCACACTGGAAATTAAGTATTCTTAAATTTAGTTAATTTGATCATTCAAAAATTAGGGGTGTTACAAATGGGGAATGTTAAATAACCTATTATGAATAAACTTGAATAAGGCAAGAAAGAATAATAGGTGGAAATTATATAACTTATAGGACAAGATAAGTTATAGGAAACGATAAGGAAGATGAGATAACTTATTTGTAAAGATATACTTAAATTAAGTGGTTTGGGAAATGTGAAATTTAAAATGATATAAGTTATATGAATGGAAAAAGATTAAATTAGAATCATATATGTTGGTTGGGTTGAGTAATTCTCTGGGTGCGAGTCTGATGTTGATTTCGGTCTTCGGGGCTGGTGTTTAGGGGATTATTCTCCTAACAATATATATATGGGATAAGGCATTCTTAACTATGAATTAAGTATACCATGTTGTTGTAACCCTAAAAGGGAATAATTTATGAAATTGGAAAACAACATGTTGTGGGCTTATCAATGGACTTAAGTGGGCTAAGTATAAATTGAATTAATAAGTAAGGGTAACTTGGTAAATACAAAAAAAAGGAAGCTAATGTGAGTAACCAAGTTAAATGAGAAAGTTGATGAGGTGACACAAGCGCGAAATAAATGTTAGACTTAGGGCCTAATGACATATAAAAACTAGGGCGCTTGAAGCAGTCCGTACGTTGTAGGATGAATAACCCAACGAGGTAGATCATCACGGTGTCATAAGGCACGTTTGTTATTTTGGCAGCTCCAATGGACTGGAAGGGAAAGCACGCGGCTTCCTGAGACGTTAAAGATGCTCCTAGTAGTCCTCTGTGTGGTGGTAGATGTTTCAGGCTGTGACCGCAGAGGTTGGGTCTGCACGTAGCTACTAGGTGGGTGGGCCTTGACTGCAAGAATAACTTGACAGTCAGAATGTTGTACGAGGTGACAGAAAAGGTGATTTGGCGGCTGCCTCAACGGAGGTGGAGGGTCAGGACCAACAAGGATAGTAGGTCATCGATTGCCTGTCACCACAGCCAGTAGGATGCGGGAAGACTAGAGTTAGACCCAAGATACCATTAACCATTCGCTATCATGGGACGGTGGTTGAGGGGAGACGCCGGATGGATGTTTAGATTATTTGCTTAGGGGCTTGTCGCTTAGCTCTCGTAGTCTTCATTAGTTAAGGGAGGGGCTGAGGTAGGGCCATAGCCACCATGGAAAACATACCCTAGGGATATTTGTGCTAGAGGCACTTAAAGGCGAGCCTTACACAGATATGAGGAAAGCTCCCGACCGAGTTCCATGTTTCTTGTGTAGCCCTGCCATGGAACTCTGGCACGCACACACGATGGGTGTGCGGATTAGACATCGAATACGCTTGACAATACGTACGTGGGAAAGTCTAGATATAACCATGTCTTCTCTGGGTGGTGTATCGTAGAATAAAGGGCATTATTCGATAATGGCAGTCGTTATGTTTACATAATATGATTATAGAAATCCTATGCGGGTGTAGTCTTGAATTATACATAAGAGGAATGTATGTTACTATGACATAGGACAGGGGATTGAGTATATCACTGTGATAATACGGTGGAGACCGTGCAAGTGGGGTACCGTGGGATATACCTCCATGTGGGGGTAGCTGCATATACATTATATTAGGTTAATCTACTAGGGAGTAGATGGGTGCGACATGTGTGAAAGCTTTGAGTGCTAATAACACGTATAACCTAATGAATAAGAAAATGTAATCAAACGGTATATGTAGGATTATTCAAAGTGTAGTTTAAATTCATTCACACAGAACTTATGTTCTGACCCCCTCCTCGTAACATTCGCAGGTTAGACAGAGACTTATAGCTTTGGGGATATTGATTTAGCAGTATTGTGATTAAGGTAAAGCTATGTTTTAATTCATTATATTTTACTCCTTCCGCTGAGAAGTGTCTTCCGATCTCTGACATATCTCTTTTCTCTGTCTTTTTCTGTAGGATACCAGAGCAACCAACTCGGATCTCGGTGGATTGGATTTTTGAAAAAAAATCTGTCCTTCGAAATTTGGGTTTTTACATTTGGTATCAGAGGCTAGGTTTAGTTTTCCTAGGGAAAAATTATGAGTGAGCGTATTTGTATTTTTGAGAAAAATATAAATATTATATATACATACATACATACATACATACATACATACATACATATATATATATATAAATATATAAGCCTAGGTTATTATAGGAGCCCGCGTAAGAAATAGATTTAGAAAAAGAAAATGAGATTTTACCCCCGTACACTAAAAAAGGGAGATCAAGATAAATTTTGAACTTTTAAGAAAAAAAAAAGGTGTACATCAAAATGGATATTTAAGACTTTATGTTCCGCTTAAGTTTCTATTTCATGGAATTGGAACATGTGCAAGAAGAATAGACAGTCGCCAGTAATCATCAAGAAAGAAGACGGGGAAAAGCGAAACGAAAAACAAGCAAAGTAAAAAAAATATATGTCGACACTAGTGTCGACCTACCTATAAGGAGGTCGACCTTAGTGTCGACCTGCCTTGCGCAGGGAGAAAAAAATAAAAGGCCAAAGGCCTTCGGCTCATTCCATCGTTCCTCTTGCTCCATTAAAGGGAGCACGAAACCCACCTCCACCACCACGTTTTTCACCCCCCACCGCTTCAAATATCCACTATTTCGTGCAAAATTACCTCCAAATCGAAGCTAGAAGTCTCCTCTACCCATATCTAAACCTTTCCCCTCTCAATTCGAGCTTAATTTGCCATAGCGGACCAACCTTCCCTTCTTGCCTCTTTTCCCCAACTTACACCTTAAGAAATCGCTTGGTGCAACACTCGGAGAGATATAGTCGAGGCATACATCAACCCCGTAGGCTTGAAGTTGATGTTAGGCCATCCAGTCAAGTTTGGTGATTTTTTTGGAATGCCTTTGGAAGATTTATTCGCGGAGACAGGCTTAATTGCAATTTTGGATATTAATATCGTCGAGCGAAAGGGATACAAGAGGTTAGTAAGAATTTGTGATGCTAACCTAGAAGTTGGGGTAGACAATGAGGGTTTGATTACATATAATTCAGATGTAAAAAGAACCATCATTAGTTTCAATGAAATACAGTTTAGGGAAATGTTGAATATCCATAGTACGGGCCATGAGTTAGGGGATCTTGAGATGACTAATTTGGCAGTATGGCGTCAGATTTTCTACGATGAGTACGAGAGGATTTGGGATTACACCCATCTATGTCTGTTAGCTAGATTTGTTATTCGGATTTTATAGTATAATATTATTGGACAGACTGGTGGATTTGATAAGATAACACAAATCCTTAAACGAGCCACATATGCTATTTTTGGGGGTATTTAGATAAATTAGGCTCACACTATCCTATGGTATTATGACTCTACTAGAGAGGCGAGGTAGTCAAACATTTCTTTTGGAAATTTATTGATAGTAGTTTTTACACGAAGCAATGTTCCTTGGCGAAAGGAAAGTTATATATCACCTCCCTCTCATCCCTCCAGTATTATAGATTTGGCCGCCCTGACGAGGATGCATATACATCTGCATGATTTATTAGAGCCTCAGCCCATGGAGCATGATGGAGGAGATGCCGAGGAGGAGGAGGAACATGTTCAGGCGGAGCATGTGTAGGAACCACAGGGTGGTGACTATCAGCCCGAACATGATGAAGAGCCCCAGTATGTACCGCCGGCAGGTTTAGACCCATATCAGGCATAGCAGGCTTGGGGAGGTGCTTAGACTTCCCAGGCTCCAGGATGGGGTACTTACGGTACATCTGAGTGGGACCCTTGGATTTCCAGAGAGTCGGACTGGAGGGCAGAATTGAGATTAGTTTCTGAGCAACAAACTCAGTTAGTTAGAGATCACCAGGACATCCTGAGGACACAGCAAGAGATGCTCCAGACACAGGTTGAGTTGGGACAGACTCAACAGCAGATGCTACAGGAGATGGGCACCTCCTATGATCAGTTAGGGGCTGGGCTACAAGACTTGCAGTTAGAGGTCAGGGAGGGGACTAGACAACTTATGGAGCATCTGGATAGTAAGATTGGTGGTATAGAGGATCTCATTCGTAGTTTCTTCCAATAAGGACCTGACCTCTATTGCTGTATCAGTAGGGTAGTATCTTATTATGTAGTGTATGACTGTCTCTCTTTTATCTACTTGTAGTAATGTACTAGAACTTGCTTTGACGTAATCTACGAATGTTTAATCAGAAAATTTTCTGTTATAATTTGCTGGGAACGTAGAATAAAAACATATAAATATGAAGCAGAGAAAAATGAGATATTTAAATTAATTAAACTAGAATGCTAAAAGAAAAACGGGAAAATATAGGTTTTTCCGTTAAATGCATAAGGATTAAAAATTTGGAAAATTAGATTTTGCTGAATTTTGAAATTTAAAAGTGATTGATAGGATTTTGGGCGTGGCAATTGGATGAACTACACTCTTATTTTGTAAGGGTGTGGGAAAATTTGGATGAAAAAAATCGAAAAATATTTTAGAATTTTTCAAAAGCAATTTCTTCATATAGAACAGTAAGTATATTTAGGATGTGAGCATCATGATTTGAGAAAGCATTTTTAAAAGTTTTCATACATATAGGTGGTACCGATTAGGCATACATGCTTTACTATGATATGTTTCACTTTGCACATGTGCACAATGTTTGCAACAATTGAATGCACGCTTGATGAATGAATATTTTGAGGGATTATCTATTTTACTCTTATCGAATTTCGGGGACGAAATTCCTTAAGGGTGGGAGAATGTAACACCCCGCATTTTTAATATAATTAAAAATGTGTATATATATGCATAAATAGGAAAATTATGGTGATGTACAATGAGAATTAATTAGTACATGGAGGAGAAGGAAAAATTAATAAAATAATAGTATACGTAATAGAATACTTAATTTAGATTTCAGGAATTAAGTAAAACAGACATCACCATTGCGTTCGTCTCGGAATTCTTCTTGGAATAGAGTTCAAGTTTGCATAAATCAGACTCCGTATGGATGAGTTATAGCCTTTAGAAGGCTCAACTAAAAATTCAAAACAGTTCGAAATTCGACCGAGGCAGCTAGGCGGGAAATTTCCCGCCCAGCAACTAGGCAGGTCAACCAGGAGGTCGACCTAGGGGTCGACCTACCCCCCCCACCCCCGATCTGAGCTGTTCTGCTCCTATGACGTGTTTTCATGTGTTGTACGAATCTGGTAGCTTTCAGGTCATTTTAAGGGCTCCAAAACACTCTCTACACCTATAAATACATAGCAAGACATAACCCTAATTCATAACCATTCCTCAAGACGCCTCCGTGCTACTGAACTTTCAATTCTCTTAGCCACCGCCTCTAAAACCTAAATCAAATTAGGAATTCTTCATCAACAATTCAAGCTCTTCACCAATAATCAGAAAAGAAGATTTAATCAACATTCTACATAAACAACAATCCGTTTATTTCTCCAATCCAGTCAATGTGAGTGATTTGAACTATATTTGTTGTATAATATTGCCTCTATCGTTTACTATTCCTCGTAATGAATATGATGATAATTCAATAAATCAGTTATTTTATTTATGCCTACGTTTGAATTCTCTCTTTTTATCCTTTCCCTCTTTATTTTTATAACGAGGCTATCTCGAGCCTACGTCTGTCATGGATTTATGCATTTAAAAGAGGAACGAGAAATTAAAAAAAGGGGGAAAAGGGGTTGGTTTGAAGGAAATATTGTGAAGGGAAGGTTTTGTATAGAATTATGGGCATAATAGCACTGTGATGTCGGATTTATGTAAATTGTCATAATTGAAATTGGAAATGGAATTGGTATAAACTTATTGGTGACTTGAAAAATGAGTATAGAGGGTGAATTAGATTATATGTATGAACGTGGGAGTGTTGATATATATATATATATATATATATATATATGGGGAAAATGCTGATTATATGAAATTGGCATGTTTGGGTATGAATAATATGGAATTGGTAAATTTGGCTATAATTGGATAATTTGGGAATATGAAATTTGGTTAACTATTATATGATTGGTGCATTTAAGGATAAATTGGAAATAAGCATAGAAAAGTGAATTGTAATTAAGTTAAATTTGGAATGCATGACATGAATTTGGGGTTTGGGTGAAAGATGATAGTTAATGAATGCCTATTTACTCGAGGTTAGGCGCGTTTGTGGTGTTAGACTACCCGGAACCGCCCGGCAAATCTAGCAACCACAAGCGGACGCCTAATGTGAGAAGTCAACGGCAAGAACTAGAGGTGTATTGGTTCATGACACGAGGTTAGGCACGTTTATGGTGTAAGGCTGCCCGGAACAGCCCGGCAAATCCAGCAACCATAAGCGGACGTCTAATGTGAGAGGTCATACATCGTTACAAAGTAATAAATAAATTAAGAAACACTTATTATAATAAGGCATGTGGGTGACATGGGTATGGTTAGAGGGTCAAGTGGATGATATAAATAACATGTAAAGCATGACTAATGTGGACTTAACCGTTATAAGACATGTGGTGAAAAACATGACTAAGATAGACTTAACTGTAGTAAGACATGTTTAAGACTTGGAGACTAAAATAAAGGGTGTTAAGTGGGACACAGGTGACTTGAGAAACAAAATTTAGATATGCTTAACCAAATGGGACCCACAACAGTATTATAAATTAAATGAATTGGGTAAAGTTTAAGTAACGGGTTAAGTAAGCAAAAAGGGTTAAGTCAAATCTAAAATTAAATGATAAGAAATGGGGAATGATAAATAACCTATTATGAATAAACTTGAATAAGGAAAGAAAGAATAATAGGTGGAAATTATATAACTTATGGGACAAGATAAGTTATAGGAAACGATAAGGAAGATGAGATAACTTATTTGTAAAGATATACTTAAATTAAGTAGTTTGGGAAATGTGAAATTTAAAATGATATAAGTTATATGAATGGAAAAAGATTAAATTAGAATCATGTATGTTGATTGGGTTGAGTAATTCTCTGGGTGCGAGTCTGATTTTGATTTCGGTCTTCGGGGCTGGTGTTTAGGGGATTATTCTCCTAATCAGTAGATATGTCGGATAAGGCATACTTAACTATGAATTAAGTATAACATGTTGTTGTAACCCTAAAAGGGAATAATTTATGAAATTGGAAAATAGCATGTTGTGGGCTTATCAATGGACTTAAGTGGGCTAAGTATAAATTGAATTAATAAGTAAGGGTAACTTGGTAAATATAAAAAAAGGAAGCTAATGTGAGTAACCAAGTTAAATGAGAAAGTTGACGAGGTGGCACAAGCGCGGAATAAATGTTAGACTTAGGGCCTAATGACATATAAAAACTAAGGCGCTTGAAGCAGTCCGTACGTTGTAGGATGAATAACCCAACGAGGTAGGTCATCACGGTGTCATAAGGCACGTTTGTTATTTTGGCGGCTCCAACGGACTGGAAGGGGAAGCACGCGGCTTCCTGAGACGTTAAAGGTGCTCCTAGTAGTCCTTTGTGTCGTGGTAGATGTTTTAGGCTGTGACCGCAGAGGTTGGGTGTGCGCGTAACTACTAGGTGGGTGGTCCTTGACTGCAAGAATAACTTGAGAGTCAAAATGCTATACGAGGTGACGGAAAAGGTGATTCTGCGGCTGCCTCAAAAGAGGTGGAGGGTCAGGACCAAAAAGGATAGTAGGTCGTCGAGTGCCTGACACCACAGCCAGTAGGATGCGGGAAGACTAAAGCTAGACCCAAGATACCATTAACCATTCACTATCATGGGACGGTGGTTGAGGGGAGACGCCGCATGGATGTTTAGATTGTTTTCTTAGGGGCTTGTCGTTTAGCTCTCGTAGTCTTCACTAGTTAAGGGAGGGGCCGAGGTGGGGCCATAGCCACCATGGAAAACAGACCCTAGGGATATTTGTGCTAGAGGCTCTTAAAGGCGAGCCTTACACAGATATGAGGAAAGCTCCCGACCGAGTTCCATGTTTCTTGTGTAGCCCTGCCATGGAACTCGGGCATGCACACACGATTGGTGTGCAGATTAGCCATCAAATACGCTTGACAATACGTACGTGGGAAAGTCTAGATGCAACCATGTCTGCTTTGGGTGGTGTATCGTAGACTAAAGGGCATTATTCGATAATGGCAGTCGTTATGTTTACATAATATGATTATAGAAATCCTTTGCGGGTGTAGTATTGAATTATACATAAAAGGAATGTATGTTACTATGATATAGGACGGGGGACTTCGTATATCACTGCGATAATACGGTGGAGACCATGCAAGTGTGGTATCGTGGGGTGTACCTCCATGTGAGGGTAGTTGCATATACATTATATTAGGTTAATCTACTAGGGAGTAGATGGGTGCGTCATGTGTGTAAGCTTTGAGTGCTAATAACACGTATAACCTAATGAATAAGAAAATGTAATCGAACGCTATATGTAGGATTATTCAAGAAGTGTAGTTTAAATTCATTCATACATAACTTATGTTCTGACCCCCCTCCTCATAACATTCGCAGGTTAGAAAGAGACTTATAGCTTTGGGGAAACTGATTTAGCAGTATTGTAATTAAGGTAAAGCTATGTTTTAATACATTATATTTCACTCCTTCCGTTGAGAGGTTTCTTCCGATCTCTAACATATCTCTTTTCTCTGCCTTTTTCTGCAGGATACCAGAGCAACCAACTCGGGTTTCGGTGGATTGGATTTTTGAAAAAAAAACTGGTCCTTCGAAATCTGGGTTGTTACAGAAGTGGATTCTTAGAGTGGATATAGGAGTTGTATAAGCGATGTCTTGTTTGAAGTTGTGAGCTTTGACATTACCAAAGTTGAGAATGCTGTTCAATTAAGGTCTGAGAGGAAATTATACCCAAACTTGATTGACTTCATGATTGATGGAGGAATGGTTAAGGTTTGATAGTGAAGATTGGCTAGCAATTAGTTAGTTAATAAATGATTAATGGTTTAAGTTATAATAACGATGCTTTATAACGTCGCGTTAATCTAAAGAATTTTGAAATGTTTATCCCCAAATAAAATGAAAGATATTTTCTATGCATAGAAAATGACATGGATTGGTCAACGAGGAATCAAGATATGGAATACGGAAATATTTTTTGATATTAATAAGGTATATTTTCTGAATATAGAAAATGAGGATTCATGAATATTTAGAAATGTTTTCTAACTTGAATAAGAGATATTTTCTCAAATAAAGAAATTAGGATATCAGGAAAGTTTTCCAAGAATCGAGAGAGAAAATAGAGCTTTGAAAGGATAAGAAAGATAGGGAAATAGGAATTGGAAATAATAATTTAATAAGAAATTAATTTAAAAAGGGCCTAGTGTTGTTTGATGCTTGATCGATAGAAGTTCCATTTAGAAATAGGATCGTTAGTTGTATGGATGTTCCTTTGATAGTTAAATCACCGACTATCAAAGTTTTATTTTATACCTCCGTTGTCAATATGGAGAACCGGGATTAGGTTATTACTTGAAAACCACTCCATGTTAGCATAAGCGTTACGAATCAACTTACGCTGAAGATAATTGAAGACGGAGCAAAGTGCAAGGGCTGTTCTGTTAATCCTAGGTACAAATTGCCTAAGATGGATTAATAGAATGGTGCTTTCAGTTTTTTTAGTCACAGGACAACGTATATTGACGAATGGCTGACGACGTGACATTCAAAATAGATGATGCCAAGGTGTGCTGAAAGATAATCGGGACCTTAAGCCTCATCCACCGGGAAATGACAACAATCGAGCAGGCAGCATGGCCATGTGGGTCATTCCCATTTAGGGGTATTATCACCTGATCAAGAGAAATTTCATTTTGCTTCATATTCTATTTGTTGCTGTATGCTTTCGGTAACGGTTGCTGATCACAACCGTTGGTGATAATATGCTCGGTACACTAAAGTTAAATGAGTGGCCAACCACGTGTGGGCCGGGTTGCAAGATGTTCTTGTTGAACCCAGTGTGTTCCCCTCTAGATATACACTATCGGAATGTGGTTCCATACCTTGTCATGTTGGAAATCCAATCTCCAATAAGCACCCTGCGGTTTTTGATTTTATATTATATATAGAGCGTGAGATGCAAGTGTTCCGCTAGATTCTATTTATTTGTTGTAGACACTATTATAATATTACCGGATTTTATATCAAAAATATTTTTGGTTATCGTAGGGTAAAAACCATCCCTTTTTATGTGTGGATCGGTCTTACGATTATCATTTCTTTCGAAGTGATTTTGAAAGTTAAAAAAATGGTTGGAGTTTACTCACACCAGTCCCTTGACTGACTCAGAGTTTATTTTATTTCTTTTTCCTAGACTCTTGGGTGCCCAAATTTGTACGGGCAGTCAAGTAGTCGGGACGTTATAGATTCACTTGGAGGAGCTTGAAGCAGGAGGCTCGTCAGTTAGCTTTAGACTATTATATTTTCCGCTATATACTATGTTGTATCTGGAAATAAGTGTTTATAACTGTTCTAGGAAACTGTTGTGCTCTGATGATGGTTTGTATATATACAGTTATTGATTTGTATGTAACGACCTGCATTCAACGCATCGAAGGATCGTAGAATATTTATTTCTTTCTCATACGAAGTCGTATGGTCATGTAACTTTGGTAGACGAATATTGGGGTCATTTCCCATGTCCATGATTTTTGCCGATTTTTAAACGACAGTTTTGCCCCTAGCTGATCTTGTTTCGACCATAACTTTTGATTGGAAAGGATTTTTGACCTAAAACCACTTCCATTAGATCCGGATGATAGTTTATCTTTCCGAAGAGTGGTCATATGTGAAAAACGGACTTACCGTTTGGGAGATATGGCTGAAATAGGGTTTAGAAGGTGAAAAACTGCTTAACCGGGCCAAATGAGATGATTAGTGAATGGGCCAGTAACCCATTTCGGGATTAGGGTTATGAGGAAGCTGAAATGAGTTAGGTTTTCATTTCATTTCAGTTTTCTAGCCGCCATTTACCTCCTAGGAACCCTAACAGTGGCCTCCAACATCTAGAATCATCTCTAATCACCATTTAATCACGGATTAAGCTTAGCAACATCAAATCAAAGGGAAATAGCACCAAATCAAGATCAGAACTGCTGTGTAGCCTTGGGGACAGCACCAAACAGAGGATAATTACAGATTTGGTATTTTATTTTGGCTAAGGTGAAAGATTTGCATAGTTCCTCACTAATTATGGTTAATTAAGGGTAATTAGTGTTAATCAACGAATTTAAGCATGATTAAATTCTGGAAAAATATTTATAAATTTCAAAATATTATTTTAAGCCTTTGTTAAAAATTTGGGTTAATTTAGCTATGTTTTACTAATCGTATGGCCAAATCATGATTAAAGGTATTAACGGGAAAACATGGATTTTGGGTAGTTTCGATCCATATTGGCATGTTAAAATTGTTTTTTTAATGTTTATGATTGATTATACATGTTGCTATGACTATTTGAAACGATTCATGATTGTTTAGAAAAGTTAGAATGGTCGAAAACACCGTCGTATGGCGTAAATTGCTTGCTGGAAAGTTGCAGAATTGGTCAGAACATTCCCGTTCGTGGAGCACCTATGTGACCCAACCCCAGATCGTGACATCATCTCCACGAGCCGCTACAGTACTACAAGAGCCAACGCACCCAAACGTCACGAACCGGATCACCTATCTCCACGTGCCGCTTCGAGCTAGAGCACCCTTTTTCTTTCCACAGTCCGATGTAGCATCACAAGCTGCCAAAGGATGTTGCCACGACTCGAGCCTACCACCACGACCAGGAATCCACGAGTGGGGCTCACTAGCCATGAGCCAACATAGAGGAAGAGCCACGACCCGAAATCCTAGGGTGACCACGACCGGAACATCGCCACGACGCAGGGTGAGGACCACGAGTAGGAGTTACGAACCGACTATGAGTCACGAGTAGAGCATCATCACGAGCCAGGCATGGTGTCACGAGTAGCGAACTGAAGGAGGATCACGGACTGGTCTTCGAGCATGGATTGAATGGAACTGAAGGACGAACGGGATAATGACCAAAACCCGAGATGCAAAGGTAGTCCAAATGGGAAGTCGTTACTCAGGATCCAGATGGGCACCAATGAGTGAACTTCATGAGTTGGACTTTGCTACGGGACGTGTGCTAAGGAGTTGTCGATGTCCATAACTTTTATTCACCACAGAAAGACGGATATTGGCTACGGATCAGTGCAGCAAGGGTAGTTATTACCTCATGGGGCAGAGTGATCGTAGCATGGCTATGAGCCAGTGCATTGGAGTCTCCATGACTTCATGGGGCAGAATGGACATAGCAAGGACTAGTGGCTATGGATCAGTGCAGTGGAGTCTCCATGACTCCATGGGGTAGAGTGATCATAGCAAGGAATAGGGTGATCAAAGTGGTGGGTATCATATGCTTTACGCACTAAGTGAGAGATGTGAGGATGGTTGCTATGCTTGATTGTTTGCCATCACTATGACATGCACACCCCACCCCCGTATCCTTTACACCATATGTTAGTGGCACCTTAGAGTACTGTATGGTATGTTGTGCATAATCTTTGGTTGCAGGTCCAGGTTCAAGTATGGTTTAGTATACCTGTTATTGTTCTGTTTTGTTTCTTATCTCTCATACCAAACTTTTATCTGACCCAGAGGTTTAATGTCTCTTCGTATTACTCTAGGTGCTCTTAAATGGGCAGAATAGAGACATGTCAGCTGGTTGTGCACGAGTAGCTGTCTGAAGACGAGCAGGAGGCTTACACGTACTATTCTTTATATATTCTCCCTATGTCGTTGTCGGTCACTTCTTTGGGCATTAGTAGTGTACCTTTCCTTTCTTTTGCTTTAGGGACAATTTTAAAGTTGTAATAATGATAAAGGGGAACATAAGTTGTATTTGGATTTTCTGCTGCTGAGATGTTTAGTTTTCAACTTATGCACTGTCTCGTCTGTTTTATGTCAAAGTATGTTAATATTATATTTTATTCCATGTGCTGTGAGATATGCTATAGGTTCCTTGTTAGTTCAAATTCCTTACCTTTCCTTTCTTTGACGACCGTCCCGTGCTGGTTGGACATCGGCACAATGCACTTTCATTGGAAATGTCGGCTGGTGCGGGGCGGGCCATCACATTTGGTATCAGAGCTCTAGGTTGCATAGTTAACCTAGTGATAGACACCAGGGAGAGATAATACGTATATGAGAGCACGTATTTGTGATTATTTTGGTTTTCAAAAGCTATATATATACAATTAGTATAGCTAAGGATGAAGTCACATTGCACTAATACCACAAAGAGGATGGTTAATCGTTTCTCTTTACAGATTGAACGATGAGCCGATATACGAGGGTTGCTGGTAGAGGAGCTAATAATGGGAATGCTCCTGATATGAGGACTATGTTCACTGACTTCATGAGAGAGATGCTTAGAAATGTGCAAGGAGCAGTTCCCAATGCTGCAAATGGTGGTGGTGCAGCAGTGCCGGTGCCTAGGGCCGATTTCGCCAAGCTTTGCAAGGATTACACTAGTCTTAGTGGAAAGCCGTTCCACGAAACGGAATTGACCATAGAAGTTCAGGATTGGTTGGATAGCTGTGAGCGTATCTTTGAATACTTGGGTATCGATGATTCAATGAAGAGGAAGCTAGCATCTCGTCAGCTGCACGGACGGGCGATGAATTGATGGAATGCTATTATGGCGGCTACTCCAGAGGATCAAGTTACATGGGATCAGTTTAAGGCCCGATTCAGTGATAAGTTCATCCCAGCTGCCCAGAAGTCAGAGTTATTTAGGAAATTTCTGGACCTTAAGCAGAATGGTAGGGCAGTATTGGAGTACATTGCAGAGGTCGATACTTTATCAAAGTATGGAATATCTCTTATCGACACTCCCGAGAAGAAGAACGAGAAGTTCATAACTGGTTTGGATGGATACTTGGGGGAAAGGCTTATTAACCACATCGATGAGACATTTGGATCGATTGTGGGGAAAGCATTGAGGTCAGAGAGTTTTTAACCTAAGACGAAAACTGAGGTTGCATCTGCAGAGGAGCCAAAGTCGCAAGAAAGCGATGGAGGCAAGAATGGTTCTCAGAATAAGAGAAAGCAGAATAAGACCAAGGATGGCCAGAAGAAAAAGAATTAGAAAGACGCTGAGTGCTTCAGCTGTGGTAAGAAGGGCCACTATGCCAAAGAATGTCGGGCCAAGCCAGCGGATAGGAAGTGCTTCAACTGTGGCCAAGTGGGACATCACAAGGATAAGTGTCCGCAACCCCCTAAAGAAAAGCAGATTGTGAAAGCATATGCTATCAATGTTGTTCCTTCTTCGTCGAATGCCCCAACTGCGGCGGAAGAAGGAAAGAATGTTGTTACTCAAGGTATGCTTTATGTTTATGATGTTCCTGTTCGAGTATTGTTTGATACCGGAGCTTCCCGTTCCTTCATATCTAGTGACCTGGTAGATAGGTTGGGATTGGAACCCGAGATAGTCGATAGACCTTTAGCAGTGATGAACCTGATAGGTGGTTCAACTAGCCTTAGCATGATTTGTCGTAATGTGGTCTTATCGAGTCATGGATGCATGTTTGTTTCTGATTTCTTTATTTTGGGCTTTACTGGGTTTGGCATTATTTTGGGAGTCGATTGGCTCCAAAGATACGGGGTGGTGGTAGACTGTGAGGGCTTTTTGGTGATAGTTAAAGCGGATAATGGGCGACGGGTAGTGTTTATGGTCTACCTAGTGATGGAGTAATGGCTAGTTTTCTAAATTCCCTCGACATCCCGCATGATGAGTTGTCAGATGTGCCCGTGGCTGGCCAGTATTCGGACGTCTTCGAGAAAGTGACCTTGACTTCCATCACACTGAGAGATTAAGTTCCGTATTGATTTAGTGAAAGATGCAAGACCTATAGTGATGCCACTTCGTCGTTTGGCGCCAAGGGAGCAGCGAGAGCTCGGGGTGCAAGTAAACGATCTTTTGAAGAAGGGATTTACCAGAAGAAGTGTTTCTGAGTGGGGAGCACCAGTTGTGTTTGCTACCATAGCAGATGATTCCCTTCGTTTGTGTGTGGACTATCGCGAGTTGAATAAGGCGATGAGGAAGAATAAGTATCCCCTACCGCGGATAGATGATTTGTTTGATCAGTTGAGTGGCGCGAGAGTGTTCTCCTAGTTGGATCTCGCTACAGGTTTTCATCAGCTTGGAGTGGAAGCTGAAAGTATAGCTAAAACGACATTTCGGACGCCGTCTGGATTCTATGAGTGGTTG
This sequence comes from Allium sativum, assembly GCA_030737875.1. Classification (NCBI taxonomy): domain Eukaryota; kingdom Viridiplantae; phylum Streptophyta; class Magnoliopsida; order Asparagales; family Amaryllidaceae; genus Allium; species Allium sativum. The sequence continues at coordinate 106,174,756 of CM060910.1, forward strand.
GTCATGCCATTCGGATTGACCAATGCACCAGCATATTTTTTGGATCTTATAAATAGGGTATTCATGGATCAATTGAATAAGTTTGTTCTTGTGTTCGTAAACGATATCTTGGTTTATTCAAGGAAAAAGGAAGTACACAAGGAACATTTGAGGATAGTGATGGAGGTGTTGAGAAAACACCAATTGAAAGCAAAGTTTTCTAAGCGTCACTTCTAGAGGAGGGAAGTGAGATTCTTGGGCCATGTTGTTTCAGAGAATGGTATTTTCGTGGACCCTGCGAAGGTGGCTAAGGTACAAGATTGTTCTACGCGCAAGAATGCAATGGACATAAGAAGTTTTTTGGGATTAGCTGGATATTATCGTAAGTGTTTCCAAGACTTCTTCAAGATAGCAGCACCGTTGACTCAGTTGACCAAGAAGAATCAAGCTTTCTTCTAGGACGAAAAGTGCGAGAAAGAATTTAAGAGCCTAAAGGAAAAGTTGACATGTGCACCAGTGTTAGTTATCCCTAAAGGGAATAAAGAGATGATGGTATACACAGATGCCTGTGGTACCGGACTAGGTGCTGTATTGATGCAAGGATGTAGGGTTGTAGCTTATGCTAGTTGGTAACTGAAACCGCATGAGAAAAGATATCCTACCCATGATTTGGAATTGGCAGCGATCGTGTTCGCATTGAAGATGTGGAGACATTATCTCTTGGGAGAAAGATTAGAGTTGTTTACCGATTATAAATCGTTAAAATATCTTTTCTCTTAGAAGGATCTAAATCTCCGACAACAAAGATGGTTAGAATTCTTAGCTTCCTACAATTTCGATATAGCATATACACTAGGAAAGGGCAATGCGGTAGCTGATGCATTGAGTAGAAGACATGCCAGTTTAGGGGATATGTTTCTTGAGTGGGAGCAACTGGAGTACATCGCTGGGTATGATTTTAGACCAAAGTGCGAATTGGATCCAGAAGTATTAGCAAGTTTGACGGTCAGACCCACTTTGATTAAGAGGATTGGTTCCAGTCAAAGGGACGATCCTAACTTATTGAAAATCATCTCCAAGTTATAGATGGGCATCGATTAGGAGATAAATGAGTATGGGCTTGTTCGAGATGGATGGCTTAGAAAAAATGGAAGACTAGTTGTACCCAATGTCAATGGAATGAGAGATGAAGTGCTTAGAGAATGTCATCACTCAAAACTGACTATACATCCCGGTGGTAACAAGATGCAGCGAGACATGAAGCAGACCTACTACTGGGAACGGATGAAAAGAGACGTTGGGAAGTTTATATCCAAATGCATGAATAGCCAGCTAGTTAAAGCTGAGAAAAAGAAGCCTATTGGTTTGTTGCAACCCTTAGAAGTTCCATAATGGAAATGGGAACAAGTCTCAATGGATTTCATTGATGGGTTACCAAGGACTAGGTCGGGCCATGATAGCATTTGGGTGATTGTGGAAAAATTGACCAAGAGTGCAAGATTTATACCCGTCGAGTCGCATAGAACGGTAGCTAAGTTAGCTGAGCTATATATGAAATGGGTAGTGATTTCATGGAGTACCTAAAAGCATTGTGAGTGACCGAGACCCGTTGTTTACTAGTGGGTTTTTGAAGAGCTAACAAGCGGCGTTAGGATCAGAATTACATCTCAGTACCGCGTATCATCCTCAAACCGATGGTCAGACAGAGAGGGTGAATCGAGTGTTAGAAGATCTCTTGAGAACTTGCATATTGGATTTTGGTGTATCATGGGATGACAATTTACATCTAGTAGAGTTTGCATATAATAATAGTTATCAATCCAGTATTGGTATGGCTCCATTTAAAGCTTTGTATGGAAGACTGTGCAACTCACCATCATGTTGGTTAGAAACTGGTGAGAAGTTTGTGCTTGGACCAGATGTGATAAGAGAAAACTCAGATAAGGTCAAGATCATTCAACAATGAATGAAGGCTGCCCAAGATAGGCAGAAGAGTTATGATGTTAAGAGGCGAAAGGATTTAAAGTTCTCCGTTGGCGACCTGGTGTTTGTCAAGCTTTCCCCATTAAAGAGCGTGATTCGATTTGGCAGGAGAGGCAAATTAGCACCAATATTTGTTGGACCATTCCCAGTTCTTGAGCAAATTGGGAATTTGGCATAGAAAGTTGAATTACCAGAGAAGATGGGAGGAGTTCATAACGTATTTCATGTTTCCCAGTTAAGGAAATTCGGGCACGACCCCGATATGACTATTTCGACGGATCAGTTGGACAATATCGAGGTTGAACCCGAGGCGGTTGGGGAACCGCAGGCCTATGCGAATTGTTGGGAACGATACAAAGTAGCTTCGAAGGAAGGCGGTGAGACTAGTCAAAGTTCAGTGGGGTGATGATGAGGAAGACTGTACTTGGGAAACAGAAGAGAACATAAGGAGGAAGTATCCAGAACTCTTTGCTTGGTAAGGTTTTTATATCGGTATAGTACTCCCTTGTTAGTAAACCGCATGCTAGGATAGGCTTGTTGTGTTGTTTTGTATGCTTTATTTTTTTGTTAATGATTGGTAGGCATGCGGGATCCTTTGTATGTTTTGGGAAAAGGAATTTCGGGGACGAAATTTCTTAAGGGGGGATAATGTAATGACCCGCATTCTACGCATCGAAGGATCGTAGAATATTTATTTCTTTCTCATACGAAGTCATATGATCATGTAACTTTGGAAGACGACTATTGGGGTCATTTCTTATGTCCATGATTTTTGCCGATTTTTAAATGACCGTTTTTCCCCTGGTTGATCTTGTTTCGACCATAACTTTTGATTGGAAAGGAGTTTTGACCTGAAACTACTTCCATTAGATTCGGATAATGGTTTACCTTTCCGTAGAGTGGTCATTTATGAAAAACGGACTTACTGTTTGGGAGATATGGCTGAAATAGTGTTTAGAAGGTGAAAAACTGCTTAACCAGGCCAAATGAGGTGATTAGTGAATGGGCCCACAACCCATTTCGGGATTAGGGTTATGGGGAGGGCGAAATGAGTTAGGTTTTCATTTCATTTCAGTTTTATAGCCGCCATTTACCTCCTAGGAACCCCAACAATGGCCTCCAACATCTAGAATCATCTCTAATCACCGTTTAATCAAGGATTAAGCTTAGCAACATCAAATCAAAGGGAAATAGCACCAAATCAAGGTCAGAACTGTTGTATAGCCTTGGGGACATCGCAAACAGAGGTTAATTTCAGATTTGATATTTTATTTTGGCTAAGGTGAGTGATTGGCATAGTTCCTCACTAATTATGGTTAATTAAGGGTAATTAGTGTTAATCAGTGAATTTAAACATGATTAAATTCTAGAAAATATTTTTAAATTTCGAAATATTATATTAAGCAACTGTTAGAAATTTGGGTTAATTTGGTTATGTTTTACAAATCGTATGGCCAAATCATGATTATAGGTGTTAAGGGGAAAACATGGGTTTTGGGTAGTTTCGATCCATATTGGCATGTTAAAATTGTTGTTTTAATGTTTATGGTTGATTATACATGTTGCTATGACTGTTTGAAACGATTCATGATTGTTTAGAAAAGTTAGAATGGTCGAAAACGCCGTCATATGGCGTAAATTACTTGCTGGAAAATTGCAGAATTGGTCAGAACATTCCCGTTCGTGGAGCACCTATGCGACCCGACCCCAGATCGTGACATCATCTCCACGAGCCGTACAGTACTTCACGAACCAGCGCACCCAAGCGTCACGAACCGGATCGCCCATCTCCACGTGCCGCTTCGAGCTAGAGCACCCTTTTTCTTTCCACGATCCGATACAGCATCACGAGCTTCCAAGGGATGTTGCCATGACTCGAGCCCACCATCACGACCAGGAATCCATGAGTGGGGCTCACGAGCCACGAGCCGACATGGAGGAAGTGCCACAACCCGAACTCCTAGGGTGACCACGTCTGGAACATCGCCACGACGCAGGGTAAGGACCACGAGTAGGAGACACGAACTGACCATGAGTCACGAGTAAAGCATCATCACGAGCTAGGCACGGTGTCATGAGCAGCGAACTGAAGCAGGATCACGGAATGGACTTCGAGCATGGAGTGAATGGAACTGAAGGACGAACGGGATAATGACCAAAACCAGAGATGCAAAGGTAGTCCAAATGGGAAGTCGTTACTCAGGATCCAGATGGGAACCAATGAGTGAACTTCATGAGTTGGACTTTGCTGCGAGACGTGTGCTAAGGAGTTGTCGATGTCCATAACATTGATTCACCATGGAAAGACGGATATTGGCTACGGATCAGTGCAGTAGGGGTAGTTATTACCTCATGGGATAGAGTGATCGTAGCATGGCTATGAGCCATTGCAGTGGAGTCGCCATGACTTCATGGGGGTAGAGTGGACATAGCAAGGACTAGTGGCTATGGATCAGTGCAGTGGTGTTTCCATGACTCCATGGGGCAGAGTGATCATAGCAAGGAATAGGGTGATCAAAGTGGTGGATATTGTATGCTTTACGCACTAAGTGAGAGATGTGAGGATGGTTGCTATGCTTGATTTTTTGCCATCACTATGACATGCACACCCTAGCCCTATATCCTTTACACCATATGTTAGTGGGACTTTAGAGTATTGTACGGTATGTTGTGCTAACTCTTTTGTTGCATGTCCAAGTTCAAGTATGGTTTAGTATACCTGTTATTGTTCTGTTTTGCTGCTTATCGCTCATACTGGACTTTTGTCTGATCCAGAGTTTTATATCTCTTCTTATTACTCTGGGTGCTCTTAAATGGGCAGAGTAGAGACAGGTTAGCTGGTTGTGCACGAGTAGCTAACCGGAGACGAGCAGGAGGCTTACATGTACTATTCTTTATATATTCTCCCTGTGTCGCCGCTGGTCACTACTTTGGGCATTTGTAACCTTTCCTTTCTTTTGGTTTAGAGATAGTTTTAAAGTTGTAATAATGATAAAGGGGAACATAAGCTGTATTTGGATTCCGCTGCTGAGATGTTTAGTTTTCAACTTATGCACAGTCTCGCCTATTTTATGTCAAAGTATGTTATTATTATATTTTATTCCATGCGCTGTGAGATATGCTATAGGTTCCTTGTTAGTTCAAATTCCTTACCCTTCCTTTCTTTGACGACCGTCCCGTGTTGGTTGGACATCGGCACTGCGCACTTTCCTTGGACATGTCGGCTGGTGCGGGGCGAGCCGTCACATTTGGTATCAGAGCTCTAGGTTGCTTAGTTAACCTAGGGAAAGACACCAGGGAGAGATAATACGTATATGAGAGCACGTATTTGTGATTATTTTAGTTTTCAAAAGCTATATATATACTATTAGTATAGCTAAGGATGAAGTCGCACTGCACTGACACCACAAAGAGGATGGTTAATCATTTCTCTTTACAGATTGAACGATGAGCCAATATACAAGGGGTGCTGGTAGAGGAGCTAATAATGGGAATGCTCCTGATATGAGGACTATGTTCAATGACTTCATGAGAGAGATGCTTAGAAATGTGCAAGGAGTAGTTCCCAATGCTACAAATGGTGGTGGTGCAGCGGTGCAGGCGCCTAGGGCCGATTTCGCCAAGCTTTGCAAGGATTACACTAGTCTTGGTGGAAAGCCGTTCCACAGAACGGAATCGGCCACAGAAGTTCAGGATTGGTTGGATAGTTGTGCGCGTATCTTCGAAGACTTGGGTATCGAGGATGCGATGAAGCTAGCATCCCGTCAGCTGCACGGACGGGCAATGAAATTATGGAATGCTATTAAGGCGGCTACTCCAGAGGATCAAGTTACATGGAATCATTATAGGGCCCGATTCAGTGATAAGTTCATCCCAGTTGCCCAGAAGTCAGAGTTGTTTAGGAAATTTCTGGAGCTTAAGCAGAATGGTAGGGCAGTCTCGGAGTACATTGCAGAGTTCGATACTTTATCAAAGTATGGATTATCTCTTATCGACACTCTTGAGAAGAAGAACAAAAAGTTCATAACTGGTTTGGATGGATACTTAGGGGAAAGGCTTATTAACCACATCGACGAGACGTTTGAATCGATTGGGGAAAGCAATGAGGTCAAAGAGTCTTTACCCTAAGATGAAAACTGAGGTTGCATCTGCAGAGGAGCCAAAGCCGCAAGCAAGCGGTGGAGGCAAGAATGGTTCTCAGAATAAGAGAAAGCAGAATCAGACCAAGGATGGCCAGAGGAAAAAGAATAAGAAAGATGTTGAGTGCTTCAATTATGGTAAGAAGGGCCACTATGCCAAAGAATGTCGGGCCAAGCCAACGGATAGGAAGTGCTTCAACTGTGGCAAACCGGGACATCATAAGGATAAGTGTCCGCAACCCCCTAAAGAAAAGCAAATTGTGAAAGCATATGTATCAATGTTGTTCCTTCTACGTCGAATTCCCCAACCGCGACGGAGAAAGGAAAGAATGTTGTTATTCAAGGTATGCTTTCTATTTATGATGTTCATGTTCGAGTATTGTTTGATACCGGAGTTTCCCATTCCTTCATATCTAGTGACTTGGTAGATAGGTTGGGATTGGAACCCGAGATAGTTGATAGACCTTTAGCAATGACGAACCCGATAGGTGGTTCAACTAGCCTTAGCATGATTTTTCATAATGTGGTCTTATCGAGTCATGGATGCATGTTTGTTTATGTTTGCTTTGTTTTGGGCTTTACTAGGTTTGGCATTATTTTGGGAGTCGATTGGCTCCAAAGATACGTGGTGGTAGACTGTGAGGGCTTTTTGGTGAAAGTTAGAGCGGATGGTAGGCGGAGGGTAGTGTTTGGTAGTCTACCTAGTGATGGAGTAATGGCTAGTTTTCTAAATTCCCTTGACATCCCGCATGATGAGTTGTCAGATGTGCCCGTGGCTGGCCAGTATCCGGACGTCTTCGAGGAAGTGACCGGACTTCCATCACACCGAGAGATTGAGTTCCGTATTGATTTAGTGAAAGATTCCAGACCTATAGTAATGCCACTTCGTCGTATGGTGCTAAGGGAGCAACGAGAGCTCGGGGGTGCAAGTAAGCGATCTTTTGAAGAAGGGATTTATCAGAATAAGTGTTTCTAAGTGGGGAGCACCAGTTGTGTTTGCTACCAAGGCAGATGGTTCCCTTCGTTTGTGTGTGGACTACCGCGCGTTGAATAAGGTGACGAGGAAGAATAAGTATCCCCTACCGCGGATAGATGATTTGTTTGATCAATTGAGTGGCGCGAGAGTGTTCTCCCAGTTGGTTCTCATGACAGGTTTTCATCAGCTTAGAGTGGAAGCTGAAAGTATAGCTAAAACGGCGTTTCGGATGCCGTCTGGATTCTATGAGAGGTTGGTCATGCCATTCGGGTTGACCAATGCACCAACATATTTTGTGGATCTTATGAATAGGGTATTCAGGGATCAATTGAATAAGTTTGTTCTTGTGTTCATAGACGATATCTTGGTTTATTCAAGGACAGAGGAAGAACACAAGGAACATTTGAGGATAGTGATGGAGGTGTTGAGAAAACACCAATTGAAAGCAAAGTTTTTCTAAGTGTCAATTCTGCAGAAGGGAAGTGAAATTCTTGGGACATGTTGTTTTAGAGAATGGTATTACCATGGACCCTGCGAAGGTGGCTACGGTACAAGATTGGTCTATGCCCAAGAATGCAATAGACATAAGAAGTTTCTTGGGATTAGCTGGATATTCTCGTAAGTTTATCCAAGACATCTCCAAGATAGCAGCACCGTTGACTCAATTGACCAAGAAAAATCAAGCTTTCGTCTGGGTCGAAAAGTGCGAGAATGCATTTAAAAGTCTAAAGGAAAAATTAACATGTGCACCAGTGGTAGTCATCCCTAAAGGGAATGAAGAGATGACGGTATACACAGATGCCTGTGGTACCGGACTAGGTGCTATATTGATGCAAGGAGGTAGGGTTGTAGCTTACGCTAGTCGGCAACTGAAACCGCATGAGAAAAGATATCCTACCCATGATTTGGAATTGGAAGCGATCATGTTCGCATTAAAGATATGGAGACATTTTCTCTTGGGAGAAAGATTCGAGTTGTTTACCGATCATAAATCGTTAAAATATCTTTTCTCTCAGAAGGATCTAAATCTCCGACAACAAAGATGGCTAGAATTCTTGGCTTCCTACGATTTCGATATCGCATATACACCAGGAAAGGGCAATGCGGTAGCTGATGCATTGAGTAGAAGACATGCCAGTTTAGGGTATATATTTCTTTAGTGGGAGCAACTGGAGTACATAGCTGGGTATAATTTCAGACCAAAGTGCAAATTGGAACCTGAAGTATTAGCAAGTTTGACGGTCAGACCCACTTTGATTGAGCGGATTGGTTCCAGTCAGAGGGACGATCTTAACTTATTGAAAATCATCTCCAAGTTAGGGATGGGCATCGATGAAGAGAAGAACGAGTATGGGCTTGATCGAGATGGATGGCTTAGAAAGAACGGAAGACTAGTTGTACCCAATCTCAACGGATTGAGAGATGAAATGCTTAGAGAATGTCATAACTCAAAACTGACTATACACCTCGGGGGTAACAAGACGTAGCGAGACATGAAGTAGACCTACTACTGGGAAGGGATGAAAGGAGATGTTGGAAAGTTAATATCCAAACGCATGTATTCCTAGCTAGTTAAAGCTGAGAAAAAAAGCCTAGTGGTTTGTTGCAACCATTAGAAGTTCCATAATGGAAATGGGAACAAGTCTCAATGGATTTCATTGATGGGTTACCAAGGACTAGGTTGGGCCATGATAGCATTTGGGTGATTGTGGACCGATTGACCAAGAGTGCAAGATTTATACCCGTTAAGTCAGATAGAACAACAACTAAGTTAGCTGAGCTATATATGAAATGGGTAGTGAGATTTAATGGAGTACCTAAAAGCATTGTGAGTGACCGAGACCCGTTGTTTACTAGTGGGTTTTGGAAGAGGTTACAAGAGGCGTTAGGATCAGAATTACATCTCAGTACTATGTATCATCCTTAAACCGACAGTCAGACAGAGAGGGTGAATTGAGTGTTAGAAGATCTCTTGAGAGCTTGCATATTGGATTTTGGTGGATCATGGGATGACCATTTACATCTAGTAGAGTTTGCATATAATAATCGTTATCAATCCAGTATTGGTATGGCTCCATTTGAAGCTTTGTACGGAAGACCAAGCAACTCAACGTCATGTTGGTTAGAAACTGGTGAGAAGTTTGTGCTTGGACTAGATGTGATAAGAGAAACCTCAAATAAGGTTAAGATCATTCAACAATGAATGAACGCTGCCTAAGATATGCAGAAGAGTTATGCTGATAAGAGGCAAAAGGACTTAAAGTTCTCTATTGGCGACTTGGTGTTTGTCAAGATTTCCCCATTAAAGAGCGTGATTCGATTTGGTAGGAGAGGCAAGTTAGCACCAAGATTTGCTGGACCATTCCCAGTTCTAGAGCAAATTGGGAATTTGGCATATAAAGTTGAATTACCAGAGAAGATGGCAGGAGTTCATTATGTATTTCATGTTTCCTAGTTAAGTAAATTCGTGCACGACCCCGATATGACTATTTCACTGGATCAGTTGGACGATATCGAGGTTGAACCCGAGGCGGTTGGGAACCGCAGGCCTATGCGTATTGTTGGGAACGATACGAAGCAGCTTCGAAGGAAGGCAGTGAGACTGTCAAAGTTCAGTGGGGTGATGACGAGGAAGACCGTATTTGGGAAACAGAAGAGAACATAAGGAGGAAGCATCCAGAACTCTTGGTCTGGTAAGGTTTTTATATCGGTATAGTAACTCCCTTGTTTGTAAACCGCATGCTAGGATAGGCTTGTTGTGTTTTTTTGTATGCTTTATTGTTTTGTTAACGATTGGTAGGCATGCTGGATCCTTTGTATGTTTTGGGTTAAGGAATTTCGGGGACGAAATTTCTTAAGGGGAAAGGGGGGGGGGAGGAGAATGTAACGACCCGCATTCTACGCATCTAAGGATCGTAGAATATTTATTTCTTTCTCATACGAAGTCGTATGGTCATGTAACTTTGGGAGACGACTATTGTGGTCATATCCCATGTCCATGATTTTTGCCGATTTTTAAATTACTATTTTTCCCCTAGCTGATCTTGTTTCGACCATAACTTTTGATTGGAAAGGAGTATTGACCTAAAACCATTTCCATTAGATCTGGATGATGATTTACCTTTCCGTAGAATGGTCATATGTGAAAAACGGACTTATCGTTTGGGAGATAAGGCTGAAATAGGGTTTAGAAGGTGAAAAACTGCTTAACCGGGCCAAATTAGGTGATTAGTGAATGGGCCCATAACCCATTTCGAGATTAGGGTTTTAGGGTGTCTGAAATGAGTTAGGTTTTCATTTCATTTCAGTTTTCTAGCCTCTATTTACCTCCTAGGAACCCTAACAATGGCCTCCAACATCTAGAATCATCTCTAATCATTGTTTAATCAAGGATTAAGCTTAGCAATATCAAATCAAAGGGAAATAACACCAAATCAAGGTCGTAACTGCTGTATAGCCTTCGGGACAGCGCCAAACAGAGGATAATTTCAGATTTGGTATTTTATTTTGGCTAAGGTGAGTGATTTGCATAGTTCCTCACTAATTATGGTTAATTATGGGTAATTAGTATTAATCAGCGAATTTAAACATGATTAAATTCTAGAAAAATATTTTTAAATTTCAAAATATTATTTTAAGCCACTGTTAGAAATTTGGATTAATTTGGTTATGTTTTACTAATCGTATGGCCAAATCATGATTATAGTTATTAAGGGGAAAACATGGGTTTTGGGTAGTTTCGATCCATATTGGCATGTTAAAATTGTTGTTTTAATGTTTATGGTTGATTATACATGTTGCTATGACTGTTTGAAATGATTGATGATTGTTTAGAAAAGTTAGAATGGTCGAAAACGCCGTCGTATGGCATAAATTGTTTGCTGGTGCAGAATTGGTCAGAACATTCCCATTCGTGGAGCACCTATGCGACCCGACCCCGGATCGTGACATCATCTTCACGAGCCGCTACAGTACTTCACGAGCCAGCGCACCCAAGCGTCACGAACCGGATCACCCATCTCCACCCGCTTCGAGCTAGGACACCCTTTTTCTTTCCACGGTCCGATGTAGCATCACGAGCTGCCAAGGGATGTTGCCACGACTCGAGCCCACCATCACGACCAGGAATCCACGAGCGGGGCTCACGACCCATGAGATGACATAGAGGAAGAGCCACGACCCGAACTCCTAGGGTGACTACGACCAGAACATCGCCACGACGCAGGGTGTGGACCACGAGTAGGAGTCATGAACCGACCATGAGTCACGAGCAGAGCATCATCACGAGCCAGGCACGGTGTCACGAGCAGCGAACTGAAGGAGGATCACGGACTGGTCTTCGAGCATGGACTGAATGGAACTGAAGGACGAACGGGATAATGACCAAAACCCGAGATGTAAAGGAAGTCCAAATGGGAAGTCGTTACTCAGTATCCAAATGGGAACTAGCAAGTGAACTTCATGAGTTGGACTTTGCTGCCAGACGTGTGCTAAGGAGTTGTCGATGTCCATAACTTTGATTCACCACGGAAAGACAAATATTGGCTACGGATCAGTGCAGTGGGGTAGTTATTACCTCATGGGGCAGAGTGATCGTAGCATGGCTATGAGCTGGTGCAGTGGAGTCGCCATGACTTCATGGGGGTAGAGTGGACATAGCAAGGAATAGTGGCTATGGATCAGTGCTGTGGGGTTGCCATGACTCCATGGGGCAGAGTGATCATAGCAAGGAATAGGGTGATCAAAGTGGTGGGTATTATCTTCTTTACGCACTAAGTGAGAGATGTGAGGATGGTTGCTATGCTTGATTATTTGCCATCACTATGACATGCACACACTACCCACGTATCCTTTACACCATATGTTAGTGGCACTTTAGAGTATTGTACGGTATGTTGTGCTAACTCTTTGTTTGCAGGTCCAGGTTCAGGTATGGTTTAGTATACCTGTTATTGTTCTGTTTTGCTGCTTATCGCTCATACCGGACTTTTGTCTGACCCAGAGTTTTATGACTCTTCTTATCACTCTGGGTGCTCTTAAATGGGCAGACTAGAGACAGGTTTGCTGGTTGTGCACGAGTAGCTGTCCGGAGACGAGCAGGAGGCTTACACGTACTATTCTTTATATATTCTCCCTGTGTCGCTGCTGGTCACTACTTTGGGCATTAGTAGTGTACCTTTCCTTTCTTTTGCTTTAGAGACAGTTTTAAAGTTGTAATAATGATAAAGGGGAACATAAGCTGTATTTGGATTTTCCGCTGCTGAGATGTTTAGTTTTCAGCTTATGCACTATCTCGCCTGTTTTATGTCAAAGTATGTTATTATTATATTTTATTCCATGCGCTGTGAGATATTTTACAGGTTCCTTGTTAGTTCAAATTCCTTACCTTTCCTTTCTTTGACGACCGTCCCGTGCTGGTTGGACATCGGCACAGCGCACTTTCATTTGAAATGTCGGCTGGCGCGGGGCGGGCCGTCACATTGTATGTCAAAAGTTATGTTATCTAATATATTTTATTCGTTTCACTGTGAGATTTGTGTTCTTTGTTTTCTTCTATTCTAATTTCACTTTCTTTCTATTTCTCAAGCTCTAACTTCTTGCTAATAATGACTCGCATTTCTATGAAATTTGGGTTGGTCGTGTGGTATAATTAGTCAACTCAAAATGTATGGAAAATTCGGGCCATTACAAGGACCGAGCACTAAGAATAAAGGGGAGCTATTTTGTGGAGAGACCGATGGAACACTTTAAATTCACGATCATTGCAAGCCAATTTGGGATGTATAACCCGGATTTTTATCTTTTGATCTTGTTTCCCCAACGAGATCACTTATCCTTGTTAGTGTGGCTTATATGACCATCATATACATCCTTTTCAATATAAGAAAATATTGTAAGCTCGAATATTTTTGAGGAAATTTTAGTGGATAAAACCCTCTAGCTAAAATGTGGTAAGGAGTGTTTGACGATTTTGTATAGTCGATATTTTCAATTTCTAATTTGAATACTTAATTAGTTCATATTGAAAACGTAAGACTACAGGTTTATAATTTATAAACTTATTGACCGCTAAACGAATTGATTAAATTTAATTAAAACAAGCTCATCATGTAGCGGTAGTTTGTAATTCTCGATTTGAATTTCAAATGTGTGCGTGGGATCCATTACGAGTCGGAATTTTTTGAAACAAGAATTATCTGGATCTATTGGATTATAGTTTTCTGATGAAAGAAAAAGATTTGAATTTCATCTAGTAAATTTTGAGGTATGTTTAAATCAAATTTTCAGAAGAATCGCGGTATGCTAGTTTGCGATAAAAATTTAAATAATTATTGAAATTGAGGGTTTAGAATATATAGAATTTGAGTAAGAAAATTTTAATTTCATGAAAATGCTTATGGAAAAAATAAGTTAACTGCTCATATATGTTTGTGACTTTTATTTGAACATTATACGTGCATAAACTTAAGTTGTATAGAGATTTAAAACTAAGGGTCAAAGTTTTATGAGATTATTCAAAGATGAATTCTTGAGTTAATCTATCTTTAAATGGATCTTGTTGATGCGTGGTTATTATTTATATTGAGTTTTTCCTTAAGTAATTGCGGGGACGCAATTTCTTTAAAGGGGGAAGCATGTAACAACCTACATATTTGATGATAATATATTTAAATATCTTATTTAAATTTAACATCGTTAATCATTGATCGAGTATTGGTCCAAAAAATCACTTTTTGCATATGAACGAATTTGGACTCGAAACCACTTCCATTAAGTTCAAAATGCTATTTACGACAACAAAAACCGTAAACATTGATATGTTTTGAGTTTGGAAAATTGGGATTTTGCTTAGGGTTTGGGTTATCCAACCTATCCTATCTTTAAAACACCCACATCAGCCCACCCTCCCTCATTCTCTTCCTCTCTTCAAAACATGAAAATGAATGGGGGAAAAGATGGGAAATAAAAATTCCTAAACCTAGTTTACTTACAGGAGCTTGCAAATCAAAGTAGAAATCAAAGTGGAGCTAAGGTAAACCTCCTCTTCATCTTCTCCATTTTGATTCCACTTCAATTCATCTTAATTCCTATGACCTAATTCTTAGGAAACATGTTAATGTGATCATAGGTTGATGATTCTTGAGTTTTGGTTGAAGCTAAAGTGTTCTTGCCTTATCTAGGAGCCTTTAATTCATTTTCAACCCCAAAGATCCTCTATTTATCAACCATAGGGCTAAAGGTGAGTTCCTATGAACTCACATCTATGCCTCAAGCATTTTTGCTTGTCTAACGTGCCTTTTGCACGTATATGTTATGTATGAATTGTGTGATTTGGATTGTTTTTATGTGAACTCCCCAATTTATGAGTTTGAATTCGTTTACACGAATTCTAGTGTAAATCTTTTTTGTGATTTGAGTTTAAAGTTTTTGAGTTGTTTCGGCGAGCACTGGAAGCTTTATCACCACTTACATAACATTATAAGCCTTAACCTTTCTTCCGTGCTCATCCGAAATCGGTTGGAACTCATGGCTATGGCAAACATTTTCCCATGCCAAATTTCAGACGATTGGAGATAAAATTCAAACATCCAAAATAGTTTAAGATGTTTGAAATTTACCCCAAACATTTGAAATTGTATGCTGTTTTGAGTTCAGCAGTAGGTCAGACATCTGACCTTAGTTTCTGACGTCTGAAACCTGTTTCTGGACTGTTGACCAGTGGAGACCACGGTCAACAGTTTAGGTCCATTCTGGCTCTTTTCCCGCCGAGTTTCGGGCCATTTTGCCTTTTTCTGTTGCTTTCCAATTTCTTTGATTCGCAGATTTTTGCAACTTGATTTTATGGAGTTTTGATTTATTCATTGTGAATGAATTTATGATTGATATTCATGATATTTGATTTACATTATTAAAACGTAAATTTGGAGATCGATTGTTATTAAGATCGATATTTTATGAGATTTGCCACTTCAAACTATAAAGGGGCTTTTATATTATTAGTATATACCAAATTCTTTTATTTAAATGGTTTCCAATCGTACTTCATTATACGAAGATATTTTAAGAAATTGTTTTACAAATCACTTCCATCTACTAGTATATATTTATATAAATCTTTTTCTCATTCTTATGAGAAACCTAATTAAATGTCATGATAAAAACAAGGGCTATGAACCCATATGTTTGCTTCGACGGTTAATTCTGGAACTCATTCGATTGAAAACCGTGGCAATGATCGTTTCATGTTTCTAGTGAAATATACAACTTGTTCATAAATATTCGAGTAGAGAATGTGGTTATGGGACAAATGGTTAGTGAAAACCGTGGCAATCATCTTTTGAAACCTCTCTAAAACTCTGTTATGACATTTTATCGTTATTTCCACTGTATACCTATTTATTTAATTCCACTGCTATGTGTAATATTTAGATCCAATGGGATGTATTTGATTCTAATGAAAACATTAATGTAATATGTGATACGTTCTAATGATCAATGTATGATTATCTTCTGCTATTATATATATGATGTGTTATATCCTAAAGGCCATCTGTTCTTACGGGTATCGGGAGAACGGGTTGACTCATCCCCGTTCTTTTTGGAGATCAACTCTAAGTGCCTCCTCGCGTACTTATACAGTTCCCTTACTGGTGGTAAACATTGTACACCTTGCTACATACGTCATCGTGCACGTCCAGTGGGATCTGATGAATGTTCGGCAAATATATCATCTCATCAATGTAGAAGTCGGAGAACTATTTCTTAAGTATCCCTTTCTTTTCTTCATTGATGAGATGTGGGATTGTCGACATATCAGGCATCGCTGTAACGGCTTTGGTACAACTTCTTGTAGCCAGACCCTTCAAGAACCGTCTCCTTGATTATAGACTTAATGACTGGTGTTGTATGGAGAACATAAGGGGCACTGTCGAAGCCAATTGCCTCAAACTCATAGTTTTTTGGCCTTTTATCTGCTCCCGCTGGCGGAATAACTGGTGTTGAAGGTTCCGAGTGTCAAAGTTGGTCTCTATGACATTGATCATTTTTGCTGGCATAAGAATGAGGTGGCAACGAATACAAATTTTCACTTCTTGTGAAACTTCTTTCAGCCCCGCTCTTCAATGATCGACAACTCCTAAACCCCTGATCTTGATCTTTATCGCTATCTCTAGTCATTACACTTGCACGGGGTAGATCTTGAGTCAGAACCAAACAATCCATGCACACATACAAATGTCATGTCATGCAATGTTTATGAGTATGTGTCTTAAGTGTTCACTCCATAAACAAGATTCAGCCCGCTTGAAGGGATGATTTCCCCAACGCTCAGCATAAGGCTTCCGACATTAGTGCCACTAGGCTAGGAGAGTGTAAGCTCAATCAGAACCTTATCCAAAACTTTGAATTAGCCATCCTTCTACCTTCAAAGACGCTGTGGTCTCAGAGGTCATGACTGGAGAAACTAGTTTGGGTGACCCTCCCAACCTCGCCTCCTCTGTTAGAGACGAAACGAGAGTGATCTCCAAGCCATCCCCTCCTGTGTGGATCTCCTCATCACCGCCGTCGTGAACGTCGGAATTCCCTTGAGCGGCCGCATCCTCTCCTTCAATGGGGGATGCTGCAAGTGGCACGAAATGGGTCATGTCCTCCTACGGACCCATAGAAGCAATTCCTCCTTCAGCTTCTTCCTCGTCGTCGTTCAGATGACCAGTCGAACAACCCTCTGGAAGAAAACCAGACAAGTAAAGGGAGCGATCTTTTAGTAGAGACAGGGCATCGTGAAACCCGACTAGGACCTTCCTTAGCGCTATAGGGCACTCAAAGTACCCATCTTCTCTCGAAATCCAAGCGATGTATGTTACATCAGAACTTTAACTTAAACCACAATACAAATATGGAATACTCACGTCCAGCAATCCATCTTCTCACAAATCCCGAGGGCACCGAACGTAAAACCAATCATGCTTAAAGTAACCTAGCTTGTTCCATTCCCCCAATATGAAGCGAGCATTGGCTTAGGCCTCAAGGTAAACAAATGAAGGTGTTGTGGTAGCTCTTTCTTCACGGAGAAAATAAATCGAATGGCTTCTCCAATTGGTTCTACATACAAGTTCTTGATGAATTGGATGTAGGTAGCAAGCAAGAAAGCATACACATCTAGATGAAGCTGTGTCGGCGCCTTCCAAAAGAAGCATAGCATATCTCGGATGAACGAGCAAGATGGAGGTATGCACCCGACATCGCACACGTGATTATTCCAAGTACTGTATCCATCTGGAAGTGCATGTGCTTTATCTTCCCTTCAGGGACGAGCACAATATCCGAAAATATGCATTACTTCTTACAGATGCATCTCAGTGCGGGTTCATCGATTCATGAGATGATCTAATCTGGAATATTCTCAAGAATGACACGATTCGCCATTATATCCGATGCCTCAGTAACGTCTATCTGCTCGTCATCCATATCCTCTTCCAATTGTGGACCACCCTCTACCACTTCTCCGCTTTAAGGATCTTTAGTTCGTCCATGTGTTTGTTTGAATGGTGAGATCTTTCTGACTCTCCATCTTGATCGTGTATGTTGGTCGAGTCCACTTGGTAAGAAGGGGAGCGAGATCCGAAAGTCTCACGCTTGTTGCCCGCTAAGATGGAGACGTGGGATGATCCACTTGGTGTGAGTGATTGTAACACCCCGTATTTTTTAATATTAATATTAACTAAATTTTAGAATACTTAATTTCAACTGTGGGAATTAAGGGAAACGGGTTACTCCATTGCGTTCATCTAGGAATTCTGGTTGAGATAGAGTCCAAGTTTGCATAAAACGGATGCCGCATGAAGAAGATATGGACGAACGAAGTTAGGCAGAAAAACCAGAAATAGGCCAGAATGCACTGGCACCCTTGGGAAGTGCGCCAAAACAAAATTGCACTGGCGCACTTGGGAAGTGCGCCCATGCAAAGTTGCCCTGGCGCACTTGGCAGGTGCGCCCAGGCCGAGGTAAAAGCCTGCACAGATTTCTGAGGCTCTGATTTGAACAGTGAATCAGTGCTAAGTCATTTCTGACTAGTTATTGAGTCAACAGGGTTTCTGGATAGTTCTAATCTGGACTGAATGGTTGTGGTTAACTCTAGGGTCATCCGACGGCTATAATTAAATTGAAATTCTATATAAAAATGTGTAGAGTTAAACCCTAGAATCAAATCAAAATTAGATCAGTGGTCGTCATGTTGTCACTCCAAACCCTAGAGTAGCCGCCACCAACTAGAAGCAAAGTAAAGCAACTCAATTCAAATCAAATCAAGCTTAAAACTACAATAACGAAATTGTCTACAACAAGGGAACGCTAATCAATTACAGAATTCAGATCCCAGAACTCAAGACCCCTTTTTCGGTGAGTTTTAGTCACTTTTAGGTTTAAATAAATAAAAGTGAATCGTGGTAGACTATGATTTGGGTATATGTTGTTTGTAGTTATGCAAGTTTATTGTTGTTGTGGATCACGAAATTATGTAAGTTATTGTGTGATGAATTCATGAATCTATGCAAGTCGTTATCATGAATCTATGCAAGTTGTTATCATGAATCTATGCAAGTTGTTATTATGATTCCATGCAAGTTGTTATCATGAATCTATGCAAATTGTTATGAGATCATGCAAGTTACCTATGCAAGTTATTGTGTGATGAACTCATGAACCTATGCTAGTTGTTATGTTGTGAATCATGAACCTATGCAAGTTGTTATGTTGTGAATCATGAACCTATGTGAGGTATTAATTATGTTGTTATCATGCACCTATGCAAGTTGTTATGTAGAAATCCATGAACCTATGCAAGTTGTTAATTATGTGGTGAATCATAATTATATACGAAGTTATCATGTCGTTTTCCCTAGTTTTCATGCTTATGCCAAAAATTGTACTGAAAACGATCATCTTGTCATTCCCTTTATTTTATTGTTATGGCGAGGCTACTTTGTAGCCCCGATGACGTCAAAAACGCAAACGGTTACACTAGTTAAGAAACGAGGAAAAAGGGAATTTGTAATAGGCATAATATACATAGTGTTTATGTAAATTGGACACATGATTCTAGTAGGGAAATATATATAATTACTTATTATGACACAGGTAAAGTTGAGTAAAAATGATATAATTTGAATATCATATAAATAATTACCTATTATGACATGTGTACAATTGGGTAAAAATGGTATAATTTGAATATGACCATTTATGGATAGGAAATTCAAATTTTTAATAAGATAGGTATTGACACTTATAAAAAGGAAAGCATTAATTAATTAACTTAATTAATCAAAAGAGGAATGTTTAAGCAATTAAAGTCTGAAGATTTAATATTGAGAATTGTCATAAATGCCTTAAATTGCATAAAATAAATTTGTGATGAAATTGGTATGATTTTACATACCATAAATAGATGGACATAATTGAGTCAATTATGGCCATAGTTAAATTTGGAATTGATTGATAATTTGAATAGTGAGATTAATTCAAATTGGGGATTAATTAATTTTGTGTAATTAATCGTCTAAGAAACGAGGTTAGGCTCTTTTGTGGTGTAAGACTGCCCGGACCCGCCCGGCAAATCCAGCTGCCACAAATGCCAGTCTAATGTGGGAAGTCTTAGTCATAAATTAAATGCGTGACAGTTGTAAAGACACGAGGTTAGGCTCTTTTGTGGTGTAAGACTGCCCGGACCCGGCCGGCAAATCCAGCTGCCACAAATGCCAGTCTAATGTGGGAAGGCTTTATAAGGTTGCGGTCTTAATGAATTAAGAAAAACTTAACCAGATAAACATGTAGTGGGACATGAGGGGTTGAGTGGGTGCCTTGGGTAGCATGTGAAATTAAGTGGGTGCCTTGGGTGGCATGTGAAATACGATTATGTGTCTCAATAATTAATTAATGTTGATTAAAGACAAATATGTATGATAAACAGAAGTTTGGTTGAGTGAGTGATTCTCTGGGTAATGATCTGTTGTTGACCTCGGTCTTCGGGGTTGGTACTTAGGGAGTTATTCTCTTAACCAATGTATCTATGGACTAAGAAGA
This sequence comes from Allium sativum, assembly GCA_030737875.1. Classification (NCBI taxonomy): domain Eukaryota; kingdom Viridiplantae; phylum Streptophyta; class Magnoliopsida; order Asparagales; family Amaryllidaceae; genus Allium; species Allium sativum. Next base: position 106,194,913 of record CM060910.1, read on the forward strand.
ACCTAATCATAAACAGGATTAAATCAGTGGGTGGGTTAAGTACAACTAATGAATAGGTGGGTAATATTAGTATATATAGGCCCACAAACTTAACCATTAAATAAACAGGATTAAATCAGTGGGTGGGTTAAGTACAACTGATGGGTAGGTGGGTAATATTAAAATATATAGGCCCACAAACTTAACCGTATAAAAAGGTTTATGTAATTAAAGACACCTAATGGTATACATAACCGGGGAAAAATAGTAAAGTTATGTATTAAAGACACCCTTAGGGGTACGCATAACTAATAGAAATAGATAGAGTTATGTATTAAAAACACCTATAGGTAAGCATAACCGATAGGTAGATTAAGGGTTATGTATTAAAGACACCTATAGGTACGCAGAACTGATTGAGGGCTATATAATTGAAGACACCTTAGGGTATACATAGTCAGTAGAAAACCTAGTAGGGATACAAGACATAGGGGAGAGCTTGTATCATGTTCTGTGGGACCCATTTCAGTCAGTAACCCGGAGGGGTATCAAAGTAAAGAACTCTGTACTAGGCGGGGAAGGGGCACGCTTACTGACTGATTGTAAGAGATCGAAGACGAGACAGATGGTGTGGGCGGCGCAAACTGACCGGGGACATGTGCGTGCATAGGCCGGGCAGAGGGGGACAAGACGACCGTGACACCAGTAGGTATAACTGTGCACTCCTTGGGTTGCCACTTTAGGGAAGCGATACCCCCTAGTTGCGGGACCAACACAGGGTATCTACAGAGTAGGGAGTCGATCGATTAGGGTAGTGGTTAGGGTATACCCGGACGTATGCCCTAAGTCTACCAATTTATAGTAGGAGGGTAGTGGGTACGACTAGTTGAGATAGGAGCAGGCGGCACCTATGACAACGACTAGGAGTACATGAAACTACCACCATCATTATCATTATTATGGTTTGCGGAAGGGATCATCCTATCTTGATTTGACTAGTAATATTGTAGAGTAGTCTTGTAGTGAAGCATATGTACATCACCTGCCCTTATTTGTCCTGTTATACCTGCCATCTGTACCGTGAATCCTTTTATCCACTTTGTATGCCTGTCATGTTTACCTTTATTTATTTACTGGCTAAAATTTACTAGACTCACTAGACGTATGTCTGACCTAGTTTGTTTCGCCTCTTTTCTTCTGTTCCCCCCCAGGTTCTCAGGGAGGAAACACCCAGGTTTAGTCAGGATTTGGATATCATCTTCTACGAGCTACTTCTGAAGTATGGCTCGAATCTCTGTCTCTTATATGGCTTGCTCTTTAATATGGTAAGTGATGTTTTTCTTTTAAATACCTATGTACTCTGATGATGTAAGACAGAAGTGTTTTAATGGTTTCATGACTCATGGTATTATGTAACAAAGTATTTTGGTGATTTAATAAAGTTGTTTATTTTCCGCTGCAAAATTTTTATATCTGTCTTGTGATATTCTGTGTTTGTTTACCAAAAATGCTCCACTTATGTTAAGGCATTCCCTTTGTGAGTGACCTTAATGGAGGTGGGGTGTTACACCGGTATCAGAGCTGAAGGTTACCAGATTAGATAAAAGTTTTGAAAATATTTTTCAAAAAGGTTTTAAAAGAAAGTATTTTAAGAAAAGGAAAGCCTATTTTGAAAAAAAGTTCCCCGAAAAGCCATATATAGTATCCTTCAGTCCTTTTTCTTAAATCTCTCCCTTTTTCTTCTTAGCATGTCTGAGGATCTTAACCTTCCAGAGGGTGTACCAATACCAGGATGAGGTATCTGGAAGCTAGGGCCACCGCCACAGGTCCAGCAAATGTTCCTCCTCCCCTAGCTGCACCCGTTCCTCCTCCTCCTCCTCCTCCTCGTGTTGATACTTTTGCAAAGATATGTAAGGACTTTCAGGCAATGGGCGGGAAACCTTTTCACGGGTCGGAGACGTTTGTTGAAGCTCGAAATTGGCTAAAGGAGGTGGAAGAATTGTTTGGAATCTTTGAAGTAGAAGATGGAAGAAAGGTCCAGATAGCTGTCTGGTTAATGAAGGATGAGGCCTCGTTTTGGTGGGAGATCACTAATGGAGAGCGTCCAGTTGATACATGGTCGGATTTCAAGCGTAGGTTTGAGGCGAAATTTCTCTCACGAGCAGAAGAAAATCTATACATGGAAAGGTTCTTGGCATTGAAGCAGGGGGATCTGTCAGTAAAGAGTATGTCAATAAGTTCAATCAGTTGGCGAGGTTTGGCTTAGACTTGGTGAACACACCTAAGAAGAAGGCTTTGAGATTTGTTAAAGGCTTGAGCCGCTACACGGATTGGCTATGACCCACGTTCCCATGGGGGCCACTTTTGAAAAGCTGGTGGATATGGTCCTAATGCATAAAGAGGACAAGGGAGCAAAGAAAGAGGAAAAAGTTGAAGGAACATTGAAAAATGAGAAGGCGGGACCCAAGCAAGGACAACAACAGCAACAACAGAAGAAAGGCGAGAAGGATGACAAGGGAAAGGATAAGAGTAAATGCCACTATTGTGGGAAAGATGGGAAAGAAGGTCACCTAGTCAAAGAATGTAAAAGGAGGAAGTTCAATTGCTTTAAGTGCGGAGAGGTCGGACACTTCTCCAAGGAATGCCCAAAGGCGCAGGGATCGCAAGGGACTTCTGGAGAGAAGGAGAATGCTCTCGTGGTAGATGGATAAGATAGAGATAGGAAAAATTTATGTAAAAGGTTTAATTTCCTTATGAAGTTAAGACTCTTTTGGATTCTGGCTTTTTGATTTTGTAATTGAGACTCTGCACTTTAATACTAGTCTTGTTTCTAATCCCGTAGTTGTTTCAAACCCCTTTGGTGGTTCGGCTCATTTATTGGTGATTTGTAAGGGGTTGAAATTATCTGTGTTAGGCATCAAAAATTTGAATGTGATATTTGTGTGCTCAAGTTTATGGGCTATGGGTTGGTTCTAAATGGACCAACTTTCTAAGTAGAGGGTCGTTCAAGATTTTGAGAGGAGGGTCGTTAAGTTTCTAACTTGTCATGGGAAGACTCCCAAAATTTCTTATGACCCGCAAGGGTCTGTTATGCTTAGCTTTCTGAGAATCATTCTATAATCTGATCTGTACCAGTAGTCTGTAAGTATCTGGATATTTCTGAAGGATAGGGGCTTCTACTCGAAGCATGAAGTAGATCTCCAATTTTGACATTGTTTAATGGGGGTAATTCTTTGGGTGTCAGTCTGATGTTGATTTCGGTCTTCGGGGCTGAGACTTAGGGAATTATTCACTTAACCGATGTCAAATGGGAACAGAGCTTTTGTTTTAGTTATATCATTTGATTGTATCTCATCAACCGAATCTTCGACCTTTAGATAGGAAATCCATGGATGTAAACATGTGTTTGAGACATGTTATGTTTGATGGTTGCAAGTGTTTGCTAGTGGTTACTCGTGGATGCATTTACACACACATTAGGCACTAGATCGGCTAAAATCACTTTCATATTGCATGTAAATGTGTGTGCATATTTAGGTTAATGGATGTACAATGATTGTGTTATCATATGGATGCTGCATTTTGATGAATGGTTGAGCACACATGTAGAAATAATATGTATCGATAGGATTCTTTCGCATACATAATGGACACATGGCACTATCATGGTTTGCATTAAGGAGGTCAACTGAATCAGTAGACCGTCTGATTTTGCATTTGATAAGGAACATATACACACACATTTTGCATATGTTCATACGACATTAGAAATTTTTTAAGGACAATGGATGCCAGTGCTTGACGGTTGAGTAGATGGATGACTGTATGGTAGGATGCACATTCTTCTTGACTTGAAGATTTCGGGGACGGAATCCATTAAGGAGGGGAGAATGTAACACCCCGTATTTTTTAATATTAATATTAAATAAATTTTAGAATACTTAATTTCAAATGTAGGAATTAAGGGAAACGGGTTACTCCATTGCGTTCGTCTCAGAATTCTGGTTGAGATAGAGTCCGAGTTTACGTAAAACGAATGCCGTATGAAGAAGATATGGACGAACAAATTTAGGCAGAAAAAACCAGAAATAGGTCAGAATGCACTGGCGCACTTGAGAAGTTCGCCAGAACAAAATTGCACCGGCGCACTTGGGAAGTGCGCCCTTGCAAAGTTGCACTGACACACTTGGCAGGTGCGCCCAGGCCGAGGTAAAAGCCTGCACAGATTTTTGAGGCTCTGGTTCGAACAGTGAGTCAGTGCTGAGTCATTTCTGACTAGTTAATGCGTCATTAGCGTTTCTGGATAGTTCTAATCTAGACTGAATGGTTGTGGTTAACTCTAGGGTCATCCGACGACTATAATTAAATTGAAATTCTATATAAACATGTGTAGACACAAACCCTAGAATCAAATCAAAATTAGATCAATAGCCGTCATGTTGTCACTCCAAACCCTAGAGTAGCCGCCACCAACTAGAAGCAAAGTAAAGCAACTCAATTCAAATCAAGTCTAAAAGTACAATAACGAAATTGTCTACAATAAGGGAACGCTAATCAATTATAGAATTCAGATCCCAGAACTCAAGACCCCTTTTTCGGTGAGTTCTAGTCACTTTTAGGTTTAAATAAATAAAAGTGAATCATGGTAGACTATGATTTGGGTATACGTTGTTTGTAGTTATGCAAGTTTATTGTTGTTGTGGATCATGAAATTATACAAGTTCATTGTGTGATGAATTCACGGATCTATGCAAGTCGTTATCATGAATCTATGCAAGTTGTTATCATGAATCTATGCAAGTTGTTATTATGAATCTATGCAAGTTGTTATCATGAATCTATGCAAATTGTTATGAGATCATGCAAGTTACCTATGCAAGTTATTGTATGATGAATTCATGAACCTATGCTAGTTTTTATGTTGTGAATCATGAACCTATGCAAGTCACCTATGCAAGTTGTTATGTTGTGAATCACGAACCTATGTGAGGTGTTAATTATGTTGTTATCATGAACCTATGCAAGTTGTTATGTTGAAATCTGTTTGCGAACAAATTATACAATTGTAAACAACTGTAAAATTCGTTCGTCTTTCCTAAACAACAAGGATCGTTGTAGAGGGTGTCGAACTCTGGGACAAAATTATTTTATTAATAAATCCAATCAAGTTATCCCTAACGTTTGATTGGTTGAAAACAAAGAAAATAGCAAAATTAAATAAAAGAGAGTTTTAACAATAAGTGAAAGCAATTAGGGGATAATGACATAGATCAGATTCATAATCATCAATAGCCAAAAGATTAACCAGATCTAATACATGTTTCTGTCACAAACATGAATCAACGATAATAGGTTTTTAGAAACAAATATGTAAATAACGACAAGCATAGCCTATGCAGGAGCTCAGCTCTACAACCATAGGCTATCAGGACAGATTCACTATTTTATTTCTAAAACCCTAAATTTAGATCTAGATCTGATAAACGTTAGATCGAACACGAATATATCCTGTGAAGGAGCATAGCTCTTAAACGACATAAAATATGAAGGTTCAGATCTAACCCTTAATTCAGATCCAAATCTACATGTATACAGTCTTCATCTTTTGGCTATGTAATTCATATTGAATCATACTATCAGCGTCATCACCCCCTAATCAAAGGGGATTAGCTAGACATAGCTAAAGAAGAAGAGAAAAAGAAAATAAATAACATGAACATAAATAAAATAACCAAAAAGTAAAAAGAAAGGGAGAGAATGATTTTATTCCAAGAAGAGAATTACAGAATAAAACCTAATGTGTCCCTTACAAGACTAAGATACAATGTATTTATAGCTGATATGACAAAGGCTAGCTAGCTAATTACATAATGTGGGACTAAAGAAATAACCCAAATAACACGTAAGCCAGTGTGAACGCAGCTTTAGAGTGAGTGGTCTAGCAAATAGGCTAGTGTGAACGCAACATGAGTAAGAGGCCTTCCAAATGAGCTAATGTGAATGCAGTTTGAGTCTTTATTGAGCCAAATCTTCTTAACTGAAATATAATTGCAACCGTTCTTCAAGCTTTAGAATCTTCAAGCTTTAGCAATTTTAAACTTCACTCTTTTTAAGCAAATTCTTCATGCTTTATCCATCAAATGCTCTAAACCATGCTTCTTGTCAACAATCTGAAAATACAGCTATAAATACAAAGTATCAATTATTTTAAAGGGAAAATAAGATAAATAAGCGGATAAAATATAAACATTTACGTGTATATCAAATACCCCCACACTTATCTTTTTATTCGTCCTCGAATAAACTAAACTAAGATATGTCACACTTTCGTAGGAAACACGATTGCATTTAGCGTATGCAACAAGCCGTTAAACCTCTGGGTGTCCCCAGTAGGACGAGTGTTGTCTCATGAGGGTTTTCAGCGGATACTACCCACAAAATCCAAAGCGTCTTATGTACGCGGATTAATCAAACAATATATTTAAGGTCTTTCACATTCCAAGGATTTCACCTAACTTCAATAATAACGGTTTAGTTCCAATTGTCCATCACATTATTGGTGCAAAAATGAATAAGATTTTTCAAGCTGAATCGTAATTCCTTGATAACACTGTAATTGTCTTGAAGGTTAAGAGCGTGTTGTCAACCAAAGTTCTACACATCGATAATGTGCACCCAATCATTTATTCAACCTTTTTTTTTTGAATAGAAAGGGAATTAGACGCAAAAGTTTTTTTTTTTAAATGAACCTAATGCGATTTACAATTTCTAGAATTATATAATGACGGTTTGATTTATTTCAAAAAAAGACTTCTCAGCCAGTTAACGGACAGGAGTTATCGGTGCACCAGGAATCACCCTAGCAATGCAGCCGAAGGTTTAAGTACCTTCAGAGGATCAACCGATATAATATTTACGAATCACCGTAATATTTATAAACAGTTATTACTCTGCCGTAGTCTAGACACCGAGAAATAATCCGTTTGAACTAAACCAAATTGTCAAAATATAATGAAGTCCTTAGAAAGTAAAAACAAAACTACGATGAATGCGGATTTTTTTTTTTTAATCAGTCACAGAATGAACAGTCTCAGAATAGTCACAGAACAGTCAATTGCAGAGATAAAAAAAACAATTTTTTTTTCTTTACAAGCAAGCCAATGCCCTGCAGAAGAGTTTTACAAGCAATGTCTCTACTTTTTTTTATTTGCAGCAGCGGTCCCTGTAGAGTTAGAAAATACTCACCTTGATCGGCAGTCCGTCCAGTGCAGTTGAGTCGCGCTAGCGCGTTCACACCCCACTTGGTGTGCAACCGCTCCAACCAAATCTGCTTGCAAATTTGTTGACCTTTGAAATCCTTGTCTCGCTTGGTTGAACTTTTCACTTCAAAGCTGGCTTTTGATTCGAAACCTTTTTTTTTTGAATTTGGAACCACAACGCAGAGACAAAAGGACCACTAATCAAGATGACATTCCTAGATTAAAGTCACGCACTCACAAATAAAAGGAAATGCACCAAAAAAAAAAACAGTAAAGAGCCAAGACGCCGTGACTCAGCAAAGCCAGCAACAATTATAAAACGACCCAAAACTCACGCCCCTTTAACCCTACTTCTCAAAAAACAAAAATCCCTAAACTCAAATCGAAGACAAAATTAAATTTCAAATTGAATTCGCAAACAGCTCAAAAGTATGGTTCCTTCTCCACAAAGAAAATCCGAACAGAGAATTAATCGCACCCCCTTTTTTTCGATTCAATCACCGATAGTTCGGTGAGGATTTGAATTTGAAGATGCGGTTTGGGGTGGCTTTTGGTGGCGGGTCTGAGAGTTTGAGGAGGGTAATTGTCGGCTGTCGATTTGGTATTGGGGGGATGGACGTGGTAATGAATTATGATAATCGGTTTCAGGCTTTGCAATTCGCGGGTTCAGGAATTGCAGGCGGTTTCGAGTTGGTCTTTGTTGGGTTTTGAAAACTGGTTCCGATTGGTTGTTTCTGAAGGGAAATTGGTGAATGAAGTTGATTTTTTTTCTTTTTGAACAAAGATTGAACGCAGTTTTGTGACTGTCGGTAATTGAAGCGTAGTTGCGGACTTGCGATGGACTGAAGTGTAGTTTGCGGGTAATCGAAGCATTTTTGCGGTGATCTTGTGGTGGCAACATGGTTAAATATGGATGAAGTTTGTTTGCTGAGGTGATGGAGTGTTTTTGGATTGAGGTGCGGTTTTATTGTGGGATGGACGGGGTTAAATAAGGAGACGTGCAGGTGGTTCTTGACTTGCGAAGAAGTGTTGGGTTTGTGGTTTATGTCTGGTATGTGGTTGTGAAGGTTGTGAAGAGACTTGTTTGTGATCAACAGGAGAAGACGAGGGTGCAGCCTTGTAATTGGGTTTGTGATCAATAGTTCATTTAATTTTCTGTAGGAAGACAAGGCAAACTAGTCTGGACAGTGTAGTTTTTCGGGGTTGAAGAAGTGTTAAAGAAGAGGTGAAGTTGCTGTGTCCAGCGAAGTGGTCGGACAACAACGCAGTGGTGATGGATGTTTTCTGTGAGGTGGTTTGTTTTGTGATGAAGAGGATTGTGGTGTGTGGTCTTGGTGAAGAGGAAGTCAGAAGTTGGTCTGTTCTGATGGTTTTGTATAAGAGATTGGCAGTAAAGAAAGAAAGAAAATCAGAGAAAAAGATCTTTTTTTTTTCCAGAAATTTGTAAAAATGAAAAGAGAGAGAATTGTATTGAAGAGGGAAAGAAATTGAAACAAAATCTGGCAAGAATATATTTTTCTCTTATTTGTTGAGATTATGGTATCACAAATCAAATACCAAATCAGCTAGCAAGAAATTTTTTTTTTTTAATCTTTTCTGTCAAAATCAAAATATTTTTGTGCTTTTTTTTCTGAAAGAGAAAAAAAAAGAAAAAAATAAAATAAAAATTATAACCCGAAGGATCTACTAAATAAAATTATTTTGGTCCCCGGCAACGGCGCCAAAATTTGTTTGCGAACAAATTATACAATTGTAAACAACTGTAAAATTCGTTCGTCTTTCCTAAACAACAAGGATCGTTGTAGATGGTGTCGAACTCTGGGACCAAATTATTTTATTAATAAATCCAATCAAGTTATCCCTAACGTTTGATTGGTTGAAAACAAAGAAAATAGCAAAATTAAATAAAAGAGAGTTTTAACAATAAGTGAAAGCAATTAGGGGATAATGACATAGATCAGATTCATAATCATCAATAGCCAAAAGATTAACCAGATCTAATACATGTTTATGTCACAAACATGAATCAACGATAATAGGTTTTTAGAAACAAATATGTAAATAACGACAAGCATAGCCTATGCAGGAGCTCAGCTCTACAACCATAGGCTATCAGGACAGATTCACTATTTTATTTCTAAAACCCTAAATTTAGATCTAGATCTGATAAACGTTAGATCGAAAACGAATATATCCTGTGAAGGAGCATAGCTCTTAAACGACACAAAATATGAAGGTTTAGATCTAACCCTTAATTCAGATCCAAATCTACATGTATACAGTCTTCATCTTTTGGCTATGTGATTCATATTGAATCATACTATCAGCGTCATCACCCCCTAATCAAAGGGGATTAGCTAGACATAGCTAAAGAAGAAGAGAAAAAGAAAATAAATAACATGAACATAAATAAAATAACCAAAAAGTAAAAAGAAAGGGAGAGAATGATTTTATTCCAAGAAGAGAATTACAGAATAAAACCTAATGTGTCCCTTACAAGACTAAGATACAATGTATTTATAGCTGATATGACAAAGGCTAGCTAGCTAATTACATAATGTGGGACTAAAGAAATAACCCAAATAACACGTAAGCCAGTGTGAACGCAGCTTTAGAGTGAGTGGTCTAGCAAATAGGCTAGTGTGAACGCAACATGAGTAAGAGGCTTTCCAAATGAGCTAATGTGAATGCAGATTGAGTCTTTATTGAGCCAAATCTTCTTAACTGAAATATAATTGCAACCGTTCTTCAAGCTTTAGACTCTTCAAACTTTAGCAATTTTAAACTTCACTCTTTTTAAGAAAATTTTTCATGCTTTATCCATCAAATGCTCTAAACCATGCTTCTTGTCAACAATCTGAAAATACAGCTATAAATACAAAGTATCAATTATTTTAAAGGGAAAATAAGATAAATAAGCGGATAAAATATACACATTTACGTGTATATCAAAATCCAAGAATCTATGCAAGTTGTTAATTATGTGGTGAATCATAATTATATGTGAAGTTATCATGTCATTTTCCGTAGTTTTCATGCTTATGCCAAAAATTGTACTGAAAACGATCACCTTGTCATTCCCTTTATTTTATTGTTATGGCAAGGCTACTTTGTAGCCTCAATGACGCCAAAAACGCAAACGGTTCGCTAGTTAAGAAACGGGGAAAAGGGGAATTTGTAATAGGAATAATTTACATAGTGTTTATGTAAATTGGGCACATGATTCTAGTAGGGAAATATATAAATAATTACCTATTATGACATAGGTAAAGTTGAGTAAAAATGGTATAATTTGAATATCATATAAATAATTACCTATTATGACATGGGTAAAATTGGGTAAAAATGGTATAATTTGAATATGACCATTTATGGATAGGAAATTCAAATTGTTAATAAGATAGGTATTGACACCTATAAAAAGGAAAGGACTAATTAATTAACTTAATTAATCAAAAGAGGAATGTTTAAGCAACTAAAGTCTGAAGAGTTAATATTGAGAATTGGCATAATTGCCTTAAATGGCATAAAATAAATTTGTGATGAAATTCATATGATTTTACATACCATAAATAGATGGGCATAATTGAGTCAATTATGGCCATAGTTAAATTTGGAATTGATTGATAATTTGAATAGGGAGATTAATTCAAATTGGGGAATAATTAATTTTGTGTAATTAATCGTCTAAGACACGAGGTTAGGCTCTTTTGTGGTGTAAGACTGCCCGGACCCGCCCGACAAATACAGCTGCCACAAATGCCAATCTAATGTGGGAGTTCTTAGGCATAAACTAAATGCATGACAGTTGCAAAGACACGAGGTTAGGCTCTTTTGTGGTGTAAGACTGCTCGGACCCGCCCGGCAAATCTAGCTGCCACAAATGCCAGTCTAATGTGGGAGGTCTTTATAAGGTTACAGTCTTAATGAATTAAGAAACACTTAACCAAATAAACATGTGGTGGGACATGAGGGGTTGAGTGGGTGCTTGGGTGGCATGTGAAATTAAGTGGGTGCCATGGGTGGCATGTGAAATACGATTAGGTGTCTCAATAATTAATTAATGCTGATTAAAGACAAATATGGATGATAAATAGAAGTTTGGTTGAGTGAGTGATTCTCCGGGTAACGATCTGATGTTGATCTCAGTCTTTGGGGTTGGTACTTAGGGAGTTATTCTCTTAACCAATGTATCTGTGGACTAAGAAGAACCTAATCATAAACAGGATTAAATCAGTGGGTGGGTTAAGTACAATTGATGAATATGTGGGTAATATTAGTATATATAGGCCCACAAAATTAGCCATTAAATAAACAGGATTAAATCAGTGGGTGGGTTAAGTACAACTGATGGGTAGGTGGGTAATATTAAAATATATAGGCCCACAAATTTACCGGATAAAAAGGGTTATGTAATTAAAGACACCTAATGGTATACATAACCGAGACAAAATATTAATGTTATGTATTAAAGACACCCTTAGGGGTACGCATAACTAATGGGAATAGATAGAGTTATGTATTAAAGACACCTATAGGTAAGCATAACCGATAGGTAGATTAAGGGTTATGTATTAAAGACACCTATAGGTACGCAGAGCTGATTGAGGGCTATGTAATTAAAGACACCTTAGGGTATACATAGTCAGTAGAAAATCTAGTGGGGATACAAGACATAGGGTAGAGCTTGTATCATGTTGTGTGCGACCCATTTCAATCAGTAACCCGGAGGGGTGTCAAAGTAAAGAACTCCGTACTAGGCGGGGAAAGGGCACGCTTACTGACTGATTGTAAGAGATCCAAAACGAGACGGATTGTGTGGGCGGTGCAAACCGACCGGGGACATGTGCGTGCATGGGCCGAGCAGAGGGGGACAAGACGACCGTGACAACAGTAGGTATAACTGTGCACGCCTTAGGTTGCCACTTTAGAGAAGTGATACCCCCTATTTGTGAGACCACCACGGGGTATCTACAGAGTAGGGAGCCGATCGATTAGGGTAGTGGTTAGGGTATACCCGGACGTATGCCCTAAGTCTACCAATATATAGTAAGAGGGTAGTGGGTACGACTAGTTGAGATAGGAGCAGGCGGAACCTATGACAGCGGCTAGGAGTACACGAAACTACCACCATCATTATCGTTATTATGGTTAGCGGAAGGGTTCATACCATATTGATTTGACTAGTAATAGTGCAGAGTAGTCTTGTAGTGAAGCATATGCACGTCACCTTCCCTTATTTGTCCTGCCATACCTGCCATATGTACTGTGAATCCTTTTATCCACTTTGTATGACAGTCACGTTTACCTTTATTTATTTACTGGCTAAAAGTTACTGGACTCACCAGACGTATGTCTGACCTATTTTGTTTCGCCTCTTTTCTTCCGTTTCCCCCCAGGTTCTCAGGGAGGAAACACCCAGGTTTAGTCAGGATTTGGATATCATCTTCCAGGAGCTACTTCTGAAGTATGGCTCGAGTCTCTGTCTCTTATATGGCTTGCTCTTTAATATGGGGAATGATGTTTTTCTTTTAAATACCTGTGTACTCTGATGATGTAAGACAGAAGTGTTTTAATGGTTTTATGACTCATGGTATTATGTAACAATGTATTTTGGTGATTTAATAAAGTTGTTTATTTTCCGCTGCAAAATTTTTATATCTGTCTTGTGATATTTCTGTGTCTGTTTACCAAAAACGCTCCACTGAAGTTAAGGCATTCCCTTTATAAGTGACCTTAATGGAGGTGGGGTGTTACAGTGGTAATTCCGTAGGTTCGGCTTCTAAGCCTTGCAATCTTATTAAGCTTCTTGATGCCATTGCAAAGTATACTCTCAAGATAGTTGCGTTAGTAACCACACTGAAATCTATGCCTCTGTGTTGGTGTAGACTAATGTGAAATATGTAGTGTCGTGCATGTTGATGCAATTACAATAAGGCTTATTTGGACGCGGAAAATATCTCTGGTTCCCAGAACCTAAAACATCGTCGCCGTTAACTGAGGTTGCCGAATTCGCATTGAGTCGCAGCTACGTCACGGTTAGGTAGAACATCGAGTCGCAAGATTCATATGTCTATAGTCCGAGTTTATGCTCTAATTCTATATGCATATCCAAGTTATCAGTCCAAGTGGATTCGTGATGTCAAGGAATTGTATCGACATGTCTAATTCAAAGTCCTACCCGAGCGCGCAACAATATGAATTCCCAAACTCAGCGTACGAAAGTCGTAAAAATGCTAAGTGTCGATACAAAATTCCAAATTTCGTATCCCATCACATTTCAACTTCTTCTCATCTTCCCCTTTTCTGCCTATCCTCCTCTCCCCTCTCCATTTTTCATATCCCTGGCATACGAGGAACACAGACACCCCGGGATACTAAAGTATGATTTCATATCCCTATACTTCATCTCTCCCTCATCTTTCCACGTCCCCTTCGGTCGTTCGGGACATGAATCGCCTCGCTAGAGCCGAAAGTTATTCCAAGTCCTGGGATACAAACTCCATTTTAGTATCCCACAACTTGGGCAATTCGACCACCACTTTGGTTATGAATTATTCAGTTTCATATCCACTTCACCATGGCGATTTCATACCCAATCCGACCCTCTCCTCATTGAACCTCGTCGAACAGTTGTTTTACCGATGGCCATGGCCATCGACCTAGAGTCATCGGCCTTTACTCATCACCTCTCATGATATCACCAACAAACCACTAGGACCATAACCCCCTAGTCTTTGTCCTCAAGGCCTCCTCTAATCGAAACTCCACACCCTGACCCAAAGTTTTAATAAACCCATTAAAGAGGGTTATTCAAACCACCTGAGTATCAATTCATGGCGGTGAGCGGGGTACGTGTTATCGTGGGTAGTCCTTGTTTGCAAAAGAAATTGCAGGTCAAAGTACAAAATGCGAGGTAGGCAAATGAAAGTGAAGTGAGAATTCGGGTCTGGCTTATATTGGGGTGCAGGGGTAGAGTTCTAGAATTTATAGATTTTCTCAAAGTATTGGGGTCGGTACCGATCTCGATATATATATAAAAAAGGAAGAGAAAAAAGGGAAGAAGAAGAGGAGAAAGGGAAAGAAAGGTTTAACACTCTCGACACATTGCGGGATCAATGAGCTCCTAAATTTCTAATTTCGGCAACGATCACATAAGCAGGTCTTTGAAACTTCAACTATCTAAACCAACTTGACTCGCTAACCAATCATGCACTCGCAATTCTGTGTAATCCAAAAGTACACGCCAAACGGTTGAGCTCTCAGTTTGACAATATCTATGAAAGCTAATTTGCGCGACCGTATCCACAAAGCTTACCTTACCCACTATATTTCATTACAAACTTCGGTCATATTGTACGAAGTCATGAGGAAATGCATGAGTGCATACATGACATTATGTCGATAATGACTCGTTTACGTTCAATAGTAAACGAGGGTCAACGACTAATGTTTAATTTATTGAGTCAATTGGAATTAGACAGTCACTTGGGCAACCAGAGATGATCCCCATCCTAAGTAATCAAAATTGTCAGCATGCTTAACGGAAGAGCCACGACCAATCGCTCGGCTCATTTTGGAGATCTTTCCGACTTCCAAAAATATTTATCTCAACTCAAAGCATTCATGTCAATATAAGACATATTTTGCGGGGTAAGTGTTAACAAGCCTTTTGGCCTGGTTCTCAAAAGCAATCCGAGCCCATACAACTTGGTCCATTGTGCAGCCCAATAGTCCGAAGTGTCGCCAACTAACTTAAGGACCAATCTTGTGAGAAGTCATATAAGTGAGGCCATCATGACATATCGAAGACACTCAATAATCAGCTCAGCTTGCGGTATCGATATGAGCACACGATCCAATTTCGTATCCCAAAACTTCATCTCCCAAGCCTCATTTTTCCTCAAAAACCCACTAATAGCTTTTTCATGTTCCATATGCAACTTTTCAGATCGGTAATCTGTATGCGAGGTCTAGGCATGAAGCCATCCAACACTCTAGTAATTCACTAAGTACTAGGATCGGTACACCAAATTCGTATCCTGTTATCCCACAACTTTCGTATTTAACAAGCCATATCCCGAAACAATCAACTCTATAGCTATTACGAGTCCCCGACTCGGTAGCATGGGATAAGAAATCCGGAAGCGATGGAACCAGATGCGAAGACTTTAAGTATTCAAAGCTAGGCAACTTAAAGAAAATGCACCTAGGGACATGTACCAGTCCCAGGGTCCAAAATTGGAGTTCAGCCCCACTTCCTACCTTCTCCCACCTACTCCACTACCTATAGATACCCCCTGGCTTACAACGTTTTCTAGGCTGGAATTTGGCTGATTTGACATATTGTGAAGGATTCTTAACCTTGGATACTGTTAAAGAACCTTGGACCTTTGGGGAAGAAGAAATACCGTTTTCCTTTAGGTTTGTACTTCCATACAATGAAGTAATTTTGAAAATGAGGAACTACAATCGTATGGTTTCAAAATGTAAGTTCGAACCCAGCCTTTCCGTACCAACAATCATATGGGTCAAATTTGATAGTCGGTTATTTGACTATCAAATAAGTAATCATGAGAATAAAACAAGTTCACTGATTTAGTACTCGACATTACTTGGCCTCTTTAATTAAAAATAATTAACAAATGGTTAATTTAAATCTTTAAAGCTTTTGATATTACGAGTATATTTTTCACTCCTTATCTAACATAAGATTATTTTCAAACTGTTTTATTTTAATACTTAGGAAAAATATCCTATAATCATACCTAATTTTCTATATTTCTTTCATTTTCAAAACATTTGCTACATCATTACTCATTATTAATAATTGGGAAATCAATTCATATTATCACTCATAAAACAACGTTATGAAATCTCTTTTGTTTCACTACTTGAAACAATAACTGATCCTTATTCTTTAGAATAAACCCATTCCAAAACTCCACTTTTCATTTCCGTTGCTTTTGAAATCTCATTATATATTCTCAAATCTTTTTATTTTCCTTACTTTGGAAATGCCATTATATATTCTCGAATCTTGCAATTAATGTTGCATTATTATTTCTCATATGGAAATAATAAATTATTCTTAACCTCTTTCCCATTACAACTAATATCATCCTCAAATAATCCTGAAGTCATTCAGATTATGGTAATTATTTACCTCTCAAACCTTAATCAACAACGTTCTTATCTTAAGATAGGTATGAGTGGTAATTCAAAAACCGATATTGATTCTAATATCAAACCAAATTCCATTTAACTATTTTACTTATACCATGATTTTATAATTCATCTCTTATTTTTGAAAATCTCCTTTTTGGATAACAACTATTATTACTTAATTCGTTGATTAAGTAAATGCTTATTAGACATCCCCTTTTACTTTGAATTCCTTTAACCAATTTGTTTTATAACATATATTTTATTATAATATCCTTTACCCTGTACTATTTCAAAAATCCCTTTTTTTTCCAATCCATTTGACCATTTATCTTTTTAGAATCTTATTTCAATTTCGTTTACTTTACTTAATTCCATTATTAATTAATGCTAATTTAAAACTAACGCTTTAATTCTACATCTCTGTTTATAAAACTCAAATTTTATATAAACCTTTTTATCTAAATTCACATTTTCTAAATTTAAAATTTAAGTAAACCTTGAATATATGCTATCATAGTCGCTTGAAAATCCCTTTTAATAACTTCATTATAAAAACTCGGGTTTTAATATAAAACTCGTTCATAAATTGCTTTCATAATTCAATTAGATTCTATTTCAACTTCCGTTTCTTTACTTTGATGAATTTCATTTGCAAAGTAATTATTTAAATTATTGTTATTTAAAATAATATTTTACTTCATCCTTAACTACTGTAGAAGTAGTTAAATAATTATAACTAAAATAATAGTAAATTCCTTTTTAAAATCTTATTAAAATTAAAAATAAATATTCATTATGCTACTTCATTAGATTAATTCAAAACAACCTAATTAAATAATCAATCTCAGTTAAAACGGTCGACTTAATCAACTCAAAACATGATTATCTCATTAACCGGTTCTAATTAGTCCTTCCTTTAAATTAATTAATAATATAGTTAATTTAAATAATCCCATTTAATTGCTTGTTAAAAACAATTATCCAACTCTTAACCATTAGATTAATTTCTGCTCATTTGCTTATAAATCTTATTAACATCAAAATTTGCTTTATAAAATCATTTAGTGATCCCTTATAAATTTAAATAATAAATATTTATTTCCTTTGTATGAACTTCCATTAAAAATAATAGATTTAAAAATCTATCTTGAGTTATAAAACTAAATTTTATAACTTCATTTCTATTTATTCCCCTGATGGTTAATCAATATTTAAAAAACGATTGATTTATAGGTTATATACTGTCAATTACTCAACCAATATTACCTATCGGTTTAAACAAAACGAATGTTGAATTGCAGGTCAATGGTCAACAACCAAATCAATCCTCTAATCAGAACAATTCATATAATGATAATATGAAAATAAACAACATTTTATATATTTGAGGAATCTAGTTGGATCCCTCCAACCTGTTCTTCCCTACATCCAAATAGGTTATCTCACATAAGTTCATTCAATTTAATTGATTATTGCTATAAAAGTAAACAATTGCTATTTAACATCAACCAATTTATTTAACATTAACAAAACAATTCATTAAATTTAACACATTTACTTTATAAATGTGACCAACAAGGTAAGTTACCTTCATTGAGTCCAATCGTTAAAATAACAATTTGGTTCTTCACTAAAACTAAACAACATTTAATTTAATTGGTTCAATCAATATGAATATATAATTAACAAATAATCAACCATTAGTAGCTATAACACACAAATAAAACTCGACTTATATAAAATACAAGTGGGAATAACTGAGTGAGTTTAACTCACTTTGGTTTGATTCGTTGAAACAGTTCGGTTACAATTAATTAAACAGTCATTAAATTTAACTCCATTCCGTTCAAATATACTCTATTACAGTTCTGGAACATTGTGTTCTTCGATACGGTTCCATTGCATCTTGTTTCGTTTAATTCTGTTCATCCAAATAAATGTTATACATGATTAAGTATATGGTTTTTAATTTCATAATTAATCCTTAATTATATAAATTTATTTAAACTAATTACTTATTAAATAAAGAAATATCGGTCAACCAGATTTCCCTTTTTCCTTCACGCTCAAACGAACTGCCCAATGCAGGTTTTTCCACTATTCATCGTTCAAAACATATTCCTAGCTTAATACGTATGTCAAACCCACTTTTTCTACTTCATAAAAAAACCCGATTTATACTTAGTGTCTCTCCTCGTTGTTGTTTATATACATGCCTTACTCCCCATTTCCACGTTATCATCTGCTTTACCTTACCCACCGTTCACAATTGCTCCCAGTATGCTGCTCTTCATCAGTTCGAATATATCCCACTTTTGCTTGGTTCGATTCTGACCAATCAAAATTTCCACGCTGCTTCTTCGTTTTGAAATACTGCTTCTCTTATCCAACATTTTTATGCCTGACCCTTTACTGTCTTTGCTTCAGAAAAAAACCGCATACTACTGTAACACCCATTGCGCTACCTTCATCAATTACCGTGCCCATATGCCCTGATCAGAACATCATCAGAATCCTCTTGAGCGAGCACCTGAGCTGCCTTGACCACTGCGCCGAGTCTCGAGTCACATAGCTTCCCCCATCGCCAGCAGTCGCCCACGAACTGCCATGACAAACGGGAGAGATTCTGGCTGCTAGGGCTAGCCATTTCATATCTTCACCATTGAAATCAAAATACTCATGGAGCTGATCGATTTTGTTAAAGAGATTTTTGTGAACTAGTGGAAGGATTATGAAAAATATGAGGGAGAATGTAGGAATGTTCTAGTTGTTAAAAATGGTAGAGGCGGCACAAATTTACAGTTTACCATGCTGAGAAATGTTGAGGGTATTGACCCTTGATGGGCATTTATATGTATGAGAATTAAATAAAATAATATTACCCGATACTTCACCTCGAAGTAACAAGCAAAAATACCTATATACGACTTCAGAATTTGATGAAAATTGAAACCCTAACATAAAACAATATTCCAGACAGGATGTAAAAGGTTTCGTCGAATTCCGAGATCGTCTGTAAAAGTTCCTTTATAACTCATATATGTGAATAGACACACGTTTAAATTTCTTACGGTCACATAATAACTGCAAAAATCTTGAAAATTGAAATACTACAATAGTAAACCATTATGAATCTAATTAAATTAATTTCATTAAATTTGGTGTTTGTTAGAAAATCCATTTATTCTAAATTTCCAATTTAAATAGATAAAACGATTAAATAAAAACAGAGGTGTTTATGGGTACTATTGTCACATACGACATCTGTTTGCCACAAAATTTGGTTTCCTACAATAATTTAATGTTGTGATTGCAACGAAACTAATTACACAAAAAATCGAGGCTATTTGCAAAATGGTCATTCTTAAGGCTTATATAATTTCAATTAAAATATTATATAAATTCCAAAATAATCCGGTTAAGTAATATTAAATTATTATTAGCATATTTATCCAAATGGAATGATATATACAACTTCAAAAATAAACCAATATGGATTATGTAACTCAACATTACGAGATTTCAAGTTAAATGATATCCAGGTTTTATAAAAACCCTATTAAATTTATTAAATGAATGTTATCATTTATTAACGTTTTCCATAACGACTATTTTAAAATTTGAATTGGACATAACTGACAATCTATAATATGAAATTTTTACCAGAAAGTTAAAATCAATAAGATTCAAACTTTTCTTGTTTCATAGAAATCCGACTTATATTGGATTATGTATATTCAAATGAAGTTCAAAACTCAATATCATGAACTATCGACCATTATGAGCTCGTTTATAATTAATTATAAACTTAACATTCAAACTTCGATTTAATAAACGAAATCAATATTAAAAACCATTAATATTCCAAATATAATATTTAAAATAATAAAATAAATTAAATATTTACTACCAAAAATACGGGACATGACATTCCTTCACCCTTAAAAGAACTTCGTTCCCGAAATTACTAAGGCAAAAGAAATGCTACAAATCTCATTAACTTTTCTAAAATCCAGTTTATTTTAAATTGAAAACCAATTCATTATTGTTAATCAAAATTTTCCAGAAATATCAAAAAAAATAAAAAAAATGCAAACACCTTAAATTCCCAGAAAAATTTGGTGAAGTCTCCTCTGTACGAAGGGACTTCTACGATATCGAAGGAACAAATAATATATATATATTGACTCACATGGACAGAAAACAAAATTCGAAAACCAAAATTTATATTTTCTCATAGGCGTACCTTTTACGAGCGCTATTGAGCATACCTGCTCAATATTTTACATGTAATTTATTCAACCAAAATCAACCTCAATGCCTTCTGGCACCTACACTTATGTAACAACCCGGAAATCCAAACCAATTTAAAAATTTTATTTTGGCAATTTTGATGAATTTTGAATATTTAAAATGAATTATTTTGAATAGTGATGACTAGAAATTTATTTTGAATAGAATTAGAACGTATATATTTATTTGAATCGACGTTAGAAAATAAATATTTATTTTAATTATAAAAGGAATTGGAAATGGCGCGGTAGTTTGAAAATTCGATTTCAAATTTCAAATGAATGTACAGGATTCAAAATATACCATACTTTAGTGAAACCAAAAATATTTGAATCTATCTGAAAATATCTTTCAAACATGTAACACCCCGTGTATTCTATAACAATGAAATTCACAAATTAAAGTGTAACTAAATTCAAATCAAAGAATTAAGGGAAACGGGATACGCCATTGCATTCGTCTCGGAATTCTGATTGGGATAGAGTCCGAGTTTGCGTAAAATGGACTCCATATGAAGAAGATATGGCCTCCGGAAGTTTCAGAATTCAATTTAAAATTCAAACAGACCAAAACAGCTCAGTAAAACCAATTTAAAATTCAAAATCAGGCCGCATAGGCCAAGGCGGGAATTTTCCCGCCCAAGGCACCCAGATCGACTTGGTAGTCGACCTGGGGCTACCCAGGTCGACTGGGCAGTCGACCTGGGTCACCCGTGTCGACTGCCAAGTCGACACGGTGTCGACTGGCGTGTCGACCTGGCCCCTGAGCCAGGTCGAACCCAGCCCCCCTGGCTGGCCTGGTCTGTGTTTGGTCGATTTTCTGATCCTTGCCTTGTCACTAGGGCTAGGTGTCAGCTCCTGGTTGGTCTCTCCTTCAAACGAACGACTATTATTAAACCAAGCTCCATCGACGGTCCTAATCAACTCACAAACTCTATAAAAAGGACCTAAGACTCACCCTAATTCACACAAACTAAAATGGAGATGAGACCGTCATGCTGCTGAGGGGAGACTAAGAATAGCCGTCAGAAATTGAGAGACAATTAGGAGATAATTCGAAAGCTTAAAACAACGTCAATTAATCAAAACAACGCCTACAACAAAGGATAGCATCTCCAAATTCAGAATTCAGATTTCTGAATTGAAGATTCGTCATACGTTGTAAGTAGAGTGCTAATCCGATGTGAATAATTAATTACGTTTGATTTGTGTAAAAGGAGAAATGGAATTGTGGCGATAATAATCTATATTTGTATGTTATTTTGATTCGAAACGATTTGGAAATGTTATGGTATACGATTGGATATTTGCAAGTATGTGATTTATGTTGGAAGTTAACAACTATGTGTTGTGGTATTTTATTTGGGATTCATACAAGTATATGATTCATGTTAACAATCATATGTTGTGGTAGTTTATTTGGGATTCATGCAAGTATATGATTCACCATTATGCCAATATGATGTACATACTTTTATGACCACTTTTAGTGTGTAATTGGATTCAACTAAGTACTATGGTTTATATGAATTTATTTTGAATTGACATCGTGATTCAAGTGTAAAACCATGCTTTTGGATTAGGGACAAAAGTAAGCATTTTTATGAACATGACTAAACTATGTTTGGTATTATGCCTAGTTGAAAACATGTTTTAGGCCTAAGTTGTTATCAAAATCATATGGTGATATATGTGACACAATTAAGTTAGATTTACATTCCAATTGTAAGTTTACATGAATAAACTAAAAAACATGATTTCATGTTTAAGTATTGTTTATACCATGATTATATGAATAGAATGGTTCATGTTTAAGTATTGTTTATGCCACGATTATATGAATAGAATGACTCATGTTTAAGTATTGTTTATGCCACGATTATATGAATAGAATGACTCAAGTTTAAGTATTGTTTATGCCATGATTATATGCTATTACAATGCAAGTTCACATGTGCCTAATTCATGTTAATTGAATCGTTATGTTGCAAGTTCATGCGTTCACACTCCCCTTTTTATGTTACCTTATAAACACCATGTTATAAGCCTCCCCTTTTTCATGTGGCTAAGTTGGGTTTAAATGTTAAACCCAACATGTGTTATATTTTAGTAAACGTATAAAACGGGGGTAATGACGATGGGGTTAAAACATAGAACATATGTGTTGGCATGTTTGACGCATGCCAACAACCTTGAAAAACAATTAAGTTGCATAAATAAATTTTACCCAATAAAGATGAATTTGAATAATGGGCCGCAAATATTTACATATAAAAAGAAAAGAGACAAAATATGTAAATGTAGAAAATACGATGTGTTTAACCCGAGGTTGGATTGAGTTGTGATGTAAACCTGCCCGGAACCGCCGGGCTGTCCAGTAGTCACAACAATACCTATCCAATTTGGGTGGTTAAACACGGAGCCCAATAAAGACCCGAGGTTAGACTAAGTTGTGGCGTAAGACTGCCCGGACCCAACCGACAACAGGCAGCCACAACAATACCTGTCTAATGTGAGAGGTCAAGGCTTTAATAAGACAATTAAGGCTGAGTCAGGATTGATAGGATTAAGTAAATTAAATTAATACTTAATCAAAATGGAACATGCTAAACTATACAGACTGATTGGGGGGTTAGGTTTATAAAACACTTAACCAACTTAGCATGTTGGCTAGAAATAGAAAACCTAGTAGCGGGGGACCCTTTTCAGCAGTAACCCTACAAGGTGTATCAGGATACCCTGAACTAGGCAGGGTGGGGCACGATTACTGGGCTGACTGTAAGAGGTCAAATTGACGGCGGTGGTGCAGCAGTGTAGGTTCTAACGGGGTGCGGGCGTGCACACACTCCAACGCAGAAAAATAAGGCACTGGGCACCAGTAGTATACCTGTGCATTCTAGAATTGTGTCGGGCCGCCACCATGGGACTTGATACACCCCATGGTGGGACCAACATAGGTAACTACAACATCGGGGGTCGTAAGACACATGTAACTATGCGAGTAGGAGCCGATCATCAGAAATGGATCACTTCACCCTGATTATGGGGTGCCTGTTGGGAACTAGTTTATATGGGTACAGAGAGTAATATGGGGTACGATAGTATATCCGACCCTAGACAACTTAACTTAGTTTATGGTGATTTCCCATTTCCAGTTTATACTTATCATACCTAGTTCTTTATTCTTAGACTGAATAGTCCTAGACTTACTCAGGCTTTATGTCTGACTCTACTTTTCTTTCGCCTTCTTTTCTTTCGTCCCCCCTAGGTCCACAGGGAGGGAATACCGCAGCTTGACCAGCTTTCACTTCCAGTTTGAAGAGAAAGAATGTATTGCTTGGATCTTTTTCGTTTTGGACTATGGCTTTGGACAACAATTATGGGACTTATGCAGTTTATTTATGTTTTCTTTATGCTTCTTTAATAATGTAATCAAGACAGTTATGAAGATGTTATGTTTTTGGAAGTATCGTAAAACAAATTATGACATGCTTTGTGTAACACGTATTTTGTTGAAATAAAAGTTGTTGTTGTTTTCCGCTGTTCAAAAATATGTGTTCTTATATCTGTCTTGTATATCTATGACTTATACTTATAAACCTCCACCAAAATTAGGGCATTCCCTTTGAGAGTGACCCTAACGGAGGTGGGGTGTTTCACTTGGTATCAGAGCATAGGTTTACCAGATAAGATAAAAAGTTTTGAAAATTTATTTTCAAAAAGAAAATTTAAAGAAGCATTTTTAAAAGATAAAATATTATTTTATTTTGAAAAGGCAAAGTCCCCCAAAGCCATAGGTACTATCTCTTATCCTTCGTTTTGAATCTATCCTTTTTGTTTCAGCATGTCCGAAGAACTTAACTTGCCAGAGGGTGTACCAATACCTGGTTGGTTTAGACGATTCTTAGAAGCAAGGGCCACTCAGCCAGGCCCTACCGTTCCTCCTCCCCCAGCTACAGGGAATCATCCGGCTGCAGCAGCACCTCTTCCTCCACCTCCTCTGCGGGGAAACACTTTTGCTAAGATATGTAAGGATTTTAAGGCTATGGGGGGAAAGGACTTTCACGGAACTGAATCTTTCGTGGCAGCTAGGAATTGGCTAAAGGAAACCGAGGACTTATTCGTCATCTTTGAGGTAGAAGATAGGCAGAAGGTACAACTGGCAGTGTGGCTACTAAAAGGTGAGGCTTCCTACTGGTGGGAAGTCACCAATGCAGAAAGACCAGTGGAAACATGGGAGGACTTTAAGGCAAGGTTTGAGGCTAAATTTCTCTCAGACGCTGAAAGGAGTTTGCAGTTGGAAAAATTCTTATTTCTTAAGCAAGGGAATAAGACAGTCAAAGAGTATGTTAATCAGTTCGATGAGCTGGCTAGGTTCGGACTGGACCTAGTCAACACCCCACACAAGAAGGCTCTCCGTTTTGTCAAAGTGTTGAATGAGCCATTACACAGTTTGGCCATGACCCATATACCCATGGGAGCTACGTATGAAAGATTGGTACAGATGGCATTGCTGAACGAAGAGGATAAGGGCAAGAAGGTGACAAAGGCAGAAAGCTCTCAAGGGAAGAAAGAGGGTTTACAGCCTAAGAAGACAGACTTTAAGAAGGGCGGGAAAGACAACAAAGAGAAGAGGAAATGTAATTTCTATGGCAAAGTAGGGGCACTTAGTGAAAGATTTCCGGAAAAAGAAGGCCAAGATGAATGGTGGGTGCTTTTCTTGCGGTGAGACATGCCACATGGCTAAGGACTGCCCAAAGAAACGAGGACAGGGGCAGAGGGCTGGATCCACCTCAGGGGCACAGGTTCATGTGCTAGAGGTGCCACCTCTGCAACAACGAGGTATAAATACTTCTGTAGAAAGTGTAGTTTATCTTTATGATTACCTAGTTCGCACTTTATTTGATTCTGGCGCATCACACTCCTTTATCTCGTCCGCTTTAGTAGAATCTCTACACCTAGAAACTAGTATGGTAGAGGACCCCTTAATTGTTTCAATTCCAATTGGGGGCCCAGCTTATTTATCTATGATCTGTGTGGGATTGAAAATTTCTGTTCTAAGCGTAGAATTTAAATGTAGTGCCTTTGTTTTGGGCTTTTCGGGATATGGTTTGATTTTGGGCATGGATTGGCTATCCAGTAATGGGGCCATCCTTGATTGTGAGAAAAGGGTTGTTAGGCTCCTGACCCAGCTCGGTAACACTTTGGAAATTACTTGTAATCCCTCGTATGCGGTTATGCTTAGTTATCTTGAATCGCTAGATGCCTCTGTTGAAAGTTTGCAATCGGTTAGAGTGGTCCGGGAATATCCGGATGTCTTCGAAGAGGTGAAAAGCTTGCCTCCGAAGCGGGAGATAGACTTCCGCATATATCTTGTAGATAATGCAAAGCCCGTTGCGTTGCCCGTTAGACACATGGCTCCATGGGAAAGGAAAGAGCTCAGTAAACAGATTAAAGAGCTTCTAGAGAAGGGGTTCATTAGAAGGAGCATTTCAGAATGGGGCGCTCCAGTGGTGTTCGCTACAAAGGCGGATGGTTCACTCCGTCTATGTGTTGACTATAGGGAGCTCAACAAGCTAACGAAAAATAATAGGCACCCTCTCCCCAGAATTGACGATCTGTTTGATCAGCTTGTAGGAGCGTCTGTTTTCTCCCAACTCGATTTAGCGACCGATTTTCATCAGCTAAGGGTGGCTGAAGATAGCATCGATAAAACGGCATTCAAAACCCCAGACGGCTTCTTTGAATGGCTTGTCATGCCTTTCGGCTTGACAAATGCACCCGCTTACTTCGTGGACCTAATGAGTAGGATGTTCAGAGATTTCCTCAACAAGTTCGTAGTGGTTTTCGTAGACAATATCTTGATCTTCTCAAAGAGTGAAGAGGAGCATGCCCATCACTTAAGGGCAATCATAGAAACTCTGCGAGTCCATCAGCTAAAAGTCAAATTCTCTAAATGCCACTTTTGGAGAGAGGAAGTAAGATTTCTTGGGCACATAGTATCCAAGGAAGGATTAGCAGTGGACCCGGCTAAGGTAGTAGCGGTGCAGGATTGGAAGACACCAAAGAACGCAACAGAAGTCCGAAGCTTTCTCGAGCTAGCAGGCTTCTATCGAAAATTTATCAGAGACTTTGCAAAGATATCAGCTCCGCTCACAAAGTTGACCAAGAAGAATCTAGTGTTCAATTGGGACATGGATTGCGAGTTTGCTTTCCAACGACTGAAAAGGGCTCTTACAACAGCCCCAGTTTTAACATTGCCAGATGGAAGCAAGATGTTCACAGTTTATACAGGTGCATGTGGGACAGGGCTAGGCGCCGTCTTAATGCAAGAAGGAAGGGTAGTAGCTTATGGCGGGAGACAATTGAAAGTGCATGAAAGGAACTACCCGACCCACGATCTTGAGTTAGCCACCATCGTCTTTGCACTCAAGTCTTGGCGACACTATCTCCTAGGTGAGAAGTTTGAACTTTACACTGACCAGAAATCGTTGAAATATCTTTTCTCGCAGAAAGATCTTAACTTGAGACAACAGAGATGGATGGAGTTTCTTGCCTCGTATGATTTTGAGACCTCCTACACTCCGGGCAAAGGCAACGTAGTGGCAGACGCGTTGAGCTGAAAGAAACTGACCCTAAGCCCGCTGTTTGTTGAAAGACAAAGCCTAGAGTTTATAGCCAGTTTTGACTTTAGGCCCTCCTCCGATTTTGTACCGGGCTTGCTAACATCTCTCGAAGTACGCCCGACTTTAGTGGACTCAATAGGGACAGCACAACGCGAAGACCCTCAGCTTGTGGAGACGATTGATAGGCTAATTAGGGGTGAGACTTCAAGTCACCTCAACAGATACTCCATCGACGATAAGGGTTGGCTAAGGCGAGACGGAAGACTATGCGTCCCACAGACAAGGGATTTAGTAAAGAAGGTTCTCGAGGAAGCACACCACTCTAAGATGACGATACATCCGGGCGGGAATAAAATGTACAAGGACATAAAGAGAACTTTCTTTTGGAATGGCATGAAGAAGGACGTGGCAGATTTTGTTTCTAAGTGTATGGTGTGCCAACAGGTTGAGGCGGAACAGAAAAAGCCTGGCGGTCTGCTCCATCCTCTAGAGGTCCCGCAGTGGAAGTGGGATAGCATCTCAATGGACTTCATTGATGGGCTGCCTAGGTCTAGGAGAGGCAACACTAGCATTTGGGTAATAGTGGATAGGCTTACTAAAAGTGCCCACTTTTTACCTGTCAAAAGTAAAAGAACTGCCTCATCCCTAGCATCTCTTTACCTCAAGGAAATCGTTCGACTCCATGGAATACCCTCTAGCATTGTTAGTGACCGAGACCCTATCTTCACAAGTGAGTTTTGGTGGAGTCTGCAAAAAGCGGTAGGCACACAGTTATGCTTGAGCACAGCCTATCACCCCCAAACCAAAAGCCAGACGGAAAGAGTGAACAGAGTTTTGGAGGACCTTTTAAGACTGTGCGTCCTTGACTTCGGAGGGACATGGGAAGACCATCTTCCTTTGGTGGAATTTGCCTACAACAACAACTATCAAGCAACCATCGGAATGGCGCCCTTCGAAGCTTTATATGGAAGACCGTGCCGATCACCCACTTGTTGGTGGGAGTCTACTGATAAGCTCATACTTGGACCAGATATGATCCGAGAGACTTCAGAGAAAGTAGACTTAATATGAAGAAGGATGAAGACGGCCCAAGACAGACAAAAATCCTACGCCGACAAGAGGAGGACCGACCTTGAATTTGAGGTTGGGGACAGAGTTTTTCTTAAGGTATCTCCGCTAAGGAACGTTGTTCGTTTTGGGACCACAGGGAAGCTAGCACCAAGGTTCGTAGGGCCATTCCCTATCATCGAGAAAATTGGGAAAATGGCCTATAGATTAGAGTTACCCGAAAAACTGGCCGGAGTTCACAACGTTTTTCATGTTTCACATCTCCGAAAATGTCTACATGAATCTGCTGAAGTGGTAGAGCCAAATATCCTAGAAGAAGCTGAAGTGGAACGTGAAGCAACCGTGAGGAAAGTTCTAACCCGCATATTAGGAACGGAAGTGAAGAAGCTACGCAACCGTAAAGTCAAGCTCGTCAAAGTTCAGTGGAGCGACGCCGAAGGAGACGCAACTTGGGAAATTGAAGCTAGAGTACGCACAGCATACCCTTTTCTTTTTGAGGGTACATCTTTGATCTTTCTTTTTCTTTAAGTTGCGCTTTTATCTATCTTTTTATGTATATCTCCTCGACCTTATCTTTTAGGTAGAAACTCTTTGGATGAAAACATGTAATTGAAACATGTTATGGATGATGGTTGCAAGTGGTTGCAAGTGATTGCTAGTGGTTGCTCGTGGTTGCATATACACACACAATTTAGGTTTTAGATCGGCTCAGTCACTTCATATTGCATATGCATATATGTTTGCATTTGTATATGGTTGAACTTTAGTGTGTTGTCATATGGATGTTGCATTTGTATGAATGATTGTGCACTCATGTAGAATCAAGAATAGGAGAATTTGCATACATAATGGATTCATGGCACTTACATAATTTGCATTAAGGAGGTCAACTGAATCAGTAGACCGCCTGATTTTGCATTAGATAAGTACATGTACACACACACACTTCGCATATGATCATGAAGCATTAGAAGTCTTTTAAGGACAATGGATGCTCGTGTTTGATGGATGAGTAGATGGATGTTTGGATGGTAGGATGTACATTCTTCCTGAACCTGAAGATTTCGAGGACGAAATCCTTTTAAGTGGGGGAGAATGTAACACCCCGTGTATTCTATAACAATGAAATTCACAAATTAAAGTATAACTAATTTCAAATCAAAGAATTAAGGGAAACGGGATACGCCATTGCGTTCGTCTCGGAATTCTGCTTGGGATAGAGTCCGAGTTTGCGTAAAACGGACTCCGTATGAAAAAGATATAGCCTCCGGAAGTTTCAGAATTCAATTTAAAATTCAAACAGACCAAAACAGCTCAGTAAAACCAATTTAAAATTCAAAATCGGGCCGCATAGGCCAAGGCGGGAATTTTCCCGCCCAAGGCACCCATGTCGACTTGGTAGTCGACCTGGGGCTACCCAGGTCGACTGGGCAGTCGACCTGGGTCACCCGTGTCGACTGCCAAGTCGACACGGTGTCGACTTGCGTGTCGACCTGGCCCCTGAGCCAGGTCGAACCCAGGCCCCCCTGGTTGGCCTGGTCTGTGTTTGGTCGATTTTCTAAGCCTTGTCTTGTCACTAGGGCTAGGTGTCAGCTCCTGGTTGGTCTCTCCTTCAAACGAACGGTTATTATTAAAGCAAGCTCCATCGACGGTCCTAATCAACTCACAAACTCTATAAAAAGGACCTAAGACTCACCCTAATTCACACAAACTAAAACGGAGATGAGACCGTCATGCTACTGAGGAGAGACTAGGAATAGCCGTCAGAAATTGAGAGACAATTAGGAGATAATTCGAAAGCTTAAAGCAATGTCAATTAATCAAAACAACGCCTACAACAAAGGATAGCATCTCCAAATTCAGAATTCAGATTCCTGAATGGAAGATTTGTCATACGTTGTAAGTAGAGTGCTAATCCGATGTGAATAATTAATTGCGTTTGATTTGTGTAAAAGGAGAAATGGAATTGTGGCGATAATAATCTATATTTGTATGTTATTTTGATTCTAAACGATTTGGAAATGTTATGGTATACGATTGGATATTTGCAAGTATGTGATTTATGTTGGAAGTTAACAACCATGTGTTGTGGTATTTTATTTGGGATTCATACAAGTATATGATTCATGTTAACAATCATATGTTGTGGTAGTTTATTTGGGATTCATGCAAGTATATGATTCACCATTATGCCAATATGATGTACATACTTTTATGACCACTTTTAGTGTGTAATTGGATTCAACTAAGTACTATGGTTTATATGAATTTATGTTGAATTGACATCGTGATTCAAGTGTAAAACCATGCTTTTGGAGTAGGGACAAAAGTAAGCATTTTTATGAACATGACTAAACTATGTTTGGTATTATGCCTAGTTGAAAACATGTTTTAGGCCTAAGTTGTTATCAAAATCATATGGTGATATATGTGACACAATTAAGTTAGATTTACATTCCAATTGCAAGTTTACATGAATAGACTAAAAACATGATTTCATGTTTAAGTTTTGTTTATACCATGATTATATGAATATAATGGTTCATGTTTAAGTATTGTTTATGCCATGATTATATGAATAGAATGACTCATGTTTAAGTACTGTTTATGCCATGATTATATGCTATTACAATGCAAGTTCACATGTGCCAAATTCATGTTAATTGAATCGTTATGTTACAAGTTCATGCGTTCACACTCCCCTTTTTATGTTACCTTATATACACCATGTTATAAGCCTCCCCTTTTTCATGTGGCTAAGTTGGGTTTAAATGTTAAACCCAACATATGTTATATTTTAGTAAACGTATAAAACGGGGGTAATGACGATGGGGTTAAAACATAGAACATATGTGTTGGCATGTTTGACGCATGCCAACAACCTTGAAAAACAATTAAGTTGCATAAATAAATTTTACCCAATAAAGATGAATTTGAATAATGGGACGCAAATATTTACATATAAAAAGAAAGGAGACAAAATATGTAAATGTAGAAAATACGATGTGTTTAACCCGAGGTTGGATTGAGTTGTGATGTAAACCTGCCCGGAACCGCCCGGCTGTCCAGTAGTCACAACAATACCTATCCAATGTGGGTGGTTAAACACGGAGACCAATAAAGACCCGAGCTTAGACTGAGTTGTGGCGTAAGACTGCCCGGACCCAACTGGCAACATGCATCCACAACAATACCTGTCTAATGTGAGAGGTCAAGGCTTTAATAAGACAATTAAGGCTGAGTCAGGATTGATAGGATTAAGTAAATTAAATTAATACTTAATCAAAATGGAACATGCTAAACTATACAGACTGATTGGGGGGTTAGGTTTATAAAACACTTAACCAACTTAGCATGTTGGCTAGAAATAGAAAACCTAGTAGCGGGAGACCCTTTTCAGCAGTAACCCTACAAGGTGCATCAGGATTCCCTGAACTAGGCAGGGTGGGGCACGATTACTGGGCTGACTGTAAGAGGTCAAATCGACGGCAGTGGTGCAACAGTGTAGGTTCTAACAGGGTGCGGGCGTGCACACACTCCGGCGCAGAAAAATAAGGCACTGGGCACCAGTAGTATACCTGTGCATTCTAGAATTGTGTCGGGCCGCCACCATGGGACTTGATACACCCCATAGTGGGACCAACATAGGTAACTACAACATCGGGGGCCGTAAGACACATGTAACTATGCGAGTAGGAGCCGATCATCAGAAATGGATCACTTCACCCTGATTATGGGGTGCCTGTTGGGAACTAGTTTATATGGGTACAGAGATTAATATGGGGTACGATAGTATATCCGACCCTAGACAACTTAACTTAGTTTATGGTGCTTTCCCATTTCCAGTTTATACTTATCATACCCAGTACTTTATTCATAGACTGAATAGTCCTAGACTTACTCAGGCTTTATGTCTGACTCTACTTTTCTTTCGCCTTCTTTTCTTTCGTTTCCCCCACAGGTCCACAGGGAGGGAATACCTCAGCTTGACCAGCTTTCACATCCAGCTTGAAGAGAAAGAATGTATTGCTTGGATCTTTTTCGTTTTGGACTATGGCTTTGGAGAGCAATTATGGGACTTATGCAGTTTATTTATGTTTTCTTTATGCTTCTTTAATAATGTAATCAAGACAGTTATGAAGATGTTATGTTTTTGGAAGTATTGTAAAACAAATTATGACATGGTTTGTGTAACACGTATTTTGTGGAAATAAAAGTTGTTGTTGTTTTCCGCTATTCAAAAATATGTGTTCTTATATCTGTCTTGTATATCTTTGACTTATACTTATAAACCTCCACCAAAATTAGGCCATTCCCTTTGAGAGTGACCCTAACGGAGGTGGGGTGTTTCACAATGGATCTGAAAATTTGAAATTTCATAGCGGGAACAAAAAGTTATGCCCAGTTGAAAATTCAGAATAGTCGCTATGGAATTTTAGCCCTTAAAAATGAAAATTTTGCAAATGACCTCCGTTTTCAACGAAACCACTTTCGTTGAATCCGGGATGTCAAGTTATTTCTAGATTCCAAAATTCATAATTTTTGGAATTAATATGTGAGCGTGGCGAAGGAAAACGTGTTTTGACAGTTTCAGTCAATTTGGATCGACCAAAAAATGGCCATTTTTCAAACTCTCCAAATTTGACGAAATTAGTTTGTTAGAACCGTATCGTCAACACGAAGATAGAAAATATTTTTCGAAATTTTTTTGAGTCCGTATATCGCCCTGGTAAATTGAAATGTGCGTTTAAATTTAATATATAGATTTATACTTTGATTTTGACGGAAACTGATCGAAACAGTTGAATTGGCTTATGAAACATATCCCATTGTGTTCGGGATGGGGGTAGTCAGCTAGGGGCGATAGTCGGTGGGTTTGATTTAGAGTTCGAAATAAAAAATTACTTTATGGAATTAATTAAATAAATAATATATATATTCTCACTCCCCTCTTTTCTACTCAGTCAACCCCCGTTCAGAACAGAAAAAAGCCCCGATCCCCAAACCCGCGCCGCATGATCCCATCGTCCTCCCTTCCTACCACCGCCCCTCGCCGGAGCGCCACCCCACCGCCGCCTCTACCCTCGATGACGCCCTCCAACGTACATCCCCCTGCTTCCTCCTCCGTTTTAGCCCCAAATCGAAGAAAAACCCCGCGCCCACCACCGTCTAGACAAACCCTCAACCCCGATGCACAAATCCCCTTCTCTCTCCTGTCCAACGTGAGCTCCTCCGACCCCCATATCCAAAAAACAGTGAGTATCATTATATATTTACATTTATTTTATTTTATTTTTAGTTTTAAAATATAATAACCGTGTAGAAAGATCTGATTTTTGATTTAGTAAAGGTAGGATTTTTATATGAGGAAAGTCGAGATTTTTATATTATAGAGATATTAAAAATATGATTTTTATATTATATAGACAATAAAAACGTGATTTTTATATTATAGAGGCAATAAAAATATGATTTTAGCTAATAGTAAAGAATATATTTTTATCATAGTAAAGATTATATTTTTATCATAGTAAAGATTATATTTTTATCGTAGTAAAGGTGATATTTTTAACTATAGAAAGTTCGATATTTTTAACTATAGAAAGTTCGATATTTTTATATATAGAAAGGCGATACTTTTACATATAGGAAGGTGATATTTTTAACTATAGAAAGTCGATATTTTTATATATAGAAAGGCGGGATTTTTATATATGTTGTAGGAAAATAAAAATTCGATCTTTATATAAGAGGCAGAAATATAAAAATATAATCTTAATATAGAAAGAAGCGTTGTAAAAATATATGAAGTAGAAATAAAAATATGATTTTATTGGAAGGAAGTGATAAAAATATGATTTTTATATATGAACAGCATGAAAATGATGCGTTGGAATTTCGAACAAATCCAGACCGTTCAAAATAGAGAATGGAGTAGTGGATCCCAAAGGTGAGAATTTACCACTTTTAATTTTTTTTTTCTAGTTGAAATATATACTAGGATGTAGACAGTGCTTAGCAGCACCCGTCGTCCACAAACCACGGATGACTTGTTTGTTTGAGTGATTGTTTTATGGAAAATTGATTATGTGATGTGGAATAAAATATTTTATAGTTAAAATATAATTTTTAATGTGTATATGAATAAATATTTATAAAAAAATCGGATGATTTGTTTATGTACAAACATTTGACGGATATTGATTAGGACGATAAATTTTACACATTCCCCAACTGCACAATCAAACTTGTGTTTGATTGTTTAAAACCCCACACGGGTATTGGGATGATATATGACATACACTAGTCCCAATAATTAGTTGTATGTCGATCGATTGATTGACAAGATGTTGTAAGCGTTAAATATTTATATTTGATGCTTATGCAGTGTAGAATGCACTTTGGATGATGGTTGACTGTGTTTGATTGTTGTTATATACATGTGTGTATGAAATCCGTATAAATCAAATTATATGGTAATTGATTGCGTATGATTCCAATTTAGAACGAACAAATATTTTAAATTAACGATTATATTGAAAGAATGAATATTTTAAAATAATATTCAGTAAAAGATCAAAATCTGATTTTGATGTCCTATTTGGGATGGACACGAAAATATTTAAATATATAAAGCCGTGTTGATTAGATTGACGCCATTTTGACGTGAACGATATTTATATTGGTTTTATTCATTTTTATGATAAATATCAAAAAGGAAATGATTTCAAAATCTAACATTTTTAGAATATTACCATTTATATATCGATGATATGGAATATTCAATTTTGATTTGAAATTGAATATGAAGTTGAAATCGCTTTGAAAACGTATTTAAAATGATTTATAAAATACGTTTTAAATTGAAATCGACGAAATATAAAATATATTATATATATATAATGGCCTGAATAGAATGCGTCGCGCTGTGGCAGTTCGCGAATTTCGACCATTGACTTCGAACGGACATTACGGGAGATCCGACCGTCGGATTCTCCTAAACCCGGAACTATTAGGTTCATATCGAAAAGAGATTTCTAAAGAATATTAGAAATTAGAAATTTAATGGCTGTATTTGGAATTATGTCCAAATCAAATTTGGAAAAGGTCGCTGTAAGTGTAGTTCGATGGCCGTTTATGGAAATCGACTATACGGGCCTTGATAAAATTATTAAAAATACCAATAATTTGTGTAAAATAAAAATAAATTATTTGGAAGGAATTGGGATGAAAAATTCCATATTTGAAAATATAAAAATATATATTTACCAAAATGAACTAGTTATGAACTAGAAATTATAAATCCAATATTTTTAAAATAAATAAATTTGATTTGAAATGGTTTTAAAAACCACCAGAATTTCCAATATATGAATTGGAATGGATTTGAATCGAAATTGTCATTGAAATATTTCGTTGTTGGATTTGGGATTATACAGATATTGTTATGGAAATTTGGAAGATATATTTTATATCGTTATTTCCAAAGCGATATTTGTTGGTTTCAGAATTTGATATTGAATATAAGTCGATATATTTTCTATTCAGAGCCTTGTATTTAATATCAAATGGGATTTGGGGTTTGTCGTAAATGGTGTCTTCATTAACACTGTTCTTAAACCCAGTTGAGAAAAGATTATATCTTTTTAATTTAGATTTAATGAAGTATACCAGTTAATTAATATTTAACTGGAATTGAATTAGAATTGATTTTTGGGTTTATAGTGAACGGTGTTTTAAATAACACTAGTTCTTTAACCTGATTAAAAATGAAATGTGAATTGGGATTATCGTGAACTGTTTTTTTTAATGACATTCGTTCTTTAACCTGATTTACAGTGAAATGTGATTTGGAATTTATAAATCTTTTTATTAAGATTTAATGGGAATTTTCCAAAGTAACATTTTCCAATTTAATATATTAAATTGGAATAGAATGGAATTCGATTTGATAATAATCGAAATGAAATTCTGTGGAGGAAGACTGGTAATACATATGGAATTTAAAAGGCTTTCCCATTATTCCATTTATATTATTAGTCAGATAATGAAATTGATATCGATTATATATTGATTTGTTTTTCCGTGAAAATTCCATAATTGATCGAATGTGATTTGGGTTTGTCGTGAACTGTGTTTTAAATGACATTGGTTCTTTAACCCAGTTAAAGGCAGGATTACATGTCTGTCATTGTATTTCGAACTGTACGGTTGATCTCTGCTAAATATATATCTATTTGGTGGCGGAGAATTCATTCTCTTGCTTAACACCCTTCTCTGAGACGTACGAGCTTAGCGGTTATATATCGGTAGAAATGAATAGTATAGTGTAGATTGTCTATGCGACATGTTTGTGTTTCTAAAGTTAAATAATCATTAATATTGATTTTTGGTAAGATTAAAATCAAGTGGAGTTTTAATGAATCTTTAATTAGATTGAAATGGGAATTGATAATTTAAATTATCAAATTTAGGAAATGATCGAGAGTGGAGTATCACCAGTTTTGCTCCAAGCGATAGTTAAATCTTTAATTAGATTTGAATGGGAAATGGTAATTAAATTTATTGATAACACCGTGGTGTTAGTTATGGGGTAATAATAGTTTTGCTCCATCGGATGAATAGGTTGTGATTGGGAAATAAAATAAATGATTACTTCGGTAAGGTGCGCTAAGCCCAATTAGTTTGAAAACCGTAATATGGTTTGAAATGATATCCAAAGGAAGACTAAATAATAAATTTAAAGAATTTGTCTTTGGTAAATTAATGGGGACCTTTCCTAAAGTATGTGAATATTTAAATAAAAGAATATTCAGAAATGGAATGAGGCGTATGTTGTGGTTTATAGCACTTGTTTATTATATACGCGAGTTATTCAGAAAGGTCGGGTTATACCCATTTTGAATAATTGATTCGACGATATGTCGAGGATGAAGACGGTGGTTGAAGATCATAGGTCTTCACATCGTTTGGATGATTACTGATGTCTTGATTGGGCTGTACACCCAAGCTGAGGTAATAAGTGGTGATCGTCCAGGCGTACTTGGAGATCGATGGATATGCGAGGACCTCTCCCCTGTATTGGACATGTGAGGGAGGAATAAGGTGCCTCTGGTTTCGTTCAGACCCAGAATGGACTTGTAAATGGATTGTGTGTTTGACATTGGATTTTATTCTATGTTAATTGATTTCTATTAAATATATATCTGTTTTGCGATGGAGAATTTATTCTCTTGCTTAACACCTGCCTCTGAGATGTACGAGCTCAAAGGTTATATATCGGTAGACATCAGTCGCATGGCATGAATTGCCTGTGTGGCATGCGGAGATGAAAATGATCAACGCTTCTGTTGAAAAGAAGAGTCTTGTGGTAGATGATCAAAGCTCGGCTTTAATGCAGCATAGGTTTGTGTATCGCATTAATTTGCGAGCCTCACACCTCGGTATGAGTCAAAAATGGGATCGTGACTGCAGGGAGTGCACGATGTTTCTTTCTAGCTATAGATGGTGTCAGTGTTTTATCAAGGCCTAACATTTTATATTTTTACCTTTGTGGATGTTGGATTGCGAGGCGCTTCAGATATATCGGTCTCTTCAGAGCCAATGGACATAGGTCCGATAGGACCAGGAAACGTGTGTTCAGGAATAACCAATCCTCAAACGTAACGGAGGACCGACCCTGAAGATCCAAGAGTTACACAGAGTGTGTAGTCCTGAGATATTTGCTTGATTGTCTCGAAGCGGTGAGGAGCCATCCCTGGCCTCAACTCATGACGGAAATTCAATTTCCAATACATGACATTTCAGTTTTATTTGTAGAGCCTAGTATGGCGACATAGTAGCATGGGATACTATGCCGTCTATGATTGATACATTTATATTTGAAGTTGTTTTCATACGCTTTACACTATAATAGTACCGAAATGATTTGTTATAAACGTGCCAAACATGTTTGGCTATTATAAGGTAAAACTCTATCCTACGGCTTGCGTTGCATTGTGTGATGGGACCTGGGTCTTATAATAGCTTCATTTTTTCAAAAAGCATTGCGCTGTTTGTTTTATGCACTGGTGTTCTTGGGAGGAAACCTGTTCCGTGTTATACGGCGTGGTCCCTTGATTTCCTTATCTTTAAAGTAAAGTTTTAAATAACTGTTTTAGTTCTCACACCAGCCACATGACTGACCTGGAGTTTATTGTTTTGACCTAAACTCTAGGTGCCCCTATTTTTCACACGGTAGCTAGTAGTTTTTGTTTTGCAGATTCATATTCACAGGATCCTGGTTTACAGCTGGAATGATATCCGGAAAGCTCTGTTTCTGTTTATCCCTTTTAGTTGTGTATTGTGTTATTTTTCCACTGCTATATAATGTAATTTAAATCTCTGATATTTCTCTGATGTATAATATTTATTCATACTCTATATATTCTTGTATTTTGATGGAATTGTTGTAATAAACAATGAAATATTCTTCTGTTTGTGTCCCGATGTGGCTTGTTCTCAGCTCAATCCGGGCTTTCCTTCATGGGGAAGTTCGGGTCGTTTCAGAGTGGTATCAAAGCTCTGGTTTACCGAGCTCGAGAACAAGACACGTTAGAATCAAACGAAAGAATTCATCAGAGATTGGATTAGTAATATATACAATGAGAATGACTCGTTAGAGATAGGATCAGTAGTATGCTAGAACGAGTGTGAAGGGTATATTTTTAAAATGAAAACAAATTTTGTTTTGAAAATTTAAACCAATTCATCATATTTGAATATTTATTTGTGTTGAATTTAGACCATCCAATATATAAAGATTTTGCATACATGCGTTGCAAACGTGTATTCGAAGTTTTAATATACTGGATAGATATAGAATCACACTCTAGTCGCCCGGAGATGTGTGACAACAAGGAATTTCGCTCGATCCGAATCAGTCGCTAAACCGACCCAAACCGTTCGAAACGCCTGATTGTTTCGAGAACACGACAAAATAGAACGCAGACAAAAGAACATTTCATTGTTAATTACAACAATTCCATCAGAATACAAGAATATACAGAGTATAAATGAATCAATATTACACATAAATATCAGAGATTTAAATTACATTTAAATACATAGCAGCGGAAAATAATACAATACACAACTAGAAGAGATATACGGATACAAAGCTTTCCGGATATCATTCCAGCTGTAAACCAGGATCCTGTGAATATAAATCAGCAAAACCAAAACTACTAGCTGCCCGTGTTGAAAATAAGGGCACCCAGAGTTTAGGTTAAAACAATAAACTCCAAGTCAGTCATGGGACTGGTGTGAGAACTAAAACAATTATTAATCTTTATTTTTAAAGTTGGGTAAATCAAGGGACCATGCCGTATAACACGGAACGGGTTTCCTCCCAAGAATACCAGTGCATAAAACAAACAGCGCAATGCTAAATAAAGAAAAATGAAGCTATTATAAGACCCAGGTCCCATCACAAAATGCAATGCAAGCCGGAGGATGGGGTTTTTACCTTATAATAGCCAAGAATGCTTGATACATTTAAAACAAATCATTTGATACTATTATAAGTGTATAGTGTATAAAACAACTTCAAATCATAAGTATCAATCATAGACGGCATAAGTGCCCCATCCCACTATGTCGCCATACTAGGCTCTATAAATAAAACCGCAAATGTCACGTATTTGGAAATTTGAATTCCGTCTGTGAACTGAGGCTAGGGATCGTCCTCTACCGATTCGAGACTGTCTAGCCCGAGTCACAGGGACAGAACGCATTGACCCTTGGAGCGACAGGGCCGATCCACCGATGTGGATTAAAATGCCTGAACACTACGTCTCTCCGCCCTATGGGGCGTAAATGAGCCAACAAATGACTCCATCGGACCCGGATCGTCTGATCAAACCGAGGCGCCTCGCAACAGCAACAACCACATAAGTCAAACTCGTCAGGGCGTGTAAAACCACTGACGCCACTTCTAGCTAGAAAGAAACGCATATCCTCCCTGAGGTCCTCTCCCGTTTTTGGTTCACAACCGGGGTGCGAGGCTCGCGAATTCACGTTACACAAAGCTGTGCCACAAAGGCTGTGCTTTGATCATCACCACAAGACTTTTCTTTTCAACAGAAGCCTTGATCAATTACCACTTAGGCGTGCCATACAGGCAATTCACTCCATGCGTTTGATATCCATCAATATATAACCCCTGAGCTCGTATGTCTCAGAGAAGGGCGTTAAGCAAGAGAATAAATTCTCCGCCGCCAAACAGATATATATTTAATAGAAATCAATCACACAGACTAAAATCCAATGTCAGACACACAGTCCATTTACAAGTTCGTTCTGGGTCTGAACGAAACCGGAGGCACCTAGTACCCCGCATATCCATCGATCTCCCAGTGCGTCTGGACGATCACCAACTGATTCTCTCCTCCTGGGTGTACGACCCATTCAAGATCATCAATAATTATCCAAACGACGTGAAGACCTCCGGTCTTCAACCACCGTCTTCATCTTCGACACCACGTCGAATTAGTTATTCAGAATGGGATAAACCCGGTCTTTCTGAATAACTCGCGTATATAATAAATAAGTGTTACACAAACACAACATACGCCTCATTCCAATTCAAAATATTCTTTTATTCAAATATTCCTATACTTTGGGAAAAGTTCCCATTAATTTTATCAAAGATAAATTCTTTAAATTTATTCTTTAACCTGCTTTGAATATCAATTCAAACTAGTCGGGATTAGCGAACCACACCGAAGTAATCATTTATTTTATTTCCCAATCCCAACCTATTCATCCCATGAAGTAAAACTGGTCATACTTCATATCTAACACCACGGTGTTATCGGTAAATTCAATTACCATTTCCCGTTCAAATCTAATTAAAGATTTAACTATCACCTAGAGCAAAACTGGTGATACTCCATTCTCGATCATTTCAATCTAATTAAAGATTCATTAAAACTCCACTTAGTTTTAATCTTCACAGAAATCAATATTCTGTGTTTAACTGGGTTAAAGAACCAATGTCATTTAAAACACGGCCCACAATAAACCCAAAAATCAATACCAGTTCAACTTCAATTAAATATTATTTAATTGGTACACTTCATTAAATCTAAATAAAAAGATTTAATCTTTTTCTCAATTGGGCTTAAGAACAGTGTTAATGAAGACACCATTCACGACAAACCCACATCACATTTGATATTAAATACAAGGCTCGGAATAGAAAATATATTGGCTTATATTCAATATCAAATTCTACGACCAACAAATATCGTATTGGAAATAACGATATTAATATATCTTTCAAATTTCCCAAACAATATCTGTATAATCACGAATTCCAACATCGAAATATTCCAAAGACAATTTCGATTCAAATCCATTCCCACTTTATATATTGGAAATTCTGGTTATTTTCAAAACCATTTCAAATCCACTTTATTTATTTTAGAAATAAATAGAATTATAATTCTAGTTCAAAACTAGTTCATTTTGATAAAAATCTATTTTTATATTTTCAAATATGGAGTTTTTCATCCCAATTCTTCACAAATCATTTATGATTTTACAAAAATTATTACTATTTTTAATAATTTTATCAAGGCCCGTACAGTCGATTTCCGTCAATGGCCATCGAACTGCACTTACAACGACCTTTTCCAAATTTGATTTGGACATAACTCCAAATCCAACCGTTAGATTTCAAATTTCTAATATTCGTAAGAAAGCTATTTTCGATACGAACCCAACAGTTCCTGTTTTAGGAGAATCCGACGGTCGGATCTCCCGCAATATCCATTCGAAGTCAATGGTCGAAATTCGCGGACTACCGCGGCACGGCGCGTTCTGTTTAGGCCATTATATTATATATATAATATATATAGTATATACTTCGTCGATTTTAATTCAAAACGTGCTTTATAAATCGTTTTAAATTCATTTTCAAAACGGTTTCAACTTCATATTCAATTTCAAATCAAAATTGAATATTCCAATATAAATTCGTTTTAAATTCATTTCAAATTGATTTCAATTCAAATTGATTTCTAATTCAATTTCAGTTCGTTTTCAATTCAATTCGAATTCATTTATATTCAATTTCAATTCGAATTTCAATTCTTTTCAAAATATCCGATTTTGAAATCACTTTCGATATTCATTATAAAATGAAAAAAATCGATATAAATATCGCTCACGTCAAAATGGCGTAAATCTAATCAACACGGCTTCATATATTTCTATTTTCAAATATTCTATTTCAGATATTTCTATTTCAATATTTCTTTTCCAATATTATATTTCAAAACTGGAATGTGGCCCAATCAATTACCATATAATGTTAATTATATGGATTTTCTACCACACGTATATAACAGCAACGATAAATCATCAACCATCATCCAAAGTGCGTTCTAGACTGTATAAGCATCAAATATAAATATTCAACGCTTATAACAGTCTTTCAATCGATCGATCGACATACAGCTAATTATTGGGATTAGTGTATGTCATATATCATCCCAATACCCGTGCGGGGTTTCAAACAATCAAACACAGATTTTATTGGTGCAGTTGGGCGATGTGTAAAATTTATCATCCCAATCAATATCAGTCAAATGTGTGTGTATATAAACAAATCGTTCGATTTGTTTATTTTTATTTTATTTCATATACACGTTAAAAATTCTATTTTTAACTATAAAATATTTTCCACTATAAAATATTTTATTTCTACTATATAAATGTTTTATTTCATTTCACATCACATCACACAATCAACTACACATTAAAATCAAACAAACAAGCATACGAGCCGTTCATAGTCTGTGGACGACGGGTGTCGGGTGCTACTAAACACCGTCTGCATCCTAGTATATATTTTAACTAGAAAACAAAATTAAAAGTGAGAAGTTCTCACCAAAGCTATCCCAACTCCACGACACTTCAAATGTAGAAGTCTTCTCCGTTCCTTCCTTCCTTACTCTCATCATCCGTAATCACTACATATATAAAAATCACATTTTTTACTTTGTTATTCAATATATAAAAATCAAAATTTTACTTTGCTATTCAATATATAAAAATCGAATTTTTTACTTTGCTATTCAATATATAAAAATCGAATTTTTACTTTGCTATTCAATATATAAAAATCGAATTTTTACGTTGCTATTCAATATATAAAAATCGAATTTTTACTTTGCTATTCAATATATAAAAATCGAATTTTTAGCTAAATAAAAATCCTCTTTTTACTTCATCCAACATCATATTTTTATATATGAGATTTACAACTAAAGGTCATATTTTTACTACTCCACATATTTCTTTTAAAACTGAAACCTTTTTCTAAATAAAAATATAATCTTTCTAGCTTATAAAAATTATAATCTTTTATTCAAAATAATATTTCTAAACATGATTACTATATAGTAAACTGAAAATAAAATAAATAAATGTAAATAAAATAAAATAAAATAAAAGGACGCATCTTAAATTCGATTTTTCGTAGAAGGAAGGGGGCTGCAGTGTACTGGGCGGAGAGGGGTTGGCGAGGTCGGGCTCAGGTGGGCGGCTAGGGTTCAGCGGAGGGTTTTGCGCGTCGCTCAGGTGGAGAGGGGGGGTTAGCGCGTCGGCAGATGGAGAGGGGGGGGGGGATCGCGTCGACAGATGGAGGGGGGGAATCGCGGTGGCGGATGGAGGGGAGGTCGCGGTGGCGGCGCCGCCTTGGGGGGGGGGGCGCGATCGATTAGGCTAGGTTTTTTTCTTCTTTTCTTCCTGATTGAAAAAGTAAGAGAGAGAGGAGGGAAAAGGAATCAGGGGGGTGTTATTAAAAATATATATATATTAATATTTTATTTTCAAAAGGGGTTGACTTTTTTGTTCGGACTTGAAATCAAACCGCCGACTGTCGTCCATAGCGTATTACCCCCATTCCGAACACAATGGGATATGTATCGTATGTTGGTTCGATCGTTTCGATCAGTTTTCGTCAAAATCAATATATAACTCTATATATTGAATTTTAACGCACATTTCAATTTACCGGGGCCACATACTAATTAGAAAAATTCTCGGAAAATATTTTCTAGCTTCGTATTCACGATATGGTCCTAACAAAACTAGTTTCGTCAAATTCTGAGACCGTTGGAAAAATGGCCATTTTCTAGTCGATTAAAATCAACTGAAACTGGTCAAACACGTTTTCCTTTGCCACGCTCACATATTGATTCGAAAAATTACGAAATTTGGAATCTAGCAATAACTTGACATCCCGAATTCAACAAAAGTGGTTTCGTCGAAATCCGAGGTTGTTTGCAAAATGGCTATTTTCAAGG
The DNA here is from genome assembly GCA_030737875.1 of Allium sativum. Lineage (NCBI taxonomy): Eukaryota > Viridiplantae > Streptophyta > Magnoliopsida > Asparagales > Amaryllidaceae > Allium > Allium sativum. Next base: position 106,239,660 of record CM060910.1, read on the forward strand.
GCCGAAATTCCATAGCGACTATTCTGAAATTTCAACTGGACATATCTTTTGATTCCCGCTATGAAATTCCAATCTTTCGGATTCGTTTGAGAGATATTTACAAATAGATTCTAATATTTTTGGTTTCGCTAAAATCCGGCTTATTTTGCAACCGGTATGTTCAATTGAAATTTGAATTCGAATTATCGAACTACCGCGCCATTTTCAATTCCTTTTATATATATAAATAAATATTTATATTCTAACGACGATTCGAATAAATATATACGTTCGAATTCCATTCAAAATAAATTTCTTGTCGTTATTATTTAAAATAATTCATTTTAAATAATCAAAATTCGCTAAAATTGCCGAAATAAAAATTTTAAATTGGCTCAGATTTCCGGGTTATTACAATCTCCCCCACTTAAAACTTTTGGTCCCTAAAAAGGAATGAAGCCGAGATTTGTTTAACTAATCAACTCAACTTCTAGTATTTTCACTACGGCTTAAGTTCTTCAACTTTCCAGTTTCTAAGAACTTTTCAAATTTTTCAAAAATTTGGCTAACACCCTAAATTTTCGAAAAATTTCGCCATAACCTCCCCTGCACCGGGAGCACGGGAAAATCCCGAAATCGCCATATAGGCCTTCTGATCTCAAAAAGAAAAAGAAAAAGCCAATCGGCTCATAAAATCATCATCACCCAAACAAAACAGTAAATTATGGTAAACATGTACCTATTTGTCGGGCAAACAATTTTATTCTCTGCTCTAGCCTCTTTGCTATGACCTGTTCAATGTAAGTACATGTATATGTAAGCAAATGCGACAAATTTACAATACAATTCACAATTTGGTTCAAATTGGCTACATGGTTCAACATTTTATTAATCATACAATAATCAAACAACACAACCAACAATCAATTAGTTGATTATCATTTCAAATTCATAACTTTGATACATAGTCAAAAAGTCATGTTTTTGATGCCAAATCACAATAATAGGCCCTATCTAATTTTGGTTCTCACACCAGTCAATAGGAAACATATAAATATCACACCTTTGACACTCGAACACTAATTCTGATGATGAAGCTTCAATCATCAGAACCATCTCCGGGCGACGACAGTGTGATTCTGTATCTATCCAGTATATTAAAATCTCGAATACCCGTGGATCAGACGTGTATGCGAAATCTTTATATACTGTATTGTCCAAATCAATATAAATAAATAGTCAAATACGAATAATTGATTTAAACTTTCAAAACAAAAATTGTTTTCAACTTTAAAAATATACTCTTCACACTCGTTCTAGGATACTACTGATCCTATCTCTTACGAGTCATTCTCTTTGGATATTACTAATCCAATCTAATGAATTCTTTCGTATGGTTCTAACGTGTCTTGTTCTATGAGCTTTGTAAACCAAAGCTTTGATACCAACTGTGACAACAAGGAATTTCGCTCGATCCGAATCAGTCGCTAAACCGACCCAGACCGTTCGAAACGCCTGATTGTTTCGAGAACACGACAAAATAGAACGCAGACGGAAGAACATTTCATTGTTAACTACAACAATTCCATCAGAATACAAGAATATACAGAGTATAAATGAATCAATATGACACAGAAATATCAGAGATTTAAATTACATTTAAATACATAGCAGCGGAAAATAATACAATACACAACTAGAAGAGATATATGGATACAAAGCTTTCCGGATATCATTCCAGTTGTAAACCAGGATCCTGTGAATATAAATCATCAAAACCAAAACTACTAGCTGCCTGTGTCGAAAATAAGAGCACCCAGAGTTTAGGTTAAAACAATAAACTCCAGGTTAGTCATGTGACTGGAGTGAGAACTAAAACAGTTATTAATCTTTATTTTTAAAGTTGGGTAAATCAAGGGACCACGCCGTATAACACGGAACGGGTTTCCTCCCAAGAATACCAGTGCATAAAACAAACAGCGCAATGCTAAATAAAGAAAAATGAAGCTATTATAAGACCCAGGTCCCATCACACAATGCAACGCAAGCCGGAGGATAGGGTTTTACCTTATAATAGCCAAGAATGCTTAATACGTTTAAAACAAATCATTTGATACTATTATAAGTGTATAGTGTATAAAACAACTTCAAATCATAAGTATCAATCATAGACAGCATAAGTGCCCCATCCCACTATGTCGCCATACTAGGCTCTACAAATAAACCGCAAATGTCACGTATTTGGATATTTGAATTCCGTCTGTGAACTGAGGCTAGGGATCGTCCTCTACCGATTCGAGACTGTCTAGCCCGAGTCTTAGGGACAGAACGCATCGACCCGAGCGACAGGGCCGGTCCACCGATGTGTATTAAATTGCCTGAACACTACGTCTCTCCGCCCTATGGGGCGTAAATGAGCCAACAAATGACTCCATCGGACCCGGATCGTCCGATCTAACCGAGGCGCCTCGCAACAGCAACAACCACATAAGTCAAACTCGTCAGGACGTGTAAAACCACTGACGCCACTTCTAGCTAGAAAGAAACGTGAAACACCCCACCTCCGTTAGGGTCACTCTCAAAGGGAATGCCCTAATTTTGGTGGAGGTTTATAAGTATAAGTCACAGATATACAAGACAGATATAAGAACACATATTTTTGAACAGCGGAAAACAACAACTTTTATTTCATTCAAATACATGTTACACCAACCATACCATAATTGTCTTACAATACTTCCAAAAAGACATAACATCTTCATAACTGTCTTGATTACATTATTTAAAGAAGCATAAAGAAAACATAAATAAACTGTAAAAGTCCCATAATTGCTGTCCAAAGCCATAGTCCAAAACGAAAAGATCCAAGCAATACATTCTTTCTCTTCAAGCTGGATATGAAGGATGGTCAAGCTGCGGTATTCCCTCCCTGTGGACCTGGGGGGGGGGGGGGGGGACGGAAGAAAAGAAGACGAAAGAAAAGTAGAGTCAGACATAAAGCCTGAGTAAGTCTAGGACTATTCAGTCTATGAATAAAAACTGGGTATGATCAGTATAAACTAGAAATGGGAAAGCAACATAAACTTAGTTAAGTTGCCTAGGGTCGAATATACTATCGTACCCCATATTAATCTCTGTACCCATATAAACTAGTTCCCAACAGGCACCCCAAAATCAGGGTGAAGTGATCCATTTTATGATGATCGGTTCCTACTCGCATAGTTACATGTGTCTTACGACCCCCGATGTTGTAGTTACCTATATTGGTCCCACCATGGGGTGTATCAAGTCCCATGGTGGCGGCCCGACACAATCCTAGAATGCACAGGTATGCTACTGGTGCCCAGTGCCTTATTTTTCTGCGCCGGAGTGTGTGCACGCCCGCACCCCGTTAGAACCTACACTGCTGCACCACCGCCGTCGATTTGACCTCTTACAGTCAGCCCATTAATCGTGCCCCACCCTGCCTAGTTTCAGGATATCATGATACCTTATAGGGTTACTGCTGAAAAGGGTCCCCCGCTACTAGGTTTTCTATTTCTACCCAACATGCTAAGTTGGTTAAGTGTTTTATAAACCTAACCCCCAATCAGTCTGTTTAGTTTAGCATGTTCCATTTTGATTAAGTATTAATATAATTTACTTAATCCTATCAATCCTGACTCAGCCTTAATTGTCTTATTAAAGCCTTGACCTCTCACATTAGACAGGTATTGTTGTGGCTGCCTGTTGCCGGTTGGGTCCGGGCAGTCTTACGCCACAACTCAGTCTAACTTGGGGTCCTTATTGGGCTCCGTGTTTAACCACCCACATTGGATAGGTATTTTTGCGACTACTGGACAGCCGGGCGGTTCCGGGCAGGTTTACATCACAACTCAATCCAACCTCGGGTTAAACACATCGTATTTTCTACATTTACATATTGTGTCCCTTTTCTTTTTATATGTAAATATTTGCGGCCCATTATTCAAATTCATCTTTATTGATTAAAATTTATTTATGCCACTTAATTTCTTTTCAAGGTTGTTGGCATGCGTTAAAAATGCCAACACATATGTTCTATATTTTAGCCCAAACGTCATTACCCCCGTATTATACGTTCGCTCCAATGTAAGGTGTGTTGGGTTTAATACTTAAACCCAATTTAGCCAAATGAAAAGGGGAGGCTTATAACATGGAGTTTATAAGGTAACATGAAAAAGGGGAGTGTGAACGCATGAACTTGCAACGAACGATTCAATTAACATAAAGTAGGCACATGTGAACTTGCAATTGTAATATCATATAATCATGGCAAAACATGAATCATTTTATTCATATAATCATGGCATAAACAATACTTAAACATGAATCATTCTATTCATATAATTACGGCATAAACAATACTTAAACATGCATCGTTCTATTCATATAATCATGGCATAAATAATACATGAACCATTGTAAACTTGCAATTGGGATGTAAATCTAACTTAATTGTGTCACATATATTATGATAACAACATAAGCCTAAAAACATGTTTTCGACTAGGCATAGTAACAAACATAGTTTAGTCATGTTCATAAAATTAATACAAGTTCACAAAGATGCTTTCTTTTGTCACTATCACAAAAGCATGATTTTTATACTTGAACTATGATGCCAATTCCTACATAACCTTCCTATGAATCATAATACTTATGTGGAACAAATTACACTAAAGATGACCATAAAATTATACATCATGTTGGCATAACAGTAAATCATATACTTGCATGAATCTCAAATAAACTATTACAACATATAGTTGTTACCTTTAACATGAATCATATACTTGCAATTATCAAATGGGTGTTGTAAATAACTACCACAAACATGTAGTTTTCAATATGAATCATATGCTTGCATGAATCCCAATTAAAATTCCACAACATGTGGTTGTCAACATAAATCATATACTTGTATGAATCCAATTGTACACCATAGCATTTGCCAAATCGTTTAGAATCAGAATAACATACAAATATAGATTATTATCGCCACAATTCCATTTCGTTGTTAACTTCCAACGCAAATCACGTACTTGCAAATATCCAATCGTATACCATAATTTTCCCAAATCGTTTAGCATCAAAGCAACATACAAATATAGATTATTATCACCACAATTCCATTTCTTACTTTACACAAATCAACACAATTATTTAATTCACATCGGAATAGCACTCTACTTACAACGTATGACGAATCTTCAATTCAGGAATCTGAATTCTGAATTTGGAGATGCTATCCTTTGTTGTAGGCGTTGCTTTGATTTGATTAACGTTTTCTTTTAGCTTTGAATTATGTCCTAATTGTCTCTCTATTTCTGACGGCTATCCTCAGTCTCTCCTCAGCAGCATGACGGTCTCATCTCCATTTTAGTTTGTGTGAATTAGGGTTAGTCTTAGGTCCTTTTTATAGAGTTTGTGAGTTGATTTAGACCGTCGATGAAGCTTGGTTCAATAATAGCCATTCGTTTGATGGAGAGACCAACCAGGAGCTGACACCTAACCCTAGTGACAAGGCAAGGCTCAGAAAATCGACCAAACACAGACCTGGCCAGCCAAGACTTGACCAGACCAGCAGGTCATTTTGACCTGGGCGCACTTGGCAGGTGCGCCAGGTCAAAAATGTACTGGCGCACTTCCCAAGTGCGCCAGTTCATTTTTGTTCTGGCGCACTTCCCAAGTGCGCCAGTGCATTCTGACCCATTTTCTGGTTTTTCGCCCAACTTCGTTCGTCCATATCTTCTTCATACGATATCCGTTTTACGCAAACTCAGACTCTATCTCAAGCAGAATTCCGAGACGAACGCAATGGCGTATCACGTTTCCCTTAATTCTTTGATTTGAAATTAGTTATACTTTAATTTGTGAATTTCACGGTTATAGAATACATGGGGTGTTACAAAACGCATGTCCTCCCTGAGGTCCTCTCCCGTTTTTGGTTCACAACCGGGGTGCGAGGCTCGCGAATTCACGTTACACAAAGCTGTGCCACACAGGCTGTGCTTTGATCATCACCACAAGACTTTTCTTTTCAACAGAAGCCTTGATCAATTACCACTTAGGCGTGCCACACAGGCAATTCACTCCATGCGTTTGATATCCATCAATATATAACCCCTGAGCTCGTACGTCTCAGAGAAGGGCGTTAAGCAAGAGAATAAATTCTCCGCCGCCAAATAGATATATATTTAATAGAAATGAATCACATAGACTAAAATCCAATGTCAGATACACAGTCCATTTACAAGTTCGTTCTGGGTCTGAACGAAACCGGAGGCACCTAGTACCCCGCATATCCATCGATCTCCAAGTGCGTCTGGACGATCACCAACTAATTCTCTCCTCTTGGATGTACGACCCAATCAAGATCATCAATAATTATCCAAACAACGTGAAGACCTCCGGTCTTCAACCACCGTCTTCATCTTTGACACCACGTCGAATTAGTTATTCAGAATGGGATAAACCCGGTCTTTCTGAATAACTCGTGTATATAATAAATAAGTGTTACACAAACACAACATACGCCTCATTCCAATTCAGAATATTCTTCTATTCAAATATTCCTATACTTTGGGAAAAGTTCCCATTAATTTTATCAAAGACAGATTCTTTAAATTTATTCTTTAACCTGCTTTGAATATCAATTCAAACTAGTCGGGATTAGCGAAACACACCGAAGCAATCATTTATTTTATTTCCCAATCCCAACCTATTCATCCGATGAAGTAAAACTGGTCATACTTCATATCTAACACCACGGTGTTATCGGCAAATTCAATTACCATTTCCCGTTCAAATCTAATTAAAGATTTAACTATCGCTTGGAGCAAAACTGATGATACTCCATTCTTGATCATTTCAATCTAATTAAAGATTCATTAAAACTCAACTTAGTTTTAATCTTCACAGAAATCAATATCCTGTCTTTAACTGGGTTAAAGAACCAATGTAATTTAAAACACGGGCCACAATAAACCCAAAAATCAATACCAGTTCAACTTCAATTAAATATTATTTAATTGGTACACTTCATTAAATCTAAATAAAAAGATTTAATCTTTTTCTCAATTGGGCTTAAGAACAGCGTTAATGAAGACACCATTCACGACAAACCCACATCACATTTGATATTAAATACAAGTCTCTGAATAGAAAATATATCGGCTTATATTCAATATCAAATTCTACGACCAACAAATATCGTATTGGAAATAACGATATTAATATATCTTTCAAATTTTCCCAACAATATCTATATAATCACGAATTCCAACATCGAAATATTCCAAAGACAATTTCGATTCAAATCCATTCCCACTTTATATATTGGAAATTCTGGTTATTTCCAAAACCATTTCAAATCCACTTTATTTATTTTAGAAATCAATAGAATTATAATTCTAGTTCAAAATTAGTTCATTTCGATAAAAATCTATTTTTATCTTTTCAAATATGGAGTTTTTCAACCCAATTCTTCACAAATCATTTCTTATGATTTTACACAAATTATTACTATTTTTAATAATTTTATCAAGGCCCGTACAGTCGATTTCCTTCAATGGCCATCGAACTACACTTACAACGACCTTTTCCAAATTTGATTTGGACATAACTCCAAATCCAACCGTTAGATTTCAAATTTCTAATATTTGTTAGAAAGCTCTTTTCGATACGAACCCAACGGTTCCGGTTTTAGGAGAATCCGACGGTCGGATCTCCCGCAATATCCATTCGAAGTCAATGGTCGAAATCCGCGGACTGCCGCGGCGCGACCTGTTCTATTTAGGCCATTATATTATATATATAATATATATACTTCATCGATTTCAATTCAAAACGTTCTTTATAAATCGTTTTAAATTGATTTTCAAAACGGTTTCAACTTCATATTCAATTTCAAATCAAAATTGAATATTCCAATATAAATTCGTTTTAAATTCATTTCAAATTGATTTCAATTCAAATTGATTTCTAATTCAATTTCAGTTCGTTTTCAATTCAATTCAATTTCAATTCGAATTCATTTATATTCAATTTCAATTTGAATTTCAATTCTTTTCAAAATATCAGATTTTGAAATCACTTTCGATATTCATTATAAAATGAATAAAATCGATATAAATATCATTCACGTCAAAATGGCATAAATCTAATCAACACGGCTTCATATATTTCTATTTTCAAATATTCTATTTCAAATATTTCTATTTCAATATTTCTTTTCCAATATTATATTTCAAAACTGGAATGGGGCCCAATCAATTACCATATAATGTTAATTATATGGATTTTCTACCACACGTATATAACAGCAACGATAAATCATCAACCATCATCCAAAGTGCGTTCTACACTGTATAAGCATCAAATATAAATATTCAACGTTTATAACAGTCTTTCAATCGATCGATCGACATACAGCTAATTATTGGGATTAGTGTATGTCATATATCATCCCAATACCCGTGTGGGGTTTCAAACAATCAAACACAGATTTTATTGGTGCAGTTGGGCGATGTGTAAAATTTATCGTCCCAATCAATATCAGTCAAATGTTTGTGTATATAAACAAATCGTCCGATTTGTTTATTTTTATTTCATTTCATATACACGTTAAAAATTCTATTTTTAACTATAAAATATTTTCCACTATAAAATATTTTATTTCAAATATATAAATGTTTTATTTCATTTCACATCACATCACACAATCAACTACACATTAAAATCAAACAAACAAGCATACAAGCCGTCCATAGTCTGTGGACGACGGGTGTCAGGTGCTACTAAACACCGTCTGCATCCTGGTATATATTTTAACTAGAAAACAAAATTAAAAGTGAGAAGTTCTCACCAAAGCTATCCCTACTCCACGACACTTCAAATGTAGACGTCTTCGCCGTTCCTTCCTTCCTTACTCTCATCATCCGTAATCACTACATATATAAAAATCACATTTTTACTTTGCTATTCAATATATAAAAATCAAAATTTTACTTTGCTATTCAATATATAAAAATCGAATTTTTTACTTTGCTATTCAATATATAAAAATCGAATTTTTACTTTGCTATTCAATATATAAAAATCGAATTTTTACGTTGCTATTCAGTATATAAAAATCGAATTTTTACTTTGCTATTCAATATATAAAAATCGAATTTTTAGCTAAATAAAAATCCTCTTTTTACTTCATCCAACATCATATTTTTATATATGAGATTTACAACTAAAGATCATATTTTTACTACTCCACATATTTCTTTTAAAACTGAAACCTTTTTCTAAATAAAAATATAATCTTTCTTGCTTATAAAGATTATAACCTTTTATTCAAAATCATATTTTTAAACATGATTAATATATAGTAAACTGAAAATAAAATAAATAAATGTAAATAAAATAAAAGGACGCATCTTAAATTTGATTTTTCGTAGAAGGAAGGGGGCTGCAGTGTACTGGGCGGAGAGGGGTTGGCGAGGTCGAGCTCAGGTGGGCGGCTAGGGTTCGGCGGAGGGTTTTGCGCGTCGCTCAGGTGGAGAGGGGGGGTTAGCGCGTCGGCAGATGGAGAGGGGGGGGGGATCGCGTCGGCAGATGGAGGGGGGGAAACGCGGTGGCGGATGGAGGGGGGGTCGCGATCGATTAGGCTAGGGTTTTTTTTTTCTTTTCTTCCTGATCGAAAAAGTAAGAGAGAGATGAGGGAAAAGGAATTAGGGTGGTGTTATAATATATATATATATATATTAATATTTTATTTTCAAAAGGGGTTGACTTTTTTGTTAGGACTCGAAATTAAACCCGCCGACTGTTATTCATAGCGTAATACCCCCATTCCGAACACAATGGGATATGTATCGTAAGCTGGTTCGATCGTTTCGATCAGTTTTCGTCAAAATCAACATATAACTCTATATATTGAATTTGAACGCACATTTCAATTTACCGGGGCCACATACTAATTAGAAAAACTCCCGGAAAATATTTTCTAGCTTCGTATTCACGATACGGTCCTAACAAAACTAGTTTCGTCAAATTCTGAGACCGTTGGAAAAATGGCCATTTTCCAGTCGATTAAAATCAACTGAAACTGGTCAAACGCGTTTTCCTTTGCCACGCTCACATATTGATTCGACAAATTAAGAAATTTGGAATCTAGCAATAACTTGACATTCCGGATTCAACAAAAGTGGTTTCGTCGAAATCCGAGGTCGTTTGCAAAATGGCTATTTTCAAGGGCCGAAATTCCATAGCGACTATTCTGAAATTTCAACTGGACATATCTTTTGATTCCCGCTATGAAATTCCAATCTTTTGGATTTGTTAGAGAGATATTTACAAATAGATTCTAATATTTTTGGTTTCGCTAAAATCCGGCTTATTTTGCACCCGGTATGTTCAATTGAAATATGAAATCGAATTATCGAACTACCGCGCCATTTTCAGTTCCTTTTATATATATAAATAAATATTTATATTCTAACGACGATTCGAATAAATATATACGTTCGAATTCCATTCAAAATGAATTTCTCGTCATTATTATTTAAAATAATTCATTTTAAATAATCAAAATTCGCTAAAATTGCCGAAATAAATTTTTTAAATTTGCTCGGATTTCCGGGTTATTACAAGATGGTTCTGATGATTGAAGCTTCATCATCAGAATTTGTGTTCGAGTTTCGAAAAGTGGGATATTTGTATATTTCCAATTGCCTAGTGTGAGGACCAAAACTAGATAGGGCTTATTCTTTTGAATTGGCATCAAAAAATGATTTTCTGTATAGGTATCAAAGTTATGAATTTGAAAAGCTAATCAACTAATTGATTGATGATTGTGTTGTGTGATTATTTATTTAAATCAACATGTAAAAGAAAGGTGAATTTAGGCCAAATTGAACCAAATATTGAACTGTATTGAAAATTTATCACATTTACATACATGATTATTGAATAGGTCGTTGCAAGGAGGCTAGAGCAGAGGAATTAAATTGTATGCCCAACAAATAGGTACATGTTTAAAAATTTATTGGGTTTGGATGATTTTATGAGCCGATTGTCTAGCCGCTTGGTTGTTTCTTTTTCTTTTTGGATTGGAGAGGCCTGTATGGCGATTTCGGGATTTTCCCGGTGCTCCCGTATATGGGAGGTTATGGCGAAATTTTTCGAAAATTTAGGGTATTAGCCAAATTTTTGAAGAATTTGAAAAGTTCTTAAAAACTGAAAAGTTGAAGAACTTAAGCCATAATGAAAATAATGAAAGTTGAATTGGTTTGTAAAACAACTTTCAGCTCTATTCCTATTCGAGGATGAAAAGATTTTAAGTGGGGGAGATTGTAACAACCCGGAAAATCCGAACCAATTTAAAAATTATATTTTGGCAATTTTGATGAATTTTGAATATTTAAAATGACTTATTTTAAATAACGACGACAAGAAATTTATTTTGAATAGAATTTGAACTTATATATTTATTTGAATCGACGTTAGAAAATAAATATTTATTTTAATTATAAAAGGAATTGGAAATGGCACGGTAGTTTGAAAATTCGATTTCAAACTTCAAATGGATGTACATGATTCAAAATAAAACAGATTTTAGTGAAACCAAAAATATTCAAATCTATTTGAAAATATATTTCTAATGAATTTGAAAACTTAAAATTTCATAGTGGGAATAAAAAGTTATGCCTAGTTGAAAATTCAGAATAGTCGCTATGGAATTTTGGCCCTTAAAAATGGAAATTTTGCTAATGACCTCCGTTTTCGATGAAACCACTTTTGTTGTATCCGGGATGTCTAGTTATTGCTATATTCCAAAATTCATATTTTTTGGAATTAATATGTGAGCGTGGCGAAGGAAAACGTGTTTTGACAGTTTCAGTCAATTTGGATCAACCAGAAAATGGCCATTTTTCAAACGGTCTCCAAATTTGACAAAATTAGTTTGTTAGAACCGTATCGTCAATACGAAGCTAGAAAATATTTTTTGGAAATTTTTAGAGTCCGTATGTGGCCCCGGGAAATTGAAATGTGCGTTCAAATTCAATATATAGATTTATACTTTGATTTCGATGGAAACTGATCGAAACAGTCGAATTGGCTTATGAATCATATCCCATTGTGTTCGAGATGGGGGTAATTAGCTAGGGCCGACAGTCGGTGGGTTTGATTTAGAGTTCGAAATAAAAAGTTACTTTATGGAATTAATTAATTAAATAATATATATTCTCCCTACCCTCTTTTCTATTCAGTCAACCCCTGTTCAGAACAGAAAAAAGCCCCGATCCCCAGACCCGCGCCGCACGATCCCATCGCACTCCCTTCCTGCTACCGCATCCTTACCGAAGCGCCGCCCCATCGCCGCCTCCACCCTCGACGACGCCCTCCGACGTACAGCCCCCCCGCTCGCTCCTCTGTTTTTGCCCCAAATCGAAGCAAACCACGCGCCTACCACCGCCTGGCCAAAGCCTCAGCCCCGACGCGCAAACCCCCCTCTCTCTCCTGTCCAGCATGAGCTCCTACAACCCCCATATCCGAAAAACAGTGAGTATCTTTATGTATTTACATTTATTTTATTTTCAGTTTTAAAATATAATAACCGAGTAGAAAGATCTGATTTTTGATTTAGTAAAGGTAGGATTTTTATATGAGGAAAATCGAGATTTTTATATTATAGAGATAATAAAAATATGATTTTTATATTATATAGATAATAAAAATGTGATTTTTATATTATACAGACAATAAAAATTTGATTTTTAGCTAATAGTAAAGATTATATTTTTATCGTAGTAAAGATTATATTTTTATCATAGTAAAGATTATATTTTTATCGTAGTAAAGATGATATTTTTAACTATAGAAAGTTCAATATTTTTAACTATAGAAAGTTCGATATTTCTAACTATAGAAAGCTCGATATTTTTAACTATAGAAAGTTCGATATTTTTATATATAGAAAGGCGATACTTTTATATATAGGAAGGTGACATTTTTAACTATAGAAAGTTGATATTTTTATGTATAGAAAGGCGGGATTTTTATATATGTTGTAACGGAATAAAAATTCGATCTTTATATAAGAGGAAGAAATATAAAAATATAATTTTTATATAGAAAGAAGCATTGTAAAAATATCTGAAGTAGAAATAAAAATATGATTTTTATTTATTGGAATGAAGCGATAAAAATATGATTTTTATATATGAACAACATGAAAAGGATGCATTGGAATTTCGAACAAATCCAGACCGTTCAAAAATAGAGAATGGAGTAGTGGATCCCAAAGGTGAAAATTTCTCACTTTTAATTTATTTTTCTAGTTGAAATATATACTAGGATGCAGACGGTGCTTACCAGCACCCGACAACCGTCGTCCACAGACCATGGATGACTTGTTTGTTTGAGTGATTGCTTTGTGGAAAATTGATTGTGTGATGTGGAATAAAATATTTTATAGTTAAAATATAATTTTTAACGTGTATATGAATAAATATTTATAAACAAATCAGATGATTTGTTTATGTACACATGTTTGACTAATATTGATCGGGACGATAAATTTTACACATCGCCCAAGTACACAAATAAACCTGCATTTGATTGTTTGAAACCGCACACAGGTATTGGGATGATATACGACATACACTAGTCACAGTAATTAGCTGTCTGTCGATCGATTGATTAACAGGTTGGTGTAAGTGTTAAATATTTATATTTGATGCTTTTGCAGTGTAGAATGCACTTTGGATGATGGTTGACTGTGTTTGATTGTTGTTGTATACATGTGTGTATGAAATCCGTATAAATCAAATTATATGGTAATTGACTGTGTTTGATTTCAATTTAGAACGAACAAATATTTAAAATAATGATTATTTTGAAAGAATGAATATTTTAAAATAATATTCAGTAAAAGATCAAAAATCTGATTTTGATCTCCGATTTGGTATAGACACGAAAATATTTAAATATATAAAGCCGTGTAGATTAGATTGATGCCATTTTGACGTGAACGATATTTATATCGACTTTATTCATTTTTATAATGAATATTGAAAAGGAAATGACTTCAAAATCTAACGTTTTGAAAATATTACCATTTATATATCGATGATATGGAATATTCAATTTTGATTTGAAATTGAATATGAAGTTGAAATAGCTTTGAAAACGAATTTAAAACGATTTATAAAATACGTTTTAAATTGAAATCGACGATATATATATATATATAATACATATAATGGCCTGCAAAGAATGCAACGCGCTACGACAGTTCGCAAATTTCGACCATTGACTTCGAACGGACATTACGGGAGATCCGACCATCGAATTCTCCTAAAATAAGAACCATTGGGTTCGTATCGAAAAGAGCTTCCCAAAGAATATTAGAAATTAGAAATTTAACGGATGAATTTGGAATTATGTCCAAATCAAACTTGGAAAAGGTCGTTGTAAGTGCAATTCGATGGCCGTTTATTGAAATCGACTGTACGGGCCTTGATAAAATTATTAAAAATATCAATAATTTGTGTAAAATCAAAATAAATGATTTGGAAAGAATTGGGATGAAAAATTCTATATTTGAAAAGATAAAAATATATTTTTATCGAAATGAACTAGTTATGAACTAGAAATTATAAATCCAATATTTTTAAAATAAATAAATTGGATTTGAAATGGTTTTAAAAACAACCAGAATTTCCAATATATGAATTGGAATGGATTTGAATCAAAATTATCATCAAAATATTTCGATGTTGGATTTAGGATTATACGGATATTGTTATGGAAATTTGTAGGATATATTTTATATCGTTATTTCCAAAGCGATATTTATTGGTTTCAGAATTCGATATTGAATATAAGCCGATATATTTTCTATTCAGATCCTTGTATTTATTATCAAATGGGATTTGGGGTTTGTCGTGAATGATGTCTTCATTAACACTATTCGTAAACCCAGTTGAGAAAAGATTAAATCTTTTTAATTTAGATTTAATGAAGTATACCAATTAATTAATATTTAATTGGAATTGAATTAGAATTGATTTTTGGGTTTATAGTGAAAGGTGTTTTAAATAACACTAGTTCTTTAACCCGATTAAAAATGAAATGTGAATTGGGTTTGTCGTGAACTGTGTTTTTATTGACATTCGTTCTTTAACCCGATTACAGTGAAATGTGATTTGGAATTTATAAATCTTTTTATTAAGATTTAATAGGAATTTCCAAAGTAACGTTTTCCAATTTAATATATTAAATTGGAATAGAATGGAATTCGATTCAATAATAATCGAAATGAAATTCTATGGAGGAAGACTGTTGATACATATGGAATTTAAAAGGCTTTTCCGTTATTCCATTTATATTATTAGTCGGGTATGGAAATTGATATCGATTATATATTGATTTGTTTTTCCGTGAAAATTCCATAATTGATGGAATGTGATTTGGGTTTGTCGTTAACTGTGTTTTAAATGACATTAGTTCTTTAACCCAATTAAAGGTATGATTACATGTCTGTCATTGTATTTCGATCTATATGGTTGATCTCAGCTAAATATATATCTATTTGGTGGCAGAGAATTTATTCTCTTGCTTAACACCCTTCTTTGAGACGTACGAGCGTAGAGGTTATATATCGGCAGAAATCAATAGTACGGTGTAGAGTGTCGATGCGACATGTTTGTGTTTCCAACGTTAAATCATCATTAATATTTATTTCTAGGAAGATTAAAATCAACTGGAGTTTTAATGAATCTTTAATTAGATTGAAATGGGAATTGATAATTTAAATGATCAAATTTGGGAAATGATCGAGAGTGGAGTATCAGCAGTTTTGCTCCAAGTGATAGTTAAATCTTTAATTAGATTTGAACGGGAAATGGTAATTAAATTTATCGATAACACCGTCGTGTTAGTTATAGGGTAATAATAGTTTTTCTCCATGGGATGAATAGGTTGGGATTGGGAAATAAAATAAATGATTACTTCGGTAAGGTGCGCTATCCCGACTAGTTTGGAAAACCGTACTATAGTTTGAAATGATATCTAAAGGAAGATTAAAGTATAAATTTAAAGAATTTATCTTTGATAAAATTAATGGGAACCTTTCCTAAGGTATGTGAGAATATTTAGAATTGCAATGAGGCGTACGTTGTGGTTTATAGCACTTTTTTATTATATACGCGAGTTATTCAGAAAGGCCGGGTTTATACACATTCTGAATAACTGATTCGACGATATGTCAAGGATGAAGACGGTGGTTGAAGACCGGAGGTCTTCACATCGTTTGGATGATTACTGATGTCTTGATTGGGCTGTACACCCAAGCCGAGGTAATAAGTGGTGATCGTCCTGGCGTACTTGAAGATCGATGGATATGCGAGGACCTCACCCTTGTATTGGACATGTGGGGGAGGAATAAGGTGCCTCCGGTTTCGTTCAGACCCAGAATGAACTTGTAAATGTAATGTGTGTCTGACATTGGATTTTATTCTATGTTGATTGATTTCTATTAAATATATATATGTTTGGCGGCAGAGATTTATTCTCTTGCTTAACGCCCTTCTCTGAGGCGTACGAGCTCAGAGGTTATATATCGATAGATATCAGTCGCACGGCATGAATTGCCTGTGTGGCATGCTATGATGCAAATGATCAAGGCTTCTGTTGAAAAGCAGAGTCTTGTGGTGGATTATCAAAGCACGACTTTAATACAACATAGCTTTGTTATAGCGTCAATTCGCGAGCCTCACACCTCGGTATGAGTCAAAAACGGGATCGTGATTACAGCAAGTGCACGACGTTTCTTTCTAGCTATTAGTGGTGTCAATGTTTTATCAAGACCTGCCATTTTATATTTTTACCTTTATGGATGTTGATTTGCAAGGCGCCTCGGATATTCGTTCTCTTCGGAGCAGATGGATATAGGTCCGATAGGACTGGGAAACGTATGTTCAGGAATAACCAATCCTCAAACGTAACGAAGGATCGACCCTAAAGATCCAAGGGTTACCCTGAGTGTGTAGTCCTCAGACATTTGCTAGAGTGTCTCGAAGCTGTGAGGAGCCATCCCTGGCCTCGACTCATGATGGAAATCCAATTTCCAATACGTGACATTTCGGTTTTATTTGTAGAGCCTAGTATGGCGACATAGTAGCATGGGATACTATGCCGTTTATGATTGATACATTTATATTTGAAGTTGTTTTCATATGCTTTACACTATAATAGTATCAAAATGATTTGTTTTAAACGTACCAAGCATGTTTGGCTATTATAAGGTAAAATTCTATCATTCGGCTTGCTTTTCATTGTGTGATCGGACCTGAGTCTTATAATAGCTTTATTTTTTCAAAAAGCATTGCGCTGTTTGTTTTATGCACTGGTGTTCTTGGGAGGAAACCCATCCCGTGTTATACGGTGTGGTCCCTTGATTTACCTTATCTTTAAAGTAAAGTTTTAAATAACTGTTTTAGTTCTCACACCAGTCACATGACTGACATAGAGTTTATTGTTTTAACCAAAGCTCTGGGTGCCCCTATTTTCCACATGGGCATCTAGTAGTTTTGGTTTTGCAGATTTATATTCACAAGATCTTGGTTTATAGCTGGAATAATATCAGGAAAGCTCTGTATCCATTTATCCCTTTTAGTTGTGTATTGTATTATTTTTCCGCTGCTATGTAATATAATTTAAATCTCTGATATTTCTCTGATGTATAATATTTATTCATACTTTGTATATTCTTATATTCTAATGGAATTGTTGTAATAAATAATGAAATGTTCTTCTGTTTGTGTCCTGATGTGGCTTGTTCTCAACTCAATCCGGGCTTTCATTCACGGGGAAGTTCGGGTCGTTTCGACTTAACTCATTTAACATGTAAGTCACAAATACATAATATAATAAATGACATTTCATTGATTAATAAGGATAACTACACAAATTCCAAAATCAAATAGGTAGCATTCATTCATTTTAAAAGGTATATACAATATAGGGTTATATCATCCAATTTTAATTCATATATGGTTTCATTTTATTCTATCATGCTGAAATTTGGTCTTCAATTCATTCAACTCTTATTAAATCATTGATGAATTTTTATTCAACTTATCTAACATCCTAGTAAACAAATAACACACAATTAACTCAACCAATCGTTCAACTTATATTTTACTTTGGTTTAACGTACCTCAATAATAAATAACTATCATCAAATTGACTTCTAATTACAAATTTAATTCACTAACTCATGTACTTAACCAATTTAATTCCATTCCATATTCAATTGACTAATTTATTTTCAAAATTAGTTTATTTCCATTTAAAAATCCAAATTCTGATTTTTATTCTAAGTATCATCCAATTTCTCTTCAAATTTTTTTAACTTATTTTTAAGTTAAATTCTAATTCATTTTAATTCCAAATTAAAATCCTCATTCATGAATTCCATATGTGAAATCCCTTTGGGTTATATTAAACCATTCCAGATTCTTAATCCAATTTGAATTTCATTCAAATCAACCAAACACACCAATATCTCAAAAATTTAATCAAATATTTTTTTTCTATATAAAAATATAATTTGGGCAAAATTATTCCATTTATCCTCTTTACAAAACAATATTGTATCAATTGCCATTTCGAATAACACAATACAAAACATTTGTTTATAAAATCTACAAATACACGCTCTCATATATACACTCAACCCAACCTAGTGTATTACTAACCCTATCTCTATCGAGTTATGCCACAGAGCCAAGGTTATTACTAAACCATTGCCCTGATATCACTGTAACGACCCACTTTTTTCATATAGTTTAAGCTGACATTTATCTACATATGTCAACTCAAATTGCACAGAAAAGCAATTAGTTAGGAGAATGAAATTAGAGGGTAAGAAAAGAAAGAAATAATAGAATAGAAGAAGAAGAAGAACCAACACAACACAGAGCCTCACATCATAGCGGAACAAAATATAATAAAGAAATAAATCTTTATTGAGAGCTTGAAGAAAATACTTACAATCATTAGAGTACACCAACACATCTGGACAGTTATAATAATCTGTCCTCGCATACAACACACATCGAAATAAATATATATCATACATCTGGACTCCTCTAGCACATCTTCTGAAATTCTCAACATCCAAATTTAAACCGATAAAATCCGGTCTAACCCGAGCATTACAAGCGCCAGGTCAATCTGGTGAACCAGAGTGAGAAAACTTGCTTAGTTTAGGGTATCATCAAACTTGATTTTGAAGTCAAAATCTTTTCGAAAGAAAAGGATAATCGTAAGACCAATCCACACGTAAACACGTACGGTTTTTACCTTATGATAACCCAAAACATTTTTTAAATTATATATCTTCTAATATTATAATAGTGTATAAATCAAGTAAACAACAATCTAGCAGAATGCTTGCATCTCACGCTCTACATACATAGTATACAATAAAAACCGTGGTATATTATTGGAGAATGGATTTCCATGGCAAGGTATGGGCAACCACCTTTCGACAATGTACCTCGGGAGTTGAATACATTGGGTGTAACACCCCGTAATTTTATAACATTAAAATTTACAAATTAAAGTATACTTAATTTTTAGAAAAGAATTAAGTGAAATGGGTTGCGCAGAGAAATATATATATATTGATATATATATATATATAAATTAAAAATTAAATAAATAAATATGCGAAAAAGTTCAAAATAGCGAACTGGGAGGGGAAATAACCGAACCGGCCCATTTTTGAGGTCGACCCAAGCTCCGCTGGGTCGACTAGGGGTTAATCCAAGTGTTTGGCTGTCAACCCGTGGGCCGATTCGCTCAAATGCAGATTTTGCATTTGATTGGTTCTCATGGTTCAGGGTTAATCTAATGGTCCTAAATAACTTCCTACACCTATAAATACATCCTAATGCTAACCCTAAACCTAATTAAAATAGAATAGTTACCGTCATACCATCGCCATGGAAATCAATGGAGCCGCCACCAACTAAGAAAGAAGAAAAGCAAATTCAATTCTAATTCTCTCAACCCTAAAGCAAAGCAAAACTCTCTGTTTTTCTCTCTAAATTGTGAGTATGATGATCTTAACAAGATTATTATCAATTTAATTAGGTTGAGTTTTGAATGGATTATGAGTAGATGATGTGAATTATCATATATGTTGCTGTAAACCCATTTTGCTATCATGTATATTGTAAATCCAATGTTATGTGATGATGATATCTTACATGTTGTAAATCATGCTATGATGATGTTATGTATGTTGAAAGTTTCTATGCTAAGTTGTGATGAATCATACATGTTAAAAAGGCCATGATGTTACCATCTATGCTAGTTAGTTCATATTAATTAAATCATCATGTTTGGGTTATGTTGATCTATATGACAAGTCACATATGCAAGTTAGATTGATTAGAAAAGTTATGAACATATGCCAAGACATCTATTATGACATCTAGAATTATGCTATGACATATGTGATATCCTATGCTAGTTCACACCATCATTATGTTGCCTAAAAACCCTATATGCAAGTTTATGTATAGATTTGGGCTATGATCATATCATGTAAATTGAGACATTTAACAAGTTGACACCTTTTGATCCTTAACATGTGTAGTTTATGCAAGTTTCACCCCTATTATGATTAGATTTATTTTAATTGTCTATATGTTGTGATAATTTTTCTTTGTGCTAGGTGTTAGACTATACAAGTCTAGCCTATATTATGCGTTGAATAAGCGAACGTATAAACGTGGGGTAGGGGTAATATTAAGGATTTAATATTAAAAAGTTGGGGTGCAATTGATATGATTTTGCATGCCATAAGTGGATGGCCATAATTGAGTCAATTATGGACATCATTAAAAGTTGACTTAATTAATAAATTGAATAGGGAATTATTAAAACTGGGGTAAAAATTTTTAAGTGTTAATCAATGCTTAGGACACGAGGTTGGACTCGTTTGTGACGTAAACCTGCCCGGACCCACCCGACAAATCCAGTGGTCACAAATGTCAGCCCAATGTGAGAGGTCCTAGGCCTAAACTAAAGCATAATGGTTGTAAAGACACGAGGTTAGACTCTTTTATGGTGTAAGACTGCCCGGACCCGCCCGGCAAATCCAGCTGCCATAAATGCCAGTCTAATGTGAGAGGTCTTTATGAGGTTATGGCCTGAATGAATTAAGAAATACTTAACCAGATAAACATGTAAGGTGGGACAAGGGGGTTAAGTAGGTGCCTTGGTTGGCATGAGGAATCTAGGGGGTGCCCTTAGTGGCATGTGAAATACGATTAGTAAGACTTAACCAAACACACATGTAAATGAACATGACTAAGAGGGTTAAGTGGGATATATTAATGACAAGCTTAGGTGGGTAGCTTGTGGGGGTCCATTTCGACCAGTATCCCAAACGTATCTTTGTGGGCTCGACCCAAGTCGAGGACGGGACACGCATGCTGGGTTCGACTGTAAGAGGCCAAAACGGGGAGCGGTGGCAACGCAAGTCCAACGGGTTTCGTATGCGTGTGTGGACCCGGGCTGGTAGGTAAGACGTTGTTGCATCGTGTAGGTATAAGCTGTGCATTCTCAAGTTGTATCGGGTTGCCACTTTAGGGGAGTGATACACCCCACTGTGGGGCCAGCACGGGTATCTACGAGTAGGGAGCCGATCGAAAGTGGGTAGTGGGGTACACCTAGTGGAGATAGGGGCAGACGGCACCTATGTAGTCAGCTAGGGGTACGTAAGGCTATTTATATGTTTCTGTGTGAAGCAAGTGGGATCAACCTT